>OY728147.1:1867656375-1869102963 GCA_963277665.1 Viscum album
TTAAGGGGGAAAACTATATTCACTGTAGAGAGTGGGATATCTAGGCAGACCAAGTAGGTCCTATTACTCTAAAATTATAAGTAATAACCACATAGGTTTCTTTCCTATTATTGGATGATGAAGTTATAAATTAATATGTACTTCCACATGTAGTGGACCCATTTCAGGATGTGTTTCCTAAATACTTCTAAGGGTTTCCAATTGAAAAAGATATGGAATTTACTATGGATATCATGCTGAGTACTGAGTTAGTTTCTATTACACTGTATAAAATAGTGCCGATAGAGCTTGAAGAGTTTAAGAATTAGTTGGAAGAGTTAAAGGATACGGGGCTTATCCATCTGAGTACATCACCTTGGGGATCTCCAGTTTAGTTTGTAAAGAAGGTTGATGGGACTCTATTCTTGTGTCTCAATTACCGAAAGTTGAACCAGATGATATTGAAAAACCATTATCCTCTTTTGTGTATTGATGATCTATTTGAAAAGTTTAGTGGTTCATGTGTTTTATCCAAGATCAACTTGATCCTAGTGTATCATCATTTGCGAGTTTGTTCTTTTGATATACTGAGGATTTATTTCAGAAGAAGTATATTTGATTTTTTCTTAATTCTCTTTGGGTTGACGAATTCACCAGAAGTGTTTATTGCCTTGATGAAAAAATATTCCATCCATACCTAGATTAGTTTATGGTAGCATTTGTGGATGCAATCTTGGTGTACTACAAGTATCATGATGATCATTCACAACATATTGACATCATTTTGAGTACACTGAGAGAGAATCATCTATATGAAAAGATATTTAAGGGTCATTTTTGGATTTATTAGTACACTTATTGTGTCACATCATCTCAGTGGAAGGTGTGTCATTGGACACATACAATGTTCAGGAAGTTGTTTCTTGGTAGTAGCCCGATAACATATTTTATATCCATATATTTCTAGGATTAGCTAAATATTATCAGAGGTTTATTCATGATTTTTTCTGTTTTCTATCACCTATTTTAGGTTTGAAAAAATGGGATAAATTCTGACTGGTCAGAAGAATGTGAGAATTTATTCCAGGGGATGAATATGCATTTGACATCGAAACAAATCTTGATCCTACATGAGCCAAGGGAAGAGTATATGATGTTTTGTGACACTTATGAAATGTAATTGGAGTAGTGTTGATTCAGGGTGATCTATTTTTGGCATATGGGTCTTGAAAATTGTGGGTGCATGAAAATAATTACCCTATATGTGATCTCGAGTTGGTATGAGTGATTTATGATTTGAAGTGTTAGTGGAATTAACTTTTTGGTAAGAATTTTACTATGTATACTAACCATAATAGATTTAAGTACATGTTTTCCCAATGATATTTCAATCTCCATTAGTGGAGATGGGTTGAGTACATGTAGTCTTTTGATTTTGAGATAGAATATATGGCTAATAAGGGAAACAATGTGGCTGACACTTTGAGCAGGAAAACTCTTACTCAGGCTATTCAAGAGTCTAGTGATGAGTGGAAAATTATGACTTTACTAATTGAGATGCATGTGGTGGTTTAAGAGAGTCAAGAGAAGATGTATCCTATATCAGTTTCAACAGAGTCTGCACTTTTGAGACAGATCATAGATAGATATTATGAGGATACAAAGTTATTGAAATTGAGGTAAAGCCTTAAATGTGGGGAGTCACCTTCCGATTAGAGAATAAATGAGGATGAGATCATCTATGTCAAGAATCAGGAAGTCATGACTACTAGTATGTGGGAGGATTTGATACATGAGTTTCATTCCTCTAAGTGATTGGTACATCCAGGTATGAATAAAATGTACTACGACCTAAGATAAAAATTTTGGTGGCTGGAAATGAAAAAGAAGATAGTGGAGTTCATGATATGATGCTACATCTGTTTGAAGGTGAAGGACGAGCATCAAATAGTGGTTTACTAGAGGCATTTACCATTTCATAATGGAAGTGGGATGGCATGACTATAGATTTTATGGTGGGTCCCCCCAATAATGCCTTAGAAAAATGATGCTATTTTGGTGATTGTGGAAAAATTGATTAAGGTAGCACATTTCTTTCCTGTACAGAAAACATTCTCAAAAGAGAAGTTATGAGAGTTTTTTGTTTGGTAGATAGTACGTCGACACGGGGTTCCATAGACTATAGTTTTAGATAATGATTCACATTTTACTTCACACTTCTGGTAGGGCTTAAAGAAGGTGCTTGGTATATAGGTTTTGTTGAGTACAGGTTTCCAACCATAGACAAATGGGTAGTCGAAGCATACCATTTAGGTGCTTAAGGGCATACTGCAAGTGTGTGTTGTAGACTTTGGTGGGTTTGGGAGAAGCACCTGTATTATTGGGATTTTTCAATAATAGTAGTTATTATGTAACTATACAGATGGAATATTAAAGGATCTTTATAGTAGGCCATTCAGATCAACTCTATGCTAGGTGGAGGTAGGTGAGTCAGAGTTGTTGGGACTGAGTCTCATGTTGGAGATTTTAGAGCGAGTACAACTGATTAGGAAGTGCCTGTCTATGTCTCAGAGTAGAACGAAGTCATATACTGATAGAATTCAACTAATCGTAGAGTTTAAAAAGGGTGAATGCGTATTCCTTCAGGTTTCACCTAGATTGGGTCACTAGAGGATATATATATATATAGAGAAAGTTGGCGCCTAGGTCTGTTAGACCATTTAAAGTTGTGGAGAGAATCAGATTGGGGGAATAATTATTGGATTTTCCATAGAGATAAAACACTGTGAATGATGGTTTCTATGTGTCTCAACTTTGGTAGTATCACCTCGACCCATCTCATGTGATTGATGTGGATGATGTTAAGCTTCAAATAGATGTGTCCTTTGATGATCAATCGATACATTTATTAGATCATAATGAGAAGGCGTTACAAGGAAAGAGGGTTCCGATAATTTGTATATTATGGAAACATGATAATGTTCAAGAGAAACTTGGGAGATAGAATAATATATGAGGTCTTAGTGGCCCAATATTTTTGACTTGGAATCTTAGAGATGCTTTGGAGTAAAACTCGAGGTTGAGCTGTTATAGGGTGGGGAGATTGTAAAACCCTAACCTTTTTTTGAGATGTCTTGAGATCATTTACAGGTACTCTTGTTTCCTTATATTTAGTAATTTTCATTGGGTTTTACCTTGGGGTGTGTTTGAGTGAAAATTTTATGAAAATGGAAGAAAGAGGGCAGTGCACGATTGGCGCACGGTTTTCCGTAACCATGCGCCTTGGATCAGAAAACCGTGTAACCATGGATAGAGAGGGTTTACATAGCTGGCGTATGATTTTTCAAACCATGCAACAAAAAAAGAGAAACTATGCACCCCTCTAAGAGGTGCACAATTAAGGTTCATAGTTAATGGAAACCGTGTGCCCCGAGCAGAAAACCTTGCATATGAGATTTTAATCACTTGAAAATTAGTTTTAAAATTTTTAGAGCCCCAATTTTAAACCCCATTTGGCCCTAAATAAACTCTTATTTCCTTTTCATTATTTTGGAGCCTCCCAGATAGATTCCAATCCCTCCCGACCATTGTTCTTATTGAATCGAAGGGAACATTGAAGATCTTTACCCCTTCTGTTAAGAGGATCTTATCCCATGTGGTTTCCTTTCTCATTTAATTCGTTTCCCATACATTGTAGGGTTATTATTCCATTTCTTTGGTTTAATATAGATCTAGGATTATGGATCTAGATCTAGAATTTTGGGATCTTGATTCATATGACCTTTAATTTAGGTTTAAGATCCAGATCTCATTCTACATCATTATTTTGTTCAAATGTGGGATTTCTATTGTGTGAAAACTCATCAATAAATTGAGGTAGATGGTCTATAATTCAAATCACAAAGGATTGAATAAAATTATGTGTATTTAATTGTAGAACTACTATCGAATGATTAACAATTGAGATTATTGATTGAATTAAATAATCTGGTGAAATAATTGATTGCGAGATTTTGGAAACAAGGGATATTGAATTGATTTAATTAGATAATTAGTTGTTGAATTAATTATGAGGTATTGAGGTTATTGATTTGAGATAGTTAATTATTAGATTAATTATGAGTGATTGAAATTATTTATTTGAGATATTTAGTTATTGAATTAATTTTTGAGATATTGTAAATAGGAATTGGGAATTTGGAGGTAATTAATTATTGGATTAATTATCGGGATTTTTGATTATGAATTGAATAATTAATTTTTGAATTAATTAATAGATATTGATTTTTTGTCCATTAAATAATTAATCAGTGACTTAATTACTGGTATTTATGTACTTAATTAATTAGGGAATTAATTAAGGGGAATTATGTGATGAACTAATGGTTAAATTAATAATATGATCGAGATAATTAATTAATTTTTGAGTTAATTAATATAATAGATATTATTAATTAATTGTTGAATTAATTAATGTAATGATTTTGAAATGATAAATTTTAACAATAAAATTCATATGATAATTGAGGAAATGAATGGTAATAATGAAATTCATGTGTGAATTGATACAATGACTGGTAACAATGACATTCATATTTTTATTTAGAAAATGAATATTAATAGTGGAATATATGTATTGATTGAGATAATTGCTGGTAACAATGACATTGACATATTAAATGAGATAAATAATGGTAACAATGGAATTATGATATATGATATGGTTCGGGTGTCCTCAGGAACTCGAGTGTTATGTGGTTAAATAAAGAGTAATTGAATAAGTGTAAATGGTTTACTTTATTGATTTTATGAATTCTTTATGAAACTGAATACACAATTTATTGATAGGATATTGTTTTAGAAGCCATTGGTGGTGGACTATTTCGTTGTACTCACACCCTACTCAGGCTTCTTGATTGTTACTTGAATAGATTTCATGATTAGAGGACATGAAAAGGGAAACAGACCTATGTTAGATGGTTGAGTTTTGATAGAGCATGTATATGGTATCCAGACGTGGTTCAGGAACCACTTTGGAATTTTCATTATCTTTTAATTTTGAGTTGCATTTTGAAACATGGCACATACTTTAGCAAGACATATATACTGTTTAGTTTTTATATTGTATTTCTAGTTTTGGTCATCTTGTGATACTGGATTATTCAGGATATTTTATATCAAATTATTTGGTAATTATTGTTTATTTATGATGTTCTGATACTTTTATAAAGAGGTTATATTCTCCCCATGATCGATATTAGACCCTCATTTCTAGTTAGTAGCCTCTAGAAAATGGGGAGGTGCGCCTGAGGTCATATGAACTACTGGATCAGAGCACCAGTGTGTGGCACCCAGTTTGGGATGTTACATAAGTCATGGAGTTTATCTTTATTGGGTATCCCAAATAAATAATGGGATAATATATACCACCCATCAAAAAAAGGTAACCATCATAAGTCAAGTCATTTTTCTTGAGAGGAAGAACATCTTAAAAAAGGATAGTGAGAGAGATATTGACTTCGATGAAGTTAATTCTCAAGATACATAAGAGTTGGTGTAAGAACAAATTCCATAGAACCCCATGGATTTTTTTCCTAAAATAAAATAACTAAGCATGAGAACCATATAGGTTATTGGAATAGAGAGATATGTTTCTTAGTCATCGATAATGGTGATTCATTATTGATTGTAAATAATGATCCTATTTCATATAAGGAGGTAGAATGGAAATTGGAAGCCAAAAAATGGAAGTAAGAAATGAATTCTGCTATGAATTCCATATATTAAAACAAATTTTGGGTTTCGGACAATCGTCTAGTTTATGTATATCCCATTGGGTGAAAATTGTTATTCAATAAAAAACTGGACATGGAAGGTAATGTAAATACCTATAAAGAATGTTTGGTAGATAAAGGTTTTAAATAGCTTAAAAAACCTTTACTATGATGAAACATTTTATCTAGTATCAATTTTTAATTCCATTATAATTCACCTTTATTTACCATATTTCTATGTCTATGATATTTAGAAGATAGATTTCAAAATAACCTTCTGTAACCGGAAACTCTAGGAATATTTTTATATGACACAACCAGAAGGATTTATGGATTGAATAAATCATATAGGTCATAGAAAATTTGATTCAATAAAGCTATAAAATAATTTAGTTTAATTAAAAATGAATGCGAACCATGTGTTTAAAATAATTTCAATGGTAGTTTAGTTGTTGTCCTAGTACTATTTGTTGATGACATATTAATTATCGGAAATGAAATACTAGTCTTACATTCTATTAAGGACTGGTCGAAAATTTTCTTATCTATGAAGGACTTAGGTGATGCATCCTATATCCTTAACATCAAGACCATTGATGATAGACCCTAGAGGCTGGTTGGACTAAGTCAAGGTATATACATCGAATGGATTCTAAATAGGTTTTGTATAGAACAATTCAAGAGGGGATTGGTTCCAATGTCAAATGGTATATATATTTTTAAGAAAATGTGTCATCAGACACACTATGAAAGGTAGATAATGAGTAATATTCCATACACTTCTTTGACAGGTTCAATAATTTATGCCTTGTTATGTACTAGACTTGATGTTGACTATACATTAAGTATGTTAGGAAATTATCAAGATGATCCTGGTTAACGACTTTGATCTGATGTCAAGGATATTCTTAAGTATCTTAGGATAAATAATTATATGTATATGGTATATAAAGTTTATGAGGTGAAACATCATAGTCCATTCCACGATCATGATATTGTACTCTTTGAGTATAGACCTCACAATTTTGATTTCCCTAGGCTCTAGGCCTCAGGAATCCCCCAAGAAATGGCTTCATGATGGGAGAGGTATCCACACCACCTTATAAAGGGGTGCTTCATTCTTGTCATCCTTCGATATGGGATTTTCGTAATCCACCCTCCCTTAGAAGGGCCCAACGTCCCCGTTGGCACATAAAATGGACACTAGCTATGATACCATTTGTAATGGTCCAGTCCAACCCATGATTATGATAATGTCCATTTTGGGCCTAGACCGCTTGATTTGGTTTTCTATGGGCTCTAGCCAACAAGAATCCCCCAAGAAAATGCCTAATTATGGAAGAGGTATCCAGAAAATCTTATAAATTCATTCTTTATGCTCCTCATCCTTTGATGTGGGATTTTTATAATCCACTAGGTAACCATTTATTACCAACATTATAACTCACATTCTAACAAAACATGGAATTTATCAACATAATAAGTGGAAATTAAATTTAATAAAACAATGAATAAAAATTCTTATAATCACAATTATTTATGCAAAAAAGTCACCCTAAATAATTTTACTCAATTAAAAAGCTCAGCCTAAATTTATTACACATGCACCTGAAAATGATAATTTAAACAATCAAGGATAATGATAAATAGAACCAATGTGTTGGCACACCTAAAGAGGCTTCCAATGGCATGAAAATAACCTAAAAGGGGTTCTACCTAAACAAAAGTCACAAAGAACAAGAGTAAATAGTTTAATTAAATTCATATTCATTATTTGAGATTCACTGGTAGGCACAGAATAGTGGTACAACAGTGAAAATTTAATAAAGAAACAAAACAATGAGAAAAATCATAGACACACTACCTTGTAGTCATATTATATTCCATGATTTTCAACAACATTTTATTTGACCTAAAACGAGAGAAATCAGAGGATTTAATAAATACCCCAATTTCAGGTAAAAACCTTCCATGACAGATCACATGATGGAGAGAAGATGAAATTCAAAGATTCTTGGTGCAAAAGATTATCCTTATTGAGATATTCACAATGCTTCTAACATCGTTGAAAATAAATAAGAACTGAATGTGCAATAGGCTTCCAAAGTGGTGACAAGGGGTGGGGGTGGCACACCACTTGGAGAGGAGGTGAGAGTGACTCAGATGAGTGAAGAGGAAGAGAAGAGAAAAAAAGAGAGAAAGGAACGAAATAAGGAAATAAGAAAAAAAATAAAAAAATAAAAGAAATAAAATGGAAAAGTATAAATTAAAATAAAAATAAAATAAAAATAAAATAAAAGGGAAGAGAATGGAAAATAAGAAAAATAAAAATAAAAATGGATAAACCCATTTTTAATTTTTTTACTCTTCTCATGTCTATTTTTTTATTTTAATTCCTTTTTCATCTCTTTTGATTTTGTTGAATTTATTTTTATTCATTTTAATCTTATTTAATTATTATTACCCAAACCTTACGCTATAGCATGATGTATTATTTTACATAAATCCCGTGTAACTATTTAAATAATTTAATAGATGCTCGAGACCCGTAGTAGGTTCCCAAGTAAAGTATATATATATATATATATATTTATATTTACACCCACACCCACACACACACACATATATATATTCCATATATATATACACACACCAATATTATTTTCCTAAATTATTATTAATAATAATAACATAAATATTTTAATAATATTATTATTAAACCTATGTGATAATTATCTCTATGAATAGTTCAATAAAAACAATCATTAAAATTGTGAAGTTAATAGATTAACTATGAAAAAGAATTTATGTTGGAATATCAATAAAGTTTTATCTAACCCAATAATAATTATCCACCCATATATATATACACATGTTATATATATACACACATCTGTATATACATATATATACAACCGCATATGTATATATATACATATATATTTAATCCAGAGATATATATACATTATATATATACACTAAAGTTTTTGTCCTAATATAATAATAATAACAATAATTAAAATTATTATTATTATTTAATACAACTCATCAATGACACCATTAATAATTTAAAATCAACAACCATCAAAAAATGGATAACTGTTATTAAATTAATATTGATTACACATTTGTATTTAATTGGAACAATTAATAATATCACAATTATTACATTTCCCACTTATTATTTACACCACAACAAAATTTATTAGTTACGGAAATATATTTTCATTATTTTTTTCAACACAAAAAATAACATTAATAATAAAATTATTATTATTATTTCTAATTGCCAAAAAAAAATTTATAATCCAAATAAATTATCTTTAGGTTGGATCTGACAAAACGTTTGACGATCCCAAAAGTTATACCCTTCTTAGGGTAAACCTCGTGTCTCTGACCTAATAGTGGTATCAGATTTATCATATGACACATCGTTTGTGAGAAAATAGTCATTTATTTTATAAAAAATGGAATAATAAATTAATTAAAAATAAAGATGGTATTTTCATATTCGAGGTTTCGAAACACCCAACAAGCATCAATGTTTTACCCTACCTATGGTAAAATCAGAGTTCCAAAACTAATTTTGATCTCAAATTTCACATATAACACACTATTTGGGAATTATTTCATGTTTTTTGGAAACAAATTCACACACATATGAATAAAATATATTTAATATTTTTATTCTATCAATATTGAATGTCTATATGTCTCAGAATCCCATACTGACTAAGTGTTTAAGTATAAAAATATTTTATAAAATATTTCAACTTACTAAAGAAGGATTTTAACCTTCATTTAATTTATATCTATTTTAATTTTAAACTAATTAATTTAATTCAATTTCTCTAAAAGACACATAAAAGTGTCAAATATCAGAAATAAATTTTTTTGATACTCTGTTCTAAAACCAGCCTGCCCAGCTAACAAAAAAATATCATTTCCTTCACTTTTTTTGTCTATTTCAAAACACAGGACATTACATAAAGATATGATAGTTAGAGGTTATATATATTTTAGAACTTAGACAAATAAAAATGATCTAAATTCATAGTTAGGATATGTATTTATTCTCAATAGAGGATTTGTGAGATGGAAGAATTCAAAGAAGCTAGTTGTCAATGATTTTATAGTAGCGTACGAGTATATAGAGGCTTCTAATGCACCCAAAGAAGTTTCTTATATATGAATTTTTTTCCCAAGAGATTTATGTGGTCCCTAGTAATAAATACCCCATCAAATTATGTTGTGATAATATTAAAATGACATCTCTCGCAAAGGATCCTAGGTCACAATAATGGAAAAACACATAATCTAGAATTATAACCACTTGAGGGATTTTTATTAGAGGGTTCAATATGTGGTGAAAATAGTTTCCATGGAATAGAATGTGGAGGAACCCTTGACTAAATTTTTATCTCATATGAAGCATGGGTGTAATATGAGAACCAGCTGATTGAAGTTTGTTAGCAGTTTTCTCTAGTGTAAGCTGGATTCTGTTAGATTTGGTTCCCTAAAAATGAATTCTATGTACTTAATGATTACCCATATTCATTTTTTTAATATTATTAAATTTTTTATCACATAATGATTTTACTTATGCATGAAATAATATATAATAATGTACTAAGAGTAATAATCACACTAAAAGGTCATAATAAATCCTCGTTATGATGAAAACCTAAAAGTACCACAAAAGTATTCTTAAATATATTTTCTATAGTCGTATGATATGATTTAATGAGGCATAAATGAAAGAAGATATCCATGATGTATAATCATAATACTTTGAGGTATTTTCTCATGGTGTTGGCTCTTGGTTATTCCCAGTCTATGAGATTATGAGAATAGGACCAACTAGTAGGAAATACAAAATAACATGTGTCGTTTAATATTTATATCTATGGAATTTTGTATTGATACTTAGAATTTAATATTATTATTAGTGGATATCACTAGTCATGTACTTTTATTTATTAATGAAAACTGTGATGATATATCTTTGTAGTGAAGTGGGATACTTGGGGTGCATTATAAGTGATATTACATTCATGAATAACATGAGAAAGGATTTTTACCTTCCGTTATTTAATGGAAGTTGTTATCTCATACCCTTTGATTTGAATGGAATAACCTAAATAAATCTATGTCCATGGTGTTTTATGGCTAGGTTCAATTTTATAATGTCAAATAATAAAAAATTGAGCATATAGGTTGATGAAACTAGCATGTAACCTACTTGATTAAAGATATGATGATAAAGGGAATATATTATACAATGAGATTTTTTATGAGGTTTTATGTCATAAAGACAATAAATTCTTTCTCTAGGGGTTATTTTTTGTTTTACTAGATTCTAATCTTGGTATTTAGCTGGTTTTGATTAATTCCACCAAGAAAATGGAGCTAGAGGATCACACATGACGAGTATCTGAAATCTTAGTTAAATTCTACTTAAATTTAATAAGTCAAAATAAATATTATTCAAACTTTTTGTTTTAATAATTATTTTAGATTGGTTGACTACCATGATTTAATCATGAGTTATTTATAAGAATAATTATGTGAGTTTAATAATAATAAATATTTATTCACAATATTTGGTGAATAAAATATTTATTAAATTTATCAGTAAATAATGGAGTGATATTTATTTATCAAATAAATACACTTTATTCAAGGCCTGATAAAAACTTATGAGGTTTGATCACTGAGTTTAATGGTATGACTAGAAATGATATAATAAATATCATTTCAATAAATATTATTTAATTAATTTATTAAATGATATTTATTTATTCATAGGTGTTGTACATGTAAATAAAATAATAATGTTATTTATATTTTTATCAGAGATGGGGTTCACTATGGAATAAATATTTGGATAAGGGAATATGTAAAATTATTAACCCTATCCCAGCTCTATAAATTCTTGGTTATATCACATTCTAGGGTCAACCACTTGTTTTTCATAACAAACCTAAAGATAATTCTCTTAACCACTAGATAGAATCCTTTCAAGAACATGCTTAAGAAAAAGAGCACCAGTCCACTTACAACCTCTCAAGACTTAAAGATATCTTTGATAACCCTTTTTGCATGAATTTATTCTTCCTACGATTAACGAAAAATGATTAAAGTGATCATAATAAATTGTGATAGCATCCGAAGATTCTACAATGACATTTTGAGATTTTGGAGCATGTGTAGATCAATACTAGAGTAATTCTTCCCTTAATTTTATGATGATATGATGATATGATGAGTGAATTAAAAAAAATCATCAAAAAATAAATAATTACAAGACAAGGTAATTATAAACCTATTAATATAGTAATTATAAATTATATGTGTGTATCCTTTCTTTTGGTTTCAGCGTTAACAATTCAATTAATCTTAAGTCTAATTTAGTTGTTTATGAAATTATTTATCTCATAAATCTCAGGTTATTTATAAATTATGAAATAAATGAGTTGTATATACCCAATAAGAACTTCTATTATACCTGTAACCTTCAATAATTTAATTTCATAAGTATTTTTGTTATGATTCATAACGACGATGTTGATAGCGATCATGTTTCGGTAATTTATAATAAACAAAATGATGGTATAATAATAATACTATTAATATTTTTATAACATTTCTATAACCATAAAAAAATTATTTTTTCATTAATGACTAATAAAACAAGTATTTAAGTTTCTAGATTCATCCATGATAAAAATTTATTGCATTTTTCATGTAGTTGGTTAAACCAACCCAAACAAGAACAACCTCTAATCTATGGGTATGTATGGTTAAAAAAGTGATTATTTTGGAAGAATATAATTATTAAAAAAGTATAATGATATTATTTGAATGTTTATAAGGAGGTGAATCATATTTAAAGATAGTTTCATAAATAATAAATGACAATATGAAAAACAAAATAGATCGATTTCATGGTGGCAGTAGTCTGCACGTATGTAAGGGCACAATATTAGTTTATATAGAATAGGAAGAAGATAGGGAATGAATTATAATTTTAAAATATTAATATTTTTATAAATATTATGTTAATATTTTATATAATAATTTTAATGATACATGTAAGGTGGTTTTGAAAAATAGATTACACCGCTTATGGATGTGGTAGTCCGCACGTAACATGAGCGACATTTTTATTTTTTGAACGGTTGGGTGGAGGGTAGAAAATGATTATCTCATAAAAATAATGAAATTTAATTATAATTATGATACTAATGTAATTATATAAATATGGTTAGATTTTATTTGTATGAGTTAGAATAATAAATAAAGGGAAAGAAAAATGGGGTTATTGAGAATGTTATCTTACTCTTTGAAAGCACCCCTTTGAAAAAAAGATTAAGTCTTTAAGAGGTGATATTTTGAGAATAACAGAACCTCTAAAAAGTGGATAATTTTTTGTGGAGTTATGTGGGTAGATTCTAGAAAAATATAAGAGGCTTAGGGTGTGGTGGTGACTCCTTTTATAAGAGAGAAGAGTGACATTTTTTAAACAATTTAAAAGGTAAAGTACCATTAAAAGGTAAAATGGATCTAATAATGGAAAATTATTGATTTGGGGAATGGTGTGGCCAATAAAACCTGAAATAAACATTTTCAAACACATTTTAACATGTTTTTATGTCTTTTACTCTTATATTTTTTTTTTACCATTTTTAGTTTTAGTATGGTAATAAATTTTTAACCAAGTAATTTAATTTTAATACCTAAAAAATAAAATGGTAATTATTAAATAATGTAGAAATAGAAATTCAAAATATGAAATCCATTTTTTAAAATAAAATTTATATTTTTAATAAAAATTAATTTTATTATTATCGCATGTAATGCATAAAACCAGTTTTTAGAAAGTGTATTTTTAAGTGTAAAAATAATGTTTTTGATAAATTATAAATGTATCTAATTAATAAGACATTAATACGTTTATTATTTATAAAATAATATTTACATGGATTAATTATAATTAAAAAATATATAATTCTTCCTTATGATATCGTAGTTAATGAAAAAGATGAAAAACAGTTTTTTATTAGAATAAAAGATTACTTATGTTTTAGAATGTCAAACATGATTTTTATAAATTAAAAATATTATTTTAAAATGTATCATTTATATCCATAAATAATTTTTTTATCATTTAAAATGTTTTATAAGTTTTAAAATTATACTTTATTTTTTATATATTCCTAACACTAAAATTTTATTAAAAAATGTATTTTTTTTATTTTCTAAAAAATTAATTATTTTTGGAAAAATCCCATAGATTCATCTTAGTGTAATTATGACATGATATATACAAAAATTAAGTTCATTTAATCAAAATAAAATTCTAAAACTTATAAATTTATCTTTTAAATGAAAATACATACTATAAATAAAACACTTTATAGAAAAATAAACATTTAAAATTTAAATATTATTAATCTAATTTAATATACAATTTTAATTAAATGAGTGAAATTATATTTTTTTGAAATATTAATTATCATTAGAAACATGTTTTAAAATTTATCAATTTAATTTATTAGGTAAAATATAAACCACTTTTAAAAAAAAATCTTTTAAAAATATCGATTTTTAATATTTAATAATTTTTATAAATTTGATTAATTATTTATTATAAAACCCTATAAATTTATATAATACATAAATCATTATTTATAAATAATAACTATATTTAAGTAATTAAAATATATATTTTTAAAACAAATGATTTTTTATCTTTTTATTTACTCAAGGCATTACTGTTATTATATCTTTTTTACTCATGTTTCACATCATATTGATTATTTTAATAAAGTGATTAATTTTAGTTTGGTGTTGCATGTGAAGAAATATATTTAACATAATATTAATTATGAAAAAAATATATTCCAAAATCTTTGGTAGTTACATTCCCCCATTTAAATAAATTGCCTCCTCACAATTTTAGTTTCTCTCACTGATGAAATAGATGATAATATTCTTAATATATTAATGGTTCAAGATATAATTTATTTTGAAATATCCATCTTACTAACTTGGGTATGACTTGGAAACTCATATTTTCCTTAATAATTGGCATATATTAAAACCATATATGACAATTAGGCTTCCTTAATTACTTATAGATTTAGGTGTTTCTAGAGTTATGCCTTTTAAAACAAAGATCAATATGAACTCCAATTTTGTTGTTTCTTTTGGAGGCTTAAAGGTGCATAAATTCTTGTACATTAGTAATTAAATTCATTATAAGGCTTCTAAATTCTTAAAATTCTTGTTCCCATGAAAAATGGTAAATAATTTATGTAAATAAGTTTGAACGGTAATAGATAATAATATATGATTGTTGAATTTGAACATAATGTTTTGGAATATATTTCCAAACTTGTTTTCAAAAAAACATTAGGATTATATATGAATTGAGTTGTTTAAATAAGGGTCTTCATTTAGGATATTCAAATTAGTTATCTAATAAGAGGAAAGCATATGTTTCTCACAGGTCCCCATATATTGTGGTAGAATAAAGGACTAAAAGTCCTTTTTTAATCGTTATATTGTAAATATTTTACAATATATCATATGATATTTTCAAATAACCTGATTTGATTTAATAAGTATTTTTGAAATCATTTCCTATTGAAGGTAAAAAGGTTGAGTGTGACTTCAACCTATCCATCTTGAGGGTGACTTTTACTTTCACAACTTCGTTATCATAGTCCACTTTAATAGCAGTGATTACATGAACTCTTCCTGGTTCACTTGTCCTATGAGGTCATTTACAATCCCCATCCCTTTTACTCCTTATATTAGGGTATTTAATTGTATAATTACTATGTTCCCTATATTGAACTAATAATGTTACCTTAGGGTGAATGTTATTTACCTTCACAATTTTAATCGAACACTTCATTTTTCCTCGACAATGTGCTGCTTTATGTTTGAAAATCTTGGTAATGTTGATAATAGATCAATTTAATTACTTATAAATATTCATGAGTTAGATTTTATATTTTCATATTCACTATAAGAATATCCAGTAATTTTCCAATAATTTTTTTATTCTAACTAAAATGAGTTTCATGCATTATACAATTTTATTGAAAAGTTTAATTTCTAAATTTTATAATTTTAATATAAAAAATAAATTTCATTTTTTATATATTTAAGTTAAAATTATCTTATAATTTTTTCTTTTCAATTTTTTAAAAATATATATATTTTAATTAAATAGTGAAAGATACCGATTTTATCGAAAAAAAATCATTTGTTTTTATTAAATAAAGTAGTATGAAAGGACCATTATGTTCTTAATTTAATCTTAAAGTAACATAAGTCAAATTTAACTAAAAATAATCAAATTAATTTTATATAAATCAAAATTAAACCTGATTTTGGTATAATTTATTTTTTGGGCTTAAAAACATATTTTTCTAAAAATCATTTTTCATTGAGTTCTGTGCATTTTTATTAAAATTAGTTTATGTCCCTATATAAACTGAATATTTAAAAATTTATACCATATTTAGAATAAAGAGGTTTAAATTTGGAAAATAGGTCCCTTTAATTTTTGGTCATTATGAATATCAACCATAGTAAATATTTTCCACCTCTTTAATGGTAAAACAAATAAAATAGGGTTAAAACTATTGAGTAAAGCTTTAAAATCTCTATAAAAATTGAATTTATAAAATTTTATGAGTTTTTCTAAAATAAATATATGTTTAAAGATTTAAATATTATATTTTCAAACATTATTTGGAAATTGGGAATGCAATCTTGACTTTTGTGAATATAAGTTATATTTTATTCAAATCAAAAACTATTTTTGGGTATTTGTATTTAATTGTCTGTTTGTAAGGTTAAATTCAAATTTGATTTGATCAAAAATACTAAAAAAAAAAATCCTTTTTTATTAAATGACCAATTTTTTAAACAAATTTTATACATTATTTATTTGTAAAATATTTTTTATGCGGAAATAAGGTATTTTACAAAAAACTATTTTTCCATATGTATTATGTTATTATATTAAAAGTAATTTATACCACCTATAGAAATTGAATATGATAAAATGATTGAAAATTTTGAATCATAATTATGATTTCTTTTTATAAAAATTGATTCATTTTTGTTTATATAATTAAGTTATTATGGTAAAAAGTTAAGTTAGCATGATTATGGTTAAAATGGGTTTAGGGTGGTTTAACTAGGATATAAGGCCTAAAATATATCCCAAACTTGTATAAATTTTATTTTTTGAGTGTATTTAGACCCTTTCACACATTATATTCTAATTTGTGGTTCCTTGGTTCCACTTTACATATTTATGATGTATAGATTATTTAATATTTTTATTAATTCCAAATGTGTCTATTACCTTACATATATAAGGGAATCTCCCACCTCTCTTCCTCACACCATTTAACAACTCTAGTTCAATAATTACCTAAAAAAATATCCAAAAAATCTTTATCCACATACTATAATTCTTGGTATCACTGAAATATCAAACTTAGAATTATTAATGTTGAATCCAAAGAGGTTATCTGAGGAGAAAGTATAATTCCAAGCTGACCTATTTCATGTTTATTACTTATTACACCCCATTAAAATATTATCTAACTATGATAAAATAATAATATAATCATCTTAAAAATAATTAAATTTTATTATTGTTATTCTAAAACCCTTTTCCATCTCTTTTTTCATCATATGTGAAATGAAAACATCCCTTTTTCATATATGTGGATTACCACCTCCATGGGGTGATTTGTTTTGTTTTTCATCACCACCTCACAAGGTTGGTTATTATGATATATTTAGTTAATATATATATATATGATATTAATGACATAATTATCATTCTTTAAAGATAATATATCATCTATTTTCTTAAATTTTCATCCATTAAAAAAATGATAATATCATTCATGCGTACGTGTGGACTACCACCTCCACGAGGTGATGTGATTCTTTCTTCAGTATGATTTACATGTATTGTTATAAATTTTTTCAATGTATAAAAATTATAATTATTTCCTGATTAATATTCTGTATATGATGTAATAATATCTGCTTTGACCTTGGTCAACCTACCAAAGCTGTTTTGGGATTATAAACTGAACATAATCAAAACTTACAATGTAAACTTAACAGATTAGGTAACTAAATAAAACATTATAATAAATGAAAAAGGGATAATTATATTGAAAATAACATTAAAAATGTTTTTATTAAAGTAAAACAACTAATATAATTTTATTATTCAAGAGTTATAGAATGAATAACACGAGACAAAATTTAAGGAAATGGATTTCTCTTCTTAATTACATTTATTTGAGTCTTAACATATTTTCATACATGTTTTATTTTTTGTGGTGTATAATTAATTATTATATAAAAATTAATTTTTTTACTAATCCGTTCAATTTTCTTTTCTTCAATTATTCATTTGTTCAAAAGTTATCAAGTTATAAGGTATTTTTCTTTAAAACCTTATTTTAAAATTTTTAATGTTTTTATTCAATTTTTCAACCATATTAAAGTTATTTAAAATTTTTAAATCATGTCATTATTATATTTAAATATATGTTAAAATTCATTTTAAACCATGTTATAATTTATTTATATTTGTTTTAAAATAATTCTTTTAAATGTTTTTCAAACGGGATAAATTTTTTTTATACAAAAGTGTGAAATGAATCTTCTTTAGAGTATACAAAATGAGTGGAATATCCCACCACCATGAAAATTATTATTTTTAAATATTACTCTATATATTTTCAATTTTTTAAAATAATATCCTATTACCCATTCTTTTGGGAATTTTTTGTAGTGACCCTGACCCTATTATCTCGGAGCCGGTGCCTACTTTATTACAAGAACGTAAGATACAAGGAATCACATCCTAGAAGACAGAATAATTTACTAGTCTTGGTAAACAAGATATATACTTGATTTTTTCATTATATTTGAAAATAAAAATCACAACATTATTTTTTTTGAAAATAAAATTATTATCTCTAGAATATCCTTTCACATCAATTATAGTACACTTCTTGGAATCCTAGGGAAATGAAACAAAATAAGGGTGAGATCAAATTCTTAGTAATGGTTAAGTACAGTGGCATGTATCATGAATAAATAAGAATAATAAATATGGAAAGGTAAATAACTGAACACACATTCCATGTAATTAATAAATTGAGTAGTAAGTATATCCATAGACAATGTAAATGTGAAAATATCATGGATAATAATCAATATGGAAACATAAATTAATAAAAGCACATGCCATTTAATCAATAAACTGAGAATTATATGCATCCATAAATAATATTATTTTTAAAATATCATAGATAATAATAACTAAATTATTAATGAAGTAAATTCTTAATTATTAAAAGTTATGTCTTTCGAACATGATACCTCAACCCATAAGATCTATCCTCAAGATAGTTTAAAATTACTAGGTAAAAAATCATCTGGTTGGGCCAAATAATTTTATACCAGATTACTGATTCTCCTCATGATACTACTTGTGCACCGAGGATCTATCAATAACATTTCCCCACCCATGCATGCATGTCAAAATAATTCATCATATATTAAAAAACTGATTTAATTTATAAACAATGTGACTTATCCTCAAATATACATATTGAGTAAGGAATATGGATTTATCGATATTTCCTAAGATAAACAAATTACTTTCAATGTATAACACCATATATTGAAAAAAATATGGTTTAATAAATAAATATATCCATGATAAATAATATATATATTTAGGGGAAATCTAATGTCCATATAAAGTTGAATAATTCAAGGGAATGTTAATGACTAAAAATATGAATCAAGGAAGTTAATAATAATAATTTACTTGGTAAAAATGATCACAAACCATTTAGATTAATAATAAGGATGGTATCGATACAATATATACACATTATTATAATAATTTTTTTTAAATTTATTAATATAAATACCATAAAAAATATTTAAATAAATATTGAGGAAAATATTTTTTACATTTTATAAATAACCTATTAAAACTAAAATTTCAAAAAAAAAATTGAATTTAAATTTCATTGAAAATAAAATTTGAAACTTAAAAAAAAATATTTAAAACATTTAATTATTTATGATTTCTAAAAATTCCATTCATGTCGTACACGTTAAAATAAATATTCCTTTTACTTTTCTAGTAAAATTCAAACGAACATTGTTTCGAAAACAGAATGAATATTCCTTTAATTTTTTTTAAAATTAAAAATGTTTAAAAATGTATTTAATAAATAATCTTGAAAAGGGTTAAATATTTTTTGATTTTTTTAGAAAATAAGGTTTTTGTAGAAAATGAATTTCCCACCGAAGAGAGAAATGAAGTCAGATTTTCTTAAAAAAATCTAAATTATTTTTATTACAAAAGAGTGAAGAAATTATACTATTAGTAAAAAATACAATTAATAAAAATAAGAGGATAAAATTATATGGGTTTATTAGAAAATGATCAAATAATTCCCTTCAACTGAAATTCAAGAACGAATAATCATGATGAGAACGAGATTGTGAAATAACCCATTATAATGATCATAACGTTGAAGTGAGAATTAGTCTATGGATAAATTATGTGTATCATAATTAAATAAAAATAAAACATTTCTAAATAAAACATAAGATAATTAAAAGTCATCACACATATAATCTTAGAATATTGAATACAACAAAGAAGTATTTTAACCCAATGAAAATAAATTGATTTATGAAATTATTTTCTACAAGGTAAATTTTAAGTCAAATAACCTTGGATGAAATAATTAAAATTTAAAATAATAATACCATGAATTATGAATAATTCATGATATTAAATTTAAATGGTTAGTATATAAATAATATAAATTAAATTGGTTAATAAGATACAAATGTGCTTTAATGAAAGGAAATTTAGACACAATCCCTTACCTCATGATTACTTTTGGTTGAATGTGATTTAACCTCCCATATAGTGGTTTTAAACATTTAATTAACTTATAATATAAATATATTAACATTTATAATATCATATATGATCTTTTTATAACATATTATCACCTGTTCATTAATAATCATTCATTATTTTCATTGTTTTGGGTGTTAATTTCCTTATTTTCTCATTCTTTCTTTATTATGAAATATATAGTTCTTGTGAATATTATATAGTTCCATCATCTCCAGAACAATAATCGTGGAATAATTATCATATTTTTACATCTATTTTACTTTAAAAAAAATAATTAAAGATGTTTTTGAGAAATGAAGTACGTTGTGATCAAGGAGACGGTAAGCCATATGTACGCATGAGTAACATTTTCATTTTTCAACAATCTTTATGGAAATATGGTAATGTTTTGTCTTTAAAAAATTATAATAATATAATAATTACTATATTATTTATTTAAATATACATATATATATATATATCATCTATGTGTTGTGGTGATGAAAATAGAGTCACATTGCTTCGTGAAGGTGGTAGTCCATACGTACACGAATGATGTTATGATCTTTAAGTGAGTAAAAAGGTAAGAAATAAAATGATATATTATATTTTAAAAATGGTAAATATTTTATTAATATAATAATTTTTTCATGTATATCACCTATATTTATTATATTTATCCTCATTATATTCCATGTAAAGTATTAATGAAAGTCAAATCACATCGCTTCACGAGGCGATCGTCCTCCGTACAATAAGGGATGTTATATATCCCCTATAGAATAAAAATTAAATATATATATATATATATAAATTATATAATAACTATATAGGTATAATTATTCTATAAATATCATATACATACTTTAGATCCATCATCATACCAAACAACGAAATGTGGTAATGGAAAAATGAATGACATCAGTTAATAAGGTGGTAGTCTGCCGTACACATGAATGATGATTTTGTAACCTATTTTATAGAAGTGGTAATTATTTTAGTTAATAAACGTAACATAAAAAAAATATATGTATATTTTAGATATTTATGTTACTATATCATCATTTTTAGTTATAATTTAGGGAAGTGTAAGAATAAATAAAACAAAACTGATTGTTGAAGAACATTGCCTCTTCTTAGGGTTTCCTCTTTAGAATTTCACCAAAATCCTTCATAGGTTGGATTTTTTTAAAAAATAAGGATTTTAGGATGAGATGAGGGATTTTGGTAATGTATTTGGGTAGGTCGTGGTTGAACCAAAATGGTGTGATGCTGTGAATAAGAGAGGATATGTGGTGGCTGTTTATAAGTGAGGTGAGTGTAACACTTGTAATTTTTAGAAAGAAAAACGTGTACCCACATTTATCACATTCCCAATGGGTAAGAAATAGATTATTATAGAGAATTATACTTTATATGGTATAAATATGTCATTAAAATATATTTTAAACAAGTTCTTAGTTCATTTTAACCCTTATCATTTTAGTTTAACCCCCGATAAATCCATTTTTTACCTTAACTACAGTAAATAATTTTTATTATTTTTATATTAATTATAGAAACAAATTATGTTGGGATTATTAGATATTATAATTTTTATTATTATAAATATAAATCCATTTTTCTAAATTCCATTCTTATAAATGGAGATATTTAATTTAAAATTAATCCCAGAGACGTGATGAGAAAATTTGATTTCAAAGAGAAAATATTCAAAATTTTTCTAGGTGTTTTTATAAAAATTCAATATTAAAATGATTATAATGAAATAAATTTGATTAATTGATATATAATTGAACTAATTTTACTTTAAAAACAATTCAAAATTTAATTTAACTTATAAATAATTTAAACGAAAAGGATGTTTTCAATTAAAATTCAATATTTGTCACTGTTCATCGAAAAATGAAACATTTTAGAAAAATCCCAGAAATTCACCCTAAGATAATTTTTAAATTATGATTTAAAAAATGAATTTTATTTTTTCAAATAAATTTTATGAAAGTGATAAAAATTAATTTATATTATATGTTCAAAGAGAGACTAAACTGTCTTTTAGAAAAAAATTCAGTTTTTTTCAAAAAACATTTAATTTTCTTTAAATTATTTTTATTTTATTTCTAATCTATAGATAAACATAATATCCATAATTTAGTTATTAATATTAATAAACATAAATTTAATGACTATTTTATAATGGTATACTATATTATGGTTCATTTAAACTCTGAGTTTTATATTCCACAAGATATCCAAGAGATTAAATTTAAAGAAATGTATTGTACTGACTAATATAATAGAAAATACCAGATTGAGAATGAAACAGAAAAAAATAGTTTAATCCCCCTAATTTATTCAGTCTTCAAGTATTTATTGGATCTTTCACTCCTTACTATTGGATAATCATACCAAAAAATAAAGTTTTTGGAAGAATATGAAAAAGTAGAAGATGTAAATTTGAGTAATGGGAGAATTAAAACTAATGATTTGGACTTACAGTGGTAAAACATGGTGAACCGGGCATACTAATTCCAAAACATATTTATACTTTTATTCTATTAGGATTTTATTTACTTTTTTTTCCTTTTGGTCAGCTCACTTGTTCGGTATAATATATGTAGAATCATTATTTTCGATCTTGTATTTTGGTACTTATATATATTGACTAAACACTAACCTAATCTAAACTATAACTTTATGACATAAAGGAAAATCCAACTATTAAAAAAAACCACTCAGTGGGTTTTTTAAGATCAGTGTTTCTTGTCACATATGATATCAAATAAAATGTTCTTATTTTATAATTTCAAGGTGTTTAATTCTCCCCTCCTTAAATAAATTACATCCTCATAATTTAAACTTTATCTCGGTAATCAAGGGTTTGATATTTGAAAATTATTTTTTTGAAAACCCAAATAATAAAAATATTTAATAAAATATCCTCTTAATAATAGAGAAAGGGAAGTACAAATGTCATACATAATAAAACATAACTAGGTTTCAAAGTAGGATAATATTTATGGAAAGTGAAGATATGGATTTGGAAGAAAAGAATAAATAAATATATATACTGATAGAGATAATTATTCATAAGAAATTTAATGATCAATATAAAGTTAAGTAAATCAAAACCATAAATAAGTGATGAATTAAAAGACCATCAGTTTAATGTAAATGAAGGTATTAGGATAAAATTTTGTTTCAATATCCTTTTTCTAGAGATGGGGAATTATTTTACCATATAATAATATATGAAAATATAATTAATTTATACACTTATATTTCATAAGATACAATTTGATCCTTTAATCATTCTTTGATAAATTCCAAATTCATTACTTACTCAAAGAAATGAATATCCAAAAAAGAAAATTTTATGCCTGAAGCACTAAACTTATAGCGACCCTAGCTTTTTACATAAGACATTACATGATTTTAAGCATAATTATATGACATGAATAATCAAATTAGGTTCATTAATTAATAATTAAATAACCTATTATATATGTAAAATATTTATTATAACATTTTTAAGTTCATTCATGACCTTTTTTTGATGTGTTAAGTGGTTCGATTCCATTGATTGGGTTCATTTATTTTCTTGGTTTTTATGATCGGTTTACTTATTTTAATGAACGAATAAACATGTAAGATGAAATTGGTTATCAAGAATTGATGTTATATGACATTTGTGAAGATCCATGATATTAAATGGTTGTAAATTTAATTTTGTTACTTGGAGTGAAGTCGAATCATTATATAAAACTTTAGTGATAACCTTTTGGGTTAATTGGATGTTTTTGGCCATAATGAACATGTTTTGTTTTATAAATCAAAACCATGAGTAAAAAAGTATTAAAGAACCATATATAAAACATAATACATATATTATGGTCTGGTTCAACCATGAAAATGGTTTCATGACTAGAATTGAAGATGGTAATGGAAATTGAAAACCCATCTTCCTTGAATGTGGTAAATTAACACATCTCGGATGGTGTCTTTACTACTAAAATAAAAGAAGAGTAAAATAGAGATGATAATAAATTATTACATTATCATAAAAAATTATATTACATGTAAGTTAATGGATTTTTCATCACTTTTGGATGAGGATAGGAAAGGATGGTAAAGTAAACTAAAGAACTTGAAAAAATAAAATAATTTAAAATAGGAATTTACCTCTTGAATCAATCTTCCTTGAGAACCTCTTAAGGGGAGAGGATTTGGTCTTTCTAGGAGACCAATGGATGTTAGACGTGGGTAGGGATATTGTGGAGAGTTTTTTTTCAGAATTTATAGAATTCACAAGGCTTGATATGAGTGAAGAGAAGAGGTAAGGAGGGGTGGTATTTATAGTAGAGAAGAGGAGGGTTTTCATAATATTGTAATAATTAGTCTGTTATTTTTCCATAAAACAAGCAATAATGATGATTCCATGAACAAGAATAGTAATAAATAAATGTGATTTCTATATTTTGGCGCTTATATCACTTATTATGTAAATAATAGTGTATTTAAATTATAATGTATTTATACGGTAACTTAATTTTTTTTTACTATTCACAAAAAATTCAAGTATTTCAGAAAAATCCCAATAAATTCCCTAACCATTTTTTGATGTGTATAATCCAAAAATGAAATATATTTTTCAAAAAATAAATTTATAAATATGTTTAATTTAATATTTAATTATAATCATAATTTATTCTAAAAAAACCAGTTTTAAAACATTAATTTACTTATTCAAAAATGTAGGTACATCATAATTTCACTTAAATATTATTTATATACTATCATAGTTAAGGTTACTATTCATTAGTTTATATAACTATTCATACGGGCAACATTACTATTCATAAGGGTATGCTACTATTCACCAAAAATTAATTTTTTCTTATCAGACTCCAAACATCTTACTGATTGCAACCGTGAATGTCATATTTTCAAAATTCAAATCACAAAAGTGAAAAAAATTATATTTAAAGGTTACATAGTACTTATTAATTTTATTGTGATTTAATGTGTTTATATGACATAATCATTAGACGAAAATTTCCATTAAAAAACATTGGGTTGTTACATTTTCGCCCTTAAGAAATTTCATTGTCGAAATTTTGTTTTACATTCTAGGCCACAAAAAGATGAGGGTAATTTTCCT
The DNA here is from genome assembly GCA_963277665.1 of Viscum album. Classification (NCBI taxonomy): domain Eukaryota; kingdom Viridiplantae; phylum Streptophyta; class Magnoliopsida; order Santalales; family Viscaceae; genus Viscum; species Viscum album. Next base: position 1,867,682,285 of record OY728147.1, read on the forward strand.
TCATTTCTTCATCTAGTTCCCATGTTTCCTCTTTGTACTTATTGTACTACCATATTATGCTGACCATGTGAGTAGTCTTGTTACGTAGAACTTTATCTCTACGATCCAAGATTTTGACTGGCTTATCCTCGTAAGAAAGATCATCTTACAACTGTACCACATAATAAGAGAGTACATGTGAAGGATTTGATATGTAATTACTTAAGAGGGATACATGGATGACATCATGTAATTTAGACATGGTAGGTGGAAGTGCCAGTCGATAGGCCATAACCCCAATATGATCAAGAATATCAAAGGGGCCGATGTACCTGGGACTAACTTTCCTTTCTTCCCAAAACTTATGACCTTCTTCCATAGAGATATGCATAGAAATACCATGAATACAACTTTAAACTCGAGGTATCATTGAAGATTATCTACATAACTATTCTGTAGAATTTGGGATGCCTTGATATTCTGCTGAATAGTTTTCACCTTGCCTACCATTTCTTCGACCATTTCAGGTCCTAGATACTTGCGCTCACCAACTTTATCCCAACACACCAGTGTTATTCACCTTTTACCATAAAGGGATTCATATGGTGCCATTAAGATGCTAGAGTGGAAAATATTATTGTAGGAGAATCCAACCAATTTAAGATATTGGTTTTATCCCCATTTAAAGTCCATAGAATATGCTCTCAACATATCTTCTAGTGTATGAATAGTTTACTTAGAGAATGTTAGAGACTTTTCCAGAAAATAGAGGTTAATCTTGGATCATGATCAGATACAATATATAGTGGTACTCCATGAAGACTTACCATTTATTTGATTTAAATCCTTGTAAGTTGATCCAATGAGAAGTCCTTTCGAATTATGATAAAGTTAACTATCTTCGTAAGACGATCTACAAAGACCCATATAGAATTTTTTCCTATGGATGTCCTTGGAAGTCTAGTGACAAATTCCATGGTAAATTTATCCCACTTCTATGTTGGTATGGGTAGTGGTTACATCATCCCATTATAATTATATATTTTAGCCTTCACTTGTTAATAAACTAGGCACTTTGATGTATACTGAGAAATATCCTTCTTCATATTGTCCCACAAAAAGTTCTCTCAGAGAACTCGATACCTCTTTGTGATCTTTGGTTGAACAGATAAGGTCGAGCTATGTGTATCATTCAAAAGATCCTTCTTTATCTCTAGACCAGATGGTACAGATAATTGTGACCCAAATCTTACAACTACGTCCTCATAAATCTTGAACTTAGAGGATTTTCCATTTATAACAGCTTCCAAGCTTTTTAGAATTTTCACTTCTTTCCATTAAGAATCCTTTATTTTCTCCATGAGATATGTTTGAGAAATAATTTGAGAAAGGATTGATGATGTTCCTCCCTTAATGATTCCCATGTACATCCTCTAAAAATCTAAGAATATTGGATCCTTATCAATTCTCATAATTAATAAAGATGCATGATCCTTTCTACTTAGAGAATCTTCCACCTTATTTTCCTTACTGAGATGGTAGGGGATTGAGAAGTCATAATGTTTGATGAACTCTATCCATCTTCACTGGCACATATTAAGATCTTTTTGTGTGAATATATATTTGAGACTCTTGTAGTTTGTATATATCTCACACTTCTCTCTATGAATATAATTCCACCATATTGTTATTGCAAAAATCACTACCGCTAACTATAAATCAAGCGTAGGATAGTTTTTCTCTTGGATTCTCAGTTGACTTGAGTAATTTTATATCAATTTATCATTTTTTATTAGCACAAATACTAATCCCTTATTTGAATAATCACTATACACCATAAAGAGTTCTTGACTTGTTGGGTGTGTGAGTAATAGTGCAGTGATAAGCCTCTTTTTCAATTCCTTGAAAGAGTCTTCACATTGCTGAGTCCAGAAAAAATTCACTCCCTTTCATGTCAACTTTATCATTAGGTTTGAAAATCGTGAAAAGTTCTTCACAAATCATTGATAATACCCAGATAGACCCAAAAAGCTTCAGATCTCCATTAGAGATATTGTCCTGAGCCTCTCTTCAACTGCCTTTGTCATGGAAGGGTCTATAGATATCCATTTTCTGGTGATAACATACACCCAAAATGATACTTACTCCATCCAGAACTCAAATTTACTATACTTTTCATACAACTTCTCCCTTTACAATGTCTTTAGAACATTATTCAAATACTCCTTCTGTTCCTCCTATCTCTTGGATTATATCAAAATATCATTAATAAATACTACCACAAATTTATCGAGGTAATCTCTAATGAATCTATTCATTAAATCCTTGAAAATTACTGGATAATTAGTGAGTATGAATGGAATCACTATGAACTCATAGTGTCTATACCTCGTTTGAAAGAAATTATTGGGAATATATTCCTTCCTCACCTTTAATTGGTGATATCCCGATTGAAGGTCCACCTTAGAGAAATAAATGGCCCCACAAAGCTGATCAAACAAGCCATCTGTTTGAGTTAGGGGATAATTTTTCTTTATCATGATTTTATTTATCTCACAATAATCAATCAGAAGAAAATTGATCCATCCTTTTTTTATGAAGAGGTCTAGCACACCACATGGGGAAGCACTCGGGTGTATAAAACCTTTATCCAGATTCTCTTGTAACTACTTATTCAGATCCACCTTCTATATAGTGGACATTCTATAAGGTTTCTTTGATATAGGCAGAGATCCAAGAATAAGTTCAATTGATAACTGAACCTCCCGATCAGGAGGGAGGCCAAGAAACTCTTCAGGGAATACATCCGTTTAATCTCTCATGATGGGAATATCTTCATACAGGATTCTCTCCTTTGTATCAATAATTTTACATATAAATTATTTATCATAAGGAATTAATATCCATACTTGAGGAAATTATTCTAAAGGAGATTCAACTTCCTCCATACGCTTGTAAAGAATTAGAGGATGCTTCAGGATGTGAAGAGTGATCCCACTTTCTCAAAAATTGATGTTGTCTTTTTATAAAGATAACTGATCTATTCCCAAGATAGCATTGAACTCTACTAAAGGAAGTATGATGATATTTTTTAGGAGGTTTATTCCACAAACGTTAATTGGGAAGGAGTTATAAGCCATGGATGAAATAATTTTCCTATTCTCTATTCTCACAGATAACATATCCTCCAAATTTTGAGGTGGAATTTGGATAGTTTTACTAAACTTGAAAGATATGAAAGAATTAATAAAACTAGAATCAAATAGGATATTCACTGTTATTGAATGAATAAATAGAATAACTATCACAACATTGTTTTCTGGATCCATATCAACAGTAGTGATAGCATAATCCCTTCCTTGTTTCCTTGGAGGTTGTTGTTGATTGCCTCCAACAACCCTTGGATTAGGGAAATTGTTTGCATAATTACCATGATTCTTGCAATTGTAACACTGAACTACATGCTACACATTGATATGAATCTTTCTTTTTCTTGAACATTTACAGGATTCTTTATATCTCGTTGGTAGTTTTTAGCCAGATGTCTCAACTTTCTATATTTTAAGCAATAATTGGTTCCCTTTAGGAAAATACCATGATGCTTCTTCCCAAAATTTTTACAAGTGGGATAGTCAGGCTTCTTTCCATAACAATATTTGTTTTTTGAACAACCCATGTTGTTCTCTATTTTCCGCTTCTTTTCACTAGGCCCACGAGACCACTAAAATTACCTAATATTAATTTCAACCTTGAGGGCATAATGGAAAATCTCCTAATAACTTTTGAAGTCTCGAATCACCAATGCTTTTTATAGACTCATCTTTAGTTCACTAAAGAAGAGATCCACATTGCTTTTAGTGTTCATGAAAAATCCAGAGGCAAACCTTGAAAGACTTGTAATGTTTGCTTCATACACCTCGAGGGACTCTTCTTCCTTCTACTTGAGTCCGAGGAACTCTCTTTCCATCTTGAGATGGAGGGTTTGGGGAAAATATTTATTGAAAAAAATCCTTTTGAATTCCTCACAATACATGGAATCAATTCCCATTGGGGATTATTATTCTTGATAAATGTACACCAATGATCAACGTCCCCATAAAAACGATAGACCACCAGTACAAATTTCTCTTCTTATAATCACTGGAGGATGGAGAATTTATTTTCAATGGAGTTAACCCACTATTCTGCAAGGAGGGGATCAGAAATCCGCTAAACATGGGAGGCCTTTGCTGCATAAAGGATTCAATGAAAACTTGCTCTTTCATTGGAGGAGGAGGTCGTTCCACATGATTCAAGTTATTATTTATAATTTTAACCATCTCAAAAAGTACTTTCATAAAGTTTTGATCACCCATTATTATCATATTAGGTATATCATTAAGGAAATCATCACATTCCCTATCACATTGATTATTGGCACATGTTGTTCTATTTCTTGCCATTAACTATGAAAAATAATGTACAATTACTGGGCTTTAATTCATAGATTTTGAGCATAAAAATGAAACTTTGAACATAAAAGGATAAACTTTTAAAGTGTAAGTATATCCTAACATGTGATTCCTTAGGTTTAAATATATTTTATCCCTTGATCTATTTCTTAACTTATATTCTTATGGGATTTTTTATTCTCTTAACAATGGTTTGTACCAAGATTATGAATTTACCAAAGCATATCCCTTGGGAGTGACAAACCAAGAGTGAAGTAAGGAACATTTTCGTTTACTAGGATACCTCAGGTCATGCCCAAAACTCCTTGTTTGAGTTTTCACTTCTAGGTATATCTATGCCAGAGCCACATTTACCTTTTTGTATCCAGACACGTATGTATTTTCTTGATAAACCACTTACTCTATACTTAAAAAAATGTAGTGATGTTTTCTTATACTCTATCTCATCCTTAAGGTTCTTACGAAAGTGATCTATTCCTAATATCAAAAAATAACTAAATCATACTATGATACTAACTATAGAAATCCTATCCTTTTACATAAGACATTACATGATTTTAAGCATAATTATACATCTGAGTACACGCCAAGGATCATGAAGTCTAGTGTCTTTGAAGACTAGGTACATAAAACTAAAAACATGAGACTAAAAAAACACTTCTTTATTTAATCTTAAAATTGAGATCCTAACTTACTTTGTGCTCAAACATCTGCATAGGGTACCCTGGGGAACACATGAACAAAGGTATGAGCTAAATATCCTAGTAAGGGAATAACCATAAGAACAAAGAATTAACACAAGGAATAGAAGGAATTACAAAATGATATAAAAAGGAATTTAACATACGAAACCTTAACATATAAACATGAAATCATCTAAACATAGAGTTATATAAAATTTTCAGTAACATAAAATATGAATTTAGTATGAGTCAAGGCTAACCGCTGAGATCATTTCGCATAGTAGCACAAGATAATGCTAACTGCCAAGACCATCGCACATAACATCTCATGAGACTTAACTTTATCCAATGTATTGGAGAAATATCTAGGCTCACCCATTTTAACTTTTCATGAATATTTTTTACAAATAAATAATCATAAATAATCAATATTACATAAACATAAGGATTACCCATACAAAGAATTGTGTACCATAATCATGACACAAAGCATAACAGATGGAAGTAACACAAAAGTGTCAATGAAATAAGGGAACTAATGTATACATGTAATTTCATAAGAAAAAATATATATGTATTATGGTGAGTTATTTCAAGTATAAGTGGCAACATGTAAGAAAATTATTCATGAAATTTTGGCATAACATTTTTTTTGAGCAGTTTTAAGGAAAATACTATAGAACCTTTAAAATAGAAAAGGGAAAAATAATTTATAAAAAACCAGAAGTGAACAAAAAAGGTTTTAAAAATAAAAATAATTATTTTATAAAGACAATGGAGTCTTAAAACAGAATATAGAGTTCACTAGAAATCTAGTAAGAATTTTGGAAGCTCCTTCAAAACAGGTTTGCTTATCAGGAAGTATTGAGGAGGGAATCACTTTTAAACATGTATATCCTCAAAATATAATGATGAATAGAACATGTTACATGAGTTTGGAACATTCAAATAGAATTTATAAGTTGAAAATAAGAACAATAGATAAACTCATTTAAGTAAAAAGAAATATAAATAAACCTAAAGGAATAAAGGAGGTTCAGGTTGAATCCTTCAGAAAATATCAGCATGGTATCATGTGTAATTAAGAGGGATCAATGAGAGATAAATGGGATTTTCATTATTTAAAATTCATGATTAAATTACGGGGTAGGTTTGTAATCATACAACATCACTATTAGTTACAAATAAAAAGAAATAACATAGAGGAAAATCTTGAATAAAAGTAAAATAGAGAGGATCCCTTACCTTAAGTTTGATGATGTTCTCCACTTGATATTAATTACCTGAATAATTAAATTAGGTTCATTAATTAATAATTACATAAACTATTATATATTTAAAATATTTATTATAACCTTTTTATGTTTATTATTGAACTTTTTTTATGGGTTAAGTGATTCAATTTCATTGTTCAGGTATGTTTGTTTTCTTGATTTTTATGATTAGTTTTCCTATTTTCATGAATGGATAAACATGTAAAATGAAAATGGTTTTCTAGAATTTAAGTTATATGAAATTAATGAACATACATGATATTTAATGGTTGTAAATTTAATTTTGTTACTTGGAGTGAAGTTGAATCCTTATATAAAACTTTGTTGATAACCTTTTGTGTTAATTGGCGGTTTTTGGCCACAATGAACATGTTTTATTTTATAAATCAAACCAATGTGTAAAAAAGGATTACAGAACAATATATGGGACATAATAAATATATTACGGTGTTTTTCAACTATGAAAATGGTTTCATGACTATAATTTAAGATGACAATTGAAATTTAAAACCCATCGTCCTTGAATGTGGTAAATTAAGATATCTCAGATAGTGTCTTTACTATTAACATAAAAGACGGGTAAAGGAGAGATTAAAATATATTATTACATTATAATAACAAAATTAAATTACATTTAAGCTAATGGAGTTGTCCCAACATTTTTATGAGTATAGTTAAGGAAATAAATGTAAACAAAAGAACTTGAAAAGAAAGTAAAAGAATTAAAAAGAGGAATTTACCACCTGATTCAATCTTCCTTGAGAGCCTCTTAAGGGGAGATGATTTTGTATTTTTAGGAGAAAATGGGATGTTGGACTTGGGAAGGGATTTTGGGGAGATATTTGAGTTGAATTTAGGGAATACACAAGTCTTGAGAGGAGTGAAGAGAAGTGGTAAGGAGGGGTGGTATTTATAGTGGAGGTGAGGAGGGTTTTCATAATATTATAATCATTAGTTTATTATTTTTCCATAATACAAGAAATAGGGATGCTTCCATGACCAAGAAAAGTAAAAAATTAAGGAGAGTTTGATATTTGGGTTCTTACATCACTTATGTTGTCAATAATAGTGGAATTAAATTATAATGTATTTATACGAAAAATTAATGTATTTTACTATTCACCAAAAAATCATGTATTTTAGAAAAATACAAAAAATTCACCCTAACCATTTTTTAACATGTATAATCCAAAAGTGAAATCCATTTTTCAAAAATAATTTTCTAAATATGATTAATTTAATATTTAATTAAAATCACAATTTATTCTAAAAAAACCAGTTTTTAAACATTTATTTACTTATTCCAAAATATAGGTACATCATACTTTCACTTAAATATTATTTATATAATATAAAAGGTAAGGTTACTATTCATTAGGTTATATAAATATTCATAAGTATAACATTAATATTCATAAGAGTATGTTATTATTCATCAAAAATTAAGTTTTTCTTATCGGACTCCAAACATCTTTCTGATCACAACCGTGAATGTCATATTTTTGAAATTCAAATAACAAAGGTGAAAAAATTATGTTTAAAGGTCACATAGTACTTAGTAGTTCATTTTTTGTGAGTTCATGTTATTATATTACATAATCATAAGAAGGAAATTTCTATTGAAAAACTTTGGGTTGTTACAAAAATCCACTACTAACGGATCGTAAAATCCATAAAAGAATGAAAAGTATTTCTATCTATCTCCAAATATTTTACAAAAATAATATTAATATCACAATTTATCCGATATTATACATTAATCTGTAAAAATAAACAATAAAAACACTGGTTCATCATTTATATCTATTTCTTAAATTGTTTAACTAATGAAATATTAACCAGAATATCACATAGGATAGTTTTTGGTACCAAACTCCTATCATCTTTTGGTTTTAGATTTAATCCAAGAATCCTTTCTAGAAGCGAAAAGTTTTTACTCGACATACATGTTTTCATTTTTCTAAAACTATATTAATATAACTCCTATAATGTTCAAAAAAATATATGATTTACATCCTTGAAATAAAATTAATCATAAAATAACCTTTTTACTATGGTTTTTGATACAACTTCTTTTTTTCCAAAAAAGTTTAATAATATTATTTTTCTAATGTTACAATGTCGTTAATGTTCTTATTAAACCTAAATGTTATCAATACCTTTAAAATTATTTCTATAAAATGTAAATGTATTATTCCTCAAATAATTATTTCACTAAAACATATATTAAACCAATGGGCTGTATTACCATAAATTTCGCCCAAAATATTTTTAATATTGGTAGACTCCCATCACAGAAAACCTAAAGAAAGGGTGTTTAAGATTTTGAAATTAAGATCAATCTTAAACTCATAAACCCATGTTGGTGTTCAAAACTCTTAAGTTAATGAATACATATATGCTTATACAATTTATCATAATCCATAGATGGTACATAATTCTTATCCCCAAAATACCATTGGTAAAGAAAAATTTCAACAAATTAATTATTAAATCCCAATACATAAATAATTTATCTTTTTTATTTACACATAAGTCATTCCTTCATCTCTGTCTTTACCATTAGAATAGGGAATTGACATGGTTAATTCCAGGGTTCCCCACATTTAAGAAAAGGAACTATAAGTGGATCCCTAGGATGAAATTTGTTTCCTTCCATAATAATCTTTATTTTTTATTTGGAAATTCATTACTTTATACCCTTTTTTTTCACACATAAAACATTTTACCATTCCATTGAAACACCATAGGTTTAACCTAGGTTATAATTGTTAGAAAATAAGATATGAATTATCCTAAGAATATCCTACTAGAGAATCAAAAAAAGGTGTGTAGTAAGGCCCATTATCATGTACCAAGTGATAATTGGGTTAAGCGTAGTGAACCCTTTTTGGAGTTATTACCCCTAGGTACATCTGGGCCAAGAACTATATCCACTAGTAGTATCCAGCCAATGATGTATTGTTAGAAACAACCACATAATCTCTACCTTACCAAAACTTTATGATGTTCTTATATACTTATCCTCAAAGTCTATCATAGAGTTATGATCCCTAATACATTCTTTCCAAAATATAATTTCTATGGTTTCTAATAAAATTCATCTTTTACCAACTATAGTGGCCCCAAACCGCTATCCCAAAGCTGGTGTCTACTTTATTACATTGTCTTAAGATACTAGGAATCACATCCCAAATGAGATAATAGTTTAGCAGTCTTGGTAAATTAGATACATACCTAATTCTTTCATTATATTTGAAAAGAAAAATTACAACATGATATGTCTTGAAAAAAAAATCATTCCTTCCAGCATATCCGTGCACATAAATCATAACACACTTCATGGAATCCTAAGAAAAGGAAATTAAATAAGGTGATATTAAATACTTAGTAAGGTTTAATTATAGTGGAATATATCATGAATAAATAAAAATAATCAATATTTTAAGTAAAATAACTGAACATACATTCCATGTAATAAATAAATAGAGAAATAAGTGCATTGAGAGATTATATAAATGTGAAAATATAATGGATAAAAGTCAACATGGCTAGATAAATAACTAAAAAAATATTCCATTTAATTAATAATTTAATAATGAAATGCATCTAGATATAATATCATTTTGAAAATATCATAGATAATAATAAATGAATTCTAAATAATGGAAAATATTAATTATTGGATGTCATGTCTCACGTACATGATACCTATACCACAAAGATCTATCCTTAAGAAACTTTAAAACGAATAGGTACAAACTCATCTGGTTTGTCTAACTAATTTTATTCTAGATTAATAATTCACCTCCTTAGAAAACCGATGCATTAAGGGGATATATATAACTTGACCCCACCAATTTCTTCACGTCCAAAGCATTTCTCATATATCAAACAATAAATTTAATTCATAAACAATATTCCTTATCATTAAATATTTGTATTGAGAAAAGAATATGGATTTATCAATATTTCCCCAGATAAATGAATAACTTTAAAATTAGAACACCATGTATTGAAATCATATGTGTTTTTATCAATAAAGATATACATGATAAATAATATAGATATTTAGGGGAAATTTAATTTTTATACGAATGTGAATAATTAAAGGGAAAGTTTGTGATTATAAAAATTAATCAAGGAAGTCAATGTCAATATATTCCTTGGTTAAAATGATCATAAAACATATAGAGGAAGAATATTGATGGTATCAATAAAACATATCCCAATTGAATTAATAATAAAGTTTTTTTCACCGATGAATAGAAATACCATAAAAATATCTTTAAAAACATTCTTGAGGAAAATATCCATTTCATTTTGAAAACCATACTTTAAAACTAAAATTTCAATTTTTTTGAAAATAATCTTATTTAAAAATATCCTTTGAAATTTAAAAAATATTATTTGAAACATTTTATTAGTAATTACATTTTTAAATTATGTTCATTCCATACATGTTAAAACAAATATCCTTTTTTACTTTATCAGTAAAATCCAAATGGGAATTTTATTAAAAATGACTTGGAGATTTTTTTCAATTTTTTTTAAAAAGTAAAAATAGTTAAAAATATATTTAATCAATCATATAGAAAAAAGTGATATTTTTTTAAATAATTTTTAGAAAATAAGGTTTTGGTAAAAAATAAATTTTTGATCAAAGAGAAAAATGAAGTCGGATTTTCATAAAAACATTGGCTCAATTATTTTAAGTAATAAAGAGTGGGAAAATAGAACTATTAGTTGAAAATAACATGAATAAATAGATTAGGATAAAATGATTTGGGTTTATTACATAATTATCAAATAATTACCTTTAACTAAAATTTAAGAATAAAAAATCTTGATGAGAATGAGATTGTGAAATAAACCCTTAAAATGATAATAACATTGAAGTGATAATTAGTTAATTAAGAAATTATGTGTATAAACTTTAAATCCAAATAAAAAAAGAGGAAATAAAATACTATATAATTAAAATTCATTAAACACATAATCTTATAATATCAAAGATGGTGAAGAATTAATATAACCCATTAAAAAGAAATTGAGTGATGAAATTCTTTACCACTTGGTTACTTTTATGTCAAATCCGCTTGGATTAAATAATTCAAATTGAAACTAAAAATTCCATGAATTATGATGTATTCATTATATTATATGTAAAATGGAAAATATATACACCATATAAAATAAATTGGAGCATAACATACAAATGTTCCTCAATGAATGGAAATTGAGACAGAATCTATTACCTCATGCTTCCTTTTGGATGAAATTGATTTAACCTTTTTTATAGTAGTTTTAAACATGGTATTAAATTATTCCAGAATCATATTAATATTTATAATATCATATAGGTCCTTTTATAACATCATATTACTCTTTTATTAATAATACTTCATTTTATTTCATTTTTTGGGTGTTAATTGTGTTGTTTTCTCATTCATGATTTGTTTTGAAAGTTCTAGTTATTATGAATATTATATAGTTCCATAATATTTATAATAATAATCAGGATATAATTATCATATTTTTACATCAATTTTACTTTTAAAACCAATCATTAAATATCGTTATGAGAAATGAAGTACGTTACAATCATAGAGACGGTAAGCCACATATACCCATGAGTAACATGTTGGATTATAAGATTTTACGATGGATACAAGGGGGGGGGGGAATTTTATTTTAGAAATTTAAGCTAACACAAAAAACATGTACCTATTTAGTTTTAAAAATCATAATCAAAATCCATTCTATTATCAGAGTATGTATTGAATTCATAAATTATTTGATAAATCAAAGTTTTTATCGGTCTCACAAACACACTGATAAAATAATTATTAGAAAAATTGGTACAAAAAACTTTCTAATATAAAATGCACTACAAAATTTAAAATTGTAGAAGAAATTAATACCAAAGCTTATAATAAAGTGTGTATGACTTACAATCTTTATAAAAGTAATATTACTATTTAACCTTTAGAGTTAAGGAAGTTAGAAATCCTGACTTAAGATATCCATAGTTTTACAATTAACTATAAAGGTATATATTTCCACAAAAGTAAATCCATCGATACGATGATCGAAATGGATATATCTTCCAAAAACCTAGAATCCCTTGATCTAAAAAATTAGTATCATCTCTATCTTTATTAAATAAGAAAGACCTTGATATGATGATCCATTTCAGATTTGTCTTCCTAGCCCCAAAAGCCCTTGATTTGATGGATCATATTTTATTTTAATCCTAACCCTAGAAGTCCTCAATATAAAATAAGATCGAACATAAAAAATAAAAAATCAATTACAGTTATAATGGTTTTATACTTCCAAATTTAGAATCCTTAGAACATAACTCTCTTAAGAAATTGAAAATCATAAGAACTAGGTGTTAAATAATTGGAAAATATGAGACATGATGTGTTGAGAATGCATTAGATCCCATATCCTTGAATTCACTAATATTTATAGGTATTCCTCAAATGATCATATTTATTGGATTCTCATAGTTTTTTTCAATGGCCTCAAATGTTATTCCCCTGAAAGCTCAGAAAAATGTTTCCTTCTAATGTTGTTTTGATTAGCATCGTCACAATACTGTTATGAATTTTGATTGATAGAAACAATTCTAATTACTCTGATTATAAACTTTGAACAATATGATGGAATTTATTATGGTTTTTAAATCCAATGAACTCTTGTTTAGTTATTTTGATGGATCAGAACTATTATTAGTCTGATGGATATGAATTTGGTCAGTATAATAGATAGAATGCTTAGTCAAACCGATGGACATAAAACTAGTCAATCCAATAGATTAGATATGAAATCATTCTGATGGATAATATTGAATAATAAAAAGTCTATATTCATTTTATATTATACTCATTTCTATATTCAATAGAAAACTATGTTTTCTATAAAAAATTTCAATAAAACATGGGATGTATAATGTTTATAAAAAAGAATTTTTAGAAAGTGTTAAAGTGTTTTTTATTTTCAAAACTAAGGAATAGAAAAATAGAAAGTATAACTTTTGACTCAAAAATAACCCCACATTTAGAAAACACAAAATAAAACACTAAAAATGAAAAATTATTAACTTTTAAAAACTTACAACCCTTTGTTATTTTATGAACTTTAAAGAGAATCATTATCAAAATATTTTACCATATCATTTATAAACTCCACATGAGTTGATGACATTGATTTTCCCAAAAATATTCATTCTATAAGAAATATTACTTAAGTTTCTCCCCCTTAATCAAAAGTATTCCTTATATAATTTCCCCCCCTTTGGATAAAATTCACCCCCTTAAAAAAATTCTCCCAAAAATTCTCCCCCTTTTTGATTATGTTAAGAGAAATTTTCTTTAATTCTAAAATCTAATCAGCATGATCATTAAAATCCCCATCAAATTGCATTGAACACATAAAAAATTGATTGAATTTTCTTTTTTGAGCCTTTTAATTGTTTTCTAATGTTTTGATTTCATCTTTATTATGAAATACTAATTCTTTCAACAACTTCTAATATTCTTATTTTTCATTCAGACTATTTTGAATCTGTTTACATAATTCATAATTTGTTGGAATATATAGAATTGAGTTTGTAATATATTTCAAAAATTGATAGATTTAGTTAATACTCTTGTGATATTCGATTAACAATGAGTATGATGACCCCGATGATATCTCTAAAATGTTTTTTCAAGATGGTCCGATATCTTACTTTTCTTTTACATTAACTCTTTCATCTTATGAAACATCTATGATATCAATTTCTTTATCATTTTCAACCATGTCTGAATTTTTTTATGTGAATGTTGATCTTAAACTTATTCTCTATGATAGGATGATTGAACATACCTTAATACATCAAGAATATTATTCTTATCTTGTTGATTAAAAATTTAATTATATAAAGATGATGATTTGGATGAAATTTATTCTTTTTCTCTTTCTTATTTTGTTGCTTCCTCTTATTCTTATTCTTATTCTTCCAATTCTTTCTCCAAATGACCAGTGGTTCTTAATAATATATTTAAAACTTTCTTAACTATTTTTTTCTTATAATCCACTGAATTATTACTTGATTTTTGACTCAATTATTTAATTGGATTTTCAATATAGGATTCAACAACAACTTCTTTTACTAATTATTTTCTTTTTCTCTTGTCCATAACTATTGGAACAACAGATGGAACTACTGAAGTTTCAAGAAAATATAAACTAGCCTCAGGAAATGTTCTAGACACTAGAACTGGTTGAGTTATAAAAATTATAGAAACTAAAATCGGTGGATATTCTAATTCTCTTTCAAATCCTTTAAGATACCTTTCCATCATTATTTATTTTAAAAACCTTTTCATTTGTTTATTGTTTTATCAACATCTTTCAACTAATTAGTTGTTCTTATATTTAATGGAAAATCTTCAGATTTATTTATTCCAAAACTTGGATCCCCTAGTTCCTTCTGTGCCTTATGTTCCATCAATTTCTTAAATTCATCATTAGATATATTTTTTATTTATTTTTTTCTTTTGGTGGTGAGGATTGAAATTTCCTCTTTTCATTCATTATTTCTTTCTCCTTGATTGGTTTAGTGTCAAATAGGACCTTGTACGATTTATCCAAAAATTTCTTCAAATTTGAATTAAAAATGAGTTTTATCCTTTCATTAGTTTCTTATCCAATGATATAAATGTTTGTATCATAGAATACATTTTATTATTGACCTAGAAAATCTACATAAATTTCACTAACATTTTGTTAATGAAAAAAGGAATTATTAGAATTTTTGAATTTATAGATGCATTCTAAAGAGATTTGATAGATTGAAACAGAAACATAAAAAGATTTATTTTCCTCATATTAACCAAAAATTTCAATATAAAGATATAATGTACTTTCAAAGTGTTCCTATCTTCTTTCCTTGGGATTAAGTAACCTTGCATCCGAAGGGTTACTACTATGACATCCAGAGGTAGATGAAAAACTTTTCTCACTTTTTCTACAGAGGTAAACAAATATTATTATACTTTATACTTAAATAAACTACAAATATTTTTTAAAAGCCTGTGATATGGTATATATAATTAAAACTCCAAGGGTACTTCTAAAAACTCAGCAACCTATTGATTCAAATGTTTTCATATTTCTATTGAAAGAGTAAAAATGATTACTTATTTGTCTTCTTCTGTATTAAATCCAACTGAAGAATAAAACTCTCTAACTATTTATGGGTAGTGTTTTTAAAAATCTTCTTTATCAATATATATATTATCCCATACTTGAAAAGTAATATCATTTTTCAGATGAGAATCATTTTTTTCATATTAGATTATTTTAATAAGACTTTCTCTAATAAATTCTAACTTCACAAAGTCTTCTATAAAGGACATTGTATTGAAGAAGACACTAGATCTTAGAAAATTGAATCTGATTGGATGAATCCCAAAGTAGCAGAATAATAAATAAAATGTATATAGAGAGTCGAGATGAAAAACCTGAAGATTGATGTGGGACAATGGGTGACCCACCCTTATATATATGCATAAATGCGATAATTCAAATTCTATAAAATCCAATAGATCAGATTAAAAACCCTTTTATGATTCGATGATTGAGATTTTATCCATGAATGATTTAAGATTTTTTTTAACTCTTAATGTTTTTTTAAGAAGAAACTACTCATTAAACTAGTGTATTTTCTCATTAAAAATAATTTCTAAGATTTTATTAAATTATAAGTTTTTCAAACGTAAAGAATACAAACAAGAAAATGGATAAAATAATGTAATGGACAAATAAAAAAATAAAAAAATATTAGAATAGTACCTCTTAGAGTATAAATATATTATCGATATGAGTAACCTTTTCTTCTTGGTTTTTGTAAAATAATGTGAATCCAATAAACTTCATAATAAAGTCTTTTTCTAGAAAAATTTTGGAAGAAGTTTTGATTTCAAGAAACATAAATTTTATATTTTGAAATTTTGTAATATATTTTGACTCTAAATATTTTAGTAAAGTATTTTGACTTCAAAAAATAATATTATATAAAAAAAAATTTTGCAAAAAAAAATAGAAAAAAATTATTTTAGAAAACTAAAGATTTAGAAAGAAAACATTTTTAGAAAAAAAAATGTACTCCCCCTTTGAGAAGGAGTTAATTAATGTATGGATAATTATAAACATGAAGTATATATAAATTATCACTTTATATTTATTATTTATATATTGTGTTTAATATATTCAAATCTATCAGAACTAAGGGGTTTAATATAAATATCATTAATTTTTTATTGCATTCTGGTGAATTATAAAAAAATATATCATTTCTGTGCATGATACCAAAAGAAATGGTATCTTATATATATTTTATTAGCTCTCATGTGATGTTCTAGGTTTTTAATTAAATAAATATAACTTGTGTTATCAAACAATACTCGAGTTTTGGTAAAAATCATTCCATAATCAATGAGTGTGTGTTACATCCACAACACTTGAGGAAAACAACTTAGAACTTCCATATATTCTAATTTAGTAGTGGAAAGTGAAATTGAGTGTTATTTCATACAAAACCAAGAAACTACAACTTAACCAAATAAATAATAATTTGAAAAATTTATTATTTATTCTAAATCCACCAAAATCAGCATTTAAATTTTTTAAACTCAATTTTTTTCCAGAAGAGTAAAATAAACCTAACTCTATAGTTACCTTAAGATAATGAAAAATTCATTGAATAGATTTAAGGTGGAAATATTTTTTTTTACTGATATCTACCACATAAGAATACCAAAAACATTAAATCTAGACAAATAGATGTTAAGTAAAGTAAATATTCAATCATTCCTTTAAATATATTTTGATCAACTAGTTTTATAGATTCATCAATGTCTTAAATATTTGATGTTACAATACGAGTAATAATAATTTTAGTATTATTATATCCAAAATTCTTGAGAAGATATTTTATATAATTATGTTTAGATAAAAATTTTCCTTTCAATTTTTAGTGAAATATGACTACCTAGAAAATATGTTAACTCAACCATTATACTAATTTCAAACTAAAAATTCATTAGATCCAAAATGGAATCTATTAAATAATTTTTATTTGATATGAAAATAATGAAATCAATATATATTTTTACAATAACCAAATTTTTATTAAATTTTTTTATAAAAAGAGTTTGATATGTAATTCCAATAAGAAAGTTCTTTTGTAACAAAAGTCTAGTTAACCTATCATAACAGACTCTAGAAGATTCTTTGAGTTTTTAAAGCACCTTTTCAAGTTTAAAAAAAATATTTCGGTTGTCTTTTTTTATTTTCAAAATGTAGGATTTTTTATACATGAACTTCCTTATATATATATCCATTAAGAAAAGCACACTTACTATCCATTTGAAATATTTTGAAATTTAAAAATGCTTTATAGGCTAGAATTATACGAATAGATTCAAGTATAGCTCATGAAGTATAAGTTTCTTCATAATCTATAAACTATTATTGATTAGAACCCTTATCAAAAAGTCTATATTTATTTCTAATAATTTTTTCATTTTCATCACATTTATTCCAAAAGACCCATTTTACTCCAATTATAGAAGTATCTTTAAGACATTCAACTAAAGTCTAGACTTGATTCCTTTCAAATCCATTGAGTTCATATTGCATTGATTTTATCCAAAATTTATAACATAAATCCTCATCACGAGTCTTAGGTTTGAGTTGAGATAGAAATTCTAAATGTTCAATTTCATTTCTCAATGAAATTCTGGTCCTAACTAGTTGATCTACATAACTAATGACATTATCACTATGATGATCCCTAAGAAATAACTAATATCTTAGTTTTATTAAACTAATTTATTAAACAACATGTTAAAAATATTATTGATGTATAACTTCAGAAATATATTCTTCAATTATTATATTATGAGAAGAAATTTTTTACATAGGATGAAAATCGTTTTTTGAAATAAAATCCAAAGATGTAGGTTTAGGTAGTTTGAAAATAAGAGGATCAGTTTCATCAAACATAACATGTAATGTTTCCTTAACAATACTTGTATTTTTATTAAAAACTCACTAGTTTTTGAATAACCTAAAAATATTCCTTCATCTAATTTTGGAGAAAATTTATGTAAGTTAAATTTAGTATTTATAATTAATACTTTGCATCCAAAAACTTTGAATTAAGAAAGTTTTGGTTTCCTTATAGTCCAAAACTCATAATAAGTTTTATAAGGAAAGATATTATTAAAACTCAATTTTTAGTATAGCAGGTAGTAATAACTTCTTCGAAACAAAATATTTTAGCAACTGAGTATTAACTATGAATGGTTATAGTAATCTCTTGATGAATTTTATTTTTTCTTTCAACAATACCATTTTTATATGGTGTTCTAGGTACCAAAATGTTATTTATAATAATATTTATTACTAAAAAAATTTATAAATTAAAAATTGAAAATTACCCTCCATGATCACTTGGAATCGTTACCGAGGCAATTTTTTTTTTCATTTTTAACTACGTCTTTGAAAATTTTAAAATAAAAAAGGCTTCTGAATTTTTTTTCTAGAAAATATACCCAAGTATATCTAGTGTAATCATCAACTAAAGCATATACATTTTATTTTCCATCAATACATATAGTTTGTTTAGTACCAAATAAGTCCATGTGCACTAAATGTAAAGAATCATAAGTTGAGACTTCACTAATAGATTTAAAACTTAACTTATGTTTCTTTCCAAATTGAAAAGGATCAAAGAATTTGAAAGTATCAAACCTATGTTCTGGTAGATCCTTCACTAATACTTTATTAGAAAATTTAGCTAAAGTAATGATATTAAAATATCCTAATAATATATTTCATAACAAAGATTGGTCTTACATTTCACTAAGGAATGGAAGATCTGGGCTCCTAATATCTTATAATTTTAATGTATAGAAATTCTCATACTAATTGGAAGAAAGAATAAACTCATCTTTTGAACCATGTATAATAAATTTATCATTCCTTAAGTTCATAAGATAAACCTCATCACATAATTGAATTTTTATAATAAGATTGTTGTTAAGTCCTATAACAATTTTTTTTTGAAATTAAATATTTTTCAAGAAGAATGGTGTTACCTATACTAATAATACCTCCTTAGGAATTATCTTCAAAATTGACTTTTCCACCTTTCATATTAATGATCTTCTTATGGAAATATTTTTTTTCCAATCATATTCCTAGAACAACAAAAATAAATATACAAAATTATTTAATTGTTGGTACATTCTTTAGTTTCCTAAAAACAAAAACATTATCATTTGAGAACCCAAAACATTTGGGTCCATTTATATCAGAAATTAAAATTCTCAGAATCCATATTTTTATGACTTATATTATTTTTAGAAAATTTAAATTATTTTGAAAAATAATCTTTGTGAAATCCTAAAGAATAATTTTTTAAGGAACATTTTTACTTATAGTGTTCACCACTTTGACACTTATTATTGCAAAATGGGGAAATCTTTAGAACAAAGTAGTTATTACTAAAAATAGGTTTTCTATTTATAAAACTCATTCTGGAAATATCTATATAAAGTATGATTTGATTACACATTTTATAAAAGTTTTAGTTTACTAAGCTAAACTTATAAAAAATATTTTTTCAAACTAGAAATTTCAGAATTTAGTTTTACAATTAAATTTTTATTCTTTTTAGAACATGTATTAAAACTAAGATTTATACCACCACTTTGTAAACCAGTTTTCTCTAAATAATATTTTTTAAGTTCTTTTGAAAGATTATGTTTATTAAAATTATATTAATAAAGTTTATTATAAATATCTGATATTTTTATGGTTAATTTAGTAATTATTTACTTTTATTTTACAAGTTTACCTTAACCAACATCAATTTTTTAGAAACTATAAACTTTTCATTTTAAATTAATTTAGAAAAAATAGATAATTCTTTGAAACATGGTAAAATATTATCATCTTCAGTTGAGGAAGATTATTTATCTAAATATGTTGAATTATTATCATTATCACTATCATGGTAATTTTCAGTCAATGTAAGTTAATAATAGATTCTATAGTTTCCTTATCCATGAGACATTTGTTCACATTTGGAATTTATGTATATAATCCAATATTTATTTATATAGAACTTTCTTTATTTGATGAATTTATAGAAGAACTATTTCCACCACTTACGCTCCAAGGTTCTAAAGATTTAATATTTTTCTTTTTATTGTGATTATAATACTTTTTATCACTCCTTTCAGAATTACTTTCTTTCTTATCCTAACTTTTCAGCTTTAGAAAATTTAGTCTGATATGTCCCACCTTCTTACACTCATAATATATCACTTTCTTAGAGTATTTATTATAACTTTTATCCTTGTTAATTATCTTATATCTATACTAAAATTATTTTTTCCAACAATATTATTTATCCTCTTCTCAAGATTTGCTAGTTAATTCCCAGTCTGTTTAGATAAAATACTATCTTATTCAACAATAACTGTCTTCATTTTAGAAGACTTAATAATTTTATTAGTAGATTGAATATTACATGGAACATTATATATAGATGAAAAAGAAACTACTCTGTTCTTATTTTTCATCTTATCTTCATATCTTTTCAATCTACCTCTATACTGCATAAGTGTTCTTATGAGGTCATCAATAGTAATATTTGTAATCCTTCTTATATCAAATAAAGCTATTATTTTGGATTATCATTCACTGTGAATAATCTAAATAATATTTTCTACTAAGATTATATCCATTATATATTTTTCACCAAGATACTATAAGCTATTAGAAATGGTCATAAACCTTTGGTACATCTTCGAAAATGATTTTCTAGGTAAAAAATCAAAAGATCAATAGTCAGGTCTTAGCATAACTCTTCCAGTCTCAATGAATTTTGAAGTTCCAAAATTTGTTATAACTATCTTCTTCCATATAATATTTTCCTCTTCACATGAATATATCTGACTATAAATATTTTTGTTCATAGAACAAAGTAGATTATTCCTCAAACAATAATTAAATTTATATTCCATATTTTCCTGATTCATAAAATTAGTAACTTCATTCTCTTCAATAACATATTTTCCATTTAACATGAAAAAGTTATCTACACCAGTCTTAATAAAAAAAGTTTTATTATGTATCTCTAGTATTAATAATCATTAAAAATATGTGTTCTACTAGGATTTAGATTTTATAGTTTATCGACATTCAATCCTACCATCTTATCAAAAATAATTTTTTTTTTCTACAAAGCACATTTGTGAAAACATAGTTTATATACCTGATGTTTATAACAAATATTAATAACATATAGTAGATAAAAAAATTTAAAAATTAGCATGTATAGATGTAGAACCTATTCTAATAACAATTTTTGTATCGTAAGAGTTTATAATGGCTATAAAAGGGGGGGGGGATTATAGTTTAAAAATTTAAACTGACACAAAACCAAATACCTATTTCAATATAAATATCAAACTCATAAGTCATATGATTATCATTGTATGCATAATTTTTAATTGTAGCCCGATTAATAAAAGTTATTATTGGTCTCACAGACACAATGAAATTTTTATTATTATAAATATTGGTAAAAAAATTCTAATATGAAATGCACAATGGAATGAAAACTTGTAGAAACAAGTAATATGAAACATTATAATAAAATAAGAATTATTTATAAGATTTATAAATATAATTTTACTCTTTAAACTTAATATTTAATGAAATATAAAATATTGAATTAAGATATCCATATTTTTACACATAACTATAAGTGTCTGTATTTCAAAAGAAGAAAATCCCTCAAGATGATGATCATAATGACTCTATATACCAAAACCCTGAAATCCATCGATCTATAAAATTAGTACCATATATGTCTTTGTTAAACAAGAAATAACATGACATGATGATTGGTGTAATCTATATCATCTTTTCCCTATAATCTCTCGATCCAAAGTATCATATTCACCTAAATTCCTATCCCTGGAAGCCACCAATCCAAACAATGATCAGACACACTAAATACAAAAGCAATTACATTTATATGAATTTTTAAATTCCGCAATAAGAATCCTTATAACATAAATCTATTAAGAAATTAAAAAGTTCAACAACGAGGTGTTTAGGAAAAGAAAAATCTTAGATGTGTTGAGTTACAAATACATCAGCTCCCATCTCCTAAAATTCACTCATTTTTTTAAAATATTAGGGCTGAAGCCTCAATTTATTATTTAAAGCAAAGTCCTCTTTAGAATGGGTAGAGGGAGACCCCTTACATAGCCCGAAGGCCCACATTCAAGTGGCCTGAATATAAGACTTGAAAGCCCATTTTTTTGCCCAAAGGACCCCTTTGTGAATAGTACTGCTACAATACCCGTGCTGCTACAGTACCTGCTATAGTACAGCCACCGCTACAGTACCTGCACCAGTCCCTCCACCACTACAGTGCCGCTGCTACTATAGTACCTCCGCTGCTACAGTACTACTATAGTACTGCTAAAGTACCCAAAAATTCTCCCCTTCCTGGATTTGATCCTGGGTCTTTTGGATGCCGAGTAGGAGCATGTACCACTAGTGTACAGGCTCATTGGCACCTAAAATTCACTCATATTTATAGAAATTACTCCAATTGTAATATTTTAATTATTCTTGATGTTGGGTGTAATGGCCTTAGATGTTATTCAATTCATAGCTCAACCAAACCATTCCATATGATGTCATTTTAATTAGCACCATTACAATGTTATTATCAATTCCACCTAATATAAATAATTAAAATTACTCTGATTATAAACTTTGTATAGTCCAATAGACTATACTATTTATTTTAAATCCGATGAAATAAATTATCTTAATATAATGGATCAAAAATATTTATAGTCCTATGGATATGAATTTTTTCATTATAATAGATATAAAAATTAATCAAACCGATGGACATAACACTATTCAATCTGATAGATCAAATTCATTGTCATTCTGATTGATCAGATTGAAGAATAAAAATTTTATATTCATTTTATATTATAATAATTTCTACATTCGATATAAAAGTATTTTTCCTAAAAAAAATTTAAATGACCCAAGACGTATACATTTAGTAAAATATAATTTTAATTAAGTTTCAATGTTTTGGTGATTTTCAAAACTAAGGAAAGGAAAAACAGAAAGTATGACTTTCAATTCAATATAACATTTCCATTTTCCAACAATCATTATGGAAAGGAGATAAGTAATGTTTTATATTTCCAAAATGATAAAAATATCATAATTACCATGTTAATTATTTAAATATACTTATATATATAATCTATGTGGTGTGGTGATGAAAAGAAAGTCACATCGCTTTGTGAATGTGGTAGTCCACACTTACACGAATGATGTTATCATCTTTAAGTGAGTAAAAAGTTAAGAACGAAAATGATATATTATCTATTAAGAATGATAAATTTGTCATGAATATCATGATTATTTCACAAATATCACATATATTTTTTTAATTTTATCTTTATTACATTCCATGCAATGTGTTAGTGAAAGACGAATCACGTCTCTTCGTGAGATGGTAGTCTGCTGTACACTCGAGCAACATCATCATATCCCATATGGAGTGAAAATTAAAAAGATTTGTATATGATATAATGACTTCTTAGGTATAATTATGTTTTAAATATGATATATATACTTTATATCCATCATTATAACCAACCATGAAAGGTAGTAATGAAAAAATGAATAACACTAATTCATGAGGCGGTAGTCCACTGTACACACGTATGATGATTTTGTAACCCATTTGATGGAAGTGGGGATGGTTTTAGGTCATTAACTTAATATAAAAAAATATTAGTATATTTAAGATACTTATTTTAATATATTATAATTTTTTAATAATAATTTAGGTAGGTGGAGGATAAAATTAAATAAAAAATCTCATTGAATAAAGTTACCTCTTCTTCAAGTATCCTCCTTTGTTTTTCCCGAGAGACTTTCCTAGGTTGTATTTATACCAAAAATAAATATTATAGGTTGAAGGTATGAATTTTTATGGTAATTTATGAACCAAAATAGTGTTAAATTATGAATAATAGAGGACAGAGTGTGGCCTTTTATAAGTGAGGTGAGTGCCATGATTATAATTTTTGAAAATTATAAATTGTATCCATGTTTTCCAAATGATGAAAGGGTCTAAAATGAAGTATTATCAAGAATTATACATTATAGGATAAAAATATTCCTAGAAAATAGATTATATACAAGTTTTTAGGTCATTTTAATCCTTATTTTTCTTGTTTAACCCCCAGTAAATCCATTTTTACCTTAACTGCGATAAATATTTTTACTCTTTTTTACTATTCATTATGGTCAAAAATTAATTTGAACTTATTATATAATATAAATAATAATTATTCAAAATATTAAATATTTTTTTTTCAAATTATATTCATAGAATTGGAATAATTTAATTTAAAATTAATCCCATAGTCGTGACGAGAAAATGAGTTTTTAGAAAGAAAATGTTCAAAATTTTACAAAGTTTTTATATCAAAATTCCATATTAAAATGATTATTATGACCTAAATTTGATTAATTCATGTATAGTTGAACTAATTTTACTTTAAATAAAACTCCAAATATAATTTAACTTTATAAATAATTTAAACAAAAAGATAGTTTTTAATTAAAATTTAGTATTTTCACTATCCATCACAAAATTAAATATTTTAGAAAAATAAAAAACATTCACCCTAAGATAATTTCGATATTTTGATTTAAAAAATTATTTTTTTAATTAAATTTTCTAAAATTAGTAAAACGTTTTCTTATATTATGTGTGTAAACTATGACTAAACCTTCTTTTGGAAAAAAATATAGTTTTTCAGAAAATAGTTATTTTTATTTTAAATGATTATTATTTAATTTATAATAATCAGATAACCATAATATTAATTTTTTAGCTATTAATATTTATAACCACCAATTTAATTTTTATTTTATAATGATATACTATATTATGGTTTATTTAGACTTGGGGTTGTGTGTTCCGCAAGGTATCAAAGAGATTAAATTTAATGAAATGTATTTCTTGGGCTGTTTAAACTCGATGTTATATTTTTCATAAAATATAGAATAAAATGGTATTATTTTATAATTTTGGGATGTTACTTTTTTGTTCAAAGTTTTTTGTAATAAAATATATTTTTATCTTTATTTTAATGAGAATCCAGAAAGTGGTTTTTCATATGTTTTAAACAAAATAAGTTATGAGATTTTATAATGGAAATGCAAGATTCTATGTGTTTTATATATGTTATATTCGTTTTAAATTTTTTATGATGTTGGGTAAGCCTGATATAGTCAAAAAATTCCTTTGGTAACGATTATATTCTCAAGAGAATTATATTGGAATTAACCAAGTAGGTTATTCCATTTATGAGGGTCCTTGTAAGTGTTCTTTGAAGATGATGTCCCAATAAACCTATGTGACTTTTCTCTAATTTAAATTTATTTTTATAGATAAATTTTTAT
The DNA here is from genome assembly GCA_963277665.1 of Viscum album. Lineage (NCBI taxonomy): Eukaryota > Viridiplantae > Streptophyta > Magnoliopsida > Santalales > Viscaceae > Viscum > Viscum album. The sequence goes on from OY728147.1 coordinate 1,867,708,271, forward strand.
TTTATAATGTAAGTTAAAGATATTTTCTTTAAAGGAAGGACTATACCATTTAAGGGTAAAAGGTGTTTTTAAAAAAATGTTCTCCATGGGATATCATGTTTTTTAAGAAATACCCATGATTATGATTTTTTTTCTTTATGATTTATTATAAAGTGTTTTATAAAAAACATTAGACAGTGAAGCTGACTTCATGTGTAAATAAATTATTATTTGAGTTAAAAGTGTATTATGAAAAATTAAAACTCTCTTATATGATATTATTGGTTTTAAATGAACTAATGAGTTTCTTTTCATCTTTATATATCCTTTATTAAAATTTTTGTGTTCATAAAACATTTTTAAATGTTTTTCATAGATTTTAAGAATATGTATGAAAAATGATGAATTAAATTTGAAAATAATTAACATTTATCACGAAAAGAAAACATGTTTTGTTTTAAAAGTAATATATTGTATAAATATGGATAATAAGTGGAAGTGACCACTTTATAAAGTATGGGTTTATTATATAAAAGTCATGACCTAATTATCTGAAAATCCAAACTGTACAGATCCTCTATATTTAAAAAATTGAATTATTTATTTAAAATTCAAAATTATTTAACTTTTTTCAAGTTTGGGTACTTATAGTTGGTATACAATTAATGGTTTGGATTACTTCAGAGGTTAGGATAATATTAATAGAATAATCTTGAGAGATTATAATTTATGGTTATGTTGACATGATATTTCATTTTAAGATTACTATGTTACTTAATCTAATATATGTCTGTTTAGAATGGTTTTTTATAGTGAAAATAGGGTAACTGAAATAAGAAGGCACCAAGAGAAAAATATAATTCTAAATTGGAAACTTGGAATGGTTTATATTAGAATAGAGTATTTTGTTTCTATGATGGATAAGTTAACATAGGATATAAATGGTGGTTGTATTCATGGGAGAAAGAAACCATGTTCACCATCGAGGAAAATTTTCATTGTAGAGCATTTCATAAAACCACACTCTCCAATATTAAGTGGTTATTTTGAACTTGTGACAACTGAAGGATTGGTTAAAGCCTTAGAAAAGATATTTTAAGTCATTGGTTATTCAGAACAAAAAAAGGCAATGTTTTCTACTTATCATTTTTATAGTCAATCCAATCAGTCATGGTCAATAATTATGAATATTAGAGAAAGAGAAGACATTGATAACTTTAAATTGAATAAATTTAAGATTATTTTCCCCAAGGAGTATTTTACTAACATTTTTAGACATAGAATAGAAAAATATTCTTAGAATCGGGGAAGAAGTAAGAAAATTCAATATCTTTATGTAAATTAAACTTCACTCGACGAGAAATGTATAGACTAAAATGTATTAAAGTAATTAATATTAAAATTAATAATTTTTAATCAAGATTGAGTCCAATATATTGAATAAAATTTACTTATTTTGAATTAAATAATTATGGGATGTTTGTTTGATGTGCTGATATGGTAGAAATGGAGTTTGCTGATGATAATTTTTTCTTTGAAAAAAAGTAGAAAAATAGGTCTAGGTGGAAGGTAATGGAGATTAACCCATTTAATAAACATTAATGTAAGAAAATAAAGTTTCATTATTAGGATATGCGTGTCAAATATCACCCTAGATAATGCCTAATAAAATCTAGAAAGTGTTTTTGATGTGGTATGTTGGAAATTTGGATCATGACATTAAACAAAAGGATCAACGTACCGATCAGAAAAATAATTAATATCTCGAAGAAATATGGTTTAATTTTAATTTAATAGATAATTATACAATTAATTGTTTGAATATAGTAATGAAGGATGGAAGTCATCAATATCACAAACAAAATAGTGTGGATAAATTCTTTGTGACTACTTTGGTTTATATTGGACCATCCAACAATTTGGTCTCTGGTACATTATTTTTTTATTCATATTATTCCAATGCACTTATTGATTTGGGTTTTACACATTCTCTTATTTCTGAGAAATTTGATGATAAATTGGAAATTTTACCTCAAGAAATGAAGCCACAACTTTTAGTAAAAAGACCTAGGGTTAGTATTAATACAAAAAGAAATTATAAGAGTCTCTCTATTATCATTTAGGAAAGGTATTTAATTGAAAAACTTATTTTCTTACCTCTTGTAGAGTTTTATGTTATACTAGGAATGTATTGGTTTTATATTTATCATAATAAGATATATTATAGAGCTAAAAAAAATCTATTTTTAGAATGAGTTTCAATTTGTATAGAAGATTGAATTTATACCTTCAATAACGTATCAATAATTAGATAAATTGATTTAATATGTAAATGAAAGTTATCTTGTACATATTGTTGAGAATAAGAAACCATTCAAATATGTAATATTCCTACAGAAAATGAATATTTTGATGTATTTATAGATGAATTTCCCAGTATTATACTTGATTGAGAGATTGAATTTACTATTGAATTAGTTCCTGATGCTAGGAAAATTTCAAAACCTCTTTATTTAATAGTTCAATTAGAAATTTTGGATATGAAAAATAAATTTCAGGATTTTCTTAGTAAAGGTTTCATTTATCTGAGCACTTGACCATGTGGTTTTCCTATTTTTTTTATTAAAAAAAAGATAGTCCCATGAAGCTTTTAATTTATTATAGATCTTTGAATAACATCACTATTAAGAATAAGTATTTTTTTCCTCATATAGATGAAATTTTTTACTAGCTCTAGGGATCTCATCATTTTATGATGTTTGATATAAGGTTTGGGTACCATCAGCTTAAGGTGAAAGAGAATGAAATTACTAAGACAATATTTTGGACTAGTTATTAACATTATTTATTTGTGGTTATTCTCTTTGGGTTAAAAAATACTCTAACTATACTTATGGACCTTATGAATAGTGTTTTATATGGGTTCTTTGACAAATTTTTGGTTTTCTTTATTGATGATATCCTGATATATTATAAAAGTTATGACAATCTTAAAAAAATTTGAGGGTTTTTTATGCAGACCTTAAAAGAAAAGAAGATATATGGAAATTTGGAAAATATGAATTCTTATTGTGATAAATTCTTTTCCTTGGACAATTTATAAATAAATAAAGAATAAAAATTGATCTAGATGAAAAAAATATTGTTAAAGAGTCTCCAAGACCTATAAATGTAACATAGATTTATAGTTTTCTTTAAATTTCTAGTTACTATCATTGGTTTGTTAAAAACTTTACTTAGATATATATCCCACAAACTAAGTAACTCAAGGAGTAATTAAATTCATTTTGATGAAGAAATGTGATTAATGTTTATAGTAATGGAAAATAAGATTAGATGATGATCTAGTTTTCACCCTACCATCCAGAAATGGTGAGTTTTTGTTATCTAAAATGATTCTTCTTTGTGGTGGCTTGGTTGTGTTTTGATACAGAATAGTTAGATAATTTATTATACTTCATGATAATTGAAACCTCATGAGATAAATTATCCTACACATGAACTTTAATTGGTGGGTGTAGTGTTTTCTTTAAAAATATAGATACATCATTTATATGGACTAAAATGTGAAATATACACCGATCATAAACATTTAAAGTATATATTCACTCAGAAAGAGTTGAACACGATTTAGAGAAGATGAATTGAAATGATTAAGGATCATGAATTCATGATTCATTACTATCCAGGAAAAACATAAGGAAATTGATGATTTAATTTGAAAAGATAAAGCATTATTAAATATCCTATATTTCAAACATAAACCTTTGTAAAATTATTTGATGAATATTATTCTAGAAATTGTGCATGAATGAAATTCCTATCTTAGTTTTCATGTATCATTGTAGTTGTCATTGTAGAAAAAAATTAAGAATGATTAGAAGGAGTATCATGTTATATAAAAAGAGGTACAATTGGTCAAAAAAGGTAAGTTTTGTAAACTTAGTATTAAAAAATAAGGTGTTTTGGGATTCAAAAAAATATTATTTCTACCTTGTGACTCCTATTTGAAGAAATAATTATTGAGTGAAGCTCATATATCTATATTTTCTATTCATCTAGATAACATTAAAATAAATAAATACTTTTGAGAAATTTTTTTTGTGGGATGTAATGAAAAGTGATATTTCTGAATTTACCATAAAATCATTTACTTTTCAACAAGTTAAATGAGAATAAAAATTACTAATGTAGATTCTTTATATTTTTGCATTACCATACTGTAAATGGGAGAATCTATATGTAGATTTCATAGTTAAATTACCAAATATATTTCAATTTAATAATATTATATGGGTTATTGTGGATTATTTGAATAAATCTATTCATTTTCTCCCTATTCAAGATAATATTTATTTGGATAATATTTCTAAACTTTATATTAAAGAGATAATCATATTGTATGGAGTCACTCTTTCTATTTTATTTGATCTTGATCTAAAATTAAGCAATATATATTTTTTGAAAATAATTTAAAATTCATTGGCTACTAAATTAAAATTTAGTATATATTTTAATCCTTAATCTAATAAAAAGTTAGAATGAATGATTCCTTCTTTGGAGAATATTATTCTACCTTGTTATTTGGATTACTAATATATTTCACTTGATAAATTTTTTTATAGTAAAATTTTTCATTCCTGTATGAATATGTCACATTTTAAGGAATTATATGGATAATGGCGTCAACCTATTACTTTCTGGGGAGAAGTTTGTGATAGAATATTATTAAGAGCATAATTGGAGGAAGATATGGTTGAGAAATTGAAGGTGATTTAGAATCATATGAGGGAATCTCAGAATAGTCATAAACTTTATACAGACAATCGAATGAAAAATATTTTGTTCAAGGTAGGTGACCATGTTTTTCTTAAAGTATACTCATGGAAAAGTTTTATTTATTTTGGTAAGAAGAGAAAGTTATATCCACTATTTATTAGACCATATGAAACTCTGGAGAAGATTTGATTGGTTTCATATCATGTAGATTTTCCCTTGATTTTATCTCAAGTACATGTTGTGTTTCATGATTCATTATTAAGGAAGTATGCTCTTGATTCATGTCATATTTCAAGTCTTGTGTTAGTTTAGTGGGAGTAGAACCTTTCTTATACGGAATAACCTATTTAGATTATAAACTATAGAGAGAAGGTGTTATGGAATAAAGTTATTGTTTAGGTTAATGTTTTGTGGAAAAACCATTTGTTTGAAAAAGCGACAAGGGAATCATAATATGATATAAAGGAAAAATATCCCCACTTGTTTATGTAATGAATAAAATTATAGGGATGCAATTTCCAAAAGGGGAGAAGAACGTAACAACCTTGTTGATGTTGATAATAGATCAATTTAATTCTTTATAAATATCCATTAATTAGATTTTATAGTGTTATATTCATTGTAATAATATTAAGTAATTTTACAATAAAAAAGAAAATAGTTTTTTTTAACGAAATTGAGTTTTATGAATTATACTATTTAATTTAAAATTTTATTTTCTAAATTTTAGAATTTTAATACGAAAAAATTAACTTTATTTTTGATAAAATCAAATCAAAATTATCTTAGAGTTATTTTCAGGGTTTTTTCTTCTAAAAAGATATATTTTTAAGTGAATTGTGAAAGATACCAATATTTTTTGTAAAACTATCATTTATTTTTATTCAATAAATTAATCTAAAATGAACATTATATTTTTAATTTTATCTTAAAGTAAAATACACTCTATTAATTATTAATAAACTTATCAATTACATAAGAATAAATAATACATTTTATTTTGGTATAAGTACATTTTTGGTCTTAAACACACATTTTTCTAAAACATTATTTCTGTTGTTTTTTTGGGTAAGAATAAGAGATTTATGAAAAGAAAAATTATTCTTAATTAAATAAAAACAAAGTTAAAAAATTCAAAAATGAGTCATTTTACAAAAACCTTGATATCAATGTGAATAAATATCATTAGGTACTCCATTGAACAATTTCAATTCAGTGGACGTGGCCCATTTATTTTCAAGCCCATCCACCAAGTAGTTTGCTTCATGGAAATAATGTGTTAAAATATAATTCATGAATGAAAGGGATTCCATACAGTTGATCCACCTAGAAGTAAACTTCGATGATAGGTGTGTAGTTCCATTTCGGATTTCTTGAACCATGGTGGTATTTTCACATTCAGTCCATAAGTTGATCCATCCTTAGAGTCTCTCCATGTCAACCACATCGAGGGTTCTAATAATTTCAACATTAGGGGAAATTGTGGATCCACATAGACCAAAGAGACATCCCATTGAAATACTAGAGTGATTTATAAAGATATAACCCTACCCAAGGAGACTAGGATTTCCTCTTTAGGCACCATCCATGTTGCATTTGAACGAGATAGGAAATAGAAGAGTCTATTTAAATTCAAGGGTTTCATAGGGTGGGGTAAAATTACATAAAATGAAAAAACACTTAAGAACAGAAAGATCATGTATAGAGTTATCACATAAACCTTTTTGATGATCATTATCACCTTTCACAACAACAATGATTTGGGATAGTGTCGTTTAAAGGGAAAATGTAGTTCCCTAATGAATATATTTATTACAATTAGATGAAATCACTTGAAGAGTTTTAGTATTATTCATAATGATAATGTTTTGTAGCTGTTGCGAGATAGAAAATGTCATATAATCATTTAAATGTTCCCTAATTATAATAGTGTAGGGAATTTTAACTTTATGGAAATCACACACTAATTTCTATAATAAAACTTTTGTAACACAACTAAGAAAAATATAATCTATATCACATTTATGTTGATTAAATATGACACATCTTGATCACAAATTGATGATTATATACTATAATAATTCATTAATAGGTAGCTTGTAATTGCCCGAAACTATCTGGTCTATTCATTTCTGAAAATATGGCATTTAAGGTGTTCCAGGAGGTCAAGGTGACTTATCCCAAACACTTTTCCAAATTTGAAGTTCATGAATAGTGTTTCCAGAATGGTGAGGTTCCAATGGTAGCCTCTTTCCTTTGCCAAATTTTGAGTTCATGAATAGTGTTTCTAGAATGGTGAGGTTCCAACGGTGAGGTTTCAACGGTGAGGATCATGAACAATGATTCTAGAACGGTGAGGTCCATGAATAGTGTTTCTAGAATGGTGAGGTTCCCAACTATGAGGTTTCAATGGTGAGGTTCATGAATAGTATTTCTAGAACGACGAGGTTTCAATAGTGAGGTTCATGAATAGTGTTTCCAAAATTTTGAGGTTTCAACATTGTGGTTTCAATGGTGAGGTTCATGAATAGTGTTTTTAGAATGGTGAGGTTCTAATGGTGAGGTTTCAACGACGAGGTTCATTAACAATGTTTACAAAACGGTGAGGTTCTAATGGTTAGGTTTCAACGGTGAGGTTCATGAACATTGTTTCCAGAATGGTGAGGTTTCAACGGTGAGGTTCATGAATAGTGTTTCTAGAACATTGAAGTTCCAACGGTGAGGTTTCAATGGTGATGTTCATGAACAGTGTTTCCAAAATGGTGATGTTTTAACAATGAGGTTCTTGAACAGTGTTTTTCCTTTTCCAAATTTCAAGTTCATGAACAGTGTTTCCAGCTTCCTACAGTTTCTCCTCTTTGACGTTTCCTTTGACGTAAAATGCATTTAAAGCCTCGTTTTAAGGACTCTAAGTCCGATTCAAAGACCATAACTCCTATATTAATTTTTCCTAAATTTCGGGATGTTTTTAATTTGTCAAACCATGTGTTTTAATTTGATCCTCTTTTAATGGAAAATCTAGCGTATCTTAAACTGTTGCTTCATTAAATCTTCTAAAGGTACAAAATATCATTCTACCTAGTTCTTCCTCCTTGTTCTCAGCTGTGAGATGCTCTAACCTTTAATTCCATCTCATAGGAGTTGTGCAATCATGCTTTCCTCCTTGGATTGGTTCCCCTCTGTTTTTGATGAAACCAAGTAGTATCAATCAATATTCGATATAAGGTATGATCTATTATCATTATTTTGGGTTCACCTCCTTCTATTTTTCCTTTCTGTTTTATGGAATGTTATTTCCATGTTCCTAAAAGACTTTTCTTGGGTGTTGACCAGTGTGGTGGTGTCTCTGCATTCTCAGGTGGATACAGTTGTCATGGGGGAGGAGATCGTAACCCGTTGTGTGGATCGTTCTCGAATAAAGAATGTAAGTAACCATTTGAGGTAGGGGATTCATTTATTCTCTTTTAGTTTACGTGAAAATTTATACTTATCATGTTTTATCCCACTGGATCACAATGGAATTGATATAATAAATATTTTAACTGGATAAACAAATTGATATCGATCGTATGTTACTGCCTCTTGTTTTGCTAGATAGTGTGATATCTATGGTTTCTTTGTTTAGATTTTTGTTCTTGATGGAAATTGGTAAAGAATGTAAAGCCTAAGTTAATTTATAATTGTTTGGATAAAGATAGAGAGGAATGTAAATTAATCTGGTTCTTCTTATTGTAATTTTATGGTAATAAAATTGGTGAAGTAATCATAATTAATTATTTGTGATAGCTTAATGTTTTGGTTTCCTAAAGTTAGAACCTATGAATAATAAATTGGTTAATACAAGATGGATTAAAGAACTAGTGGTTTGATAAAACATAATTCCTTGTAGGGTTCTGAGTTACCCTCTTTCCTATTTAAGGGCCAAAATCCCAATTGGTATGATGTTTGTTTTCCTACTTCTTGTGTTGTGATGTGATCCTGGTTAGCTGTTGTGATATGGGGGGGAAAGAAGGCATGATTTTTGTTGCAGTAGTTGACGCCTAGAGTGGCGAGATGCATCGATTTATGCATGTGAGTGTCAGGGAGGAAACCAGGGATGATGAAATGGGTTGGATGTGAATGTTTAGATGCTTGCTAATTCTTATTGGTTGTTTATCTTCTTTACATTCCCCACTGATCAAGGCAATTAGTCTTACTTACCCTACTTCTAAAAGGGGTAAAGACACATGGCGTATTCTATGTGCTTTCTGTGTTTAGCTTCTTAAGAGAGGATGGGTCTACTCTCTTGGTATATGCGGCAAAGACTCACCGGGTAGTTCGTATACTCACCGTGTTGAGCCCCCTTGTGTTTAGTAGCATAGAATGTTTTTCTAGAATTCCTGGGAATATGGAAATTTAAGGATATAAATAAATAATTGAAAAAATGATGTTAACCCATGGGGTTGGAGTTTGTTGGGGGTGTAATGATGAGGTTTCAATTAAAGAGACAATGGACTTTGGGTGGGATGCTAATGAAATATAATGTGAAATTGTTAATGGTAAATTAATGTTTAAGAATTAATTAACATAAAGTGAAATTGATAAAAATGGAATGAAGTAATGTAATTAATCTCTTTAAATGGTCGTGTTCTTATAGGATACCTAGTCTTAGAAGTGGCATCTGGGAGTCCAAGAGACGTTAGCTATAGTTTTTTCTAAGAATAGGTTATGCCAATAGTGTGGTTGTGAGATATAGTATATTCTATATTTTTTGTGTTTCTATACACTACACCACCCCTTCAGTTAGAGAAACTGACTCCCCGAGGATTTTGAGACTTGGGGGGGTGTTTTCTCTGACATTCTAGTGGGAGGATCGATGGATGACTACCCCCTTTGTCCCCACTCTCTTCTCTAGGTATTTACTTGCGATGGTAGGAATAATGGTTAGTTTTCCCCATATGTGTGTGTATAGGGATGTAATAGATTATGGATTTTCACACACATACATTTTATATATAGTTTCCTATGGACTACTATAGGTGTAACTTGTATAGGCTGTGATGGATTAAGGATCCTTACTATGTGTATGAGCTATAACGTCATGAGGTTTAATACCCGACGTATGATACACATTTTTCAAGATGTGGTGGCTCCCAAAAACTACCGAGTTACTCTGATTACGTGGATGTGGTGGTTTTTTTGCATGAGGTGCATGTTGTGGTGCTTCTACCAAGTGTCTACAGGCAAGCCTTTTTAGAGGGAGACTCTTAGAATGTGTGACATTGGGGAAAAGAAGAAAACCAGTAGTGAAGTAGTAGTGGGGTACCCTTGATATTCTTTATTATAATATATACTCTTGTATACGATACTTGGTGAGAGTATCCATGGTGAGGCTAGAAACTTAGTATACTTATTTAGGTGATGAGTTAGTTTAACTTGTTGTTCACTGTGATTTAACATTCTTTCTTTACTTTTGCACGAGAGGCTCCAAGAAGGATCCTACTGAGTATATTGTTATACTAACCCTGTATATATATAAATTGTTTTTAGGTCACTTGTAGAAGTTTGGATATCAATATTGTTTCTTTTAGCTTGGGGTTTTAAGAGATGTTTGGGATTCATGGTTGCTGATGTTGTTTTACTTTATTTTGGGTACTTGCAGTTTTCCCCTTTCAATTGTAGTAGTTTTGCAAGACATTATATATGTACACTTGGGGTTTCTTTTATATTTTAGTCTGAGTTGGAGTTGGTTGGTGTCTATATTATCTCTCTCTTTCACATGTGTTATCTTAGATGGTAATGCCTACCATTTGTGTGTTTACTATACCCTCGGTGCTAGTCACCAACCTCGAGCCTTTTGGAGGCGGGAATCAGGGTTCACTATCTCCCTTCTCACATTGCCAACCCAGGAGGGGTACACCTTGTAGGGAGGGGGGTTGTGATAGAGCGGTATCAGAGGCTCTGGTAGAGGGATATGATGGAGTTTTGAGTTAGGAACAAGTGAGGTTTCATGGGTTGGTTGGGAAACTATGTCAGTTAAGTTTAGAAATTGATGTAAACACCGGATACCGGATGATACATAAGCGTTTAGGGCCCCCTATGATCTGATGCAGAAACATTAAAGTTGGCAATGGCTACTAAATGAGGTGATACTAGTTGCAGGGTAGAGGCCTAGGAAAGGATCATGCATCATTATTCTTTGTGCCTATGTTCGAATGGGTAGACCTTGGTATAGGAGAACCTAAAATGAATAAAAGAAAACAATTAATTAATTTATGTCGAGTCTTCCTTATTCTAGGTTAAGGATCTCTAACTATTTTTTATTTTACAGTTATGGCTCCAGGTCGAAGTCCTCATCAGGATTGCTTAGAAGATGTCCAGCAGGCTATGCCAGAAGATCACCACAGAGTAGAGGTTGAGGATGATGACACTCTTTGGAGGACACTCCGAGATTTTCAGCGCTAGAGTCTGCAAACGTATGAGGGCTCCATTTCAGATGCAGTCACAGAAGAATGTTTGGAGGAGGTCAAGATAGGCTATAGTTTGATCCGTGCTCGGAAGGAGCACTGGGTGTCCTTGGTTGTGAAGATTCTATGTGGAGTAGTGAGGTAGTGGTGGTTCTTATTCCTCATGGATCACGAGGAGTCAACGATCTCATGGGAGGAGTTCCAAGACAATTTTAGAGTTGAGTTTCTTTCTTCGACCGTGAAGGCGTCCAGTCGCTAGGAGCTTCTTACCATTCGACAGGGGAGCTCCTGTGTGTGAGATTTTGGAATCCATTTTAGGAACCTTTTACAATATTCTTCAAACCTGTTTCCAGATGAGGAGGCTATGGAGAGGCATTTATAGGAGACTTTGCATCTAGAGATCCAGTGTTAGGTCACCCCATATATGCTGAATACATATTTGTAGGTGATGGAGAGGGCATAGGTCATTGATAGGACATTGTACAGAACCGGATCATCACAAGAGGGGAGTCGTCATGATTCATCATGAAGTAGAGCCATGGTCTAGGTTTCCCAGTTTTCAGGACAGAAGAGTTTCCGTTTATCTGGGTGTTGGTCCCAACCATCCAGATCTCATTTCTATGGGGCCGTCGATCCTCAGACGTATGCCAAGGGATCAAGATTTTTTTTTTCTTGTGGCGGTTGAGGTCCTTAGTAGAGAGAATGCCCGACCTTTCTGAGTATTCATCCTGTACCAGGTGTATTGTTCCAGGTTCCATTGTTGAGGTAGTTCCATCCGAGGTAGCAGCAGCAGGTTTCACCAGGTTTAGATCAGTAGGGGGTAGATAGGGTAGTCAGAGGAAAGACCTGCGACACCCCCTTTACTCAGAGAGGAGATCACGACCATGGTGGTGGTCGTTGTCAGGGTCAGAGAGGTCGTGGAGAAGGTCATGGTCATCTTCATTCTTTAGCATTTCCAGCTCCAGGAGAGACAAACATCATTTTAGGTACCCTTTTCTAGTTTTATACCATAGTGTATGACTTGTTTTATTCAAGAGTGACACACTCCTTCATATCACCTACCCTTGTCCATGATTTGGGACTTGAGTTTGAGAGGCTTCCAATGCCATTGGCATTGACTACGCGAGTTGGAGGTCGAGCTGACATGTTTGAAGTATTTAGAGACTGTGAGCTAGTGTTGGGGCAACAACACACTTGGGGAGATTTCCTATGTTTATGAATAAAACCATATGATGTCATACTTTTAATGGATTGGTTGTATTCAGTGCAGGATATCGTGGATTTCTTTAGGAGGAAGGTTGTGTTCTTCGATGCAGATAGAGAGACAACAGTGTTTGTTGGCGAGAAAGACCCTCTGATTGGTCAGAGGAGTGTTCCGTACTTGTCATCCATGATGGTTGATCTGATGATGAGTTCTTCATAGGTTCAACAGTTGACATTTCCTTGGGTGTTAGAAGAGTACCCTTATGTCTTTCCAGAAGAGGTTGTATCATTACCCCCTAGACGAGAGATCAATTTTGGGATCGAGATACAACCAGGAGCATCTCTGATCTCTATGTCTTTATGTAGGATGTCCCCTTATAAGTTAAAAGAGCTACATATACAGATTGATGTTCTGTTATAGTGCAGTTTTGTTCGGACGAGTGTGTCACCATTGGGTGCACCAGTTTTGTTCATGATGAAGACTGACAGCATTTTGCAGTTTTGTGTCAATTATCATCACTTAAAAAAAGTGACAGTGAAGAATTACTATCCTCTTCTGCGTATTTATGATTTATTAAATCAAATAAATGGTGAAAGTTGGTTCTAAAAGATCTAATTGTGGTCAGAATATCATCAGATGTGTGTGAAGGATGAGGATATCACAAAGACTACTTTTCATTATCGTCATGAGAATTATGAGTTCATTGTAATTCCATTAGGTGTGAAAAATGCTCCAACCGTGTTCATGGGATTGATGAATTCTATGTTCCATGAGTCCTGGACAATTTTGTGGTGGTTTTTATTGACGAAATCCTTGTGTAATCCATGTCTGAGGAGGAGCATGCAGAGCAACTACACGCATTTTTGGGAGTTCTTCATCAACATCAGCTGTTTGGGAAGTTGTTAAAGTGTGAGTTTTGGGCTCGAGAAGTCTGTTTCTTGGGGCATGTTGTGTCCAAGTAGGGAGTAGATGTTGATCCATCAAAGATAGAAGCAGTTGTGTATTGTGCAGCCCCCAAGATAGTGTCAGAGGTGCAAAGTTTCCTTGGTCTCGCAGGCTACTACAAGAGATTCATAACCGGTTTCTCTCAAGTTGTGACTTCTATGAAAACTTTGACCAAGAAGGATTAGGCATTTATATGGACTGATCAGTGTTAGGAAACTTTCAAGTATCTAAAAGAGAATTTAGTAAGTGATCCAATTCTTTTTCTTCCAAGAGAGGGAGTTTAGTTTGATGTTTTCTGTGATGCTTCACATATGGGATTAGGTTGTGTTCTGATGTAGCAGAGATCATTTTTTTCTTATGGATCTCGGCAATTGAATCCTCATGAACATAACTATGCCACCCATGATCTTGATTTTGTAGCTATGGTGTTTTCTCTGAATTTGTGAATACATTACCTCATTAGAGAGCGCTTTGTGGTTTTAACCGATCATAAGAGTTTGAGGTATGTTTTCTCCCAACATGACTTAAACTTGTGACATCATCGGTGGATGGAGTTATTATAGGAATACGAATTCGAAACATCATATACACCTGGGAAGGGGAATGTTGTAGCTGATGCATTGATTTGGAAGTCACATAGTGATGTAGTGGATGAATCTGGTGACACTTGGAGAGTAATGGAAGAACTATCGGTATTACATCTAGATATGGGAGACTTTGGGGGTAGAGGTTGTCTTTTTCCAAATGAAGATTCAATCACCTATAGTGAAGTAGGTGGAAGAGTCCCAGTTGGATGATCTAGAGGTGGAGGTCTGGAAGGATCAAGTTGTTTGTAGTGAGGCCCATGATGGTTGGTCTGAGGATGAACAACACCGAGTGTTGTATCACATAAGGATTTTTTTTCCTTTGAATATGTTTGATATGGTTCTCAAAGAGTTCCATAATTCTCCTTTAGTAGTGAATCTAGGAATGAAAAATATGTACCGAGCCTTGAGGAGCCATTTTTGGTGTCCGGGGATGAAGCATGCAGTTGCGGAGTTTGTGTCTTGATGTTTGGTCTACCAGCAGGTGAAGGTCGAACACTGTGTTCCTGGTGGTCTACTCCAGCCATTAGATGTTCCTTAGTAGAAGTGGGAGGAAATCTCAATTGAATTTGTTACTATTTTACCTCGAGCTCAGGGAGGACATGATGCTATTTGGGTGGTAGTGGATCATTTAACAAAATCGTCCCACTTTATAGCAATCAAGGAGTCAAGTTGAGTTGATGTTTTGTCGAGGTAGTACATGGAGGAGGTGGTAAGGATTCATGGAGTCCCAAGGATGATCGTTTATGATCTAGATCCTCGTTTTACCTCCAGGGTGTGGAGAGGTCTCTAAAAATATTTCAGTTCTCATATATTCCTTAGCACTTCTTTTCATCCTCAAACGAATGGTCAGACAGAGCGGACCATCCAAAATCTTTAAGACATGTTACGATCTTGTGTCCTAGATTATTGAGGTTCATGGATGAGGCAATTACCCTTGGTGGAGTTCACTTACAACAATAGTTTTCACTCCACCTTCGGTATGGTACCATTTGTAGCCTTGTATGGTTAGCCTTTCCGTTCTCCATTGTGCTAGACTGGGTTCGAAGATTTAGCAATTCTTGGACTGGAACTAGTGAAGAATATAATAGAGATGGTTCAGGTGATTCATGAGAGGATGAAGATAGCACAAGATTGTCAAAAATCATATGCCGATCAATGGAGGATACCCTTAGAGTTTGATTTTGGGGATCACATGTTTCTGAAGGTGATTCCCTGTCATGGGAAGAAAAGGTTTGGTCATGGGAGCAATCTTTCTCCCTATTTTGTTGGTCCTTTTGAAGTGTTAGCTCATGTTGGATCAGTGGCGTATCGAGTAGAAATCCCCCCGTAGATGATCCAGATACACAATGTTTTTCATGTGTCACAGCTCCGTCATTATCAACATGATGAGTCTCATGTCATCGATTGGGGTTAAATAAATGTTTATGATGATGAGACCTTTGAGGAGTGACCTATGGAGATCCAAGACCGCAAAGAGAAGGTGTTGCACGGGAATTCTATCCCCTTGGTTCGTGTCTTGTGGTGATATAGTGTCATGGAGAAGTGTACCTGAGAATAAGAGTCATAGATACGTGATCAGTACCCAGAGTTGTTTGATGTTTAACTATTTTCGTGTAATGATGTCCCCTTTGTGGTTATATACCTTTTGTGTTTATGAGATGGCTTACTTTGGGTGATTCTTATGGCTTTCTCTCTTTTGAGAGGTATCTCGATGGGTGGTTGTTCAGACTTCTTTTTTATTCCCTTTTAGTTTGGTTTTTAATTCTCAAGTAAAAGAATGTTTTGATAGGTATCTGATGTAGTGGCCCAGACCTCTCTAGTCCATTACTTTGTGAAAATCTAGTGTCTGAGGTGTTACAGGAGATCAAGGTGACTTATCCCCAACACTTTTCCAAATTTGAAGTTCATGAATAGTGTTTCCAGAAGGGTGAGGTTCCAATGGTAACCTCTTTCCTTTTCTAAATTTTGAGTTCATGAACAGTGTTTCCAGAATAGTGAGGTTCGAACGGTGAGGTTTGAATGGTGAGGTTCATGAATAGTGTTTCCAGAACGATGAGGTTCTAACTATGAGGTTTCAATGGTGAGGTTCACGAACAATGTTTCCAGAATGGTGAGGTTCCAACAGTGAGGTTTCAACGGTGAGGTTCATGAATAGTATTTCCAGAACAGTGAGGTTCCAATGGTGAGGTTTCAATGGTGAGGTTCATGAATAGTGTTTCTAGAACACTGAGGTTCCAATGGTGAGGTTTATGAATAGTGTTTCCAGAACACTATGGTTCCAATGGTGAGGTTTCAACGGTGAGGTTAATGGACAATGTTTCCAGAATGATGAGGTTCCAACAGTGAGGTTCATGAATAGTGTTTCTAGAATAGTGCGGTTACAACAGTGAGGTTCATGAATAGTGTTTCCAGAATTGTAAGGTTCAAATGATGAGGTTTCAACGGTAAGGTTCATGAACAGTGTTTCTAGAACACTGAGGTTCCAACAGTGAGGTTCATGAATAGTGGTTTCCCTTTTCCAAAATTTGATTTCGTGAACAGTGTTTCCAGCTTCCTACAGTTTTTCCCCTTTGATGTTTCCTTTGACGTAAAATGCATTTAAAGCCTCGTGTTAAGGAATCTAAGTCCGATTCAAAGGCCATAACTCCTATATTAATTTTTCCTAATTTTTAGGATGTTTTTACTTGGTCAAACCACATGTTTTAATGTGATCCTCTTTTAATGGATAATCCAGTGTATCTTAAACCGGTACTCCGTTAAATCATCTAAAGGGATGAAATATCATCCTCTTTAGTTCTTCCTCCTTGTTCTCAGCTATGGGATGCTCGAACCTTTCATTCCATCTCGTAGGATTTTCCCAATAAAAGGGACTAGGATTTCCTCTTTAGGCACCATCTGTGTTGAATTTTATCCAGATAGAAAATAAAAGAGTCTATTTAAATTCAAGGGTTTCATAGGGATGTTGAAAATTACCTAAAATGATGAAACACTTAAGAACATAAAGATCATGTATAGAGTTATCACAAAAACATGTTTGATGATAATTTTCACCTTGCACAACAAAAATGATTTGGGATAGTTCCATTTAAAGGAAAAATGTAATGCTCTAATGAATATATTTATTACGATTAGACAAAATCACACGAAGAGTTTTAGTACTAGCTATAATGATAATGTTCTGTAGCTGTTGTGAGATGGAAAACCACGTATAATAATTTAAATGTTCCCTAATTCCAATAGTGTATAGAATTTTAACTTTAAGGAAATCATACACTAATTTCTATAATAAAACTTTTTTAACACAACTAAGTAAAATATAATCTATATCCTATCTAGGTTGAATAAATATGACACATCTTGATCACAAATTGATGACTATAAACTATAAGAATTCATAAATAGGTAGCTTGTAATGGGTAGAACATATATGGTCCATTCCTTTGTGAAAATATGGTGTCTAATGTGTTCTGGGAGGTCAAGGCAACTTATCCCCAACACTTCCCCAAATTTCAAGTTCATGAATAGTGTTTCCAGAATGGTGAGGTTCCAAAAGTAGCCTCTTTTCTTTGCCAAATTTTGAGTTAATGAACAGAGTTTCCAAAACGGTGAGGTTTCAATGGTGAGGTTCATGAACAATGTTTCCAGAACGGTGAGGTTCTAATAGTGAGGTTCATGAATAGTGTTTCCAGAATGGTGAGGTTCCCAATGGTGAGGTTTCAACAGTGAGGTTCATGAACAGTGTTTCCAGAATGGTGAGGTTCCAATGGTGAGGTTCATGAACAGTTTTTCTAGAACACTGAGGTTCCAACGGTAAGGTTTCAACGGTGAGGTTCATGAACAATGTTTCCAGAATGGCGAGGTTCTAACGGTGAGGTTCCAAGGGCGAGGTTCATGAACAATGTTTCCAGAACGGTGAGGGTCCATCAGTGAGGTTTCAATAATGAGGCTCATAAATAGTGCTTCTAGAATGGTGAGGTTTCAATGGTGAGGTCCAGAAATAGTGTTTTCGGAATGCTGAAGTTCTAACGGTGAGGTCCATGAATAGTGTTTTCAGAATGGTGAGGTTCATGAATAGTTTTTTTTCTTTGCCAAATTTCAAGTTCGAGAATAGTGTTTCCAGCTTCCTACAGTTTCACCCCTTTGACGTAAAATGCATTTAAAGCCTCATTTTAAGGACTCTAAGGACGATTGAAAGGCTGTAACTCCTATATTAATTTTTTCTAAGGCTCAAGATTTTTACTTGATCAGACCGTGTGTTTTAAGGTGATCCTATTTTAATGGAAAATCTAGCGTATCTTAAACTGAAGCTCTGTTAAATATTCTAAAGGGACGAGATATCATCCTCTCTAGTTCTTCCTCCTTGTTCTCAGCTGTGAGATGCTCGAACCTTTCATTCCATCCCGTAGGAGTGGAACAATCAAACTTTCCCCCTTTGATTGGTTCTCCTATTTTTTGATGCAACCAAGTAGTATCAATCATTCTTCGATATAAGGTATGATCTATCGTCATTCTTTTGGGTTCATATCCTTCTATTTCTCCTTTACCTTTTATAGAATTTTATATCCATGTTCCTAATAGAATTTTATTTTGCGTTGAATGGTGTGGTGGTGTCTCTACATCCTCAGGTAGATACAGTTGTCACGGGGGAGGAGATCATAACCCGTTGTGTGGATCTTTCTCATATAAAGAATGCAAAGAACCATTTGAGGCAGGGGATTTAGTGCTTCTCTTTTATTTTATGTGAAACTGTATAGTTAGCATGTTTTATCAAACTAGATCATAAAGGAATTTACATAATAAATATTTGAATCAGATAAACAAATTGATATCGATCGTATGCTATTGCCTCTTGTTTTTACAGATAGTATGATATATATTCTTTCTTTGTTTAGATTTTTGTTCTTGATGGAAATTGTTAAAGAACGTAAAGATGAAATTAATCAATAATTGTTTGGATAAAGATAAAGAGGAATGTAAATTAATTTGGTTCTTCTTATTTTAATTTTATGGTAATCAAATTGGAGAATTAAGAAAGTTTAATTATTTGTGATAACTTAATGTTTAGGTTTCTTGAAGTTGGAACCTATGAATAATAAATCATTTGATCCAGGAAGGATTAAATAACTAATGGTTTGATAAAAGATAATTCCTTGTAGGGTTCTGAGTTACCCTATTTCTTGTTTAAGGGCCAAGATCCCAATTAGTATGATGTTTTTTTCCTGCTGCTTGTGTTATGATGTGAGCCTGGATGGCTATTGTGATATGTTGGGGTAGAGAGGCCTACTGGTGGTGGAAGCAGTTGATGCCTAGAGTGGCGAGATGAATTATTTTATGTATGTGGGTGTCGGGGAGGACACCATGGATGATGAAATGGGTTGGATGTGAATGTTTGGATGCTTACTGATTCTTATTGGTTTTTTATCTGCTTTACATTCCCCACTGCTGAAGGTAGTTGGTCTTGCTAACCCTTCTTCCGAAATGGGTAAAGTCACATGGGATATGCCACGTGCTTTATGTGTTTAGCTTCTCAAGGGTGGATGAGTCTATGCTCTTCCTATAGGAGGAAAATACTTGACGGGTAGTTCATCTGCTTACCGTGTTGAGCCCACTAGTGTTTAGTAGAATAAAATGTTTTTTTTGGAATGACTGAGAATATGATAAAGTAATGAAGTAAATAAATAACTGAATAAATTATGTTAACCCATGATGTTGGAGTTTTTTGGGGCGCAATGCTGAGGTTGCAATTAGAGGGACAATGGACTTTGGGTGTGATGCTAATGAAATGTAATGTGGAATTGTTAAGGGTTAATTAATGTTAAAATAAATAATTAATGTAAAGTGAAACTGATTAAAAGGGAATGAAGTAATGTAATTAAGCTCATTAAAGGGTTGTGTGCTTATAGCATACCTAGTCTTAGAAGTGGTAGCCGAGAGTCTGAGAGACCCTAGCTGTAGTTTTTTTCTAAGATTTGGTTATTCCCATAGAGTGGTTGTGAGATATAATATATTCTGTAATTTTTGTGTTTCTATACGCTACTCCACCCCGTCAGTTAGGGAAACTGAAACCCCATGGATTTTGAGCCCTGGGGGGGGGGGGGTCCCCAACATTCCGGTGGGAGGATGGATGGCTGATTACCCCCTTTGGCCCCACTCTCTTATCTTGTTAGTTACTTGTGCTGGTAGGCACAGTGGTTAGTTTTTCAAATATATGTGTATAGAGGGCTGTAATGGCTTGTGTTTATTCACACACATATATTCTAGATGTAGTTTCCTATGGACTACTATAGGTTTAACATATAAATAATGTGATTTCTTGAGGATCCCTACTTAGAGTATGGGATATAATGGATTGACGTTTAATACCCAATATGTGATACACATTATGAGAGCTATGGTGTCTCCCATAAAATAAATAGTTACTTTGATTATGTGGACGTGGTGGTTTTGTTGCACGAGGTGGATATTGTGGTGCTTCACCCAAGTGTCTATGGGCAAGCCTTTTTGGAGAGAGATGCTTAGGACATGTGACGTTAGGGAAAATTGGCAAACTAGTGGGGAAGTAATAGTAGGGTACCCTTGATATTCATTATTATATTATATAATCATGTATGCAATACTTGGTGAGAGTAGCCATGGTGAGGTAGGGAACTTAGTTTATCTGTTTAGGTGATGAGTTAGTTTCACATGTTGTTCAATGTGCTTTAGCATGATTTCTTTATTTTTGCATGAGAGTCTCCTGGGAGGATCCTACTGAGTATACTGTTATTTACAACCTATGTATATATAAACTTTTTTATGTCACTTGGAGAAGGTTGGAGATCAGGCTGGTTTCTACTAGCTTGGGGTTGCTGGAGCTGTTTGGGATTTGTGATTTCTGTTTATCTCTACTTTCTTTTGGGTACTTGCAGTTTTCCCCTTTCAGTTGTAGTAGTTTTTCATGACATTAAAAATGTGAACTTGGGTTTTATTTTATATTTCGGTCTGAGTTGGAGTTGGTTGGTGTCTATCTTATCTCTCTCTTTCACATGTGTTATCTTAGAGGGTAATTCCTTCCATTTGTGTGTTTAGTATACCCTCGGTGCTAGTTTCCAACTCGGGGCCTATTGGAGGTAGGACACAGGGGTAATTATCTCCCTTCTCATACTGCAGACCCAGGAGAGGTATACCTTGTGGGGGGGGGGGGGTCGTGACATATCTTGTAATGAATTTCTCTCCATAAAAGAGTCATTTTTGGTGGAAGAATCTAAGTTCTGTTCAAAAATTTGGCCCAAGTATAGATATTAACCTATGTGATCTCATGATAAATATCTTTTGAGGAGATTTTTCCATTGGTAGTAGGAACAAAAACAATAATATTGTCACCATTAATGAAATTATAGTTCAAAAAAATTTCCTTAGAATCAACAGGAAAGATATCCATGGAATCCTCTATTTTATCCTTAATAAAAACATGTGTATCAAACGGTATATCAGGAGAGATTAATTTATAAAGGATAGAAGTACCTATATAGTTATCTAAACTGAAATTGAGATATGAATTAGTACTGACCATACATTGATATTTAACTACAATCGTAGAGAAGAAATATTTTAGGGCTCTCTATATATAAGATTCCATATAGTTCACATTTTATACTTCGATCTTTCCGAAAAATATAGAATTCCTAAAAGAAATAGATTTTGAATTATATAGGAAAGTCTCTATATGAAATTATCTTATAAATACTGATTTAATTTTCTTAGGTTTTTAAAACCAAGCCCTCCAAAATCAATAGGTTAACAATATTGTTTCCATGGAATAGTAGAAAGTATTCTATGGAGAATAATTACTCTCCAAGAGAAATTCCTAATTCAAGGACTGCTATTTTTAATTAGGTAAGTCATAAAATTATAAACCATAAATGAATAAAGAAATTTGGAAACAGTAAGTGATTTTACAAGGATGAACCTTCCTTTCATCAAACGTGCTTTGCCTTTACATAAAGATAACTGGTTTCTAATATGGATCACAATGTGAGAAAAATGAACAACATGAGGTTTTACAAAAAAATGGGAACACCTAGATAAATGAAATATAACACACCTTTATAAATTCCAATATTTTTGATGATATTCAATTTTTTAGCAGCAAGAATATTTTTTCCAAAATACAAGTATAATTTGTTTCAAATAATCATTTTACCTAAAACATTTTCACAATCAAGAAGATAATTTTTGATGTTATTGATATTTATTTTTTCACCTTGACTTAATAGGATGATATAATTATCATATAATAAATGATTGGGAGAAACAAGACCTCTATCAACCACGATAAGAGTAATTTTTTTAGTTTCCACTATGTTGAGTAGGATCATGCTTAAGTAGTCCTTAGTGATATAAAATATGATTGATAAAAGAGGATCAATTTTCCTGACCCATCTTGTGAAAGTAAAGAACACTTCCGGAGATCCATTGATATGAACTGAGGTGTGGGTTGATCTCAAAAGGAATTTAACCCATTTAACAAAGAACTCATCAAATCTAAATCTGGTTAAAACCTTATAGATAAATCCCCAATCTAATGTATCAAAGGCCTTTTAACAATAACCTTGATAGAAATATTACATCCTCTAGTGTATTCCCTAATAAGGTTAACACATTCAATGGTAGTTTTAAAACAATACTGAATAGTTAAACTTTTAATGAAGAAATACCAGTTTGAGGAAACAATCCTATTGGCAATGTTGGTAAGATTGTTTTCAATAATTTTCCCATTTATTTAGTAAATAGTGTTAACCAAGGTAACAAGTCTAAAAAAATAAATCTCATTTTTATTATCTACCTTAGAAATGAGGGTAATAAATTGAGACTTGATTCTCTTTCTTCAACTAACCTCCTTTGAAAAAAATACTTGACAAGTATAAAAACATCATAGTGAATAGTATCCCAGAAGTTTTTAAAGAAGTTAGTAAAACCTTCCATCCCAATAAAGCTACAAATTTTAAGTCAAAAACAAAATATCTGATCTCAAAGTCAAGAGGAATTACATATAAATTTAAATTATTTCCTTGAGTGACAATATATTGAATGATATATTCCATTGAATTAGTGAAAGTTCTAGAATCATTAAATAGATTCATGTAATAAGATACAATATGAGGAGGAAAATTTTATCTCTTATCAAATAAAACACTTTTATCACTAATAATGTCCAAATACTTATTTCTTTCTAACCCTTTGAATATAGTTGAAAAATTTTGTGTTCCTATCACCATCTTTAATCTATTTTATTTTTTATGCTTCTCTTTTCATGCCTTATTTGAGGTTAAGTAAAAAAATTCAGGTCATTAATTAACTCATTTTAATGATCAATACCCATGAAAAAATCCCAAATAGTATATTTATACTGAATAAATTTTAATAGAGAATAAAGTTGATAAGTGTTTTCATCAATGTGACTAAATCATTCCTTGCTATATAATTTTCACTTTTTATTTAGAATTTTGAGCTTTAAAATAGAGTACAAGGTATCACCCTTAAAGAAAAAATAATTGAAAGTTTCCTGGACCAATTTCATACAATAATGGTGGAAGTTCCAATCATTATTGAATCTAAAGGGGAAGGGAGTTTTTTTATCTTTGGTAATAAATTATGGAAAAATAGGATGATGATCATAGTTAAGTTTGGAGGGAGTAGAGCAGGATATAGAGCCCAAATCATCCAGGGACAAATCAATGAGAGAGTTTCTATAAAATTTTATGACCACCATGTTATTAAGGTTCCTTCTATACCAAGTATATTTGGCACCTACCAAATTGACTTGATAAATATTTTTCTTCACCAAACAAGCCTTGAACACTTTGGTTTAGGTATAGGAGTTAAGCATGCCTAACCTTTCATCTTGATTCATAATGGAATTAAAATCTTCAATAAGTGTTTATTGAAAATTAATTGAGATACTCATGTCTTAAATTTTCTTCTATATCCCCTTTATTTTCTGATATCCATTGTAGGTATATATGAAGGAGCATCATTTTTTCATTCCCATGTGATTTTAGTTGAAAGTGACCATTTGTTCTATTGAGGTAACATAATAGATTTTATCTAGTTTCAAGTTATAAAATACACAATGTCTATTTATTTAATTATTATACCAATTAGAATTTATAATATGGTAACCTATATTTTTAATAGAAGAAATATTTTTTGAGTAAACCCTATTTGGTTCAGATAGAATAAGAAGATCAGACTTGTGCTTATTGATAAAAATATTACGATCTCTAATTGTTTTAGGGTTAGATAGCCTTTAAAAATTCTAGAGGAGGATATTAATTTAAAATTATGTTTGGAGAAAGATATCCATTTTTTAATCCCACCCTAATTTCTATTTCTTATTCATTTTTGGTATAAATTGATTTTTTATCATCATTTCTTGGGAATTTACCTTTTCATAACATTTTTGGACTCAAGAAACTCACTGAATTCCTATGAACTGGAAGAATTTAATTAGCAGTGCATTAATTAAACTCTAAAACATTTTTGGTGAATTTATCATTAATTTGAGCTAAAGGACTATGGTTTGAAGTGCATTGACCATCCAATAAAGTATTCATGGAATTGTTATCGGATATAAAGAGTTTTTGTTTCTTGGATTTCACTAAAAGGGCATTATGCATGTCCTTGGAAGAGGCTTTTTGAATATTTTCATGAACATCATTGCTACTGAATATATAAACATGTATAGGTGAGTGTCTAGTAGGGTTAGAAACATTATCAACAATAATTGGATTGTGGATGGTAGTGAATTGATCCCCCAATAAATTATTCATGGCACTTTCATCAGATATCAAGTTTTCATGTTACTTGGGTTTCATTTAAAGTTCATTATTCATGACCTTGGAAGAGGTATTATCAATATGTTCATGAGCTCCAATACTAATGGATATATAAAAATCTATAGGTGAGTGTCAAATAGATATGGAAACATTAGTAGAAAAAATAGATACATCATTAGAACTTTTTTGTTCAGGAAGAATCATGACACTATTATGGAAAAAAGAATTCTCATTAGGAATTACCTGTGTAGAATCCAGGTGATGATAGGTTTTTGTAGTCACCATTACTGAACTATCTCATGTATTATCAATAGATTGAATGAATTAAACATATCCATATCTGTCATAGGAATGAATATCATATAAAGGGTGAACAAGACTCATAATATTGTGATCAATTTCAAGAAAAATATCTTCATCCCCATTGCTTGTCCGTCCATTGTGAAAAATACTGTCACTTGAGGGAACGGGTAAGATAATATTTATAGATGGTTGAGGTATATCATATTCCTTCTAATCCTTTTACATAATATAGTCCTAATATTTTCTAATGCTGTTTGAGGCGTTATAGGTGGTTGACTATTTTTTCACCCATTTACCACGTTCATAATTTCTTGGTAGATCATTTTTTTCTAGGGTAGTAGCTTTTCATTTTCTCCTCATATTAACCTCCTCCCAAGTATTATATTCATAATAAGGGATAAATTTATTCTGGATGACTTTACTATTAGAGATATTTCTCCCAAAAATTCTAGTAAAGTCATAAAAGGAAGAAAAAAAATTCATACTTGGCCTTTACCTCAAACTTGTGCTGACTAGAAATGAAATTAATATAATATGGAAGCATTGTTTCAAAATAAGAATAAAAAATATTATATAATATAATACTAGGACTCCATGAAGGGTTTGGTTATCCATCTTTATAGTAATTCTAATACATGTAGCAAGATCATTCAAGATTTTAGAATGCCAATACACACAGTTTAGGCCACATAATCTAACCCAAATTTGAGTCATTATATTTCATTAATTTAAAGTACATAAATTAATATTATAATAATAAATCATTACAATTCTATGATTCATATTAAAATTACCAATTTTATTCATTAATTCAAAATCCTCTTTAATTTTTAGAAGGATATGGAAGAAAACTCTTTCAATCCGAATCGTCTTCTAGTCGCTACCTCCCAAAAAATACGAGATCTTAGATTTGATTTCTCCATTGTACCATGGGGTTTCACCTTTGGAGTTCATAATACTTCCAAAAAATAAACATTTACATATGTTGAGTCTGTTGAAGGGCCTCTAGGTCAATGGTGACTGAAACCACCACCATCCATTTTTTTAAAGTATGGATGTATGGTTAGATCATATTTGTTGGAATTCACATCACATAGAGCTTACAAAAAGATTTTTTTTTCAAATTCCATGAATCCCCTATAAGATTTATGTTTTCAAATGAAAGTTTTTTAATTTCTAAAGATTCACGTATTAGATATTTAAAAGAGCATTCCCATTCTGGATGAAACTCTTCCATGATCCAAAGGAAAATCAGCGTGAAGAGAAATAATTATAGGTATTTTCTAGAAAAATCAAAAAATAGAATCCATATTTGGAATAATTAGTCTCAAATTGGGTAAATAGCTCCGTTTTATTTTTGGAATTATGGATAATAATGCTAATAAATATTTTTTACATCAGTATGGGTAGAACAAGGTTAGAACTATGGTGTCAAGCTTTAAAATTTATCTAAATCATTCATTTACCATATTTTTTGAGTTTAAATCAACCAAATATATGTTTAAAAGGTTATATAATTTATTAAAAATATAATTTTGAATTAGGTAACACAATATGAACTTTTTTAAAGATAAGTTATATTTCATTAAAATTAAAAAAATAATTTGGGTCTTTCATTTAATGAAAGGGTTGGAAGGTTCCCTTCAGTTTTGGCATGTTTAAAAAGTATTAAAACCTTTATTTTTTTATTAAATAACCAAATAAATTCATGGAATCAATTTTTTTATTTTTTTTCAATCTAGAATTATTTTTATGCTTAAATGAAGTATTTTCCTAAAAACTGATTTTCTTGCATTTTGTGTTCTTATATTGAAAGTAATTTATGCCACATATAGAATTTAAATATTATAAAATGGATTAAAAATTTATAATTAGTGTGACCAATTTTTTTATAAGTCCCTTTTTATTTTTTCCATATAATTAATTTATCATGGTGAAAGTTAAAATGAGTTTAATGTGGTTTAATAAGAAGATTAAGACTAAAATGTATCCAACACTTGTCTAAATGTGATTGGTTATGTTTGTTTTTACCTTATAACATTTTATATTTTAATTTTTGGTTTTATTGTTCTACTTTACATTATTATTATGTATATATTATTTAATATTCATGTAACTCCAAGTGTGTCCTTTCCCTCACTTATAAAATTGACCCTCCTCCCTTCTCTTACTCACACTGTTTTCTCACTCTAGTTCATCCAAAACCATCCCAAATATATCTAAAAAATCTATCTATATCTATTTCCTAGAGTTCCTGGTCTCACCAAATGGCCAAAACTATAAGTCTTAAGGTGTAGTCCAAATACATTATTCAAGTAGATTTTTTAATTTTTAATTGACATACTTAAATTCCATTTCATCTTATACCCCCTTTAAATATTATTTAAAAATAATGAAATAATAAAAAAATTATTTTAAAAATACTTAAATTTTATTATGATTTTGGTTCAACCATTTTTAATCACATTTTCCAACCTATGGGAAATGAAAAAAATGCTCAAGTGTATGTGTGTATTACAACATCCACAAAGCAATGCATTTCATTTTTCATCACATCCTCAGAAGGATGGATATTAAAATGGATTTAACTAATATATATATTATATTAAAGGAATTATTATAATTACTAAAATATAATATATCATATATTTTCTTACCTTTTCATCGATTAAAAAATGATACCATTGTTCGTGTGTATGTGTGGACTACCACCTCCATAAAGTGATGATTTTTTTGTTCATGTACAACTTTCCTGGATAGTTATAAAATTTTGTTTAATGTATAAAATGACAAGTTTTAAAATATTAATTTTATGGAGATGATGGAATAATGAACTGTTTGAACATGACCAATGTATCAATTCTATTTTTGGATTATAAATCAAATATCCTTAAAATGTCTGGTATAAACTTAACTGATTAAGTAACTAAATAAAACATTTACATAAATGAAATAAAAGTGATTATTATAATGTAATTTGCATGAAAAAGGTTATTAATAGACTAAATGAATAATATAATTTTATTATTCATGAGTTAAAGAATGTACAATGCTTGATTATATTTAAGGTAAGGGATCTCTAGTCTCAATTACATTTTTTTTGAATCTTAATCTATTTACACCATATGTTTTTATTTATGTGGTGTTTAAAATGGATTATGGATATATTTTATCATTACCCAATAAAATTTAAAGTGTTTAAAAATCAATTTATATTTATTTTGTTTGATGATTTATTGGTTCAAAAGTTATCAAGTCGTAATGGATTATACTTTAAAGCCTTATTTTGAAATTTTTAATATTTTTCTTCTATTTTTAAAGCATATAAATGTTATTTAAAATGTTTCAAGTATGTTATTAATTTAATAAAATTTGACTTCAAATTAATTTTAAACAGTGTTTTAATTTGTTTAAATTTGTTTTAAATGAATAATTTTAAATGTTTTCCAAATGGGTTATTTTTGACATTTTTAAAAAAGTGTGAAAGAAATAATTTTTATAATATATTCCATGAGAGTAATTTCCCACCATCATGAACGTTATTTTTTTAGTAATATTACTATATAAGTTTTCATGTTTTATAAAAGAATATCATATTAAGTTTTCTTATCATAATTTTTTTAATGTGTTTCAAAAAATATTATTTTTATCCTTATTTTTTTGAGAATCCTGAAAAAACTTCTATATATGTGTTAAATGGAATAATTTATGAGATTTTATGATGGGAATTCAAGATTTTATATGTTCTATATATGTTATATTCCATGTATACTATTCAAAATGATGGGTGAGGCCGATATAGATCTTCAAAGCATTAGGTAATGATTATTTCCTCTAAATAATTATATTAGAAAAACTAAGTAATTTATTCCATTTTTAATGTTTCTTATAAGGGTTATATGAAGATGATGTACCAAGGAACCTACATGAATTTTCTATTCCTGAAAATTAAATATCATGTAAATATTTTTATTTCATATAGTAAGCTAATGATCTTTTGGTTAAAGGAATGATTATTCCCTATAACGGTAAAATGCATGTTTTTATGAAATTTTTTTTAATGGGTTATCATGTCTTTAAAAAACCCTCCTGATTATGATTTTGAATTTATATTTTCTAGTAATTTTTTTTGAAACAATTTTGGGTAGTAAATATGATTTCATGTGTAAGTGTTTGATTTTTTGAGATCTAATTTTATTATATTAAAGGTAAACTCTCTTATATGATCTCAATGTTTTTAAATAGACTAACATGTTTCTTTTATTTTTTTTCTATGTCTTTAATTACAATTTTTTAAAAATACCATGTTTTAAAATGTTTTTAACTAGGTTTAAGGATGATTAGGAACAATGATGAAGTCTATTTGAAAATCCTGAATATTTTTCATGAAAGGAAAACATGTTTTGTTTTAAAAGAATGGTATTATGGAAAAAATAGATACTAAGTGGATTTTTTCACTTGTAATTTATGTGTTTATTTTATTAGATTTATAACCTTATTCTATAAAATCTATAAACCATAATGATTCTAGAAATGTAAGAAATTTAATTATTTCTTTAAAACTAAATATTATGTAATATTTTATGGTCGTTTCCTTATACTATATCCTACTTTTCAATATTTAAAACATCTTCATGTTACCTTAACGCATTTCCTTGGGTACTTCATCCAAAATTATTAAAACATAAGAATATGGATCTTTATTACTCTATGGTATTTATCCCCATAGATTCCATGAAACTTCAACCATCTCTTATTTAATGATTTTGGGAGGATTTTACAGTTTGAGTTGTTAATCATAACTCATAATAAAATGGTTGACATGACCACATGATTTTTAATCCTCGATTCTATCACATGTGGTTACTCATTTTGAGAATCACCGCATTGATTGAGGAATCCATTTTTATCCGGGGTTCTTTGGTCTTCAACGACTACTAAAAACTAGAGGGATCAACATGAGTGATGAAGAATTAATATCATAATATCATTATCATAATTAATCTTATGAAAACTCAAACTCAAAATTATTACCCTTAGAAACCATCACAATAGATTTTAGATCATCCAAAATCACTCATGGTTCAATCTATGTTTATTTTGGCTGAGTTATATCATACTTCTTAACCTTATTTCTTAACATAATAAACCCTTATTAATGGATTATAAATAAAATGTAACAGACCAAAACATATCTTATAGGTGTGTCTCGCTAAGTGTGTAGTCCTAGGCCCACTAATCATGCACCAAATAAAGATTAGTTTGATACTCAACAAATTTTTTTTGGGGGAATAACTGCAGGTAACTTCATCAACTTTTCTATATATAGAAAAGGATAATTTCTTGGAAAACCAAATACTAAAAACAATAAAAAAATTCAAGGATTTTATCCTATACTTATACCTATCCGAAGGATTTTTACTATAGTGATCTAATAATAATAACCCAAAATAAAAACAATAATTTTAAAAAATAATTAAAACCTCCTCTATTAGCAATCGAGGAACCCTAGACATGGGCTCCCAAATCTGATGCCAAAAACAAAAACTTTACATATAGGCTTTGACACTAAGTTATATGATCTAAGATAAATATATATTTTTTATAATAATTTTCATAAGATAAAAATTACATAACATAATAAGAACATAATACCAAGAGAAAAAGGTTTAGTGTCATTTAGAAATTTCTATATAAGAAAATTATTTTATGATTCTTATGAATATTTATTTATTAGAAAAACACACCAAAACCCCTTTTATAATTCTCATATGTTGTACTAATTTTTATAACCTAGGTCATGGAAACATAAGAAATGGGTGAGCTCAAATGATCATTCAGAAAAACTTATCATAATTTTATAAATGTTTATATCATAATAATATGATAAAACATGAGTAAATAAAAACATATTTTAAAGAATAACATTGAATAATAATGGCTGTCCATAAGTCATGATAGAAAGAAATATAATCTAAAATTATCAAACATATACCATATAAAAAGAGTGAAAATAATGAGATAATAAACATGATCCATAGAGAATAATCATAATAATAAATATATAATATTTTACGTAAATTTATCATAATAAAAAACTATGGCACACCAATAAGCATATGGAATCATTACATGGTGTATTAGGAACCACAAATACATTAATCATTAGTGAATTAGGTTTAACAAACCATTAGTTCATAAGAGAGTCAGGATTCACAAACCTATAGTTCATAAGTGACTTAGGTTTCATAAACCTATGATCCATAAGTGACTTATGTTTTTTGACCCTGAAGTTCATAAGTGTTGTAGGTTTCAAAAACCTACAATCCATTAGTGATTTAGGGTTTTCAAAACTACAATAAATAAGTATCTCATGATATGTAGAACCTTAACTAGTATATTAGAGGGTTATATAGGAACCACCCATTAATAATTCACACATATTCATGTCACCTGAAATCAATCATTTATATTTTAAACATAAATTAATCTACTTGTGAAAATAATATGGGTTTCATAGAGACATTAATAGAAAATTTAAAAATCCATATAGCGAAAGGATGTAGATGGTATTATAAGAATAATTCCAAAGTATAACATAAGGAACATCAAATGATATAAACATATATTAAAACAACCTTTTTAAAATCATTTCATAAATCACTTTGAAAAATAATAAGAAATACTCCAATTTAAAATTATTTAAATCTCTTTAAATTTTTTTTCTTTAAAACAAATTTTTTTAGTTTTATAAAGCATTTAAAAAATTACCCATCAAAACCAAAAAAATATTTCAAATTACAAATTTTATAAAGTAATTTTTTTCAAAGGAATTATTTGAGAAAATGTAAAATCAATCCAGAATTATTTCTTAAAAAAAGCCCTTAAATCCCCTTTTAAAATAAATAATTATTATTTATTAAAATAAAAACTTTTACTTTTAAAAAATATAATAAAATTTTCATTTATTTTCAAAATCATTTTGAATTAAAATCATTTTAATTTTTTTTAAAATATGGAATGAAATATTAATAAAAATTAATTCTCGTAATGGTGAATGAAACTATTTTTTTTTATAATTTTTTCCCATTTTCTTAAAAGAAAATGTTACCGGTCACATTCAAAAATAATTTTTAAAAAGGTGAAGTGAGAACTTTTGAAATTTTTTAATTTTAAAATAAATATCCAATAACGGATTCATGGAAAAAAATGATGGTTATTTTTTCAAAGTAAAAGTGGAGTGAATATTAAAATTTACAATCAGGAAAGGAAAAACTATTTTGAATATTTTTTTATAAAAATACCTTTATTAAAACCCAGTTTATAAAAAGAGTAAATATTTCATATCAGAAGAGGTAAATGGAAGTTTTATGATCAATATAAATAAATTACAATTAGATTTCAATGTAACAATGAAGAATTTTAGTGGGAAGAGTGAACCTATAAATATAAGAGAAAGATATCATTGGGAGCGAATGAAAATTATTCTGAACAACATCAAATTTTATAAAGAAAGAGATTAATATAAGTAAATAAATAGAAAATAAAGAGTTAAATAATTATAATATCATCATAAAATAGAATAAAACTATATTATAAAATCATATCTAAAGAGGAAATAATTATTACTCAAGAAAAAAAGTTGATCCAAGAAAACCCCCCTACAAATTCAGACACATTTTAATAAAAAACCCTTGAAAGAGAGTAATTTAATTTAAAATTTAATTAACATTTAAAAAATATAATTCATGATATTTTATATTCAATATTCATTATACATACCATTTAAATGTAATTACATACATAAGAAAAAAAATGTATCTAAGAAATGAAATTGAGATGAAACACCCTTACCTTTTATCCCACTTAGCTGAATACAATCTAACATCCAATATAATAAAAATAACTCTCTTAATAAACTATTTAATAAAATTATTGACATCTATTAATTTTTATAAACATAATTTATAATCATTTAATAAAAATATATTTTTTAATTATATTTTATTTTCATAATAAAATGTTACTATTTTCGATTGATTCTTTATGTACTAGTTTCATAATGATGATATTGATTCTTGTTTATAGATCCAAATTTTATCATTATGTATGAAAACCCTTCTTTTATTACAAAATTAAACATGATTTATTACATAAACTATTCACTTGATACAACATGGAAGATCGAGAGGTATAGTGTCTTTGGGGATTAGGATCATTACATAACAACTTAAAACATGAAATATGACATCTTTATTGAAAAATTCCTTTACATTTCCACTACATTCCCTTGTACTTAGCATTGCATGGGATAACCTGAGGACATGCATAAGAAAAGGGTGAGCTATAAATCCCAGTAAGGGAAGAAACATGGAATAAATGAGGAGTACAATACATTTTAGACAATAGGTATATCAATTGATAATAAGAGAAACATGAACATAAAGGCATGATAAATCATGAAAATCATAACATGGAAATATGACAACAACACTTAACATGGAATTAGCCTGAGCCAAGGCTCATTGCACATGGGGCATTAGTAAATGATCATTTCATGTGAAGCACGAGTAAACCCTCGTTGTACTTGAATTAGAATGATTCAACACTCATTTCACCTGACCTATCATGATACTATACTTTACCTAATGCCTTTGAGCGCTATAAGGGCACACCCTTCTTAAACATTTCATTTCTTGCATAAGTGTGCCACATGGATCATAAAAAATGGATTCATAAAACATAATAATTTATTCCACGATAAAGGAATGTGGAATTAATACATGAAACTTTATAAACAATAAGTAAATGTGCATAAAGGTGAACACACTTCATGGAGAAATGGGCATGGTATTCACTACACAATGGCATTGGCTTTGAAAATCTATGCGATTTCGGTAGTGTAACGGCGTGACATAAGAATTCATAGAAACGGTTGATGAGAGATAAAGGGGTTCCACATCATATTTACATGTAATGTACAGTAATTAGGTCATATAGATATATGTCACAACAATTGTAATGGAATTTAGATTCATGATACAAAAGTATTGCTTGAATGTAAATGATGAGAGAGAAGTTCCTTTCGGAATTTCGGCATAGTAAAGGGTGTACATGGGAGGAATTTAATGAGAGAGAAAGGGGTCTCCCATAATTAAAACATAAAGATGGAAGTATGAGGGAGGTTAAAAACCATACCCCAACATTAATAATTGAAATTGAAAGGGAAAAATAACTTAAAGAAAATTGGACAAAAATGAGAAAGGAAGAAAAAGCCCTTACTTGGAAGTGTACTTCCAAAGGCTTGAGAGAGGCTTGAGAGAGGCTTCTTGGGAGCTTAAGGCACCTTTTAAGGATTATAGAGAGAGTAGGGAAGAGGTTGTGTAAACTAAAAAGGATTTTAGTGAGGAGTAATTGGGAGCTTGGGTTGGTTTATATATGAAAGGTGAGGGAACTCTTTATTATTTAGGTTTGGGACCCCATATATTAAATTAATCCAAAACACAAACCATCCCAAGGTTTTTGGCCATGGTTTTTGGAAAATGAAATAGGAAAAAAATATTTTATAAGTCCAAAGTCCTAACTTCTTAAAATAATAGGGTTTCTTATGTGGAGGTGAGTCACACTCCCATGGAAAACAATTTAAAAAGACAAGGTGTTTAATAAGTCTTGAAGGGTCCATTAATGCTTTGAAAAGTAAGTCAAACAAACCCAAAATCACATTATTTTAATGCTAAAACATATATTTTCCGAACATAAAGCTTATAGTATTTTATTACATCACTATTGGGTCATTATGATGTCATAAAACACATTATATATTTAAACGGTATTTAATTTTTACCCAAAAAATTGACTATCTCAGAAAATTATGAAAAATTCATCGTTGGATAATTTCGACGTCCTGATTCCAGAAATAAAATTTATTTTATCTAAATAATTTTCTAAATATGTTAATTTTCACTTTTAAAATAAAAACTGACATTTATAAAAAATTCACGTGTTTGGACAAAAATGGCTTTCAAACCTTAATAAAAATTACAATTTCATTCATAAAATTATATTATCCTTTATATATAATAAAATTAATTTAATAATAATAATAATGATATTTTATAAAAATATTATTTAATTAAAAAATCCCTTAATTTACTAAAATATAATTCTTAATTAAATAATATCTAAAAACACTATTTTCACTTTAAAAACTATTTACAATTTATCAATAATGAAAATAAATTATATTAATTATTATATACAAAAAATAATGTACATGAACATAGTACTAGAGATTTTTTTACTTAACCCCTTAAAACTGCTGCTTAAGACCTAAGGGTAAGGTGTTCGATGGTGACAGACTCTTGCGGTGGCTCAGATAACATCGCTCGAGTGGTAATCTCTATCAACTTCCACTTTTCCCGTAGATGGTCTCGTTCGAGCTTGACATGATAAAGCTCAGCTTGGGCTTGGTCAAGAGCGAAGCCCAAGGACGCCACCTATTTTCCAAGCTCCGACAAATGGGCTTCGTATGGAGCAATTATACTAGATGAGGCCATCACTTCTTTTGTCTGAGTAAATTGGATTTGTTAATGCCCTATATTTATACTAATCATGTGATCACTATTAAACGAATATAAAAGTAACGATCACAATTCATAACCTAAAACCAAAGAATTTGAAATTTTATATAAACGTTTTACATAAAGATATATTTAACTAGATCAAGAGGGATTTCCATTAATGAAACTTTGGGCCGTTACAATATTCCCCCCTTAAGAAATTTCACCCTTGAAATTTAATTTTTCCACACTAAAACAGATGTGGGTAACTCAGCTTCATCATTTCCTCTGATTCCCAAGTCGCTTCTTCAAACTTGTGGTTTTTCCAAAACACCTTGACGAGGGGCATTGTCTTATTTCGTAGAAATTTTTCTCTACGATCTAAGATCTTCACTGGTTTCTCCTCATAAGAAATATCATCCTCCAACTGTACCACCTCAGAAGAGAGTACATGTGAAGGGTCCAGTATGTACTTCCTTAAGAGGGATACATGAAAGACATCATGTACTTTGGCCATTGTAGGTGGATGTGCTAGTCGATAGGCCACATCCCCGACATGATCAAGAATCTCGAAGGGGCTGATGTACCTTGGACTTAACTTCCCTTTCTTTAAAAACCTCACAACCTTCATCCACGAAGATATGCATAGAAAAACCAAGTCTCCAACTTTAAACTCAAGGTATCGTCGGCAATTATCTGCATAACTCTTCTGTCGACTCTGGGCTGCCTTGATATGCTGGTGAATGGTTTTCACCTTCTCCACCATTTCCTCGACCATTTCTGGTCCAAGAAGCTTATGTTCACCGACCTCATCCCAACATGCCAGTGTTCTGCACCTTTTCCCATACAGGGCTTCATAAGGTGCCATTTGGATGCTTGATTGGAAACTGTTATTATAAGAGAACTCAATTAGAGGAAGGTGTTGATCCCATCCTTCTTTGAAGTCTATTGAGCATGATCTGAACGTGTACTCAAGTGTTTGGATAGTCTGCTCGGATTGGCCATCAGTTTGAGGATGATAGGCTGTACTGAAGTTCAGTTCAGTATTCAGAGCATGTTGAAGACTCTTCCAAAACTTAGAGGTGAATATTGGATCTCGGTCAGACACAATATATAGTGGCACTCCATGCAGCCTTACCACTTCCCTGATATATATCTGTGCCAATTGATCCAATGAGAAATCCTCCCGAATAGCAATGAAGTGTGCAGTCTTTGTAAGACGATCCACAACAACCCAGATTGCATTGTTTCCTTTGGATGTCCTCAGAAGTCCGGTGAAAAAGTCCATGGTGATGTTATCCAATTTCCATTCTAGTATGGGAAATGGTTGCATCATCCCATTATACTTCTGCCTCTCTGACTTCACTTGCTGGCACACCGGGCACTTTGATGTATATTCAGCGATCTCCTTATTCATATTATCCCACTAAAAGTTTTCTCGGAGATCTTGATACATCTTTGTGCTCCCTGGGTGAATAGAGAAATTTTAACTGTGTGCATCATCCAAAAGTTCCTTCTTCAGCTCTAGACTTTATGGAACACATAGTATTTTCCCAAATCGAACAGTTCCTTCTTCATTAAAATTAAACTCAGAGGACTTCCCCTTTTTGATAGCTTCCACTTTTTTCTGAATTCCCACATCATCCTTTTGAGCATCCTTTATCCTTTCCAAAAGAGACAGTTGAGAAATCATTTGTGAAAGGATTGATGATGTTCCCTTCTTTATGATTCACATGTCCATCTTCTTCAAGTCTAATAATATTGGATCCTTCTAAATTCTCATCATTGATAGAATCGCTGGGTCCTTTCTACTTAGGGCATCTCCCACCTTGTTCGCTTTCCCAGGGTGGTAATGTATTCAACAGTCATAATCCTTGATGAGCTCTATCCATCTTCTCTGGCTCATATTAATCTATTTCTATGTGAATATATATTTAAGACTCTTGTAGCCAGTATATATCTCACATTTCTCCCCATAAAGGTAATGCCGCCAAATTTTCAAGGCAAAGATCACCGCCGCCAACTCTAGATCAGGCGTTGGATAGTTTCGCTCATGGATTTTCAACTACCTTGAGGCATAGGATTTCACTTTATCATTCTACATCATCACACATCCTAAGCCCTTCTTTGAAGCATCACTGAATACCACAAAAATTTCCCCACTTGTGGGTAAAGTGAGAACATGCACAGTGATAAGCCTCCTTTTCAACTCCTTGAAGCTTTCTTCGCATTCATCACTCCAAGAAAACTTTAATCCCTTTCGAGTTTTCTTGGTAAAAGGGTTGGACAATCGTGAGAAATTTCTCACAAATCATCGATAATATCCAGCTAACCCCAAGAAGATATGGATATTCGTTACCAATTTTGGCTTCGAGCATCCCTCAATTGCATCTTTTTTAGAGGGATCCACAGATATCCCCTTTATTGTGATGATATTTCCCAAGAATGATACCTCCTTCAACCAGAACTCACACTTTCTATACTTTTCATAGAGCTTCTCCTTGCGAAAATTCTCTAGTACAGTTCTTAAATGCTCCTCATGATCCTCCTTGGTTTTGGAGTATATTAGAATATCATCTATAAATACTACCACAAATTTGTCGAGGTAATCTCTAAAGACTCTATTCATAAATTTCATGAAGATTTCTAGAGCATTAGTGAGTCCGAAAGGCATTACTATGATTTCATAGTGCCCGTATCTTGTGCGAAAAGCAGTCTTGGGGACATATTCCTTCTTCAACCTTACTTGATAATATACCGATCGCAAATATACCTTGGAGAAGTATTGTGATCCACGCAACTGATCGGACAAGTCATCGATCCATAGAAGTGGATACTTGTTCTTTATCGTGATTTTGTTCAGTTCCCGATAATTGATGCAAAGCCGCATTGAACCATCCTTCTTCTTGACTAAGAGGACTGGTGCACCCCATGGTGAAGCACTTGGTCGTATAAACTCTTTATCCAGATTCTCCTGTAGTTTTTTCTTCATCTCTTCAATCTCCACGACAGCCATTCTACAGGGAGTCATGGATATTGGTATAGCCCCTGGTATAAGTTCAATTGAGAATTCAACGTCTCTTTTAGAAGGAAGACTAGGCAGTTCCTCGGGAAACACTTCAGAAAATTCCCTCACAATAGGCATTTCCTCAAGGGTGGTTTCTTCCTTGGACTCAATCATCTGAGCCAAATACGCCTGCTCATAGGGAAGTAATATCCATTCTTGAGATGATGGAGCTAAATAAGATTCATCTTCCTCCTTACACTTGTAAAGAATTGGGGGTCGATTCTCCATAGGGAGTGTTATTTCCCTCTCCTGACAATTTATATTGGATCTATATAAGGAAAGCCAATCCATGCCAAGAATTTCATCAAATTCCACCAGAGGTAGTATGACAAGGTTCATCGGGAAATTCAATCCACATATTATAATAGGGGAGGACTTATATTCATGGGATGCAATGATTTCGCCATTTTCCGCAATCACCGACATCTTCACTTCCGGGATTTGTGGTGGTGCTGGGATTATTCTACTAAACTTTCAAGATATAAAAGAATGCATTGAACCTGAATCAAAAAGTACATTCTCTATTCTTGAATGAATAACTAGCATACCTGTCACCACTTCGTTGTCGGGGTTCACTTTGGAAGAAGTGATGGAAAAAGATCTTCCTTTCTACCTTGGAGGTTGTTGGTTTCCTCCGAAAACCATTGGATAAGGGCACTGATTTTCAAGATGCCCCGGTTCTTTGCATTTGTAGCAATGAAAAATGTGTTGAGGTTCGAACAGAGCGTTCCTCTCCTATGTCGTAGCCGCGGGTATTTCTCATCGACAGTTAAAAACTAAGTGCCCTTCTCTTCCACAACTAAAGAATTTCCTCGTCCCCTTGAGGCAATTTACAGGGTGCTTCTTTTCGTACTTTTGGAAAGTGGGGTGCTGGATCTTATTATCACCATTGGATGTATCCATCGGAGTGCCAGCATTGAAGTCCACCTTATGCTTCTTGTCCCCATGATACCCCTGTGATTCCCCGATCTCCATTTCGACCTTGAGGGAAAATCAGACAATTTCCTCATAGCTTTCGAAGTCACGGATCGCTAATTCTTTCCATAGGCTAAGCATCAGCCCACCAAAGAAGCGGTCAACCTTCCATTTGGGGGTAATAAAAAATCCGGAAGCGTATCGTGAAATCCTTGTGAAGTTCACCTCGTACACTCCAACGGATTATTCATCTTTTTTCTTGAGGGAAAGGAAGTCCCTTTTCATCTTAAGCCGGAGGGTGCATGGAAAATATTTATCGAAAAATATCTTCTGGAAATCCTTCCATTCCAAAGCCTCAATCTCCTCCTCAGGCATCATATTTTTGATCAACGTCCACCATTGATCAACTTCACCCTCCATACGATAAGCCCCCAAGAGAACCTTCTCTTTTTCAAAACATTGAAGGATGGAGAATATCTTTTCAATGGACTTGATCCATTGTTCAGCGATCTTGGGATCAGATGATCCACTAAAAGTAGGAGGCCTTTGTCTCATGAGGCTCTCGATAGCGACTTGTTATTTCTTAGGGGGGGGGGGTTGAACGTTCCTCTTGAACCATGTTTCTATTCAAATATTGATTTATCTGAGAGAGAAGCATGAAAAAGTTTGAGATTCACGCTCCCATTGGATTGGGATCTCATTAGTACAGTCATCACACTAATTTTCACATCGGTTGTTAGCCCGAGTCCTCCTATTACCGACCATTGGCAGGAATAAAAGGAAAGTTAGGGGGTAACACATAAAGGGTAATCCAAAGAGAAAATTTGATGACTTATAAATAAACTTTTATTTCCTTAACTCATGAGTCTATAGGCTTCAATCTAGGATTTTCATGATCTACTTTCTAACATATATTATTAGGGGATTTTTTTTGTAATTCCCTTAATAAGGGTTCATACTAAGCTTGTGAATTTATCAAAACATATCCCCCAGGAGTGTTGTAACCAAGAGTGAAGCAAGGCCCGTTGTCGTGCACCAGTTTCTGTTTGAGTATAGCTCAAATCAGTGTTTTCAGGTTTTACCCCTAGGATGCATCTGTGCCAGAGCCGCCTCTACCTGCTTGTATCCAGACAGGGATGTATTTGTTTGATAAACCACTACCTTAGTACTTACCAAAACATATGGATATTATTATTATACTTAGTCTTGTATCCAAGGCTTTACTAGGGTTTTCTAATCCTAATCCCAAAAATAACTAAACCTATCCTTTGATACCAACTATAACAACCCTACTTTTATTACAAAGTTAAACATGATTTATTACATAAACTATTCACTTGATACAACATGGAAGATCGAGAGGGCTTGTGTATTTAGGGCATAGGATCATTAAATAACAACGTAAAACATGAAATACAACATCTTTATTGAAAACTTTCTTTTACATGACCACTATATTCCCTCGTACTTAGCATTGCATGGGATAACCTTAGGACATGCATAAGAAAATGGTGACCTATAAAGCCCATTAAGGGAAAAAACATGGAATACATGAGGAGTAAAATACATTTTAGACAATAGGCATATCAATTGAGCACAAAAGAAACATGAACCTAAAGGCATGATAAAGCATGAAAATCATAACATAGAAATGTGGCAACAACACTTAACATGGAATTAGCATGAGCCAAGGATCATTGCACATGGAGCATGAGTAAATCCTCATTGCACGTGAAGCACGAGTAAACCCTCATTTCACTTGAATTAGCACGAGTCAACACTCATTGCACATGACGTGTCATGATACTATACTTTACCCAATGCATTGGAGGGCTATAAGGGCGCACCCTTCTTAAACATTTCATTTCATGCATAAGTGTGCCACATGGATCATAAAACATGGATTCATAAAACATAATAATTTATTCCAAGATAAAGGAATATGGAATTCATACATGAAAATTTATAAACAATAAGTAAATGTGCATAAAGGTGAATACACTTGATGGAGAAATGGGCATGGTATTCACTACACAATGACATTTGCTTAGAAAATCGGTGCGATTTCGGCAGCGCAATGACGTGACATAAGAATTCATAAAAATGGTTGATGAGAGAGAAAGGGGTTTCTCATCATATTTACATGTAATGGAAAGTAAGGAGGTCATATAGATACATGTCCAAACAATTGTAATGAAATTTAGATTCATGATACAAAAGTATTTCTTGAATGTAAATGAGGAGAGAGAAGTTCCTTTCGGAATTTCGGCATAATAACAGGTGTACATGGGAGGAATTTAATGAGAGATAAAAGGGTCTCCCATCATTCAAAAATAAAGAGGGAAGTATGTGGGAGGTGCGAAACCATACCCCAACATTCATTATTGAAAGTGAAAGGGAAAAAAAACTTAAAGAAAATTGGACAAAAATGAGAAAGGAAGAAAAAACCCTTACTTGGAAGTGTGCTTCCAAAGGCTTGAGAGAGGCTTCTTGGGAGCTTAGGGCACCTTGGGAGGATTCTAGAGAGATTAGGGAAGATGTTGGACGAACTCCAAAGGCTTTTATTTAGGAGTAAGTGGGAGCTTGGGTGGGTTTATATAGGAAAGGTGAGGGTATTCTTTATTATTTAGGTTTGGGAGCCCTTATATTAAATTAAATTAAACCAAAAACCATCGCATGGTTTTTGCCCATGATTTTTGGAAAAGGGAAGAGAAAAATAAAATTTTATAAGGCCAAAGTCCTAAATTCTTAAAATAATAGAGTTGCTTATGTTGAGGTGAGTCACACTCCC
Source organism: Viscum album (assembly GCA_963277665.1). NCBI lineage: Eukaryota > Viridiplantae > Streptophyta > Magnoliopsida > Santalales > Viscaceae > Viscum > Viscum album. The sequence continues at coordinate 1,867,750,663 of OY728147.1, forward strand.
ATGGAAAACAATTTAAAAAGACAAGGTGTTTAATAAGTCTTGAAGGGTCCGTTAATGATTTGAAAAGTAAGTCAAACAAACCCAAAATCACATTATTTTAATGTTAAAACATATATTGGCCGAACATAAAGCTTATAGTATTTTATTACATCACTATTAGGACATTATGATGTCATAAAACACATTATATATTTAAACAGTATTTAATTTTTACCCAAAAAAATTAACTGTCTAAAAAAATTATGAAAAATTCACCATTGGATAATTTCGATGTCATGATTCCAGAAATAACAATTATTTTATCTAAATAATTTTCTATATATGTTAATTTTCACTTTTAAAATAAAAACTGACATTTTTCAAAAATTCACGTGTTTTGACAAAAATGGCTTTCAAACCATAATAAAAATTACAATTTCATTCATAAAATTATATGATCCTTTATATATAATAAAATTAATTTAATAATAATAATAATAATATTTTATTAAAATTTAATTTAATTCAAAAATCCCTTAATTTAAAAAAATATAATTCTTAATTAAATAATAACTAAAAACACTATTTGCACTTTAAAAACTATTTACAATGTTTCAATAATGAAAAGAAAGTATATTCATTATTATATACAAAAAATAATGTACATGAACATAGTACTAGAGATTTGTTACATAATCCCTTAAAAGAGCCTCATAAGACGTAAGGGTAAGGTGTGCGATGGTGACAGACTCTTGGGGTGGCTCAGATAACATCTCTCGAGTGGTAATCTCTATCAACTTCAACTTTTCCCGTAGACAATCCCGTTCGAGCTTGAAATGATGAAGCTCATCTTGGGCTTGGTAAAGAGAGAAGCCCATGGATTCCACCTCTTTTCTGAGCTCCGAAAAATGGGCTTCGTATGGAGCAATTCTACTGGATGAGGCCATCGCTTCTTTTTCCACAAAACCTTGATGAGGGGCATTGTCTTATTTCATAGAACTTTTTCTCTAGGATCTAAGGTCTTCACTGGTTTCTCCTCATAAGAAAGATCATCCTCCAACTATACCACCTCAGAAGAGAGTACATGTGAAGGGTCTGGTATGTACTTCCTTAAGAGGGATACATGAAAGACATCATGTACTTTGGCCATTGTAGGTTGAAGTGCTAGTCGATAGGCCACAACCCCGACATGATCAAGAATCTCAAAGGGGATGATGTACCTTGGACTTAACTTCACCTTCTTTACAAACCTCATGACCTTCTTCCACGGATATATGCATTGAAAAACCAAGTCTCCAACTTTAAACTCAAGGTCTCTTCGACGATTATCTGCATAACTCTTCTGTCGACTCTGGGCTACCTTGATATGCTGCTGAATGGTTTTCACCTTCTCCACCATTTCCTCGACCATTTCTGGTCTAAGAAGCTTACGTTCACCGACCTAATCCCAAAATGCCAGTGTTCTACACCTTTTCCTATACAGGGCTTCATAAGGTGCCATTTGGATGCTTGAGTGGAAACTGTTATTATAAGAGAACTCAACCAGAGGAAGATGTTGATCCCATCCTCCTTTAAAGTCCATTGAGAACGGTCTCAACATGTGCTCAAGTGTTTGGATAGTCTGTTAGGATTGGCCATTAGTTTGAGGATGATAGGCCGTACTGAAGTTCAATTCAGTATTCAGAGCATTTTGAAGACTCTTCCAAAACTTAGAGGTGTATCTTAGATCTCGGTCAGACACAATAGATAGTTGCACTCCATATGGAGTGTGATTTCCCTCTCCTGACAATTTATATTGGATCTATATAAGGAAAGCCAATCCATGCCAAGAATTTCATCAAATTACACCATAGGGAGTATGATGAGGTTCGTCGGGAAATTAAATCCACAGATTATAACAGGGGAGGACTTATATTCATGGGATGCAATGATTGACCCATTTTCCATACTCACCGGCATCTTCACTTCTATGATTTGTGGTGGTGATGGGATTGTTCTACTAAACTTTCGAGATATAAAAGAATGCGTAGAACCTGAATCAAAAAGTATGTTCAGTATTCTTGAATGAATAACTAGTGTACCTGTCACCACTTCGTTGTTGGGGTTCACTTCGGCAGAAGTGATGGAAAAAGATCTTCCATGCTACCATGAAGGTTGTTGGTTGCCTCCAAAAACCCTCAGATTAGGGCACAAATTTGCAATATTCCACGATTCTTTGTATTTGTAGCAATGAACAACGTGTTGAGGTTCGAACAGAGTGTTACTCTCCTCTGTCGCAGCCGCGGTTCTCACTTTCCGATAGTTAGCAGCTAGGTGCCCTTCTCTTCTACACCTAAAGCATTTTCTCGTCCCCTTGAGGCAATTTCCAGGGTGCTTCTTTCCGTACTTTTGGCAAGTGGGGTGCTGGATCTTCTTAGCACTGTTGGATTTATCCATCAGACTACCATCATTGAAGTCCACCTTACTCTTCTTGTCCCCATGATACCCCTGTGATTCCCCGATCTCTATTTCGACCTTGAGGGCACATCGGAAAATTTCCTCATAGATTTTGAAGTCACGGATTGCTAATTCTTTCCGTAGGATAGGCTTCAGCCCACCAAAGAAGCGGTCAACCTTGCATTTGGGGGTAACAACAAAGCTGTAAGCGTATCGTGCAAGCCATGTGAAGTTTCCCTCATACGCTCCAACAGATTCTTCATCTTTTTGATTGAGGGAAAGGAAGTCCCTTTCCATCTTAAGCTGGAGGGTGCACAGAAAATATTTATTGAAAAACATATTCCAGAAATCCTTCCATTCCAATGCCTCAATCTCCTCCTCAGGATTCATATTTTTGATCAAAGTCCACCATTGATCAGCTTCACCCTCTATACGATAAGCTGACAGGAGAACCTTCTCTTGTTCAGAACATTGAAGTATGTAGAAGATCTTTTCAATGGAGTTGATCCATTGTTCAGCGATCGTGGGATCGGATGATCCACTAAAAGTGGGAGGCCTTTGTCTCATGAATCTCTTAATAGCGACTTGTTATTTCTTAGGGGGGGTTGAACATTCCTCTTGAACCATGTTTCTATTCAAATATTGAGTTATCTGAGAGAGAAGCGTGACAATGTTCGTAATTCCCACTCCCATTGGATTGGGCATCTCATTAGTACAGTCATCACACTGATCTTCACATCATTTGTTAGCCCGAGTCCTCCTATTACCGGACATTGGCTGGAATAAAAGGAAAGTTAGTGGGTAACACATAAAGGGTAATCCAAAGACAATAGTTGATGAATTATAAATAAACTTTTATTTCCTTAACTCATGAGTCTATAGGCTTCAATCTAGGATTTTTATGATCAACTTTCTAATATATATTCTTAGGGGAATTTTTTTGTAATTCCCTTAATAAGGGTTCATACTAAGCTTGTGAATTTATCAAAACATATCCATCAGGAGTGTTGTAACCAAGAGTGCAGAAATTCCCTTTGTCATGCATCAGTTCCCATTCGAGTCTAGCTCAAAACACTGTTTTCGGGTTTTACCCCTAGGATACATCTGTTCCAGAGCCGCCTCTACCTACTCGTATCCAGACAGGGATGTATTTTTTTGATAAACCACTAAATCAGTACTTACCAAAACTTAGGGATGTTCTTATTATACTTTTTCTTGTATATAAAGCTTTACTAGGGTTTTCTAATCCTAATCCCAAAAATAACTAAACCTATCCTTTGATACCAACTATGAAAACCCTGCTTTTATTACAAACTTAAACATGATTTATTACATAAACTATTCACTTGATACAACATGGATGATCGAGAGGTCTAGTGTATTTGGGGCTTAGGATCATTACATAACAACTTAAAACATGAAATACAACATCTTTATTGAAAACTTCCTTTACATGACCACTACAGTCCCTCGTACTTAGCATTTCATGGGATAACCTGAGGACATGCATAAGAAAAGGGTAAGCTATAAAGCCCAGTAAGGGAAGAGACATGAAATACATGAGGAGTACAATACATTTTAGACAATAGGAATATCAATTTATCACAAGAGAAACATGAACATAAAGTCATGATAAAGCATGAAAATCATAACATGGAAATGTGGCAATAACACTTAACATGGAATTAGCATGAGCGAAGGCTCATTGCACATGGAGCATGAGTAAATCCTCATTTCATGTGAAGCATGAGTAAACCCTTGTTTCACTTGAATTATCATGAGTCAAAACGCATTTCACATGACGTATCATGATACTATACTTTACCCAATGCATTGTAGCGCTATAAGGGCACACCCTTCTTAAACATTTCATTTCATGCATTAGTGTGCCACATGGATCATAAAACATGGATTCATAAAACATAATAATTTATTACACGATAAAGGAATTTGGAATTAATACATGAAAATTTATAAACAATAAGTAAATGTGCATAAAGGTGAATACACTTGATGGAGAAATGGGCATGGTATTCACTACACAATGGCATTGGCTTAGAAAATCGGTGCGATTTCGGCAGCGTAACGACATGACATAAGAATTCATAAAAACGGTTGATGATATAGAAAGATGTTACTCATAATATTTACATGTAATGGATAGTAAGGAGGTAATATAGATACATGTCCCAACAATTGTAATGGAATTTATATACATGATACAAAATTATTGCTTGAATGTAAATGAGGAGAGAGAAGTTCTGTTCGGAATTTCGGCATAGTAACGAGTGTACATGGGAGGAATTTAATGAGAGATAAAGGGGTATACCATCATTCATACATAAAAAGGGCAGTATGATGTAGGTGAGAAACCATACCCCAACATTCATAATTGAAATTGAAAGGGAAAAACAACTTAATGAAAATTGGACAAAAATGAGAAAGGAAGAAAAAACCCTTACTTGGAAGTGTGCTTGCAAAGGCTTGAGAGAGGCTTCTTGGGAGCTTGGGGAACCTTGGGAGGATTCTAGAGAGAGTAGGGAAGAGGTTGGACGAACTAAAATGGCATTGAGTGAGGAGGAAGTGGGAGCTTGGGTGGTTTTATATAGGAAACGTGAGGGAATTCTTTATTATTTAGGTTTGGGACCCCTTATATTAAATTAATCCAAACCAAAAACCATACCAAGGTTTTTGCCCATGGTTTTTGGAAAATAGAAGAGGAAAAAAATATTTTATATGGCCAAGGTCCTAAATTCTTAAAATAATAGGGTTGCTTATGTGGAGGTGAGTCACACTCCCATGGAAAACAATTTAAAAAGACAAGGTGTTTAATAAGTCTTAAAGAGTCCATTAATGCTTTGAAAAGTAAGTCAAACAAACCCAAAATTACATTATTTTAATGTTAAAACATATATTGGCCGAACATAAAGCTTATAGTATTTTATTACATCACTATTGGGTCATTATGATGTCATAAAACACATTATGTATTTAAATAATATTTAATTTTTACCCAAAAAAATTGAATGTCTCAGAAAATTATGAAAAATTCACCATTGGATAATTTCAATGTCCTGATTCCAGAAATAACATTTATTTTATCTAAATAATTTTCTAAATATCTTAATTTTCACTTTTAAAACTAAAACCAACATTTATCCAAAATTCACGTGTTTTGACAAAAATGGCTTTTAAACCTTAATAAAGATTACAATTGCATTCATAAAATTATATGATCCTTTATATATAATAAAATTAAATTAATAATAATAATCATAATATTTTATTAAAATATTATTTAATTCTAAAATCCCTTAATTTAATAAAATATAATCCTTAATTAAATAATAACTAAAAACACTATTTTCACTTTAAAAACTATTTCTAATTTATTAATAATGAAAAGAAAGTATATTCATTATTATATACAAAAAATAATGTACATGAACATAGTACTAGCGATTTGTTACATAACCTATTAAAACAGCCGCATAATAACTAAGGGTAAGGTGTGTGATGGTGACAGACTCTTGGGGTGGCTCAGATAACATCGCTCGAGTGGTAATCTCTATCAACTTCCATTTTTCCCATAGACGGTCCCGTTTGAGCTTGACATTATGAAGCTCAGCTTGGTCTTGGTCAAGAGTGAATCCCAAGGATGCCACCTCTTTTCCAAGCTCCGAAAAATGGGCTTCGTATGGAGAAATTCTACTGGATGAGGCAATCACTTCTTTTGTATGAGTAAATTGGATTTTTTAAAACCCTATATTTATACTAATCATGTGATCACTATTCAACAAGTATAAAATTAATGGTTACAATTCTTAACATAAAACCAAAGAATTCTACATTTTATATAAATGTTTTACATAAAGAAATATTTAACTAGATCAAGGGGGATTTCCATTAATGAAACTTTGGGTCATTACATTACGAGATCATTATAAATACTGAAATATTTTTTTTAATTATTTATAATTTTTTAATTTTATTTATTTATTATTTTGTCTATGAATCGCGATGATAAAGTTAGCGATGAGCTTTTTTTTGGTAATTTGTAATGAACAAAAAAGGTGGAACAATAATAATATGTTTAATATTAGTATAAACATTCCATAATCATAAAAAATATTTGATAATTAATGTCTAATAACACAATAATTTATGTTTTAATCATCATATATGATAGAAATTTATAAAATTATTCAAGTAGGTGGTTAAACCGACCCAAGAAAGAACAAACTATAACCTATAGGTGAGTATGGTTAAGAACATGGTTTTATTGGAATAATACAATTATCACATAAGAATAAATATATTATTTATATTATTTCAAGATATTTAATTATATTTTACTATTGTTTTATAAATAATAAAATTCTATATGAAAAATGGAATACATCACTTTCATGGAGGCGATACTCTGCACAACCACACAGGCGGCACACATATTTATATAGAACTATAGGAAGATATGGAATTATTAATAATTCAATAATATTTAAAAATTTATAAATATCATATTAATCTATTAAATACCCTATTTTATCTATATTTGTAAGACTGTTATGAGAAATGGATCATGTCACTTTCAGAGGTAGCAATTCACATGTAACACAAACGATATTTTAAATTTTCAAATGGTTGGGAGGATGGTAGAGAATGGTTATACCATAAACATAAAAACATTTTAGTATAATTATTATGCTAATGTAACTATTTTATCATTTTTATATTATATTATTAGGAATTATAATAATAAATAAAAAAAAGGAATAAAAAAGGAGTAATTGATAATTTTACCACACCCATTGGAAGAACTCCTTTACAAAAATATTAAGGTTTTTAGAGGTGATATTTGGAGAAGAAAAAAAAATTAGGAAGTGTATAATAGTTTTTATAATTTATTTTGGAATATTTTTGATGAATATAAGAGTATTGGGGTTCGTGGAGATGTGGGGTGGCAGTGGCCTCTTTTATATGGGAGAGGGGTGACATTTTTTATTAATATAAAAATTAAAGTCCTTATTCAAAGGTCAATTGTATCCAATAATGGAAAATAATGGATTGGGTGAAGGGTAAATTATTAAAAGACTCAACCACACATTATAACTCATGTTTTAACATGTTTTTAGTCTTTTACACATAGATTTTTTTATAGTTTTTTATATTTACTAAGCTAAGTAATTTTTACCTAAGTAATTTACTTTTGATAACTAAAAGATAAGACTTATTACATAATTTTGGATTAATTATTTCAAATATTAAATCATTTTTTAAAAAAATTTATATTTTTAATATAAAATTAATTTAACATTATCACATATAACGCGTAAAAACCTATTTAAAAAAAATTAAATTATGTAAAAATAATTTTTAATATAAAACTATCAATATTTTTTATTCCCAAGACATTAATAAGTATATTATTAAATTATTATAGTTATATGGATTATAAAACATCCAAAATGGAATTATACCTCGTGATATCATAATTAAGGAAAATAATGAAAACGTATTTTTTATTAGAATAAAATATTACTTAAGTTTAAAAAATATTAAATATGGGTTTTATAAATTAAATACAGTATTTATAAATAAGCAATTTCATTCCATAAATTTTTTTATCATTAAAATGTTTTAAAAGTTTTTAAAATAATGTTTTATTAGATTAATAAACTTCTAAAATTTAAATATTCTTAATCTTATTTCATATAAATTTTTAATTAAATGAGTGTTAATATATTAATTTGAAATATTAATTATTATCACAAAAATAATTTAAAATTTATCAATTTAATTTATAAGGTAAAATATAAATCACTTTAAAAATAATCCGTTGAAAAATATTCATTTTTAAAATCTAATATTTTTAATCACATTTCATTAATTATTTATCATCTAGCCCTTAAATTAAATCAATACATAAGACATTATTTAAAAATAAAAATATATGTAAGGAATTTAAATACATTTTTTTATAATTAATCATTTTTTTAACTTTTTTATTTACTTAAAGATTTATTATCATTTTAAATTGTTTTATTAATGTTACACATTATATTTTTTTATTTTAATAAGTTTTGTTTTGATTCATTTTAGTTTAGTGTTGAGTGTGAAGAAAGCTATCGAATATATTATTGATTTAGAAAAAAAAATATTCCAAAATCTCAAGGCATTTAAAAAGTCCCTTATTAATGGAATGTAAAAGGTTGCAATATGTAAAGAATATGGGAACCTAGGTATTTAGGTGGGAAGACTAGATTTAGTATACCTTTTAGGATTACTCCACGCTAAATAAACATAAAGGCTTGAATAAAGGTCATGGTTACATGAATGAACATTACCACACCACTAGGCCAAGGCATGTAGTCCTTAATGGTTGATTGGATGTGGTTTCGTGTGATGGGAGACACTAGGTTTATAGGTTATGGATTGACTTACATAGTGGTTTTTGTACTCATTTGGATTGACCATTAGACCACAAGTTTATATGAGGTTTTAGGGTGCCTAAAACATTATTTGACCATGGTCTCTCCAATATTGAATGATTGTGGAAATGTTTTTTTATTGGTTCTTAAATTTATTTTCAAATTGTTAAATAATGTTATTTTTTTCCTCTAAAAGTTAAATAATACTTTATTATTATTTAATTAAATCTAGAATTTAATAAATTTATCTAAAAAAGGTTATGCATGAAACACTTGGTGGGTTTCTACTAGGATAATGTTCCTCACACTCTACATAAAGTTTATGGGTTTATGTAATTTTTTTTGGAATGGTTCAGGTAAAGTAAACACCCAATATTAAGGTGGTGGGTATCCTTATTATTGGATCTATGGTTGGTGGTGGTGACCTAGTGGGGACTTTACCCTCATGTCACATATGATGGAGAATTGTTTTTGTGTATTTTTGGTATGGTTGTTGATGTATATTGTTTCGCCTTATCGATTTTCCATCCCATTTTTTGTTTGTTATGACATGATTATTTGGTTATATTTCTTTTGGATCATGGATTTAGAAGCTATTTCAAGGTCATGAAAAGTTCTTAGTTTGATCCTATTGTTTGATTCTATTAGGAAATGTTTTCCCAAAGTAGCTATATGATTCCCAAGCATTAGCTTCTAGCCTATAGGGACCAGGAACACCTTTCATATGTTTTCACTACCTGAATCAGGTTCTTATTTTAGGGGAATCTTGAGTTAGTTTGTGATAAACCCTCTCATAGAGGTTTCACTTCTATAACACCCTCAATATATTGGAATTTGGATAATGATTATTTCATCATAACAATGACTTATAAAAAGGGTATAATGAGAGGGAATATAAATTAATGTAAATTTAAAGAGTTAAATATAAAATATTATTCCTATAGATGAAGAATATTTCAAAGTAATATAATAAATATTTTAAAATTTAATAAAGATAATCCTTTATTTCAATAAAGAGGTAAAATAATCACTAAATAAATAAAATCATTTCAAATTAAATACACTAAATTAAGAATATTTTTATTAGAAAATATCTTTTAAATATGACCAAAGATATAACATATAATATAAATTATGTCATTGAAACAAAATCTAGATATGGAAAATAGGAAGCTTGTAAGAAACTTTATAAGAAATTTATTTAGCATTATCAAAATATATAAAATATCTTCAAATTAAAAGTAAAGGAATATAAAATAATGATAAAAAGGAATTTTAATGAAATTAGATTATTTGAAATAAAAAAATTTATAACACCCCAAGATTTTATGGTATGTATATTCTTAAATAAATTCAATTAATTCGACAACTTATGTTACACAGAAAACTAAGCTTAAACAAACAGTAATATACTATTAAATAGTTACTTGACTATTGGAATAGTAATGTGACCATTAAGAATAATAATGTGACCATTATAATATAAACTTCATCTATTAAGGTATAAATTAAATTTAGGAATATTATAAATGGAAATATGATATAATTATATCATAGTTTAAGTAAATAAATATTTTAATAATGATAAATCAATTATTCATATTTTCAAAAAACCTAAATGATTATTTTAAATTTTACAATTAAAATATAATTTGTATTTATAAAATAGATTCATTAACTGATATTCTAATTCCTTATTATTATAAGACAATTTTGTGAGGCCATAAATATTTTTTCAAAGTTTCATAAAATCAGTTATAATATTAAAAATGTATTTTTTGAATAAATGTTGATTTTAAATAAAAATTAAATTGAACATATTTATAAATTTATTTTAATAAAATGGATTCCATTATTAAAATCCCCACGTTAAAATAATCCAAGGCTGATTTTTTCATAATTTTATGAAATACTTCAATTTTCTAATGAATAGTAAAAATACAGATTTCACGTAACCTCTGTAACCTAAATTACATCATTCATGATGTATTAGTGACATAATTAATTATTGAAATTCAAGTTAGGATATTATATATTTAGTTTTAAAAATTATTCATTAAAATATAGTAAAATCAATTTTCATAACTAAATAGTATTTTCCAAAACCTAAAGTTAAAAGCGATTCCTTAAAATATAAAAATTTTATTTCTTTTTTAATTTACTTTTTAATAAATTAATGAATTAGAATTATAAATGTGTTTTAAAGACTTAAAATAAATATATTATATTGATACACGATTTATATTTTCAAAAAACCACTATTACAAGTCTCACCTTTGATATAATATTTTTTTTATTTTTTTATTCTTAAAATACCTCTCTCCTCAATTATAAATAGCTCCACTCCCTTACCTTGGAAAACCACTCATACCACCATTTAAAAAGATAAATATATATAAAACCCCACCTGTTAATCCTCTTATAAGACCAAGGAATGTTTTTTATCCATCTTACTTCAATCACTAAGGGAGTTTTAATGTCATGCAAGGGAAGCCACACTGAAGAAAGAGTACGTTTTCATTAACTCCTCCCTCTTTTCTTCTTATCTTTATTCTTTTATAATTTATATTCAAAACCATACACTATAAAATTATTTATATTGTAATTTAACATTATATTAATGATTTTAATCTACTAAAAGTATCATATATATGACATATATAACTTTTTTACTTCTTTTTCCTCTCTTACAAAAACATCCTGTTAAAGGTTAGTTTACCACCTACAATGAAATTTCAAATAAAATTATTATAAAAACTTAATGGATGGAAATTAAGAATTATATATAACATATAAATATATAATTAAATTTATTCTATGATTTTTTAATTAATTATACTAATGTATAATTTATATTTAACATAATAGAAAAATCGATGCAAAATAGAAAATGTTTAAGAGAAACATGATATCAAAATGATTCAATTTCGTCAACAAATAATTAATAAATATAATACAATAATTAAAATTGAAAAATAGTTTTATAAATTACTATAATTAGCTTCTGGATTATTTTTTTAATTAATACATTTTTTTTGTTTATGAGGAATAAAAATCAACATAATTAAGCAGAAATTGAGGAAAGGGACTTCGTATCAATTTCAATTTCAATTTTATTGATACCCAAATGGTATTATGCACATAATTATTTTTATGTGGTTTATCTACTACCACTTTGATATTGTTTTTAATTTTAGATTATATTGCAATTATATATCTACATTTTCTTGTAACATGGATATAATTATTGTCAAAGCCATGTAGAATCATTACATACAGTGCTTACTTTAAATGTTGAAAAATTGATAAATCTATATTTCCTACTCTGTACATATATTTTGTTAGAGAATATTGTTACTAAACTAAATATATGTATTAAGAACGACTTTTAAATGTAATGATGGTTAGGGATAGACTTTATAGCCCCTCAATGCATTTATAGGTCTCATGATATGAAAAAGTTGGTGACAAATCCATCATGTTTGTTTCCAAACATAATCAGACGAGTATCTAACCAAATACTTAAACCATCTTGATGGTTTGGTGGTTCATGTGACAAATACACGAGATCTAATAATTAATAATTCTATTCATTTATTATTCAATTATTTTTATCCAAAAAAGTTTCAATATGAAAAAATCTATGGATACATTTTCATTCTCAGTTTATTGATGGAATGTTTTTTTCATTTATTCACCACACCATATTGATTATGCCAAATTTATTATGATACACTTATTATTTATTCATGTTTCCACTATACCTAACCCTTACTAATCATTTAAGCTCACCCTTTTATTTTTTGTCCTTCCCCATGTTATGAAGATGAAATCTTTGAATAAGTGAAAATGAAGGTGTTTATTTTTCCTTTATTATGTCTTATGTTTAAATTACCAATTTAATAAGGAAACCTTGTATGCATATATTTTTTTAAAGAATATTAAAATGATCGATCATTGGTGATGTTATCTCTTGTATCCATTCCGTTTTAATAAAACAACCACAAAATATTGGATACTAGGGACGAGGTTCTTAAAATATTAAAAAATAACTACAAAATATAAGAGAAAGTACATGGATATGGATGAGAAAAATTAAATCCAAAAGGGAGATCAAGGAAATATACCATTTGAAAAATCATAAAAATGGAAGTATGAAAAAATTAGAAGAGAGGAATAAATAGAAATTTAAATTCCCAAAATAACATAAAGTGAAAGAAATATTTTTATTTAAATTTAAAGCACATATAACTTATATAAAGAAAGATTATATATAGTGTCACATCTATGGATTCATTTTGAGGATTTTTTTCTATTTTTTGGTATTATCTTTATTTCATGGATTTAACAAGAGTTTTTGAGAGAAATTCCAGTTTTTGGGTTATATAGTGGATGAAACATGGTTGGTGCATGATTGGTAGAAACTGTGATCCAGCCTAGTGGAAACTATGCACCATGGACAATGGCACTGTCCAGGTTGCATGGCCTAGCACTCAAGCATGCAGGCTAACCGTGAACCTAGTACAGTGGCTCCATATGAGGTTCACAACTTGAAGTATGGGAATGTGACCATCTAGGAAAACTGTGTGACCTATTTTTCTTTTGGATAGAGGCATCTCATTCTTGGTTCATGGTTTTGAAAAATGCGTGGCCAAACCGTGTGTCCTGCTGAATCTTTAAAAAAGTTAGATATTCCCTTTTCCCCCCTCCATGGGTTTAACCACAAATCCCCCATTATTATCTCATTCAAACTCCCCATCCCTAGTAGAACCTCCCCTTCCTCCCTTCTCCCTTGTTCTTCCATCCTTGGGTGTTTTTGATGTAAAATATTTAAGAAATATCCTTTTAATGCTCTCCTCTCCTCTTTTATTCTTTATTATTTTTCTCTTTTCTATTTTCTCATGGGTTCTCTATTCTCTAGTGGATTGGTTTCCTTAAAGTGAGTTCAAACATAATTAATTAGGTTTAATATTGATGGTTGTTGGTTGATATTTCCTTTATATGGTATCCCTTTGATGCAGTTATGGTTTTCAAATGGTTTCCAGAAATTTATAAGAAATAGATAGGTGGCTCAATACTTTAAAATTATTTGATGATTTTAGCATTCTTTCTATGGTTTCTAAATGAGTTTTTTGAATAATTTGGGTGGTGTGAATCATGTTTTCAAAGGAATTTTGTATTTATATGGGTTAAATGATGGATTTATTTATTGAAATTGGTCGTTCTTCATGTGTGTTCCTGTTGGTGTATGTTTGTGTGTGTAAGATGTGTATCACGTGACATATGAAATGGAATTGAGAAAAAGGTAATCTAAGGTATCATGGTCTATATACTAGGTTTAGTATGTTAGGTGAGTTGGTAAGGCCAAGGATTTGTCTCCCTAACAAGGATTGACATACAACACTAACAAAACATATATGTGATGGATGTTAGAGGATTTAGCAGGGTCATCAAGCCCAAGACATAGTTTGATCATAAAGATTATGAGGATAATAGGAACCTGATAACCCCAGTTCCATAAGGATTACTCCTAGTGCTTATGATATGTTATCATTCATCTTATTGTCGTATTTTCTTTACCTTTTAATTTCAAAGCCTTTTTTATCATAAAATTGCATCTTTATTTTTATTTAAAAACTAGAATGTCAATTTTACATGTAATGTTAATTCATGTAATCTATTTGGTGCTATCCTATTGGACATTTTATCACACCCTACATACACCCTTGGGTGTATATAGACCTTGTTATGTTTGAACCAAGTAAATGAAAGTTTTTCTATGGTGGTGGTGGTAGATATGGTTGCTAGTGGTTCCTTATATTGGAAGGTGTTGGTGTTAGTGGTCTGAGGGTGATGAACCTCTTATTTCATAGAGGCTTAGATATATAGTTAGTTCCCCTTTCTTTTTTTGAATTTTGTTTTTTGGTTTAAAATTTAAAATGTTTAAATCATGTTGGTTATGCTTTTGGTTATGAATTTAGGTTATGATGCGATATAACATTATTGTGGTTTGTTTTTAGTTGATTATTATTGGAGAAATTATTCCAACATATGATGTTTAATTCCCAGAAAAAAGTTTCCAACCTGTGGGAATTAGGAATGTAATTCAGGCCATGCCACTGGCTCGGTGAGGTTTTGGGTTGGATAGAATCCCAACCTAGTTCATGAAAAAATAGTATGAGAGGAGGTTTTTATTTTTCTTTGGTTATTTTTATTTTAGAAAGTATATATTGATTAGAGATACACCTATCAAGGATTGAATTTTGGGTTATGAGTGGGGTGTCTGGATAAGACACCTCATAATAGGACTTAGGTCTCCGTGGGATGTTTAGGATTTATTTTGAATTCTCCTCTAGGTGTGATGAACAAGCTGTAGACTATGAATGGTCACCAAGATGAAGGTGAAGTGGTTTGACATGTTATTTTACTTTTTGTGGGTCTGTTCTGATTTAAAGATTTGTTTTAATGTTTTTTTTTCAGAAAATTTTCTAGATGATGTGTTGATGGTTTCTTTTTGGTTGTTGATTTAGTAGCATCATGCCTCCTCGGAAGCTTCCTATTTAGTAGTGGGAAGAGGTATGAGAGATTTATCCCTCAATAGCCGATCATATATTATTAGAATCTATGGTTGAGGCTGTCCATGATTTGGATTATGGAGAAATATACAGTCATACACATACTATTGATGATGTACTAGGTCCAGAGAGGGATACAGATCAGGGTTTATTTAAGAAAAAGACTCCTTCCTTCTAAGGAAGAATAAATCCATAGGAGGTGGAGAATTGGATTGAAAATATTGAGAGGATTTTTAGTTTCTTGATACTTCTAAGGTGGTAAATGTGATGTGTAATCTGTTCATGTTGGAAGGACCATGTTACAGGTGGTTGGACTCTATAGTCCAGATGGGGAAGAATGAGTAGATGGGTTGGAATAAATTCAAGGCTATCTTCAACGAGTAGTATTTCCCAAATAATTTGGTACTTACTAAGACTTGGGAGTTTATAAATATTCATAAAGAGGATTATACATTGTTAGAATATGGAAAAAACTTTATTGAATTAGTTAATTTTGCACTCGAGGTGGTTTCCAATGAGAAGTTGAAGGCTCACCATTTTGAGATGGGGTTGTGGCCAGAAATTCGGTCACACCGTTTCTTGTTTAACCTGAAGAAATATGCTGAGATAGTGGATTGATCTCCGATGGTGGATTTTGAACATGGAATGAAGTTTGTTTTTTAGAATTGTTCTAGTTTTGGGTTAGGGAAGTGATGGTTTTTATGAAGTTTAAAGTTTACATGATGAGCAGAAGAAGAGGGAAGGTGGTAGCTTTTGCCACCCATCCCGACCTCCTTCTGTTATGACCACTGGTTTTAGATCAGTTTTATTTTACCAATGTGGAAGGATGTGGCATGTGTGAGTGGAGTGTCCGGTCCCACATACACCCTTCCATTAGTGTGGGTGCTTGGGGAACTTTCAGAGGTTCTGTAAGAGGTGTTTGCTAACTCATAGTGGTGTGGGTTCCTCATCTAATAGGGAAGTACCACCTTAATCTGGTGCATCAAGGGATATGTGTTCTCATAATATTAGGCATAGTGGATATATTAGATCATATTATGGGCATAATCAACTTAAGGTAGTGCTTTAGGCTAGTAATTGGTTTTAGACATTGGAAGAGACAAAGAATCTCTGTGTTATGGATCAAGTGCCAGTGGAATCAGATGTATTTCCCACAATAGTTTGAGGTAATATTTCTTGAATCATCCATTAATGTTGTTTTGTTTGACATGAGTGATTATAATCCCTTTAACTCTACCAATATCTTGGAATTATTTAAATTTACTTATGAGATTATTCCCTATACTATGGAGTTAGTAATGATTATTGTAAAGAAGAGAGAGTAGAGTTTGATATTTTCATTATGCATTCTAAATCTATTAGGGTTTGATCTCAAATGAGATTTCTTGGTTCTGTAAATAGTTCTTTTAATATGATCCTTTCTATGGATTGGATGGTGTGTATCAAAGTATACATAAATAGTTGTCATTGGTGAGTGATATTTGTGGAATATGAAGTGAGTGCCCATGTTTTTTATGATGATTGAGAACCTCGATTAGGGTGTGATGGACCTCTACATCCAAAGTTGGGAAATCCATTTTTTATATATCATTGTTCATGTTTGAGGATGATGATGGAGATTTCGGGAATATATTACCTCATGTGGTGGATGAGTTCACAAATGTGTTTCAAGATGATTTCATAGGTTTGCCTCCAGAGAGGGATGTGGAGTTCACCATTGATTTAACACCAAGAACAAAACTTATATCTCTTCCCTCATATCATATGGCCCCCATAGATTTGAGAGAATTAAAGATACATATAGAAAATTTGGAATCTAAAGGATTTATTTTTTTTGAGAATCTCACCTTGAGCCACCCCTTTGTTATTTTCTAAAAAGACTGATAGATCTCTCTGGTTCTCAATTGATTACCAGAAGTTGAATAAGATAACAATCAAGAATAAATACCCCATTCCCTATATTGATGTCCTCTTTGACTAGATCAAGGGGCAAGGTGGTTTTCCATGATCGGCCTGCACTATGAGTATCATCGAGCCAGGATTTGAGAATTAGATGTTCCTAAGATAGCCTTCCAAAGCAGGTATGAACACTTTGAGTATATGGATATACCATTCAAGTTGAAAAATGCTCCAATAGTTTTCATGGCTCTTATTAATAGGGTGTTCAATCAATACTTGACTTCTTTGTCATTATGTTTGTGGAAGACATTCCAGTCAACTCCAGAATCGAGGAAGAGAATGAGTGGAAATTGAGGATCATGTTAGGAACTATTCAAAGTCATCATCACTATGCAATGATCTCTAAGTGTACCTTCTAGATTAGGGAGGTAAAATTTATGGTCCATGTGATCTTATAACAAGAGGTTTTAGTGGACCCCGAGAAGATCAAAGTAGTGATGTCATGGGAGAAACCAAGGAATGTCTTTAAGATTAGGAGATTTTTGGGCCTGGTGGGATAATAAAGATGGGTTTTTAGGAATTTATCTCATATTTAGTCACCCATGACTCCATTTACTCTGATAGATATAATGTTTTAATTAAGGCCAAATTGTCAGGTTTTCTATGAGTAGCTTAAGCAACGTTTGACCTCTGCCCATGTTTTTATCATTCTAGAATATGGAAATAGATACATGGTTTTCTATGATTCTTTAGGTGCTATTATAGGGTTTGTGTTGATGTAGTATGACCATGTTGTTGTATATGAATCCCCCCAAATATAACCACATGAATGTAATTACCCAACCCATGACCTAGAATTAGCGGCACTAATGCATGTTTTGCAAAAGTATGCCACTATCTTTTCAAGGAGAAATTTTTAGTTTACTCAGATCATATGATCTTGCCTTACATAATCTCCCAAAAATATCTAAATTAGAGGTAGAATAGGTGTTTTGAGTACCTTTAGGGGTTTGACATCGATATCATCTATACCCCAAGAAAAGTGTGACACCCCGAAATTCTAATGTAAGACTCCAATATTCGATAGCATGCATGGAACACAACACTAAGCACAAAGAGGATATAATACTCTAAAAATTTAAAATATATTTAATATTTTAGATAAATTTTATATTTTATATATTTGGTAATGCACTCGACACATAGTTACCTTGCATTACATATAAGAGTGACATTCTTCAAAATCTTATATTACATGCAAGATCGAGTTCTATCAAATAACGATATATTATTAAAATATAATTTAATATAATAAGATATAACCTAGAATTTAAATTATTAGTTATAAAAATGGGTAAATAATTAATAAGAATATGTTTGAATTTTTTTTAAATGAATCCACTGGTTATAAATTAAATAGAAATGAATATGAAAACCGATTGAATACAAAGGAAGATATTATAAGTTTTATGTTCACAAAGCTATTTTTCCCTAATATATTTAATTAATAAAAATTAGTGGGTGATATTAATGTAATATATATATATATATATTATATTATATTCAATAAAATATTTTTTATGTTCATACAATATAATTTATAAGTATTGGATAAGAAAAAACCAAATATTACACTTAAAATACTATATTTTTATAAAGATGGTTTTTCCGCCTTTGGATGGAGAACCCATATTAAATCCAATTTTTAAACATTTTATAAGTTAATTATGTCAAAATAAACTTATTATATGGAATATAAACATAAAATTTTTATTAGGGTGAATTTTTTATATTCTTCTGTAAAGATTCATTTTTAATGAATAGTGAAAAATACAGAATTTTAGTTCTAAAATGTTTTTTCATATACATTATTTATAAGGTTAAATTATATTTTATATTGGTTTTAAAGTATAATTATATAATATTTTTATCAATTAATACAATATATTTCATTTAAATCAATTTAACTTTTAAATTGACTAAAAAAACATATCAATCTTTTGGACATGTTTACTTTAAAAACTTGCATTTTTGTCCTGTTTTCATGATGAATTTTAAATTAATTTCTTCCAATTATATGATTGGAATTTTGAAAAATGGATTCCATATTTGGAAAAAAAATAATTTATAAATTCTAAAAAAACTATATTTCTTTTTTTCAAAAACTCTTAGTGAAATTAATTAAAATTAATTACAATTATTAAGGTAAAATTAAGCTTAATAAAGGTCTAAATCATTAATTTAAGGGACCAAATGACCTATAAACTTGTCCAAAACGAATTTAATATTCATAATTTGAATATTAACATTCAATTTTTCATTTTATTTGGTTTTTGAAGAATTATTTTAGGTACAAACGTGGGTACACCTAAATTCTTTTCAAAAATACGAAGTGAGTCCTTTTCCTCCCTTATAAAAGGACACCCCTCTCACACTTTTCAAACCTCTAATACCATTTATTTTTGTCCAGAATATCCAAAAATAGATTCCAAAAATCCCTCCCCTAGACCTTGAATCCTTTATTTAGGTATAAATACTTCCAAGGAAGCCTTTTGGTATACACCAAAAGATGTTACCCGATTAAGAGGTAACATCTTCTCTCAAGCTTTTTAGTTTCATTTAAATTCTATAATAACTAAACTCTTTTTATTATTTTATTACAAAAAAAAAATATAATAAATATACTAATACTTTTTTATGTTAATATACTAATTTTATTTATGTATTGGGCATGGTATGCCTTTGGGCCTTCAGGTCATGTATTGCAGGTTTTTCAGGCCTTGTGCCTTGGGCCTAAGGGTCATGTATGGGTTCTCCTTAAACCTTTAAAAGGGGGATTATCCATAATAAAAATAAATAATAAGGCCTTCAGGCCATTCGGGCTATATACGGTGAACTACTGCCTCATGAAACTATGATTTTTCATCTTTCTTTTACCACCTATCATGGTGTCCATTATGATGGAATATATATATATATATATGTTAAATATGATATTTATATTTTATTTATACTTATTTATTTTTTATTTATAACATACCTTTATTCTTTCCACCTTATATAAATATGATAATTTTGTTTGAGGAAGTGTGGACTACGAGCCCCTCAGAGCGATACGAATCATTCATGACATACATAGAATGTAAAAAATAGGGTTTCAGTAAATATATTTAACATATATAAAATATATATTAAATTTTAATTATAATATACAAATGTATAATTTATTTTTCATTCTTTTAATACAAAAAATAAATAAAAGTAGCTTTCATGCGTATGTACGACCTACCATCTCCATGAACAACGAACTTCATTTCTAATCTCCAAATATAATGGAACACTATAAATAAATATATATTTAATATATATGATAATTAATTCATGTTTTACATTGTTTATATGATGAAATTATTATCTAATTAGTAGGAACAAAAAATCAATAGTCAAAAAATACTTGAGAAAACTAGGAAATTAACACCCAAAATAGTTAAAATAATGAACGAGTGTTAACAAAGGGGTTAGAAAATATTATAAGAAGTTAATATATGATATTATTAAAATTATGATAGTAATTATATAATTTAGTAACATATTTTAAACTACTATACAAGAGTATAAATACCACACAACAAATCAAAGGTTAAGGTAAGAGATTTTCATCTCGCTTTTTACACTTGTGAGATAAATGTCATATTCACCACTCACTTATATTGTGTGGTATACCTACTGACCATTTTCATATATTATATAATTATTTATGTTTATTTAATTATTTTAAAATTTTAAATTTATTATTAATCTTTCATGGATCCCATGATTTAAAATCTACTCATGTAGTATGGGATTTCATCTCAATTTACATTCCATTTAGACTTGTTTATTATTATGCACCAACTCACTCTTATATGGTGTATATAATACCCTTGTAATGATATACCATGAATTTTATTATTCTCATAATATTTTAAGATTTATTTATTTCATGAGGAAAAATTATTTAAATATTTTAAATATGTATGAGATACTTTGGAATTTTTGAATATTATTTATCCTTAAGAATATTTTAATGGAAATAAACCTTGTTGTTACTTATCTTACTTTATGGTATTATTGGTAAATACATATTCTTTATTCAACATGGATATTTTATAAGTCACATTTTTTTATTCAATATATGAGGGATGCTTTATACATGAAATACATGGTTTGGGATCCGATTAAGGAAAACTCTACGAGCTAGAGACCTGTTAATGAAAACCCCTCAATGAATCAATAGTCTAATGAGATGAATTAGTTAGCCAAACTATAAAAGTTTAAACTATATCTTCAAGGTATATGTATAATTTTCTTAAGAAAAATGGAATCCGATAATTAAGCATTTCCTTTATAGATTATATGTTTTTTATTATTTTTCTATGATATTTTGCTTCGAAATATCTATGGATACATTTAATTTATAATTTATTTATTTAAATGGCATGCGTTTCGGTTTACAAAATTTCCATATTAAATTGCCTAATGTTGTTATTTTAATGGAATGTGTTATTATTTATTTACCTTGACATGTTAACTTATAACTATTGATTAATTATTTATTCCTATTTACTTACCCTTACTAAGCATTTGAGCTCACCGTTATTATGTTTTCTTTCCCTAGGTTATGAAGAAGAAATTTTTGAATAAGAGTTCATGGATGCTATTTATTTCTTTTTATCATGTATCATGTTTGTATTTATTATTTCCGAAAGTATTATGGGTATCATGTATGCAATTTTTATTTCCAAGATTGGTAAATTGAATGGTCCTTTAGGATTTTTTTTCTTGCAAACATGAAAATTTAGTAAAGTAATTCACCAGATCCGGGCTTTTGGTGTTAGGAAATTATAAAAATGGAATTTGGTAGTAGATTACCTAATCTTAAAGGTACCAATACATGACTTAAAATAGTACAGTGATGAGTGGAATTTGATGGATATTTTTTTAAGATGCATCTGGAAATCAAGGAGCATGGTGGAGGAACGTTCCTGGACAATGTTTAGCTGAATCCCTCCATTTTGGAGTTTATTCATGAAGAAAAAACAAGTGATGAGCTATTCCAACATTATATGTAGTTTTTAAATGATGGGGATGTGTGAAATGAGTGGTTTTCCCCCTCATGGGAGTTCTTTTATTCAAGGGTCACTTCGTGGTACCATTGTGCTTCAAGATGGAAGTGATATAGAATATCCATTGGTCTTAGTATACCGTTCATCCTAGTACCACAAATATCTTCTATAACATGCATCAATAATTTTGGTGGCCAGGTATGAGGTGGGATATAACTAAATTTGTATCCAAATGATATACATGTCAATAGATTATGTATGATCACTATAGGCCCTCTGTTTTTCTCCAGTCACTTCTCATACGAACCTAGAAGTGGGATAAGGTTGCTATGGACTTCATCATTGGATTACCTCATACAACCAAGGAAAGAAACATAGTATGGGTAGTCATTGACCATTTGACTAAATCTGACCATTTCATTTTGATCAAAGATTTGAACAAATTGGATGGGTTGGTTTCATTTTCTGTTTAAGTGATAGATAGGCTTCATGATGATATTTTAGTTATCATTTTAGAAATAGACCCCCATTTTCCATCTTGTTTATGGAAAGGAATTCCAAATGAAATGAGGTCGTAGTTTATTTTGAGTATGAAATAACATCATCAAATGGATGGTCAGACGATGTGAAAAAATAGATCTTGGAATAAATTCTCTACACAATTGTGTTGGATTTCAGAGGCTCGTTAGATAACTATTTGAGGTAGGAAGAGTTTTCATATAACAACAGTTACCAATCCTTGATAGGAATAACTCCCTTTGTGGTTCTCTGTGGTAATCTGTGTCGATCGCCTTTGTTTTTGATAAAGGTGGGCGATACTTCACTGTTGGGACCAGGCCTGGTGCAGGCGACGTTTGACAAGTTCTTTTTGGCCAGGCATTAGTTTTTGATTGAATAGAGACTCTATAAGTCTAATTACCATCATTATCATAGAGCCATGGAATTATCAGTTGGTGATTGAGTGTTTCTAAAGGTGGCCCCTTGTTTGGGGCACTATGGTCTTAGTAAGTAGTGGAATTTAATACCGAGGTATTCCAGACATTTTGAAATTACTGAGATAATTGGTAAGGTGGAATACCAATTGGATTTTACATATTATTTTATATCGATCCATGACATGTCCAATGTATCACAATTGAAGATGTATAATATAGATTCACATCACATGATGAACTGGGAAGATTTGGAGTTGGAATTTGATTTTTCTATGTTTGAATGACCGATACAGATTGTAGAATATCTAGATAAATTACTTTGGGGGAAGTCTATAACATTGTTTTATACTCTTTGGAAACATCAAAATGATGAACATGAGACATGGGATCAAAGGTATTGGGTTGAAGATCAGTATCCGAATTTATTCTCTTATTAATATTCTGTTTGACTTTTTGAGGGAGGAAAGTTTTCATGGTGGGGAGATTTTTTACATCCATGGTTTAATTTTGATGTATTTTTTCACTTTTAGTTTTGGAATTATCTTTATTTATAATATTTTCTAGGAATTTTTGAGAAAAATAGAGGTTTTCAGGTTAGATAGTGGGTGGTACATGGTTGGCACATGATTAGTAGAAATCATATACCCTGGAAAGAGGTGATATCTTGGTCACATGGTCTAGCACATGAGCATACGAGTTAACCATGAACCTAGAAAAGCGGCTCTATTTGAGGCGCATGACTAAACATAATTTTATGTGCCCCCTCTTGGAAAAACATACAACCTATTTTACTTTTAGATAGAGGCACCACACAGTTGGCATGTGGTTTGAAAAACCGTGTGGCCAAACCATTTTCCATGCCCGATATTTTAAAAATTTAGATATTTCACTTTTTACTCTCTCTAATTTTAACCCCAAATCACCAATTTCTGTCTCCTTCAGACTCCCTATACTAAGGCACTCCCCATTCATTCTTTCTCACCTGGGATTCCATCCTTGGGTGTTTTTGGTGTGGAATATTCAAGAAATATCCAAGTAAGGCTCTCTTCTCCTCATTTCTTCCTTCTTCTTGGTTTATTTTCTCTTCTCTCTTCTCTAACAGATTGGTTTTCCTAAAGTGGGTTCAACCTTGATTCTTTGGGTTTAATCTTGATGTTTCTTGGTTGATATTTCCTTTATAGGGTCTCCCTTTGGTGTGATTGCTGTATTCAACCAATTTTTGAAAGTTTCGAAGAATGATTTAGGTGGTTCCTTGGTTTAACATTTTTTCATGATTTTATTATACTTTCTATGGTTTCTAAATGAATTCTATGAATTTCATGGGTGGAGAAAATCATTTTTTAAATGGTTTTGCTGTGAATATGGTTTAAATGATGGGTTTCTCTTTTAAAAGTTGTTGTTCTTCATGTTTGTTCCTATTATTGTGTGTGTGTGCAAGAGCTAGATCACGTGACATAAGAAATGAAATTCATCATAAAAGAATCATGGGTATCTATATGATAAGACTTGGTCTATTACGTTAGGTGATTCGGCAGGATCGAGGCCCGATCGCCCTAATAAATATTGTTATACAACATTAACAAACCATATATGTGATGGAAGTTAGAGGCCTGAGTAGGGCCGTCACACTAGGAAGATGGTTTGATCATTAGAGTACGATGATCCCAGGAACCAACTATCTTTAATTCCTTAGGTATTTCCCATAGCTACCATGATATGAAATCATTCACCTTGTTGTTGTATTTTCTTTCCTTTTTAATTTCAAAGTATGTTTTATTTAAAAATTGAATCTTTATTTTTACTGAAAAACTAGAATGTTAATTTTTTATGTAATGATAATTCAAGGAATATATTTGGTGGTATCCTAAAGGGAAATGTCTCACACCATATATATATATCCTCTAGTGTATGTAGACATTTTTATGGTTGACATAGGTAAATAAATGTTTTTGGTGGTGGTGATGGTGGATTTGGTTGATAGTGGATCCTTACATTGGTAGACGTTGGTAGTGGTTTCATTAGGGTGATGAACCTATTATTTCACAAAGGATTAATTGTATAGTTGGTTCCCCTTTCCCTTTTTATATTTTGGTTTTTGGTTAAAAATGTAAAATGTTTAACTCATGTTGGTTATGAATTTTTTTATGACGTGATGTATATTTCTTTTGGGTTATTTGTGGTTGATTGTTAGGGAAGAAATCATTCCCAGATGTGATTCTAGTTTCCTAGGAAATAGTTTCCCGCCCATGGGGATTAGGAATGCCCTTCAGGCCATGACACAGGTCGGTTTGGGTGTTGTGTTAGATGATATCCTAGCCTGGTTATGTCATACATATAATTTCTAAAAAAAGGAAGATCGAGAGAAACAATCTTGAAAACATCATAATTTTTAATGTATTAAATAAAATTAAAAGAGAGAATATTAGGAGCAAAATTCAATACTCAAAATTGAACCGAATGTAGAGAAATATTTTTAAAGGTTTTGAGTTATATTTAAAGTAGTGAATGAGTGAAATTTTTCTTTTATTTTTCATTAGTTTCAATAAAAAAATATGAATAACTTCATAAATATAACCTCTAAATCTCAAAGAGTGGATATTTCACATTTAATATATAATTAATTTAAAATAAAAATTACCCCCAAAATAGAATTACTTATGATCAATTTTAGTTTCTTCTCTTTTTGTGTTATTTTTTTAGTAGAAAATCCAAGTGAAGAATTCTGTAGTTGTTTCCACACATGCTCCAAAAATATCCAATGAATGTTCTTGGTATTATAACTACTAACATAGAGAAACCTATAGCTACACGTTATTCACTGTAGATCACAACAAGGAGTTCTCTTGTTCTCTCTATGGTCTTAAGTGGGAGGAGGAAATATTTTCTCCCTATGGATTGAGATAATTTTTGAGAGTTTTCTCTATTTATTTTAATACCTATCTCACAAATTTAAAAATGATATAAGTTTAAATTTATACTTAGGTTTAATATTTAATAATGGTTAAATGTTCATTTATAAAATATATATTATAAAAAATTACCAATTAATAATAATAATAATAATATTTTTATTATATACCATGATATGAACTTATTTAAATAATCATCTATTAAATAAATAAATTAATATTTATTTAAATGATATTAAATAAATTATATCATTTCCATTAGGCAATTAACTCAACCTTTCAATACTCAATGGAATTTATTATGCATTTTAATAATTAAATATTTAATCAAATAAATATTATTCATTAAATAAATAATAAATATTATATTCACTATACTTTTGAATAAATATTTATTTTAATATTCACAAAATTAAAAAAATATTTATAATAATCTATTATCTAAACTTGTGAATAAATAATTATTTATTTATTATTATATGTATAATATACAATAGATAAAATTTAACTCACATATTATAAACTCAAATATCTCATGATTGAAATTGTTCATTAAAAAATAATAGAATAATAATTATTCCACAATCTAAGAATAATATTTATTCTGAATATTAAATTTAATAGAATTTAATGAGATTTTGGACACAGTTAATGTGTGAACATCTGAACCCCTTTCTTAATGAAATTTTGTGAACTTACCTTAGTCCAAGATCAATACATGACAAACTTTTATGGAATCCTCATAGAAAGAAGTTAATGTTGTAACAATAACAACCCTCCTATGAAAGCTACATTGTAATATAGTCCATTTGTCTATAAATATATCATCAAGGAAGATACACTCATGTGTCATCACACTATATGGTTGATTTATCTTTTTTTATTAGAGTTGGTTCTCTAAACCCAAATAATATATACTTTATATTACTTGTATATTAAAAAAATTTAATAATGATTTAAATTTCTTATCAAATATTGATTGTTATTTTTCATAACATTAATGTGATAGTGTCTCAGATTATCTATCACATTGATTAAGACATATCATTTTCCTGCTCTAATGAGAACCTTTAGATGTTATAATGGTATAGTTCTATAATCAAATAACGTACCATGATAGGGAGAATAGTACATATACTATTAGGTATGTGTACTCATAAGAAGACAAGTCTTCTTCTCATAAAGTTTTCATTTGGTAATCTATAAGAAAAGAGATTACGAGTACAGACCCATCAATAGGAATTCCACATGTTTTAGTGTCATTGGATATTCCCACATAAGAGCATGTGTGATGGTCCTTATACATTAAGAATATTATTAATAAATGTTATGACTTTCAAACTTATATGTATTTCATAAAAAATAAATATAATAGTTCATGGTGAAGTTAGATATGTTGGGTGCAACATGAATGAAATGTTTTTAATTAATAAACTGAGAAAGGATTTGTCTCTTCCACTTTTATGGAATATGATATCTCAACCCTTTGGTTGGAATATAATTATCACATTACATTCCATAATCATGGTTTAATGATGTTTATTTTATATGGTCAAAGAAATTTGTATCAGGCCTATAGGTTAATGAAAAAGATGTTCAACCTTCTTGATGATATATTGTGATAAAGGTATTATATTATATCATGAGTATTTGTATGTGGTTTTTATAAATATGAAATTATGTTCTTTATCTTGAGTGACATGACCTATTTCTAGATAATAATCTTTGAATTTAGATATATGCACCTAAAGACAACAAGAATGAATCCTAGAGGGTAACACATTCAATGTTTCAATTTATCTTGATTAAATTATATTTTAATTTAATTAATGGAATAAATATTTTTATCAAGACCAAGAAATAATTTATTCATGTTTTAGTGATTTCATAAATTAAAAAAAATATTTATTCACCATATTTTGAGTAAAATATATTTATTTATTTCATTGAATATTTAATAACTATTTATTTACATGTTTGGGAATAAAATATTTATTTAAGAGAATAAAATATTTTATTTGGTTATTCAATAAATGTTGAGGAGTTCAAACAACCCCACATCTTGTTCGATGATAAATATTTATTTTCAATCCATTAAATAATATTCATCAATTCATAAGTTAGCACACTCCATAAACTAATAAAAATAATAATATAATTATTTTATGGCATGGGGTTTTATGGTGGTTATTATATTATTTAATGGATGGTATGAAATTAAAAAATATTTTATCCTAAACCTCGACTCTATAAATAGATGTTTATGTATATTATATAGGGTAATAAAGAAAAGGGAAATTGTTGTGAATAATGACTTATCTCCCAGATTCATTTTTTTTCTATCAACCCTCAATAACATGAAATGTATGAGATATTCCTTCAATATTGAAGGATGAGCGATCAACACGAATAATGCAAGACAATTTATTCTCCACGATAGCAGTTGGAAATCAATTTACATTTCTCAAACATCAAAGGATCACATGTGAATCACCTCTAGAGGGATTATACACTTGGATCCTCAAATCACAAGGAAGGTAACCTGGAAATGTTCTTTTGGAATATCAAAAAATTCATTGAAGAAAGTATCTTAGGAGAATAAATTTATTTTCTTCATATCTAAATAAATTAATTATAAATTTAACATGGAAGATCATCAGTCAGGGCTTCGAGAAACTAAATATTAAAATAAATTTTAATATATCACCCACCGCCACATGCTTACACTAATCCCAAAACCTTTAAGTGGTTTGAGAGTGGGTTAATTTTTAAATTTATAATTATTTTATTTTATTTTTATTCTATAAGAAATTATGGTTAAATGTTTAATTCCATATTATTAGTTATTTGATCAAATTTAAATTAACATGCTATCAAAATATTAATCATGTTCATTCAGGGTTTCGTTTAATTAAAGGTCTAAGAACAAATGAATAATGGTTGAAGATGACAATGGGAAGTGCCATTTTTTGGCTGGTAAAACTAGGTTACATGGAATATAGATAGAGTACACAAATTACACTGATCACCATTGTATTTGGATATTTCACAGGATATATGATATGTTGAGTTGTTAACTACATGTGGTGAATTTTTTTCACACTAAGTGTTGACTAGGACAACCTAACACACTAGATTTTGGATTATACAGAGTGTATCTAGCATACACATAGTTTAGTATACAATAGTTAGTGATGTAAAACATGAAATCCGTGTGGCCATTATAAATGGTAAAACCTTGAGAGTATGATAACATAGAGAATTTATAATATTCACAATGTGTATGTGGTGCAGATGCCATTTATTTCATCATTTCCTACATTTTAAATACTTGGAAATCCCTTCAATGAGAAAAGAAGACACATGGAATAATAGATACACGATATGTATCTAGATTATACATGTATGTAGTATGACTGAGTTAACATTCCTAATCCCTATATGTGTAACCCGAATACATAGAAACCAAGGTATAAGTCATGTATCTAGACAATACATGTCGTGTAGTCTCCCAATTAATGTAAAAATTAAATTACATTAAATTTGTAATTGTATACTTAAACCCTCATTTTATTGACTTGAACCTGTTGTGTTTGATAATTTAATAATGGTTTTAAATAATTTTAAACTCTCAATTAATTTATTTAAGTAATATATAATTATTAGTTCAAATGGTTATTTTCCATTAATGGTTTAATGATGGTTATCTCCAAGAGGATTCAGATAGTCATTAAATTGAAAGGAAATTAATTAAATTTTTAATTAACAAAATTTTGTTTATCTTAACAGTAAATAATGAATAAGAAATGAATGTAATTGGGTTTAATTTTTCATATGTGTTTCATGGATGCCCATTCATGAGAAATACCAAGACCAATGTTTGTGTTAAAATTTATTTAATTTAATTTATTACATGAGTTTTCAATATTAATTATTAAATTACTTTGATTTCATACATGTCATCCCCCCTACATTATTCTGTAGGACCTGTATGTATAAGGTTATTTATGTAACCCCCCTTTAACAAATCCTTTGGTTCCCCTCATCTATGTGTGAGTTATTAATACTTTTAATTAATGGATTTTCCCAATATTTTTGGAGGTGGTTCAAGAAATAACCGTAATGATTCCAACTCCGGTGTTACAAAAGTGGATATATGGAATGTCGTAACTCAATACAAGACTAGAAACATGAGTTATTTACCCGAGTTCATAGGTTTATTTAATGTCCACTCATGAAATAAAATGTTATATATACGCATGGATGGTTCATTTAATTAATTAATTTTTTTTCTTATGCATTATTTATTTAATGGATGCAACATCACTATCATATAAATAAATGAATTAATGCACAAAGATGGAATTTAATTAAATGTATTATTCATAAATATTTTATTGAACATATATAATTAATTAAGTAAAATAAACTTAATATTAACGAGTTATATAAATGATAAAATAAGATAAAATTTATGCATGATAAAATAAAATCCATCAACTGAATATTAAGTCAGACTTGGTATTACATTACAGTAATAAGAATGAAACTCAATAGAACTATGTGTTGTAACAACCATTATTGGAACAATTAATTTTATAAAGGGTGTTTATGTGAAGGTTTTGTGCTATCTTTACTATTTTACATAAAGAGGAGTATCCCTTGATAGACTTGGTGTAATTTGAAGGCAAGTATTGTAGAAATCCAATTCAAGATTTTTGGATTGGGGAGTCCACTCAACAAATCAAGGTGCTTCAATATCACAGTTGGAAAAGTCTTGCCTACCAAAACACCTTTAAGCAGCTTGAACAACCCTTTTTGGGGTTATGTGAAGGGGTGTTTGGATCCTTTACACTATAATATCGAAGCAACTGAACATTCCAAGTTCAATGGTGAGTGCAGTTGATAATTGAAAAAATAGTGGAAAATTAATAACATTGAATTAATATTATTTCTCACATAATTTTTAATCTAGTAAAATAATAATAATTTATTTTAATTTTTATATATAATGGGAAGAAAAACTAGAAAAATAGTTCAATCATTCATTAAACCTAGGTATGTCTTTCTAAATACAAATGTCTAGATTTGGTAAAATCATTTATATGATTAATTTTTATCCAAATGTATGTATTATGTGTTAGAATCCAATACTCTTGTCCTGCCACCCTCATAGGTGAGAAACAATGAAAACATGCCTACCAAAGATTATTTTAGGAGTCTTTTTATGTCAATTGTATTATATTTTCAACTGTGTCGGGAGATTTGATGATAAAACATAAATACATGGATGCTTACACAATAATATCTCATCTTATTTATCTTTAGTAAGATAAGGAAAGGCTTGAAATAAATAATATTTTCAGTGCACTATATCAATGCAAACTTTAAGAAGGAAATTTAGCTACTAATCATGATTTCAAAAAACTTGGGTATATTGATCAGTTAATAAAATTAGGATTCCACTTGGATAACAAATTATCCACTAATTTATCTTATTATACTCCCCACCAAAATTATCATTATTTTTATAAACATAGATAAACTAAATGGATAATTATCTTAGGAAAGTTTTTCCAATACTTTACTAAGCTGATAAAGATCGGTTGAAACCAGTTTCTCCACCCCTTTTGGTAAAAATTTTTGAAGACAAGATTGAGGATCCCATGGATAATCTAAATCTAAAATATATATTATGTTATCCTTTAAAGGGAAACAATTTTCAATGGTAGAAGAATTAACATTAGGATATATTCTTATTATGTGTAAATAATGGACACTAGAAAATAAATTACAATGAATTGAATAAGGAAGAAGTTTCACCCACTTTAAGTATATTCATAAATTTCATATTCATCCATATTATATAAAATATAACATGCTTACAACATTCTTGTATTTAAATGTAGGAAATAAGGAAGAATATAAAGGTTTTAGAGTGAACTCAAAAGGAGCTGAGAAAGGGTGATTCCTATGTCATCTAATGGGAGCTCACTATTTTTCATTGCCAGTTTGGATTGATTCATGTTTGTAATAATTTTTATCAAAAAAATTATCTCATTGTCTAATTAGACTCAACAAGACATTATTTATTTTTTGAATACATTTTTTATGGTTATTTAATACTAAACTAATGGTTTAGTAACTTATGAATCATAATTGACCATTACAATGAATGATAAATATAAAATATAATAATCTTACCTGATTATGGAAAGTTAATTCTTTATTAAAATAAATCTGAAAGTATTTGTCTTGTTTATTTCCATTAAAATATTTTTCCATCAATTGATCTAAGATACTAGATATACGAACATAATACTTATCATTTTTTTGGATAAATAAACCTTTTTAAATAAAGGTAAATTATAAAACATTTGAGTTAATTTAACATGTAAATGTGAACTACTGTAAAGATAAATGTAAATTTATATACTTTATGATAAATTTTAGAATTTCTCAGTGAATTAAATGAGCACAATTGGTGTAAAGAAAACCCAAACTATATTAGTGGAGTGTATATTATCTAAGTAATAATGAATCATATATGTGGAGTAAATGTTATCCCTAACTCACATTTCCTTATAAACATGAATTTCATGATGGTAGGAAAAGGAAGATCAATGAAGAGTCTTATATATATTTCAAATATTTAATTATACCTTTAATATTATATATTTTTTGAATATAAGTGAAACACTAACCATTTGACAACTATATTGTCAAAAAAATATCATATCAAAATGCGATATGATAAGAATAAATTAAAACACTACCACAAGGGTTTGTTGAAAACAATTTTTCAAAAGATGGATTTTGCTAAAAAAACATCCAAACATGAAGGTGCATCCAAGTTAGTGATCCTACAGACACTAAGGATATTAACTCCAGGTCAGTAATGACTATGTTTCTATAAAGTAATTGTATTTATTTAAATAGAGTGGTATTAGACTCAACTTCTATGGTTAAAGATCTTGATGCACATTAGTTTTTATTGGAATATTGAAATCCCCTGAGTTTAGTTGGAGGATTAGTTCTAGAGAAACCTATTGTGTAGGAAGTTATGACCAAATATGTGGTTTATTTTCACCATATATTATGATACATGTATTATTGTTTTAGAATAATAATTTTTACAAATACGTTGTAAACGGTAATATGATAATGTTGAAAAGTATATATAAAATTCAAGTGATGGACTCCATGTATCAAGATTTATGGACTTTTTATTTTGAATTTTTTTAAGACTTGATATTTTTGGTGAGTATTCATGAGAAACTGCACATGGATGGTATAGGATGGTACCAATAAAGCATGATTGATTATTGAAAGTTTTAGTGTACGAAAATACTTATTCAAAACTCATAATTACTAAAATCCGTTTTAAATTATACTTATCAAATAATATTTTACGATCATCATATTGGGTAATTGATTTTCAAGACCACCCCATTTAGAGGATTCGTCATGGATGACGTCTATATGAAATGAAAAAAAGGATACCCTATGTTATATGTCTACTTGGCATAACTAAAAAGTTAAACAAATAAATAAATTCTAATAAGATATACAATTTTCATTCATTCATTTTTAAATAAATCATGCACAGTGATAAATGAATATTAATTTGGAACAAATGAGTGACATATGTCTGTAACTGGTTAGTGGGAGTGTTATTAGTTTTCAAGATAAATATGTTGGTAACATATGGAAAATAAATTTTAGATCTGTCTAGTTTGTTAAGACTAATGAATGATATTTCAATAAGTATAAATTTATATAGAAACTATATTCTAAGGAAAAATATATAATAAAGGGTTCTATGAGTTTTATAAATTTAGTTATAATACATATATTGACAAAGTAATGAAAAATACAATTTGAAAAAATTCAAGATTGAATAGTTTCTGGAATATAATCCTTCTAGTAGAACATGCATTAGAATAGGAAGATATTATTGAGATTAGAATAATTTCACATGATTAAGTGATATAAAGTCATCTTATGTTACATGATATGTACTAATGTTTGATATTAATGATTCATAAATCATAAATGGTATATATGAAACATATCCAACATTAATACATAGACTTTTATTTAAAAATATCTGATAATACTTGTAAAGGTAGGACTGGATGGGTTCATAGTATCTGTAGAAGTGTAAATACAGGTGATGAAGGGAATTGAACTCATTTATATACTTAGTTCAATTTGATATAGTATCAAAAAAAAATAAGGCTAAAGTAAAATGAAAGAAAAAATTATTACAACTAGTGGTTGTTAAATCTAAAATATAAGAGTTCGTTGCAGAATATGATATAGATTAAGGAGTAGTTTAGAAACGTCCTATTCCAAGTTTGCGTTATACAAAGTGAAATAGATTTATCTTTTTATGATAATATTTGACTATGGATTTCATCAATATGTTAGGATTTTGACATGGGAAAGAGAGGTGGATACTCAATTATATCAATACTTTAGGGATTCTATCCAGATAGTAATGTTGTAGTAAAAAGATTCACCACACAGACATATGGTTTTTCCAACCCCAGCCTTAGAAACATGGTAACACTAGTAGCTATAATCATAATCGGTTAAAGCTTGTTTGACAAGTGAGGTCTAACTAGTCATTAATAGTTTTCTCTAGTGTAAGTGGGAGTTTTTTTGAGTTGTTCCCTAGAACCAAATAATTTGTACTTTATATTACTTGTATATTCAAATAAGTGAATATTAATTTAAATATATTATCACATATTGATTGTTATTTTGTATAACATTAATGTGATAATGTCTTAGAGTATTTTTCACATTGATAAGGTCATAAAAATTCCATTCTATGATGATGACCTTTATATGCTATGATAATATCTCTTAAATATAGTTATATAGTCACATATCATACTGTGATAGGGAATATGGTACATAGACAATCACGTGATAGTACTCATAAGCAGAAAAGGATTCTTCTCATGAAGACCACATTTAATAATCACTAAGACGAGAGATTATGAGAACATAATTTCTAGTAATAATTACACATGTTTTGGTGTTATTAGATATTCCTATCTATAAGCATGTGTAATGATCCTTATAGTATAAAATTATTAGTAACATGGGTTATGAATCATTCAATTAGATGTATTTCATAAACCCTGACAATAATAACTCATAGTGAATTTGGATATGTTGGGTGCATCAAAAATGAAATGTTGTTAATTAATAATTCGAGGAAGGATTTGTATCTTCCAAATTTATGGAATTTGATATACCAACCCTTTGGTTGAAGTATAATTATCACATTAAATTCCATGGATATGGTGTAATGATATTTATTATAGATATTCAAATAAATACATATCTATCACAAAGGTTAATGACATATATGTACAACATTCTTAATGAGACATTGTGAAAAGGGGATTAATTTACATAGTGAGAATTCCTATGAGGTTTTCATTTTTTCAACATAATGTTCTTTATCTTGGGTGCCTTAACCCATTGCTATACATTAATATTAGTCTTTAGGCATACCTACATAATTCCAACAAGAAAGTGTCCTAGAGGGGAGCACACTTAGTGTTTTCATTTATCTCGATCAAATTCTATTTGAATTTATTAAAGGATTAAATATTATTCTCAAGACTAAGGAATAATTTTATTTTAGTCTTATTGATCGCATAAATTAAATAAATATTTATTCACTAGATTGTGAATAAAATTTATTTATTTATTATAATAATATTTAATAAATATTTTTCCACTAGTTTTTGAATAAAATATTTATTTAAGAGATTAAAATATTTTATTGGGTATTAAATAAATGACGAGGAGTTCAAATAGACCAAGATAGTGTTAGAAGATGAATATTTATTAGCAAGATGATAAATAATATTTATCACTGTGTAATTTAGGGTATTCCATAAAATAATAATAATAATAATAATATTTTATGGAATGGGGTTTTAGGATGGTCATTATAATATTTAAGGGATGGTATGAAAATAATTAATATGTTAACCTAAACCCCAACTCTATAAATAGATGTTCATGACTGTTATGTAGGGTAATTGAGATGTGGATAATATTTGTGAATAATTAATTATCTATCTTTTTTATATCCCCATCTCAATAACTACAATGAAAAGAGATATTCCTTCAACATTGAAGGATGAGTGATCAAAAGAAACGACAAAAGACAATTGATTCACTGCGCTAGTACCTGGAAATCAATTGGTGTTTCCCAAAGATCAAATTCAAATGTGTGGATCACCTCTAGAGGTATTCTACCATTGGATCCTCACTTAAATAAGAAGGAAATACGAAAAGGGTCTATCAGAAGATCAACATTGTTGTTGAAGAAATGATCTTAAGACAAGGTATTTATTTTCTTCAAATCTAAATATATTAATTATAAATTTAATGTGAATGATCATCAGTTAGGGTTTCAAGAAACAAAATATTAAAAGAAATTTTATTATATCTCCCACCATAACATTCTTCCACTATACTTGTAACCTTCATACTTTTCATCAAGTAAGAAACACACATGCATCATCACCGTATTTTCTTTATTTATCTTTCTTTGAATTTACAAAATGAACTCATAGAATGATCTATCATGGAAAAGATTTAACAATGTAGTTAAATTTCAATCAGAGGGCTAAAAATATTTTCTTAAAATAACTTATAAATAAAATAATAATAATTTTTTGACTTCTTCAATTAATGTCATATCACTTATGACGTACCCAACACACACTACCTTATCACAAGGACATGTCATCATAATTTTCATCTATATATCAGAGTAAAAAATTAATGATATATATTAATAACATTATAAAGTCTAAGGATTAATAAATTCGTTTCTAGATAGGAATATCCAATGACACATAAATCATATGGAATCCTTATTAGAGGGTTAGTCTTAAAAAACCACCTTCTTGGAGATTTTCAAGTGATAAATTTATAAGAAGGTGTATCAAAGTATTATAATCCCCCAAAACAAAATGGTCAAACATCATTTGTGGTATTTAATAAATATTTTATTTAGACCATATTATATATGTTTAAGAATACTGTTATAGAGTTTTTAAGTTCTCATTATAGTAGGTAAATACTATAACCTTTCGATATGACAAATAATCTAAGGAAATTATCACATTAAGGTTACATAGATGAAAATTATCATGTGGTATGATATTTATTAATATTATGGTAATAAAAAGTATAAAATTAGTTGGTTTAATGGAACTAACTCTAAAAAACTACCACTTACACAAGATCCCACTACTAACAAATTTTAGTCTACTAGATATCATATAATATTTATGCTTCTTATGATATAAGGATTTAGTCAATAGGTCTGTAAAATTATATTCTACGGATAATTTTCTTACTTTAACTTCAACCCTTTAATAAAAATCCTTCCAGAAGTGATACCTATGAAGTATATTCTTTATTCATGGATGTGTATTGGGCTCATTGGATAAAACAACTAATGTAATATTATCTCAATAAAGAGTGGTAACATATTTATTTATAAATTAAAGAGTGGTAAAACCATGATATTGGATGAAGATTTATATCCAACATACTTATTTTGATACATAAAAAACTAAAATTCACTTAAATAGTACTATAGAACTGATGACCATTGGTTTCGTAGAGCTCTTCAATCTCACAACTCCTCCATTAAAGAAAAACACATATCTAAATTATAATTTCTGATAAATATAATCTATTTATAAATTATCATTTGTGTATCCCATCTCAACTAGTTCCTAATATCCCTTATAAACTAGAAACATATCCTTTTTTTATCTTTGGTGTTGCAGGATAGTCTTTATAACTGATCAATGTTGACCTCCTAAGATTGCTGGATATCTTTCTATAATGCTCAATGAATGGGAAACATTAAACCTTGTATAATGTATGGAATACATGATAGATACAATCATATAAGTACAGGGTATTATAATCACTCTCACTATCTCTATCTCTTTCTTCTAGTGTATGATAACACATTTTCTTCGGGAGATATATTCTATGTGATACTAAAAAAAATCCTCTCTCAGATTGTTACATATTGGATATCTTCAATACCTTATCAATGCGTGTACCTTGAATATGTACAAGAATCCTCTTAAATCTATATTTATGGTTCTTAATCCCTAGAATAGAAGCTACTTGATCTATTTATTTCATGAAGAATATTTTTTTAACCTTCTATTAATTGATTATAATAGTGGAATCTCATTTATCATTGGTAATAAGTCATAAAAATATACTACGAGTAATTTTGTTTCAATCCTACTAAACCTATTATAGGTATAGGGTTTACATTAATTATTCAAGAAACCAAACTCTTTCATGACTTGATCAAAAAATATTTCATGATATTAATTCTTTCTTTGACCCATAAATGGATATCTGTAACTTTCACACATTATTTAAATGATTTAGTGTCATGAAACCTTATGGTTGTGTCATATATACATTATCCAAATGGTTCTATTTAGGAATTAATTATTTAAAACCATTTTAAAAAATAATAATCATGTTAAGATGCTATTGAAAATATTATTCTAATCTATTTAAGTATAAATACTGGTGAAAAGGCGTATTTATATTCTATTCCATGACATTTCTTAAAACCTTTAACAACAAGTCAATACTTATAGGTGTTAAATTTAGCATCCATTTCCCATTTATTCTTGAATATGAATTTATATCCAACATTATTTTTATCCATTATAGGATCTACCAAAACACAAATTCAGTTTTGGTACATTGAATCCATTTTATAATTCATGCCCCCTTTTGACTTTACAACCCTTATGTTGTTTATTCCTTACTTATAGGACATAGTTTCATTAATTTTAGCTAATAATGTGTCACTTTCTTAGTGAATAAGAAACAAAATCTATTTGGTTCTCTAACCTCTCTTGTTCTCCTATACAATACTTGTGTCTCTAGAACTACTTCTTCCACTAGGTCTTATAGAGTTGGTTCATATCCCAACTCCTATGTATCTTAATATTCAACTTCATAGAAGTATATTTTACTCCCTATGTCTCCTTTAAATATGTTCTACCTTTCTTAGAACATGAATTTTCTTTCCATGATTACATTTTTATTTGATAGATCATATATTTAATATCCACATATTTATTTAGAATTTCCTATAATGATACAGTTAGTGACTCAAGATGCAATTTTATTTCTAAAAGCTTCCTTACAAAATTCATTGCACCCCCACACTTGTAAATATGAAAAAAATATTTCTTCCCATACCATAATTATTATCAATAAATACATGTAAATTTTTATTATAGGGAGAAATAAAGGTACAAAACAATACATGACAAGCCACATCTAGCCTAGAAAAAGTAGAGCCTAAGGAGGCCTAAAATATTGAAGGCCAAGGTCATGCCCTTTAACCAGATTGAACCCCTATACTTTAAAGCTGTGCATATTATGTAAGAACATGGGATCTGAACAAAGGACATCAAGAAAATTATGGAGGTCTATAACATGATTTCCCTCATGCCATGTATAAACCAGTTTGATGTTGTTGTTTAGCATGCCCCACCACTTTTTAATGATGTGTTATATCAACCAAGGAGTGGATACAATGCCATTAAATGAATTGTGAAGGATTTTTGAGTTAGGTTCCTCCTCCGATAAATCGATCTACCTCTGGCGACAGAAGATTAAGCCTAATAGAAGTGTTTTAACCTTTTTATGAAGAGAGTATCCTTGACCGAGATAGTCTAAAAATGCCGAGATAACTGAACTAGTGGAGTCATGAATAACCCCCCCATGCAAGACCCACATATTTCAAGAAACATCTATATTGAGTTTGAGACACATGGAAGGGGGGTTACAATGGACCCAATTACCTCTGTTGTTGCGGCTACTAGGCTGGGCTTCATGTGTATTCACTTGAAACAATTGAAGGGTTGGAGACTCATGTCAGTTGCTGATGAGTTTGACCATATTGAGAGGCAATTTATTTATTCTAACAATTATGGATCTACCTGAGGTTTGTACCCCATTTTTCATAGAATTTTTTCTAGCCTTCCATATGCATTGGTAACCTATAAGTAGAAGCATGGTGTGAGACACATTCTTCAGGCCCCTCTCTCCCGAACCATGGAACCACCAAACAACGAATGAATGACACCATTTCAATATGATGTATAAGGGAGAGTGAGTTAGATTAATATTTAAAACTATTTCAGATAATTGATGAATTAATTGTTAACATACTCCCCATATTATCTTAATATGATTTTCATTATATTCTTACCAATATGATACTTTACTTTATTCTTTTATTCCTTAAATTTCACAATGGAATTAGACTGAAACATCATTAAGTAGATATATCCATATCCACTAAATTCATTGGTAAAAGTTATTGAGTAAGAGTATCCACCTATAACTTATACTGGAAAAGGTCCACACACATCTCTATAAACTAATTTTAGAATCTCTATGAACCTTTCAACTTTTACACTAAATAGAACCTTAATTATTTTTCCTTAAGCATGAAACATATCCAAGAGTTTTATTCAAAATAATTCCAGTACCCTTATTGATATAAATTTTCTGAACACTTCTCATTTACATGACCTAGTTGATGATTCCATAAGTGAGTGTGATATGAGTTATTTAAATTTGATTATTTATCTATTTCCAATACCGTATTTTCATATTATAGTATATAAATACCATTATTCAATGTTTCCATCTAATAATATAATTTATCTTTATAAAAGTAGCATTATTTATTTACAAACATGAAAATGAAACCATACATGTCTAAAATGGACATACAAAAGATGATTTTGGTTATAATAGTTATATAATAAAAATTCTTTATATATAGAACTAATCTAATTTTAAACATGAGATGGCAGTCACCGATATCCAACATAGCTAGTCTTAATTCATTGGAATCTTGAAGTTCCACCTCACCTATGGAAATATTATAGAATCCACATGTTTACTATATTTGGATATAAATTTGAGAACAAAAAGTTTCATTTAATACCCAATTTTTATAAATTGAATGATTACACTAGATAATAAATGTACCAGATGCTTCCCTTTTCTTCTCTTCAAAGGAAAAATTATTCTTCTGGTTTAGTTTCTTATCGCTAATAATATATACTACCTCATGCACTTCATCATCCATTTAGATATTTATTTTTTAGGTGTATGTAAAGATACCTTAGACTTCGAAATTTCCATTGACTTTTCCTTTCCCTTCCTCTTCTTAAGTATAAAGGAAAACGTTTTTTCACACTTCACATCTTTGTCTAATCGGTGAATTAGATCCAACGGATCTAGGATATTATTATCTATATTTTCAGGCTAAAATTAAAAATAAAACTTGATAATATTGGAGGAAGTGAGGTGATAACAAGGTCTATACATAGTTTATTGGGAATATTGAATCCCATAATTTTAAAATGATAAATATTTCTAATCATCATAACTACATGAGGTCCAACGGAAACTAATTGTAACTTTCTATTATAGAGTGATTTAGAAATTTAATACCTCTCTTATCATGATTTCTATTGATTAAGATCATGGATATGACACACCATAGTGTATGAATCCATTTATTCATAAAGGTTCTATATCTCACTAGTTAAAAATTATAACACGAGGAATTGAAAATTAAATGCATTATACATGTATTTCTAGAAGAAATTTTTCACCTCGTCACATTACTCTATAAAGGGTTCAATAGGATCTAGGTTCTTTAGTACATAAAACTTCTACTATTAGTATCATACAATGAACAAGTTCCTACACCATTCATGGATGTTATCACCTTTCAAGAAATTATCTTTCTCGAAAATGGATCAAATGGATAATGACATGGTCAAATGGATTTTCATTTCTCTAAAATGAATAAAATTTTATATTTATTAATTTATTTTTATTTATAGTCATGTAATAATAAAATAATTTTATTATTCAACAAATATATTATTAAATCCCAACAACCCAAAAATTTTGACTTGAAATATCGTTCCACATATATATTCTCGTGGTAATGAATCATATTACCCTTAAAATTACTCAGACAGAGGTACAATCAAATTAATCATAGGTATTTATGTTAGATTCAATTACTAACTACATTTAATCATAGAATATTGATATATTGAGTTTAATCCCCAATCTGGACATCATATATTCGATATCCTCAACTCTTTCCTCCAAGTTACAAAAAGAATTTTTAAGGAAACTTATCATGATGATAACATGGTTAAGATAACCTAATAATTTCATTAAAACTCCTCTATAATTTAAAAGACTCTAAAGAGGAAAAAATAAATAATTTTAAATACAGTTTCTATTCTAACTCAAGAGATGAAATGATTTTTCCAACTTAATATTTTTGATGGATTTTTTTTAACTAATATGTAAATATTTTTTATTTTATTCTTCTCATGAATGTTGATATTATATGGAATTTACATAATTAATTAACCATGTACCATAAAATAATTTACTCCTAATAATTTTATTTTATTTTATTTTTAGTATTCTATTTAATTTATTTACTTTATTACACAACATTTGATCAATTTAATAAACCATGCATCACATAAATAAATAAATAACCATGAAATGTTATAAAAAAATAAATTTGTGACATTATCATGAGATTTTATCTATTGGTTATATCATTGAATATAAACTAACCTTGATCATAGGGGAAATAACTAATTAAATATACCTTTATCTCCAGTTTCAACATTCCTCTATTATCCTAGGTATCTCCTTTGATGGATTTACTTAAACTCAGGTCTTGAACTATCCTCTGTCATTGGGAACACCATCCCCAAAAAACTTTTACTCTCATAATGGTGATGGGTATCAAGTGTTTAATGTTAAATAAAATAAACCTTTTACATATAGAATCGTACATAATAAAGTATAGTGGGATGATTCATAGGTCAACACATTTAATTTAAAAATAAATTATCACATAAAACCATACAATAAATAATTAAATTTTAATAAATAAATTCAATACATACACAAGTCAAACAAACTCATAATCAATTTCTACATGCAATGACTATAAATTTATATTTTCTTGCATTAATTTTAATATATCCTAATTAAGATAAATTTACTAGGATTAATGAATTAATTAATTCTTTATCTAAATATTATTTCTAAATAATCTTTAACATGTAATAATATTCTCATCCTTTATTATCTTAAATTAAATTAATTATTAATTTTAGAATAATCAATTTCACAGTGTGTACTCTGTAGGTGAAACAATATGTACCTTTTTTATCTGATTATATATATTTCCAGAATTTAATACTTACACAACATATACTATCAATTGGAAAGTCAAGTTACTCATGCCGTGTAGGGTCCTTTTTATATAATGTGTACTTACTTTAATGTATGACCACAAAACATGCCATAATATTCTTGGTGTGTAGTTCCTTGGATCAATTTTTATAATATGTGTGGTGTGTGTTACTATACGATACACTATAAATATTCATGGTGTGTACCACTTAATCACATAGTGATTCACTATTTTTTACACCATTACACTA
The DNA here is from genome assembly GCA_963277665.1 of Viscum album. Taxonomy (NCBI): domain Eukaryota; kingdom Viridiplantae; phylum Streptophyta; class Magnoliopsida; order Santalales; family Viscaceae; genus Viscum; species Viscum album. The sequence continues at coordinate 1,867,794,550 of OY728147.1, forward strand.
CTCTTTTATTGTTTTTGTATTGAAAATTATGAATTTAATAAAAAAATAAATTCAAATTTGATTCACTTGGTTAATTTTTATCACTATTAAAAATGAACGTTTCACTTGTTTTTATTATTAAATTATAGGTGCAGGTGATTTGGAGGGCACAAGATGAAGCGAGGGAAGAATGGGCCAAGCTACATAGAAACCCAATAACATATGTCCAAGGATTCAAATATTTAAAATAATACTTCAATCCAATCAATCTGAAATGGTTTGTGAATACATCACTTTATTCTATACAACTTTATAGAATACACCTAATACTAATTACTCCAACTAGTTTCCCAACCAAACTAATTTTAATATAAAACTGAATGTGCTTGATGTAAATAGCAGATATCTGTATTTTAACCTTATCTATTAATATATATGTAAAATGGGTTCCAGATTTTACTAGGATATATTCAATACGAAATTCAAAAACTCTTCAGTTTTTTAATAGTCTAGATATATCCTTTTAATACTCCAAAACTGAAACTTACTTGGTATATCACAATATAGGTTCCCAAAACCAGCATCTACATATCCTATAGAAGAACACCTTGGTTTTCTCATTTTAAAGTTTGAATAAGGACTAAATATATGAAATTTTATTTTTATGAAGAATCATTATAATCATATTTTTGGTTCTGGAGATCCCTATCCTCATAGAGAGTACAATAAAGAAGGCGGAGTTCTATATGAGATTCCTCTTCCTCTTCATAGCGAGATAAATGATGGGAGATCGTTATAAGGGAGATATACACTTTTAAAGGGAGTTTATGAACTTATTTCACTACTAAGTTTTTGTAATTTTTGATTAAAGATATTTCCTTTAGTTTTATATTAACCTATTTTGTATTTGAATGCAATATTTTTATATTATTAATGTGAAAACGTTTTATTTAAAAATTGAATGGCCTAAGATTTTATGTGGAAATAATTTGTTTTTCTAATTAAATAATGTACTTTTTTCTCTCTCACACACTTGATATATTATTATTATTCACTATCACTCATTATATATACAATTCCCAAAAATTTACAGATTGATTTTTATGTCTAGGGTGGGTTCTAGTTGCATGACTCAAAAGGGAAAATAGGGGAATCTAGATCTTGTTTACCCTTAACCAAATAATTTTATTAAACCAAATATTTTTTTCAGAACTATGAACTTGAAATTATGTGTCATAATCTAGAAATTATCACCTAATTCTATTTAAATAAACACACTCCTTATTTTTTCAATTATTAAACTCTTTAATCAAGTTATTTTATATTAAAATATATTTTAAATACACCTTGTTTTTTTAAATTATTCTATATACACACTATAATACATCAATTTACCTTGTTATATGTACTAAGGTATGAAATTTACTATAAAATCATCTTAAAATTTTATTCAATTTACCATGTCATGGAAACAAAGTCAAATTTTAGCATCGTTGTTGAGAATAAATATAGTGTTTAGTGTGTATTTTTGATAAGATTTCCATTTATTTTGTATATATATATTTTTTCTTCTCTTTTTATAGATATTTTTTTATTATAATATATTTTTTATGTATTTCTTGTGTATAATTCCTTCTAATTTTGGTGAAATTACTTCTTTTTAACTCAAAATAAAGTGGATCCTATAATAGTAACAATGTTACACACATGATGATATTTTGAAGGAAGAAACAAAATTCATGAACAACTATATTTTAAACCCTACCTCTTTTATAATTAAATTTTAAACTAAAAATAATTTGTATAACATGGTATAAATAACCAAACACTAAAATAATTGATTATGATTGATATTGATATTCAACTTTTATTTATTCAAGCATAATACAAATTATCAAACTTTGAACTAAAGTCTGGTTTGATTATTATTGTGAAAAAGTTTCATGGACTTGTTGGAGAAGACCAACACAAACATTTAATAGAATTCTATAATACGTGGTCAATACTAAAACCTAAAAATATGGATAAAAAACTATTAAATATTTGTTCTTTTATATTTTATTTAAAAGAAACTATAAAATATTAGGTACACTATGTTATCTCCAATATTAAAGGCTAGGAAGACATGAAATGAATTTTTCTTGAAAAATATTTATCATTCTCTTGAATTCTGACAATAAGAATGAAAATTAAGGGAATAATACAATATAATAGGGAAAATATTATTTAAGATTTGGTAAATTTTAAAAGTTATTATTCAGGTTTTCCACACCACCAATTAAATAAGAAACTTTTAATATAATTTTTTCTTGAAGTTTTTTTTCTATTGATCATAATATGATTGATGTTACTCTAGGTGGATCCACAATGGACATGACACAAATTTTATCAAGGAACCTCATTGAGAGCATGGCATAAAATATAATTTTTTTTGGTTTAAGTACTAGTATACCCATCAGTGGTTCCAATGAGGCAAAAATTTCCAAATTCAAGAAGAATGAATTCAAATAATTTTGAAGAGGTAAGTACCCTACTTTAAAAAATTTCTATTTGTCATGGTAAATCCCAACCTTCTCCTCCAATTCATTACTTCATTCTTACATCTGAAAACCACTAATTTGATTAATTATTTCAATTGAGAAAAAGTTTTGAAATTTATGAGGAAATCCTCATAGATCTTCCACAAAACCAACCCACTATGAAAGAACTAAAGTATCCATCAAAATTTGGATGTAATGATACTCAAGCCTATTGGAAATGTGGTATTTAAAATAACCTCAATGGTCATGGAACTACCAATGGAAATGTAATCATTCTCCACCACCACCAAAAAACCCAAAACCACTACAAATTTATTTCCAAAAACACCCATTAAAAACTAAACCATGTCTCATTGATATGTTGAAGGAACTGGAGTTCCAAAATATAATATTCTAATAGACCAATAAATCATCAATTAAATAGCTAAGGACTCAAGTTGGATAACTATAAAACACCATCAATTAAAGAAAGATGCAAGGTTATGGAAAATTACCTTCCCAACATGTTTTAAATCCCAACTATAAAGGAAATGTATGTTACATCACACTCCATAGAAGTGAATAAATTTCCCCTTCTAATAGTTCTACCCAATAGGTATATCCTCCTCTTGAAATATCTTTATCTCAATCATCAAAATATTTAGGTGAAAATAAAAATAATCTAAAATTTAGAAAGGTCATCATTTCCATTGATATATCCTTACAATTCATTTTCCCCAAATAAACACTCAATATAAGAAAACATTTGAAAGTTAAATTAATAAATAGATTACGGATGCATTAAAAATGTTTTCATTTCAAATTCCTCACTTGGATGAATTTAAAAAATCCCATTATAGGACAAATTTCTTGAAGATAATTGTAAATAAATGAAATGGATACAGGGTAATGAAAAATTAAACCATTGAAGGAGTATCTCTACCTTGATACCAGTAAACATTCTAACCAAATATAAGGATCCAGGAACATTTAATATACCATTCACTATAGTGAGACTTTCTTTTCAGATGAAATGCTCAATTTGGGTGCTTCAATTAATGTGTTTTCATACTCAGTGTATACTTCTATGTAAGATGGGGTGGTTCAAACATTTGTAATCATAGTGAAACATTTCAATCAGTTCACAACACAATAAAATTAAGGGATTGAGGATGTACTTATTGAGGTGAAGAGTCACATCTTCCCTTTTTAATTCCACATTCTTGAGATGGACAACACTCAAAATCAAGAACATACCCCTATCATAATCAGGAATACATTTCATAAACCAGAAAGGTGAGGATCAATATTCACAATGAAACACTATCCATGGAGTTTGGTGGAGAAAAGGACGATTTTAAAATTCTTGATGAAATGAAACATCCAGTTGAAGTGAAATCAACTTATTCTCGAAATTCGATGTAAGTGATTTCTAGGTATTATGGAATTACAAATTTCACTTTTGACCCCCTCATATTTTTTCCCTTTTGATATTATTGGGTGAGTATCCATCAATAGATTGTGGTAGTGGTGTTGAAAATTTTTATGAATGATAGTATATTGATTATTTCTTATATATTGAGAGTTATGAAACCATCAATGATTCTTCAATGACCATTGATATTGAATTTCTCACTAAGGGGAGAAATAATGAGCATATAAATAGAATAAATGATATTTTATCCACATAATAATTAAATTTTATTCTCAACCCACCATCTAAGGAATTGAATCCACTTACATGAAACATAAAATATTTGTTCCTTGAGTTTATTGACCAATTACCAATCATTATTTTCAATAAAATATCTACAAAGCATAAAATAAAACTACTTGACCTTTTGAGAGAGATTAGAAATAAAATTTGATGGAAATTAGATGATATCCATGGTATTAATGCATCAATATATATACATAGAACTATCATTGAAGATGAGGAAAAACTAGTATCTTAACCACAACTTCGACTAAACCGCGACCTCTATGACATTGTCAAAAAATGAGGTATGGAAATTATTAGAATCTTGGATCATATATCCTATATCTGATAGTAAAATTGTCAGTCCAATAATTTATTTTACCTAAAATGATTAGTCTTATATTTTTTTACAATGAGTACAATGAATTGTTTCTAACTAGACTGAATGATAGTTGTAATGTCTATATAGAATACCAAAAGATTAACCATTTCCCTCTAAAGAACCATTTTCAATTTCCATTTATTGACCAAATTTTGGAAATATTGGTGGGTAAGGATCATTACTAATTCCTTGAAGACTTATCTAGATACCGCCAGATTCATATATCTCTTAATGATTATAAAAGTACAAAATTTACATGATAATTTATTATATTCTCTTATATGAGGATTCCATTAAGCATATGTAATGATCTAAGTACTTTTTATCATTTCATGGAGGTATTTTTTAAAATTACCTAGATCATTTCACGAAGGTATTTCTAGAAGATTCTTTTATTTATGGTTCATCATTTTATGATTTTTTATATATTCTCAGTTCAATTATTCATTTATGCATTGAAAAAATGTTGTATTAAATTATGAAAAATGTCATTTTATAGTGGAATAATGAATTATTTTTGGTCAGGTTGTTTTTATTGAGGATATCTAAGATAGTAATTCATAAATAGATGTTATTTATTCGTTACCCAACCCAAATTATGTTTTACATGCACATTAATTTTTTGGACATACTAGATTTTTAATGTAGATTTATTAAATATCTTGGTAAAACCACGATATTTCTTTCCAAAATTTTGCAAAAATACATGAAAATTATTTTTGATGAAAATTGTAAAATGAAATTTGATGAATTTAAAAAGTTTCTCACTTAACCACCACTCATCCAACCACTATGGCGGGATCTACACTTTGAATTAATGTGTGATGCATCCAAATATTCTATTGGGATTTTCCTTTCATAATGGGTAGACGACACCTCTAAGGTTATTACATGTTCATCTCACACTCTAGACCTTACACATGAAAACTACACAACAACTAAAAAATAATTCCTCAACGTAGTTTTTTCCTTGGATAAATTTCATTCACATTTCATTGAGTATGAAGTAGTGGAATTTACTAACCATGCTGCCATTAATTTTTTTTAAAGAATCCTTATTTTAAAATTCACTTTATTCTATGTATTCTCATAATTTAGGATTTTAATATTGATAAAGGGAAAAAATAAGCGTTAATTATTTATTTACCAATCATATTTATTTAATCCTTATTAACATTGAAATTTGATCATCAAATAAATACCTAATTCTTGAATCCTTCCCTGATGAGAAATTTCACGTTGTTCATGATACCATCCCATGGTTTACCAAATTGGTGAACATTTTGGTTACCTCACTGGAACCTAAAAAATATAATAAAAACTAACTAGATATTATTTGGAGTGAGTGGAGGTATTAAATTTAGGATAACCCCTATTTGTGGAAAATCTATAATGAACAAGTCATAATATGGGTTGTACATGACAGGGAGTTCACTTTTACCCTCACATTTTTCACACGCTTGGATGTGTGGGTCATTATGATCCACAAAGAACTATATTGTATATTCTATAATATGGTATTTTTTAGAAAATTTGACTTCTAAATTATAATCAATTTAATAAGCCATGTTCTTGATTCCAGTTTACCAGAAGTGATTCGAGTAGGAATGATATGACCCAATAACCCATGATATTTTGTGAGATATTTAATGTTTGGGGTATTTACATCATGAGATCATTTTCATAGTTATTTTGTCTTCATGTATATGATTATTATAGTTTATTATGTATCAAAATGTGTGGAGTTAAAGTAAATACTAGCTGATAACTCTTGAATTGTTGTTGAATTTATGATAACTCAAATATTTTTTGGGTTTGTTTTTTTGAGGTATATCTTTAGTGATTAGAGTTATTATTTATTTAATTGAAATAATAAAAACTTTATCCATGATTATAGGGAAATTCATGTAGTCTCTAATTCATATTACTAAAAAACTAATAGAAAATATGAGATTTCAAATTAAGAAGTTAAGAAAATATTGAAAAAAGTAGTATAACCCAATAAGAAATTTTGGAGTTTGGACTTAGATGATGCACTTTGGGTGTAATGTAAATATTTTAGAACCACATAGAAATATCCCTTAATATGACCATATTCAGAATAACTTCTCATATTCTAGTTCAGGTAGAGTACCATTCATGTTGTTCAATTAAATATTGTAATATGATACTATTAGATACATGTGAACATAGGAAATTGTAGATTTAAGAGTTGGAGGAAATAAAAATAGAGACATTTGATAACTCCTAAATCTATAAGGAGAGAACCAAGGAATCCCATGACCACCAAATACTTCATAATTAGTTCATCATTGGTAATATGATCATCCTATATAATTTAATGATAAATTTAAACATGGGTAAGATTGATTCCCCCTAGTTCTACCTATATACTCTATTAGGCTTGTGCAAGTTAAAAAGGGAAAATCAAATTGAAATTCACTATCAATGGTTAGTGGCTAAATCAATTATAGAAAGCACATATAGATTCCCCAATATAATAAATCCACATTAAAAAAGTTATCTATCAATAATAGTCACTGGGTTTTATTATTCCTTACTACCTTTTTTAATTATAGAGAGAAAACTGCACACTCTTGGTGTGGGTGGGGGATACATCCTAGAGTTAGTTAGGATTTTTGTCATCTTTTTCCCCATTTCAATATATATATATTATTTTTAATTTTCACTAATTTCTTATGTTTATTAGGATTAGTTGTCACCATTCATATTTTTCTCTTTTTTCTTATTGCATGGTAAGTTTCTCTCCCCTATCTTATTTATTCTTTTCATTTTTGTGTCATAATAATCATTTCATATACCCATATATTAATGGAGTTTTTATAAAATTAATTTATAATTTATCTATTTCATACTATTTTAAAATATAAATAAAATTTATTTCATTGATCTCATGTGTGTTTGAGAAATAATTTAACATTAATGGTTGATGTTAATGTAATTTTCTTAATGATATGATCACTTTTATCTCTATAAAATCATTGCGAAATTGATATGTTATGTGTGACATGTTTATGGTTCAATCAAGTCATATAACATTTTTCATACATCATTGTACTAAACCACAAAGTGTAATTATTTATTACTTAATTTAAGGTAAATATAATTTAGGTTAATGTTTACCTAATTTACAAAAATTATTTTTCAATACATTCATTATTTATCCTATTTTTTTCATTACTATATTGGATTGACCTATGCATGTGTACATATTATCTGACTATCATACATTGTAAACATTAAAAACAATAAAAATAATAATAGGAGTGATTAAATGTACAATATATGGGGATATATTGTATGAGATATTGTGGTTTGACTTCTGGGAATGCTTAAGTGAGTGGGTATTGAAATTTTATTGTAAAGGATATTGGGAAGGTTTAGTGGAAATAATTAGTTAGTATTTTTAAAAAATAACTCATATTACCTGGATATAAAGTATAAATAATATCATGAAATAGTTATCCACTCACACATGAGAATATTTAGTGACATGGTTGAATTGTGAATTCATTTCAAATACTAGTGTCATATATCTCCTTGAATTTGGTTCTGATACAGTTTATGAGACACATTTTTTTAGATTAATAAGATTAACTATTTGATGTGGTTATTCCTTTTATCACTTTTATATCATTAATTTTAAATATTCATGATTTAAGGAATATATTTATGCATCATTTTTTAAATGTGACTTTTACAAGGAGTGAAAATGTTCAGGGGTGGGGGTGAGATCACACCACGATTCACTATTTTATTCCACCCTTAAACCTCAATGTTAAATATTTTTTGTATTTCAAACTATTAATTTAATAACAAATCTCACATAAAATTTTATTAAATTATTTAATTTTTATCACTATTAAAAAGTTACTTTTCATTTGTTATGATTATTTCAAAATAGGTGGAGGTGATTTGGTGGGTTCAAGATGAATTGGGAGCCAAATGGGCTAAATTACATGGGATTATAAGAACATATGTAAATGTTTCACACATTTTGATGAATAAAATCATAAAATTGGAAATAAATTTGATTGGTGAATCAAAAACTATATTGGATACATATTTATAGAAGACACCCAAGCCCAATTCATCCATATGGTGGCCCAACCTAGCAGATCTGTCCATAAAACTAAATCTACTCGAAGTTAAGAGTACAACTTGGTATTTTAAAAGTATATCTCAATATTGATTTCTAATGGCCACCAAATTTTATAGATTGGTGTTAAATAGATTTTCCAAAATATCTTCAATTTTTTGAAAGTAGATATATTAACTTTTACTATTCTAGAACTAGGACACAAATACAATATTGAAACCTGGGAGCCCAAAAACACCTTCCACTTTTCCAATAAAAGGACCCCATGGGTTTCTCATTTATGAGTTCGACCAAGGAATGAAGTTCTTACATTTTGGAATTAAAAATGAGTATTAAAATAAACTTATAGGTAATAAATCTCCCTATAATAATAGATAGATAATGAATGAAGGAAGAGTTCTAAAAAATATTTCTCCTCCTCTCGATGGAAATCTAAACAACACCTGATCATTATGAGGGATCTACATGATTTGAAAGCTAGTTTTAACACTTTATTTTCTATTTTTAGTGTAAATTTTGATTGAAAATATTTCTTTTAGTTTTATATTGACCTATTTATATATTTAATGAAATGTTTTGATACGATTGAAAGGTATTTTTTTATTTCAAAATGGATTGGATTGAGATTTCAAGTGGTAATATTGTGTTTTTTCAATTATAAAACATAGGGGTTATATTTTGTATTACACACACCTAAAATATTAATATTAATTAGAATATCATATTCTATATATAATTCCCAAATCATGAAAATTTTATTTTTATGTCAAGGGTTAATTCTATGTGAAGTACTCTAAAGGGAAAATATGGGAACAAAGATCATTGTTACCATAAACCAAATAATTTAATTAAACTCAATGTTATTTTTAGAATAATGAACTTTACATAGTATATAGTAATATTTCAATGATCACATACTTTTATTTGTGTCTAAAAATACTTTTTTTAAACTATTAAACTCTTAAATTAGGTTATTTAATTTTTAAACATCATTTAAAATACCCATGTTTTCTATTTTGTTTCTAAAAATAATATTGGAAATGAAAACTATAAACCACCAACAATCCATGAGATAGAAACTCAGGTATAACCTATTCTATAAAATCATCTTAGAAACCTAATCAATTTGAAATGTCACATTAATACAGAAACTATTATAAATTAATTTTATTTATACAATATTTATAGTAACTATTATATTAATTTTAGTTGTATAATTTAAATAGTAATAATTATTAAGAATATATTCACACATAAAATTCCTAAAATCACTCAGTTTGTACCTCATACAGAAAAAAACCTTCAACATAGAATATATATAAATTAAATTCATTGTAGTTTGTTTATTTCTTAAACTATTTCAAATTTTTACCCACACAAGATGCCTAAAATCTTAGTATGTACATTGAATAGGTTATCATGTGTCACACGACATGCAGAACCAACTATGTGGAATATAATCTATGTCTAGTCATATTTCTTGATAGGAAATAAATAAATAGAATGTAATAATGTTGTGTAGTTCACCATAAAAAATTCAATGATTTACAGGGGTTAAAAAAATTGGGTTTACATGATGTGAACCCCAACTACATGTCATGTAATCCTTTCCGAACGACGTTCCACAATGATAGTCAATACACAACATGTAATGATGACATGCATCAAAAAATATTTCAATTTTAGAATTTTAGGGCCCTCTATTTGTATGGTTGACCATGGTTACATGAAATGTAATTTAATAATACACACCATGTATCTATGTCATGAAACTAGAAGCCTTGACACCGCCTAATGAGAACTTCATTAATTATTTATGAAATTATGGCATGTTATTTTTCATAAAAACTCACATGAACATGTAATATTCATTATTAGAATAATAAATAAGTTATCTAAATAAAAGACTAAAAATAACCCATAAATTAACCAAATAAATTATAACTACTTATAAATTATAATGTGACCACTTTGATACAATCACTAAGATTTTAGGGCATAACAGATGTGGTGGGTGGGTTGGTGTTAATTTTTTATTCTTCATCAGTTTTAGTGGGTAAATCTAAAAAAGTCAAAAAACATAATAATTGGATATTATAGATAGGGTTTTAATTTAATTTATAATTAATTTTAATTATCAATTACCAAAAAATAGGAATTCATTTGATAAATTTATGTTTCAACTCTTTCCATGTTGTCATTGTGGCAGAGAATCAAAACAAGTACTAATATAGTTGTATCCACAAGTTAACTATGAATCTTTGAATAATGTTCCTTGTAATTTGAGTTCTAGCATAGAAGAACCTATAAATTCACATAATTTTTAGTTCATAAAAACAAGGAGTTCCCATGTTCTCTCTATATTCATGAGAGGGTGGGGGAATGAATTCCTCTATAGAGATTAAGATAATTCCCGAGACTTTTCTCCGTTGTGCACAATAGATCTCTCATAAATTGAAAAATGATATATGTTAGAATTCATACTTATGGTTAAAATTTTATAATTTCACAACAATGATTTATTAAATATTTATTCTGAGTAATTAACTATGTTTAATAATAAGAATAACATTAATGATAACATTATTATTGGATCCCATGACATGAATTTATTTAAATATCATTTTATAAATAAATAAATTAATATTTTTAAATGATATTAAATAAATTATATCATTTCTATCTATCCATTAACTTCACCTATTAATTTTTCATCGAATTTATTTAAAACTTAAATAATTAAATATTTAAATTTCAATATGGATTTATGTTATATTTTTTGTCAATATTTTTTTCAAGAAGTGTATAAATATGAATATGAAAAGGTAAATTAAAGGGTGATTTAGTGTGTATCTACCCACTGAAGATGATATTCAATGACCATAAATTTATAGGAAATGAAATAATAAAGCAAAAATCTTCTCTTGGATAACTGTCTAGATAGATTCAAGTGGACATCCTTAATATTAGAATATTAAAAAATTGGTCCTCATGTTAATGAAAAGTGTTGAATCTTGGAGGGGAACAATCTAAAACATGTTACATGTGAAGGATAAGAATTGATTAGATGGATACTTAACTAGTTATGTTGGATAAATTGTATAATTTATAGTTCGAAAGGTTAAAAAAAGTTTAGAGTTTGAAGAAAGCCTATTTAGAGTTGGATGACCCACCCTAAGAGGACTAATAATGAAGGATAATGTATTTATTATTTAAATACTCCTGGATGAATGTTTGAAAAGGATTTATTTTCCTTGAATAATACCTATACAAAGTTTAATGAAATCTTGAAAAATGGCTTACTACATATGCGTATAGGGTTCATACAGACTGTGCATAAGGTTAGGAAAATCCTTCCATTTGATTCATATAATCACTTCGTAAGGGTGAGAAAACTAGTCACTATACGGTTTGGATATCCATCTCATAAGGTTGGTAAAAATAGAGAATAAGGTTGATACATTTCACCATTATATTCAGAAAATTCACTATATGTAACACCCTGAGATTTTATGAAAAATATTCTTTTTAATTTCATTAATGTCTTGTGTTGTACGCTACACCAAAAGGATCTTGCACAACACGCATCCCTGACTTGGCTTGAATTACACGCAATAAAGACCTTCCTCGATAGCGTGTGTAGTATGCAATACCGAGTTTCACTAAATGAGATATTATTAAAATATTATTATGAACTAGCTGTTATGAATAGTAATACCCACTTTTTAAAATTTTAAAAATTTTACCTTTCAAAATGGACTTCATTTTTGGATTCGGAATATCGAAATTAGCTTAGGGTGAAATTTTGGTACTTTTCAGAAAACTTTCATATTCTGATGAATAGTGAAAATTACTAAATTTTAATTAAAAACAACTTTTTTAATCGAAATAATTAATAGTGATAAGTTATTAATTTGAGTGGTTTAAAGTATATTTAGAATATATTTTCACCATTTAATACAATGTTGGACATTGGATGTAATTTCACATTTAAACCAGACATAAACAAGTGTCAATCTTTTGATAGTTATTATCTCTTAAAAACACGCTATTTGTTTTGACGATGAGAATTAATTTTTAAATTAATTAATGCATCTGATATGTTTTTAATTTGGTAAAATAGACATCATTTTTGAATTCATAATATCAAATATATCTTAGGTATAATTTTTGGTATTTTTCTGGAAACTTTCATTTTTTGATTAATAGTGAAACCACTAAGTGGTAGTTAAAAAAACTGAACTTTTCATAAAACATAATTTTACCACTTCTGTGAGTGGAATTTCGAAAATCCGAGACACACGGTTAATATCAAGGACTAAAATGTGGTTCAATGAGATGAAAATAATTTTTGGTGAATAGTAACTTTTTACTTTTTTTACCACGATTAAAAGTAAATAGGGTAATTAAGGGTAAAAATGATATTATTATTACCCTAACACATGTCCTAATTATATTGGATAAGTGTAATTCGACCAAAAACAACCTTAGGAATAAAATATGACCATATAGGTCCACTTGGATTAGATTATGACATTTATTAGTAATTTATTTAAAGAAGGGTTAAAATAGTTAAAATAAAAGTTTTATAAGTAAATCATTTTTAATATATGGTTATTCATAAGATAAATTCGACTATAAATATTCATTAGAAAGCTAAAGTGATTTACTACATAATGGTATTTTATTTATTATTTTTAGACATTAAATAAATTAATTTATTTATGACACAAAGATGATGCAGTAATTATCTTATTATTGACATAATTGATGTTATAAATACCCAAATAAATGTAATTCATGACTTTTTATGAATTACACTAATTTTATAGGGTAATATGACATGTTATTATTGATTTAATTATCTTTTTTAGAACTAATCACTCTGTTATGAGTTTCACAAAAATGAATTACCAAATAGTGTCAAAATTGACATAAAATAGTTTTTAAAACAAATATTATATTATTAAATGTTATTTTATTCTTAAAAATATAATGTTCGTCCAAATGACTTAGATAAGGTTATATATATTAATAATAAACTACTTGGGGTTCTTTTGTCTTGTTATAGTAAGTTTATTAACCTTATAGTGTAAGAAAACAAGAAGACATGGTAAAAGAACAATTATTTAACTTATGGTTAAATATAAATGATAAGGTTAAAATAGAAACCTAAACTTGTCTAAATTCTATTGGATGAGATTATTTCGACCCATACCCACCTTAGCTTCAAAATAACTCAATTTTGAGCTATTAGAAACCGAATATGACTTTATAATAAAATAATATTTTTAGTTTTTCCAAAGGTGCCCCTCTCCTCCCTTATAAAAGTGCACCTCCTCCCTCTCTTCCTCACACCACTTTGAGCCTTAAATCTCGGCCAACCCCTGCCAAATTCTCTTCTCCACTTCCCTAGAAACATCCTAGAGGTTCTTGTCTTCTTCGAAAACCAATTTTAGTGCCCTAATAGGAGGTCTCAAAGAGGCGCTTCAAAGAAGAGGTAATATCCCTTACCGATTCTTTCAAGTTTATTTCTTCTTCCACTTCTTCTTCTTAGGTTGTTTCATTATGAAGTAATAACATAAGTATCACTCATATACTGATATGTTATTATAAGTATGAAACAACCCTATTTCACCATCTATCCATCCTATGGAAAACGAAATCACCACGCGTGCTTACGTACAGAATACCGTCTCCACGCCGTGGTGTAATCTATTTTCCACCACCACCTTACTTGGATGGGTATAATGGTGTAAATAATAACTATATATGATTATTGTAAAGTGATGTTGATTTTCTAATAGTATACATACACTTCAATAAAATTCCACGATCATGGGAACGATATCATCGCTCGTGCGTACGTACGGAATACCGTCTCCACGACGCGATGAGATTCATTCTCAATGATTAACCATTCATGAAGGATTATAAAGTATATATAATAAGTAATCATGAAATATATGACATAATAATGATACTGGATTTATTTATATATATATGTATGTCATCCAATTAATTCCATTCAATTCAATGAGGAAACGAAAACATCATTCATGCGTACGTACGACCTACCGTCTCCATGAACGGTGTATTTCGTTCCATTTATCGATCTATTATATATATGTATATTCTGAATATATATTATATATAAATCATGTTTTATATTCTTTAATTAATTAATCATGATATAAGTAATCATATCAATAATTACAAGTCAAAACACGGGCGACAAATGAAACGATTTTACCCAAAACACTCTTTAACATGGAATTTACAAAAGAACGGGTAATATAAATTCATGAGTGAACCATATATGATATCATAACAATGAATATGATTCTGTAATAAGTCAATGACATTATTTCTCAAATCTCATTTTTATCCGAGATTGCTTATACGTAAGTATTTACTGGGGTTATGTTTATCATCTATGACCATGTTTTCTAAAAATGTTTTCATAAAATGTTTACTATTCTTCCATGAATGTTTAAAGTCATTTTTACCCTTTATTGACTTTTTACCACATTATATGAGTGGAATCTTTCTTTTGGTTACCATATAAGGTACCCTTTGACTTTTCTGACAAAAGTACGAGGAGAATGTTATTTTTAACTTATACGGTGGGAACAGATTTTTACGGTTTCATAACGCCTCATTTTCAAGAAGCTTCCTCTACAAGATTGCATGATTATTTTCAAAAAAACCCTTTTCTTTTAAAATTGCATGGAATTTTGTTAAAAGAAAATGATTTTAAAGAAGAAAGTATATTTTCCTCAAGAATTCATTTCAAGTGTTTTTCCAAAATAATTTTCCATCTAAGATGACATTATTTCATATGTGTATGTTTCAAGTATAATGTCTCTATGATTTACATGGTTTCAATTGTATTTTTATGAAATGATATCCATTTATTTTATATGGATTATGTGATGATGGGATGATGTTTTTGAAACCCATTTCATTCGTTGGGTTATTATTAATGATGTATGTTTATTTTGTGGAACAAGTAAGAATGATTTCATTATGAGATGTGTGGGACCTATATCTCCCTCCAATGAATTGGATAAATATTTATATCTCATGATATAGACATGGATAGAATGGTAATTTAATCCAGTTAAGTGTTACAGGACTGAAACGAAGAGTGAACTCGATTCAGAAAGGGAATTTTTCCACTAAGATGGTCTTGGCAGCAATACCTTGGCTACTATGGAAATCATGACATGTGCTGAATGGTTTCCACAATCACATGTTTTATTCCCATTTTATCATGGTTGATGTTATATTATTATATATGCCTTACGTACTTCCACGATTTATGTCTTTGCTCAAGATTTTGATGTTTAAATTTCATGTTCTTGTTTTTGATTCCAAATGTTTATGGATTATTTTATGTTATCCATGTTTTCCCTTACTGAGCATTTGAGCTCACCCTTTTTATGTTTTATTTTCCTCAAGAAATAAAGAAAGGTTTTAGGTAAGGAAAAAAAGGGGAAGATCGTTATGGGAGATGTTGAGGATCTTTCACCAATATTAGAAGTTTATATTCCGAGTTTCCAAAGGCCCTAAACTATTATGGTCCTTTGGTGTCTGTTTTTTGTTATGTATTATGTATTCAGAAAAAGTAATGTAATGTCCATGTATGTCAAGCTTCGGGTATCTACACTATAAGGTTGAGACCATGAAATCTTAAGGTTGGTTTTAACACCACATGAGGTTCAAACATTTCATATGGTGCATCAACCAACCAGAAATTTGAGAATTTTCATAATTGTATATTCTATATAGAAACTCATTCATTATGATACTAAATATATTAATTCATGTTTTAAACATCATATATATTAGACGGTTTATGATCCAAACCTGATTTAAGAAATATTTGATGTGATAATTTGTGGATCATTTTACTAACTATTCATGAATTTAAAATGAGAATTTTTTAAAGTCATTATATGTGATCAAAATATTAAGATTATTTACATATTATTCAAATATATAAACATAAAAAATAAATTAAGACCCAATTTATTTGAATAAGGAAGTCGATCTTTAAACTGATAAGGAAGAATGAATATAAGAAGAAAATCTTGGTTTTAAAAGTTCTTAGAAGAGTGGTATTTCTAAAAAAATATATCTTGAATTAAATATAAAGGTGATTTGAGATATTCAAAGATGTTTAAAACATCGAAAATAAATTATTATTATTGAAGATAAAATTTGAGAATAGATATTTGATAATTTATATGATATTTAAAAATGTAATATGGAGCTTGATTTGTGTTTTTAAAGACTTTTATTCCCTAAGAGAAATATCCATGATATAAGCTACCGAAGATGAATATTTTATACTACCCTTAAAAAAATATTTTTGTGAGTTTATTTTGAAAATAAAAGGAAACTAGATACTACTAGAATATAAATATAGACATTGATCGCGTAGTGATTCACTATTCATTTCCACCCTTATAACACTACATTTAACTAATTTTGAATTGTAAATTATAAATTTTATATCAAATTTAAAGTTAAATTTGGTTCAATAATTCTATTTTATTTTCACTTTTAAACTGTTCAATTTTACTTGATTATACTATTTTCTTAAAGGAGGAGGTGACTTGGAGGATCCAGAATGAAGTTGAAGAAAAATGGGTTAAACTGCATGGAATCCCATAAAAGTTTGTCTAATATATCTCAAATTATGAGAAATACACGAATTCCCTCAGAATGCTATTTTTCTAAATGATCCAATTTTTTTGGTATAGAACTCTTTTGAAGACAGTGTATCCAAATTCATCCATCAAGGGGCCCAACCAAACTGATATATCCAAGAAAATAAACTTTCTTGAATTCCAAAGTTTGGTTCAATATTTTCACTATATCTCCCATTAAAATTTACAATGGAAGCCAAATTTTACATAGTGATAGTAAAAATGACTTCCAAAAACTCTTTTATTTTTTATATGTATAGATAAATCCATTTATCAGCCAAAAACCGAGACACAATTGGTATCTCGAATCCTAGGTGCCTAAAACTACTTCCCATTTTGGAAATAAAAGGGCACAATGGGAACATCATTTTTAAGTTCAATAAACGAGTTAAGTACAAAAAATATGGAGTCCCAATGGAGTCCTCTTATCACCTTTGAGGTTTTAGAGTTACCTATCCTCATATGAGAGAGCTAATATAAAGTTGTAGTTCTACATGAGCTTCCTCCTCCTCTCAATGGTGGGATAAATTGTGGGTTCTCATTATGAGGGAGTTATAAACATTTCAAGGGAGTTTTTGAGATTATAATAGCTATATGTTTGGTTAAATTTTGGTTTAAAAACATTTAATTACATTTATCTTATATTATTTCATATTTGAATGCTTTTTTTGATGCATGTGATTGGTATGATAATAATTTCTAACCAATTAGTGTGAGGTTTTTGAGTACGTGACTTGTGTTGTTGTGATTAAAAAACACAAGATTACTTTTTATACACAATTTCTTAATATTTAAATCTAAATTTTTATCTCTTATTACATGAATAAATTATTTAACTTTTATATTTGATTGTTATGTCAAGGTTTGGTTCTTCAAGCATTGACATAAAATCTTGGCAATTAATCTGGATTCTGATTAATTTCAACATAAAATTTAATCCCAATATAATTGAATCTCTAAGAACAATGTACCTTAAATGTGTTTAGTTAACTAAAAATGACCAATTTATCTCATATGTTTCAAAATATACTTTTTTATTCAACTATTAAAGTCTTTAAATTCAATTTTTTTTATTAAAATAGTTTTCAAAACTACCCACAATTTTTAGTTATTTTTATTGAAAACAGAAACTATAAACCCCCAAATCACCTTGATAGATGACCTAGGGTCTTCCCCAGACTATATATAATCATATAAAACCAATTTAATTTAACATTTAATGACAATACAGTCAAATTTGGCACCGTTTTCAAGGATCATTTTGTTTTTAGTGCTTTTTTAAATATATTTATGTATTCTGTGAATATTTGTTTTGTTTTATCTTCTAATTTTACATATATTTTTGTTTCATAATTTATTAATTCTGTACGTTTTGTGAATGATTTTTTTTCTCTATTAGAAAAACCTCTTTTAGAACCGAAACTAGATTGGATCCTACATTAGCGACACAGGGACCCACAGAATGATTATTTGAAGAAGGACACCCAAAACATTGACACCATTTTTGGTCATTCTTATTTTTCTAAAACCAACATCTAGAATAAAATAAAAAATAATAACATGGCTGATAATAAATAAAATTATAATAACTAACCTTACCTAATGTTTATATTCAACCCACTTGTATTCAAATACAAGGTGAAACACTAAACTTTGAACTAAAATATGGTTTTATTCAATTATTTCAAAAATTTAATGGAATAATTAGAGAAATCACACATAATAACTTAAATGAATTTCAAAATATATGTTTTACAATAAAAAAAGAAAATGTGGTTGAAGAACAAGTAAAACTTATATCATTTTTATTCTCTTTATAAGACACTAAAAAATATTGGTTATATTATGTTAATTCCCAAATAAAAGGCTGGGAGAACATGAAACACATTTTCCATGAAAATTATTTCCAAGAATCTTGAACTATAACAATAAGGAAATAAATTTGTGGAATAATAAAATAACAATGGGAAACACTTCATGAATATTGAGAATGATTTAAAAGGTGTTGTTCAAGTTTCCCACACCACCAAATAAGTGATCAAAATTTAATAAAATATATTTATAAAGGTTTAATTATAATTGATCATAACATGACTGATGATACTAGAGGTGGTTTTCTAGTTGATGAAACCCCCATAACCTTAAAGAACCTCATTGAGAAATGTTGCAGAACATGCAATAATTTGGTTCAAGGTCCAGTGTACCCATTCGAGGTGTACTTGAAGTGAAAAGTTATGAATTCGAGAATATGGTGGATGCAATGTTTTTAAAGGTAAGTACCCTAAATTTATAACTTTATCTTTATTTAGGGAAATACTAACCTCTTACCTCCATTCAATATGGTATCCATTCTACCGACACATACTATTTTGACTAATTACCTCAACTAAGAGAACCTTTTGAGAGTTATGAGGAAATATTTCTAGGATTCCCCTATAAAAAGATGATTCGTAAAGAACCATTCTGTAAATACATTTTTTGGTGGAAATACAACCAATACTATAGGTAAGGGGGTATTAAAACCAACGACAATAATTATGGAAAAAATCGGTGGAATAATAGTCACCCTCCCCCACCACCCATAAATCCTCATACAAAAAATTTACTTTCCAACAACCCTTCCAAAACCTGAGCCTTTCCCAGAAGAAATGATAAAATAAAAGACTAAAAATAGTCTCCATTTCAAAAAAACTACACGAGATACCATACAATAACTAAACACTCAATTATCCCAACTCATCAACTCAGGGGGTGAAAGCCAAATTCAATGGTCTGGTAAACATCCTTATCAAACACTTATCACACCTAGGGAAAGGGAAATGTTTGTTCCATCACCATTTATAGTAGAACTCAACTTAAAATACAAATAAACACACTAATAGAGCCTTCCCCTTTTGAGTAAATTCTCATTCCAACAATCTCGAATAGTCCAAATGAGAAACGTCTTTATTTTGAGAAAAACATAACCAGAGGAAATGGTGTGTCTGTTGATGAGCTTCTAAACCAAATCATTCCTCTTAAATTTCCCCAAAGGTCTTCCCAAATAAATAAATTAAAATAAACAGAACTTGGTATTTTTTATAGATACTTTAAAAAAATATTAGATTAACATACATTTGATTGATTCCATGCAGAAAATTCCTTGATATTCCAGTACACACCAAAGGTAGTTTCAATATGTGGAAAAGGTGATCTTTGGGAGTAAAATCTCATCACTTGAAGAGCCTTTACTTCATACTAAATTTAATGATCCTTGAACATTCATAATTTAATTCACTATAGGGGAGTATTTATTTTCCAATTCTATACTTGATTTGGATGATTCTATAAATATTATGCCTCACTCCATTTTCTATTCATTAGATGATGTGTAATTGAATCCTATAGGAATATCCATTCAACAAGTAAAATAGAGTAATGCACACCCCACTGGTGTGTTAGAGGATGTTCTTGTGATGGTGAAATATTTAACTTTTCCTATTGATTTTTATGTGCTTAAAATTGAATATTATTGTATGAATGGGCATACCCCAATTATATTGGGGAGGAATTTCTTGAAAACTAAAAAAACAATAATTAAATTCCAAAATGTTACATTATCTATGAAGTTTGTTAGTGACATTGTCCACTTCAACATCCTTAATTCAACGAATCACCCCTCATAAGATCATTCCTCACTTTAAATTATTTATGTTTATGTTCTCCCTTCCCCAAAAAAATTATTCTCTTTCCCCTAATCCAATTTATATATATTAATCATTAATAAAAATTCTAGGTAATAAATCAGGAATTGAATATTGTTCCAATTTATAAAAATAGTTAACATGTTCTTTAATTGATGATTTATTGAGAAATGAGGATCCCATAACTATTGATGATATTTTTTATCCTATAAAACATTATTCCACATCTAGGGATGTTGAAATTGAAAAATTAGATGAGATCATTGACTTAACACTTTCACATTAACTCCAATTAATAAAAAATACAACTGAATTGGATCTTAAACCACTACCTCAATATTTGAAATACTTATATCTGGAGAATGGAAATAAGATTCCCTCCATCATTTCCATTTAACTCCATATAGATCTTGGATTGTGACTTATTAACCTTTTAAGGGAGTATAAATGAGAATTGTGATGGAAAATTTATGAAATTACTTGAATTATCCTATCTATTTTAATGCATATTATATTGTTAAAATATAAGGCTATACTAGTGTGATAGGAACAACGCCGAATGAACCAAAACTCCTAACTATTTTTAAAAATTAGGTAAAGAAGTAATTATATGCGAGAATCATTTACCCCTTATCAGACATCCAATGGGTTAGTCTAGTGCATGTAGTTCCTAAGAAAACTAGTCATATGGTAATTAAAAATGAAAATAATGGTTTGATTCCAACCTATGTGTAGAATAGTTTGAGTGTGTGTATATATTATATCAAGATAAACTAACACACTAGGTTGTACCATTTCCCATTGTCATTCATTTACTAGATGATAGAGAGGCTAGTGGGGGAAGTCAAAGTAATATTTCATTGATGGGTATTCTTGATAATTTTAGATCTATATTCTCCCTCAAAGATCAGGAAAATACATCCTTCACTTCCCCCTTTGGAACATTTTCATATAAGAGGATTCCATTTCTTCTGTCAAATTCTCCAATTACTTTCTAGTGATTCATCTTTAGTATTTTTTTAGATTACCTAGAGAATTTCATGGAAGTATTAATGGATCATTTCACTATTTATGGATCTTTTTTTATGATTTTTTTTGAGTAGTATTGGTTTTTTACCGCATTTATTTAATGAAAAAATTATTGTATTAAATTATGATAAATGAAATTTATTAGTGTGACAAGTTATAGTACTTAGACATTTCATTTCATTGGATAATATCCAAGTAGATAAATAAAAATTGGATATCATTTATTCCCTACCATTCCCCAAAAAATGTGATGGGTGTGCTATCTTTCTTAGGCCATGATGAATTTTGTTTTGTGGTATCATTCATGAATATAGTAAGATTTAACTCCCCATATCCCTGATTACCCCAAAAAGAAAAAAGAATTTTTTTTTGATAAAAACTTTTTGGAATATTTTACCAAATTAAAATGGAGTCTCACATGACCCAAAATAATCTAACCACCTTAGTGGGATTTACCATTTGATCTCATCTATGACACCTCTAACTATGTAGTTGGGGAAGTCTTATCAAAAATAGTTGATCATTCTCTATATGTCATATCCTATGCCTCATGTACAATGGACCCTTCCTAAGAAAAATACACCACAAAAAAAAAATAATTCCATGAAATTATGTTTTCCTTGGCTAACTTCAGTTAATACCTTTTAGGGTCTAAAGTAATGGTGTTCTTTGACCATGCATCCCTCCGGTATCACCATAATAAACTAAAAGACAAGACACTTATCATTCATTGGATTCTCATCCTTTAAGAATTTAATTTATAAATTAGGGATACAAAATGAATAAAGAATATGATGGATGAACATATCAATAGGATACTTCCATCCAGGTACATTAAATCATCCCCCTGTATTACCATAAATGACATGTTTTCTGATGAGAAATTATATCGAGTGGAAGATGACAGTCCTTAGTACGACAATATTATAAATTATTGGGATGCATATTACATACCTTCTTATTTAAATAAAAAATATAATTTTTTAAAACATAAGTCATGTTTGTATATTAGATATGGTCCCTAACTTTACCACACATGTAATGATCAAATCCTCAAGCGTTGTATTCATGATAGTGTGTTTTAGTCAATCTATAAGTTTTTTCATACTATTGAATACATGGTCCACTTTGGTACCCAAATAACTACTCACAAGGTCCTTGATTCTGTCCTATTTAGGCTGATAATATTTTAGTATGCCATAATTTCTTTCAATATTTGTCCTCATTGTCAAAGTATGAGGAATGTCTATAAATAAATGAAATTCCACAGAATCCCTTTCTCTTTCATGAAATTTTTAATATTTGGTGCATTAAATTTATAGGTCCATTTCCCAAATTATTCATAAACTTGTACATTATATTGGTAGTATATTACATGTCAAAATAGGTATAGGCGTGATCAATGAGGACTAATGATTCAAATAATGTTTTGAAAATTTTGAGAAACCAAATATTCTTTTGGTTTGGATTGCCTAGCTTCATCATAAGTGACCAGGGTTCTCATTTTTACAATTGAATAATGCAATCACTTTTGCATCATTATGGGGTCATACATTGTGTTTATAATATATATCACCGACAAACCAATGGTCAATCTAAGGTGTCTAATATATAGGTAAAAAAATTCTTGAAAAAAAGTTCCACCCAATAGAAAATATTGAAGTCTTAGAGTCGATGATTCATTATGGGCTTACCATAATGCCTTTAAACCCCCATTAGAATGTCACCTTATGGACTTATTTTCAAAAAGGGTAATCCCCTCCTTATTGATATAGATCACTATGCCTAATAAGCCACTAAACAATGAAATTATAATATTTCTGGTGGATGTTCTGAAATGTAATTAAAGATTCAAGAGCTGAATGAAATATATATAGATTCATATGAGAAATATATGATTTATAAGGAGTGAACCAAGGATTCCCATGAGCATGTTAGCCTTATTCATTAATTCCACATTGGGTTGAAGGTCATCCTTTTCAATGAAAGGCTAAAGTCCTACCCAGACATACTTCATTTCCACTGGATTGAACTATATATTATTACCAATGTCATTCCATTTGGTATTTTGTAGGTTCAAATTGAATAAAAAAACAAACATTTAACTTCAATGGGCAGTAGTTGAATTATATTCATGAACCATTTATAGATTCCCCAATAAAGGATCTCAACCTTTAAGAAGTGACTTATCAGTGATACCCAATAAGTTTTATCCTTCATTGTGACATTATATTTTCTTATACTGAGGGCACTATACATTCCAGGTGTGTATGTAGGGGGATACATTCTCAAGTTAGTTAGGATTTGTTATCTTCTTTCTTCATTTTTATATTTTTCTTGTTGTGTATAATTTTTTCCCCACTTTTCTAATTTCATTATTATTTTCATCACCTTCATTATTTTTCTTTTTCATTTGATTTCTTTATAGTATTTTTACATTAATTGACATTTTTTTCACTAAAATAATCATTTTTATGCCCACTTAGTCTAGGAACTTATTGAAAAAACATGGTGAATTTTCCAATTTCAAGTTGTTTTAAACATTTAAAGAAAACTTTTTTCACTGATGAAATGTTTGTTGTAGAAAAAAATTCTCATTGAGGTGTGATTGTTTAGTAAATTAGTTGTTTATCGATGATATAAGTGGTTGCATCTCTATGAAACCTTTGAGATGATTTCTTCCCTCAATGTGAGTAGTTTATGGGTTAAAAATGTCACTTAACATATCCACACATCTTGGAACAACACCATTAAGGGTGGATATCTATTAGTTAGTAAAATTTAAATATAAGTTATGTTAATATTTATTACCTTCCCAAAATGTTTTTTATATACTGTCATTCCTTATCTGATCTGTTCCATTATTGTACCAGATAAATATATGTGCATGTACATGTTTTCTGACTGTATTATGCCCTAAAAATAAATAAAAAAATAAAAAATGGGGGGAGTGATGAAATGTAAAAAAATATGGGGATATATAAGAAGGTAGCTTAAATTTTGACTTCTGTGAATTCTTAAGTGAGTGGGTATTCAAATTCTATTGTAAATGATGTAAGGACGGTTCAGTGGAATGAATCAAGTTATATATTTTTTTTAAAAACATATATTTAATGGATATAAGGTGGAAACAATAACAGAAAATGGTTTTCACACACACACACACACATGAAGAGTGGGTAACATGATTGAATTTTTAATTTCTTTCTCATACTAGTATCATATATCTTCTTGAATTTCAAACTAATACAATTAACAAGGCATCTTTTTCAATGATCAATGAGAATGACCCCTTCGTGCGGTCCTTTCTATGATCACATTAATATTAATAATTTAATTTAATTTTAATGTTAAATATTCAGAAATTTGGGAATATATCTATACATTATTTTTAAAATGTGACTTTTTATTTTAGTGAAAATGTTTATGTGTGGAGGTGTGATCTCATAACAATTCACTATTCATTTCTACCTTTATACCGCAATGTTAAACTAATCTTGAATTAAGAATTACATATTTTATATCAAATTTTAATTAACATTTTGTTTAATTATATTATTCTTATCACTGTTAAAATGGAAAATTTTACTTTTTTAGACTTTTTATATAGGTGGAGGTGATTTGAATGATCCATAATGAAGTTGAAGTAAAATAGGCCAAACTGCATAGAATCCCACAAACACTTCTCCACTATTTTTCTCATTATGAGAAATTTGTGCATAAAACTAGTATAAAGGTTTAAATAATGATCCAAAATTAATTGGGATATAACTCTTATGAATAAAATAAATACCAATACATCCATAAAGTGGCCCAACCATACTGATCTGTCTAGGAAAACGAATCTACTCAAAGTCAATGGTTTTGTTCATAATTTTCACTCTATATACTATTGAAGATGTCCAATGGATGAAATATTTTACATGGTGATATTTAAGATGTTTTAAAAAAATTTTCCTCTTTCTTAAGTGATGATAATTTCATTTACCAGCTCAAAATTGAGACACAAGTGGTATCTCAAAATTGGGGTGGTGAAAACCACTTCCCATTTTGGCTATAAAAGGCCACTATGGGAACTTCATTTGGAAGGTATAACAAGGAGTGAATTGATACCAGTTTTTAGTTACAAATTATTCATATTTTCACCTTCTAGGTTATAGAGTTTTCTATCCTCATGGGGAGTGCTGAGATGAAGTTAGTGTTCAACTCGATCTTCCTCCTCCTATTGATAGTAGTATAAATGGTTGGAATTAATTGTGAGGGAGTTTTAAACAAGTAAATGGAGATTAGTCACTTATAATAGATATTTGTTTGGATTAATTTGGGTTTAAAAAAACATAATTCTATGTATCTAACATTTTTTTATATTTGAATTCTTGTTTTTATGCATGTTATTAGTATTCTTTTTATTTCCAATTGATTAGTGTGAGGTTTTTGAGTGTGTGACTTGTGTTGTTCTTATTGGACAACACAAGAATCCATTTCTTACCAAATTTCTTGAGATTTCAATATTATTTAGAAGATATTATTCCATGCATAAGGGTTATAAATTTTCAAAATTATTGTTATGTTGAGGTTTGGTTCTTTAATCATTGATATAAAATGTTAGGAATTAATCCAGATTTTTGATTAATTTAAACCAATGATCTTCTCCAAACCTATAAGAATATATAAGAATAATGAACTTGAAATGTGTGCAGTGAAATAAAAAATCCCTCTTTATCTCAAAATTTTAAAAATACACTTTTTTATCAACTATTAAAATATTAAAATTCATTTATTTTCATTCAAAATTTTTCAAAACCACCCCAACTTGTTTGTGATTTTTGTTGAAAACACACACTATATACGACCAATGATCCTTGAGAGATGACATAGGGTCTTTCTGAAACTACATATAATCATATAAAACCAAATAATTTTTATGTGTCATGAAAATGCGTGAAGAAATATTCACCCATGTGAAATAAACTAAAATAAACAGACACAACTTTAATTTGACCTTGAGACAACAATTAAAGTAAAGTGATTTAAAGATCATAGGGGGAAGAAAAAGTGTCTATTAATGCATGTTATTTTTTTACATGAAAATAGTGGTTTATTTACATTTATATAAATTTAAGAATATCTAAAAAAAATAAAAGTAACACTCTAAAAAATTCCAAGACTTTCTTGAGATAAAAAAAGAGAGAAGTGGAGTTTAGATAGGTGTGTTATAGAGGTGGGAGTTCAAAGAGAAACCAACACTCTTGATGGAAGAAGAATAACTAAGAAGTTGAGATAAATCATAATCTCTCTTTATGAATAATAATAGAAATATTTTTCTAACACTGTGATAATGAGAGGAAATCTATTGGGTTTTTAATTAGAACAAGATAAAGAAAGGAACATGAAGATGTTGACTATGTTTTATTGAGAGTAACTAGTGAGTATCGAAGATATTTGGGAAGGAAGAGAATAAGTGAAGAAGTAGTAGACCAATATGTATCTTTTTTTATTAAGAAAGTGCAAACACAAATAATTCAATGTTCACTCACCAGGTTATTCAATAGGTATAGTTTTTTTGGGATTATATTCTTGAAGACCGTATTAAGAGATTTTGGCAAGATATTTTTAAAGAAAATGGAATACTCTGCATAAAGAGGCAGAGGATGAGTTGAATGTATAATTATTAAAGGAGGGTATTCGAATATTCTCTATTTAAGGAATAAAATCTAATTTGTGGGTGTAAAGACATCCCTAATATCTTGGTGTTCTACTTAAAGGGGAAGAAGGCTATTTGACTAGTTGAGAGACTAATGAATATGTCATGTTGTATGAAGATTCATTCACTTGTGTAATATAGTGATGGCTTCGTTCAAATATGTAATATTGTGTTCCCCTCACCATTATCTTATGGAGAGAGACTCAGTTAAGATAAAAATAAACCACTTACACTTTAATTGATAGTAATATTATAGTGTATAATCTGTGTATCATGATGAAAACCTAATGTAACAATGTGTACGATCATATTATGAAAGAAACTTATAAAAATACAACATGATTTACTTAATTTCACATGTTTATGTTATTTGGGTGAATAAAATAATATATAGTTTGTAACACCCCAACCCCAGAAGCCTAGATATGATACATTATTTTATTCCATTGGCATGATTACAAGATATTTTTATACCAAATAACTTAATAGTTTATTAATTTTGGAAGACTAGATATATACATAAGTTCAACATTACAACTTGAAATGAAATACATTTCCATTGGGAACATCTACAACTCTTAGATTATCCATAAAAGTCATTCATAACATAATTTTTCACATCATGAGGAGAAATAAAACATAAGAAAGGGGTGTGCTCAGATTCTCAGTAAGGGTAAACAATACAACAAAAGCATAAATAATAAAGCAAGGTGAATAACTAAAAGTAAACATGCCATTAAAAATAAACTTGAACATAATATGACAGGAATAAGATCTAAATAAAATATTATATAATAAAACATAACTGTTGGTATTCTTCTAGTTTAATAGCAACATAGACTATCAATATTTAGTTTCATAATAAGGGAATGCGTAATGATAGACATTATAATCACACCGTCAAGGCCTCATGCCAAGACCATAATAACCATTCAGTCAAGGCCTTGTGCCAAGACACTAGTTTGTATTATGAGACCTACTGATGCATCTAGGGTCTATAGAGGGCCCCACACATCACTTTATAAGTCCAATAAAATCCTCATATATAAACATTCATATTGAAAAATAGGATATTAAATGTGAAAACTTCAACTATAACCCCTTAATGGTATTAAATTAGCACATCCATAGTAAAAACTAATCATAAAACCTTCATCAACCTATGTTATATGATATAATAATAGATAAAACTTAGTAACATAAAATATTTAACAAAAGATATTGGCATATATAAAGTTATTTTTAAATGAGACCACTGAAAAATTCATGAGGAAATAATCCTTAAACATTCTAATGTGTCCCATACCACTTTGAAACATTCAAATCACAATCCCTTAGAATATAGTGAGAATAATGATACTCTTGATTTTACATATAAAAGGGTACTACATGCACTATACACAATGAGTAAGTGGTGAACAAGGCATATATCTCATAGAAGTAAAGGTGAGACGAGAAAAACCTTTTTTACTTCGGAAAACGTACTTTTCAAAAATCACGTTTTATTTGTCACAAAATTTGTTATTATGAATTTATATCCCATAAAATAAAAGTTTAGTAAATTTAAATTATATTTGAAGCATAAATACAGTCCCACTTAAGTGAAATCATGTAAATTATTTTTGAAGAAGTTTTAGAATCAAAACATTTTAGTGTTGTTTAAGAAAAATATGATGTAGATTTTAAAGTAGAAACGAATGTTTGATTTATTATAAGTAGAAATTAACCAACATAGTTATTCATGATAAAATTTTTGATTTAAAAATAATAATTATGGACTAAAAAAGATTATATAGTGAGTTTGAGTGTGGGTAATAATTTGAGAAGTTCCCTCGAATCGAGCTTGCTTTATGGAAAGAATTAAGAAGGAAACTGCTTTAAAACATGTATATCCCCATAAAAGATGGGCGATATGATATTTAAATATGATTTTGGAACATATAAATATAATCTATGATAAATATTAAAATATATAGAATCATTACAGTTTATTAAATGTAGATTAAGAGTAACTTGAAGGAAAACAGGGGTTTAGGTAGAATCCCTTACCAAATTGTAATCAATCAAATCATATTTTTCAAAATTAATAGTCATGAAATGATACATTGAATACAATAAGAATACCTAAATTCATGATATTATACATCAATGGGCAGTATCCATACACCATACCCAAAAAAATATTGGTTAATAAGGAATGTCTCACAAAAAATGGAAGTGATATGAGAAAACCCTTACCATATGTCTGAACATGTTCTGCACTTGACATTAAAATCCTAGATAACCAAATTAATTAATTAATTAATTAATTCAGAACCTTATATAAATTTATTTTATTCATTATCATTTTATTAAGTTCATTTATAGACTTATTTATAAGTTATATTATTGAATTCTATCATTACAGAGTGTTCGTTCCTTGATTTCATGATTGGTTTTCTCAATTATAAGTAATTTAATTCATTTAGAATGGATAAAATTATACATAGTTGGAATTAAATGTTATTAATTAAAATTGTTGGGAGAAAATCCCTTAAGGTATCATTGAAGCATTTTTGAGGTGATTATGTTTGTAGACAAAGTGGACAACTGTGTTGTGATTGTTGACAAGGAAAACTATGACATACAAATTTGTTGAAAAAGGAGATTTCATGGTGGAATATCGAGTTCAAGAGCTATGGTCAATGACCCAGGTTTTATTCAAGAACGTCGACAAAGGAATAGATGATCTCGAGGCGGTACAAAAACAATAGATACAAGGTGGCACCATTTTCCATTGTTTGCCAAAATTTTGGGCCTGAAAATCCACAAACAGAGAAAAGTATTTTTGGAAAAGGGAATTGTGCTCTGAGGTCTTGGAGGATAGGAAACTTGCACACTATAAGTATTTGAAGATCAGATCATCAAAATATGGAAAAGGGATAAGGATCGCACAATTATTGGTGTGGTCACGTAGGTGACTTGCGCGCCATGAAGAGACTTGCGCGATGATGCCTTGGATGCTTGAGAACTTGCGTGCCTATTGGTTTTCAAGATCAGAAGATCAAAATATGGCAATGGAAAGAGGGTCGCATAGGTATTTGGTTTCGTCGTGTAAGTGACTTACAAAGGAAGAGACCTGCGCGCCGAGACTTGTACGCCGAGGGGTGACTTGCGCACCATCGCGCAGGGTGTCCAAAATGCCTATAAATACTGGAACACCTCTCCTCAGTTTGAATGGAGTTCAAAACTTTGAAAAATCAGAGCTCTCGTTGTGCAGGTGTGGTGGTCGCGCAAGTGGTGGTGGATCGCGCAAGTAGGACTTGCATGCCTATTTTGAAGAAGTGTGGTTGTTGTTAGTTGCATGCCAATATTGGTTTGGGCGTAAAGGGAAGTGAGTCTCGCAAGTTTGGAGTTGCAGAATCTTGTGTCATGCAAGTGGTTGAAGAAGACTTGCACGACAGCTATAACTTGCGCACCGATACTTGCGCACCAGATTAGACTTGCACGCCAAGTAAGGTTTATTTTCTGGCAGTGTTTTCGGGCTGCGTGGAAGCTGGAATTTTTCCCAATACCTTCAGTGCAAAGAGAAATTCATCTACGGGTGAAAGTCGGACTTCAACAAAGCATCTACATACAGAGGAAGATTCATTCCTTAATGGAAATGAAGAGACCTACAAGTCTATAAACTGTGAATGGATCTTTTCTGGAGTAGTGAGAAAAGGAAGAGGAATAAGGTGAT
The DNA here is from genome assembly GCA_963277665.1 of Viscum album. NCBI lineage: Eukaryota > Viridiplantae > Streptophyta > Magnoliopsida > Santalales > Viscaceae > Viscum > Viscum album. The sequence goes on from OY728147.1 coordinate 1,867,826,103, forward strand.
CCTCTCCATCGGCAGTGAGCTAGTGAGAGAGAAACAGGGAGTGACCCTTGGGAAAGCAGTGAGCTGACCCTAAACCTTGTTAAGGCAGTGAGCCTGGGACATAGTGACTGTTCCTGAACCTTTTAATCCACATCTAGTGAAGAATAGTGGAATTTGGTACGACTGGAAACTTGTTGGCCTATGCTCCTTGGATGTAGCTCAGTAAGGGTGAACCAAGTAAAAATCATTGTGTCTGCCCACATACTTCCCTTCATTGCATTTAAAGCATCATCATCTGATAAAGAAGAAAATAAGTGTTCATAATAAACACACAAGTGAAAAAAAAGTGACCCTTTTAATGAAGAGGTCATGATCCAGTGGGGTAGGAAGAACTTTGAAAAAGAATATCCACACCCTGATTCATCCCCCTCTCAGGGTATATAGGCCCCTATTGGTCCTAAAAATTGGTATCAGAGCCAGATTTCTTTTATCAAATTTTTTTTCTCTGACTTGGTTTAGTATATTGCTCAAGTTAAAAATCCAATCTGCTCTTATCATATTGTGCCATGGAAAAGTGAAGATCATAAATGAAGAAGCAGAAGGCTGGTGGTATTAGCTACTGTGGAAGTGTAAATGGAAAGAGTGTGATTCAGTTAAAGGAATCATGTAGTGAACAGAATAATGATTTGGATGAATCATACTATGAAAATACTTACTCATTCAATGATGCTGAAGGAATGAGTGAAGAACCTGATTTTAAAAGTGATTTTGGAACCATTGATGATGAAGAAATTCCATGAATACGAAAAGTGGAAGTTTTCCACAAGGCAATGGAATTGGATCAGAAATTGGATGAAGAGATAAAAACTAAATATATTCAGATCCAAGCACTGGAAAATAAGATCAACAAGATAAGAGGTCTGAATCAAAGGCTTATTGAATTAGCTATTAATATGAAGGAGAAAAATTATTCTTAAGATGAAAAATTGCGAAAGAGATCTGTAAAGGTGGAAAAATCAAAATCTGGTGACAAGGGGAAGAATCTGAACTCATATGAGAATCAAAATTTGAAATCTAAAAAAATGATCTTGCTACACATCTATCTGAACTAGTTCAGAATAATCAAAATCCACAAAAAGAGAATTCATGTTGTTCTGATTCCATTAAAGAAGAAAAATTGAAAGTGAAGGGGAAAAGTGACATGGTGGAAAAGCTCACACGGGAACTAGAAGATGAGTTGAGTAGAAAGAAGAATCTTAGAAAATAACTCAATGATCAACTTGAATCAAGAGATAAAATGATTTAGAAACTGGAGAAAAGGATAGAATCTGTCAAGAAAGAAATCAAATAATCTCACTCCAAAGAAAAACCCAAGTTAAAGGATGCTTTGCAATTGCTATTTGATTATCCTTCAGTAGGTGATGATGAAATAAAACCCAAATATGCTACATCATAGGAGAAGAATGAAAGGATTGTATCATCCTAAAGGCTATCCATATTGGGTAAATCTGGAATTGGATATGATGATCTCATTCCTATGCGTGATAGGAAAAGTGTAGTGAAAATATCCAGAGATAAGAAAAACCTTGTAGGTGCTGGAGATAGACCTAAAAGGGATTTTAAAGGAAGAAATTATAGCATGTTCTATTTTTGTGGTATTCATGGTCGTACATCAAGATCTATTTAGAGGCACAAAAATTCATCTCAGGCTGTAAAAATAGAAACGTTACTAGATCTGAGAAGAACAAGATGTGTCATGAGAAATCAGAAGGAAGAGTCTCTCAGAGGAAAGCATTCATTAGATGCTATTACTGTGGAAGAATGGGAAACACAATGAGTATGTGTCAGGAAGCCTATGAGCTCAATGTTAGAGGAAGAACTCAAGATGCATCAACATCTCGATAGAGAAATGATGAAATTTGGTATGCATTTAATAGAAAATGTTTTATATGTTCTGATTAAGGGCATTTGGCACGACAGTGCAGTAAGAAGAAAGCAGGAAAGGAAAAGGGACTCGAAAAGAGATTCTCGACTGCAGTGGTGAATAATGAGAAATCCTGCAATGGGAGATAAAGTCGTATGTTGAAGAATATGATTAAAGCCTCAGGGGAATCACATGGAGCTGAAAGAAAGGTGTATCATTCATTTCCTCTATCATACTCACAACTTCTCTCTAAGAAATAACATGAAAAAATCTGGAGGAAAAAGGGAGGAAATACTCTAGTTGTGAGTAAGAAGAATGTACGATCAGTGGAGGACTCAGCACCAGTGAAAAACAGTATGATAACTCAGATATCTGATAAAATAACGATGAACAAAGAATGCATTGAAAAATCTGCATATCGTATTCCTCAGCGAGAAGTGGAGGAAATAGAAAGACCCCTACAATGGTGGAAGATGAAAGAGAATATGACAAGTTGAAATATTCCTAACCAGAGAAGGAAACAAGGGAAATTGAATTTTGGTGAAACATCAAAGAAGGAAATGTGTACTTGTGGGTTTAAACCCCAAATGGTGAGAAAGGCTAGGCCTGCAAAATCTTCATGTCAGAAAAAGACTCAGCATGTGAGTAATGAATGCTTAACCATATGTCTAGAGCAGTTGAAGTTGGATAGGTAGCTAGAAGAAGCAAGGAAAGAGTGTGATGCTCTGTAACAAAGAATCAAAATGTTGACCTCTCAGGATGAACCACAATCCTCTTCTTGAGGATTACAGAAGAGCCCCTCTCCCAATGTATATAAATGTTGTTAAATGATGATTCACGTGTTTCAGGTTTTAGGGAGATATGATCCAAGGGGATGTGGCATCTAAAGATGCTAAGTGGATAAGTGATCTGCTTCAGAGTTTTAATTGACTCAAATCTGGTACCAAAGTTGGAGAAGAAAGGGATAAACATAGCACAATAAGAAGTAATTGTGTTATTTACTTTATATCTTGTTTCCTACACTGAGTTCTAACTCAGTAGGCTTAGAGATTTTGTTAGTGGCTCAATGCCGAGTGGAAAATAAGAATAAATGATGCAGGAGAAGAAGAGTGTTTATGGGTCTAAATAGTGGGCATAACCCCAGGAAGTGTTTCGTAACATAGGGGGTGCATTCAATAAAAAAATCAGATGCAAGAGACATAAAATAAATAATTGGATGACTCAGCTCAGGTTTTTCCTATCGAGGGAAGAAAGAAAGACAATTTTTAGGATACCAATAAGCTTCAAGAGAGTATCAACAATGTTTCAACAAGAAGCTCAGAAACGTAGCTGAACAAATTTATTCCACTTAACAATGAAACAATGATAAATTTCTTGATGAATGTGATGAGGAAGTAAGAAATGTAGGGGGAGAAGAAGTGGATGATATTGATTCAGAAGAAGATACTGATAAAGAGTATGAGGAAGTAAATCTGTATTTTCACAAAATCCAATGTGTCGAGCTGAAATTGATAAGTATAATATCATTGGTAATCAATCAGCTCCAGTTCAGACAAGGAAAAAGAAATCACTACAGCATGCATCTTTTCTATCTTAGGGTGAGCCGAAATGTTTTTCTGATGCAGTTGAAGATGAAAAATGGGTTCAGGCTAAGAATGAAGAGCATGATCAGATTGATAAGAACCAGACATGAGATATTGTTTCGAGGCCAGCAAATAATAACTTCATCGGGGATAAATGGGTATTTTTCAACAAGATGAATGAAGATGACACAATGATTTGAAACAAAGCATGACTGGTGTGCAAAGAATACTCCCAAATAGAGGTTATTGATGTCGATGAGACATTTGTAGCAGTTGTAAGGCTGGAGACAATCATATTATTTTTAGCCACAATATTGCAAAGAAAGTTAAAAGTGTTCCAGATGGATGTCAAATCTGCATTCTTGAATGGATTTCTAGAAGAAGAGGTTTACATTGAGCAGCCAGATGGTTTTCTCATTAACGAGGATGAGAAAAATATTTTTAGGCTAAAGAAGGCACATTATGGGATGAAATAAGCACCAAGATCATGGTACTCAAGGCTTGATCCGTACTTGAAGAAGCTTGGTTTCCAGTGTGGAGGAGTTGATTACAATCTCTATTTCAGCAATGACAATAATCAAAGGATGATGGTGCTTGTGTATGTCGATGAATTGTTTTTGGAAGATCAGATGAAGATTAGTGCAGACAGTTTTCTGAATTCATGAAAAATGAGTTTGAAATGTCAATGATTGGAGAGATGACGTTTTTCCTTGGTCTACAGGTGACAAAAAGAAGGAATGAAACATTCATTTCTCAATCTAAATATTCCAAGGAGGTTCTGAGAAGGTTTGAAATGGAAAATTCCAAGGAATTTAAGATTCTGGTTGCTACCCGGATGAAATTATCAAAATATAAGAATGGAAAGGTAGTTAATATCACAGAATTCAAGGAAATTATTGGAAGTTTGATGTACTTGACTATGACAAGGCCTAATATTGTTTTCGTCACATGCCAAGCAGCGATATTTCAGAGAAATCCCATGGAAAACCACATCCTCACAGTGAAAAGAATACTTCGATATATCAAAGGCACTGTGGATTTTAGTCTGATGTATAATGACAAATCTCAGTCAGTGTTATTGGGTTACAAATATGCATATTGGGCTGGATCAGCAGATGACAGAAAATCAACGTCCATAGGTGCATTCTATCTTGGTAGATTGTGCATTTCTTGGCTAAGAAAGAAGCAAGATTGCATTTTATTGAACACCGAAGAAGCTGAGTATATTTCAGCCACTCAAGAATGCACACAGTTATTGTGGATGAAGCAGCATCTTGAAGATATGGGAGTTGAAGTGAAGTCTCCGATCGGAATCTAGTGCGATAACTCCAGTGCTATAAATCTCAGCAAAAATCCCGTTCATCACTCAAGGACAAATCACATTGAGATAAAGTGTCATTTTATCAAGGATTAAGTTGAGCAGGGAATCGTGAAGTTGGAGTATATTCATATAGAGCTACAGGTTGCAGACATTCTGACAAAGGCCTTACCTAAGGAAGCTTTTGAGAGGCATGGACTGTCTCTGGGAGTTCAATCGACTCCCTGCACTTGAAATAGTGTGGATGTGGAACACCCCCCGTCTACCCGAGGTATGATGTTTTTTTCCCTAATGAGCTGATATGTGTTCTCTACTCTGTTACAGACTACAAAGGAGTGACCTTTGGGTTTGTTGACAAAGGGGGAGAAAATAGTGATTGTTCAAGGTGAGACAGTATGACCATTTGATAAATCATGATTGATACGGGGAGAACCTGAAAGGTGGAGTAGCCAGATAGGGGGAGTTGAAGCTAGTTGCACGTGATTATCTAGAGCTTAGCTTGGACAACACATGAAATAGGTGTGAGCAGAAATGGGAAGAGTATTAAATATGATGAAGCTAGAAGTGATCGATCAAAGAATAGATATCACGACAGCTGAGGATCATGATAAAAGTAGAAGAGTGGTGTTGGAAGAATATTTCCAAAAATTGGTATCGGTTGGGTAAAAATTGTTATCAGTTTGGTGTCAACAATGGATGTCAGAATTGAAGTGATACATTGATGAAATTTTCATTTACTCTTTTTTTTTCATGCCGAGAATTGCTCATGTGGGCTTAGATTATGTGTTGAGTAAATCCTTGATCGCTATCAGAATCGTAATAGGTGAATGGTGGATGAAGAATTAACGATTTATCTTTTTATGGAAGATTTTCCAACAAACTCAAAGGGAGAGATTATTGGGAAAAAATCGCTCAAGGTATCATTGAATCATTTTTGAGGTGATTTTGTTTGTTGAAAAAGTGGAAAACTGTGCTGTGATTGTTGACAAAGAAAACCATGACATAAAAATTTGTTGACAAAGGAGATTTCATGGTGGAATGTCAAGTTCAAGAGCTATGGTCAACGACCCGTGTTTGATTCAAGAATGGCGACAAAGTAATGGATGATATGGAGGTGTTACAAAATGAACAGATACAAGGTGGCACCGTTTTCCAGTGTTTGCCAAAATTTTGGGCCTGAAAATTGACAATTGAAGAAAATTGTTTTTGGAAAAGGGACTTGCGCGCTGAGGTCTTAGAGGATAGAAAACTTGTGCACCATATGTTTTTGAAGACCAGATCATCAAAATATGGCAAAAGGATAAGGGTCGCGCAAGTATTGGTGTGGTCGCCCAGGTGACTTGTGCACTATGAAGAGACTTGCGCACCGATTCCTTGGATTCTTGAGAACTTGCGCGCCTGTTGTTTTTCAATATCAGAAGATCAAAATATGGAAAAGGAAAGAGGTTCACATAGGTATTTGGTTTGGTCGCGCAAGTGACTGGCAAAGGAAGAGACCTGCGCGTTGAGACTTGCACGCCGAGGGGTGACTTGCGCGCCATCGCACAGGGTGTCCAAAATACCTATAAATACTGGACCACCCCTCTTCATTTTGAAGGGAGTTCAACAATTTTAAAAATCAGAGCTCCCATCGTGCAGGTGTGGTGGTCGTGCAAGTTGTGGTGGATCACTCAAGTAGGTCTTGCGCACCTGTTTTGAAGAAGGGCAATTGTTGTTAGTTGCATGCCAATATTGGTTTGGGCGTAAAGGGAAGTGAGTCGCGCAAGTTTGGAGTTTTAGAAGCTTGTTTCGTGCAAGTGGTGGAGGAATACTTTCATTCCAGTTGTAACTTGCTCGCCAATACTTGCGCGTCGGATTAGACTTGCGCACAGAGTAAGGTTGATTTTTTGGCAGTGTTTTCGGGCTGCGTGGAAGCTGGAAGTTTGCCTGATTCCTTCGGTGTAAAGATAAATTCATCTATGGGTGAAAGTTGGACTTCAAAATAGCATCTACATACAGAGGAAGATGCATTCCTTCATGGAAATGAAGAGACCTACAAGTCTATAAACTGTGAGTGGATTTTTTCTGGAGCAGTGAGTAAAGGAAGAGGAAGAAGGTGATCCTCTCCACCGGCAGTGATCTAGAGAGAGAGAAACAGGGAGTGACCCTTGGGAAAGCAGTGAGATGACCCTAAACCTTGTTAAGGCAGTGATCCTGGGACATAGTGACTGTTCCCGAACCTTTGTATCTACATCTAGTGAAGAACAGTGAAATTTGGTACGATCGACAACTTATTGGCATATTCTCCATGGATGTAGCTCAGTATGGGTGAACCAAGTAAAAATTTATGTGTTTTCCTGCTTACTTCCCAGCATTAAATTTAAAGCATCATCATCAGATAAATAAGAAAACAAGTGTTCATAATAAACACACAAGTGCAAACAAAGTGACCCTTGTAAAAAAGAGGTCAAGATCCAGTGTGACAGGAAGAACTTTGAAAAAGAATAACCATACCCTGATTCACCCCCCCTCTCAGGGTATATAGGCCCCTATTGGTTCTAAAAAAACCATAAGTGTAAATGGTTTATTATATCATTGGGTAATATATTATGAGTTTGAATAATTAGATAATATATTTAGTGACGATCGTTTTGATTTTTATAGTGGTTATTGATAACAACAAACTAGCATTGTTCTATAATTTAATATCATGTAAAAATGATGGTTCTGGAATAATTATATAATTTATAATACAGTTTTTATAATCTGTTTCAACTATAAAAATGGTTTCATGAACAGATTTTTAAAATAAATTAAAGAACGAAACTTTGTCATCCATGAAGGTTTTAAATTGGCACCTCCCAAACGATGTTTTTTCTTATAAAATAAAAGAGAGAGTGAGGATATTGATAATTGATATGACATTAACATGATATAATTATAGTATATATATGATAATAGAGTTATAAAGTTCAATTGTAAAGAGAAGGTTAGGAGACAATAATAAAAGAAGGAACTTAAAAATAAATTAAATAGAAAAAGGAATTAGATTTAACCTCTTGAAATATCCCCCTTGAGAACCTACTTAAGGGGTGTAGTTTTCGTATTTAGAAAGACCAAGATCTCCTGGACATGGTGAGAGGCTAGGGAAGAGTACTTGGGAAGAAATTTGATAATATTTAATTCTTTGATGAGTGAAGATAAAAGGGAGTGATGGGTGGCTTTTATAGTTTAAAAGATGAGTGATTTTTGATTATCTTATTCATTATTTTATTATTTTTCTCAAGACAATGAATAATGTTCATTATTATGACCAAAAATAGTAATAAGTGCATGTGAGTTCGAACCGCGTGTTCTTACATCATCTATGATGCAAGTAATAGTCTATTTATCTAATAATATATTTATATCATAAATTACCATATTTTACTATTCACCAAAAATTAAAGTATTTCATAAAAATACAAAAACATTCACCCTAACCATTTTCTGACATGTAGAATTAAAAAATGGACTCCATTTTATAGAAATAATATTCTTACTGTAAGAAATTCAATTTTTAAATAAACTCATTATTTTGTTGAAAATATAGATTTTAATTTTAAAACTGATTTTATAATACATTCAAAAATTAATTGAGGTCTCATACAATTATCCTAAAATAATAGGACAAAAAAATATTTATTTTGGAAATTATTTTATTAAAATGAATTTTATTTTAAATAAATTTACTAATTTAATATTTTAAATACATTTTTATTACTCACAAAATATAAACACTTAATTCTTATTTTTAAAACATTCACTCTCATTTATAAGGTGCCTAAATATTTTTCATACTTTCATGGGTGAGGTTATTATTCATAAGGGCCATGTAAATATTCGTAAGGGTAATAATACTATTCATTGGGGTACATTACTATTCATAAGTGTCAAGTTACTATTCACTAAAAAATTAAGTTGATCCTATTAGACTCTAAAAAACTAACTGATCGCAACGATGTATGTACATTTTTCAAAATTCAAATCACAAAAGTGGAATTTTTTTTTCATGGCTAGGTTATAACTATAAAAAAGTGAAATTTCATAGAGACTCAATGTTGTGTGCATATAGGCTATCAAATTAATTGAAATTATTTATGAAGAAAAATATAATAAAATCTTGGGGTGTCATATTAATAGTGAATATATTCGTAACATAATTTATTTTTTATCTAAATAATTATAATAGTCAATATATATATTATTTAATTAAATAATATATTGATAAAAATGAATTTTTTAAAAATAATCAAACATATATATTCAAATTAAAATATTATTTTACACAAAAATAATACTATAAAATATTAATTTTTATAATATTAGTTGATTACAATTATTTATAATCATTATTATTATTAATTAAAATACTTAATCTTAAATTAATTAAAATTATTAATAAAATTAATGGGGTGTTACATTATTCTCCCATCGATATAATTTCATCCTTTCAATTCGAAACTGAACTTTGAATGTTATAAGTTAATGCTTGAAAATTACCTTGTGGGAAACCCATAATGAAAATAGGGTTATTAAAATATCATCTTAAAAAATGGATAAGGGAAATGAAGTGGTCAACATAAAATTATGCTTTCGAATGGGGTGACATTAGTTGGAATTAAAAACCTTGACCTGGAAGAAAAATAAAAATATTAAGTTTTTATGGATTGTGATAGAGAAAATGTTCATATGAAAGTTTATTACTACAAAACTATAAAACACTGTAAAAAAAATTCGTTGATCTTATAAAGTATTATGATAACATGGTAACATTTTATTTAATACTCTCTTCCTTGAGTTGAGGAATTATTTTACTCTATAAGAGTATAAATATAAATTTCTATTTCAAAAACACAATATTATCCTTGGATTTCACCTTGAACTATCTATAATTCATATCTTAGCATAGGTTTCACCATGTGGTGAAGTAATACATTAACCTATAAAACCTCAAAAAATGATCAACTTAAATCATTTATAAATAGTTAAATTTTCCAAAATATAATGATCCAACACTTTAGAAAGAAGGTAACTGAATTTATAAGATGAACTAAGACATGAGGCATCTCTAAATTTTCACTTTCCAAACATTTGGATAACTACATCATGCATCCTCTTGAAATATAGTAATAAATTGAACTACCATACAACCTTATTGGAAACATGAGTTCTTTCTTATTCCTTAAGTAAGATACATGTTATTAGATATATTCCTTAAATACAAAAGTGTTGTAAACTGTATCAATGATAGCATAGACTTCTAGGTGAAAAATAAATAATCATTTCCAATGTAGTCAATACTTCTAAAAATAAATCATTTCATGTATTAATTACAAGAAATTAATATCCTAAAGGACTTAATAATTTAGTGGTTTTAGAAGACTAGATACATACATAAGTCAAACATTATAACTTGAAGTGAAATACATTATATAAATTCCATAGGGAACATTTAAATATTTTAGATTATCCCTAAAAGTCATTGATAATATACTTATTCGCATCCTGAAGAGAAATAAAACTTAAGAAAGGGGTGATCTCATATAACCAGTAAGGGTAAATAATATACTAGAAGAATACATAATAAGGCATGGTGAATCACTAAAAGTACAAATTCCATTTAAATTAAACTTGAAAATAATATGATAGGATTAATAGGTAAATAAAATATTACATAATAAAATATACCCATGGGTATTCTACTAGTATAATAACACCATGGAGTATCAATATTTAGATTCATAATGAGGGAATGAATAATTTCAGACATCATAATCACACCATCAATGCCTCATACCAAGACCATAATAACCATTCTATCAAGGCATCATTCCAAGACACTAGTTTGTCTTATGAGACCTAATGATGCATCGAGGGGTTGTATTAGGCCCCGACCATAAATTACTATGTCCTATACATTTTTTATCTATAAAGGGTAATATATAAACAACATAAACATTTTTATTGAAAAAATAGCTTATAAAATGTGAATACTTCGACTATAACCCATGAATGGTTTCAAATTAGCACATCCATAGTCAAATTGATCATCAAAACTTCATAAAAATATGGTATATGATATCATAATATATAAAACTCAATATAATACTATATTAAACAAAGGATATTGACGTATATGAATTTATTTTTAAATTTGACAATTGAAAAATTATTGAGGAAATAATCCTTAAACATTCCCAAGTGTCCCATACCACTTTGAAATATTCAAATAACAATCCCTTAAAATATAATGAGAATAATGATACTCTTGATTTTAAATTTCAAAAGGAATTAAATACAAAATATATAAAAATATGTGGTAAACAATGCATATATATTTCATAGATGTAAAAGTGAGACGATAAAAACCCTTTTTACATTTGAAAAAGAGTAATTTTGGAAAATCATTTGTAGTTGTCATAAAATAAGATTGTAAAATGAATATACCATAAAATAAAATGTAAGGAAATTAAATTTATATATTAGGAATAAATTATTTATCATTGAAGTAAAATCATGTAAAAAGTGTTTTTAAAGAATCTTTAGAAGTAAAACATTTTAGAGGAGTTTGAGGAAAATATTACAGAGATTTTAAAGTGGAAAGGAATGTTTGATTTAATAAAACCAGTAATTACCCAAGATATTTTTGCATGAAAAAATTTGTGATTTTACAAAAATAATTATGGATTAATATATTTTTTATAGTGCTTTTGAAAATGGCTAAGAATTTGAGAAGTTCCCTTGAATCAGGCTTGTTTAACAGAAATAATTAAAAGGGAAACCATTTTGAAACATGTATATCCCTATTAAAGATGGATGATATGATATGGATATATGAGTTTGGAACAAATAAATATAATGTAGTATAAATATTAAAAAATATATAAGAATTATATTTTCTTAATGGTAGAGTAAGAGTAACCTGAAAGAAAAAAGATGGGATCAGGTAGAATCCATTACTAGTTTCTAATCAATCGAATCATATGCCCCAAAATTAATAGTCCTAAAATGATAAATTTAATTCCATGATACTATATATATACATTATATGATTCAGAAATGGGTATTATCCATGAACCATACATAAAAATAGTACTGGTGAATAAATAATTTCTCATAGAAATGGAAGTGAGATGAGAAAACCCTTACCTTATGTCCGAACGTGTTCTTCAAATGACATTAAATTCCAAGATAACAAAATTAAATCCATTAATTAATTAATTAATAACCTTATATACATTAATCTTATTAATTATAGTGTTCTTTACTTCATTTATGGACTCATTTATAAGGTATGTGATTGAATTATGTTGTTTTGGAGTGTTCATTCCTTGATTTGATGATTAGTTCACTCGATTTTATGTAATGGAATTCCAGTGGAATGTATATAATTCTACATAATTGAAATTAAATGTTATTAATGAACATAGAGAATATTAAATGGTTAATTATGTAATTTGGTTATATATTATCAGGATGTATCATTATATAATACATTTAGTGATGATTGTTTATATTATTACAGTGGTTACTGATCATAATAAACTAGTTTTCTCCTATTATTTAATATAGTGTAAAAATAACGGTTTCCGAATCATTAAATAAGTTATAATACACATTTAAAAATCTGGTTGAATCATAAAAATGGTTTCATGACTAGATTTGAAGAATAAATTGAAGAATGAAACTTGTTCATCCGCAAAGGTTTTAAATTGGCACCTCCCAGATGATGATTTCATTTATAAAATAAAACAGAGACAAAGTAAGGATATTGATAATGGATATGAAATAAACATGATATAATCCTAATATATATATCATAATGTATTTATAATGATAAATTGGACATATGATGTTAGGATAGAATAATAAAAGAATTAACTTAAAAAGAAATTAAATAGAAAAAGGAAGAGGATTTTACCTTTTGAAATATCCTCCTTGAGAACCTCCTTAAGGGAAAGAGTTTTGGTATTTTGAAAAGACCAAGAGATCATAGATGTGGTGAGAGGATAGGGAAGTGTATTTTTTCATAATTTTGAGATGCTTCAAGGATTAGTGGAGTGAAGAGAGGAGGGAGTGATGAGGGGCTTTTATAGTGGATGAGAGGAGTGATTTTTGAATATCTTATTCATTATTTTATTATTTTTCTCAAGACAACAAATAGTGTTGATTATTGTGACCAAACATAGTAATAAGTGCATATGAGTTATAAAAAAAGTGTTCTTACATCAACAATGATTCAAGTAATAGTCTATTTATCTTATAATGTATTTATAACGTAAATTAGCATATTTTACAGTTCACAAAATTCATATATTTTAGAAAAATACCAAAAAATTCAACATAACCATTTTTTGATATGTAGAATTTAAAAATGGACTCAATTTTACCAAAATAATTTTCCAAATATGTGAAATTTAATTTTTAAATAAAATCATTATTTATTTGAAAAATAAATATTTTAATTTTAAAAATAATTTTTTAATACTTTCAAAAATTAACTGAGATCTCATGAAATTATCATAAAATAATAAAGCAAAAAAATATTTATTTAGGAATAAATTTTATGAAAACGAATTTTATTTATAATAAATTTATTAATTTAAAATTGTAAATAAATATTTATTAATCATAAAAATACAAACACTTAATTATTTATTTTTAAAGCATTCAATATCATTTATTAGGTGATTAAATTTTATTTACACTTTCATGGGTGATGTTACTATTTATAAGGGTCAAGTTAATATTCATAAGGGTAATTTTACTATTCATAAGGTTACATTACTATTAATAAGGGTTAAATTACTATTCAATATAAAATTAAGTTGATCCTACTAGACTTTAAAAAACTTACTGATTGCAAATGTATATGTCTGTTTTTTAAAATTCAAATAACAAAAAAGGAAAAATTATGTTTCATTGATAGCTTATAACTATAAAAAATTGTCGTTTCGTAGAGAATCAGTGTTGTGTGTATGTAAACTATCTAATTAATTGTAATTATTTATGAAAAAAATATACCATAAAATATTGTGGTATCATATTTATAGTTAATATTTTAATAACATAATTTACTATTTATAAAAATAATTATAATATTAAATATATATTATATTTAATTAAATAATCTATTGATAAAAATGAATTTTGAAAAAATAATCAAATATATATAATAATACTAAAGTATTATTTTACACAAAAATAATACAATAAAATGTTATTTTTCAAAACATTAATTAATTAAAATATTTATAAGTATTATTATTATTATTTAAAACACTTAATTTTAAATTATTTAAAATTATTTAGAAAATTACTTGGGTGTTAAATAGTTTGTTCTTTATCCACTAGAGAGGTTCAAAAGACTAGATGGGGTTTAATTATAGAAAGAAGATTTCTAATATAGTAAAACATTGAACCCACCTAATTCAGCCCCCTCTGAGTCATGTCTACACCGATCCACTAGGACACATATTGTCATCAAATCATTGGTTCCATTTAATTGGAAAATTTTTATCACAAATGAAATTAGAGAACATTGTTATATCTATGATTGGTTTTGAAAATTTTATCAATTTTTTGTACTATAAATACACGAGGTGAAAATTTTAAGTGTTAAAAGAATAAGGATGAAATATTTTTTTTCCCTTCGTGCCAATGTAAATCTATTGATTATTGTTCATCTAGTGAATCTAGTCTATGATATAATAATGTATGATTAAATGAGTCACTCTGTGAATTTTATTCTATAGTTAAGGACTACTTTATGGAAGTTCTCAGTAATATTTTATCTTAAATATTTTCATACATCAAGTGAATAAAATATGAGAAGTCACAATTTTAAAAAAAATACGATTTAATGGAAGATGAACTGAAAAATAAAGTAAGCTACTATGACAATCTCATAAATCTTTAGATGGTTAATTAAAAAAATATATCACTTTGAAATGAAATAATTTCAATTGTTAGAGAGGAATTGAAAAAGGAGTTTTTTGAGAAATGATTTTTATAAAATATATTCAAAGAACTGTTCCATGCATTAAAGAAGTTTCATAAAGTCTACATGAATGTTAAGTTCATCCATGTGAAATATAAAGTAAAAAATTTGAAAATGAAAATTTACAAATTGAGATGTGGAAAATATTTGAGGATAAATCTCATAAGTTTACAAAATACTAAGAAGACATGCTAAGATCTGTTGTGGATGAAAAGAATTCTCTTAATATGATGTTCCTTGAGAAGTACTTCCACTGGTACTTATAAAAGGAGTATCACATTAGAGAAGATTAAAATAGTGGAAATATGTTTTTAAATCATCTATAAAAGACTCCACCAAAAGATCAAAGAAAAAGGAATCACATTATTTTGTTTATTTTGGTTTCATGGAATCTGTTTGGGTAAAAATTATAGGAAAAAATTTTAAATCTATAAAAATATAGAAAATAATGTTTTTTAAGATATCCATAAATAAGTGAAGGATGGATATAGGTATAGGGAAGAAAATTTCCTCCCAAAATGGTTCCCAAAATTTTGGGGTTCAAATAAAAAATTAGGAAGGATCAAAATCTGTATTGATTTCACATATATGAAAAATTAAAGAGGTTTATAGGCCACTTTTGGTGCTGTTGGAGGTTTGGACATAAGGTTATTAAATGATGGATTATCATGTCATTATATAGAAAAAGTAAAATCTCAGAATAATGGGGAATAAAATCATAAATTTAATTAAAACATGTTGGAATGAATTTCGTTTCATATAATATAAGGAATCTATCATGAGGGAATAAATTTTATGTTTTGAGCTAGTTATCTGATTTTTTATTTTTTTCAATGTTATGGACAGTTTTTGTATATAATATCTTAACATAACTACTATACTAATGAAATGATAAGGACACAATAGTAGGTCAAGAAATAAATAAATAGAGGTATGGTTTCCCTAAGAAACAAAAAATTGAGAAATAGGAAAAGTTTACACCTAAAAGTTAGTTAAGACTGATGTTGATCAAGATTTGATCACATGGAGACGATGATTCTATTGTGGAAAGAGAGGCTGCATCATAGACGATTGAAAAATGGACATTAACATCAAAGTGAAAGGAATAAATATGGAATTAATAATATAATAGTCAATCTGTGTAAGAGATAGAAGGATTGGCATGTTTTTTGACATTCCTGATTATAAAGAAGAAAACATTCCCAAAAAGGGTAATCCTAAGGCTACTGAAAGTGTGTGTGAAAGGTTCTAATATAATATACCTAATAATATCATATGTATGTATGTTCATCCTAGTCAAACAAAAAACTAATGAAAATAACCTTCAAATTATATGACAAGAATATTTCTATAAGGAAGGAGTGAACAACCAAGAAGAACTCTGGGTATGTGAAAAATTAATGCATTATCATATATCTTGACCTATTGTAAAAGTCTAAGAAGATTTAGAAAGTTGAAAAGAAGGAAATTTATCACATTAGTAAAGTGATGATGTAAAATCTAGCTAATAAGAAAGGTGAAAAATAAAGAAGTATATACCACCTAAAAAAGAAGAAATTTGAAAAATAAAGGGAGAAACTGGCAAGAAGATGTTAAAACACATTAGATCTCAAAGGAGAGGATTAAATTGGTTGAGGTTTAAAATTAATTTCTCTTACAATAACTAAAGAGTCTATGAAGGATCATATTATTCCAATATTATTTTGTTTATGGTTGAATATAGGTAATTAAAGGCGAATAATTATGAAGAGTATCCCTTAAAGGGGCTATCAAAGAAGTGACAGATTTTAGGATTTATCATTTTCTAGTTAAATATGGAATATTGAAAGCCTATTTTAAGGGGAATAATTTGGTTTTTTTTCTCTATATTAACACTATTTTAGTTTATATTGAATATAGAAATGAAGTGGGAGTGATTATTTATTTAAATGGGAAACAAACTGTACAAAAATATTTATGTTTTTTTGTAAAGCTGAGTCCAGACTCATAAAAAATCCTTGAAATCTATTTGAGTAGTCCCTAATCAGTAAAATATTTATTTGTAACCACATTATTGATATTTATGTATATAATTCATAACTAAACCAATATCGCTCTATTTTTTCTAAACTAAGCTAGCCCAAGTAGACTTAGTGTTGGTTAGTAGATAGAATATTTCAAAGGAAAATGTTTTACCACCATAATCTCATGGATTGAGATGAAAAAAGTAAATGTGAAAGAATAAAATAGGACAATTATTTTCTTAAAAATAGATGATTTATTTATATAACATATAAAATAAATCCATTACAATCATTATGTTAATAAGGGGAAGAACATATTTCCCCTTAAACATTTCACAATTAGGAGATAATAATTAAATAAACCAATGGAGTAAATTTTGATTTGGGAAAAACTTCCATGGGGCGGATTAAATTTCCCCATGGGTTTAAGTTTTATTTATTGTTAATTAGCTTTGTTGTCAAAGATATTTTTTTAATTATGAAAATAAAAATTAAATGGTGATGGAGTGAGTATACACCAATTTAACATGAAGTTCAATGCCCATATATTTATGTAAAATAGAAGGATAAATAAAAGGATACACATGAATTTCTAGCTAGATATATTCAAGTTAGAAATAAAAATATCATATGATTAGAGAGATATTTTTTAAGTCAAAGAAAAATTATGAAGCATGGAGGACCACTTTCTAAACTATGTTACAATTTAAGGCTAAGAATGAATAATCTAGATACAAAACTAGTTATGTTGGAAAATTTGTATAAGATATAGTTAATAAGGTTTAAACAAGTTTATTGTTTTAATGAAGCTATCTGAGATTTTTTTAATGTATCAGTACATTCCAATAATAAAGGTTTTTTTTATTTATTATTTAATCAGCCATATATCAAGGTTTGAGAAAGTTGGATTTGATTTGATGAGTCCCTAAACCAAGTTTAAGTAAATATGAGAAAAATAACTAAGACTATACGTGTGTAAGATATAGATTGACCATAAGTAAAGTTTTTACAAGCCTTACCTGATTTCCAAAAAGGCGTTCCATAAGGTTTGGATAAGTAGTCACCATATGTCTTAGACTATCATCTCATAAGGTTGTGAAAATCAGAGGGTAAGGTTGAGACTTTTCATTGTGATGTTAAAATATATCACCATATGTTTGAGACACCATCATCATATGGTTGATGATAACACCTCATAAGGTTTAGACACTTTTTATAGTTCATAAACTGTCAATAATTCTAAGAATTTAAAGAATTTTATATTCAAAAAAGAACTAATTTTTAATGAAACTAAAGCCATTATTTCATGTTCAGAACATCATGAATATTAGATGAGACATTATCCAAGCCTAATTTAAGAAATATTAAATGAGATAAAATATGTATCATAATACCATCTATTAATGAATTTCAAATGAAAATATTTGAATGTCATCATTTGTGATCAAAATGAGGAAAATATTGTGTTTTTATTCAAAGATATTAACTTCACAAAATGAATTTTTATCATAGATGTTCGAATGAGGAAGCTAATATTAAAGATAAGAAGTAAGATCATCGTTGAGAGTAAAATATAATAATTCAAAGTGCCCAAGAATTTGAAAATTCTATTCAAATTGATATATAATTAAATGTGAAAGTTTTGGAGATGTTCTTAGATAATTAAATCAAAAATAACTATGTTTTTATTCAATATATGATTTGAGAACAAAAATCTATTAAGTTATTTGATATTTAAAATTGATGTTGGAGCTTAAGCTATGATTTTATATAATTCTTATAAATAATAGAGATCTCTACACTATATTCAAATAATGTTTTAGATTTTATACTACCGTTGAATAAATATTTTTATATATTTTTTGAGTTAATTTTTAAAAGAATAAGACACCCAATGCATCTGAAAAAAATGTAGTCATATTCATCCATGAGAAATAAAATAATATAAAAGTACACAATAATCATTTGACCATGGGACAATATTTAATGAAAATAAAATTAAAGATTGTGGGGAGAATAAAATGTTATTGTGCATGATCTTTATTTTTCATGAATGAGACCACTACTTTGTTTCTATATATTTAAATTTGAGAAGAACCAACAAAAATAAAAATTAGCCACATGTACTAAAAATCAAAGAATTTATTCAGAAAAAATGGACGTAATTTATGTAAGGAAGGGAGTGTTTTATAGATGAGAGTGATAAGAGAAACCATAACTCTCAAAGGAATAATAATAACTAAGAATCCTAGAGAAACTAGAATCTCTCTTGATGAAGAAAAAGAGAAGTATTGTGTTGATCCTGTATAGAATAGAATAAATATTTTTGGTTTAGAATAAGATAAAGTGATATATAAGAAGAGAAATATAATTAACAGATCTTAAAAATCCAAATCAATGAGTGTCAAAGATATTTTTGAAATAAGAGAAGTAAAAGGAAAACCAGTAATCCAAAAAGGATATTCACATATTGAGAATGTAAATAGTATAATTATTTATTTTTCACTTACCATGCGATTATCTATAAAGATAATTTTTAGGATTTATTCCTGAATAATGAGTTAAATGAGTCTAAAAACTAGTTTTTGAAGAAACTAGGATGATATTCATAGATAATAAGAGGCCAGATTGAATGTGCAATTCTTGAATATAAGAAGGCAGCAAAAAATTATCTATTTAAGGATGAAGATCTATCTTTTTGGGTTTAAAGGAATCCATATATATATTGGTGATCTACTTAAATAGGAGGAAGCTTTATTGACCATTTTAGGGTGTAAAGGCTATGAGATATAATATAAATATAACTTCACTTGCATAATATAGTGGTGGATCTATTCAAATTTATAATATTTTCAATCCCTCAACTTTTTATTTAGTGGGAGAGTGGGTTTGAATAACAAAAAACCACTCAGATTACAATTTATAAAAAAATTATAAAATGAAATTTTTGGACCAAGATAATAATTAGTTTCAATAAGGAGTAGGTTCACATTGTGATTAGAACTTGTTAAAATATTGAATTCTTTACATTATTTTTTAACTTGAATTCATGTGATTTATGTGGGTTTACTGAACAAAAAAATATACAGTAGATTATTAAAGAAAAAATGGTTCAAAATACTAAATGGTGTTAGTTATAAAAAGTATATTTTTAATTTGGAAAAAATTTAGCCACATCTAATTTACCCTACCTCTCCGGTGTTTCTACACTAGTCCATTAGGTATTACAATATTTAATTAAATAAATATTATTCATCCACTCAATAAATAAATTTTATATTAATAATACATGTGAATAAATATTTATTGTAATATTTACATAACTAATTAAACATTTATATTAATCTATTCACTTAATTGGATTATAAATTAAAATTTATTAATTACATTTTTATTAATAAAAAAGAGATAATATTCAACTCACATATTATAAACTCGAATATCTCATGATTAAAAATTTTAAATAAATAATACCTATATAATTATTATCCCTTGAGCTGGGAATAATATTTATGCTTAAAATTAAATTAATTATAATTTAGTGTGATTCTAGATACACATAATGTATGACCATCTATGACAATTTTCCATTGTCATTGGGATAACATATCAAAAGTTCAAGATAATCATTTAACAAAATTTTAAGAAACCCATAGAGTGATAAGTTAATGTATCAATAGAAATAACTTTTAATGAGTGGTACTATGTTATATACTCCCTTTCTCTATGAATTTTTCCTCAAAAAATGGTTGATACTTGGGTCACAGACTTCTATGACTGATTTTTTTTTGAATTTCTGAAATGAAACCCTCGATGAACTATTGTGGCCATAGATTAAATTAGATAGTTACAATTTAATCATATGAAAAAATATATCCTATTTTATTAAATTGGATTGAAAAAAAATAATTTCTTCAATAATTAAAATTTTTTCATATCATTTGCGATGCACCCAACGTATGCTACCTCTCCACGAGTGTATGTCATTATGGCTTGTATCCAAACATAAAAGTAAGTGATTCATAATATACATTGTTTACAATATCAATTCCAAGAACTAATTAACATGATCACCAATATAAATATACAATGACATATAAAACATGTATAATTACAATAGGAAGGTTTATACTCATAACCCCCCTTCGTGGAGATTATCAATTGTGAAATGAAGGTTTCTGGTATAGTAAAAGAACTGTGTGGGCTGTATCCAACTTATATTTTTTTCATAATGCATGAATAATCCTTGATGTACACGATAAATAATTTTCATGACCAACAAAATTGTTATGAATATTAATTGACAAGAACCCGTAACCAAGAAGAGGGGATTTTGTCACATTGAATTTATAATTAATTATTTAATTAAGAATTACCTTTTTTTCAATTATTTATTTAATGTCGATGAATCGATGGACCACTTTTATCGTATCATCATTGTTCCATGGTAATCAAGGGTAGATTCTTTCTAGTGGTGATTGACACATGTTCCACATACCTTTGATCATCAATGTATAGTTTTCTAGATTCTAGTATGGATGATTCTATCACTTGAAATGATCAATATTGATTTCAACTTAATCCTTCAAGAGAGAAGAGATTCACTTTAGTAGAATAGTATATTTACTTTGCGTTATTCAGATCACTCGAGTGGAGATCTCTCTAAGTCTTGTTATAATCCGGTCTAGAACTCATTTTTCCCAATGAAAGGATGTGCTTGTCACTTACACACCCTCATAGAAAATGTTATAACAGGGTTTAAATAATTATAAGGTTAGAAAATAATGATTTTAAATGGTCTGTTATTATTTTATTAATCTACTAGGAATGACATGTATAAATAATAATGAAATTAATATTATTTACTTGACATACGCTGCACTCGATGATAAAATAAATATTATTTTCATTGAATAAAGATACTAGTATTTATTAAATAATATTTAATATGAAATTTCTCACTGGACCAATAAAACTCGGTCCACATATCCTAAATATTTATCAGAACTTGAATAAAGAATATTTATTTAATTAAATAAATGTCACTACATTATTTTCCAAAATTTATATAAATATTATATTCTCCAAAATATAGTGATTAAATATTTATTCAATGTTAAAATAACTAAATAACTAAATATTTTTCACCATTTGAATAAAACTGAAGAAATCAAAATTTTATATTCATGTAAATAAATAATTATGTGGTGAATAAATTTTTATTAAATATTTAACTCATATATATATATATATATCACTATAAAATAACTAGTGATTATATATTTTCGATCAAACCAACATGAATAATTATTAAACCACACATGAGAATAATATTTATCCAACATGTTAAATTTATATGATTGTTTCGAATATAGTTAGAGTGTGACCATCTAAACCACATTCTTAGTGGTATTTGGTAACACAATATAAAATCCAATGCTAGTATATACCAACATGCCAAGGATACCATAGAGGAAAACGTGAATTTAAAAAAATACATATAAACTACCATGAATACACACTATGCAATATAATCTATTTATCTCGTTATCTAGAATTAAGCAGGGTTCATACGGGTTTTATCAACCTATATGATCAATGCCACTTTATTTGAATTTATATAAATTAACTTTTATAAAATACCATCATGGCCATAGAATTAATCATGTAGTTTAATTCCAATTAATTAAATTCAATTAAATAACAGAAGAGATAAATTCTTTCTCACATTATTCACTAATTCAAGATCACTCATGACTATACTACTTTGTCGTGATCATATGGTGTCATGAATTTAATCATTCCATAAAATTAGGAAACTAAGGACATATATTAATAATAATATTAAAATAAAAGGATTATTACACATGTTTAGGGATATAAATATCTAATGACATATATAAATGTGGATTTCATATTAGTGGGTCATATTCTCATAATCTCATACATTGATGATTTCATAGGGAGAAACTATGTGAAAGTATATTAAAGTCATATGAGTCTCTATTTCTGATATCCTGTATCATTATTGTATTGTATATTGATATAATTTGATTATAGAACTTATATTTAAGAATACTATCATATATATTCAAGCTTCTCATCATAAGGGGGAATTTTTATGGCGATTCAGTGTTACAAGTACATTATTATATAATATATCACGAAAAAGAATAATCATGATGTGATAACTCATTTTTTACAAATATTAAAATATAATAATACATGTAATCATAAATTACATATAAATTGGTTCTTGGGAAACAACTCTAATAGACACCCACTTGCACTAGAGCCAAATTCTAACTAGCTTTTATCTGCTTTCCTTCACATGATATTCATGCTTATAATGGGATAAAGCCTTAGTCAAGTGGTGCACTATGTCTTACTTCATGGAAACTTATATCACAGTGAATTCATACCTTTGAGAAAATCCATTAAGTGGTGATATATTTAGAGTATGTGCTTCACCCATTAATGCAACCTTGCTCATTTATGAGAGCCTCCACTGTAGTATTATCAAAATATGATGTGCTTGGATATCTATTACTAAGTACCACATCAAGATCTTGGAAAAAATTAAAAATCTAAATAGTTTCTATAGTTTCATCAAAATATTATATATACTCAGACTTCACTATAGAACACTGACATCTAGTTGCAACTTCTCTATTAAGACCAAAGAAATATACTGACTCTGACATCATATAATTATGATCTATTTGGAAAATAGAATCAATATATCTTCTAATAACTTGTTCCTCATCTCCTATATATACCAATAACATATACTTAGTATACCAAAGATACTTAAGGATAACCATAACAGTAGAGTAATGATGTTCTCCTAGATCAGACTGATATATAACTATCATGATTAAAGCATTGGAAGCATTAATCCTATTATATAAAATCGAATACATTTTAGATGCTATCACATATAAGTATAAGATTCTACCCATTATATATATATATATATATATCTCATGTTGTGTCTGATGACACATTTTCATAGAGAGATTCATACCATGTGACAATGGAACCGATCCCCTTTTGGATTTTTCTATACAAAATATATTTAGTATTTGGTTAATTTATGTACTTTGAGTTAGTCTAAGTATCCTTTTGGATCAATCACAAATTATCCCGATTCCAAGGATATATATCAATTAATTTAAGTCGTTCAAAGAAAATCACTTGTCTAACAATTCCTTAACTGACTATAAGACTGGTATATCATTTCTAATACAAAATATGGAATCAACATACCGTTATATAATTTATAAAAACATATTGATGGCATTTAATCAACATAAACTAGTAGGAATATGACCACACTTCTATTAAGCCTCTTATAAAAACTTTAATTTTATACATTCTTTATTAAATAATATTCTCTTATGGATTCATAAAACTAAATATTCTACGAACTAGATGTCTAATTTTATTGATGAATGGATTTATATAACTTTTATATATTATTTAATTTTCTTAGAGTCACAAAATATTTGGTTTGTTTCATATATAAAAATTTATAAATGATCCTATTGGGTAATTTTTTTTAAATCCATATGCCAAATCTCATGGTCCTGGAAAGATTCTATGATGAGTAGAATTTTTATGGATTTAAACATGGAAACCATAGAAAAGGTTTAATCATATTGAATTTCTTAGAGCTATTTAAATCCATCATCCACTAACCTTATTTTATAAGAAATCACTTTACCTTTCATGCATAATTTTCTCTTGAATAACCATTCCCACCCAAGGGGCTTTACATCCACTAGAGGATCAAATAGAACACAAACATGGTTGTGATATATGGAATCATTCTAAAAATTCATAGTTATTTCCATATTGCATATTCTAAGATCTCTACTACGTCATTTTAGAAAAAATGATCATTATTTACAAACAATAGCGAGTCAACATAAATGATGACTGAGAAAACATATATTTCTAGTTATACAACCTATCCAGTGATCCTATGTAGTACTTGTGTTTTAGGAACAAAATATTCCATAGATACCTATGGAACCTATTCTTGTACCAACTATTTTGTATCTTGAGTATCAAATTTATCAATGTTATTCTTTCTCGGGCTATTCTTCTTGAGGATGTTCTCCCTCTCCATAAAAATATATTATCTTGTGATAATCACTTTATTATTTGATGGCTTGTATAGATAGTGTCCCCTTTTTTCCTTATGATACCCTATAAAGATACACTTTTCACCTTGGGGTGCTTTTTTTTCTGAGTTATCCTTAACAAATTACTCACAACCCCATACACAAGTATACAAAAACACAAATTTCCTTCCATATATTTTCTCATATAGTATCCCTTATGCCACCTTAGATGGTAATTAGATTATAATGTGTTTCATAACAAGTAATTCTTATCCCCAAAAATACAATGGAATTATTAGATGGTTCATCATCAATCTTACCATATTAAGTAAGGTGTGATTCTTTCATTCACTGACCCCATTCCACTGTGGTGTATAAAGATAAGTTAGTTGTGATAGAATCCCACACTCACATTAAAATTTGATAAATTATTACTTAAGATACCCACCAACATGATCTGATAGATGATTCTTTATCTTTTCACAACCATAAAAAAGATCTTTAATAGTGTTTACATTTATTTACACTAGTAAAAAGCGATGATAAAGGTGACCTTTATTAGTGCTACAAAAAAGAATTGTATCATGATTTCTTTAGTGTTGAAATAGGGTATCCTTGATGAGAAATTTTTTTAGCACCAATAAAGGTTCCAAATAAAATTAAACAATTAAACAAATAAAAATTAAAAATGAGAAAATGAAAAAATTATCAATAATTTTATTAATTAAATAATTATTAATAAAAAATAAAAAATTTAGTATATATATATATTAAAAAAATTGATAAATATTATATATTAAATATATAGTTATGTAAAATGAATAAAATAAAACAAATAAACAAATAAAAATAAAAAACGAGTAAATTATGAAAAATAATAAATATTTAATTAATTAAATAATTATTAATAAAAATGAATAAATTTAATATAAATATATATATATATATATAGATTATAAATATTAATAAATATTATATACATATATATAAAAAATTTATAAATTGAAATTATTTTAAATAAATTTTATATAAATAAATTGTAATAATTAATAAGAAAATTAAAAATAAATCAATTAAATAATTATTTAAAAACATATTAATGATAAAATTATTAATTAAATTGAATAATTTTAATATATATATATATATATATATTAATTATAAATATATTAAATAATATATATTAAATATAATTATAGAAAATGAATAAAATATAATAATTAAAAACATATTAACATCTTATTAATTTTTAATGGTTTTTATACTGACTTATTCCCTAATACATTAAATATATAAATATATAAATATATATATATATATCAATGTATATAATATTCACTAAAATATGACTTATATAATACAAAATATTTAGGCTTAGAGTAAATAAGTCATATATTTAGGGAAAAATAACTTATAATAAAAATTTAAAATTAATTAAGAATATAGACTAATTTTAACTATTTGGTCTCACTCTTCTAAATATTCACTTTGATCACAACCCTCTTCTTAAGGATGTTTACACCAATAAATCTTGGTCGGACCTTTTACCTTTCAAATTTAACAATGTTTGGCTTGTTGTGCCTAATTATAGAGAAGTTATCATGGATGCTTAGAAGATTGACTATGTTGGAAGTCCTTTATATATTTTAGATAGTAAACTAAAGAATGTTAAAGAAATTATTTGGGAGTGGAGTAAAATTTCCTTTTATAATATTGATCTTAATATCCAAGTGGTTGAAACTCACTTGGCACATTGTATTGAAATAAATCATAGTTAGGATGTGCCCTTATAGGAGGAGATACAATCTCTTTCGAAGAATAGTGATCATTTGGTCCTCAAAGAGAATCTTTCCCAAAATCAATTCAAAATTATATGGATTAAGTAAGGGAGTATAAATTCAAGATTGTTTTACCGCATGCATAGAGAGAAGAAATAATGGAAAGATCTCGCTGTCCTTAAAATTGATGATTTTTTTTGCTCTGAAAATGAATTTTCAAATGAAGTGACCAGTTATTTTGAAAATTTTTATGCGGAAAAATGGGAGAAAAACACTAAAAAATTATTAATTTCTTTGTATCTAGTAGTGTAGAGGTTCTTATTAAAAGGTAAATTAAGGTATCTCTTTTATCTCTAAATATTAATAGTGATCCAAGGACTAATGGATTAACTAAAAATTTTTCATGTTCAATTGGGTCATTGTTCACTTTGAGGCCATTAATGTAGTGAAGTAATTATTTTCTCATGCATCTATTCCATATAGAATAAACTATAACTTCATTTCATTGATTCCAAAAAAGGATAATGCTCTAGATATTGGAGACTCCAGGCCTGTTTCCATTAGAAACTCTTTCCCAAAGGTAATCATAAAGATAATGACTTTTAGAATTGGTAATGTTTCTAAGGGTTTAATTACTGAAAACTAGTTTGGATTTTTACCTAGAAGAAATATCCAGAATTGTCTCTATAATGCATCTGATTGTGTTAATATTTTGAAGAAAAAGGTCAATTATGGTAATCTGGCCCTAAAAATTGACATCTACAAGGCTTTTGACACAATAAAATGGAACTTCACCAATGTTATTCTGAAAATTCATGGGTTTTATTTCAGATTTATCAATTTCATTAGGATTACTCTAAAGAGTTACAAGCTCTCTATTCTTGTTAATGGGTCCCTGAGGGGTTTCTTCCAGTGTTCCAGAGGGGTTAGGAATGGGGATAATTTATCTGGGATTATTTTTCTATCACTGATGACTATCGAAGATGTTGTCTTAATGATATTTTTAATTCTACACTATACAAATAAATGAAGGTGGGAGATGATTCTTTGATCCCTCACATCTCATCTATGCTGATGATATTCTTATTTTTGGGAAAGATGATAGAATTAAAATCTCTTATACAAAAGAACTTTTTGCACACTATGAAGTAATTACTGGTTTGATTATCAGCTGTAATAAGTTCATTGTGATGTTTGGTGTATGAGTTCTTATCTCTCTAAAAAATAGGATGGCTATGAGTCCGGGAGTTAAGAGAGGGTCCCTTACCTTTACTTAACACTAGGTTACCATTTTTTGGGTAAGGTGAAATAGTGTTACTTGGATAATATTTTCTCTATAATTATTAATCAACTAGAAACATGAAAGGTAATGTCTATGTCTCAGGTAGGTAGAATTGTCTTGGTGAATTCTATGATTACCTATATGTTTGTAGACGAATTATCACTATACAGATGGCCCAAAATCCTCATTAAAAAGTTGAATATCATGATTCAAAACTTTATTTGAATTTTTTCAATTAATGAAAGGATGTCGGGCATGGTTTTTTAGTAAGAGTGTCTCAAGACATTAAATATGGGAGGAATTGGGATCAAGGATCTCAAGATTTTCAATGAAACATTACACAAAAAAATTACTTGGAATCTTCTTTCCTCCACTAAAAACTCATTGGAGATTCTTTCCACCAGGTTTATTAACAAACTGATGAATGGACATTATATGTATATTCCTTCAACTATGTGGCCATCTATTAAATAAGTTTTTCATTATATTATGCAATGGTCAAAATTGATATTTTCTAAGTAGTCAACCATGAATTGATGGAGTACTCCATTTATTCCAAGGCCTTAAAACATGGATTGTCTTATTCTGCTTTCTCTAAAAAATGCTACAATTGCTGAAAAGTTGTGTCATTTTGACTTGCATGTGTTTCTTCCTACCCATATTAGTGTGGATCTGATCAGGTATGAATATATTATCCATGAAATCTTAATCTGGACACATTATCTATCTGTACATTTCAGCACTATGGATTGCTATATATTCTACTGTAATGACTCTATCACTTTACCTTTGTGGTCATTAGGCTTTAAGAAGCCTTTTATATCCCCAAATGATTTACTGTTACTCAGGAGAATTTAGAGGCTCTTCTTCACAAATTCATTTCGTGTATTGGGATATGTCTCTCTGCTAGAGGAAACTTATGTCTTTAGGGTGAGGAATCATTCATTCGTTGTTTTATATACTGTGAGGTCACTAGAACACTGTGGGTTTATGTGTAGGGTATGTTTAGTTGTAATCTTGACTTTGGGAGCATTGAGGCACTACTAAAATCCATCTATAGTACCAGTTATAGTGAATAGATTCACTCAATTATTCTGGATGCTGCAGCTATGGTTATTTATTATATATTAAAAGAAAGAAATGGTCTAGATTTTAATGATCAAGTTCCTTCTTTTCATTCAAGAACTATAACAATTCATAGGGGATTTTTTTGGCATCCAAAATTCAAAATGGGTCTATGAATAATGAATTTTCTGATATTGTTACCTTGAGATCACTTGGTGTTTGTGGCAGGGTCAAGAAGACGTTAGTTTCTAAATCTATTAGATGGATTCCCTCGATCTTGAGGTGGTTAAAAGTTAATTTGAAAGGGGTACCCTTAGGTGAATCGATACCCTCAGGTTGTGGTGGTGTCTTCCACACTCATCGGGATCTCCTTAATGGACGCTTTTATCATTTCCTTGGTAATAGACAAGTGATTGAGGATGAACTATGGGCTTTGATTAAGGTGGTCAAGTATGCTATCCATCAGGGTTGGTGATTTTTTTGTTTAGAGTCTGACTTCAGTGTGGCAATGAATATACTTAAATCTCAGTTCATAAATGTACCATGGAGAATATTGCCATCCTGGATTGTTTGTCTACGTCTTGCGGATTATATCTTCCTTGATGTAACACTTGTTTAAAGAGAAGTGAATCATATAGCTGTTACTCTTTTCAAGAGGGAAATCATGGAGTCTTGTTCAAGATGGTCTTTTATACTTCTGTGTTTTTGTTCTACTTTTGTTGAAGTGGATGAATGTGGTGATTTCATACCCGCCTTTGTAAAGCTTCTCTATAATGTTTATCTTTCTACTTTAATTTCTAATAATTTTTTTGTATTAGTCTATTCATTCTCTTGAAGTTTCTGAGTATATTTAATTAATAAAACTTATCCATTTTTCAAAATTTTTAATGTGCACTCATTTTTATTTATTCAATTTCACTCATTTTGAACCTGCATGCATTTAAGATTATATATTCATTAATAATGTTAAAAGTATATTTATAAATAATTATTTATAAATAAATATATTTATAAATGTTTATTTACTATATTTATAAATTTATAAATTTATAAATATAAATAAATAAATATTATTTTTTTACAAATAAATTAATATAATTATAATTTTAATAATTATATATATTTAACTAATTATAAAATTATAATAAATTTATTTAAAGAATGAATATATTTACTATATTTATATTTATATTTATATTTATATTTATATATAATATATATATATGGATAATTATATAAATATATATATAATGACATAAATATTATTTTTTTAGAAGAAGTATTTATATATTTAAATAATCATGTATTTAAATAATTATTAAATCATAATAAATATATTTAAATAATGAATATATTTATTATATTTAGATTTATATTTATATATATTTACTAAATATATAAATAATTAAATATATATATATATAATGATATAAATATATTTATAATTATAGAATTATAATAAATATTGTTAAATAATGAATATATTTACTATATTTATATTTATATTTATATATATTTATTATATATATATAATTATATAAATATATATAGTTATATAAATATATATAATTATATAAATATATATAATGATATAAATATATTTATAATTATAAAATTATAGTAAATATATTTAAACAAGGAATATATTTTCTATATTTATATTTATATATATTTATTATATATATATATATATAATTATATAAATATATATAATGATATAAATATATTTATAATTATAAATAAATAATTATAAATATATTTATAAATATGTTTATTTATTAATGTAGTTATAAAATTATATTTACTACATTTATAAAATTATATATTTATAATTACAAATAAAAAATATATTTTAAAAAAAACATTTATATAATTAAAAATATATAATTATATGTTTAAATAATTAGAAAATTATAATATATATATATAATTATATAAATATATTTACATTTTCTATTTATAATTATAATTATAAATCCTTTATCAGCACTAATTATTTAGCATTGATAAAGGTCCCTTTTATCATCACTTCTTTAGGGATGATAAATATGGAGCTTTATCAAGACTAAAAAAACAATGCTAAAAGACATATTAATGTGCACTAAACCTTTTGCAATGATTATAATTCCATTTATTTATACTAAAAAAGTGTTGATAAAGATATCATCTATCAGTGCTTATTAATTTAGCTGTGATAAAAGATATATATATCAACTCTTTTTTGGAATCACTAATTAAGGTCTCCCCAAACTATTTAAAAGAACCCTAACCACTACTGATTCTGTAATGATTATCTAGAATTTATAGAAATCCCCTACTTTTGGGGCCCCTCTTCTACGTTCTCTCATACGTATCAACTCTAGAATCCAAAGTATGTTATTTTATCATGCTCCTCACACATTGATTGGTTGTTTAGGTTATGTAGTTTTCATTATTTCGGTGTTCTCAACCATGATGAACCCTACATCACTTATCCCATAACTCTAGTCGTGATTGCTCTATCTCATTTTTCTTTATTATTTCCAATCTTATCGCCACCTTTAGTCTTGTATATTTACATTGTTAAGGATATCGTTGTCACCATCACTACCAACATCATCAACTTCCCATTTTTTCTTCCTATTCCATTGCTTCTCATTTATAGTTCTCTATGGTTTTTAATCATAGTTCGGATTTTTTCAAACATCCAATGTCTGCATTATTTAATAAATTTTTTAGGGTAGTGGTTTTATTTTATGATAATTTGATGAATGGGTGTTATAAATCATGTTGATTTACTTATAAATGGGTGTCTAAGGTAAGTTTAGAAAGTGGTATCTTTGATTGAATGATTAATTATGGAGTTTAAGGAAAACTAAGGTATTTTTAATATTTGTGTATGATTATTTAACCAGTGTTATATTTGAGGAATAATTTTTTGATGAATAAGTGTTGTAAATCTTATGATACCTTTTACTAAAATTTAATGTGTGTTTAATTTACTTATTAGTATTTATACAATAATTAAGGTATGTTTAATTTACCAAATTAGTGTTTGGATGATTAATTAATGTTGTTTTATTTCATTATGAATTGGTTTTTTGAATGTATAATATATTATTTTGTTTGAATACGGAGTATTGATAATATATATTTAAATGATCATCTTGGGAAAGTTTTGATTGTGTTGATTATATAATATTAATATAGGGGATGTTGATTAATAGTTCAATTTGAATAAAACAAGAATAATATAACAATTTTTTTTGAGTTATCCCCCATTTATTTACTCTTCTATATTTTAGTATTTATATAAAATTCCTTTGGTAAATTTTCAAATTAACCCTCATCAGGTATTGTAGCTTTTTCATCAAAAAAAATCACTTCTCTAATGTTTCTTTCTACATCATCTCTAGCCACATAGTACACTAATATTTAGCATTTCAAAATGATATGACATAGAGATACATATTGAAATTTATTTTGAATATAATTATAAAAAAACTTAATGAAATTATATCCCTATTTAATCATTTTCATAGCACATATCACATCATATTTAATACATGAAGTGAAATTTTAGTTTCTAATATGATGTATGAAATCATATACCTTCTTTTTGATCTTTTTCACTCTCGATATTATTTTCATCACTAATATATCATTCCTAATGTTATTTTATAATTCATATTTATTTATATATATATTTTTAAAAGTTTGGGCCGAAGCCTCAATTTATTATTTAAATCAATGTCCTCTTTAGACAGGGTAGATGGAAACCCATTACATATCCCGAAGGGCCAAGGCCATGTAGCCTGAATACAAGGCTTGAAAGCCCATTTTTGGCCCAAAGGACCCCTCAATGAACAGTAATGCTAGAGTACCCACGCTGCAATATTTTGAAAATAATAATTACCAAATTATTTAATGAAAGCAAAGAAAAGTTTATTTTTATTTATGGTCAACGTTTAAAAATAAAGTTTAAGAATTATTTTTTTGTAATTTTTTCTTAATGGATTATAATTGAATAAGTATAAGGTGAAACTTTTTGTTGAAATTTATTTCCTTTATTTTATTTGTGAAATATTTTTCTTTTCATTGAGTGTATTTATATTTTTTGAAGTTAAATTTGTTTTTTTATAAAATAAATTTATTAGATGAAATTTATTATTGGTGATAATGAATCATAATTGAATTAAAAAACTATGAACAAGTGATGAATATGAGGAAGGGGTTGATGAATTTTTAGAATTTTCAAAATATAATGATCCAAAAAATGACCTATTTCTCTATCATAAGTTGAAATGTTTAAATACAATTTAGTTTCAAAGTAGATAAATTAAATACCATTTAATTTTTTATGGTTTTAATACATGTTATAGTACTTGGATTATTTATGGTTAAATTGAGTAAAATTCATGATGTATTAATCTTAAATATTATCTGGTTGATATGTTTGATCAAATTGAAGAAATTATTTTTGATATTTTTTATAGTAGAAATTGAGAAGACACTAATTTATTTTAAAATAAAAACCCAGGTAATTTATTGGATAAGTTATTAGTTTTTTTATTAAATCATATCTCATTTTATTTCATGATCCATACAAAGAGATTTCAAGAGAAGGATCCTGATCTAATTGGAATATAGAAAACTAGGATTGATAATATGATATGTTTTACACTTTTTTTGTTGCACCTAATTCTTTTAAACTAGAAAAAACATCTAGAAAAAATAGTAGTTACTAATCTTGGTATATCAAATTTGAAAGACCAAACATATGAGAACTACATTCCTTCATGGATGTTAAAACAATTTGGGGCTTATATAATTTTTAAGAATTAAATTATATAAATGAAATAATTTAAATAATAAAAGAAAATATTTACAATATTTATTTTCATATAATAAACAACTTTAAAACAAGTAAACATATTTAAAATACTTCCCACAATAAACCAAGCATAAATATATAATGTGAACAACATGCATGATGTGGTTTCCATCTCATCACACTTAATATCTTGTAAACACATTATTTGGTCCTACTTTGGATAAAGTTTCACTAAAAATGATCAATTTCACCCATTGACTTTCTACTTCATTGATCTATCACAATTCTTAAACAATTAAAATCATCCCATGATCTTATAAAATTATAAAAAAATTTACAATCTCGAAATATGGTGTAAATTTATGGTTGGTTCCTTAAAAAACCTGATATCATTCTCTCACCCTAGGTACTAGAGAATCTCCAATTCGACTCAGACTTAGATAAATTCAATTCAAACATAATCCCGATATCACACATAGACTCTGTCTAACACCTCAAGATATTTTTGAAAATTGTTTCCAATTCTTTTAGAATTTTCATAACCTTCCTAATGTGGATTATTTAATAAATTGTATGCATGTTAATGATTGGATTTGTTTGTCCTTATGAGATATTTTATGAAACTTGTTTTTGATAAATATATATTCCTTTTATTGAATTTTTATAGAATCCCATGGGAAGCTCAATATTTAGGTGGGTAGTCTCGGATAATAATTATAGGATTTAAAATTTTAATTTACTATTATCTTTTGAAAAATGTTCTATTCTCGTTATCTTTATAAAATATTTAATAAAAATGCTTTACTTTAGACTGGGTAGTGAACCATTTATAATTTTTGTGGTTATTCCTATTTTAAATTTATTTTCTGATTTTTTTAAATGTTAAAGTGTGTTTTGAAATGAAAAAAATTATATTTTACCTTAAAATGAAAAAAATATGTTGGGTGTTTTGAAACTCATGAAATTATTTCAAAGTGAACCTATAAAATTGTAAATATTTCAATGTATAAATCTTTTCATGGAAATGGTTTTAAAATTTTAATTTCTTGTTAATGATTTTTGAATATGAATTTAAATATTTTAAATTGATGATAATTGTTTTTATAGAAATGGGGGTTTGTATACCCTTAAGGGTTTTGAAAAATATTGGTCGATATTCATGTGGAATAAAAAAACAGATCTCAAGAAATGTTTTAAAAATTAAAAAACCAACATTTTGAATTTTAAAAGTTGTTTTGAGAGGATATTTGATATTTTAAATTAATATGTTGTAATTTAAAAAATTTTATAGAGAAAAATTTCATCCTCATCATCTACATTTCCCAAATAGTTATTATTTCATTTTTTTGTTTGAGACTCATCCGCTACCTCTTTTGTATTTCTTGAACTACTCTGAGAAATAGTCATCCAAAGGATCACCAGTACCCAGTATGGCATGACTATTCGTCAAATTAGTTCAAGAAACATTGATGCATGTATAGAAGAGATAAGGGATGATTCTCAATCAAAAAAATGAAATAATAACTATATAGGAGCTGAAGCTGATGAGGATGAAAGTTGTCTTCACTCTCACCTTTGGATGAATATAGAGTAGAACACCTACCAAAATGAATCTGGAGTTATAGATTTTATGAAGTTTGCAATATTTCATGCGTACAACCCTTCTCAAATTCATTGTCTATGTTTACATTGTTTTTATTCAAGAAACATTATTCCAAAAGGGATGGAAGAAAAATTTATTTTTCATGGAATAGATCATAGCTATAAATGTTGTACTGAATATGGGGAAAATTGAACATTCACACAGATTGGGATAACACAAAAACTTAGGAATCATTTGACATGAATACTAGTTTAAATGATGATTGAGATCACATAAAAGAAATGGATATATAAATTAAAGATGAACTTTTTGATTGTCCAATGTTTTTTGAGAAGTTAAATATCAAATCTAAGAGACAATTCTATACCGTTTTTAGTAAATACACAACATTTTCAGTTGTATTGAAGTTATATAATTTGAAAGATAGAAGTAGATAGAGCGACAACAGATTTACAGAACTCCATGGTCTCCTAAATGATATGATACCAGATGAAAATAAGATTCCATGTTAAACATGTGATTCTAAATGAATACTATGTTTAATGGGAATGATATATATATATATAAATTCTTATTCAAATGATTTCATATTTTTTTATCAAGAAATATGAATCACTCATAAAATTCCCTAAGTGTGGTGTAGTTTGAAACAAGAAAAATGAATTAAGCCCTTAGAAAGATATATGGTACTTTATTATCATTACATGGTTTAGAAGACTATATGGATGTTAGAAAACCATGAGAAAATTGGCATGACATATAAATAAAAGAATTAAAAAATGGGAACCGACATCATCCTGTAGATTCTCTTTAGTGGAATAAAATTGATTACAAGTATCATAATTTTAAAAATAAGATGATAAATTATCATATTATATTATCTACAAATGGAATAAATATTTTTGGTGTACAGAGTAGAACTCACAATACCTAGCCCATCATTTTGAAAAATTATAAATTATTGTTATGGTTATACATCAATCAAAAATACATTATGTTGTATCTACATATATCTAGGGCAAGGAAACCCAGTAATGATATTCATTTATATTTGGTTCCATTGATTGAAAATATGAAATTTATGTGGGATATAGGTGTTACAACGTATGATTCTCATATAAGTGAATAATTTATAATGAGGGCCATATTGTACGAGATGAAAAATGAATTTCCATCTTACAGAATGTTTTCAGGTTATAACATTAAAGGAATGTTGATGTGTCCTATTTTTGAAAAATGAAAACACTCAGTTTGGATGAAACATTCCTCAAAGACTGTGTTTTTAGTAAATCATATATTTTTACCAGGAAAACATAAATAACAATCCTGGATGACAACATTTAATTGGAATAATGAACAAGGTATAACACCATCTTCAGTAATGGGTGATCTACTATTCAATAAAGTAAAATTTATTGACACTATTTTTAGTAAACCATTTTCAAAAAATCTTATGAAATCAGGTTTAAAGAAGTGATAAATTTTATTTTAATTACCATATTAGAATTTTTTGTATGTCAGACATTTTCTTGATGTTATGCATGTAGAAAAAAATTATTTTATATTATTATTGGAATACTACTAAATGTTCCTGAAAAAATGAAATATGATATTATGTCTAGGTTGGACATGATTAACATAGAGATAAGGGAAGAGTTAGAACCAATGAAGGTTAAAGGGTAGAAAATTTTTACACCCACAACATACTTTCTATCTAAATAAAGAAAATTATAGTTTTTCCTTTTCCTTAATGGTGTAAAAGTTGTATAGGGGTATTCATAAAATATCAAGAATTTTGTTTTAATGACTAATTTTATGTTACAGGGAATAAAATAATAAGAATTCCATATTTTTGATGCAATATTTTGTTCTTATTTCTTTCTAGTGTATTTTGGATGAAGATGTATGGAATATATTAACCAGAATTGACTTCCTTTTTAAATCCATATGTTTTAAAGATAAAGACTAGACAAGGTTTCTAATCATAGATAATAAGGTTGTAGTCATATTATATTAATTAGAGATGTTATTCCCACCATTATTATTTGATATAATGGTCTACCTGATGGTTCACTTTGTTAGAGTGGTTCATCTGTGTGGTCCTGTCCATTACAGATTGATATAACCCATTGAATGATATATAACGATTTCTAAAGTTTATTCCAAGAATCAAAGTCTCTTAAAAGGTTTTATTTTATAAAAACGTATTGTTAAAAAAGATATCAAATCCTTCACCAATTCCAATTAGATGTTGAAAAAATTGTTCTCCCAAATTATCGTCATAGTGGAAATCTTATGAGTAAAGGGATTTCCAGAAGAGATATTATTACAATTACCATCAAAGAGAGGTATCAAGGACACCTTTACATTTTACATAATAGTGAATAGGTTGATCCATATGTTGAAGTTCAAAAATAAATTTTTCAATATTTAAATCCATCAAGGGTTGAAGTATGGATATAAAATACACATATTCAATAATTTATAAAATGGTTATGAGATCTATTTATAATAAGTTATCTAAAAATACAAATTTAATTGATAAATTACATCGATGGATATCCGAGGGACTAAATGAAAATGTTATATCTTACACTGGTTTTGTAATCAATGGTTATATGTTATA
Source organism: Viscum album (assembly GCA_963277665.1). Lineage (NCBI taxonomy): Eukaryota > Viridiplantae > Streptophyta > Magnoliopsida > Santalales > Viscaceae > Viscum > Viscum album. The sequence continues at coordinate 1,867,864,227 of OY728147.1, forward strand.
TACAAAAGAATATGATGAATACAATAAGATGAAAATTAGTGGAGTTATGCTTTTTGTGGAAGCAATGAACATATCTAGTTCCAAGGATAGAAATCCAATTTATGTAAATATTTTATATTTTATCTTATCAAATAGATATACGACTTAGATTATATAACATTTCAAGTGATGATTTTCCCTTTAAAATGGGTTGACAATAGGAGTGTAGTGAAAGTTGATGAAATGGGATTTGTGAAGGTGAATTTTAGTATGGAAGGGGAAAAAGTTGACCCATTCATAATAGAATAACAAGTAGTTCAAGTATTTTATGTATCGGATTCAGTAAACAAGAATTGGTTAAATGTCCTGCTTGTGACTAAAACAATTTCATGGTAAAATGAAAAGTCAATTTTGGATGACCCATTCACTGTGGTATCACAATCAGTTCATGCTAGTCCTAATTTTTTCAATGTCATGTATTTTAGAGGGGACCACAATGATGGGATTTTGATTCTTGATAGATGATTCAAAACCCTAAAATATTAAAAATAGAGAGTTAAATTAGAAGGTTAATTTTTTTTTGTAATATATTATGTTTTCCCTTATAATATTATCTATTCTATACTAAATTAACATAATCTAAATTAAAAGTTTTACTGCTCATGAAAAAAATATCTTCTGCACATGATGATGTTACAAATATTGGGGAATAACATACTATTGAAGCCAAAACTCCAAAATTTTCAGGAGATCAATAGAGTGTTGATAAAAAAATATGTACAATGCAACATCACAATGTTGAATAATATTATCAAGGAAAGAAGGGTGTGAAAAATTGAGGTTGGTTGGAATCAACATGACCAACCTATTAACCCCCACATGTCAATGTTTATTATTTATGTTGGGGTTATTATGAGTATGAATGTGCTGATAGATATTGATTCATGGAACCAAATCTATCCCACAACAAAGAAAACCATTTGGGATGATGTAAATAAAATTTTACAATATACTTTATCCATTTTACCAAAAAAATATGTAACAAAGCATTAACTTAATATTCATTATTACATAATTTTTTTTATTTTATAATATTTTTTTAAGAAATTTGTCTTAATGGAAACAGGAAAATCCCATATAGATTTCCAGATTCTTCTTACCAAGTGACGTCTTAGGGATGCAGAGGAGAATATAAATCCCCACCCACTAGTTAGTCTTGCACACATTATAAAGCAAGAAACATGGAATAATTTCTTTAGTCCTCATGATTATAAATCATTTAAGGTGCATTTTTGCCAATAATATATTATTTGATATTATTTATTTTATCCAATTTGATTCAATGTTGTTAATTTTTAAAACAAAAAATGAGTTCTGAAAGTAATGAAAGTGCATCCAAACCAATGTAACCCTATCACAAAGAAAGAATGGGTTATGCTTAAATAAATAATAAATTTTTATGTATTTTAAATCAATAATAAAGTTTTTATGTGATATGAGAAAAATATGTTCATTTTCTTATATAGAGACTGATGAGTCAAAATATGAATTCACTTCCCTCACACGTCATGTTCTATAGAAGGAGGCTCACATAAATAAGTGGGTAAAATAGTTGTTGAAAAAACAAAAGAAGTATGAGAAACATGTGTAAGAATTAAGTAACATTATTTCTTTATTATTTAGAAAAATATTAATTTTTTTATATTAATGTTCATATTTTTTATATGGTTTAGACATAATAATTTGAAGCAATCACACTGGAATAGAAACTAATTTCATTATCTTTGAAGAAACTAGAACAATATGGTCGTGTTAGAGGAGAAGGATTTAGAGTGTCTCCTCAAACTTATTTTGAGAAGATAAAACCACATGAATATACATATAAAATGATGAAAGGATTGTAGGAAAAAATACATAATTTAAAAGATATTATTTTTTAGTATGTTTTGGAATACCAATGTATGAGAAAGTACAAAAGAGAGTTGGTGGTGGAAAAATATCCGAACATGAATAAAAAAATGACCCCACTAGCATTAATGATAGTCATTCACCTCAAACACATATCTTACTTGAGGTAATTAATTTTTTATTACTCTTTCTTCTAAATGTGAATCAATCAACTTTTGATAACTTTATATTAATAAAATTTTGCAGGGTATAGTTATATGTGATTTATATCTCTCAACACCAACAAACTACCTTGTTGTGATAGTTATGGTGTATAATATACCGGAAGATAAGATACACCATAAAGAACTCCCAACAGATCACAAGGGAGTGGGGATTAAGGAAGATCATGAGCTGACAACTAGGTTTTCTGTTTCACTTAATGATCTGGAAAGTACAATAGTCAATGATGCTATTGTAACATTCATATCAAGACTATCTAACACTATAAATATACTTGAGTCATGTCTTTAACAAATTTTTTCATATGAAAAAACTATAATATTTAATGAAAAAAGGTCTAAAGTGAGGTATGATATTACATATAGATAAATCAATGGGGAAACAGAATGTTCAATCAAGAAAATCTAGTGAATCAGCCTTGAAATGAATAGGACCTACTAAGAGTACCTTCTCCCCACTAGTTATTGAGAAACATTTATTACCATTTTAAATTCAGGTATAGAATAATTTCAAAGACTAAAATATATGTTACATTCTATATAAAGAAGAAATATATGAATATTCCATGAAAATTGTAGTTGGTATAGAGAGTATTAGTGATATTATGAAGTATGTGTGACTGAGAGTCTCAATTGTGAAGGAATACATAAGGTGAATTTTCGTAATATGTTTGTCTAAATAGTGATATAATATTTTTTATTAAAGTTAATAAATATTCATATTTTCTATATGTGTTTATATTACTACTATATAAAAGAAAAACCGTGATAACCACTTTTTAGATTCATTAATCCCTGTGTAATTTCTATGGACAAAACTACATTACAGAAGGAATAAATTAAGAATAAAATAGATGAGTTATAAGATGCATTTTGAGAAAAACATTACAGAGGGTAGACTATTTTTGACACATGCAACGCAGAGGTAAAACTATAAAATCTAATCACATAAAATATATGTATTTTTTTCGTTACTTATTTTTTTTATTTTTTTAGGCATCACTGGATGATAATAGTAGTCATTTTGGATAACCCAAATATTTATTTTTTCTATTCAATGGTTGGATATCCAAAAAACAGACCACACATGATGTGTATTGTGAATTTTAAATAGAAAAAATCAATATTTTATAGATAAACAAAAAATTATATGCTTCAATATATGTTTTAACAAGAATTTTATATTGTAGGGAAATCACTAAATATTTGATAAATCATGCCATGAGGTCGGATAATAAACATAAAAAGTATGAGGATTACATAGAATGGAAATATATTAAGGTATATATAGATATATTTAACCATCAATACACATTTCAAAGAAATTTACTTATCTAGGTAAATGTTTTTGTAGTGTCCAAAGCAAGATAATGGCAATGATTTTGGATATTATGTATTGAAATTAAGGAAATAGATCACAAACCATCTGAATATTAGCATCCCTAAAGAGGTTAGTTTCAAAGGTAATTAAATTTCATTAAAAAAATTTCTTATTTGTTTGTCTATATTTTATCAGTACCACCAATATTTTTGATAACCTTCATACTCAAAAGAATAAGTAAATTTGTTTAGAGATGAGTGGGCATCGTACGAGGTGTCATAATGTTTTCCAATAACAAATATAAGTGATTTCCTAATATGTTTTTGATCTAGTAAATCCTATGGCCTTAGAAATATATTTTGTGTTTGAAGCATTAGTGTCATAATTATTATATATTATTATTTATTTGTTTATCAAGGAGATGTATAATGGAGGTAATAATTTTGTTTAAATGTGATGGTTTTCAAACAATAAAATTATTGGGGGAAATGATAGAGGTGGAGGTAGAGTCATAGGTGGAGGTAGAGGTAGTGGTGTATGCGAAGTTGGTGTAATGTCCCAGACCTCTCCGGTCCATTAATTTGTGAAATGTGGTGATGGAGGTGTTCCAAGAGGTCAAGGTTCCTTGGGGGTACGCTTGGGTGGACTTTTAAGAAGAGATAAGAGAAATAGCTTTCGCACGGTTAGCGCACGGTTTGGCTAAACCGTGCGGCCAAACCATGCGAGGTTGGTGTGGGAGGAAGTGGATAATGCATTGCTAGAACACAGTTTGGATAACCGTGTGGAATAATCATGAAAGGAGTGTTTGGCGAGGTAGAAGCTAATGCACGGTTAGTGCACGGTTTACTAAACCATGCGGACTAACCGTGCATGCACTTAAAGTTAGATCCTAAAATCGTGGATCTAAACTCTCTTGCCTCTAAATGGTTCGTTTAAGCCCATAAGCGGCCATAACAGGGGATTACCCTTCCTTGGAGGTAGAAGAACCTCTCCCAAGTGTTTTTGAGGCGACCTGGAGGCTTTTCCTGGCGAATCGAAGCCGGTTACTTGAGGTATATGATCGTTCTTGCTTGTTTTATTAGATCTACTTCTCCTACTCTCTCGGTTTCATAGATCTATGTCTGTTATGGGTATATCTAAGCGTGTGGATGTCTAATATGAAGATATTTGGTCTTGGTTGTGTTAGGAGAGGATATTTAAATAAGATTCATGGATAATAGACCCGGTTTCTGGAGCGTTCTTCGACCATCGTGGTTTCGTCAAAAACCTTTGAGGTAGTTGTTTTATTTTCATCTCTCTAATTTATAAATCATGTGGGATGGGTGTCCTCTTGCTTTCATTAGACATGGTTGAACCAGTTTAAATGAAGATAATAACTAGCTTAAAGAAAGAGGATGGGAAAGTTGTTATGTTTATCATTGTTTATCCTATTGTTATGTTGTGAATTGAATAGGCTTATGCCTACTAAAAATCATGATCGTTGGGTGCCTTTTCTTGCGCAATTAAATGTTGCCCTATCTTTCTAGACCGTTTTATGGAAACTTTGTGGAATATGGAAATTGGTTAATCACTTAAAGTTGGCTGATTAAATGAATATCCGGAACCCTTGTGTGATCGCCCCAGTTGAACAAAATGGAATAATGAACATGTGGGTGTTGGTTTGGTTACGTGGTGTGTGAAGGGGGGGGGGGGAGGGGTGAATTCTGGGTTATTACAAATAGGATGGGAAGTGGGGCTATGGAAAATGATATTAAAGGGGAAATGATGTGGCATGAGCCTTGTTTTGTGATATGGTTGTGGAGATGTGGTTATAGTGGCAGCATGGCTACAGTAATGGGTTGTGATATCAAAAGAAAGTGGAAAGTTGATAAATGAAATGTGGGGAAAGATAATGAATTAAATGCGGGAATAATCAATGGGGATTGATTGATGAAAAAAATGTTGGTTTTTGTGTTGCTTGTGTTCTATCCAACTTGATTTGTGGTTGGAAGTGCTTTTCTACGAAATGCTTGATCTGGTTTGATAATTTCCCAATAGTTAAGGAACTAATAAACTAATGCTGTTGAAACATGAAAATCTAAATGGTGTTGAGTTTTTTTTGCATGCATGCTTCGTAGTAGTAGTGCCGAGGCACATGCTCAGTTTCTCTGATTAGAAGCCATAGTTTGGGCTGTGTGTTTGGTATACATATATGTATCTTTATCTTTGTGTTTTGTCGCACCCCAACCATGTTGAGAACCTAGTGCTGAACACACCCATTTCATGGGAGAGGGTATTTTACCCTTAGTTACTAGCTCTTTACTTCTCCTTCTTCCATAGGCTGTGATGGATCGAGGCGACCTTACACCTAAGACTCTTCGTGTAGGTTTCTATTGGTGTGATTTTTTCCCAAGACTCTTTGGGCAGGTTTACTATTCCCAAGAACCTTCGGGATGAGGCCCAGGTGTGTGCGGGCGGGTTATGTGGTTTGTGAGGCCCAGGTGTGTGAGGGCGGGATTTGTGGTTTGTGAGGCCCAGGTGTGTGCGGGCGGGATATGTGGTTTGTGAGGCCCAGGTGTGTGCCGGTGGGATATGTGGTTTGTGAGGCCTAGGTGTGTGCGGGCGGGATGTGTGTCTTTTGAGGCCCAGGTGTGTGCAGGCAGGAAGAGTGTGGTAGCGTCAGGACGTTCGCCGTTAGGAAGAGCAGCTAACTAGAGGGGGAAAATGGTGCGAGGTTATAAGGCCCCAACCTTAAACCTTACTTAAACTTGAGTTATTAAAAGATTACACATTGAGAATCTTTTCGGGTTTAGATTTTTAGAGAATTAGATCATAAAACTTGCATTACATTCCACATATAAACAAAGTGGTTACATAAAGATAGTATTATTTTTTCCCATCAATGGAAACATATTTAAAATAAAACATGGATTTATTCTTGACACTTCCTTGACACTATCATCATATCATGTACCTTTCCCTTGACTTTTGAAAAACATTTCAAAAAAACTTGGGATGAGAATAAAAAGCTCAGTATGGGTTATAAAAATATGGAAAGGAAACATAAGTTCATATATACATAAGAATGAAATCATACATTACCCATAAAACATAAGCACTTTAACATACCTCATCAAATCATGAATAAATCATAGAAATCATAAGACATAAAGGTAACATGATGCATTCATAACATTCTTACGTAGGGAGTAACCCTCTTGGTTATGTTTGGAATACCCATTATAGTATATTCCCTAAATCTCTTTGGAAAAACCTTAACGTTTCACTCCTTCGTGTTACCCAATTCATTGGAGAGCTATATCGGGCTCACCCGCCCTTAGTTTATCACGGAACCACCCGTCTTCATGACAATGCCCAAGAACCATAACATAATCTTATCACATAACTTAAGCATAAAGGAAATATAACATTCCCATATTGCAATAACAATATAACATTTTAAGATATTGAAATAATAAATCCATTCAAAAAACCATTTTCGAAACAATTTAAAACATTTAATAAAGAGATATTTGAATCAAAGTGTCCCATACCACTTTGAAGGTTTTAACATTTTAAACCATTAATATCCATATAAGTAAATCCTTAAAACAATTTTGAAAACATGCATATTAACGAGAAATATTTATAAGAATAAATCCTTAAAACATTTAAAACCATATTTTAGTTAAAGGGTTTTTAACAAAATGAGAGACACTTGAATACAATAATTGAGGAATAACATTTAATCAGAACATTATAATATGATGAGAATAATGGAATTCATGATATAATATTCCAAAGTACAGTATATACACCATATAAGAGTGAATTGGTGCATAACAACAATGAAGTCTCAATAGAAATGTAAAATGGGATGAAATCTCCTGTAGGGAAGGTATCCTTAAATTAAGGATAAATCAATCTCATAATTATGTGTGACAAATATAAATACACCCAATATAAGAGGATATTAAGTCTAAAACAATAAAAGGTCATTCACAAATATTCAAAGGATGACATATTCAAGGAGTATAAGTTTATCCCAAAGAATCAAAATTGGGTTAAGAAGTTCCCTTGCAAAAATTCGACAGCCTAACGGCGTCACTTCAAAATTCAGAAAAAGAGTTGAGGAGAGATAAAAAGGGTATCTCATCACTTGGTCATAAACTGTACATCAATAAGGATATATAAGAACATATCCCAACATAATAGTATGTGAATTAAAATACATAACAAAATAAGTCTTTTAAAAAGATGAGGGTGAAAGGTTCCCTTACCGACTTGGGTAACTTTCAAAACATACACCCCGTGAAAGAATGACAATACAACATTGATGTAAATACTCATAAATGAAATTATATTACACAATGAGTAAAATAAAGGGTAGTACATACACCACTCAAAGGAAATTGTGGCAAATGTAACATAAATCTCACGGGAATAAAAGTGAGATGAAAAATCTCTTACGAAAACTCGGCAGCCTAACGAAACCACTTAAAAATTCCAAAATGTATTGATGAGAGGAAATAGGGTCTCTCATCATATAAAAATAAAAATTACAGTAAGAGTAAAAAGAATATCCCAATAACAAGAAATATGAGCTTTAAAAGGAATGACATAAAAGAGTGTACTTTAAAAGAAAGAGAGGAGTCAGATCCCTTACCTCAAGTCCAACTTGTCTTGTTGGTTACCTTATATTCCTGAATAATAAACTTTGGTCAATTCATAATTTCCTAAGGACCTCCTTTAAATATTATTATTCAGTTCATATCACATATTATAATGTTATAATAATTGTTTAATAATGTTAGTTCATATCAGACGTTTTTGCCGATGTTTGGTACATGAGTCAAAAATGAACTTGTTTGAAAAATGATTGTCCATGTAGTTATAAGTAAATAATTTCCAGAATAGTATTAATGATTAAAATATCATATATATCCAGTACATATTCATTTTATACTATTCCATATCATTTGGAGATAAAAAAAGAAAAGCACCGTTCATGGAGACGGTAGGCCGTACGTACGCATGAACGCTACTTTCATTTTTTCTTTGTCATATTACCGGAATTAAAAATAAATGATATATATATATTATAATTCCATTATAATATATATGTTATATAGATCACATATGTTCATTAATTTAATTCTTTATATGTTCCATGTATTGCATGTACGAGTCACATCACTTGAGGGGGCGATAGTCCACACTTCTTCATATGAAATTATCGCATTTACACAACATGAAAAGAACAAAGGTATGGTTTAAATATAAAATAAAGAAGAATATAGTAAACATAAATACCATATATATCATATATAAATTACAGTTACATCATAATGGCCACCTTTAAATGTGTTAAAAGAATATTGAACAATCATCGTTTCATGAGGTAGAAAATCGCCAACCATAGAAACAGTATGTCCTTTAACCATTAGACAAAGGTGTGTGTAAGTGTATCTCGAATACTTATTATAAAAACATCCTAGTTTATTTAATATACTTTATTTGTTACAAAATAAATTAATAAAAAGAGTTTAGGGGGTTAGATAAGCAAAATAAAACAAAAGGACACAAGTGAAGACATTACCTTAAAATAGGGTAACTCCCTTTGGTTTGAGCTAAAAGGCTTCCTTGGGAAGACTTCTGCCCAAAGTGAGGCTTCAATGAGTTATATAGGGATGTGGAGAGACAAAATGGGCAGGGGTTGGCCGATCCAAAGGCTTTGGAAGTGTGGGTAAGGAGGTAGAGGTGGTAGCCTTTTATAAGAGGAGAGGAGGGGAACTCTTGGAAAGTAAAGAAATGTTACTTTATTTTAGAGTGAGTTTCGGATTTCAATGGTCCCACATTGATGTGTTTCGAGGATAAGGTGATAAGGGTTATAAATCCACCCATCCAATAGGTTTTGGACATGTGCAGGTCTTAGATTTTACATTATCTTTCCATTTTATTTAAATTGTTAAATATTGAGGTCATCGCTGCATCATCATGATGTCATAAATAATTTAATTTATTTAATGTCTAAAAATTATAAAAAAAACACTATGATGTAGGAAATATTTTTACATTTCCATTGATTATTTATAGTCAAATATATGACTTGTATATCCCCATGTAAAAATTGTTTTAGTAAAACATCTCATGTTTGTGTCATTTTTACTTTAACATTAAATAAAAAGTTATTTATGTCATTTCCTAACCAAAGTGGCTCCATGGGGTCCCCAAGTTGACCCATGGATTTTCTTGGTCGCCCATGACTCATCCAATGAGGGTAGGACATTTTTCTAGGTCATTTCATTTTATTAAAACATTATTCTTATCTTAAACTACATTAATTACCTCTAATCGCGATTAAGAACTTAATAAGTTACTATTCACCAAAAAATTATTTTAATCCCATTGAACCACATTTTACTTCTTAATGACAACCATGTATGTCAGATTTTTGAAATTCAAAACACAAAGATGGCAAAATTTCATTTAAACGGAAAATCAGTTTTTATAAGTACCACTTATTGGTTTCACTATTCATAAAACATTGAAGTTTTTCAGAAAATTACCTAAAATTTACCCTAAGCTATATTTGATATTCCGAATTCAAAAATGATGTATATTTTACAAAATTTAAAACATAGAAGTTGCATTAATTAATTTAATAATTAATTTCCACTGTCAAAACAAATAGTGTGTTTTTATGAAACAAAATGTATCAAAAGATTGACAGTAGTTTAAGTTCGATTTCGAAGTGAAATTAATTTCAACGACCACTATTGGATTAAATGGTAAAAATATATTCTAATTTCACTTTAAAACCAATTCAAAAGAAAATATAATCATATAAATAAATTATATTAAAAAGAGGTTTTGAATTAAAATACAACATTTTTCACTATTCAATAAAAATTGAACTTTTTCGGAAAAATACCAAAAGTTTACACAAAGTAAATTTTGATGTCCCTATTCTTAAGAAGAATTTTATTTAGTCAAATATAACACATAAAAGTTTCAAAAATTGGATTTAAAAGAGGTTCGCCATCACAAGGCAGTTAATCGACCTTTTAAAGAATATTAGAATGTTTACGCTTAAAATTGGATTCATTTTCATTTTTAATCCTCTAACATTTATAGTAAAAAGTAAAAATATTTGAAAAACATATATAATAATTTTTCAGTTAGTTCTATTCATTCCCGCCATCACAACAGCTAGGCGTTAACTACCATTTAAAATAATATTATTTTATTATTAGAGTGCAACGTAAGATTCCCAAGAAACTCGTTGTTGCGTGTTGGGTACGCCATCGAGCATAGCGTCCCGTTTAAAGTAATATTAATATTTTATTCACAAATATGGATAAATATAAAAATTTAATATTCTTTATTTACCTGGGGTGTTACATACTTCCCCCCTTTGGGAATTGCGTCCTCGCAATTTTAAAATTGAGCTTGGAAACATCCTTGAAAGTCCCACATCGGAACAAGAGTCGGTAAAACAATTACCTTAAAATAAAGAAAGATAAGTACAGAGGTCACCCGATTTAACCCATACTAGGATTCCATGTAGGAAAACATGGACATGGAGGAGAAAACATAGGGTCATGTTCTGATGGAGAGTGATAGAAAACATGTTTAGGAGAAAGTTAACCACAAGAAAATCACAAACTTGTGATGGGTTAAACGGTATTCGATTACCCAGTAGGAAAAGTTAATAGACAACATTTTCGTTTTAAGTTACTTTTTATTGAGGAATTTATTCATAAGGAAACATAATCACATATCATGTTGAATTTCAACTTTTACTAGATTCCTTAATCAAACTCATATTTTCTCCAAAAGATGAGTATTTAGGAAGACTTGTTTGCATTAAGAGTACTATAATCTACTTCTAGAGAATCACCTAATCCAAAAAAGAGAACTATATACTTCCCATGTCTTTAGACTTTAACCAAAACCAAAACCAAAAAGGTTATTACAAGATCAGATAATCCAGAAAAGGATAACCCTTTATAAAAATAAAATCTATTCTTAATCTCCAAAATTTGTCCAACAAAACCCAAAGTTCAACGAGGACCATTCGATAAACAATTTGTCCATAAAATTCTTCAAAGTAAACCAAAATAATATTGAAACCCAAACATTTGAAGGATTTAATCACAAAGTCTTCCAAGGTACAAATTAACTTTTATCTCCAAATAACATCAGTTGCTATTAAATTCTAATATTGAAAAATAATTAACCTAATCACATATCCTCCATGATAGGTTAATCATTTCCATAGATAACCAAAAATCAACTTACTCTTAATTCATAAAATCACCTAACTAAAAAGAATCAGTCAAACTAACCAGGGACTTCACGTAGTCCAGTGGTAGGCGATAAATACCAATCGCACTTTGGTTGTGGGTTTGATTCCCGCAGCTTTGTCCAACGCGACGGGTTGTCATACGGTCTGCGTGTTGTCCTTTTTACAAAACTATATAATTCTTAAAACATTCCCCAAAACGAGATAAAATCTTCAAAAATAAACATAACATAATTTAACCTCAATTTAATCTCATGCCTTTCACTTCCATCATAACATATAGTAACCCATAATTACCTCAAAAGTAAGGATCATATAAACTCTAATGGTTACCTTTATAATTATTACCTGAAATTCCACATCGATTGGTCATCTCGTACATGATGCATTATAGATCATACCAAGGTTAAAGTGGTTGATCATGCCTCCTTGATAGTTGGTTTAGAACAAACATGAGTTTCCTCATTGAATCCCCCATTTTATCTAGTATCTTAATCCGAGAACCACCACAGTTTCCTTCAAACATGTTGTCTCTTTGGTGCCTGCTAGAACCATCCATTCACTAAAAACAGAATTGTCAGTGTGAATATATCAACAAAACCATCATCTACTAATGAGGAAGGTAAACACTAAGATATAATTACTCATTCACTTTATCTAAAACTAGGACTCTTTCTGAAATCTTAACCATTATGGTAATGTCACTTATGCTTAAAGAATACCCTAACCTCCAAAGTTATCTAAACCGACCTTTGATACCAACTATAAGGACCCATCCTTAAACCTTACTTAATATTGAGTTATTACAAGATTACACATTGAGGATCTTTTTGGGTTTAGAGTTTTAGAGAATTAGATTATAAAACATTCATTACATTCCACATATAAACAAATTGGTTACATAAAGATAATATTCTTTTTTCCCATCATTGGAAATTTGGGATGAGAATAAAAAGCTCAGTATGGGTTATAAAAATATGGAAAGGAAACATAAGTTCATATATACATAAGAATGAAATCATACTTTACCCATAAAACATAAGCACTTTAACATACCTCATCAAATCATGAATAAATCATAGAAATCATAATACATAAAGGTAACTTGAGGCATTCATAACATTCTTACATAGGGAGTAACCCTCTTGGTTAAGTTTGGAATACCCATCATAGTATATTCCCTAAATCTCTTCGGAGAAACCTTAACGTTTCACTCCTTCGCGTTACCCAAAGCATTGGAGAGCTATATCGGGCTCACCTGCCCTTAGTTTATCACGGAACAACCCATATTCATAACAATTCCCAAGAACCATAACATAATATTATCACATAACTTAAGCATAAAGGAAATATAACATTCCCATATTGTAATAACAATATAACATTTTAAGATATTGAAATAATAAATCCATTCTAAAAACCATTTTCGAAACAATTTAAAACATTTAATAAAGTGATCTTTGAATCAAAGTGTCCCATACCACTTTGAAGGTTTTAAAATTTTAAACCATTAATATCCATATAAGTAAATCCTTAAAACCATTTTGAAAACATGGATATTAACGAGAAATATTTATAAGAATAAATCATTAAAACATTTAAAACCATATTTTAGTTAAAGGGTTTTTAACAAAATGAGAGACACTTGAATACAATAATTGAGGAATAACATTTAATCAGAACATTATAATATCAAGAGAATAATGGAATTCATGATATAATATTCCAAAGGACAGTATATACACCATAAAAGAGTTAATTTCTGCATAACAACAATGAAGTCTCAATAGAAATGTAAAATGGAATGAAATCCCTTGTATGGAAGGTATCCTTAAATTAAGGATAAATCAATCTCATAATTATGTGTGAAAAATATAAATACACCCAATATAAGCGGATATTAAGTGTAAAACAATCAAAGGTCATTCACACATATTTAAAGGATGACATATTCAAGGAGTACAAGTTTATCCCAACGAATCAAAATTGGGTTAAGAAGTTCCCTTGCAAAAATTTGACAGCCTAACGACATCACTTCAAAATTCAGAAAAAGAGTTGATGAGAGATAAAAAGGGTATCTAATCACTTGGTCATAAAATTTAAATCAATAAGGATATATAAGAACATATCCCAACATAATAGTATGTGAATTAAAAGACATAACAAAATAAGTCTTCTAAAAAGAGGAGGGTGAAAGGTTCCCTTACCGACTTGGGTAACTTTCGAAACATAAACCCCGTGAAAGAAGGACAATAAAAAATTTATTTAAATACTCATAAATGAAATTATATTACACAATTAGTAAAATAATGGGCAGTACATACACCACTCAAAGGAAATTGTGGCAAATTTAGCATAAATCTCACGGGAATAAAAGTGAGATGAAAAATCTCTTACAAAAACTCGGCAGCCTAACGACGCCACTTAAAACTTCCAAAATGGATTTATGAGAGAAAATAGGGTCTCTAATCATATCAAAATAAAAATTACAGTAATATTAAAAATAATATCCCAATAACAAGAAAGATGAGCTTTAAAAGCAATGACATAAAAGAGTGTACTTTAAAAGAAAGAGAGGAGTCAGATCCCTTACCTCAAGTCCAACTTGTCTTGTTCGTTTCCTTATATTCCTGAATAATAAAATTTGGTCAATTTATAATTGACTAAGGAACTCCTTTAAAGATTATTATTCAGTTCATATAACATATTATAATGTTATAATAATTTTTTAATAATGTTAGTTCATATTAGACGTTTTTGACGATGTTTGGTACATGAGTCAAAAATGAACTTGTTTGAAAAATGATTGTCCATCTAGTTATTAGTAAATAATTTCCAGAATAGTATTAATGATTAAAATATCATATATATCCTCTACATATTCATTTTATACTATTCCATATCATTTGAAGATAAAAAACGAAAAGCACCGTTCATGGAGACGGTAGGCCGTACGTACGCACGAACGCTACTTTCATTTTTTCTTTGTTATATTAACAGAATTAAAAATAAAGGATATATATATATATATTATAATTCTAGTATAATTATGTTATATAGGTAACATATGTTCATTAGTTTCATTCTTTATACATTCCATGTATTGCATGTACGAGTCACATCACTTGAGGGGGCGATAGTCCACACTTCCTCATATGAAATTACCGCATTTACACAACATGAAAAGAATAATGGTATGATTTAAATATAAAATAAATAATCATATAGTAAACATAAATACCATATATATCATATATAAAATACAGTGACATCATAATGGACACCTTTAAAGGTGTTAAAAGAATATTGAACAATCATCGTTTCGTGAGGCAGAAAATCGCCAACCACAGAAACAGTATGTTCTTTAACCATTAGACAAAGGTGTGTGTAAGTTTAGCTCTAATAATTCTTATAAAAAAATCCTAGTATATTTAAGATACTGGAGTTGTTACAAAATAAATGAATAAAAAGATTTTATGGGGTTGGAGAAGCAAAATAAAACAAAAGGACACAAGTGAAGACATTACCTTAAAATCGGGTAACTCCCTTTGGTTTGAGCTCAAAGACTTCCTTGGGAAGAATTATGCCCAAAGTGAGGCTTAAAGGAGTTAGATAGGGATGTGGAAAGACAAAATGGGTAGGGTTTGGACGAGCCAAAGGCTTTGGAAGTGTGGGTAAGGAGGTAAAGGTGGGGGCCTTTTGAAAGAGGAGAGGAGGGGAACTCTTGGAATGTAAAGAAATGTTACTTTAGTTTAGAATGAGTTTCGGATTTTAATGGTCCCACATTGATGTGTTTCGAGTATAGGGTGATAAGGGTTCGAAATACACCCATACAATAGGTTTTGGACATGTGTAGGTCTTAGATTTTACATTATATTTCCATTTTATTTAAATCGTTAAATAATGAGGTCATCGCTGCATCATCATGATGTCATAAATAATTTAATATATTTAATGTCTAAAAATTATAAAAAAAATACTATTTTGTAGGAAATATTTTTATCTTTCTATTGATTATTTATAGTCAAAAATCTAACTTGTATAACCCCATGTAAAAATTGTTTTAATAAAACAATTCATGTTTGTGTCATTTTTTACATTAACATTAAATAAAAAGTTATTTATGTCATTTCCCAACTAAAGTGGCTCCATGGGGTCCCCAAGTTGACCCATGGATTTTCTTGCTCGCCAATTACTCTTACAATGAGGGTAGGACATGTGTCTAGGTCATTTCATTTTATTAAAACATTATTCTTACCTTAAACTACATTAATTACCTCTAATCGCGATTAAAAACTTAATAAGTTACTATTCACCAAAAAATTATTTTAATCCCATTGAACCACATTTTACTTCTTAATTACAACCATTTATGTCGGATTTTTGAAATTCAAAACACAAAGATGGGAAAATTTCATTTAAACAGAAAATCAGTTTTTATAAGTACCACTTAGTGGTTTCACTATTCATCAAAAATTGAAGTTTTTCAGAAAATTACCAAAAATTCACCCTAAGATATATTTGATATTACGAGTTAAAAAATGATGTATATTTTACAAAATTCAAAACATATAAGTTGCATTAATTAATTTAATAATTAATTCCCGCTGTCAAAACAAATAGCGTGTTTTTATGAAACAAAATGCATCAAAAGATTGACACTAGTTTAAGTCCGATTTCAAAGTGAAATTAATTCGAATGACCACTATTGGATTAAATGGTAAAAATATAATCTAATTTCACTTTAAAACCAATTAAAAATATAATCTAATCATATAAATAATTTATATTAAAAAGAGGTTTTGAATTAAAATACAACATTTTTCACTATTCATTAAAAATTGAACTTTTTCAGAAAAATACCAAAAGTTTACACAAAGTGAATTTTGATGTCTTGATTATAAAGAAGAATTTTATTTAGTCAAATATAACACATAAAATTGTCAAAAAGTGGATTTAAAAGAGGTTCGCCATCAAAAGGCGGTTAATCGACTTTTTAAAGAATATTAGAATGTTTACGCTTAAAATTGGATTAATTTTCATTTTTAATCCTCTAAAATTTATTGTAAAAAGTAAAAATATTTGAAAAACATATATAATCATTTTTTAGTTAGTTCTATTCATTCCTACCATCACAACAGCTAGGCGTTAACTACCATTTAAAATAATATTATTTTATTATTAGAGTGCAACGTAAGATTCCCAAGAAACTCGTTGTTGCGTGTTGGGTACACCATCGAGCATAGCGTCCCCTTTAAAGTAATATTAATATTTTATTCACAAATATGGATAAATATAAAAATGTCATATTCTTTATTTACCTGGGGTGTTAGAGGGGTACCCAATACTCTTGTTCTTATATACTAATACCTGTTGTTTTGTGTTTTGGTGAGCATGGCAGGTGAGGTTGGGTGGATAGAATTCCTTGCTAGTTTTTGGTTCTTCTGTTGTTCTCACGGGACATTAGGATGTCTCTCCACCTGTGCATGAGAGCTTTAGGTTTCCTTACTTAGTATACTTGTATGCTCACGCTACGTTTACTTTCAGGTTTCCAGGAGGACTACCAGGGCCATACGGGACCCTACTAGTCGGGACAGTTGGAGTTGTTACAGTTTCGGTACTCTTGTTTCTTTTGGTATTGCACTTTTGAGTTTTCTTGTACTTGTACTTTGTTTCAGAATTGTTTAAACATGCATGTGGGATTGGTTTGGGTTTATTTTCATTTATTTTTCCTTTTCCTTTTGGTGTTTGACTCATCCTATTTCTTGATCTTAAATAATAAAAAGGGTAATGCCTCCCATATTTGTGAAAACTCATACCCTTGTTGCTAGTCGCCACTTCAGGGCCTACTGGAGGTGGGACTCGGGGGTCATTATCTCCCTTTCACCATTTCTAGCTCAGAAGGGGCATCTTTGGTGGGAGGGGGTCATGAAAGAATGGTATCAGAGGTGATGGTTGAGAGATAGGATGGAGTATGGAGTTAGACATAGTAAGGATTGCATGGGATGGTAGGGAAACAATGTTTGGTGATCTTGGTGTGTGACATAGGCCAGGGAAGACCGGCTAGGACATGGGATTTTAGGGCCCCCCGTGATCCGATGTAAGGACTCTCAGCCTACCAAATGACCAAGTGAGACTACATTGATTGCATGTTAGAGACCCTAGGGAAGGTACATGCATCATCATGTTTGTATTTTACTTGATTTGGGTGTTCTGGGAAGAAATTGAAATAAAGTTATAAAATGAAACCTTGAATAATTTCCTTACTACTTGGGATTAGGCGATCTTTGTTTACCGTATAGCTATGACACTTGGATGTTGTCCCCGGGTGACTCAGACAGTCGAGGCCCAAGAGATTCAGGAGGTCAATCAGTTGAGTATTTACTAAGAGGATGAATATGATCAGTGGAAGAAGACTCTCTGTTCTTTCTAGCGACAAACCCTCAATAAGTACAAGGGTAGTATTTCAAATATGGAGACACAGGGGTGGATAGAAGAGATCAGGATCACTTTTACTTTGATCTGTGCTTAGAGGGTGTACTGGGTTCCCCTAGAAGTCAGTCAGCTGAGTGGTGCGCCGCGTCAGTGGTGGACACTCTACCTCGGGGAGAGGTCAGAGGTAGAGGTTCCGTGGGCTGACTTTGAGAAGGAGTTCCGAGATGAATTCCTTTCTTCCATGATCAAGGAAGAGAATCGGCAGGAGTTATTCTCCCTCCATCAGGGGAGTATGTCAGTAAGATAATTTTGGATCAAGTTCAAGGGTATCCTATGCTTTGCTCCAGATCTCTTTCCAGATGAGGAGTCTCGGGCAAGGCATTTGGAGGAGGTGCTTCGTTCTTCGCTCCAGTATACTGTCACCCCCTTCACCCTTATGACGTACTTGTCAGTATAGAAGAAGGCAGAGGTTGTAGAGAGGATGCACTCACAAGGAGGTGCTTCATGAGAGGGGATCCTACAAGGTTCGTCAAAGGGGAAGGTAGTCAGCAGCAGGTATCCTACTGCAGGACCTTCCAGATTCAGGCCAGTAGGGAGCAGGGCCCAGCAGTTCCAGTTCAGATCTTTGGGTCCTCATCCCTTTTTCACAAGCCCAAAACCGAATTGTTTCTCTTGCGGAGTTCTCGGGAACATTCAGATTCGGTTCCCGACCTGAGCTCAGTACGGTGGAGGTGGGAAGGTTCAGCACCCGCCTCAGCAGCACCAGTTTCCGGCGAGGCCCTTCCAGCAGCAGTATGAACCTTCTCCTCTGAGGGAAGACTTTGCAGGAGGAGGCCGACCTTAGGGTGCTCCTCAGGGACCTCGACCAGGGCGTGGTTGGGGAGGTGGTCGACATCAGAGAGGCAGTGGATCCAGGTGTGGACAGTTTCACGCAACAGAGTTGGCAGCTTCGGCAGGACCAGAGGTGGTGTGAGATACAATTTGTTTGTTCAACACTCTTGTTTCTTCTTTTCTCGATTCGGGAGCTTCACACTCCTTTGTTTCACCCGGTCTAGCCCATGCTTTGGGTATAGATGTTGAGAGGTTTTTTGTATCCTTGGTGATGAGTACACCCGTTAGAGGTTAGACCGACGTATCTTGTGTTTTCCAGGTATGTGGGCTAACGTTGGGACCACATCGATCTAGTTGGGATATTCTTTTTCTATAGATGCAGCCATACGATGTCATCCTAGGCATCGACTGGTTGTTTTCTGTTTGTGAAGTTATCAACTGATTCCAAAGAAGATTCATGTTCTCCAACGTGGATGGGAAGCGTGTAGCTTTTGTTGGCGAGAGGAGCTATCAGGTGGGAACCCGACATGTGAATCCTTAACTTTCCTTGTTAGGCGGGTTATCAGTCGGTTCAGCTGATACATAGATGATGGATGTCCCATAGGTTGTTGGGGAGTTCCTCGATGTTTTTCCCGAAGAGGTTGTGACTCTACCCCCCCGACATGACGTTGAGTTCGGGATAGACTTACAGCCTGGTGCCCGTCTAATTTTGATGGTCCCTTATCGGATGGCAGAATCAGAGTTCTGGGAGTTGCGGATTCAGATTTATGATCTGATAGAGAAGGGATTTATTTGACCCATCATGTCGCCATGGGGTGCTCCAGTTTTGTTCATGAAGAAGGAATATGGTGGTCTCAGACTATACATAGACTACCGAAGGTTGAATCAGGTAACAGTCAGGAACTGTTACCCCCTTCCAAGGATAGATTATCTCTTCGACCAGTTGAGGGGAGCATGTTGGTTTTCTAAGATTGATCTATGATCTACATATCATCAGTTGAGGGTAAAGAACAGTGACATCTCGAAGATGGCTTTCAGGTGTAGGTATGGGCACTTCAATTTTGTAGTGATTCCATTTAGAGTTACTAATTCACCATCTATATTCATGGGACTTATGACCCTTGTCTTCCAAGAGTTTCTGGACCGGTTCGTCATTGTGTTTATCGATGACATACTGATCTACTCAAGATCAGAGGAGGAGCACGTTCAGCATCTTAGGGAAGTCTTTAAAGTCCTTCGACACCACCAGCTTTATGGGAAATTGTCGAAGTGTATGTTCTTGATGCAAGATGTACTCTTCCTTGGGGCACGTGGTGTCTCAGCATGGAGTGTCAGTGGACCCGTCGAAGGTGGAGGCAGTTGTTTCTTGGGCGGAACCCAAGAGTGTGGAATAAGTTCTTAGTTTCCTGGGGTTGGCAGGTTATTATCGAAGGTTCTTATCAGACTTCTCTCAAGTTTCTTCTCTATTGACAGCTTTGACTGGGAAGGACCAGGTCTTCCTATAGAGCGAGCAGTGCCAGAAAGCTTTCGACTACCTGAAGGAGAAGTTGTTCAGTGCTCCAGTACTCAGATTTCCAGAGGAAGGGTTGTTTTATGAGGTGTCTTGTGATTCTTCTAGCCTTGGTTTGGGGTGAATAATAATGCAGAAGAAGGGTGTGATATGTTATGGGTCTAGGCCGTTACGCCCTCACGAGCATAACTATGCTACCCATGAACTAGATCTTGTAGCAGTAGTGTTCGCACTAAAGTTGTGGTGACATTACCTCTTTGAGGAGCACTTCATGGTCTTCTCAGATCACAAGATCTTATGTTATATCTTCTCCCATCATGACCGGAACTTACGGCAGTGATGATGGGTTGAGTTTCTCTAGGACTATGACTTCGAGATCTCTTACACTGAAGGTGAGGGAAACATTATGGATGATGCCCTGAGTAGGAACTCGCATAAAGAAGTGGTTCATGAATCCACTGATTCTTGGAAAGAGATGGGATATTTGGCTGCCTTGCACTTGGATGCTAGGGTAGAGGGTGTTATAGGCTGTTTGTTTCAGATGACGGTGCAGTCCTACTTGTTCCAGTAGGTGGAAGAGTCCCAGTGGGGAGACTCCGATGAGAAAATAATGCGGGATCGTATCGATCAGGGAAAAACTCCAGAAGGATGGTCAGAGGATATCTGACATCAGATGCTTTTTCATGGAAGGTTGTTTGTTCCGGAGGCGATGCATGAGAGAGTTCTCTGTGAGTTACATGGGTAAGCCTTGTCAGTACATCCAGGAGTTTTGAAAATGTACCATGGACTGAGGGAATAGTTTTGGTGGCCCGGGGTGAAACGGGGAGTGGCAGAGTTTGTGGCTAAGTGGCTAGTGTTTTAGCATGTAAAGGCTGAACACCGTGTTCCCAGTGGTTTGTTGCATCCTTTAGATGTCCACGAGTGGAAGTGGGATGAAATCTCAATGGACTTCATCACAGGACTACCCAGATCTCAGGGTGGTTATGATGCTATCTGGGTAGTGGTGGATCGACTGACGTAATTAGCTCACTTATTAACAATTAAGGAGTCGGGCCTAGTGAGTACCTTAACATAGAGGTACGTAGATGATGTGGTGATTTTACATGGATTTCTGAAGACTATCATCTCAGATCGGGATACTCGGTTTACCTCACGATTCTTGTAGGGGGTTACAACATGCTTTTGGAACCCAGCTACGCCTTAGCACTGCTTTCCACCCCTAGACCGATGGGAAAACAGAGCGGACTATCCAGAAATTGGAGGACATGCTGTGATCATGCGTTTTGGATTTCGAAGGATCATGGGTGCGACACTTGCCTTTAGTAGAGTTTTCCTACAACAATAGCTTCCAATATACTATTGGCATGGCACCGTTTGAGGCTTTGTATGGAATACCATGTCGTTCACCCATTTTCTGGGTAGAGGTTGGTGAGACAGGTTCTCTTGGGCCAAAGGTAGTAAAGAGCACCACAAAGAAAGTTCAGGTTGTGCGTGAGAGGATGAAAGCGGCTCAGGACCGACAATAGACTTATGTTGATCGTCGGAGGAGGCACTTGGTGTTCGAGGTGGGAGATCATGTGTTCTTGAAGGTTTCCCCTCGACGGGGTCAGTGGAGGTTTGGGAAGGGGAGTAAGCTCTCGCCTAGGTTCATTAGACCTTTCGAGGTGCTGAGGCGAGTCGGTGAGGTGGCATATCAGCTGGCCCTGCCACCTCAGTTGGAGAAGGTTCATGACATCTTCGATGTCTCCTAGCTTCGTCGGTACTTACACGACGAATCTCACATTATTGACTGGGGAGAGCTAGATATGGGGGATGACGCGACCTTTTAGGAACGACCAGTCATAATCGAGTATTGTGAAGATAATGTGCTCCATGGATGAACCATTTCCTTAGTTCGTGTGTTGTGGAGGCATGGCGGCCTCGAGGAGAGCACTTGGGAGTGGGAGGATCAGATACACACTCAGTACCTGAAGTTTTTTTGACTTGTGTTTTTCTTTGTTCTTCTAATCTTTGTTTTTATGTTATACTCTATACATTGATATAAGGAATGCTTGGCTTGTCGGTTGTTATTCTTTTTATTTCCTTGTTCTCTGGAAGTGTGGAACATGTCTGGATGTGTGGGGAAAGGGAAAAACCTAAACCATAATCGAGACGTATTAATGCAGATGTGATTAAACCTGTGCAGGAGAGTCAGTTCCGCCTAAACCGGATAATATCTCGACATAGGATAAGGAATTCCTAACACCTATGATTGGGGTTGTTGGTTGGGTTCCTGTTATAACGAGAGCCCTAAGAGGTATCTTGTTGGGTTCCTCTGGGTTGGTTTTGAATTCTCGGGGACAAGAATGTTTTAAGAGGTATCTAGTGTAATGTCCCAGACCTCTCCGGTCCATTCCTTTGTGAAATGTGGTAATGGAATTGTGCCAGGAGGTCAAGGTTCCTAGGGGGTGCGCTTGGGTGGACTTGTAAAAAGATCTAAGGGCAATATCTTTCGCACGGTTAGCGCACGGTTTGGCTAAACCGTGCGGCCAAACTGAGCAAGGTTGGTGTTGGAGGAAGTGTCTAACACATGGTTAGTGCACGATTTGGCTAACTGTGCGGACTAACTGTGCGAGTAGTGTTTGGTGAGGTAGAAGCTAACACATTGTTAGCGCACGATTTGATAAACCGTGCGGACTAACCGTGCAGGCACTTAAAGTTAGATCATAAAATTGTGGATCTGAACTCTTTTTTCTCTAAATGGTTCTTTTAAGCCCCTAAGTGGCCATAACTCAGGATTTCACTTTCCTTGGAGGTAGAAGAACCTCTCCCAAGTGTTTTTGAGGCGACTCGGAGGCATTTCTAGGAAAATTGAAGCTAGTTTTTTTGAGGTATGTGATCATTCTTGCTTGTTTTCTTAGATCTACTCCTCCTACTCTCTCAGTTTCTTAGATCTACGCCAGTTATGGGTAGATCTAAGTATACAAATGTCGAATATGAAGAGCTTTGGTCTTGGTTGTGTTAGGAGAGGATATCTAAAGAAGATTCGTGGAGAATTGACTTGGTTTCTTGAGCATTCTTCGGTCGTCGTGGTTTCGTCAAAAAACTTTGAGGTAGGGATTTTACCTTCGTCTCTCCAATTTGTTCATCATGCGGGAAGGGTGTCCACTTGCTTTCACAAGACATGGTTGAACCAGTTTAAATGAAGATAATAACTAGCTTAATGAAAAGGGATGAGGAAGTTATTATGTGTATCATTGTTTATCCTATTGTTATGTTGTGAATTGAATAGGCTTATGCCTACTGAAAATCACAGTCGTTGGGGGCCTTTGCTTGCGCAATTAAATGTTTTACTGTCTTTCTAGACCATTTTATGTAAACTTTGTGGAATATGGAGATTTGTTAATCCCGTAAATTTGGATGATTAAATGAATATCCGGAACCCTTGTGTGATCACCCTGGTTGAACGAAATGGAATAATGAACATGTGGGTGATGGTTTGGTTACGTGGTGTGTGAAGGGGGGGGGGGTGAATCCTGGGTTATTATGAATAGGATGGTAAGTGGTTCTACAGAAAATGATATTAAAGGGGAAATGATGTGGCACGCGTCTTGTTTTGTGATACGATTGTGGAGATGTGGTTATAGTGGAAGAAGGGCTGTAGTAATGGGTTGTGATATTAAAAGAAAGTGGGAAGTTGATAAATGAATTGTGGGGAATGATAATTAATTAAATGCGGGAACAATCATTGGGGTTTGATTGATGATAAAAAGGTTGGTTTTGTGTTTATTGTGTTCTATCTAACTTGATTTGTGGTTGGAAGCGGTTTTTCTACGAAACGATTGATCTTGTTTGATAATTACCCAGTAGTTAAGGAACTAATAAACTAATACTGTTGAAACATGAAAACCTAAATGGGGTTGGGTTTGTTTGTTGTATGCATGCTTCATAGTAGCAGTGCCGAGGCACGTGCTCAGTTTCTCTGTTTTAAAGCCATAGGTTAGGCTGTGTGTTTGGTATACATATATGTATCTTTATCTTTGTGTTTTGTCACACCCCACACATGTTGAGAACCAAGTGCCGAACACTCCCATTTCATAAGAGAGGGTGTTTTCCCCATAGTTACTAGCTCTTTCTTGCTCCTTCTTCCATAGGCTGTGATGTCTTGAGGCGACCTTACACCTAGGTTTCTTCGGGTAGGTTTCGATTGGTGTGATTTTAGCCCAAGAGTCTTTGGGAAGGTTTACTGTTCCAAATAACCTTCAGGATGAGGCCCAGGTGTGTGCAGGTGGGTTATGTGGTTTGTGAGGCCCAGGTGTGTGTGGGCGGGATATGTGGTTTGTGAGGCCTAGGTGTCTGCGCGAGGGATATTTTGTTTGTGAGGCCCAAGTGTGTGCGAGCGTGATATGTGGTTTGTGTGGCCCAGGTGTGTGTGGGCAGGATGTGTGGCTTTTGAGGATCAGGTGTGTGCGGGAAGGAAGAGTGTGGTAGTGTCAGGATGTTCTCTGTTAGGAAGAGCAGCTAACTAGTGGGGGAAAATGGTGCGAGGACCCAATACTCTTGTTCTTATATACTACTACCTATTGTTTTGTGTTTTGGTGAGCATGGATGGTGAGGTTGGGTGGATAGAATTCCTTTCTAGGTTTTGTTTTTTCTGTTGTTCTCATAAGACAGTAGGACATCTCCCCACCTGTGCAAGATAGATTTAGGTTTCCTTACTGAGTATACTTGTATGCTCACCCTACGTTTACTTTCAGGTTTCCAGGAGGACTACCAGGGCCGTACGGGACCCTGCTAGTCGGGACAATTTGTAACACCCCGAGATTTTATGAAAAATATTCCTTTTAATTTCATTGATGTCTTTTGTTGTACACTTCACCAAAAGGAGATTGCACTATATGCATCCCTGATTGGCTTGCACTACACACAATCGCAACCTTCCAAGATAGCATGTGTTTTATGCAATACCGAGTTTCACTAAACAATGAGATGTTATATAAACTAGCCGTTATAAATAGTAATACCCACTTTTTGAAATTTTATAAATTTTATCTTTCAAAATGGACTTCATTTTTGGATTCCGAATATCGAAATTATCCTAGGGTTAATTTTTGGTATTTTTCTGAAAACTTTCAATTTTTGATGAATAGTGAAAACACTGAGTTACTATTTAAAAACAGACTTTTTATTTAAATAATTATTTATTTTATTTAAATTTATTTTAGGTAAAAATTGATAATTAATACCTATATAAGTTCAATTTAATTTATTAGAGTCATTTTATAAAAATTTTAGATATATAAAAATTTTATTGAACTTTTCACCGTCTTTTACCCACCTCCTAGGAGAATTTGAAAATTTACATAAAACATAATTTTACCACATCTGTGAGTGAAAATTTGAAAATCCGAGAGAAATGGTTAATATCAAGGAATAAAACATGGTTCAATAAGATAAAAATATTTTTTGGTGAATAGTAACTTTTTACTTTTTTTTACCATGGTTAAAGGTAAAAAGGGTAATTCATGGCTAAAAGAATATTATAATAATTCAAAATTATCTTAACACTTGCCCTAACCTTATTGGATGAGTAGTGGCCGACCATGGGCATCCTTGGGTCGATTTTGGTACCCCATTGTGGCACTTGGTCATGATAATGACAATTTGGATTAATTAATTTAATGTAAGGAAAAAATTGACATTAACAAAAATATTTTAGTAATTAATTTTTATAAGGGGTTATATAAATTATATTTTCGACTATAATGATGCAGTATTTACCTTATTAATAAATGATTTAAATAAATAAGATTATAATGATAAAAATATTATCCAAAACATGTCCAATTCGGATTGGATGATTTTATTTCGACCATGAGTCATCTTATCTTCATCTTTAATGATTTTTGGACCTTTGGAAACTGTAGATAAGTTTATAATAAAATAATGTTTTCACACTTTCCAAAAGAGCCCCTCCGCCCTTATAAAAGAAGACCATTTCTATTCAATTCCTCACACCTCTCAAGCCATTTGGCTCATCCAAACTTTGCCAAATTAAGCTCCCTACATCCCTCTCCCCCCTAGAAGCCTTATCTTACGCATAAGGCACTTCAAGAAGTCCTTTTGGTTCAAACCAATGGATGTTACCCAAATTAAAGGTAACGATTTCTCTTAAATTGTTTTCTTTTATTCAACTTCTCCAACCCCTAAACTATTTTTAATCATTTATTTTGTAACAACACCAGTATTCTCAATATACTAGGATGTTGTTATGACAAGGATTTTAGCTACACTTACATAGACCTCCATCTAATGGATGAAGAAAATAATGTTTCTGTGGATGGGAAACTAATGCCTCACGAAACGATGATTGTTCGATTTTCTCCTACTGCCTCTCATGGTGGCCATTATGATGGAACTGTATTTATATATGATATATATTATGTTTATTATTTCCTTATGCTTCTTTATTTACCAATTATATCAAGCCTTTATGGTTTCCATAGTGGGTAAATACGATAATCTCATTTGAGGAAGTGCAGACTACCGCCCCCTCAAAGTGATGTGATTCGTTAATTCCTTATGTGGGATGTATAAAGGATGGATTTAATGATATAATATTTGATATTATTTGGGAATTATAATATACATATGTATTATTATGTTTTAATTCCATTAAAATAAGAAACAAAAAAGAAAGTAGCGTTCATGCGTACTTACGGCTTACCGTCTCCATGAATAGTGCATTTCATTTCTTACCTCCATATGTTATGTAATATTATATACACATGTATATGCTGGATATATATGATATATATGATATATAAATCTTGAATATCATTCTGGATATAATGAACCTTAAACCACATGATCAACATGTAATTATAAGAAGTCCATTTTTTACTCAAGTATGGAATATCGACAAAACAAACGTTATTAGCTTAAATGGTTACATAATGTTTATAACATGATAATAAGTGATATAAAAGGAACAATAAACTTGAAAAAGGTTCTTAAGAAAGTATAAATTAACTTTGTTTTATTATTCAGGAGATTAAAGAACGATCGAGTCAAGTCAGACACGATGTAAGAAAACTTCTTAACCCAATTTCCGTTCTTTGGGTTGATCTTCTCTTTCTTGTTTATGTCGTTCTTTGATTATGTGAGAAATTAATTTTTATATCTTATCATGCATTTATACTTTCATTATGTTACCTTATAGTGAATACACATAAGTGATCTATTCAATTTACAAAAATAACTTTTTAAGGGATAACCTTTCCAATCTCGTTTTTATCAGAGATTGTTTATTAGTAAGTATTTACTAGGGTTATATTTATCATACATGTCCCAGTTTTATAAAAATGGTTTCATGTACGTTTAAAGTACTTTTTACCCATATTTGGCTTTTAATACATGGTATTTAAGGAATCTTTCTTTTGTTTACCATACGAGGTATTTTTTGACTTTTTCGGAAAAATTATGAGAAGAATGTTTTTTTAACTTATACGGAATGAAAGGATTTTTATGGTTTCATAACTCCTTCATTCCATGAAGATTCCTATATGAGATTTCATGATTATTTTCAACAAAATCTTTTCATATAAAATCACATGTCATTTTTTGAAAAGAAAATGATTTTGAAGAAGAAAGGATATTTTACTCAAGAATTCATTTCAAGTCTTTTGTCAAAACTATTTTACATCTAAGATGATATTATTTCATATGTGTATAATGTCTCTATGATTTACATGGATTAACTTTTTTTATGATGAAATGATATTCATTTGTTTTATATGGATTATGTTATGATGTGATGACGTTTATGAAACCCATTTTATTCTTCGGGTTATGATGAATGGTTTATGTTTATTTTGTGGAACAAGTAAGAATGATTTCATTATGAGATGGGTGGGACCTACATCTCCCTACAATGCATTGGCTAAAGATTTATATCTCATGAGATATAAATGGCTGGAAGGACAAGTTAATCTGGTTCAGTGATACATGACTGGAACGAGGAGTGAACTCGGTTCAGTAAGGGACTTTGTCCACTAATATTGTCTTGGAAGTAAAGCCTTGGATACTATGGAAATCATATCATGTACATAATGTTTTTACACAATTACAAGTTTTATTTACAAGATATTTTATCATGATTGATGTTCCATTATGATCTATGCCTTACGTACTTCCAAGTTTTATGTCATTGCTCAAGATTTTGATGTTTAAACATTATGTTCATGTTTTTTGTTAAAATGTATATGATTTGTTTTATTTTCTCCATGCTTACCCTTAATGAGAATTTGAGCTCGCCCTTTATATGTTTTTTCCCCAGGATTTAAATAAAGGTCTTAGGTAAGAGAAAAAAGGGAATATCTTTATGGGAGATGTTGAAGATATTTCACCACGATTAGAAGATTATATCCCGAGTTTCCAAAGACACTAAACAATTACGGTACTTGTGGTTCTATTTTTTTTATGTATTAAGTATTCCGCAAAAGTAATGTAATGTCTACGTACATCAAGCTTTGGGTATCTATAGTTGGTATCAGAGGAAAGGTTTAGTTAACCTTTGGAAACTAGGATGCAAAAACTTTAGTGAGGTCCCTAGAGATATTTCTATGGTATGTCTAGGGATGTCCCAAAGGTTAAGTATAAGTATAAGTTATAGTCCTAGAATTATGGTAACAATCATATAATTAACCCTAAGATGTTATATATTGAAGGTACTCCCCCTTTATTATGTTTTTTTCCTTAGCATGATTTTTGACTATGGCTGGCACCCGAAGAACCGTGTTGATCAATGTAATGGACAATGCAATGATTGTTCTCATGAACAACCAAATTTGATGGGAGAAGGAGTGAAAAATCTTATTGCTATACTTACACAAGCTATGAGTCATTCTGGATTTCCAAATGATCAGAGAAGGGAACAATATTCTATTGATTCCTTCATGAGGCAACGTACACCTTATTTCAATGGGTATTCTGATCCACTTGTTGCTGAACAATGGATCAGTACCATTGAAAAGATATTTTCCATACTTCGTTGTTCAGAACATGATAAATTCATTCTAGCTGTTTACCGTTTAGAAGGTGAAACAGACCAGTGGTGGACTCTAATTAAGAATACAAGGCCCCAAGATTAAATTGAATCCATGGAATGGGACGAGTTCAATAACTTGTTTTTTCAATAAGTACTTCCATAATATTCTTCAAACAAAGATAGAAAAGGAGTTCCTTGAGCTTAAAGAGAAGGATGATGAATATATTTCTATATACAAAACGAATTTTAAAAGACTTTCAAGGTATGCATCTGGTTTTATCATCTAACCTGAAAGTAAAGTTAATCGATTTTTCAGTGGCATAAAACCAAGTCTTCAAAGGGAATTAGCTATAAGAGGCTTCAGTAGATATGATTAAATTGTGTGTTGTGCTATCAATGTATAACTAGAAGATGGTGTAACATATCCATCTCAGGGTTTTGATAAGAAACGAAAGATGGAGTTCAAGGAGAAATCTCATAATAATGGTGAAAATAAGATGAATGTTTCTTTATGCTCAAAGTGTGGAAAGAAGCATAGTGGGGACTGTATTAAAGGAACTAGAAAATGTTTTAAGTGTGGAAAATAAGGTCATCGGCCAGATGAGTGTATAAGTAATAGAAAAAGTGTTGCTAATGATGCGAATAAAGAAAATACTGCAGAGAACGCACCACCAACACTTCAATGATTCAAGTGCAAGGAAATGGGGCATTATGCTAATCAATGCCCTAATCCAAGGGTTAATGATGATCAACGTGAGGAACCACTTAAGGAAAAGGATAAGGGGAAGTCACATGCGATCAATATTTGTGATGTTGAGTATAATAATGATGTTGTGTAATGATTATGTGTTTATGTAATGGGATTTCAAAATAGTATCATGTAATCTCATTTATGGCAACGTGGAATTTTGGAATATCTATGTATTGGTTTTCAATAATTATATGGTACCGGTAACCATGAAAAGTGATTGTAATATTTTTGGAAAGTAGATGATATGATCATAATGAAGGGATAAGTAGATAATGAGATGTTTGATAGTATTATTGAGCTCATGACTGATGTAAGGACAATGTGATATCATGGTTTTAGTATATAAATTTTTTGGGATTTTGGTATGTGGCAAGAGTTAACTTTTGATACCATTCATGTTTTTACTAAGGTTCTATGGTAATTTATGTTTCAAGAGAATACATGATTAATTTATTCACATGTTTGTAATGTGACCAACAAGATATATCGTATGATATATGGGGGATAAATGATGGTACTCACATGATCGGTAGATGACATTTCTAGTAATTGTTTTCATTATACTACGAGATTGGACATAAGTATTTTAGATAAGCCTAATGATTGGAATGAATTATGTTGGAAATAAGTTATAAAAGTTTAAGGCTATAACTTTTGTCGATATTATTGATGGAATGTTATAATAGTGTAGTTTAAGAAAAGGGACAACATGCAGAATGGGCGACAACCCATCGCGTTGGACAAGGCTGTGTGAATCGAACCCACAATCGAAGTGCGACATGCCTTTATTGCCTACCACTGGCCTACAGGAAGTCCCTGGTCAGTAGAAGCTAGTTTTATTATATTAAGCGGTATGATATATGAAGTATAAGTCCATTTTATGAACCATATACGATTAATATCAGTATAGATGGACTTATGTATATTTAATAACTTTTACAATCCTTCTGTTTGAGACAGATGGAATGAAATATCATTCTATCTCATGATCTACTAACACTTCACAGAAGACAAATTGAACTTCATTTCTTTAAGAGATGATGTGGAAATTGTCTAAGGCGCAAACAACAGTATGATTGTACCAAAATAAAGTAAGTATTTCTTTAAATTCAACAATTCTTCAACTTTAGGGAAATGATCCTAAATACAAAAAAATGTTTTCCTAGTGTCCTTATATCTGATGAATTAGATGGTACCTTAAATCATCAAAAATTTGTGGCTTTGTGATTGTTGGATTTTTCATATCCATGTTCTCTACCACTCTCCATCATAACATGATGGTTAAATTTCTCTTATATATCCATATTTTCACCTATGTTTTCTTATAGAAACATAATGATTAGTTAATCTGGGTAACCGTTATGTATTATACTTTAGTTTTTAAAGATAAGTTTTGGTATTCAATTTTACTATGTGGGTTTCTATTAAATAAACTTTCAAGTAGTAAACCATTTATAACCCCGATGAATTTCGAGGGCGAAATTCATTTTAAGGGGGGTAGAATGTAACACCCCAAGATTTTATGAAAAATATTACTTTTAATTTCATTGATGTCTTGTATTGTACGCTACACTAAAAGGAGCCTAAACTATACACATCCTTCACTTGGCTTTCATTACATGCAATCATGACCTTCCACGATAGGATGTGTTGTACGCAATACCGAGTTTCACTAAACAACGATATGTTATATAAACTAGTCGTTATAAATAGTAATACCCAATGTTTAAAATTTTATAAATTTTATCTTTCTAAATGGACTTCATTTTTGGATTCAGAATATCGAAATTATCCTAGGGTGAATTTTTGGTATTTTTCTGAAAACTTTCAATATTTGATGAATAGTGAAAACACTGGGTCACTATTTAAAACCCAAATTTTTATTTAAATAATTATTTATTTTATGTGAATTTATTTTAGGTCAAAATTCATACTTAATACCTATATAATTTCAATGTAATTCATTAGAGTCATTTAATAATAATTTTATATATATAAAAATTTTATTGAACTTTTCACCGTCTTTTACCCACCTCCTAGGAGAATTTGAAAATTTACATAAAACGTAATTTTACCGCTTCTGTGAGTGGAATTTCAAAAATCTGAGAGACACAGTTAATATCAAGGAGTAAAATGTGCTTCAATAAGATTAAAATAATTTTTTGTGAATAGTAACTTTTTACTTTTTTTACCATGGTTAAAGGTAAATAGGGTAATTCAAGGTTAAAAGAATATTATAATTATTCAAAAATACCTTAACACTTGTCCTAACCTTATTTGATGAGTAGTGGCCGACCATGGACATCCTTGGGTCGATTTTGGGACCCCATTGAGCCACTTTGTAGTGATAATGACAATTTGGATTAATTAATTTAATGTAAATACAAAATTGACATTAACAAAAATATTTTAGTAATTAATTTTTATAATGGGTTATATTATTTATATTTTAGACTATAAATATTCATTGGAAAGAGAAAAATATTTTCTGCATTATGGTATTTGTTTTATAATTTTATGAAATCAAATAAATTAAATTATTCATGACACAATAATGATGCAGTATTTACCTCATTAATAAACGATTTAAATAAATAAGATTATAATGATTAAAATATTATCCAAAACATGTCCAATTATGATTGAATGATTTTATTTAGACCATGAGTCATCTTATATTCATCTTTAATGATTTTTGGACCTTTTGAAACTGAAGATAAGTTTATAATAAAATAATTTTTTCACACTTTCTAAAAGAGCCCCTCCCCCCCTTATAAAAGGAGACCATTTCTATCCAATTCCTCACACCTCTCAATCCATTTGGATCGTCCAACCTCAGCCCAATTAAGCTCCCT
The DNA here is from genome assembly GCA_963277665.1 of Viscum album. Taxonomy (NCBI): domain Eukaryota; kingdom Viridiplantae; phylum Streptophyta; class Magnoliopsida; order Santalales; family Viscaceae; genus Viscum; species Viscum album. Next base: position 1,867,897,353 of record OY728147.1, read on the forward strand.
ACATCCCTATCCTACCCCTAGAAGCCTTACTTTAGGCAGAAGTCACTTCAAGAAGTCCTTTTGGTTCAAACCAAAGGAAGTTACCCAAATTAAGGGTAACAGTTTCTCTTAAATTGTTTTCTTTTATTCTACTTCTCAAACCACTAAACTCTTTTTAATACTTTATTTTGTAACAACACAAGTATCCTAAATATACTAGGATGTTTTTATGAGTATTATTCTAACTACACTTACACACACCTCTATCTAATTTGATGAAGAACATAATGTTTCTGTGGATGGAAAACTAACGCCTCACGGAATGATGATTGTTCGATTTTCTCCCACCGCCTCTCATGGTGTCCATTATGATGAAACTGTATTTATATATGATATATATTATGTTTATGATTTCCTTATGCTTATTTAGTTTCCAATTATATCAAGCCTTTATGGTTTCCATAGTGGGTAAATACGATAATCTCATTTGAGGAAGTGCGGACTACCGCCCCCTCAAAGTGATGTGATTCGTTAATGCTTTATATGGGATGTATAAAGGAAGGAGTTAATGATATTATATATGATATTATTCTGGAATTATAATATACCTATCAATCATTATGTTTTAATTCCATTAAAATAATAAATAGAAATGAAAGTAGCATTCATGCGTACGTATGGATTACCGTCTCAATGAACGGTGCATTTCATTTCTTACCTCCATATGTTATGTAATATTATATATATATATGTATATGCTGGATATATATGATATAAATGATATATAAATCATGAATATCATTCTGGATATAATGAACCTTTGACCACATGATCAACATTTAATTATAAGAAGTCCATTTTTGACTCAAGTACCAAATATCGACAAAACGAACGTTATTAACTTAAATGGTTACATAATGTTTATAACATGGTAATAAGTGATATAAAAGGAATAATAAACATTAAAAAGGTTCTTAAGAATGTATAAATTAAGATTTGTATATTATTAAGGATATTAAAAATGATCGAGTTAAGTCGGACACGAGGTAAGGGAACTTCTTAACCAAATTTCCGTTCTTTGGGTTGATCTTCTCTTTCTTGTTTATGTCGTTATTTGATAATGCGAGAAATGATTTTTTATATATTATAATGTATTTATACTTTATTTATGTGAACTTATAGTGAATACACTTAAGTGACCTATTTTATTTACAAAAATATCTTTGTAAGGGATAACCTTTCCAATCTCGTTTCTATTCGGGATTGTTTATTCGTAAGTATTTACTGGGGTTATATTTATCATCCATGTCCCTATTTTATAAAAATTGTTTCATGTATGTTTAATTTTCTTTTTACCGATATTTTACTTTTAATACATGGTATGTAAAGAATCTTTTTTTTACCATACAAGGTATTTTTTGACTTTTCTGGAAAAAGTACGAGAAGAATGTTTTTTTAACTTATACGGCATGAACGGATTCTTATGGTTTCATAAAAGCTTATTTCCATGAAGATTCCTTTAAAAGATCTCATGATTATTTTCAACAAGATCCTTTCTTATAAAATTGCATGTCATTTGTGAAAATAAAATGATTTTGAAGAAGAAATGATATTTTCCTCAAGAATTCATTTCAAGTGTTTTGTAAAAAATATTTTACATCTAAGATGAAATTGTTTCATATATGTATAATGTCTATATGATTTACATGGTTTCAATTTTCTTATGATGAAATGATATTCAATTTTTTTATATGGTTTATTTTATGATGGGATGACGTTTATGAAAGCCATTTTATTCTTTGGGTTATGATGAATGATTAAAGTTTATTTTGTGGCACAAGTAAGAATGATTTAATTATGAGATGGGTGGGACCTATATCTCCCTCCAATGCGTTGGGTAAAGATTTATATCACATGAGATAGACATGTTTGGAATGGAAAGTTAATCCGGTTCAATGATATAGGACTGGAACGAGGAGTGAACTCTGTTCAGTAAGGGACTATGTCCACTGAGATTGTATTGGCAGAAATGCCTTGGCTACTATGGAAATAATATCATGTACATAATGTTTTTCCACAAATAAAAGTTTTATTTACAAGATATTTTATCATGATTGATGTTACATTAGGATATATGCCTTACGTACTGCCATATTTTATGTCATTGATCAAGATTTTGATGTTTAAACATTATGTTCATGTTTTTTGTTCAAATGTATATGATTTGTTTTATTTTCTCCATGCTAAACCTTACTGAGAATTTGAGCTCACCCTTTATATGTTATCTTTTCTCCAGGATATAAAGAATGGTTTTAGTTAAGAGAAAAAATGAAGATCTTTATGGGAAATATTGAAGATCTTTCACCATGATTAGAAGATTATATCCCGAGTTTCCAAAGACACTAAACTATTACGGTCCTTGTGTGTCTGTTTTTGTTATGTATTAAGTATTCCGCAAAATTAATTTAATGTATATGTACATACCTCTTTGGGTCTCTACACAGTTATAGTTTTTTCAGTTTCTGTACTCTTGTTTCTTTTGTTATTGCACTTTTGAGTTTTCTTGTACTTGTACTTTGTTTCAGAATTGTTTAAACATGAATGTGGGATTGGTTTGGGTTTATTTTCATTTACTTGTTCCTTTTACTTTTGGTGTTTGAATCATCATATTTCCCGATCTTAAATAATAAAAAGGGTAATGCCTACCATATTTGTGAAAAATCATACCCTTGGTGCTAGTCGCCACTCCGGGGACTACTGGAGGCGGGACTCGGGGGTCATTATCTCTCTTTCACCATTGCCAGCTCATAAGGGGCATCTTTGGTGGGAGGGGGTCATGACAGTTAGAGATTGAGGTAGAGGAGGAGGTATAGGTAGAGACCGAGGAGGAGTATAATATGAAACTCTAGAATGAAAATAATAATTTTTTGGGTAATATTGTATAATAGGGATCATATAAAGGTTGTTTTTTGGAAAAATTGTTGAAAGGGGGAAACAAAACTTATAAATTAATATAAGATCCATTGTAAAAGTGTTTTCAGTTTCTTATTATAAAAATGTTTTCACTACTTTTTTAAGTGAATTCATACAGGAATTTCAGTGGATGAATTTTTTTCATAAGCAAAACAAAAGCCACCTATTTTTTCAATCTGTTTATCATTGGATATAATTTATATTTTCACATTCCATGTACTATCAAATATTACTAAATTATGAAAGAAACCCTCACAAAGAAAAACTGAATAACAAAAAAAAGTATATCAATGCTTCCCCATAGTTTCTCTAGACTATTGAGAAAATGTCATATTATTTTATCCAATACTCAATTGAGATTCATAAAACACTAATCCAATCATCAAACACATATATAATATAGCTCAAATGCTTCAATAAATATGTGTGTAATAAACCATTGAATCTATAAGATATATGAGAGAACTATTGGAGGACAACCCACTTTAAGAGATCATGGTCATCAGTGAGGGTTGGAGTCAAATTAAACATGGCACAAAATCAAAAGAAATCTCTTTATGAAGAAATCCTTTAAAATGAAAAAATCACTTAAAATGAAATCATGAGTTAAAATACAACTTGGTTGGATGGTTCTTTCCAAATATTTAACAAACTTTCTTCTCTTGAATAGGATTCACATTCTTAATATTTTCATTGTAAAATCAATATCCATAAAAGTTGTGTATTGTATTATATTTTTGTTTAATTTATCTGTTTGAGTATTACTTAAGAATTGTTTTCTTATATAGGTGGATTGTTTTTTTGTATTTGTGGTGGTTTTTTGAATCTTCTCATACTCATGAGAGATTGGAATTTGAGGGTACACCATAGATAATGACTAAAAAGAAATTGGTCAGGAATTTATACAACCATCATGGGAAGGTCAATTCATAATACTTATTTAATTAATTTTTTCATCATTTATCTACTATTTGTAAGTTAAATTCCTTATCATTTTTATGTAATAATTTTTTTCATATATCTTTTGGGAAGTCATATTTTTCCTTAAAATGTCTCCAATAATCTTGAAAATAGAAAAAATTTCCTTTCTTAGGGAATATGAAACACCATTTTTCCAGAAAATGTGAAGAATTTGAGGGAGCATAGAGTTTATCATCCATAGTAATGTAACGTTTTCTCTCTTTTCAAGATTTTTTCAGTGAGTTGAAAGTAAAATAAATATAAAATTCTTAATCAGCCACACCTCAATTCAATACACAGTGTGCTTGATATGACATGAACTATACTTTTTTAGTTTATTATTTACATATTAGTTCAAAAGACAACTCACATACTGAAAATAGATAAAACACATAAATATTGTTTTGATACTTCAAGAAAATAATCCATAAGTAATTTGTGATATGTAGAAATCATATTCACCTCAATATGATGCACGATGTGCCCAATATGACTCTAACTACCAAGTCACGTACTGAAAATCAAGTAAACATGCTCATATTTTCGTGATAATTTTGTACAACAATTCAAATGTTGTTTATGACATGTAGGAATCAGTCTCATATCAAAATGACACATGATGTGACCAGTATGACTCAAATTAAATCTTTCCAGTTTAAAATGACATTTTAGTGAAAAAAATGAAATACTCAAAATTTATAAAACACATTTGGACTATTTAGATACTTTTGGAAAATGATACATAAGTCATTTGGGACATGTAGTAATCATTCTAATCTCAATACGATGCAGATTTTGACTGATGTGACTCCAAGTGAATATTTTTATTTACAATTGATATTTATTTTTTGTAAAAAAGATAACCGACAAACTCAAAACTAAGAAAAAACATTTTTATTATTTTTATATATTATGAAAATGATCTATAATTCATTTTTGGATGTGTAGGAATTAGCTCCACCTCACTCCAACACAAGATGTGCTAGGTATGCCTCAAAGTGTCTGTTATCAATTTAAAATTTATATTTTAGTTCAAAAAGAAACAACCAATGAAAACATATAAAAATAACACATATTTTATTGATAATTTAGGAAAATTACTCATAAATAATTAGTGATATGTAGGAAAAAGTCTCACGTAAAACTAACACACGATGTGACTAGTAAGACTCAAATTGCGTGTTTCCTGTTTAAAATGAAATTTTACTAAAAAAACAAGTGACGAACTCAAAAAATATATATTTTTTATTACTTTTATACTTTTGGAAAATTATACATAAGACATTTATGATGTGTAGGAATCAGCCTCACCTCAATCTGATGCACATTTTGATTGTTATGACTCAAAGTTTATCTTTTTATTAAAAATTGACATTAATTTTAGTAAAAAATAAAACTAACATACTCAAAACCTATAAAACAAATTTAAAATTTTTTGATACAATATAAAAATTATCCCAAAGTAAATTTTGACATGTTGGAATCAATGTATACTCAATCTAATATATGATGTGCCCAATAGGACTCAATATGTTTGTTATCAGTTTAAAATTGATATTTAATTCAAAAAGTTTCACTTACTAAAAACCAATAAAATAATCATGGGTTGTCTTGAAAATTTATTTAAATGATTCAAAAGTCACTTTTAATGTGTAATAATCATTCTCATATCAAACTGACACACCATGTGACCGGTATGACTCAATGTACATTTTTTCAGTTTAAAATGACATTTTAGTAAAAAACACAAGTGACATACTAAAATCCAATAAAATACATTCATATTGTTTTTATAGTTTAGGAAAATGATACATATGTCATTTGGGATGGGTAGGAATCTGATTAACCTAAACCTAATGCACAATGTGACCGGTATGAATCTAAGTACATCTTTTTTATTTAAAAATGAAATTAATGTTAGTAAAAAAGACAACTGACATACTCAAAACTAAGAAAATGAATTCTTATTGTTTTTATACTTTTTTAGAATGATCCATAAGTCATTTTTGACATGTTTGAATCAGATGCACCTAAATCAGATTCACAATGTGCCAAGTGTGACTCAAACTGTCTGTTATTAGTTTAAAATTGACATTTAAGTTTAGAAAACACCAGTCACTAAAAACTAAGATAACATGCTCAAATTGTATTGATAATTTATTAAAAATATTCATAAGTCATTTATAATGTGTAGGAACCAGTCTCATGTCAAATTGACACATTATGTGTCTGGTATGACTCAAAGTGTGTGTTTATTATTTAAAATGACATATTAGTAAAAAACAAAAGTGCCATACTCAAAACCGAGTAAAATTATTCATATTAATTTTATACATTAAGAAAATATCCATAAGTCATTTTAGACATTTAGGAATTATCCACACCTCAGTACGACACATGCTGTGACCAGTATGACTCAAAGTGTGTCCTGTTATTTAAAATGGACATTAATTTTAGTAAAAAAGACAACTAACATACTCAAAAGTGAGGAAACACATTTTTATTATTTTGATAATTTAGGAAAATGATCAATAAGTCATATTTAATGTGTAGTAATTAGATGAACCTCAATTTAAAACATGAAGTGACAGATATGACTCAAAGTTCCCATTATCAATTTAAAATTAAAATTTTGGTTCAAATAGTTTAACTCACTGAAAACCTAGAAAATACACTCATATTTTCGTTTTCATTTTTGAAAATGATTCATAATTCATTTGTGACATGTAGGAATCAATATCATATCAAACTAATACATGGTGCGACCAATATGACTCAAAGTGTGTGCTTCCAGTTTAAAATGACATTGTAGAAAAAAATTGACGTATTAAAAATCATGAATACACGTTCATATTATTTTTATACTTTAGGAAAATGGTCCATAAGTCATTTGGGACATATTTGAATCATACAAACATCAATGCTACACAAGGTTTGACCGGTATGACTCTAAGTGCATGTTTTTAATATGTAAGTGTATTTTTAGTTTAAAATGCACATCAGATCGCCAAAATTGAGAAAAAAACCTAGATTGTTTTCTCATCATTATATATGATATTACATAATTAACTTCCTTATAATATTTATCGTATACTTATTTGGTTAAGTTTCATAGAGATAATGCTTGAAGATGAATAAGAAATGGTGTGACCTATAAGAATCAACCACAACTCAATATGATACACAATGTTCCTGGTATGAATAAAAGTTTAGTTTAAAATTAACACTTTATATTTTATTTATTTATTTATATTATTATTAACATAAATTTTTTTCTTATAGTTGTGTGTTATATTTCACATGTAGGGGTGGTTTGTTCAACAATAGCATGAGTCGGGGTTTGGAGAAAAAGACAAAGAAACATTGATGTTTTTGAATGTATGTGATAATTTATACTTTCTCATTTAATTGTACAAACCAATGTTTGAAATGTTTATAATATAGTATTTTTTTCTATTTTATTATAATTTTTATTTTATTTAAATTATATATTTTTACCTGTTTTTTTCTAATTTTTGTTATTTTATCTTGATATTACAACACACTATTGTATTCCCCTTTATTGGTTCTACTAAATTCACTGATAAATATTTACTTTATCAGCTCATGTAGTAGTTCTAAAAAACGGTCCATTTATCAGTTCGAAATAAAAGTGCTCATAGATGGGATTGTTAATTAGTTATTCTAAAAGTTCTCATAAATATTTCCTTTATCGGTGATTTTTAGCACATATTAAGGTTCCCTTTATTAGCACTTTCCTTGATCTAATAAAAGCCCAGTCCTTTTAATAATGGTCTAGTAGTTGGAACTTTTTAGCACTACTAAAGCCCAATTTTAGTGATGTTAAAGTCATATTTTGTTCTAGGGTTTTAACAAGTTGATTATCTAACTAATTATTCAATTATTTTAATATTTTATAAGAGTCCAACAATTACCTCATTAAGAATACATATCCATATCTATTTAAATAAACATTAAAAGCAATGAAGTAAGAATACTGGTCTTTATATTCTATTGGAAATGGTGTACATACATTAGTTTGCACCAATTCTATAATCTATATAGGTCTTTCACATTTTACATTAAATGATGTCTTGGCCATTTCCCTTATAAACAAGCATGAAATATATCAAGTAATTTTAGCTTAAAACAGTCTATGTAACCATATTAATACAGATTTTTCTAATGATTCTCATTAATATGAAAAATATGACGAGGTCCCTACTAGGTGTGAAATGATTTATGTTAACCTGATTTGTTATCACTACCAATTACTTGGTTTTGATAATTTAATGCATAAATACCATTTTATAAATGTGCCATACCATTGATTATGCTATCTTTATAAAAGAAAAAACTTTTATTTCAAAAAAATGAAAATAAAACCATCTATATCAAGAAGGATACCAAATTTTTTTAGTAACAATTTTTACATAACAATAGTATTTTAAAACCAATACCATATATGATGGAAATGAATGTTTATAATCTTTAATAACTAGATCAACAAGCCGCACACAATTGGTAGCCTATAAAATGACCTCTTATTTGGACATATTTTTAAATCTATATAGTTAATGTATTTAAATAATTATGTTATTACAACATGTTTTTTCTAATTCCCATTTTGTAGATATAGAAAGATTATACTCAAAAAAAATTGCACCTAAAGCTTCCCCTTCTAAATCTAAATGCAGTTATTATTCTAGTGGCCCAACTTAAAATATGTAAAACATGATATATCCTTTTCCATTTCTTTTATTTGGATCTTCCTTTTTTTGGAAGGGTGGTGCATGAGAGACTTAGACATAGAATGATTCATGGACCCCCATTCCTTGTTATTCATTTTCTTATTCACCATGAGGACCACAATATTTTAATATACCATATATTTATCAAACTATAAAATATGAGTAAGGATTTCGAAAAGTGTCTTCTCAATATTTATCATATCTTAATTAATAAAAAAATTAGATAAACTCTTAAGAAATGAGGATAAAATTAAATCTGTGTGCATATCATTCGGGATCACAAACTACATGATATTTAAGCACTCAATATAGACAATATTCTTGAGCATATGTGGAATCAACCAAATATTTCTTGATATCCCTAACCCTTATGCTTAAATTATCCTATTACATGGAAAATCTAGTGGAAATGATCCATATTTCCTTTCTTATAACTCCAATTAGGGTTATTCAAGATACATGAGGGTAGTTAAATAGGTGTATATTTACACCTTCATTAACCTAAAACTCCTTGATCCATTGAGTGGTTTCCAAAATCCTAAAATCAAAAATTAAGATTTCCTCAACAATTTCGATACTAGTTACACTAAGTCTCACAGAGGTGATCAAACCTTAATGAAAGATTGACCCGAAGCTCAAGATAGATATTTTTGAATGATTGAAAGCACCCCAATTAAGGTTAGTCAAGAACATTGGACTGTGGATTGAAATATACACAAGTAGTGAAAGATTATACCAAATTAATATTTAATTTGAGGTATTTTTATCTTTATGTATAAACTGCACATTTAATCTTATCACATGATTATTAATATTAAGTGGATTTTACATAATTGATTAACCGTGTCTAGATAAACTTTACATTTATGATAATATTTATTCTAATTACAACCTGCATGCTTTTTAATAAATAAGTTTAATGATTTAAAAATCCATAAGTAAATAACCATAAAACTAAAAGAAATAAAATAAATAAAATAAATAAGGTGGCATGACCATTAGATTATATAATGGATGGTTTATCCAGTGGAAGATAAACAATCCTTGACACTAGGGAATTAAATCCTTGAACCAAACATGGTTTGTGATAAAAAATTCTACCAATGATCTTGTGTACCTCTTGGGATGGTTTTTTCTAAACTCTAAACAAGAACTTCCTCCACCTGCCTCAGAGATCCATCCATTACATAGTTGTACTCATATGCAGGTTAGGGGAACCAAAATATTAGTTATGTGGGTTTACATAAATGAAACTGTGGGCACACATGTCCTTATATAATGATAGTAGAGTAATAACTCACATTACATTATTTAATTTAATAAATTATTACAAAAAACATGTAATAATAATCAATTAAACAAACCAATCACACAAAAAGGTTGGTATAATCTCATGGTAATCTATATATATGATATGAATACACAAAAATGAACTAGCTAGAATTAACATCAATTCTTTATTTATTATTAAGATAAATTTTCTATAATTAAGTTAATTAATTAATAAATTTTTATTTTATTTTAAGGACCTTGTGATGTCTCTTGGATATACTGATCATAAAATAAATATAGAGAATAAATTTAATGAAAAATAATTACATATAATTACATGGATTTAATTGAGAATTTATTAATTTTAAAAACTGTTATTACTTAGTCAACACATTATATTTGAATAGTGTAATTAGGTTTTTAATGTTACAATTAATTATTATTTATGAAATTTAATTTTATTTTTCTATAGGTGATTACATGGAATGTTCTAACAAGCTACCTACCATGTTTTTCTCTATTCATGTATCTAGGATAAATTCTTCAGGACTCGGTGTGTGTCTTAGATGGTTTATATTACATGTACAAATGAGTTATATATTATGTGTTCTGTTTTTCATGTGTTCATAAAACCAAACCATGGACTCATAATGTTCTTTAGATGCAATAAATAATGATTCAAATAGCATGTAAGATAGAAACACACAATGTATAGAATTAATGAAACCTTATATCAGTCATATACTATGTCATTCTATGTATTTTACCAGATGATTAGAATTAATTTTTCATTAAACTTTGTAGACCACATTGTGTGTACGCTAGCTACACGCCATGTTCTAGGCTGGCCCAATCAATATGTAATATTCATTAAATGATCTACATATTATTACTATATAGTACATCATGTATTCCATGAAACATATAGGTGAAATGAACTTGGGTACGAACCATGTAATTTCAATTACATTCCATGTATCCCTATTACTAGCTAGAATCCTCAACACCTCTCGATGAAATATCCGATCATTCTTAATTTTTCCTTATTCTAATTAAAGTGAGATGAAACTTCATGTAAGAGAATAAATATGTATAAAACATTTTAATAAAACACTATATTAAAGAAATAATTATATATAAGAAAAAACTATCAAAAATATTTTATAATTGATTAAAAAATAATAAAAAATAATAAATTATTAAGTGACTGCTCTAATACATTTTAAGGTTTTGGGTGTAGTGGAAGATCCAGATGGGCTATAAACAACTCAAATTTTTGTTTTAATTAATGAATAATCAATGATGAACATGATGAAGAATCACCATGACCAACAGAATAAAAATGAAGATTAATTGAAAATAACTGGGAGCTAAGTATATAATATATTTTCACATATAGTTTACAATTAATTAATTTATTTAATATTTTCATTTCATTTAATTCTTTCTTTAATATCAATAAATTGGTAGACCAAACTTGTTGTACCATTATTGGTTTATTAGAAGGAAGCGTAGATTCTCTCTATTAGCGACCCATACATGCTCCAAGAACCTTAAATTATTTCAATAGGATTATTTGGGTGCTAGAACGAATGATGTTATCACTTGCGATGATCAATATTGATCACTATCAAATCATTCAAGAGAGAAGGGATTCACTCTAATGGAAGAAGAGAATTGTTCTATGTTCTTCAGAGCATTATAGAGTAAATACCTCTAGGGAATGAGAGAAGACTTTCTATAACTCACTGTGCATAATGAAAGAACCTGGATCTCATATTAAAAAACTCATAAAAATGTTATAACCAAGTTCAAATAATTCTTGGTTTTGTAAATAATAATTGTGAAAGGCCCATTATTATTTTATTAATCCTCAATGAACCCCATTTATAAATAATAATGAAATTATTATTATTTACAAGACATATTCTAAACAATCAAATAAAATAAATATTATTTTTCTTGAATAAATAAATTAATATTGATTAAAACAATATTTAATATGAAATTTATCATAGGAAAATTAAACTCAATCCACATATCCTCAATATTTTTAGAATAAGAATAATGATAATTTAATTAATCAAATAAACGTGAAAAAATTATTCACCAATAAATATATAAATATTATATTCACTAAAATAAAATGAATAAATATTTATCAAATATTATGTAACAAAATAAATAAATATTTTATTACCTTATGAATAAAACAGAATAAATAAATATTTTATATTCATGTAATTAAATAATTACCTAGAGAGTAAATATTTATTAAATATTCAATGAACATATATATTCTATCTAAAAACTGGTGATTGAATATTTATGATCAAACCAACATGAATAATTATTAAACTGATTTTGATAATAATATTTATACAACACATTAAATTCATATTGAATTTTACTATGGTTCTGAATACACTATGTGTGTGACCCTCTAGGGCCCTTTCTCAGTGGCATTATGATACACTGTCCAAAGTATATGGTTAACATCTAACTACATGAAAAATATAGAAGGAATTTGATGTTGCAAAAATATTTAACCTCTTATTAATGTATACTATGTAATATAATCCATTCATCATGATATCTCTAATCAAGAAGGTTTCATACTTGTGACATCAACATATAAGATCAATGTCACTTTCTTTGAACTTCTAAAAATGAACATGATGAAAATAAAACCATAGGCATGAACATATGAAGACAGTTAAATTACCATAAAAGGGATTCAAATACTAAATTTTGTTAAATAACAAAAGGGATAAATCTTTTCTAACATTATTCATTAATATAACGTCACTCGTGACACACCCAACGCATCCTACTTCACTGTAAGCATATACCACCAATTTTTTCATATATATATATATATATCAATGTACGTGACTCATGAAACATATTAATAATAATATAAAATTATAAGGACCATTACACTTATCCTTAGATAGAAATATCCAATGACACATATAAATGTGGATTTCTTATTGGCGGTTCATATTCTCATAATATTTTTCATCGAAGATTAATAATGGAGCACACAATGAGAAAGGCTCTCAAAATCATATGAGTGTCTACCCATGATATACTATATCATTTATATCCCATGAAATGATATCACTCATCTATCATACTTATATTTAAAAATATTATCTTGGAACTTCTATGTTTTCATTAGAGCAGAGAACTTCTATGAACTCTCAATTCAATAAGTGAGATTAAGACACTATCACAAACTATGTCACAAAGAAGAGAAATAATGATGAGATGATATATATTTTTATTAAGAGTAATGTTTATGAATAAATATTATTCTAAATTACTTAGAAATTAGTTCTAAGTCTTTAAATCCAACAGGATATTATTTTGAACTATTCTAAATGTCTTATGATCCCCCAACACATGATTGTCAAACATCATTTATGCCCCATATGAAAATATTTATATATACCATATGAAAATTTTTTAAGATTATTTTATAGAAATTTATATTTTCTCATTATACCGGGGAATAATATAACCTTTTTGATATGACAAATACTCTATAGAAATTTTCAAATTAATCTTACATAAAATAACAATCATCATTTAATCAGATATTTATTAATATTTGGGTAATCCAAAGTAAATAAGTTACTTGGTTTCAGGGAAAAAAATTAGAAAGTACAGATTTTTGAAAATATATAAATAATAGAGAAGGATATACATCATAAAGGTCAGGCATAACTCAAAGATTAATATTTATAAAAGTACCCCCTTCGACTTCATAAAAATAGTTATATTACAAATAAATAATATCCCAGAAGGTGATGAAGAATGATATAATTGAAATAAATACTATATAAAACAATATATACAATAATATTGGATAATAATAATGAATTCAAACCCAAAATATTGGTAATAAATAGGAAAATACATTACCTTAACTTTTTAATCTCATAAACATGCATTTACCCCTAATTTGAAGAGGTTGATACATCACTTAGTGATATTATTTATTTTAATGTATTTGGGGATTCATCAAGTGACCATGGGATCTACAACAAGAGTAAATATTCTAAGGGAAATATGTTAGATATGGTATTGGAATAAAATAAAATGCTTCAAATTAGAGAGTGTAATGTTGTTTTTATAGATGAAAATGAGGGACATTTCATTGTAATATTGATGTATCTAAAGGGTGAACTTGAAACAACATGGGATTTAAGTGATTTGCATGCGATAATGTTGGTTTTAATAATAAAATTGAATTAAATAGCTCTAAAATATCTTTCAGAATATTTTATTACCAATTTACTTATTTAAAATTCATTCCAGGTCATATTTATCATGATTTAATTTTCTTATCTAATTGAATTATTTACTAAAATAACTATTTTTTACAAATAATATAATATGTACCCTCTTACCTAATTTCAAAATCTAGATTCTAAATTTTCAATTATTTTTATCAAATTTAAAATATAATTATGAGAAATATAATTTTTAAATTTAAAAACATAACATGAAACATTTTTTTAAAAAAATTGTTTATTATGAATTATTATAATTATTTATTTATATTAATAAAATATGTTATTTCTAATCACTTCTATGTATGGATAACTTTCTAATTATTATATTTTTTTTATATTTATTGCTTATATGTATAAAAAATGATTATATATATAGCTAATTAATACATAGCTAATTAATACATAACTAACATTATAATTTTACATTCCTGTATACAAACTTACATAATTACCTCTAATCATTATTCCTATTACCTTCTTCATTATTTAAACAATAGTTACAAAATTATATATTATTTTCACAATTATAGTAGAAAATATGATTCTTATAAGAGATTGTGTAGAACAATATTTCATTCCAATACTGGTTTTTACATTTTTTATATTTATTATGTAGTTTTTACAATTATTTGTTATAAATACTTCTCATAATAATAATGTTCATTTAATTTTATATTGTAATATTCTAACTCAATAAAATAAAGTTTTGTTTATTTAAATTACATGTGAATAAATTTATAAATTCTAAAACATATGGATAATACATATGTAAATTTTTTACTAAAATATAGGGTATTACTTTCTCCTCCAAAAAAAATTCCATCCTAAAAATTTGATTACTTAGATGTGAATATTTAAGGACACTTACATCTTCTGGTTATCATGTCACATATTTATAATTATTATCACACCAAATAAAATTGACATCATGAGTAATTTTTTTATAATAATTATCTATATGATCCAAGATCTTTATCAGTTATTCTTCATAAAAGATATCATAATCTAGTTGTATAAAATCTTAGTTTAGTATATTAGATGGATCTAGTACATACTTATTTAGAAATGATACATAGATCTAATTTTTCACTTGATAGAGATGAATATTCTAACGTATTATGATAATAACGGTGGTATTTTTTGTCAACAAATAAGATCATAAATATGTGTTAGTTGTTGTTAAAGAAACCAATAAATAAATAGGGTCATCCTTGTGTTATTGGTATGAAGAAATAACCATTGAGTGAATGTCTCACATGGATGATGATAGTAAGTTTAGATGAAAGAAAAATAGGTATATCTGAAGATATTATTCAAAAAACAAGAGATCTTTATGAAATAAAGAAATCTTTATATCTACTACCACAAAGTAACATAAGAGGATATCTTTATTCTTGAAAAATTCAATAGGATTTAAATTATTTTGGATGATAGAAGAGAATGTATTTCTAAAATTATTATTAGTGAAGTTTAGATTGAAGATATACATGATACTACTTCTATTTGAAGATAGAGAAATAGGTATAATTTTTAAATGTGATGATTATATAGATGATATTATATTAAAGAAAAAATAAGTGATTGTTGGAAAATTAAATAATTATATTCTAAATATTCATAATAATTTTAATAAGATGTGTATATATATATAATTAAACTAGAACAATGGTATTTGGATAATTTTTGTGATAATCTATCCTTGTATTTTGAGTGCTACAACATCTGATAAGATCTCTTAAATTATGAATAAGATTGATGTGAATTAAATGGATATATAATAAAATAGACATGTATATAGAATAAGATACAAGAGATAATATTTGAAAGATATATTTCTAGAATATGAGATGTTTATGTAGGCATAAGTGGTTATAGAAGATAAATTATATGAGGAATATAATAGTATACTAATATATTCTATAAAATTATTTATTTATAAGTTGATATACTTAACTAGATAGTGTAAATACTTGTGGTGAGTCTGAAAAATTTATTTTTAAAATATAGAAGTGGAACAGAGGAAGGGGTAACTCGATCTGGATGGTGAATCTAGAAAAAAAGAAATAGGATTAATAATAAGTCCATGAAAGTTGAGTTAGTGATTCTAATTATTCTAAAGGATGTTAAATTCATAAAGCTAATTCATAATAATTATTGAGAAATATTATGACAAAGTTTGAACACTGTGAAAGAATATTGGGATAAAATTATTGAAAAAGTACCAAAGAATCATGTGTTGGGTCCTTATAATGGATTCTATAGAGATAAGAAACTGTATTGAACTATATGGATGCATTGTGTGTCATTTATAAGATATACTATATCCCAAGATGTTTTTATCCCGAGTTCAGATGATGTTTTAATGATATGAAATACTAAATCCAAAATCACAAATGATAATTTATATTAATTATATAAAATCATGATTCTATTTAAGTGTAACACTACTCTCATGTAAGAATATCTTGATGATTTTGGTTTGTCAACCTAAAGACATGGGAAAATGATTTTTTTACATGGATTATTAATCATGATAATTATGATTTATTCTTCATGAAATAAATATCACGATTCTTAATGTATGATTTAAGTTGATTTTTTTTGAAGTTATAAAGAAGGAATATTGATAATTGGATGAGAAAGTTTTCCAGATAAAGCTATATTTTGAGGGTGAGATAAAAAATTGACTGTGAATTAAATGAAAAGTTTTCGTAATTGTGAAAGTAGGAAATATTAAAAATTCATAGAGACTCTATTTCTAATTTTTATAGAAATTTCACAGTCAACATCAGTTATGAAAGGCAAAGAGATGTGTTGGAGGAGTGATTAATGATGCTTAAAAAAACTGACCTATATATACTAGAAGTTCATAGTTTTAATGAATATGTGAGAGTTTGAACTATATATTCCAAAAGATCATTTTTGTTAAATAAGGAAGTGATATAACCAACCTACATCTTATATATAACTAAAGGTTCAAAATTATAGTTTACTAAGAAGATGAGTTGATTAAAAGGATTTAGAAGAAATGGCTAAATAGAAATTTATATTAATATTCTAAATATTCATATTGTTATAGAAGATGAAAACTTTGAGATACTTGATTATTATTATGTTAATAATTATTATTATTAATAGAATAGGATGATATTCATGTTTCCAATGTTGTATATTCATCGCCAGTCAATATCCTACTAATTAGGAAGAAGATCTCTGTTATGATACTAGGTCATCATAGAGCATAATAAATATATTTTTCTATAGTGAGGATTGAAAATCTATTTCAAATTATTCAGATTCAATATGAAGAAATTTTTGGGAGACAACTAATCATTGGGATATAAATTTATGGGTTAAGGATGATACCATACCTATTTCCATTATGATGTTATGGATAAAAACTTCGCTATTTATATATATGGGTTAAGGGTGATACCTTAACTTTTTGTATTCAATTTTTGAAATTATTGAAACAACATCATATTAGACCCAAAAACTACATATCATGGATATAGTAACCCACATCAGGGATGAACCTTATAAATTTTAATGTGCTACGCAATATTTGTTAGACTTTATTTCCTATAATGAACTACATTTTTTGCTTTTGATTTCTTGTATATTCATGGATTTGAATATTAATATATACCTTATCATACATTGATTGTTCTTCTAAATAACATTGATTTTATAATTTCCTAGAATATACATCACATTGAAATGGTCACATAGAGTTCCCCACTATGATGAGAACCTTGATATGCAATGAAATATTTTTTTAAAAGATTTTCAGCAAATGAAATTCCAAAAAAATCAAGGATAGAGAGAGCCTAACGATGTTCAATATGGTTTTAGAGATATGCAGAATCAAGCTAGCCCCTCGAACCAAAACTAGTTCCAAAACTAATCCCCATTCCAACAATAATTGAAAACACACCACTATTTCAATAAAAAAAATTTTATAACTAGCCTTCACACCACTATAAACAATTATACCAAGATGCTATGTGCAACCATAAACTAGTGTACAACCCATAATTCTAAACCAATAGAATATATCTAATATTGAGGGGAAAAAAGAAACTGTAAAATATTTTTCCAACAAGTTTGAAAGTGTCATGGACATCTTAACCAAAAATCCTAGAAAAATTCATTCCCAAACAATCCCAAACCCAAATGATAATGTCAGAATGATAACAACAAAAAGTTGAAAAAGAACTCCCACCACAAAAATACCATGAAAATGCAAAAAGACCACCTAATTTGAGGGAGAATGAAGTTTTTAACTCTGCAAATTATGTGAAAATGCATTGTGAAGAAGAGAAGAAAGTGGAGGAAGAGAAGGATAGGCTAGGAATAAGAGACAAGAAACACCATTCCAAAGGAAACAATTTGAGAAGAAAGACTTACCCCACTTATTTCCATCAGGGATGATTTAATAAAATAAATTGTTGGAGGAATTACTTCAAATATAAATTCTAGACACCTTCCTTAAAGTGGAAATCTGTATTCCCCTACTTGAAGCAGTCAAAAAAATTACAAAGTATGCTAAATTTTTGAAGGATATTTTCACCAAGTATATGATAAATCAAGGTAATGAAAGGATAAACTTGTAAATAAGTGTCTCAGGATTTATAACACCACAATTTCTAACCAAATGTTATGATCTAGGGAAATTTTCCATCCCAAGCACCACTGGTTCATTAAATTTCTGAAATGAGTTTCGTGATCTAGGTGCTTCAATTAATGTATTGCCTTACTCAGTATACACTTATTTTTATATGGGAGACTTGAAGCCCACTAGAGTGGGGGTCTATCTTGCAAATAGATCCACAATTTTTCCCATAGGAGTTTTTGAGGATGTTCTTATGAAAGTCAAAGATCTATTATTTTCAGCTAACTTCTACATGATAAATATAAAAGAAGATAAGATCCCTTCACAGTCACCCATCATTTTGGAGAGGTCTTTATTGAAGATATCCAAAACCATCATCAATATCCATGAAGGGACATTCACCATTAAGTTTGGAGAGAGAATTTTCTACATCAATATTTTTGAATCCATGAGGTACCCATCAGATAATCACTCCCTATTTTCACATTCCCATGAGGTTTTTGCAGAACCCATTGAAAAATCATGTTATTTCCAGGTACCCATTGCTCTTGAGGATCAAGTGAAGACAACATTTACATGTGTCTTCAGAACTTTTTCACATAAAATTATTCCATTTGGATTATGTAATTTTCCAGGTACATTTCATAGGTGCATGGTAAGTATATTTTTTGATCACATTGAATATTTCTTGGAGGTTTTCCTGGATGATTTCATAGTTTTTGGAAACACTTTTGACCATTGTTTGAAAAAAATGTAATTTTTTTTTAAAACCTACATTGAAAAGATTTTTGTTTTAACTTTTGAAAAGTGTCATTTCATGGTTAATAGAGGGATTTTCCATGGGCATGTTATTTCGAAAAAGGTCACTGAAGTTGATAAATTAGAAATTGAAGTGATAAATTATTTTTCTTTACCCAACTTTTGTGAAGAATGTTAGATATTGTTTATGACATGTATGATTATAGAGAAGGTTTATCAAGGATTTTAGTAACATTTCTCTCCCTCTCTCTATATTCCTTTTAAAAGATACTGATTTTTACTTCAATGGTGCATATTGGGAAACATTTGAGGAGATGTCGAAGAGATTGATTGAACCACATGTGATTCAGCCACCAAATTGGAAAGAACCATTTGAGATACTTTGTGATTATTATAACCAAGAAGTTGGAGCAATCCTTTATTAGTGAATTGATAGAAGGTCACAAGTCATTGCATATGCCTCAATAACCTTAAATGTAACTCAAAGCAATTACACAACCACAAAAAATAAGTTTCTAGTAGTTGTATTTTCTTTAAAAAGATTTATATCATATTTTATTAGAACTAAAGTCACTATGTTTTATCATCATGAAGATATTAGGAACTTGATGAAGAAGGATGAAGAAAAATAGAGGCTAGTGAGATGGATGTTACTATTGAAAGAGTTCACCATAGAAATCAAGGGAAAATTGTTATCTGAGAACCAAGTTAATGATCATTTAAGCAGAATTCCCAACACTGATAAAGTAGAAATTCCAAAGAAAGAACCATTAAATGATCACCTTCCAAGAGAGAAGTTGTACTGGGTTAAATGAGAAGTGCCTTGGTATATTGACATGGTCAATTATCTAGTAACATATCAGGTCCCATCTGATTTCAATTCTCACCAATTTTACAAACTGAAATCTGAATCTAGATATTACATTTGGGATGATACATTTCTTTGGAATATTTTCAATGACCAAGTGATACTAAGATGTTTTCCTGAGAGTGAAATTGGTTATGTCTCTGAGTTTTGTCACACATTATCTTATGGAGGCCACTTTGGACATCAAAAGACAATAAGGAAGGTTTTAAAATTTGGACATTATTGGCCCCCATTATTAAATATTCTCATGAATTTTTCAAAAGGTGTAAAAACATATCAGTTTTCTGAAAAAATTTAAAAGAGATAAGAAATTCCCCCACAACCACTTAATTTTTGTGAGATTTTTGAAGTTTGGGGGATAGATTTGATGAGACCATTTCTGATGTCATTTGGAAATTCTTATATATTTTTTGCAATTGATTATGTTTCCAAATAGGTTGAAGAAAAATACCCCAGGACTGAAGATTCTAAAGTTGTTTGTGATTTTTTCAGGTCTAACATATTTTTTAGGTTTGGAGTTCCTAGAGCTATCATCAGTGATCAAAGTACTCACTTTTTCAATTAGAGAATGGAGGATTTGTTGAATATGTATGGGGTGAATCATAAAACATTAACTCTCTATCACGCACAAAACAATGGCCAAGATAAAGTGTCTAATAAGGAAATCAAAGGAATTTTGGAGAATAATGTTATAAAAAAAGGAAGGATTGGATACAAAGGTTAGGAGACCCATTATGGTATTATAAGATAGCCAAAAAGACCCGGATTTGAATGAGTCCATTTAGGCTGATTTAGGGGAAACGTTGTCACCTACCAAAGGAACTGGAGCATAAAATGTATTGGGTTCTTAGGAAGACGAATTTAGATATTGAAAGTTATAATAAAGGTTTTTTCAATTATAAGATATGGAGGAAATTAGAATAGAGGAATTTAAAAATTCCTGGATTTACAAAGAGAGAACAAGAGGGGCGTTTGATAAGCTGATCCAACCAGAAGACTTCCATCTTTTAGATAACATGATACAATTCAACTAAAGACTCAAGTTGATGCTAGGTAAACTTCATTTTAGATTGGAGGGTCCATATATATTTACTAATGTATATCTTTTTTGGTGTTGTGTTGATTATGATGGATGGAGAGTAGTATCCATTCACTATTAGTGGACACAGGCTGAAGAAATTCCAAGAGATTATCCCATCATATTTAGTGGATGAGATCACACTCCTATGAACTATCTATCAATAAGAGTAATCTGGTTGTACCTCTCCTTTACACTTGATTTCTTATTTTATTAATTTTAAATTTTTATTACATATTAAATCCAATTGAATTCATTGAGGACACTATAACATTTAAGTATGTGGGAGGGGTCCTTTTTAGTTTATTATTTTAATTTTGTGTTTGTTATTCAAATAAATAAAAAAAATAAAAATTGCATGTTTTCAAATTTTAGTGTGTTTATATTTTAGTTTGTGCGTGTTTTTTAAAACTATTGAGTGGAAATGGTTATCATTTTCATTTATGAAACCTAGGTCCTTGAGTGAACCAATTTATTCAATGAAACTGGGCAATAATGAATGTTGAAAATAAAAATTTTCAAGTTCAATTATTTAGGAATTTTATGAAAAGTACTCTATTTTTTGAATCCCAAGACACATATCACTGCCTTTATATTTTATCTCACCTTCCTAGGAGGCTTTTGAAACATTTTTGTTGTATTATTTTCTTTTTCCTCACTTCATGGGAGAACCAAACCATGCTTATTTTAACCAGAATTTGATTTCTTCCTTTCAAAACTTGATGGTTTTGAGGTACATGTTTTTAAATGATTGAGGTATTTCCTTAGTTTTCAAGCCCCCTTTTCAAGATAATCCTTTCATTATCGCCTATATTTTACATTTAATCCTTGTATCCCATTTGAATCCATGAACAAACTATTAGGTTAGCCATATTAAAATCCAATTTTTCCTATCCAACCAGCTCTTGAAGTGAAATTGCATGATTTAGTTAAAATTAAGTGTGGGGGAAGTAGTCTTGTGTTGTGATATGTTATTTGGTGAAATTTTGGGTGGAAAATCAAATTTTGAAAATATATGCGTGCTGTTGAGAAAAAATTCATTTTGTTGAAATCTATTCCTTTTCCAGAGCATTCATGATAAGATTATCTTTTCTTTTGTAGAGCTTATAATGGAAGGTAAAAGTTGAACCTTTTCAAGAGCTTTCAAGAAAAACAATGTTTTATAATATTGATATTTTTAATGCTGAAATGCTAAGATGTTTGAATATTCTTAGAGATTTCATGATGATGGAGTTAAATTTCTAATAAGGGGAGTGAGGAGGATTCTATAATTGAGTGAAAATGAGAATTATGAATTTTTTTTTCAAAAAGAGCCAATCCATCCTCATTAGTACTCAGAATGTTTCACATAAAAATACTACCAACCAAAATCCAGAGAACAACCCTACCATGTTCTCATGATAAACACATGTCCTTGACTCACATCTGATAGAGAAGTTGAAAAATTTCAAACCTATGGTGACCCTTTCATTAGTTTGGATGAGAAAAACTTTGTTGAAAATTAATATTTGTGAGATAAGAGAAAATTCATGTGAGTTAGGTGTCTTATGTATATTAAAAGATAAATGAAGTGGAAACACATTGAATGATTTGAATAAAGAACTTACAGTAATGGTTATTGATGAGGCATGATATCATTTTGTTTCTTTGTATTGAATTGGTGGATCTCATGAACATGTGTTTTAAATTTTTTTTGATTTAATTTTGATGTAGACTTGTATGGGAGTCCAAGCACTAAGTGTGGGGGAATTGGTAGAGATAATATTTTCATTATTTTTCATGTGTTTATCTATGATTTAACACCATAAAGTTAATATATTTGATTTATTTTGTATCATTTTAGTGGTTTTTTGAATCATGGGCTTAATTGTGGAAATTGGTTAATTTTAGAAATTTAGTAGTTTTTGTGGATATTCTGTTTTTTGGGCATAAATATTACAATTTTGATCCAAACTGACTGATTTTTAGGATTTTATTTGTCATGGGATTAATATTTGTTTTATATAACAAGGTCCAATTCAACACAAAATGACCCATAAAAATTAATAAAGTGTAAAAAGTTTTTTGGATGATTGAATGGAACCCACCTCAGTGATTGAAACATAACATGGCGTACATAACTAAAAATTAAGTGATTTTAGATAGAATAGAAATAAAACACTGATATACATACTCCCATTAAATTTCCTAAAGAAATTAGATCATTAATACTTCATTTGAATGCTTCTAAAAATAATAAGTTGAAGAATCTTATGGGGAAGAAAAAATCTTGATTAGAAATTAGATAATATCATTTGGGACACTTTTACAAATCTTTTTAGTTTTTTAGGGAGCATGAAAAAGATATAGTGGAACAAAATTTATGAAGAAAAATTCTCGAGATTCAGATATTTAATTTGAAAAATGGACCGAAACGTTTGATGAAATAATTTTAGTGGGAAATTTTCCACTCCACAAGCCTTTAAATAAGAGTGTTCACATCCATTCAAAGGGTTGAAAAAGGTGATTCATGGGCTATGATGGAAGATTTATTTCATTAAGTTCTTTTTATTTTTTATTTTCTCTTTTTCTTGGTTTCATTATGATACCTTCTTCCCCTTTCAACTCTATTACCCATCCCAAGGAAGGGTAAAACCTTTTTGTGATCATGGAAGGGGGAGTTTCACTTTTGTAATGTCAGAGTTTTGTGCTTAAATGTAAGACAATATTTTTCTTTTGAAGGATTTCTATTCTCAAATTTTCCAAATTATATTAATGTGGTTTTGTTTTGGGTTTGGTGTATTCATCATTAATATCTTTGGTTTAAGAATTTTAATCTCCCTCCACCTAGTGCAATTTTTCTCAATCAAGAAAATTGTGTTAGGTGGTGACTGTCCAGCGATCGTTGGAACGTGTGTGGAACTAGTGAAATTTTCGAGAGTTTTAAGGATAAAAAATTACCGATAGCGAAATTCCTTAATTGTTTCAGATTTGTTTATGAACTTCCATGCACCTAGAATTTAGTTCTATTTCTTTTTTCAACCCAAGGTGACTGATAACTCGATCTAGGAGTATTTAATTTATAATTAAATAGAAAGAGAGGGGGAATAATCGTTATAACTATGAAAACATTGAAAAAGGTTATCCTACCCTGACCCCATCACTCTCTTTGTCTATTAGTGATGTACCTTTCTTTTTTAGTTTCTCTCTTTATTTTTCCACTCAATCAATATAAAAAAACCTCTTCCTCTTACATTAATTTAATTGAAAAATGTAATTATTGTGTACTCCTTTACGGAGAAAACCTAGGTTGACCAATTTATTTAATTTTAACTTAGGTAATATATGTTTTTGTCACACCCCTTGATAGGAATGTGTTAGTGTACACAAAACATTTTCAGGAAAAAAATAAACACCTAGTCCCAATACATGTATCATAAAAATACATCAAGTAAGATACATGAGATATAATTGGATATACATGCTGTTTTCAAAACATGGTCACATGATAAATTGAAAATTAATTTATTACTTTATAAACCTCATTATTTTGTGTTTCATGAGTCATTTATTGACTCATACCCACTATATGACATGTTTTTATGATATTAAAGGCTTAATTAACTTTTTCATAAAATTCTGAACAACATTCCATGTATAGTCATAATACATCGACCACTCAACATGTATTAAAATAAGTACACACCATGTTATTTAAAATATTTTTCTTTATTAAATTTATTGACTTATACACATTATGTTATTACGTGACATGACATGTATACAATATGCTTCCTTATTAGACTCTATACTATCTCAATACATACCAAGTAGTTTAAACAAGTATTCATTGAATTGCTTCCATGAAAAAGATTTGTACTTATTTTATTAAATTTTAAATTATATTAATTTATTTAAATTCATATGTAATGGGTATCTATGAAATAGATTGGATGGAGATTAATATAAATTGAATTAATTAATTAATCAGATTAATTCATATTCATTTAAGATTAATAAAAGATTGAATCAAAATTAATTATAGTTAGTTATTTTAGTAGGGCATTCATTTTATAAGTTTATGATCATGATAATAGAATCACCTTTGTATTGTGTGTGGTTTCTTTTAATTTAATTACTGTATTGGTTTTTTTGAAAATATATTTATTAAATTAAAAAGTGACGTTTATTTCATACCATATTCCTTATTATATACAGTCTTCTGTGCCCATTATTTCTTTTATATAAACCACATTTTGTTTCTCTTCACCCACGTGTGAAGTAAAAGAATTATAAGGAAGAATCTCCCAAGTTTATGGAGTTAGTTCAACATAAAGAAAAGTAGAAACCAATCCTCAAAGAAACATAGAATAGAGGTGAAATGATAGAAATCAATCCTTGAATGGATAAAGGTGTTTTGGTTCAGCTAGGGTTAATGGTTTGGTTATTGTATGATCAATAAAAAAAATATAGTTAAATCTAATGATCATGAAATTTTTTGTTTATTATATTTCAGTCTAATGCATGATTTATTTTATGGATTATAGACCATAACATGTAAACAAACTAATTAACCAATAAAGATATAATAAAAATAAAAATATTGTGGTTAAATATTTTATCCCCACATGGTTCTTCACTAAAACAACCTTAATATTAAAATGACATGTAAAAGCACAAAATAATAAAATTTATGCATAAAAAACAAATGTCCCTCAAGTGGCATAATAAGTTAAAGAAAGTGTTACATTAAATGATTAAGAATGAAACTATATATCTATGTTTTTACAAAGACATGGTATGGGAATATATATTTATTGATGAGAAATTAGGAGGATTTTAGGTCAAATTAACAAAAATATATTGAATTTAATGACCATAGTCTATTCAATACAAATTTGGTGGCATGTATTGAGGAAATTCAAGTTTGGTGTTTAGGATTTGGGAGTAACTCAATGAAACAAGGAACCAAAAGCCGATAGTTGGAAATAATTCATACCTAAATAGATTCCTATTGGTTTCGTATCCATAAAATGGATTATAATGAATGAAATATAGATCCTTTCCACCAGAATGCCCAAGTGATAGAAAATTATATGTTTTATGGTGAGGGACATTGAGACTCGATAAAATAGAGCGAGACTTAATAAAATGATTAAACTATTTCACCTCACTCATTTTAATAATTAATTAATGTAATATTATATATTTTTATTTATTTTAAAATAAATAACCAATGAATCCATTAAAAATAATTATGACCATTTCATTAAACTAATGGAATTTCCTCAAAATAAAAAATCTCCTATAGTGTTATATATATTTTACACTAATTTTTTATAAGATAATTTATACTATGTTTTGGAATCTTTATTCTTGATATGATACCTTATTAAGCATGTGATGGTGAAAAATAATAATTTTTCCAAAATAAAATTTATTTTTATTAGATAAATTAAATTTAATATATAATTTTATATTAAAGTAACACTAGTATCATTTAATTATAAATAAAATAATTAATTACATAGAAATCATCATTATTTTTTATTTTGTTATAAGTTCATTCTTGGATTTGAAAGTGAATTTGTCTAAAAACATTTTTTCATTTTGTTTTACACATATGTATTAAAATTGATTTCTAGAACTTTTAGAATTTGAATCTTGAAAAATGTATTCCATATTTAGAATAATTATGTTAAAGTTTTTTAAATATAAACCCTTTATTTTTTCCAATATGAATAGTAATCATAATAAATATTTGGTACTTAGGCAAAGATAAATTGGGTAATTAAGTTTAAAATTATTATGATAAGGCCTAAGCATCACTAAAAAAAGTATATTTATTTTTTTAGATAATTTTGTTTCAATCATTAACATCAATGGTTTGAAAATATTATAATTTTTCAACTTTTCATTGAGAATGACCTTATTATTATTTTATATATTGAATTAAACAAAATATCACTCTCTTTGATTTAATATATTTAATATGTTTTCATAAGGATATAAAGAGGTTATGTTTAGCTATAAATTTTTATTTTAAAAATGAATTATTTTTTATCATGATAATTTATTTTTTTAGTTGTGGAATAATTTCCTTAAATGGATATATAAGACTGATACAGTGCTTGTGCAAGAAACATAAAAATCTAGTAAATGATATTAAAAACTATAAATGTAATATTTTTGGGGGAGTTATAGTGTCCTAAGAATTCTTTAGATAAATATTACATATTAGGGGTTTGTTAAAAGTTTATATTTGAATTAAATTACTATCATGATTCTATTAAATTCAAACTATTTGAATGGTCTAGAAAATAACTATTTTGGTATATTATATTACATAATACATTATTTAATTATTTAAAATTTATAAAAATATTATCTTCACCAAAGTGAATTGGATATGTTCAATAATATTATATGTTATCCATTTATGGTTCACTTATCCCTTTATAGAAATTTTATTGACCCCTAAAGAGTAAAACAATTTGATATCACAATAATCATAAAATGGGTTACCTAGGGTTTTGAAATAATAGATAATGGTGAAAAAATCACCTAAAATTATCCAAATTTAATCTCATGAGAGGATTTGGACTCTTACTCTTACTATATTTTAATATGTCAATTTTATGACACATTTAGATGAAAATTTATTTATATTAATTTAATACTTTAAGGAATTCCAAGAGTTCCCATATCCTCACTTATAGACAGGATCCTTATATACTCTCTTATTAACACCTTTTGAGCACTATAGTTTGTACAAGACCTAAAACATTCTCTCCCAAACATCCATTCTAACACCCCAGAGGGATTTTTATTACCAAAATACCAAACCTAGAAGGCTTAATGTGTAATCCAAAAAGGTTATCTAAGGATAATCTTAACCAACCTATTTCAAGTTTATTTCTTCTTCAACATTTTTTTAATATTATTTAACAATGATTTATAATAACATCAGTATCTTACATATAGTAAAATGTTATTAATATTATGTTACTATAATTTTTTCACCTATTTTTATAACTTATGGGAAATGAAAGCATCACTCCAACAAATGTGTTGATTAACACCTCTATAAAGCGATGTGTTTTGTTTTACATCATTGTCTCTCATGAATATTTATAATTTTAATGTACATATATGAAATTCATGAAATGATTATAATTTTTCAAATATAATATATCATTTATTCTCTTACCCTTCCATCCATTTGAAAATGATTACATTTTTCAAGTGTACATGTGGATTACCACATCTACAAAGCGATGTTATTCATTTATCATATATGTTTTCCATAGAAGATTTTAATTTTTTTTACATATAAAAAAGATAAAAATTTTATTATTATCATTAATTAGTTGATCTTACAATTATCACTTTTATCATGGTCATCCTAAAAAATATGGTTTGAAATTATAAAATAAACGTCACCAAAAAATCCGACGTAAAATTAACTAATTATGTAAATAAATATAATATGGTAATAAATTACACAAAAGGGATAATAATAATAGAATGAACATGAAAAAAATATTAAGAAATAAAATAACTAATATAATTTTATTATTTAAGAGTTAACAAATAGAAATATTTATATAATGTTTGAGGAAATGTATTTTACTTTAAAACCTTATTTAAAAGAATTAATTTTATTTTTTTTATTTTGTGTTTATGTTCCATAAAGTGTGTTAAGAATGTTATATTTTATGCTTAAAATGTTGTTAAATATAATTTTTAAACTAGCTTTGAGTTTATTTACAAGGTTTAAAAAATAATCTTCTTATATTTTTTGGAATGAGGTACTATTATGGAAGGTGTGAAAGGAATTGTTACTTTAAATTTTACAGCAGGTAAATAATTTATCACCATCAGAAATTTTAATTTCTTTAAATATTACTTTATAATTTTACATGATTATTTTAAAATTAATTTATTTCTAAAATATTTTTGATACTTTTTATTTTAAATAATATTTTAGAAAAGGTGAATTTTCCATATTTTTATGTGAAAATGGAAAGTGATTCTCTTATGGGTTCAAGAAGAGTTTTTAAATAGTTTTATGATGAAAAGGTGAAAGTTTTACTTTTTTTTGATATAATACTTAATGAGTTTATATGATGAATATTAAGCCCAATAAAACATATATTATGGGTCATACCGAAACATATTATATGATGGGTGAGTCCGATATAGCATATATGACTAATGAGCCAAATATAGATATCAAATTCATAAGGTAAGGTTAATTATCTTTAAATTTAAGAAGGATAGAGTTAATAGTTGATATTTATACTATTGATTTAACTGGTCTCCAATTATTTATAATACAAGTTAACTTGAGTTATGAATATGATCCTATAAGATGCCTACAAGAGGTTCAATTTGGTTTCTATGGGGAATACAGGTTTTTTTTCAATAAAAAATGCATTTTACATGAGGATATGATTTATTTTATACTCTCAATGAATAATGTGAAAAAGGGAAAATATTTTGTGGGTTTTTTTGGTTTTCACCAGACAAACAAATATCATTCTTTTAAATCCATTATTGATATTTTTTTACTCATCCCTTATTTTCAAAATTTTTTTCACATGTTTTAAGGATGATTAAATAAAAATATGAATTCACATTTAAAGTCTTGAAGATTTTTCTTGAAAAGTTAAAATGTTTCATTTTAAAAAGTTAATATTATGGAAAAATGAATACTTAGTGGAAGTGTCCACTTTGTATATTATGATTTTTTATGTAAGTGTTATGACCCAATTCTACAGAAATATAAATCTGAAAGGTATTTATGAATGAAAGTACAATAACCCATGACCTGATCTCCCAGATCTAATGCTGAAATCATAAAATTTTCATTTCCGGCATTGATGCCAATAATTGTGATCCAGCTACTTTCCATCCAAACCTTACAACATCAAAAAGAAAAATAGACCACTTACATTCTTGAGGAACTTTTAGGTTTAGAGTTTTTTAAAATTTAGAAAAAATCCTACATAAACTATACTCATTTTGTCAAATGACAATTTTTACCACTTAACCCAACTTTTCTTATTTCACATTAAGTCATCATCATCATCGATATGAAATCCATTATAGAAGTAATCTATTCAACCTCATTCCTTATAACCTATAGACATGGAAACATAATAAGGGTTAGATCAAATGCTTAGTAAGGGTAAAAATATAAATAAATGATTGGATTTCATTAATGAGAGTAAGGAGTGCATGAAAGTGTGATAAAATAACCAGAGTACATAAAAAATCATAAAACAACTCAGACCCAATAATTCTTGAATCATCAATAATAAAACATGGAATAAGGATTTAATAAAGTAAATAGTCATAAGAATCAATACTCATGAGGCTCGTGGTATCAATCTTGTTCAAAGGATGAATTATAAACCCATAACAAGAATTGATAAAACATAGTTCTATCTTGGAACATCATCTTCATAAAATACTTATAGAACCCTTATATAACCCATACAACTAGGATAACTATACAACTGAATTAAAAAATAATTCTCTATATAACATGATCATTATCCAATGCATTGGTTTACTATCAGGATGCACCAATTGAAAAATCCATAATGGAATCACCAGAAACTATTTGGGTGCACCCATTATATGTAATGTCCAAGACAAAAACCTGAATACATATTTCATCATAAAACTTATAAAAACAAAAATTATTCCTCTGTAACATGATTAACCCATGGAAAAGACAAGGGTTTCATGTGCATATCCTTGAACCAGGATTAACCCATAAAAAATAAATGGATTCCATAACAATCACTTAGTAACATGATTAACCTATGGAAAAGAAATGAGTTCCATAACAATATCTTCAAAAAATATTAATCCATCCAGAGAAATAATGAGTATGGTTTCATTACAAAACATACCCAATAGAGAATAAGAAAAAACCAGGTATTTTGATGTTTGTGATTGGAAATACAATTAAAATACCATTAGAAACATTTTTTTTAAGAAAATAAACATTTCATTTTGAAATAACTTTTAAAAATGAAAAAATTTATAAATTATTGTAAAAATTATTTTTGTTGAAAAAAAACATAGAAACATATAAATTAATATTTAATAATAATATAAAACATTTTTTGAGGAAAAAAGTATTTTTTATTTACTTTTTAAAACAAAAAACATATTAAAAATATTTTTATTAAAAGTCCACTTTTAAAAAACTATAAATTTACAAAATATTAGGAAAAATTATTTTTAAAAATATATTTGTAAACTTGAAAATGAATCTTCAAAGAAATGTTGGTCATGATGGAGGGTAATTCTATACATGTCATTAAAGTGAAAATAATATTCCTTTTTCACAGTAGAAATTTTAGAAAATTTCTTTGATTTCAAAAAAATATGAAGATTCATTTCACATTTTCTGTAAAAGATAAATGGTCATTGTTTTAAAAATGACATAATGATTCAATTTATTTTTTTAAAAGGTCAAAAATGGTTAAAAAGTTATTACAAAAACATATGAGACTAATAAAACATGTTGGGGCCTGTTTTTTTAATACTCACAAATCATGTTAATTGTTTTTATAAGGGTATTTATATTTTTTATAGAATTTTATAACATAAGGAAATTTGGTGAGAATTTGGATAATTATAGAAAAGAATAATTATTGAGGTTGATTTACTACAATAAAATAATAAACTTTGAAGATGAGTCACTACATGGAATGTATCACCGCTAGAAAAGAGTCACCATAAAGATTGAGTCACCACCAAACTTTACCTAATTCTAGAAAAGTGTGAATATTGAAGATGATCTACCATTATATTAGTCACCATTGATACAAGTAACCATTGAAATTAGTGACCACTAAACATGATTCATTGCAAGAACTGACCTACCATTAGATGAACTAACACCAGTATGTCTCAACGTTAATTCAAATGAATCACTGCCAAATGACTCACCACCATATGTATCACCTTCATATGTCTCATTGTCAGACATGATCCACTACCATCCTGACTCACCATCTATATTCTAGGATATTTTAATTAAATACTTCTAATGTATATATTATTAAATTTAATACGGAGTATTATTTTAATGATTATTCTTAACTATTTCAGGAATACATTAAATATTATGTTAGAACTAAGTATGATGATGAAAAATACCTAGATGATTGTTAATCAAATAGTCTCTCCATTATAAATAACTATATATTCCAAGAATTCAATCTTGTGTGCATGATTTTTTCAAGCATGATGGAAATGTATGATAACAAGATCATATTTTCCATTTACTAAAGAAGCTTATATGAACCATTATTACCTACAATCGACTATGGAAGAGTGGAGCACATCGAACGTACAATTTCCTTAAAATAGTCAAAACAAAGAGATCCTAAAATGATATATTTTACTAAACTTTTCAATGAAATTACCCAAGAACCTATCCAGGATACATATGAGGAGTCCCAAGCTAAGAGAACATTATACCGAACAAATCTATTTTTCTACATTTTTAAATTTTCTCTTTCTATTTTTCGTATTTACATTTATGCAGTGTATGTTTTACCTTATTTATTGAATGTAGAATATCTCATTCTCTATAACTAGCATATACAAGTTATCATCTTAATTATTTTTACATTCTTTACCTATGATGTTGTGGAATAAGTCCTTATTTGTCCTGTGATTGTTTTATTCCAACAATTACTATGGAAAAGGTCTCAGCATGGCCTCTACATCTTGTTGCTACTGTATCTTTACACGATCTAGGTTGTGAATCAAAATTATTTAATATAATTTTTTTGTATGAAGGTTATTTACTGGTGGGGGGGGGGGGGGTTAAAAATCAACTTGATATTGAACCTCTTATTTTAATTCGATTGTGTTTTTTGTTTTTGTTTCATTTAAAATCATTAAACTGAATTTTTTTTAACTATAAAGAACCACTAATTTGATAATTAGTCTTAAATAGTGTTTATATATTGTTTTTATTAAGTAATTTTTTTCAAATGATAAAATAATTTCAATATATAATTTTAACTGAGACATAATCACTCTTTGGGAAATCTATTAAAAGAGAATAACTCATATTGATCTATGATTTTGATTAATCAGGAACTTTGGATTGAACTGGGGGATTTTAATTAAACTTGTGTTAATATAAATTTTTATTGGCTAATCAATTCTCCCCCCTCTTGAGATACTCCGACCAACATTGGGTATCAAAGGTCTTTCAAAATATTTTCAACTATGATTTGAGTTGTGTTTTATGGATCTTTATTTTTTTCAATTCTTAATTTAGTTCCTTAAATGGATAATTGACAAGAAGGTTTTTATACCAATATACCACCCTTATTTAATATAAATAACTATTCTTAATGGAAAATAATGATGAACATGTATATTTAAATCATAATATTTGACATATGGACCATTATTGAAGTTAAATATGAATTACATACAACTGCTATATTTACATGGGATGATGCTACTAAAACTACCTATAACAATAATTTCAAAGATATGAATTTTATTTACTGCGATTTTGGTAATGAAGAGTTTAATAGTACATCTTCTTGTAAAAATTCATATGAAATTTGGGATACATTAGCTATTTCTTCTAAATGAACAGATATTGTGAAATAAATTATATGGAATAGTTATACAATTAAATATTATTTATTTAAGATGAAACCTAATGATAATATTTCCAAAAATTATCTATGGTTCAATGAGATAGTAAATACAATTATTTCCATAGGAAATCTAGTTTCAAACAAATATAAAATCATAAAACTATTGATATTTATTCTAGATATATGGTGAGGAACATCAGTTTCAATAAGAGAATTCTTTAACGTTAGAAAACTACCTATGAAGGAGTTAACATGATCGATTATGATCTATGAGGAAGAGAATAAATTTAATTTTGAAGACGAATATGAACTTAATATGAATTTTCTAGCTTTAAATACCACTACATTAAAATAAAAAGAAAATGAAAAAGTACAAGTTAAAATCTCCAATGATGAGGAATAACCAGCCTAATGTGATGAGGAGATGGGCTACCTGGCCAGAATTTTTAAAAAATTATATAAGAAGAATAAATTATTCATGGAACTAAGTTATAAGGGAAATTATGATAATATAATGAATTTAAAGAAAGATTATAAATGGGATGTTAATTCAAATGACATTACCAGTTATGAGTGAAAAAGAAAAGAGAATGTCAAAGATGATGGTCCGATGTTAAAGTATAAAAAATGTATGAAAAAAAGGGTAAAAAATAAAATAAATCCATGAAAGAAACCTAGAGAGCCTCTGAGAATAGATCCAATGACTTAGACTCAACCCATGAAGAATTATTGACAGAGTAAATATGTGATTCATGATAATAATATCTGAGTTACCTATTATCTTTTCTATACATAATTATAATAATTCGAAATAGGAAAATGATAATGATATGTAAAAATATTAAATTTTTGAATATTGATATATTCTAGATTATAAATTCAATATTTTTAATGATAAATAATTTTTTTTAGAAAACATGATTCTTTATACGCTAATACAAAAATTTATTTTACTATAGAAAATGAAAAGAATGCTCAATTGCTGAAGGATAATAAAGAAATAAATTTATCTAATGAGTTGTTAAAGAAATAATTGTGGAGGTATAATAATGGTAAATAAACCCTCACTCAAATTATATGAAAACAAATATAACCTAACTGTATTATTGGCTGAGGTTACCAACCTAGATCAGGAAGAATTATCAAGAGAATTTTTTTTCCAAGATCCAATTCTAGAAACTCTACTACTAGTTGTTATTCAAGTGGACCTAATAATTTTTTTATTTTAAAGATTTTTTAATCTACTTATAGTAAAACCATCATGAAAATATGGGTTCCAAAATCTCAAATCACTAACATTTATGGACCTAAGAGATTTTGGGTACCAAAATCATTTTTGGTATAAAATTGTGTTATACAGTAACTTATTGAAGAGCTCCAATAAAAGTCTATTGTACCTTGATAATGGTTGTTCCATACAAATGATTAGAGATTAATCAAGTTTCAAAAACATGATAAAGGTTTATAGTGTACATGTAAACTTTGGTGAAAATTCTAAAGTAAAAAGAATTGACCTTTCCTAAATCGGTAACTCTAACTCAATTTAAATTTCTAAAATATTTTTTATTGATGGTTTAGAATAAAATATTCTTAGAATCCAGCTATGAAAATACAGGTTTCATGTAAAATCTGAAAACAATTCTTATAGTGTTTCAATTATAAAAGTTATTTAGTGTTTACTTCTTTGAGAAATGAAAATGTGTATTCTGTTAATATTGATTCTAAAATTTCAAAAAAAAAAATTCCTTAATTAAGTGCCTTTCATAAGGAATCATGTCTTTATAATAGAAGACTAGGCCACTGTAACATTTACTCACATATAAAACTATGTTGGAAATTTTTAGTTAAAGATCTAAATAATACTGAATTATTAAATGATGAAATCTGTACCCCTTTCAAAAAAGTAAATAACATAAAATATATTTCAAACAAATAAAATAAGTTTCAACCTCTTAACCTCTAGAATTTGATCACATCGACTTGTTTGGACCATCTAGAGTTTCTTGGATAAATATTAAGCACTATGTCTATGTACTTGTAGATTAATTTTCTAGTTATAATTGGGTATTATTTTTTTACCTCACAAAAGTGAAGTCTTCCCTCACATTATCAAGGATGATTTTTTTAGAAAACCTAAGTGGATTTAGGATTAAAACCTTGAGAAGTGACCGTGGTCATGAGTTTAAAAATAAAGACATTGAATCATTTTTCTAAAAAATGGATATAATCATAACTTCTATTATCCTAGGACTCCCCATAAAATGGAGTTTTATAATTCAGAAATATAACACCTCAATAGATAGCTTCAAAAATTATTAATGAATATTACTTTCCTATAAAATTTTGGAAAAATGATGTGAACATTGCCTATTATATAATTAATAGAGTTTTAATTAGAATTATCTTAAAGAAAAGTACTTTTGAAATTTGGAATAATAAAAATCATAAGTTAAATTAATTTAGAGTTTTTGGATTCAAAGTCTTTATTCTTAACACTACGGATAATCTTGACAACTTTTCCTCTAAGTGTGATACGTGAATTTGTTTTATTTATTCAACATCTATTGAATCCTATAGAGAGATTAAAAAAAATAACCCTAGATTTGGAAGAGACTTACCTTATCACGTTTGATGAGATAGATCCATATGAGCCTAAAAATACATTAGAAAATATTGAGAATGATTTATCCACTTTGAATATAAATGAAAAACCATCTGACATAGTTGTAAAACATACAGAAAAATCATCCAGTTCTGAGGAACCTCTAGAACCAGAACCAGAACCTACAGGGGACAATGAGGTGATTGACCCTTATTTTTATGTAATTTTTAGGAATACTAAATACCACCATCTAGATATGGTAATTAAAGACTTAAATAGAATTAAATAGACTAGATATTCACTAAGTAACTATGTGGAACAAAAATAATTTTTTTCACAACCTGAAGATAAGAGCATCACTGATGAAATAAATTATGAATTCTGGGTAATTTCTATACAAAATAACATAAAAAATTTGAAATTAATAAGGATTGGTTACTTTTTGATATAACTATGTACACCTTTAATATTGGCAGAAAATGAGTATTAAGAAATAAGTTTGTTGAATCTGACATAATAGTATGGAATAAGTCTAGACTAGTTGCACTAGGGTATAGTTAAGAAGAGGGTATAAACTATGAGGAAACCTTTTTACATGTATCCAGACATGAATCCATAAGAATACTAATTTTTTATGAAACAAATTTTGATTTCAATCTATATCAAATTTATATAATTTTTTTTTCTTGAATGTTTATATAATTGAATATTTTTTTAGAATGACATCCATATTTTCAAAATAATTATTTTACAAATAATGACTTCAAACTAAAAAAAGATTTATATGGATTAAAACATGATCCTAGAGCTTGGTATATTAGGCTCAAATATTTTATTATTTCAAAAGGATTTTAAAAAGGTATATATGATCCTATATTTTTTATAAAAATATTTTGAAATATGATTTAGTTTTTAAAATCTATATAGTTGATATTATTTTGGGATCTTCCCAAAACTATTTGTGTATTGATTTTTTATAGATTCTGAAAAATGAGTTTGAAATGAGATTAATTGGTGAAATGAAATTATTTCCTGGATTTCAAAATTTTCAAAATAAATAAAAAATTATTTTATATAGATGTAAATGCAATGAATAAATTTTAAAAACATTTGGTTAAGATATCACTAAAATTGGTGACACTCCTATGAGTACCACTTGAAAGTTATATCTTGATAAAGTTAGGTAATCAGTGGATCAAATCAATTACAGAGGTATGATTGTAAGTCTTTTATACCTAAATTATTTCTGACATGATATTATCTTTAGTGTGTGTATGTGTGATTGTTTTCAAGAAAACCTAAAAGATTCAGACTTACTTTATGTTAAATGGATATTTTAAAACATATATATGAAACTAATTTAGTATTTTTCTACACTAGAGGAAAAAATTTGAATTAGGTAGTTATTCATATGATGATCATGGTGGTTATAACATAGATAAAAAAAATATTAAAAAAATGTCAACTTTTGGTAAAGTCTCTAGTTTCTTGGTTTTGTAAGAAGAAAAATTGAGTTTCACTATCTACTACTGAAGTTGGATATATAGTTGTAGGTAGTTGATGTGCTCATATTTTGTGGATGAAACACACTTTATGAGACTATGTATATCAATTCCAGCATGTCCCTATAACCTTTTACAAAAAATTTCTTTAAATATTTATAATAATCTAGTGAATCACTCTAAAACAAGACACATTGATGTGGTACATCACTTGTTGAGAGAATATTTTCAAAATAGAGATATTAGTCTTTGATTACATGGGAACTGGACATCATATTGATGATATTTTTAAAAATACATTAAATTGTGTGATTATAAAAAAACTAAACATGAATTAAGAATGATAAATTTTATTTAAACATAATTTTATGAGGACTCACCATTGTATTTTACCTATCGTTGGGATTTATCCACAGTTGGAGTTTTCCCACCATTGGAGTTTAGCTACTATTGGAGTTTACCCATCGTTGGAATTTATCCACCATTGGTGTTTACCCACCATTGGTTTTTACCCATCATTGGTGATTACCCACCATTGGAATAACCAACCGTTAGAATAACCCACTTCTAGAACAACCCACTGAAGAAAAAACCCACCATTGAAAATGAACTTCTGTTGGAATTTAAGTCTATATTGCTAATTTCTTATTCATGGGGTAAATATTTAATTTCTTTACAATTTAAATGTAATTTTCCCTATTTTTGAATCCCTAAATGATATAAACTAGACACTTAGTCTAATTTTTATTCTCTCTCCCTAATCCCTTACCTTTAAACTTCTACTCAACCATTACTTTCCCAACCATTCACCTTCCCTTGAAGTCATCTAAACCTTACGATCCATTTGAAATGGTTAGAATGAATATTGTAGTTGTTTCATCTCCCAAAGTGTCATTTCATTTAAGGAAACACATAAGAGAGTTAATCTGACCTAATATAGAGTCGCAGAACCCATATTTTGAGAGGTATACAATAGTTCATAAGAAAGAAGTGAATATTGAGTGGTTGACGTCAAGAAGATATTTGGTGCTTAGAGTAATCAAAGTCCATGGATGGGTATAGGGTTCTAAAATAATGATAAGTCATTATATCCTAGGTTGGTGCATCAGTTTTGTCAAAATGTGTATTTTATATTTGGGAAGATAAAGATATAGTTCAAAAAAAGATAATTGTGAATTAGGTTATTTTCTCTTTAAGTTGGTGGGATACATGTCTAAAAGAACCTCATAAAGGTGTTTCAAATGATTATTATTGGAAAATTACATGTGATAGAAAAACTTTTAAATTTGAGGAAGCCTTGGTTGAGTTGACTGGATACTAGAATATGAGAAGTACAAATACAATCAAGCTCAATGGTGAGGGTTTTTTCTATGAAAGTTTATTCTGAAAATGTTTTGCTCGAGAAAAAGACATTTAAGTACAATGTGATACCAGGATGTGTATATATTATATATTTTTAAAAGGGGAGAACAAATAAACTTGTCCAGGTATTTGATGGTTCATATGATGGAGATTTGTAAAAAATCATCAAGGAAAAATTCCCCAATTTATCACAAATTCAATTCATCCATATTGGAGGTCAAGGGTTTAGTTTATGGAGAAGAAGAAATAGAGGTGAATTGTGGAGGTATTTGTTTGACCAAGTTCATTTTTAATATAATTAAAATAAATTGGAACACCTAGAAGAGGAAATTGGTTGATGATGTTTATGATCTTTATGTGGAGTTCAATCTTGTTGATCACCCTAAAATCCCAAGGAATCTTGTGGATCCTGGATTAGATCCAGATGAAGTGGCTATATAATCATATGAAAAAGAAAAGATATTTTTACCATAGTTACTCATGATAATGAGTTCTCAATCAATGTTGGTAGTGACGTTGAATTGCCTTAGATACCTCCTGTTGTCACCTTCGACCCAAACTGTCCTCCTGGATCTCTAATATCTAGAGAAACTATTTTATCTAAAGGAATTAAAGAAGGTGAGACTGAGGTTTCTGAAAAAATTATCGAGTTCTTTGATAATGGTGAAAATGGAGATGAAGAAGAAGATGATGAAAAGGTGAAGAAGAAAATAGTAATGGATGAGAAAATGGAGATGATGATAAAAATTAAGAAGATGATAGGAAGTGAAGATGGAGATGGTTATGATCATTATAGGCTTAAAGATCATGATATGTCTCATGAACATGTTTCTTCTCCATGATTTTATATTGATTATAGATCAAAGTATAGATTGAGATTTGTTACATATATTGACTGTGGTGCTGGAGATCAGTTTCATCATCAGTTGTGGTGGAGGAAGCCCCATGTTTTGTGAGCCAAAGA
Organism: Viscum album; assembly: GCA_963277665.1. Lineage (NCBI taxonomy): Eukaryota > Viridiplantae > Streptophyta > Magnoliopsida > Santalales > Viscaceae > Viscum > Viscum album. The sequence goes on from OY728147.1 coordinate 1,867,937,977, forward strand.
TTTAGTCCTACAAATTTAGAGTATGATTATGGTGAATCTATTGAGAATTTAGTTAACAAGAATATATTTGATTAGAAGATGTTTTTTGAACCTGTATTTTTTTTGAGATTAATATTGTGTCTTCTTCTAGGAAGGGAGTATAAAATTTTAAAGAATGGGATAAATATCCATGTTATGTGAGGCTAGTCTTCGACAACTCTGACTCAGATGATGATATTAGTCCGCCAAATAATGGTGGACCTCCTATTACAATATGAGTAGAGATGATCCTAAGGGATCAATGGTGGAAAAGATTAATTCTTCAAGTGATATACCGAGTTTTTTTTCTATATGTTCCTACTAGACTATATCTAGCATAGACTACTACTGAAAGAGTATATGCTGCTTCTCCTACTATTTCTCATGTACCTATTGATGTTGTTACGAGAGTTGACTTAGAATCTTTCAAGGAAGATAATTATTTTAATTATGATAGGATTGTGAAGAATAAACATTCTCTAAAAAAATATTAGTGATAATGATTCTATACTTTTCTTATAGATTATGATTCAACACTATCATACCAAGATGATGCACCATATTTAGGACATGAAAATTGAGAACATAGTAATTTCTAGTGAGCTAGAGTCTTTGAGATCCGTGATATAGGGGATGTAGAATTATTTTTCTACTAGTATATATGCCTTGATGGATATAATGTATAATATGACTTCTTTGGATTATAATTCTTATTATCCACCTCCTTCCTTCGATATTGAGTTGATCATGTCATTTGTTATAGAGGAGCTCCAAGTTATTTCAAGAGATGTCCCTAATATCCCCAAGGAATGTTCAAGGGAAATTAAACACAATAGTTATCATGTGTATAAAATATAAAGGGAATGCATGACTGATATTATAAATTATAGACAAAATATCACAAGGGAAGTTAAGTATTACCTATTTGAGATATATACTAAGAATGAGATGAATTATCACTTAAAGTTTCCTACTAAGAACCTTCAGTTTCCACCTGTTATTAGATCTTTCATGGAGAAGTTATGTTAGTTGAAATGAGTGATACCTATTATTCAGTTTTTCATAGACAAGAAGTAATATTTCTTTAGTTCCATGGAGCAAGGTATCCAAATCATCATGGATTTCATCAATATTAATAAGCATTTTCTTCATGTGTCTAGGAATGAAATGGTAACACATGAGGATACACCAATTAACTATCATATAATTCCTCTAGCTACTTCTTCTGAGTATTTCTTATCATCTATTACTAAATATCCCAATGTACCTTGGCATCCTCAATTTCATCCACTAAGTTAATTTACAATGGAATCAGTTCAGTAGAATTGTCTATTGATCATCATTGAGATTATACATTATACCCATGTACTTAACCATACTATTTTAGTCCATTAAACCTCCACCACAGTCTCCTCGGCCCCAACCTATAATTTTGTTCCCACTTCCTCTAATAAAGACAAGGAACCTGCTATTCCACCTACCTAGGATGAGACACATTGAAATTAGGCATTGTTTTTGATAGAGACATCGATATGACATTTTTATATCTTTTTTTGGAGGTAATATAGTTACATTTTTCCTAACATTTAAATTATATTACAATTTATATTATTCATCATTTCAATTATTGTGTCTATTTTTAACTTTTTGATAACACAAAAGGGGAAGAATGTTTATGGAATTTCTGCATTTTCTATTTTATATCCTTGATACCTTCATTAATGTTATTTCTTGGTAACATACCATTGATTCCATATGTATTTCATCTATACTTTTCAAATCATATTTTTTAAATAACTTTGATACTGGTTGTTGCTAAATATCTCTTATAATATTTTGTTTTAAAATCTATGTTCCAACCATTATATTATCCTTTTAAAGTGTTTAGAAGATCTATTTTAAAAATAAATTTTATTTTATTCATGATTTATAAAATTCAATGATTTCAGATCATCAAAATGGGGGAGATTGTTGGAACCTCATTGTCTTAATGACAAAAATTCATGTTAAAAATTTAATGGTTTTTATGTTTTATAATATAATTTTATAATATAAGGTAATTTTTAGATACTTTGGCTAATTATAGAAAAGACTCATCATTTAATATGACTCACCACCAGAAAAGACTCACTTTTGAAGATGAGTCACCACTAGGAATATCTCACTGCTAGAAAAGTGTCACCATCATGATTAATTCACATCCAGACATTAACTACTTTTCGAAAGGTGTAACCAATGAAGATTACCTAACATTATATGAGTCACCATTTAGATGATTTTCCATTGAAACAAGCCACTACTAAACATAAGTCACCTCCAGACCTAACCTACCATCGGATAACCAACTGCCAACAAGTCTGGTCATCGGTTCAAATGACTCACCACCAAATGACTCACTACAAGATATCTCACCATCATATGTCACACCATGAGATATATCACCACAACATGACTCATCATCAGACTTGAGTAACTGCCGACCCACCTCACCATTACTATTAAAGGATATTTTAATTATATACTTCGAATGACTATATTATTGAATTTAATGATGAGGATTATTTTATGTTTTATTTTTAACTATTTCATGAATACGTTAAATATTATTTCATAACAATGTATGAGGATTCACAATACCCAGATGATTGTTCTTCCAATAGTCTATTCATCCGGAAATGTTATATATTCCAAGAATCCACTCTTGTGTGCATGATCTATCCATGTATGCTTGATAAGTGGGGAAACATAATCAAGTTTTCCATTTACTAAAGAGCCTTACATGAAGCATTATTACTTGCAACTGACTATAGAATAGTGGAATACATTGAGCATACAATTCCCTTCAAATAGTTAGAACAAAGAGAGCTTACAATGCTCTGTTTTACAATATTTTTTAGAGAAACCACTCATGATCCTCTCTAATATATTTACGAGGAGTCTCAAGATTTATAGAACATCATACATTGAAATTATATCTTTTCTAAATTATTAATCTTTATATTTATATTTATTTTGTTTACATTCAAGAATTGTGTAGTTGACCTTGTTTATTGTACACACACTAGCTTCTTTACTACAACTAGACTATTTAAGATATCTTACAGAATCTTTTTATATTTTTCACCCACAATTTTGTGGAATATATCGTCGTATGGCCCATTATTGTTTTATTCCCACAGTTATTGTGGAAGAGAACCCTTTGGGGATTACAAAACGTATAATTATTATCTGTTTACCTGATAGAGGTTATGAACTAAGATTATTTTATATATTCTTCTTTAAAAAAGGTGATTTACTAGTGGAGGGGGATTAAGTCTCAACTTGAGACAAAAACCTTTTTTTAATTCTATAGTGTCTTCTGTTTTTTTCTATTTCAAATCATTAAACTAATTTTTTTTTCAACTATAAAAAAACCATGACTTTGATAGGTATTTTTTACTAGTGTTTTATATAATTCATTTATTATGTAAATTTATTTAAAAAGTTAACATAGTTTTCAAATATTTTTTTAAATAATTCATAATAAATCATTGATAAATCTATTAAAAGATCAGAACTTATATCGATCATATGTTTTGATTAACTGGGAACTTTTAATTGAACTGATAGATGTTAATTAAACTTTTTTTAAGAGACATTTTTTTAGGTACTCAATTCTCCCATCTTGTGATATGATCACCCAAACCAATTTTTTTAAAAGAGTTTTATAATACATTTGTTTTGGAAATAAAATGGATTTCCGATCAAAGATATAAATAACGTCAGTTTTCTTTAAAAACATTTTCTTAACTATTTTAAGTACCAAAGAGTGAAAAAATGGTACTATTGTTTGTAAATATAGTTAATAACTATAATATAATAAAATTCATGATTTTATTAAGATACTTTTCAAACTATCTCATCATTGGAAGAAAAATTTTAAATAATTCTGAAAAATGATGAAATTATAACAAAAGACTATTACCGGATTGGTAACATCGAATCATAATTACTGTGAAATAATATCGTTAAATAAACCTTTAAATATCATAAAATAATTATATTCATGATATACCATGTTAAAGGATAATTATATAAACTTTGTAAAATAATATAGGTGTATAATATAACATACGTCTCAAAGAAGGATAATTAAGACAAAACCCCCTACCGCTTCAGAAATATTGAAACCATAATCACTTTGCAAGAGAGATACTAAAAAGGAAAAGTAAATACCCAAATATTTAATTATAATTATAATAAAATACATTCATATGATTTTTATATACCATACAAAAGAATAAGTGTTGAATATGGCATACATCTCATAGATTTAAAAGTGAGATGAGAAATTCCTTACCTCGTGCATCATTTTCGTTGATCATGATTTAAATCCAATAAATTGGTTTTAAACATGTTATAAGCTTATTAAATAACCATATTAATAATTATAATATCATATATAATACTTCTTTAACATATTATCTCCTTTTCGATAATAATCATTTATTATTTTTATTGTTTCGGTTATTAATTTACTTTTTTCTCTTTTGTACTTTGTATGAAAGTTCTAGTTCTTATGAATATTATATAGTTACATAATATCCATAATAATAATAATTAAATAATTATTATATTTATAAATCAATTATAACATTAAAAATTTTCAGGAAGGATGGTTATAAAAAATTAACTAACTTTACGATCATGAAGACGGTAGGTTGTACGTAAGCATGAGTAACATTTCCATTTTTTTAATTATCACTATGGAAAGAAGGTCTGTAATATTTTATCTGTAAATAATAATAATTATATACTAAATAACAAATTAGTTAATTATATATTCTTATATATATCATTCTTGTGTGGTGGTGAATAAAAGAGAGTCACATTGCTTCGTGAAGGTGGTAGTCCACACGTACATGAATGACGTTGTCACTCTTTAAGTGAGTGAAAAGATAAGAAAGAAAATGATATATGAAATTTAAATAATAATTTTTTTTATTAATATAATAATTATTTCATTTATATCACACATATCCATTATCTTTACCCCTTTTACCTTCCATGTAGTTTGTGAGTAAAACATGAATCACTTCGCTTCATGAGGCGGTAGTCCACCATACACACAAGCAATTTTATCGTATCCCTTATGAAATGGAAATTGAAAGGAATATATGATATAATGACTACATAGATATTATTAGGTCATAAATATTATATATATATACTTTATATCTATCATTATACCCAACAATGAGAGGTCGTAAAGTAAAAACAAATGACCTCAGTTTGTGGGGCTGTAGTCCATCGTATACACAAATGATGATTTAATAACCAATTTTATTGAAGTCGAGATGGTTGTAGGTCGTGAAATTATTATAAAAATATACCAGCATACGGAATATATTGATTTTTTTATATTATAATTGTTTAAAAATAATTTATGGAGGTGTAGAAATAAATAAAATAAAAATGCTCATTGAAGAATATTTCCTCTTCTTCGGGTATCCTCAATAGGTTTCCACCAAAATATTTCATATGTGGGATTTATGAACATAATAATGATTATTTTATTAAGGGTGTGAAGTTGGTAAGTTATTTGGGTAATTATTTGCTGAAATAAATATTTTTTAGGTAGTGAATAATGGAGGATAGTGGGTGGCCTTTTATATATTGGAAAGAGGGCACACTTGACAATTTTTAAAATAATTGAGTGCTCCTAAGTTTTTCACATGAAAAAGGGGTTAAAAATGAACATTATCTAAAATAATATGTTTATTGTTCTATATGTTCCCATAAAATATTTTTTTATAAAATTATATTTGTCATTTTAACCATTATTTTTTTTGTTTAACCCCATTATAAATCCATTTTTACCTTTGCTGTGGTAATTATTATTTTTATCATTTTACTATTGATTTGGTAAAAAAATAATTCAAAATTTTTAGTAATTATAAATTATTATAATTACAAATATGGAATCGATTTTTAAAAATTAAATTTATATAATTCTAAACACAGAATTTAAATGTAATCCCGCATACGCGATGAGAAAGCAGTGTTTTAAAGAGAAACATTTTCAAAAGTCTACAAAGTTTTTATAGAAAAATTAAACATGAAAAATATTCCAATGAAATAAATTATATTAATTTATATATAATTAGACTAATTTTACTTTTAAATAATCGTAAAATATAATTTAAATTTACTAATAATTTAATCGAAAAGGTAGTTTTATTAAAATTCAGTATTTTTACTATTCATCAGAAAATTAATCTCTTTAGAAACATTTAAAAAATTCATCCTAATATAATTTTTTAAATGACTATTTAAAAAATTAATTTTATTTTTGAAAAATAATTTTCTGAAATGAAATAAAATTAAATTTAAAAAAATCCACAGATGCGATGAACAAGCATGCTTTCGAGAAGTGTATTTTTCAATTACAAGATGATTTTGTTTTAACACTCTGTCAAATAATAATTATTTTATGAATATCCATAAATATATGTTAATATATAATCCATATATTTAATTTAAAACTTTCATACTGATGGTATATTTTATTTAATAAAAAATTATAATCATTAATCATTTTAAAATAGTTTTTAGAGAAATTCATTTTCTAAACCCAAAAATAAACTTGCACTAAAATAAAATATAATGATGATTAAAATTTAATTAAGTGAATTAAATATGACTAAATAATACTTATGTTTAATTAAATAATATTCAAAACATAAAGTGACTTTTTAATTATTTAATTTTTTGAAAATTAGTGATAATTTTACAAAAATCGGTATTGTTCACTATTTACATTAAAATCAATATTCTCAAAAAAATTATAAAATTTCAACCAAAGTAAATATTAATATTAGTATTTAAAAAATGAATTTAATTTTATCAAATATATTTTATAAAATTTACAAAATTTATTATAACAATATTTTCATGAAATGCTGTAAAAATTATTTTTGAAGAAAACACATTTTTGAAGAATAAAATCACATTACTAAAAATTGATTGTTTATTTAATTGAAATTTATCAATATTTTAAATTGAGTAATATATATATATAAATATATATTTCATAAATTATTTAATACTATTCATATCCTCCAATTTAACAGGTAGGATATAACATTTATATATATCATGAGTCCTTTAAGCTTAGTGTTGCATGTTTAATATGTGATGGAGAATAATAATATTTGGGTTTCATGTACCAAAAACTATTTAATAGATTAAATTTATTTAAAAATATACAGATAATAAATTATTGGGGAGTTAAATTCTTTTCTACTTTCAGTGTTACATTTCATTTATGAAATCAAACAAAATTTTCTTCTTTTATAATTTTAGTGATGCGACTTTAGGGTTTCTTGGGTTGCTCATGGTGTGGGTGATTCATGAGAGAACCTATTTACCTGAAAAAGTTTTTTGAATTTAAATTTTAATATTTTATGTTTTGAAATTGGATATTTTAATTGTCTAATTTGTGCACATAGTTTTTTGAGGGTGGTTTTTAATTTTGTATTCATTCATTGTAAGGTTCCTAATCACCCATAAAGTGGTTTATCATAAAAAAGAAAAAAAAGGTTTTGGAGGAAATCCTCCCACTTTAATGAATTTCAACCCCACAATTTAAAATTTATCTTAGAAATAAATTGATGGAAGTTTGATTTTTTTAAAAACCATCTAATAAAAAGGGTTAATAAATCAGTATATTAATAAGATGTAAGTACAAAGTTCATATGGAGTAACACATTAATATGTTTCTAAAGAGAAGAATATTAGGGGGTATGGAAGAAAAGCTTAAGTAATTTCAAAGAGTGATTTTGGTCAACGATCTAAATCATGTGAATGATCAATGTAAAGTTAAGGGGCACAAAACCATAAATATGTGGTGATTTAAAAGACCATTATTTCATTAGAATTAAAGGTACTACGATAAATTTTTTTTTTCAAGATTATTTTCCTAGAGTTGAGGAATTATCTTACCATATATATTAAGAGGGTATGGAATTATACATAAATTTTTAGTATAATTTCATCCTATAATAAAATTACACAAAAATGTTATCTTCTATTCCAAATAATGTGTATTCCAGATGAATTTTTAATTCATGAATCACTAAAATAATTTTTTAAAGGACCACATAATCCATAAAATCTTAACAAGAAATTCCTCTTATCTTTAGACATTAACCAAAACTATAATTGTTAGATAAAATAATATAGTTTTCAAAATAAATATTCATATATTAATCTCTAAATTTCTACAGTAATACCAAATGTTCAAACCAAATAATTCCCTAAGTAACTATCCTCAAAATTCTTCAATCATTTTCTGAATAAGTTTGAAACCCAAATATTAGAAGGATTTGATCATATATTTTTCAAAGACAAATCTAATGTTATTATACAAATTAAATCCCATTTGTTTATAAAATAATATTAATCTTTACCTATAAAAATTCCATACTTACCTAGACATTGGGTAGGTATGTGGTTTTACTACCCCATTGTCTCCCTTCAGTTGTGGGTTCAGGCCTCTCGACCTTGCCGAATGCAATGGGTTGTCACCCAACCTTGGGGTTTTCCATTTTTATTTAAACATTTTAAAATAATTCCTCCTTAAATAAAACTTCATGTTGATCCTTGGGGTTACAAATACCCCAAAACAATAAAATTCTTTCCAAAATTTCATTAATAGCCACAAAATTTGTATTACTTAAAACCCTTAATGGGTTGTCTAAAAAATTGAACTTTTGATCATTATTAATCTTATAGACCTACAATGGTATCCATAATATAAAGATAAAGTCACATGAAAACATTATAATATCCAATTTTTTCTAAAAAAAACATATGAAACCAACTATTATAACCCAAGAAGGAATTCCTGGATCCAATTATTAAATCATGAACTTTATATTTCTATATTTGATGCTAATAATTGTGACCCAATTTTTTCCATCAAAACCATACAACATCAAAAGAAAAAACTGGAGCACCTATTTTATTGAGGACCTTTTAGGCCTATAGTTTTATATAATTTGGAAAAAATCCAACATAAACAATACCCATTTCTTCAAATGATAATTTCTACCACTTATCCCATATTTTGTTATTTCACATTAAGTCATCATCATTGTCCATACAAAATCTATTAGAGAAATAATTTAGCAACCCCATTCTTTTTATCCTAAGGAAGAGGAAATATAATAATCTTGATATCAAATTATTTTTATAGGTAAACATAAGAATTAATATTTTAATTTAATCAATGAGTATAAGGTGTGAATAAGGGTGTGATGAAATAATTAGAGTTCATGAGAAAACCATAAAATAACTCATACCCATATATTCCTGAATCATAAATCATGAAACATGGAATAAGGATTTAAAAAAGAAAGAGTTATAGGAACCAATACTAATAACCAATGTGGTATCATTATTTCTCAAAGGGAAAATTATAAACTAATAATAAGCATATATAAAACGTGTTGTTACCCTGGAACAACATATTCATAGAATACATACAGAACCATTAAAAAACCCTTACAATTTTATTAGCCATATAGAAAACATCCAATATAATTTCCATTGAACATAATCACTACCCAATGTATTGTAACACTATTTGGTTTTACCCATCACATAAGCTATAACGGGCTCACCGACACTATCTAGGAACAAAAATCATATATAATATCCAAAAACCACAACATGAATATAGATTTCATCATAAAATTCATAGAACAAAATCACTATTCCACTAACCTGATTAACCTATAAAAAATAAATTTGTTTCATCTCAATATATTTGAAATGCGATTAACCCATTGGAAATAAATGGGTTCCATAATAATCTCTTTGAGACATGATTAACCCTTGGAGAAGATATGTGTACCATAACAATATCTTTGAAATAATATTAATCCATCCAGAAAAAGATTGAGGATGTTCTCAATAAAAACATCCCTAATGTAGAATAAGTAAAACTTTTTTAACATTTATAAATAGAAATAAAATAAAAACATCATGAAAAGATTTTTAGAAAACACACTTTTCATTTTGAAATCACTTCTAAAAAAATTAAAATTCAAAAAAATTTATAAAATCAATATTCTAAAAAAATAACTTGAAACATATAAAAGAAGTTTTAAAAATTATTTAAAACATTTTTTTTATGAAAATATCATTTATACATGAAAAATATTTTTTTTAAAACATAAAACATGTTAGAAATACCATTTCATTAAAAAAACTTTAAAAAAACTATGAATTTCCAGAATATTAGGGAAAAACATCATTAAAAAGAACCTTGTAAACATGTAAAGGGAGATTCAAAGAAATGTCGGTAATGATAGAGGTAAATTCCAAAAATTTCATAAAAATTAAGAAATATTCCTTTTTTCAATCTAAAAAGGATAGAAAAGTGCCTTGATCAAAAAATGATAAGAAGAATCTTTTTAGAGCCAAGTTGGCATTGTTTTGAATATGGAAAGAAGATTCCGTTTATTTTTTTGTAAAATTCAAAACATCGTTAGAATTATTTTTTTAAAAATAATTATATATTAATAAAAAAAATTGCAAACATTTTTAAAAAAATTATTTTTAAAAAAAAACAGATTTCTGACCAAATAGAGAAATAAAGTCAAATTTCTATAAAAGAAATTTCTCAATTTTTTTAACCAAGAGTGGAAGATAGTTCTGTTACATTTAAATATATTTAATAATCAAATTATAATAAAATTTATGTGTTTCTTGAGAGATTTATAAAAATATCTTATTATTGGAATAATAATTTTAAACAATCTGGATAAATGATGATATTGTAACATACGACTCTTACCACATTGGCAACAATGAATCATAATTATCATGAAATTATATCATTAAATGAAACTTATAATATCATTAAAATAATTTTTTTCAAGATATAACATGTCAAATGGGATGTATATACACCTCATAAAAGAAGATAGATGTATAATATAACATATGTCTCAAATAAGACAAATTAGAAACAAAACCCCTTACCGATTTGTTAACGTTGAAACTGTAAACCCCATGAAAGAGTGATACTGAAATGGATATATAAATACCCATAAATTTATTTATAATAATAATAAAATATATTCATGGTTTTTATACACAGCATTCAATAAAAAAGTGGTGAATATGTCACACATCTCACATAAATAAAAGTGAGATGAGAAAACCCTTATCTCACACTTCATTTTGGTTGATAATTTTTTAAACTCGGTTATAATGTTTTTAAACATGTTATTAAATTATTAAATAACCATATAAATATTTATAATATCATATATTATCCTTTTATATCATATTATCCTCCATTATTTAATAATCTTTCATTATTTTCATTATTTCAGGTGTTAATTGTCTTGTTTTATCTTTCGTGATTTGTTATGAAAGTTCCAGTTTGAGTGAATATTATGGAAATAAATAATATATATAGTAGTAATAGTGAAATAATTATAATATTTATACATCAATTATACCTTTAAAATCAACCATTAAATAGGGTTATTAAAAATGAACTTATATTACAAAAATGGAGATGATAGGCTGTATATATGCACGAGTAACGTTTCCATTTTCCAATGATCATTATAAAAAAATGTAAGTAATATTTTAACATAAAATAATTATAGTAAATTAATAAATACCATATTATTTAATTATATATACTTATATGTAACTTTATTGTGTTGTCGAGAACAAAAGAGAATCACAATGCTTCTTGAAGGTTATAGTCTACATGTACATGAATGACGTTTTCACCTTTTTAGTGAGTAAAAAGGTAAGAAATAAAATGATATATTATGTTAATATAATTAAAAATATTTCATTAATATAATAATTATTTAATTTATATCACATTTATTATTAATATTTACCATGTTTACCTTCAACGTAATGTGTTAGTGAAAAACAAATCCCATCGCTTCACAAAGCCGTAGTCCTCTATACACACAAGTTTGGTCATCGTATCCCCTACGGAATGGAGAGTAAAGATTTATATATGATATAATGACTCTATAGGTATTATTATATTATAAATATCATATATATAATTTTTATATGTAATCATACCAAACCGTGAGATGTGATAATGTAAAAACGAAGGGCACTGGTTTGTGAGGTGGTAGTCCACCATAAACACGAACGACGATTTTGTAACCCATTCGATGGATGTGGAGATGATTCTAGGTAATTAAATTATTATAAAAATATACCAGTATATTTAAGATAATTATTCAATTATATAAACATGGTTTAATAACAATTGAATGTGGTTGAGAGAGAAATTAAATAAAAATGCTCATTGAAGAATGTTACCTCTTCTTCAGGTATCCTCTTTAGGTTTCAACCAAATACCTTCCTATGTTGAATTTAAAAAAACAAATAGATTATATAATGAGGGTAGGTAATTTTTGAAGTGATTTGGGCAGGTATTTTTCAAATCAAATAGTGTTGAAGTTTTTAATAATTATGGATAGGGGGTGACCCTTTTATATGTTGGGAGAGGACACACTAGGCATTTTTAAAGGAATTGAGTTTTCCAAAGTTTTTCACCTAAAAAAAGTGTTCCAAATTGACCATTATCTATACTTAGAGAAGTAATGGTATAAATATGTCCATTTAATAGTTTTTATATAATTTTATATTCCATTTTAACCCTCCTCTTCTTAGTTTAACCCCACAGTAAAACCTTTTTTACATTAAGCATAGTAAATAATTTTTACTATTTTCAATCTTCATTTTGTTGAAAAATCAATTTTACATGATGATACCTTATAAATTATCCTGATTAAAAATATGGAATCCATTTTTATAAATTAAATTTACATATGTGAAAAAATTTGATTTATAATTAATCTTGTAGATGTGATGAGAAAATAAGTTTTTAAGGAGAAAAATGTTCAAATGTTTACAAAGTATTTATCTAGAAATTAAATATAAAAAATATTCAAATGAAATAAATTGGATTAATTTTTATATAATTTAAAAAAAATTACTTTTAAATAAACTTAAAATAAAAATCAATCAAAATGACGTTTTTAGTTAAAATTCAGCATTTTCACAATTCATCAGAAAATAAAAATTTTCCTAAAGTTTTTAAAAATTTGCAGCAATATAATTTTGAAATACTGATTAAAAAAATGGATTCTATTTTTTGAAATAATTTTTCCAAAATTGGGGAAAATTAAATTTAATACAAAATCCATAGATGTGACAAAAAAACAGGTTTTTGAAAACTGTATTTTTCAGGTAAAAAATGATTTTATAATATCAATATGTATAATATGGTATGAATATAAATTAAAATTTATTTATATATAATATATAAATTTAACTAAAAACATTCATCAGTAGATATTATTTTAATTAATTGAAAAGGATAAACATTATGCATTTTCAAATTGTTTTTAGAAAAATCCTTTTTTAACCCAAAGACAAACTTGTAATAAAATACAATATAATGAATATTATAATTTAATTAAGTGAGTAAAATATAAATAAATAATAATTATGTTATATTAAATCATATTAAAAACATAATGTGACTTTTAAATTACTTAATTTATTTAAAATAAATGGTATTTTTATAAAAATCAATATTTTTTACTATTCACTAGAAAATCAATATTTTGAGAAATATTATAAAATTTCATCCAAAGTAAATTTTTATATTATGATTCAAAAAATTAATTTAATTTTATCAATTAAAATTTATAAATATTCTGAAAATTTATTATAACAGTTTTTCATGAATATTAATAAAAATTATTTTTGAATAAAACATATTTTTGAAGAATAAAATCACTTTACTGAAAATTGATTGGTTATTTATTAAATATTTATCAATAATTTATATTGTGTTGGAAATTTATGTATATATTTATGTATTTGATAAATTATTTATTACTATTCATACCCTCCAATTTAATAGAAATGTTATAATGGTTATATATATCATTGGTTGTTTAAGCTCGGTGTTGTGTATTGAATACACTATTGAGAAAACCAATAATGGGTTTATGTATACCTAATGCTATTATATAGATTAAATTTATTTAAAAATAAATAGATCATGATTTCTTAGGGAGTTATATTCTCATCTATGTTCAGTGTTTTATTTTATTCACGCTATACAATACAATTTTCTTCTATCAAAATATATGGGTGTTAAAGAAAGAAAGTGAAGTCCAGTATAAATGCAATATATTATGTAATTTTTTAAGGTTGGGTATTTATAGTTTGTTTTAGATCTAAATTTTAGATAAATTTTTATTCTAAGATAATATTAAAAGAATACCCTTGAGAGATTCTAATATGTGTTTATGTTGATGTGATATTTCATTTTAATATTACTACATTGCTTTATATAATCTATGTCTGTTCAGAATGGTTTTCCATAGAGATCACTAAGAAGTTGAAGTAAGATGATATCAAGAGGATTATATCATTCTAAATTATAATATAGTAATATTTGGAATTGGAACTGATTAATTTGTTAAAGGGATGAATTATTAGACGAAGACTATAAATGGTGGTGGTATCTATGTTATAGATCAACCAGATTTACCAAAAAGGAACATGTCGACATTTGATCTCTTAAAAAATAACCCACTATATTTTAGTGGAACTTGAGGTCGAGTAGTAAAAAGAGGATTAATTAATTCTTTGGAAAAGTTATTTTAAGTCCTAAGACGTTTAAAATGTAAAAAAGGTAACTCTATTTATCTATCATTTTGAAGGTGAAGGTGATCAATGGTGGTGATTGGTTAACAATATCAGAGGGATAAGATATTTATTCCTTGGAATGGGATAAATGTAAGAATATTTTACTATAGAAATATTTACCTTCGGTTTTCTAACTCAAAATGGTGAAATAATTATTGGAAATAAATAAAAATGTGGAGGATTAATTAGCCACATATGAAGAAAATTTTATAAGGTTAGTTATATATGAAAAAAATTATATTCCAGAACCTAGATGTAAAATTAGTATATTTTTTATTAAGAATTAAAACCAATTTTAAAAATATAATTTGACTCTAGATATTTAAAAAGATATAATAATTTTTTTCATCATGCTATGAAATTTGAGATGGAGTTTTCTCACACTCATGTGCCTTACGATTAAATGGGTAAGAAGCGGCTAAGGTGGTAATAAATAGAGATGTGTTCAACTAAGAAATATAGAGGTATAATCCCAAAATGTTCTAATTTGGGTAAAAAATATTTCAAGGAATGTGTGATAGGATCAGAAAGCGTTATTATTGTGGTATGTTTAGACTTAGAGCGCATGACTACAAATAAAAGTGTCTTGAATAATCCAAGAATGGGGTAATATATTTCTATGCAATGGTGAGATGTTTTAATTTTAATTATTTTAGGAATTATTCTAATTAGTATCCCAAGTTATTCACATAGGGTGGAAATGATAGAAATATAAATAAAATAGGTGTGGAAAAATAATTTTATACTACTATGGTTGATGTTGGGACATCTAATAAAGTGATGAAAAGTATGTTACTTGTTTCTATGAATTATACCAATTCCATTTTTTGACTTTGGATCTTTTAATTCATTAAATTATGAGATATTTTAATTTAAAATGTGAATATCAATTTAGGAAAATAACATATTTTTTTTGTGAAAATTCATGGTGGAAGTATTGAAGGAACCACTATTTATAAAAATATTACTATATTTATCAAATGGGAAGGTTTTGTTGAAAAATCATTTTGAATTTACTATAGTATAATTTGTTATTATTTTGGACATGGATTAGATTTTGGTTTTTCATGATAATATATATTTCAGATCTAATAAAATTATAGTCAACAATTTCACACCTTTTTTTAATATATCAACAAGCTAAAAAATTAATTAAAGACGATAGAGAACTTTATCTAGATCATGCTATTAAAAAGAAAAGAAATTGTTAAGATTAGTAATGTTCTAGTTATAGTTGAACATATGAATGTATTTCTAGATTATTTTATTATATTTATTATGAATTTTATGGTTGAGTTTACTATTGACTTAGTTCTTGAGACTAATCCAATTAAAAACCCCCTTATCTATATTCATAAGTAGATATTTTTGAATTGAAAAAGAAGTTGCAAGTGTTTCTAGAAAAAGGTTTAATTTTTCTATCAACTTCACCATGGGATGGTACCATTGAATTTAATAAATATAAATATGGTATAATTAGGCTTTAAATTAATTAGAGGGCCTTGAATAACATCTCTATTAATATTAAGAAACATATTTCTCATATCGTTGTTTTGTTTAATTAATTGTAATAAACACAATATTTTTTAAATACTAATCTCTAGTAATGGAACCATCAGTTTAAGGTGAAGTAGGATGATATTAAAAATAAGACATTTGAGATTAGGTTTGGGAGTTATGAGTTTTTTTAATTCCCTTTTGGTTATTTAATGAACTATTTTTATTTATGGATATTATGAATAGTTTTTCTAATAAAGATTTGGATAAGTTTTTGGTTATATTTGAATATTATATTTTGGTATATTATAAGATTCACGAGCATCATGAAAAACAAAAAATTAATGTTATAAAAACCTATAAAGAAGAAAATTTATATGGAAAATATAGTATATGTGATTTTTTTGAAAAATATTTATGTCATGGGGAACATTGTTTCTATAATGCTCTATCCATTGAACCTTCTAAAACTAATGTTTTTAGAGAGTGGAAAAGAGAAAAAATTCATAAGATTCATTTTTTATTGGATGATACAGTTACTACTGAGGGTTTGTTTAAAACATTTCTATGTTATCTCGCCCACTAACTAACTTAACATAAAAAGGAGTTAAATTCATCTATATGAAAGAGTTTGATGATTGTTTCTATGAACTGATAATAATATTAGATAATACCCTATTTTTTACATTCCCTCTAGTAGTGGTGAATTTTATTATCGGTAACAACACTTCTTCATATCAATTGAAACCTCATGAGATAAATTATCCTACATATGATCTTTAACTAGGTACTGTGATTTTTTCTTAAAAAATATGGTGGAATAATTTATATGGAATAATGTGTGAAATATATACTAATCTTAAAATTTTGAAGTATGTATTCACTCATAAATAGTTGAATATAAATCATATAATATGGATGGAAGAAATAAAGGATTACAAATGCACGATTAATTACCATCTAGAAAAAGAAAAAAGGTATTTGATTCTTTGAGTTTAAAAAATATTATATCATTATCCATGATACAATTAGAACATGATCCATTATAAAATGATTTAATGAATGATGGTATAGAAATTTCTAAGAAGGTAATTACTTTTTTTTATTTCATGTTTTAGTGAAGTCATCTTTATATGACAGAAAAAATAAACTCCGATGTAAGGCTGTGATTTTTAAGGATAGGTGGAACTGGTAAAGATAATAAAGTTACCAAAATTTAAAATTTACAATGAAGATGTTTTTATATTTAAGAAAAGGTTGTGTGTTCCGTCTATCTCCTAGTTGAAAAAGGAATTGCTGAGTGAATCTCACAACTCTCCATTTTTTTCATCATGAAAGTTCTATGTTTTAGAGAGATCATTGAGATTATTATTCATGGGATTGAAAGAAGAATGATATTTTAGAGTTTGAAAAGAAATTTTTTATTCATCAACATGTTAAATCTTAATAAAAATTATTAATGGGATGATTGATCATTTTTTAGTATCAGAGTTTAAATGGGAAAATATATCCATGAATTTGTTGGTGTGTTTTCCAAATACATCATGAGGTAATAATGTGATTTGGGTTATTGTAAATCAATTAAATAAATATTCAAGTTACTACATCTTTGTTCATATTTCTTGACCGAATATCAAGGATATAGTCTAATTATAAAGATTTCCTCTCTCTATTTCATCTGGCCATGTTCCTAGGTTAACTTATACTTTTTTAGAAAAGTATTCAGAAGTCATTGGGTACTAAATTAAATTTCAATACAAAATTTCATCCTCAATCTAATAGACAATCAGAGAAAGTTATTTAGACTTTAGAAGGTTTGTTTCAAGATTTTTCAATGGGGTAATAAGGATTATAGCATTAAAATATTACTTTATGTTTATTTTCTTATAATAATAGTTTTCATTATAGTATATATATGAAACCATTTGAGGCATTATATGGAAAGCAGTGTCAGACTCTAGCTTCTTGGGATAAAGTAGGTGAATGGAAGTTATTGTTGGACTAGAGTTTTAAGAGGAAATAGTTGATAAAGTTAATATGATTCATCACAACTTGAGTGTATCTTAGAGTTGAAAAAAGAGTTATGTAGATAATTGAAGGAAATATCTTTCATATGAGGTAGGTGATTATGTTTTTTAAAGTATCTATATGGAAATATTTTACGTGTTTTGGAAAAAATAGAAAGTTAAGTTTGTAGTTTATTTGACCATATGAAATTATAGAGAAATTTAGATCAGTGAATTACTATCTATCATTTCCCATGATTTTATCCTAGGTACATGATGTGTTTCTCATTCCACTATTAAAAGAATATGTTCCATACACATATCATATGTTGAGTCATGAATTAGTTCAGTTGGAAGAGAACATTCTTTATGAGGAAAATTATATTCATATTCTTGATCATATAGGGAAAGTGTTGTAGAATAAATTGATTCATAAAGATAAAGTTTTGTGTAAAATGATTTGAGTGATGAAGAAACATGGGAATCCTAAAATTTTACTAAAGGAAAATATCCCCACTTGTTTTAGTAGTGAATAAAACTATGGGGTGAAATTTTAAAAAGGGGGAAAGAATGTTACAAATATTTCATGATTTATAAAAATTCATAAATTATATTTTATATAGTTATCTTCATTATAAGAATATTAATTAATTTTTTTTAAAAAATGAATTTTTTTATTCTTATTAAATTATTTTTCATATATTATATGGATTATTTAAAAGATTTTTTTATAAATTTTATAATTTTAATTTGAAAATATGAACTTCATTTTTAAATTAAACATCTCAAAATTAATTTACTATAATGTTTTTGGATTTTTCTAAGAAGTTTTATTTTTTAGTTAATGATGAAAAATACCTATATTTGTCATATTATAATTTATTTTCATTAAATAAATTAATTATAAAGTACTACCAGATATTAATGTAACATAAGATTATTTTAATTATAAATAATCTAATTATTTATATAGGAATCATCATTATATAAAATTTTGGTATTAGTTCATTTTTGGGATTAAAATCTCGTTTCTCTAAAAACTATTTTTGTGGTATTTTACACATTTATATTAAAATTGTCTTCCACCACTTATATGAATTGAATATTAAAATTTATATTCCATATTTGGAATTATTATATTGAAATTCTGTAAATATATCAATTTTATATTTTTAATATTAATAATAAATGTAGTAAATATTTTTCACCTCATTTAGGATAAATTAAAAATTAAGGTTAAAAATAATGAGATAATGACCTTAATAATATTTTAATTATATAATAAAAACAAAAATTCTCTCTCTTTAATTTAAATATTTAATAATTTTCATAGGTATAAAAAGATTTCATGTTTGGTTATAAATATTTACATTAAAAATAAATTCTTTTTTAACATTGTAATTTTTTTAATTTTTTTATATCGTAATTACCTTAAATTCTTATGCAACACTGCTATAATTCTTGTGAATGTAGTAGAAAAATAAAGTTGATGATTTTAAAAATATTAAATGTCATATTTTTAGGTGATCTATAAGATCCTAAATTTTTTTTAGATATATAATATATTAGGGATTATTTATATGTTTATATTATATTTCCATTACTATATTGATGTCAATAATTACAAACTATGTGAATAGTTCTGAAAATAACAATAATGATTCATTATGTTAAAATATATATTATTTAGTGATTTTAAATTTATAAACATATTATATTCATCCAAGTAAATTATATATGGACTATCATATCCACAAATTTCTATTTATGTGTCACTTTTACTTTTATATTAGCTTTATTGACCCTTGAATAGTAACTAACTATTATTATTAGAGTCATAATCAAAAGGGTTAACAAGGGGTGATAACTAAGAGATATGGGTGCAAAGATCCACTAAACATGATTAAATTTTATTTTATTATAGTATTTATACTAACTATCATTTTATATTCAAAATATATCAATTTAGTTTTTCATTTAACTGAACATTAATTTATATTAATTTTTTTTGTAATTCCAAGAGTTTCCATCCCCTCACTTATAAAAGTGATTTTATTCTCTTATATTTATCACAGATTTTGAGAAATCTATTTCATCTAAGACCTACCTAATTCTCTCCCCGAAATCCCTTACCACATTCTAGAGGTCGTTGTCTCACCAAAATACAGATCATATAGGGATTAAATTATAATCCCGATGGGTTACCTATGTAGATGGAAAAATTCCTAACAAACCAATTTAAATTTTATTTCTTCGTGAACCTCATTAAAATCATATTTAACCATGCTGAAATAATAAAAAATTATATTTAATGTACTAATATGTTATTAAGATTATGTTAAAATAGGTTTTCATCACCTTTTCCATCATATAGGAAATGAAAACATCACTCGTGTGTACGTATGGGTTACCAACTCTAAAAGGAGAGGTGTTTAGTTTTCTATCAATGCCTCTCATATATATTTATAATGATAAAATTAATTTATATATATGAAATTTATTATATTTTTATCATTATTTAAAGATAATATATCATCTATTTTCTTACCCTTTAATTTATTGGAAAATGATAACGTCTTTCATCAGTACATGTGGATTACCACCTCCAAAAAGTATTGTGATTCTTCTCTCATGTACTCCTTTCACAGATGGTTATAAAGTTATTTTTAATGTAAAAAATGATAATTATTTCAAGATTTTATTTATTTATATTATGGAAAAATTACCCATTTCACCATGATCATCCTAGTGAAACTGTTTTGAAATTATAAACTGAACATCCCCAAAACGTCCGATGTAAACAAACCTGATTAAGTAACTAAATAAATAATGGTTATAAAATAAATTAAAAGGATAATTATAAGGTAATTAACATGAAATTTTTTATTATGTAATTAAATAACTAATATGATTTTATTACTTAGGAGTTAATAAATGTATGATTCATAATGTTATTTATGTTAAGTGAATTTTCATTAAAACCTTGTTTAAAAGTATTCCATTCAAATATTTTTCTTCTAGGTACATATTCTTTATTGTTATTAAGTAAAAATATTATTTATAATTGAATTTATGTTAAATAAATTTCTAACTACCTTTTTATAACTTGAAAATTTATAAAAAGTAAGCTTATTCTCCTTTTCAAAATAAGGTACTTTTACTAAATGTGTGAAAGGAATCCTAATGTTAAACTTTTTGACAATAAGTTTTCTTCACCATCCTAAAATTTATTTTCTTCAAATATTACTTTTCAAGTTTCCTTGTTTTTTTTTCAAATTAAATCATTTACACAATATTTTTTAAAATTTTATTTTAAATAATTTACAAATGATATGGTTATTTTTACATTCTTTTATGTGAAATTGGATAGTTCTTTTCTTATGGGTTTGAAAGAGTTTTGAAGGTATTTTTTTGTGAAATTATGTATGATAAAATGTTTTTATATGGTACTTTAGAATTATTGAATATTAATAGTGAAATCTATATAACATATACAATGGGTGAGCTTGATGCAACTTATATAAAGAGTAATCCTGATATAACTCTTTAATGAATTAGTTAATGCTTATTATCTTTTAAGGTAAGAAGGGGGAGTTAACAGGAAAATTTTCTCATATGGATTTAACTAGGACAAAATTATTTTTGACTTGAGTTAACATGAGTTATGAATATGATTCTATAAGATTCCTACGAGGGTTTAAATTTTCTTACTATGGGTTTTGATGGGTTTATTTGAGAAAAAAGTGTATTTTCCCTAAGGATGTAATTTATTTTATAGGCTCAAAAAATAACACGTAAAAGGTAAATATTTTATTGGGTTTTTATGTTTTTCACTGAAATGATGGATTTTTTCTTTTATATCTATTACTGAGATTTTTATGCTCATCCCACGTTTTCAAATGTTTTTAAAAAGGTTTAAGGATGAGTAGGGACAAATAAGAATTCATGTTGAATGTTTTTAATAATGTTAATGAAAATAAAATGTGTTTTGGTTTAAATGTTTTATTTTTTAGAAAAAATTGATATTGAGTGTAATTTTACACTCTGTAAAATTTTATTTTTTTCATGTAATATTTGTGACCTAATTCTATAAAACTCCAAACCTAAAAGGTCTTGGAAAATAAAATATTGTGATTTCCAGTCTAAAGACACTTGATTATGTAATTATTTAAGACTGAACCCTTGTGTGAATTATTACTCCATAAATTCTTATCTCATTAACATGAAAATATAAAATTAAAAACTTTAAGGAAATGATATTTTAAGTACACTTTATCAGTATAATATGGAATAATTAAAACTTGATACTTCTCATGTTTTCAAACATGATGGAGAACATTGATAAGTTAGAAATATTATTATTCCATTGAGATAAGAAAGTATCTATTAATTATATATCATTATACTCACTACTAAGGTTATCCCTATTTATCAATGATTACATAAAAAATATGAATAAATTGATTAAGAATTCTTTTACATATCTTCACTAGAAAGATAAGGTTTTGATGGAATATGTTTCTATATTATTTATTAAAAAAAGGGCATGGTTGAACAACCCATGTCCATTTTAGATTCAATGGTGCCTTTATGACACCATTCGAAGTGATGAATTATTAAAGGGGGTGGTAATGAGCATGTGGATATTTTCTTCTATTGTTTTAAGAAAGGTAATTTGAAGAAAAATTTTGATGAATTAAAGAAGAAGCAATTAGAAAAGTACAATTCAAATATAGTCATAATTAAAAATAAATTTTTTGAGTTAATTCTTGAGTATAATATTTCAAATATAAAGGTATTTAAAATATAAGAACCAAGTAAGTATAGAAATATTACAAGATGTAAGTTTCATTCACAAAATAACTGAACAGGGGATTCCTAATCATGATGTAAGGTTTATCCACGAAGAGAATTGTTTCAAATTTCAAATAATTTTTATGGTATTTAATACTAGACTAATAATTTGGTAATTATACAATCATAATTATCTATACCATAATAGATAATGAAATATATAAGACTTAATTACTTGATAATGGTATTCTAATTATTTTTCAAGTGAAATTGATAGTAATTGAATTGTTTCTGTATTACCCCCATTTTCTGGTGTGTAACACTTTCTTTATGGTTTCTATGTATATAAGGTGGTGGGGTGAAGTTTGGGAGTATTTGAGAAACTTTTAAAGTGTTTTTGGGTATTTTATATTGGTGCATGGGTGGTTTACAATGTGTGGGAATTGTGAAAAACATGCAGGTATCCCTGTATAGTGAGTCAGGAGGAAAAAAGGAGGCACACAGGTTGGACAATATTTGTCCAAACCATACGGAATCATAGGAGAAACCATGAATTTTAGAGAAAATTTTGGACAGAGAGCATTAACAAGGTCGGCGTATAGTTTTGAAGTAGTGCACACCAACTATGCAAGGTATTTCTTAAGAGAGAAAAAAGATAATGGTTAGTGCATGATTTATCTAATCGTGCGACTAAACCATGTACGAGTGAAATTTAGATCCTTAAAATGTGGATCTCACTAGTTTTACCCTCCAACCCACTGTTTTTGAACCAAAGGGGCCATAACTCCGGATTTTGATCTATCAAAGGTTAGAGAACCTCTCCCAAGAGAATTGGAATCAACCTGAAGCCTTTCCATGGTGAGTTGAAGTTGCTAGGTTCCAAGGCCCTACAAGGGAAGCCGGTGGGTTGTGGAATTTAAAATTTTTCCTCATAAGGACAATAGAACTTGTTGTCGTTGACAATCGAAGCCCTGAAAAGGTCTGAGGATCTCACGTAAATCATAAGGAGCACAAAACTAAAATGAAAACGTACTCGCTTCAAATCCAAATCCGTGGTCGACTACAACTAGTCGATTATAATAGTCACTTGAAGGATCCAAATAAGGATCCCTCTAGATCATCCAAACGCGCTCAAAAAATCCATTGGAATGTCGATCATTGAATTCCATTTGCTAGCGTGGTGATCCGACGATGCTTTTGACATCCCGACGATCACCACATCGAGATGCATTAAATGTTGGAGAGAGATGTTGATCCGAGCTTCTTGAATCGAAATATTATCTCTCTAGAGTGTGTTAGGATAGAGTGGATATCAACATTCATCCCATATAATTCAATTAATAGTGAATTTAACATGAAGGGAGAGAGCCTCCTCTCTTATTTATAGTATAATTCCAAAATACCTGTTTAGGCTCCTCGACCCCGTTTATTTCAATGTCCATTAAGTAAATAATTTTGAAGAACTAAACTATTCAAATATTATTTATTATTTTATCACATACATGTAATATATATAAAATATATTACGTGATAAAACCCGAGCCATTTAACTCAACTCGTTGTCCCGCTTATTATTAAACGAACCTTGAATATTAAAATAATATTCGTTCGATTAATTTTTTCCCGTATCTAATAAACATGTACAAAAATCAAATAAATTAAATACCAAAAATTCAAAACTTTAATATTAATTAATTAATTTATTTCTTTTGGTGATCGATACTTTTTACAACACTCAGACCCTGTGGCAGGGCCCACCATGTCTACATAACTATTCGATTGAATAGTGTGGCTTCTTAAATACAGTATAGTGTGTGACCCTCTAGGCGCTTAACGCGATAGTAGTGAATAAATTCACAGACAAAGAGCAAATTCTAGCAACCCATCATGACCCCTAAAGAGATAAGGATATTCATAGTAATGACTACCATCCTAAGAACACTAACTGTGTACTATAATCTATTTGTCATTAAATATCTCATAAAGCAGGATGCACACTTGTGTCATTGTACTTTTCTTGCTTTATTATTTTTTTTCTTACCAGATGGATTTACCTTTGTAATTCTTTGACCAAATATTTAATATGGCTGCTCCACCGAGATCAACTAGTCCAGAGATATACAATTTCCTTAACTTGGAAGTGAAAAATCCTTCATTGACCATTCAACCAATGTCAAACCACCAACGACGTACCCAACACAAGCTACCTCACCATGATTTCAATTCCATGGTTTTAATATAGCATCAAAGTAAATAATAAAATGATATACAATGGTAATGGTATCATTTCAGGAGACCAATACACATGTCTGTAGATAAGAACAACCAATGACACCCGAAACATGTGGTGTTCCTATTGGCGGGTCTATCCTCATGATCTCACTACAAGATATCACCATGTGCGAACTTCATGGGAAGAAGTCTCAATGCTTATAATCCCTCAACACCTTATATTCATTCAACTATAGTGTTCAATTAGTGAGATGTATCTAGACTATATAACATATATTTAAAACAAATGTAACATTATCTCAATGTTCTAATTATAGTATGGGATCTGCTATAACCTATCGAAATGACAATTAACCATTGGACATTACCATTATAATAGTAGAAATAGAAAAGTCTACACTATAATTGTAAGATAACATCATTCATATCTAATGATACATATGATATGGTAATCAAAAGTACTATATAGTTAGGTCTAGGGAAACCACTATTTCAACACCCCCACTTGCACTAGTGCCAACATTCTAACTAAACTTGTTAGCAACTCACATGAAAAATATTATGCTTCTGATGAGTAACGGCTTTAACTGCTGGGCCTACCACGTTTTCACTGCATGTCATATCTTCTATATGTGATCTCATCTTCTTGAGTAAAACTTCTCAAGATAAGGTATCCCTGATTATATCACTTCATTCGTTGTCATAACATGACAACTTAGCTAGTAAGAATATCATAATTTACATTATGATAATACTTTTCTCACTATGTGTGAATCCAAGAAGTAAAAGAAATCATTGTGATTTATAAATGCTTCTTAGCTTCCTTGGAAGCTGTAACTTACTTGGTATTTGTAGGTATGGCTACAACTAGCTTTTATGAGCTTGACTCACTCATCACCTTTTTCTAACTGCGATAATAAATCAAATTGATCTAAGGATTACTATTTTGTGTCCCAAAAAAACTAGTACTCCTTCATCTCCATATTATAGGCACATATCATCTGTACCCACCGAAGTACAAGATGATAGTTTTGACTGCATCATTTGTAGTGCTCTTGGAAATAATTGATATCTTCCTACAATAAAGTATATCGTGACAATATAAATTATTGTACATAACATGGAATATGTGATTGATCCATCACTGAAGTATATGGTACTCAAATCACAACTTTAATCTCTTCCCATGTTCTGAACGTGTCAACTTGAAGAGATTATGCCATGTGACATTGACAACAATTCTGAACTAGAACTTTCCAACTTGTATTTTTAAATACAATGTCACTTTATGTATGATTGACTAGGACCAAGAAACCTATGGATATACCTCAGTATATATTGTTCCCTAGAACTCAGGTTGCTACTTTATGTCAATCAATAGAGAATTGATTTTAACCAAGTCTTATAGAACAGTAAGACCAAGATCTGTTATCCATATGTTCCAAACATATTTGACTTGGAAAATGTTGGCGCACACACTAACCTTTGGTAGACACATGGAAAATATTCATTTATAATTAATTCTCTAAGATCTTTTTTGCTTACTTTAATCAATAATTGGATTTCTGTAACTTGAAACCCTTATTGGAATCATATGATGTCATCACCTCTTTCTGGTTACGTCGTATAGACTCCTTCCATGAAAGATGATCATGACATCCGATGACTAATAAAATGATCTTAGAAGTTAGATATGACAATTAAAATTCAAATATATTTAGGAATATCGACTTGGTATAACCAATGAAGCCTTATTAGTACTAGGATTATACCATCCATGTATCATTTCATTTGAATAACCACCACTGTATTTAACTTTTAAGCCTCTTTGCAATTTGATACATGGAATCCATTATTTAATTTTAAATTAGTCTTGTCAATCATTGGTAATTTATATATACTGCTAAATTGTAAGATTTATTATTCTCAATGAATAATTTATCACCATTCGCGGTGAACATAAAACCATCACGATAGTTTCATTCTTTCTACACAGTATGTGTCTCTAAAACATGCCTATTCCACATGTACTTGTGGAACTTGTCCCTATGACAACCATTTGTGCATCTTGAGCATTGACCAAGTCCAAGTCAATTCAGCTCCCACTATCTTTAATAGAGATATGCACCACTATATATTAATTTAGTCTAATACCGGACTGCATATTTCCTATATTAAGGATTTTTGTAACATCCTAAGCAACTATTTGGATATTTTCCTAGATACACCATGTGTTCATCTTGATGCATGTTTGTTTCTGTTCTTCCTTAAAAAAAGCTTTTTATCCTAAACACATGTCCTATGACACAATCAATTTTCATCATACTATGACTCATATGATATCTATTTTTCATTTTAGTTGGCATATTGGTTATGGGTCTATGCCGTTATTTTCAAAGCACATCATGAAATATAATGGATGTTTCTATAGGTTGCAACATTGATACAACTTACATCATTACAATAATATATAGAATTTTCATTTAGGAATTTTTCCATGCTTCATTTGTTTAATCAATATTTAACATGTAATAATTATCATTGATCCTCCATAAGAAACTCAATATGGTGATGCAGATAAGGTGACATGCATTTAGGAATTACTCCACACTACATTATCATGATCGATGAATGTTTGGTCAAGATATTCTTCGGCATGCCGATCCGAAGAAACTAATATATTCTGACCATACATATACTTCAATATTACATTCTCAAAAAACTTAAAGGAATCATGTTAAATATCTTTACCTCTTGCTTTCTTTGGAATAGTTCATACTCTCTTGTTGAACAAACCTCAGAAGATTTGTGGAATACCTTTATTTCTATAGGTTTCTTTTTCTAAACTAATGATGTCAAAAATACCAAAGGTGTTTAGCTGTACTGATCCTAAATACCATACTGGGTATTTTTTTTGATTTCCACTTTTAGTTTTACTTGACAAAGAATCATATTTCCACAATTGGGTAGGTCTTACATTTTATATTCAACATGTATTTCCTTTTATTCAAGTAGCAATGAACTATTTGTTGAGTATGTTACCACAAAAAACATTCAGTACAAAACATCGAATGATTTATCATCATGTCCATAAGGTGTATGTGAGGTAAATTTATTGGTTATACTCTAAAACTTGTTCAATTTGAATCAATCACTTGGATATTAGAAGTTAGGTGTTTCTCACTGCTGACTTAGGAATCACCCTTTCTGAGATGCTTGGAGAAGACACGTTACTCCAAGTAATGTTTCCCTACTTACATGGTTACAGTATTTCAATACATATATGTGAAAATAATATTGTATTTTAATACCCAATAAGTATATGTGAAAATAATACTTTTATTTGATGAATATTTACTAAACGAGAAGCTGATACTTGCTTCTAGTATTTCAGTTTTTAAACTTCCATGAATTTATTTCATAATATGTGATAAAAATAACTTCCGGTTAAATAACCAACCACTTTTATTTGAAGGACATAATGAAGGTGCCTTTGGTTTAACATTCCATAGGCCTTTTTCTCCCTGTCATTCAATTTATTCTCCATAAGAATAAAAGTGGAATTATCTCCAATATTCTTATTACTTGTAGAATGTTCCATTAAAGGAAATAAAGTTCTTACTCTATATCATTTATTTGTACCCTTAAACGAAACTAGAGTAATTAGGTGTAAAATTTATAAGAATGGGATTACATGAAATATTGTGAACTATCTTTTAATTTATACAAATCGAGTGCGACCATCACATTATAATCTTGCATCACTTTCTCCTTGGAAACTTCTTGAAGATGAGACTACATGTGACATCATCCATGTCATGATGCAGATATCACAACTAAAATCAGAAGTTGATGATAGAATTATGATAGAACCATCATATGCTCAATTCATGAGTCTCCTGTAAGCAATTTTACGCCCTCGCTTACTAAGGTGTCTTAACGGGTTGGGATAGAAGTAGCTTGAATTTCCATTATGTGTGCTAGTGCCTATACCACACTTTGAATTTAGTTCCTATTTGAAATTAACATTGTCCAAAAAATTTCATAGTTTTATTATGGTATTACTTTCCATTATCTACAAATAAACTTTACCAGATTGTACTTTTTTATGTTAATTACCAAATTTGACATTACTGATTAATTTAATAATTAAATTTCTCCGACTAATTTTTTTAATTCTAGGAACCCTCCGTACTAGAATCGGAATACTCTTGAGTATATTAGTGGTAAGGATCCTGAAACCACGCTCATAGTCTACAAGCTATGGCTACCCCTCTACTTGGAGGATCCAAGGTAGGATTTTGGATGGCCAACGACATTAACTCGCAGTTCCTTGATCTATCGAGTGAAGTCCTAGGTTTATATATCATAAACTAATTTACTCAATGCATGCATCTAAAATTACAACAAGATAGCTATAACTATTTGTTTACTACAATTTTAGTTAAGTCGACCCACCACTCCAATAATAACTCTCTGGTAGTAAGAGGCACCCTCATCTATGGCATGACCAGCACCTCAAACACTCAGTTTTGTTCAAACTTTAATGATGGAAGACTATAATGACTTAATATTTTCTTTGAGTGTTTTATATGTTTCTCTTGCCGAATGTGGTCCATTTATATCAAACTTGTTCATCTATGTTGTCGCTCTCCCAAATGATCTTTAATATAGAAACATACACACCTTCTTTATGCATTTTATTATCTCTTATTTTATGTATTTTTCTTGTTGTTGTCAAATGCATAAAATAATAAATAAACACATACAGGAAAACTACTACCAGACTGGTCCTGATAATCTAAATGAACTAAGGGTATGATACCTGAGTCGAAGCTTGTCTGAAAATAAAGCTATCCCCCATCTTGTATGTTCGCTTCTTTTAAGTGTCACCTCATCTTGTGGGGTCCATGTCACGTCAAGGAGTATCGCCTCATCATGGTGGAATCCACGTGTCATCTTGCAATGTCATGAAATGGCTCATCTTGGTGGGGTCCATGTCGCCCGTCGTCTTCATCCGAAGTACAATAATACTCGCACATAGGTGAGGGGGACTCGAGTATAAATGTGCATCAGGTGGATTGGACATGCATGTCTTTATTCATTTTAACAAAAAAGGCGATACACAGAATGAAAAATAATTAATTACAAGCATTGCACGTAGTTAAATAATTAATTAAATAAAAGGAAACATACACGACTTGACGCTCAAGACCATAGTATGGGTAAAACCAATGCGCGATAAAATTAAAATGCATTAATTAAGTACAAGGGTTATCTAAATTAAATTAAATGAATTAAATAATTCAAATAATTTATTTAATTATCGGTTTGCTAATTAATTTAATTTTAATACCAAAATTAAAATATTAACGTTAGTCAATTTAATAATTAAATAAAATTAATTTTATCAGTGTATTAGAATTTATTTAGTTTCCAACGCAATTTATATATTATTTAATTGAATTAATTCTGTAATTAAATTAATTATATTATATTAATTGAAATTAAATTGGGTCCCGAAACACCTGTTATGGCCCATTGTTGGTTGTTCCGAACTTGCACAAACTAGTAACAAGGTTTCTGAGTCTCGAAGGTCCGCCCAGATAAAAAAAAGGTTGGGCATACCCGCTCGATCCTTACTTGGGGTGATTCGGGTTAGAGAGTACCTCCCGACCATCTCTCAGCCTGCATGGAAGGAGCTCGGCTACACAGAGAAGCCTGAGGGGTCTGATGGGCTACGTAAGGATGCCGGATGAGACTGGTGGTGCCTTCCGACGGAGCTGGGTGGCGCCCCACCAGTATAGAGGTGAGACTAGGTTGCTGCCAGGAGGGCCAGCTGCTGTGAGGGGTAGGTGGCAACCTACTGGGTCACCTTTGTGTGGTGCACCGAGAGGTAAGGCCGGAAGTAGGCAGGGTCAGTGGTGGACTCTTATAGTTTGCCTAGTTATGCTCTAGGCCGCCACATGTAGAGTAGGATGACAAGGCTTGCCAAGAGGTCGGGCAGTGGGTTCCATCCTAAGAAGGAGTGGTGACTACCAGGAGCTTGGGAAACATAAGGAGGTAGGCGACCCAAGTGTTTATGGTGCATCAGGACACTGGGGATAGGATGTAGGGTTCGCCGACTGGGGCACTGCATGCATAGCAGGGCAGGAGCAGGCCAGCGGTCCGGTGCCGGGTCGACTGAGAGGCGGATGGTCCCACGACGGTTTCTGGGTGCCCCGTTGGACTCCTGTGGTTCAACGTCCCTCTACTGCATCATGCAAGGAACACAGAGGGGGTCCTCATGGACCACCTTTCACTTCTTTTTTTTCCTTTTGTTAATCCACCTCCCAACCCCCCTTTTTTCACCTAGTTTTGGTTTAAATTTTAAAGACTTATTTTGAAGTCTTCCTCCTCTACCCATTATTTTTTAATAGTCAAGGTCTTCCCATTTTTTATTTTTTCCGCACACTAAAAATCTAAAAGCTATTTTTCCATTACATTTAATAATAATAAAATTATTATAATAAAATAATAATTTATTATTATTACCCTATTATAATAATAAAATATTTATTTTTATAATAATTATAAAATTATTATTCAAATCAAAAAATAAAATTATAATCTGCACATATTTTTATATTTTTTTCTAGGATGAACTAAATCAATTCAAATGAAACTTTTTTAGTTCTTCAGGATGGAAAAATTTAATACCTTAGATCGAATCACATATTCAATCCAATCTGAAAAATTAAACTGACCGTAACTCAGTCATTTGACATCAAATTGACGTGTGGTTTGAACTGTTGGGACCGTCTTTGAACCCTATACACAATTTTATCAAAAATTATTTTATTTGGCTCAGAAAATTTACGCGATTCCTCTAATACCACTATAAGGTTCCAAGGCCCTCATGGGAAGCCAGTGGCCCATTTATTTTAAGATTTTTCATCGGTGGGATTATAGAACTTGTCATCGTCGACGATCCAAGCCCCAAAAAGGTCTAATGATCTCACATAAATCATAAGGAGAACAAAACTAAAATGGAAATATACCCAATTCAAATCTGAAGCCTCGGTCAACTGCAACTAGTCGATGGCGATCATCGCTTGAAATATGCAAAGCAGGATCCCTCTAGATCATCCACATGCTATCCAAAAATCTATTGGAAAATCAATCATCGAATTTTGGGAGCTAGCGCGGCAATCCAATGATGATTTCGACGTCCAGATGATCACTGCATCAATATGCCTTCGATGTTAGCGGGATATGTTGATCCGAGCTTCTTGGATCAAAATATTCTCTCTCTAGAGTGTGTAAGGAGAGAGAGGATCTCAACATACATTCCATACAAATGAATTAATAATGAATTTCACACCAAGGGAGAGGGCCTCCTCTCTCATTTATAGTGGAATTCCAAAATACCGATTTGGGTTTCCCGGCCCTGTTTATTTCAATGTCCACTAAATAAATAATTTTGACAAACTAAACTGCACCAATATTATTAGTTATTTTATCATATAATTTTAATATATATAAAATATATTACATGATAAAACCTATTCCATTTAACTCTACTCACTGTCATGCTTAATATTAAATGATCCTTGAATATTAAAATAATATTCTCTCGAATAATATTTTCCCGTATTTACTAAACATGTAAATACAATAAATAAATTCAATCCCAAATATTCATAACTTTAATATTAATTAATTTATTTAACTATTTTGGTGATTGATAATTTGGAAAACACTCAGACCCCGTGGCAGGGCCCGCCATGTCTGTATAACTATTCGATTGAATAGGGCAGATTCTTGAATACGCTATAGTGTGTGACCCTCTAGGCCCCTATCTCGATAGTAGTGAATAAATTCATAGATTAAGAGCGGATTCTAGAAAACCATCATGACCCCTAAAGAGATAAGGATAGTAATATAAATGACT
Source organism: Viscum album (assembly GCA_963277665.1). Classification (NCBI taxonomy): domain Eukaryota; kingdom Viridiplantae; phylum Streptophyta; class Magnoliopsida; order Santalales; family Viscaceae; genus Viscum; species Viscum album. The sequence goes on from OY728147.1 coordinate 1,867,971,223, forward strand.
ACTATCCTATAAACACTGACTGTGTACTATAATATCTTTGTCATTAAATATCTTATAAAGCAGGACGCACACTTGTGTCATCACCCTTTTCTTGCTTTATTATTTTTTGATCTTACTAGATGGATTTAACTTTGTACTTCATTGGATAAAGACTTAAGAATGAAACCCCACCCTGATCAACCAGGCCTGAGATATACAATTTCCTTAACTTGGAAGCGAAAAATCCTTTCTTGACCATTCAACCAATGCCATACCACCAATGACATACCCAACACAAGCCACCTCACCACGATTTCAATACCATGGTTTTCGCCTATCATAAAAGTAAGTAATAAAATGATATACATTAGTAATGGTCTCATGTTAGGAGACCAATACACATTTATATAGATAGGAACAACAAATGACACCCAAAACATGTGGTGTTCTTATTAGTAGGTCTGTCCTCATGATCTCACTACTAGAGATCACTAAGTGAGAACTTCATGAGAAGAAGTCTCAATGCTTATGAGCCTCCATCACATGATAGTCATACATATACTATGTCCAGTTAGTGAGATTTATCTAGACTATAGAACTTATATTTAAGACTAATGTCACAGTATCTCAAGGTTCTCATTATAGCCTGGGATCTGCTATAACGTCTCGAAATGACAATTAACCTTTGGACATTACCATTAAAATAGTGGATTCCAAAAGTCTACACTATAATGGTAATATAACATAATGCATAATTATCTATACACACGATATGGTAATCAAAATTATAGCATAGTTGGGTCTAGGGCACCCTCAATTTCAACAGAAGCTCGATTCTTGCCTTAAGTCATTATTATTGATTGTTCTTGGTGTTTACATAGATCTACTTCACTCATTCTCTTGGTTTCTTAGATATACGCCTGTTGTGGTAAAATATAAGGTTGTGTATGCCAAATATTATTATATTTGGTTTAGTTTGTGATAGGTTAAGATATATAAGGAGGGTTTGTGGAGTTTCAATGGGTTTTTGTGACATTTATCATGTCATCCATCGTTTTTGCAAAAAATCTCAAGGTAGGTGGATTCACTCTTAATCCCTCTTACTAGAATGGATTGGATTAGTTTCAAATTTATTTAATTGATTGAAATTGATTGTGATATCTTGGTGAAAAGCATGATGTAAATCCTCGTTAGTGACGATTTATGGTTTTTGCTGAAATTGTAGAATTGTGACGATTTGTTGGGAAAAGTGATTTGGTTTCATGATTTTAAAATGTTAGTTTTAAAATATGGATTTATTGTTTTTTTGAAATTTATATTTGGGAAAATGGTATACAATAAAAATATTTTTTATTGAAATGGTTTTTTCATGTTGGTGTTGATAAAGTTTTTTGGTATACATGGTGTGTGTGTTCATATTGCATTTACGAGGCTTAGTTAAAATATGACCTTGTGATCAGTGACAATGGTGTAATGTCACATGAGATATAATTAACTTGTGATGACTTTGTAGATCAAAGAGAAATCGATTGTTACTGTGAAAATTTCATAACGATACATGCATGGTTGGTGGTGTGGATATGTGACATGAAATGGCTATGCTAAAGGAAACTTATGAAATGGTTTTAAGGAATTGTTTTGTTTTTTTCCTGAAAATATAATTTTCTATAAAACTGGTTGATATAGAACTTTTTTATTTGGTTATAAACTGTTTGAGGTATTTATTTATAGAAAATATTTTATATAAATGTTGATAACTCTTTTATCCTAGTGGAGTGAGTAGGGAAGTCAATAGGGAAAGACTACTGAGTTTTAGTACTCACCTATGCTTTAAAACTTTGGTGCTTTTGCAAATGTCATCTATTTGGACATGGGAAAAGGTAAAGTATCTCACCTATTTAGAACTACATCATGATACTTGGGTGGTTTGGTGAAGATGGAGCATGGAGCTTGTCTAGATCTTGAAGTTGTTGTGGGTTGTATTTTAGTGTTGTCGGTCTTATAGTCTTCGGATATTAACTCTGGTATTTTAGTCTTCTGTTTTAGTAATTGATTGTATTATGATTTTTTTAATATGAAATGTTGAGTCGCCTTCCATGTTCATCATGAATCATATAGTTGTGTGTTTGTTTATGGACTGTTAGTTGGTTGTTTTGTTCTTAACGGGAAAATCATTCCCCACCTATTCATTAAAGCACTTCAGTATTTATTTACAGCCTTTAGAACCTTGGGGATATTACCTAAGGCCTATTAATGTCTCAATTCCATCTTAATCCAATGAGAGTAAGATGGATGTTACAAATTATATCAGTTTTGTTTGGTTCAAAAGCTTGTTTGAGATAAATGGTATCATCTGGTTCCTTTTCTTATGAAATTAGTAGTCACCGGTTTTATGGGTTTTGGAGTTGAATTAATTCTTTTCTATTCCTTGGGTTGGGATTATATAAAGGAGTATTATTGTTGTGAAATGAAATATATATCATAAAAATAAGTATATAACATTTTTATTGTGGACTTAAAGTTACGAGGGAGTTGGGTACATAAGTTTTTTGGAGACACTTATAAGATTTTCAAATATCATTGTTATGGGTTTAGACAATGTGAAAAGCATGAAATGAACTATAGAGGAATAAATTCCCATTAAGAGTGCATATCTTGTTTTGAGTAATGATTTATGATTTGGGGAAAAAGTGTAGATTTTTGAAAAATGTTTAAATTTATTTTCAAATGAAATATTTTGAATAAGAACATGATTATTGTATCTTGAAAATAGTTATATTTAAAAAATCAAGTAGAATATTTTCAAAAATGGATAAACATGGAAAATTTTAATTTATTATGTAATTTTGTTATAGTTGATGAGATAGAATTTGAAATGCTAAGCCTTCAGTTTCTAGAGAGTGAGAATTATGGCATTTTTTGGTATAAAAAATGTTACCCAGTACGCATAATAGAAAACAACTGGAAGAAGATACAAATAATATGTTTGCATCTAAGACATAGGTGAGGCAATAATTAATTTAGATTATGATCCAATAGTTTTAGGCTATGGACATAAGAAACTAAAGGGATGAGCTAATAAAAGTGGATCATTCCGTCCAGTTCCTAAAGAAAAATCCACCCATCTTCAGGGGTATATTTGAACTAGAAATAGAAGAGGAACAAATTAATAGGATGGATCATACCTTTGATTTAATCGATAAACCAACAAAGATAAAATTGAAGCTGGTAACATATATTCTTGAGGATCTACCACGCTAGTGGTGGGAACTAGCAGTGCATGATAAAATGGATCAAGGCCTAGATTTGGAGGATATTGAGGAATTTTTTAACAAAAAAATTATATCCTCACATGTTCTATATTTAGTGAAGGATGGATTTATTCATATTAAAGAAAGAAAATTTCTCATTCAAAGTGTACAAAACTATATTCACGACTTATGTGTTCTTTTCACCTAAGGTTGTGGTTAGTGCGGTTGTGAAGGCATGCATATTTGAATCAAGGCTAGTGTAGGAGATTCACTCAAAGATTATCATGATCTGTATTACAGATTATACAGAGATGTTTAATAGATAAATTGTGGATGAAAGCGATATCTAAGTAGCTATGGGAGGATGAAGTATGTTGATATCCACATGAACTGGTGGGAATTATAATGTTCAGGGAAATATAAAAAGGGTCACCTACTTCCAAGGTGGGACTGGGAATCAGAATCCAAAATCTAGGTTGGTGAATCTTCCTATGACACCCATTAAAAAAATGGGTTATTTACAATGTGGTTCGTTCACCCACCTGAAACAAAAGTGTACAACTCCACCAAGTGCATTCCATAATTGAAACATGATGGGACCTATTATGTTCTATTTATGCAGTGCTCTATGGTTAGGTACGAGATACACTTCTCAGGTGTCTCATGCGTCATATTCTTTGATAGAGAGAGGGAAATGGAATCTATCTCATCAAAATAAAAAAACTATCCACAGTGATTCTAGGAATACCATGAATCCACCAGCCATCCAATCTAAGCAGGGAACAAAAGAACAAAGTGTAATGATGAAGAAATTATATGGTTCTGAGAAAGTTATTGTGGATGATCAGGATGGAAAATCTATGGTAATAGGTACAATTCATTTGAATTATAACATAATGAAAGTTTTTTTTGATAAGGGTGTATATTATTCCTATCTTGATTGCCATACTATTGATTTTATAAGTTTGAAACTTGAGATTATTCCCTCTGTGATAAATATTCAAACCCATTATGGTCAAAGAGAATGTTGAGCCTTTATGTGCAGTTCATGTTCTAAAACTATTGATGGATCTGAGCTAAAATGGGAATTATCAGTGTTAGAGATGGATGTATATAATGTAATCCTTGGTATGGATTGGTTGATAGTGTCTAAGGCTCGCATAAATTTTTTTAGAAAAATAGTTGTTTCACAAAAAGGGATGTCTCCGAACAACTCTTCAGAGGATAAAGGGTTGTAAAGACATATGAAATGGGATTTTTAACGCAAGTTTTGGGAAAAAAATCTTTCTCGTTGCTGGAGTTGAATTTTGTATCAATGGATGAGATCAAGAATAATAGTTTCCCAACAGTGGTGGATTAGTTTCCTGGCGTTTTTCCTGAAAATTTATTGGGGTTACCACCGCTAAGAGAATTGTAGTTTATGATTGATCTCCTTCTAGGGGAAAGTTCTATTTCAATTAATTCTTATCAAATGTAACCAATTTAATTAAGGGAACTAAAAGTGTAGTTGGAAGAGTTGGAAATCAAGGGTTTCATTCAGGCAAAAACATCTCCATGGGCAGCACCAGTCTTGTTTGTGAAGAAATCTTATGGAACACTAAGGTTGTGTGGATATTCATAAGATAAACCAAGTTACTATAAAGAATATGTATCCACTTTTACACATTTATGATCTTTTTGATCAATTTAGGGGATCTCAGCAGTTCTCCAAAATTGAAATACAATCATTATATCACCAATTGCAAGTTTAGAAGGAGGATATTAGGAAGAAATCTTTCAGAAGAAGATATGGCCATTATGAATATATATTATTTCCTTTTGTTCTTATGAATGAACCAAAAGTATTTATGGAATTGATGAATTATATATTTTAGTGATATTTGGAATCACTTTTTTGGGGTTTTTGTGGATGATATATTGTGTATTCAAGGTTAGGGAATGAGCATGATAAAAACATTGTTACAATGTTGGAAATATTGAGAGGCCATAGTTTTTCTGTAAAATTATCAATCTGTGATTTTTTGATATAAGACATACACTTTCTTGGACATGTAATATCAGAAAGGTGTCTTTTAGTGGATCCGTAAAAGATATAAGCTATTATATCATGGAAACTGATAAAGAAAGTATTTGAAATATAGAGTTTCCTTGGTCGAGCTGGTTATTAATAATGCTTTGAGTGTGAATTATCCTGACTATATTATCCTTTTATAGATATGACAAAGAGGAATATTCCATTCAATGGACTGGGGGATGTTAGAATTCATTTCAAGAGCTAAAGGTTCCTCTGACATATGAACCTATCTAGATTTATCCAAAACCAGGATAGGGGTATGTGGTGTATTTTGATGCTAAGGGATCTAGGATAGGGTGTTTTCTCATGAAAGGAGACCATGTTGTTTCTTTTGTTTCAATGCACTTAACATTTTATGATAAAAACTACACAACACATGATTTAGAGTTCGTTGCAGTTGTCCATGATTTGAATACTTGAAATCATTATCTATTTAGTGATAAATTTATTCTGTTCATGGACCATAAGAGTTTGAAACATATTTTCTCACAATGGTTTTTGAATATAATGAAAATAAGATGGATGGAGTATCTCTGAATGTTCAAAATTGACTTAATGTATAAACTCTTAAAAGTAAACACAATGGCAGATGAATTAAGTAGTAATTCATGTGCTCAGTTGGAAACAGAATCTTTAGATGATTGGCAGTTGATATTGGTATTAGACTTAATTCAAGTGGAACGTGAAGACCGATGTTATATTGTAGGTTTATTTCTAGTTTTACTTGTTTTTGATTTATTATAGATAGTAAAAAGGCATAGAAATCTGATGTAGAATGTGTTGCAATGAGGTCAAAACTCAATGATGGGGAGATCATTGAGGGATGTTGGATGGATGATAGTTCAATGTTGTGGTTTAAGAATCAGATGATTGTACCTATGGTTTGTCAGGATCAACTTATTCATTCTTATCACAATTGAGATGGGTTTTCATCTAGGAATATAAAAGATGGATAAGGTGTTGAAGGAACAATTTTGGCGGAATGTCATGAAAATGAAAGTGGGTAAGTTCATTTCAAGATATTCAACTTGTCAGTATGTTAAGGAAGAACATTAATGACCAATAGGTATGTTGTAGTATTTACTCATTACAGTGTTGAAATGGGAGAAAATATCAATGGATTTTGTTATAGGTCTCCCACGAATGGTTCCGATACATGATTCCATATGGGTGATAGTGGATCAACTCAAAAATTCAGATCATTTCATACCTATTTATGAAACTCATATTGTGTAGGATATATCCAAAATATATATCGAAGAAGTGGTAAGGAGACATAGAATACCAGTTTCAATCATACCGAATAGAGATATGAGGTTCACATCTCATTTTTTTGGAAATCCTTACAGAAATACCTTGGGACTCAGTTAACTATAAGTATGGAGTATCATCCTAAGACAGATGAACTGTCTGAATTGATGAAGCCATCAATATAAGAGATGTTCCAGGATTGAATAATGGATTTTGGTGGCTCATAGGAGGTGCAGATACCCGAAATGAGTTCTCATATAAAAAACTCTTTCAGGACTTGCTATATATATCTCCTTTTAAATCATTTTATGGGATCCCTTTTCATTCTCCACTTTGTTAAGTGAAAATCGATGAGAATTAATTGGTATGGCTGAACCTTTTCCAAGAAACAACAGAGAAGAATCACTTGATCATAAAGATGACGAAGATGACTTAGATTCATCATAAATCTTACACGGATAATCATTTATGGCCATTTTCACTGCCTTTGAGTGATAATTAGTGCTTAATAATCTTTCCAAGGCATGGACATCACCGTTTTGGGAATCAGGGAATGTTATCTCCTTAATGCATAGGCCCTTTTGAGATACTGGAATGGGTGAGAGAGGTGGAATATCGACTGGAATTGCCACCAACGTTTAGTATGGTTCATAATGTGTTCCATGTATCAAAATTTAAAATGTATTAGACAGATCCGGACCATGTGATTATATGGTTTCATTTTGACCTAGAGCTAGATGCTTTGTTGGTATATATCATACTTCAGATTATTGATTGGAAAGAGAACGTCTTTATTGGGAAAATCATCATCCTACCATATGTTTTTTGGAAACATGGTGAGATTTAGGAAGAGACATGGGAACATGAGAAGGATATGAAAGATAAATGTCTGGACCACTTTCTGGGAGGCAATGGTTCTCTATATTCTAGTGATGGAACGAATAATGGTGGAGATAATGTAGCACCCATGGTTTCTGGAATGTAACCCTTAATTTATGATTTTTATGTATATAATGTGGTTCGGAAGAGTTTGGGAGGGTTTGAGGGAATTTTAAAGTGTTTTTGGGGATTTTCTACAGGTTCACTGGTGGTGAATGGTTTGTGGGAACCAAGAAAAACTTGTAGGTAACCATGAATAGTGATTAAGGGGAAAAAGAGGAGGTTCACGGGCTACATACGGGTTTTCTAAAACATACGGAAGCCTAGTAGAAACCATTTAGTGTGATTAAAATGTTGGACATATAGATTTAGAACATTCGGTTCACAATTTGCAATTAGTATAAAGTTTTTATTAAGACAATAGTGTGAAAAAGGTTAGTGCACAATTTATCTAACTATGCGACTAAACCATGCGCGGGTCAAAGTAAGATCATTAAAAAGTGTATTTCACTCATTTTACCCTCTAACCCTCTCCTTTTTGACCCAAAATGTCTCTAACTCTAGTTTTTGTCTCTCAAGTGTTGTATAACCTCTCCCAAGTGAAATGTAATCTATCTAGATCCCTTCCTTGGTGCGTTGAAGAATGATAATCACGATAAGTCAACATTCTTGATTGTTCTTAGTGTTTTTCTTAGATATACTTATCCCATTCGCATGGTTTCTTAGATATACACTCACTAGGGGAAGATATATGGTTTTGGATTCTATATATGATTAGAGTTTTCTTGGATCATGATAGGGGAAGATATCTAAGGTGGGTTCATGGAGATTCAACCCATTTTTGTGACGTTTTTCATGTTTTTTATTGTTTTCACCAAAACTCTCAAGGAAGACAGATTCACTTTTAAATTCCTCTACTAGAATTGATTGTATTAGTTTTAAATTTATTTAATTAATTTAAATTAGTTGTGATATCTTGGTGAAAATCATGATATAAATCCTTTTTAGTGACGATTTATGGATTTTGGTGAAATTATGGAATTATGAAGATTTGTTTTGAAAATTTTTTTAGTTTACTGATTTTAAAATGTTAGTTTTAAATTATGGGTTTTCTAGAATATTGAAATGTCTTTTTAAAAAAAGGGTTTTAAATGAAAAGATTTTTTTTATTGAAATGGTTTTGGAATATTGGTATTAACATTATTTTTTGTCATACTTGGTGTGTGTGTTCATATTGAATTTATAAGGCTTGGTTGAAATATGTCCTTGTGATTAGTACCAAAGTTGTAATGGATCATGGGATATAATTACCTTATGATGAATTTGTAGATTGATGAAAAACCTCTCATGAGTATGGAAGTGTCATAATGTTACATACATGGTTGTTGGTGTGGATATGTGAAATGAAATGACTATACCAAAGGAAACATATGAAATGGTTTTAAGGCATTAATTGATTGTTTTCTTAGTAATATATATATTTTTTGAAAATTGTTTGATATAGTACTTAATTATATTTGGTTATAAACTATTTTAGAAGTTGTTTATATTTTCTTATAAACTATTTATTGTATTTTTTTTATATAAACTATTATATATAAATGTTTCCAACTATTATATCCTAGTGGTGTGAGTAGGGAAGTCACTGGGGAAATCATATTGAGTTTTAGTACTCACCCCTGCTTTAGAACTTTGGTTATTTTGAAGATGTAATCTACTAAGACATGGAAAAGGTAAAATATCACACATATATAGAACTATACCATGATACTTGGGAGATTTGGTAGAGATGGATCATGGGTCATGTTTGGAGCTTATAGTTGTTGTTGAATGTCTTTTCGTTTTGTTGGGATTTTAGTCTTCCATTGTTTACTATTGTATTGTATTCTTCTACTATGGAACTTGATTTTAGTATGATTTTGATGTATGAAATATTGAATCATATTTCATGGTAATCATACATCATATAATGGTATTTTGGTTATGGATTATAAGTTAGTTGTTTTATTATTTATGGGAAAATCATCCCCCAACTATTTAATGAAGCCCTTCATCATTTGTTCCCATCCTTTGGTACCTTGAGGATATCACTTAAGTCCTAGTAACATCTCTACATCATCTCAAGATAATTCATTTAAGAAGGATGTTTACGTTTTTATCAAGACAAGTGTTTTCCTCTCAATTGAGTTAAGATAATAGGTATACTAAGAAAATAATTATCATGTTTTCTACTAGGAAAACATTAGAAATAAAGGCATTCCACAAACCTTTCAAAGATATTTTAATAAGGTCACATGGTATTTTCTAACACAAGAGGAAATTTTTTATAATTATATAAGTTCTTTTAAGAAAATTTAGAAATTCCTAGTGAAGTAATGGAGTTCACTTGTTTAAGATAGTGGAATCTCTAAACTGGATTATTAGAGAATATCTTATCCATTTAATAATTTATAATTTACATGTGGATTAATTGTATTCAAAAACATATATTTATATATATACACCAGTATAATATTGATAGTAAATTTAAGTATAATAATGAGTCTTATATATATTACAAGTCTTTTAAAATATCTATCAAGACATGTTTTTCCAATAAAAGTTAAAAATAACTATATTATAACTATATTATATTGTGGATATAATAATTCTGATATGACACGAATCCATTTGGTCACAACCTTAAGTTTTTATTGTAAATATTTGGTTAAAAGTTGATTTTATATATAAATAAACATCGTACACTTAGTGCATCTTAGTTAGTAATCATAAAGGAACTATGTATATGAACATCTAGTCAAGACCGGCTATATTTCTAGAAGGTAAACAAATCATTTTAAGTATAGTTGGAGAAACATTATCTTCTATGTGTTAAGGATCTATATGCACATGAGTTGGCATATGAATTTTCATCTCCACTATACTTAGACTGAGGATTAGTTCAAGAGAAACATAATGTATAATTAGTCATGACCAAAGAGGTTGGTTATGATAACCATGGTGGGTGATACATATATTGTTATTTTAGAATAATTATTCATAAAATAAGCAGTAAATGGATATATTCAATGATTGAAATGTATGAATGAATTCAATAATGAATTCCATGTATCAAGATTTAGGGAATCTATATATGGATGTTTCTAATACTTGATATTGTGGAAGATTATTCAAGGTAAATTGGACTTGGATGGTAAAATTCCATACCAATAAAGTATGATTGATTATTGGAAGGTCAAGCCTATGAAAAAACCTATACACCAATCATCATAACCAAAATCATTATGAAATTTAATTATCAAATAACATCTATATGGTCATAATATTGGGATATTTAATATCAAGGACAACTTATTTGCAAGAATACTTATATAATACATCAATATGACGCAAAAAATTGGAGAACCTATGGTATATGTTTATATGTAATAATTGGGAATAGTTAAGGATATCAATAAATACCTAAAAGATATGAAAATTACATAAATTCAATCATGTACAAGTTATGTATATTGATCATAGGAATTTCATTTGTAAATGAAGGAGTTACATGCGTCTCTAATAATTTAGTGGTATTACTATATTTTTCAATATAGATATATTAACGACATATTTGAACGAAATCTAATTTCTTACCAGTTTTTTAAGGAAAAGGAATGAGTTTCTCAAAAAGAAATTAAATTAGAAACCAAGGTATAGGGAACAATATATATATATAATAGATCCATGGGTTTACTAAATCTATTGATAGAACATATATCAATAATGTATTGAAAAATACAGTTTGGAAAAATCCAAAACTGAATTTTTGGTGGCATATAATCTTTCTAGTGGAATATTCTTGGGCATAGTAAATGATTTTTGAGATAAATTAATTTAACAAAATTATATGATTTTAATTTATCTCATAGTCCATGATATGTATAAATTCTTGATATTAGTGATTCATGATGCATAATAGGTGAATATCAAATAGATATCTAATAATTTCACAAACTTGCTGTTAAACCTATCTGGCAGTACTTGAAAAAGTATAACTAGATGATTTCTTAGTGTTTAAAGAAGTAAGAATACCAGTGATCCATGGTTCTGAACCCTTGATTTCATTTAGTTCAATCTGATATAGTATCAAAATAAGGTTATGTTAATATATAATAAAAAGTAATTACATCCAATGGTTTCCATATATACAATATATGAGTACATTGTGGCTTCTGGTGATTCTTAGGAAGTTATTTATAATCATGCTACTTCTATTTTGGGCTATACCATAAGTAAGAGGTTTATTATTATTATTATTATGATAAGAATTTACTATGGAATTAATTAATATGTCAGGATTTTCATATGGTAACAAAATTTAGATATATAGTAATATCAATTCTTGAATGATTTTATTAGGGATATGAATTTTTAATAAATAGATTTATTATTAAGGAATGTGAGAAAAGAAATACTATCCATTTAATAATGTGGTCGGTCTAAAAACAATAGCTATACTAAATAGAAGCATCTATAACATGCGAGAAATAAGAGAATGAAATGTTTTTTGTAGTTGTATCTACGGAAAATGGGAGTCTATTAGAGTTTTTTCCCATAACCAACTACTTATTATATTAGAATACATTTATATTCATGGATTTCAATACTAATAAATAACTTACCACATATTTATTTTCCTTAGATATAACTTTACTATCATAATGTCCTAGAATATCCATCACATTGAAAAGATTATATGAAACTCTCTACTATGATGAGAACCTTGATATACAAATAAAATATTCTTAATCTTAGTTTAATGGTTAGATAAAATTCTATGATGGGAAAAAAATTAGGTTAATTTTTTTGTGAGAGTAATTGTAAGAGGATGATACTTCCTCTCATGAAATTCACACATAAAAATCTCGAAGATGGTAGATTATGAAAGAAGTCCCACCAGTAGGAATTAAACATGTTTTAATTTCATTGGATCCTTTTGTTTGAGTGTGTAATGATCTTTAGACTTTAATATTATTATTAATTAATTTCATGAGTCTTGAACTTCTATGTATTTCCATAAACTATGATTACAAATGTTCATGATGAAGTTGGGTATTCTGGATGGATAATGAATGATATGCAATTTATGAATAATTCAAGTAACGGTTTTTCTCTTCCATCATTAGGAAAATTAAAATATCATCCATTTTATTGAAATTAATCTATGACATTGAATTCCATTTCTAAGTTGTAATGATTAGTTTTTTTTCCAGATAGTTAAGGAAAGACGTATCAAACATATAGTTGGATGAAACAAGTGTGCAACCTACTTGATGAGTAATCATGAAACTTGATTATATTACCTAGTGAGCATTCATATGTGATTAATTTATTGTGATATATAGTCTTCATCTTTGGTAACCTAGACGATTTCTATATAATAGTCTTAGACTTTAGTTAAACATGCCTAATGATATTGAGGAAGAATCCTAGAAGGTTACACAAAAAATGTTTCCATCAATATCAGTTAAATATTATTTATATTTAATGGTTGAAATAAATATTAATCTCTTGATCAGGAAGTGCTATTTATTCCATATTTATTGATTGTAAATATTAAATACATATTTATTTGCAATGTAATTGTTTGATTACACAGATGAATATAATATTTATTTATATCTTTTTTATTTATAAGGTAATAAATAATTATTTATTAATTTATAAATAATTTTTTTAACTATGAGAATATTAAAAGAAATATTTTATTCATCATACTATGAATATAATATTTGTTTATTTATTGATGATACAATATTTATCTATTGTCATTCACTACATAATAAAAAATAGTTTATTAATAAATATTTATTTTAAGAATGTGAATATTAAAATAAATATTTTATTCACTATACTATGAATATAATATTTATTTATGATATTTAAATTTTTATTTGGAAATTCGATAAATTTTAAGTAAGATGAGAAAACCAAGTTATTGGTTCAGTAATAATTTTTTTTACCAGAATGTAAATAATATTTTTCATTGGATAGGTTAGTGAAAACCAAGGAATTAAAAAAAATGAAATTATTAATTTTTATATAATGGGATTCATTATGGGATTTAAATATTATTTATGGGATTCCTAAAATTTATTAATTTGAAACCCTATCCATGGGTCTATAAGTAGATAATTATGATAATTTTGAGAGGTTAATCGTTGTGAACACCAATCCTATCAATATATTCCTCTTTCTCTATTCCTATAGAGACTGAGAAGAACATTAGACATTCCTTCAAGACTAATGGAATATTAATCAATCAAGGTGAACAAAAAAATATGATCAATCCACCATTCTATCTCATGATGTTTTATTGGATTTGTTTATAGGTCGAAGGAAAAGGTATAAAACATCTCTATATGGGATCTACTTTGGGTCCTCATTTACACATTGACAATACAAATTAATAACATTTAGGTGATCAAAATTTTCACTGATGAAAGAAATCAAGAATGAGATATTTTTTCTTTCAATTATATTAATTTAAATTAACTTGAAAATATCCTCTCTATTGGATTAAGTGAAAACCTTTTCCAATACTCTTCATAATTTTTTTCATGACATTCATCATCATATAAATTGCCTATTATCCATTGAATTCAAAAAATATATGAGTTTTCCATTGGCCTAATAGGTGATTCCGTTGCATTTGAAATCTATACTCTTAACTTTTAATCATGCATGTGATGTGTTAGTGTTTCTGGATTTATACAAGACTCATTAAAGATAATAGGTGTTGAGGTTCAAGTTAATAAACTAAAAAGAATTTGGTAAAACATGGAATACACTAATTCTTCCTTAGTGTTGCTACATGATACCACTGGGTACATCGAGTGGTATAAGAGAATAAGGTTTTACAACTAATTGGATATATTTTTTCCAAAAGTTTTTATATATTATATATGAATTACATTTATGAAGAAATTTATGAGTTCTCCATTAGATTTAATATAGAGATTTCAATCAGAAAATTGAGCAATAAGAAGAAAATGGAAGCTAATAATATGATAAATCTATCATATTTGAAGAAAAATTATGGGAATACATAAATAGTTTATGGTAATCAATGTGGGGATATTTTTTCAATATTAGGTGATAATAATCATCTTGAACATTCAATTTTAGGTTGTGAAAACTATGTGACTATTAAATCACTATGTTTTTATTCTAAAATTAAATATTATCTAAAAATTCTTCTATTGATGTTTTAAATTTCATATTTCTATTTATCAAGGGTTTACATGGTAAAAAATATAACTTTTGTTAGAAAATGATATAGTTGAAAAATAATTGGAAGAATAATTTTAAAAATGACATACTATCATCAAACATAATGAAGACAAATACCAAGTATCAATTTTATATAAATAATGATTACACCTTTTTGAATAACAATTAAAGATTATAAGTGATTATAAATCCAAGATAATAAAAATTAACGAGGATAATATTCCTGCATAGGGTGAAACTGATAAAGCTATCATTGATGTAAAAAATCAGTCAGAGATTAAGGCTAAAATAGTGAAATAAATTCACAATTATCTACATGAGATGAATATGACGCATAAATTCCAAATTTAGAATATGAATATAGAAGGGTAAGACATATTTATATTATTTTGGAATGATAAAACTACCCTAAAAATAATGTATCTTGAGTTGGATTTTAAAGTGAGAAATTTGGAAGTAATGGAAATTGAATCTTTCAAAACTGAGGAAAATGAATTGCTACCATAAAATTTTCTAATAAAATATTTTTTTTCTAAAAATTCTATTTATATTGGAATGAAAAAAATTAAATTATCTGAAGATAAATCCATAAAAATATCATCAAAAAATGTAACCCTTTGTCCAGAGTTTGTTTTTTCATTAATATTGTTTCCCTAAAAGTTACATGTTTTAATTCAAAATATGGACATACATGGGTTGATAAAAGTTATATGTAACCCACCACTTTATCCAGGGTGGATGTGAGAAAGAGAATAAATTTTGGTTCCCTGATAATATCTCAAAAGGAAAGTGACTTTACATAAAAACATATACATGTACTTACTATCCAAAATTATAATCACAAGATAAAAATACGATTTATTGGCTATTTTTGGTGTTGTGAAATATTTGGGAACAAGCCCATAGATTTTTGTATAACCTATCAATCATTGTAAGATAAATAAGGCATATTTTTAGGGAGTATTAAAGATAATGAAAATGTAAATATTATTGATTTCAAGAAACAAAAATAGAAAAAGGTGAATATATAAATATAGAATAGATTAAAAGTATTAATAATTTTTATGGGATTTATAATAATAGTTTTCACTATGATATTGAGAAATGGTGAAAAATCTCTAGTTTTAGTGGTTTTATACTTCGAATATTTCTACATATAACTCTGTATTTTTTCTCAAAGTATGCATTATGTTTTGGGTTTCACATAACCTTACAATCAATAAATTAAAAATATTAAAAATATTAAATCACACACATGCATATTTTTAGAATAAATGGTTTTTACATTGATTGGGACCTCAGATGGTAAATCTGAGACAACCATTATTTCTAAGACATGGGGTCTACCCTAGGAAAGATGTATGGTTGGTTGGTTTCAGACTTCTTGTAGAAGGAAATCATTGCCTGGTTCATGAATAAACTAAATTTATTAAATTTAGTAAATTACTAAACCTAGACCCTCCTTTATATATATATGTAATTATGGAAAATCATTAGGTTTAGATGCATAATCCTGGGATATTAGTGGACAGTTATAGGATGTCTGCCATTCGTGATGAAGTGATTGGGAGAATGGATTAATGACGAACGATCAAAGGGATTCATGGGATGATCAAAGAACATATTATGATCTTTGTCATCATTACTTAAAAATATTTTATTCACAAATGTTTGATCTTTTATTTAGGTTGGTATTATTATTTCATCAATTAACACCCTCTTTATTAAATTTATGAGTATTTTTTATTTATCTTCTTAATCATTCTAAAATACTGATACTTGCATGATATGGTTTTAATAAGAATTCTTGATCATGGTTATTTTTTTTTGTTGTGCCCCAAAATTTTCACTTTTTTTTTCCATAATTATGATCATTGTCCATGATATAATTAGCTAATAAAAATTATTAATTTTTTATGTGAATCTCTTATCTTCATTCTCCGCATTCCTTGTCTTTGGCCCATGAGGTTAGTGATTCGACATTTCCAGACTGGTTTGAGTGTTACCAAACCTCCAAATTCATGGTAATATTTTTAATGGATATATATTGATTTATTATAGATGAATCATGGTGAAACAATGATTTTTAGGTTATGGTTCTAGGTATTGGAACCTTCTTTTGAAAATGGGAGGCACAAAAATTCATTCACATGGGACTAGAATCCAAATTTTTAGCCATTGGAGGTTGAGAGTCAATGTCTAAAGACGAGAGTGAGGCATGGATGAAATATAGGTGATATGAAGATGGACTATGCGATGGATATTCAAAGAGATTGATTGTGAGGTGTTTTTCAATAATGATGACAAATATTTTTCTGGATAACTGGTGACGAGAATACATCCCTCAACAATACTATATTCTCATTCAATGTAGATCTGGTTTTAGGGAGGATTTCATGGATATAGTGGGGGAGAAAGTGATACGGGATGTATATTCAAGGAACATGGTTTTTTTAGAAACATGACATACAAAGTGTTTAATTAAAAAGAAAATATTATAGGTGGAACCCCAATGTAAAGGATAGGGGTTTGTTCATCTATAATTACTACACAATATGTAAAGGAACCTCACACCATGTGACATTCATTGGGTAGCCTGATTGTGTAATGGGGGTCCACTCCCATCCAGACCATGTGGTATACACACCAAGTACCTCAGAGTACACCCCATATACCCCTACTTGGTTAGAAAAACCATGTTCAGTGAGGAACACAACATGTACTGTGGGGTTCTACACGACATGTACATCGGGGTACACACCCTGTACCAATACTCAGAAAGTGAATACTCTGTTCGGTGAGGAACATGACTTGGACCTTGAGTGGTCACACATTCTTTTTCACCCATTTGAAATGACATGTACTTTGTGTTTTACACACATATTATTGTGATGTGACATGTCTAGGGTTCAAATTTATGAGACATTCCATGTACCCTAGTAGGATGCACCATATACCTCTTTTAGAACTTTCTACCTTTCATAGCTCATACTCTAGGACTTGGATTTAGGCCTAAGAGTAGACTATTCTAAGTATTTTTCCTTGTAGGACATGATTTGTCCTTTATTTTGGAATCTGATATACAATTTGAGGTGTTAATAGTGAGAAATATATTCTATTTGCACTTGATTGGTCACAGTTATCGGATTTGATCATCAAAGAGATTCCAGAGTCAGTACTCCCTTATCGAACAAGGTAATATGACCCCATATTATTATATAGTAAGAGTTGGTACTCCCATATATTATAAAAAGAATAAGTCCTATATCTACGGAGTGGTACTAACTCATATTTTAGCACCATCAGGGGGGTCCTTCCCTAGAGTTAGTTCTCCGTTGACTATGGAAGAAAGTTTCAAGGTGCAGGCTATCCACATGGATTATTGTGAGGTTGGGTATGGTGCTTTGAATTTGAGATGAGACATTTGTGAGTTTCATGATGACTCATAATTCTTAGCTAGATGTGAATATTGAGACCCCTTTTACCACTTCACTTCGGTTTATTTTGAGAATATATAATGTTGTGTTAGTCTATCCACTTTCTTTAAGGGTTATGCTGGATGTTTTATTATTTTTCTAACAGATTTGGTTTTCTATGTGTTCTTCTGGGTATGTATACACTCACCCCTACATGGTATTTTCCCACACATTTCACGTATTATGAATAATACATAAATATTAGCAGTGATTGTGGTGGACCTGGTATCAGTTGAGCTTAGTAGTATGTGGTGGCACTTATTGTGTTTAGTGGCCAAAATCTGAGATATTGATCTGAGATATCCCAGACACTACTCATTATAGTTTTGGTCAGTCTGGTATTCCCCTTTAATTTCTGGTTGTGTGTGTACTTTTAACCTTATAAATTTGTATTACCTTATTGCATAATGATATATATCATATTAGTTTTTTATTCATTTTTGTTCTCTATAGGATAATGTTTTATTATATCTCAGTAATTTTGTATGGGGATGGGTGTGCATGTGTATAGTTACTTCATTCTAATTCCTCCCATTTCAGTGTTATTCCTACTCATTTATTGTCTCCCGCCTCTAGCCTATTAGAGGAAGGCTTGCGTTTTCACTCCCAGTTTACTACCATCTTAGGTGGATTCCTTGTGGGCCAGGTCATGATAGAGTGGTATCACATGTGGTTCCTTCCTAGGGGTGATTTTCATACTTATAAATGTTGTCAGTATTTTTTTGGGAACTTAGGGAAAACATCTTAGAGTGTCTTGAGTTTTAATTTTAGGCCAAGGAACCTAGTGTTGGTGTGGTGTCTGATGTATCCATACACTAAAAATTTTAATACCTGCCGGTTGGCTTGACATGCTGAGGCACCCGTTTAAATGGAACCAATAGTACATGAACCATATAGGACTAGGCCTTTTATATTCCATGTCTTTCTTGAGTATGTTATAGATATATGATCCTTTACCATTGAATGTCTTAATAGTTTTCAAGATACTTCTTAGATGATAGATAGCTATGATTCCAAGATATTGGCAGGATGATGACAGGTTGAGTGATGAGGCCTCAATGCAGGGACCTATTATTGAGGTGTTACCACTTGGAAATCAAAAATTTGTGTTTCCACACAATGAGAAATGTATGGATCCACCACCGGTGGTCCTAGAAGATGACCATGTACATGTTGTGTGGTCAATAACTCCATTATGATCGGACGATGATACACATAGGGTTCTAATATTGTGTGAGTTAGAGAAGTAGAGGAAACTTTGATTTCATAGCAGTCCAAAACCTCAAGTAGTGGAGGATTAGATTAAAGTAATGGATTGCGTTTTCCAGCTTGTTTGGACCCTGACCAATCATATAGAGGCACCTGTAATTTGTGTTCTTTGTAGAGTAGTAAGGAAATTTTTGTGTTAGTTTAGGTACATCTGTGGTGATGTAACCTTCTCTTGGGATATATATGAGGATCTCTTAATATAGGAGTCCATTCCATAAACCCCGTGGGTAAGAAAGAACTATCTATAGGTGATGACTTGAGATTTCCACCTTAAGTTGGAAACCTCCTAGTAAGATTAATATTATATAATCTAATTTTGTTTAAAGAAACACATGAATTTTATAGATCCTTATATTGGTGATATGTGGTATGGATTTGAAAATGGAAGGAAGAGGGACACTTCCCCTACCAAGACCTGTTCTCTTTTAACACGATTTAAAGACATTCATGTGATTCAGTTCCACCCAAAGTGGATCGTGTCGACGTATATAGGATGAGTTACTTTTATTTTTATGTGTGGGATCATTATGGTGGGGATAAGGTGGTCATGAAATCCTTGGTTATGGGTATTTTGTGGGAAAGTGGAAGGATAGATTTAGGTAGTGGTGGATTACGAACAGGAGGTACTAGAGTGATTTAATTTAAAAACCATTAATTCTATACTTTAGCTGAAGATTTAGTAGACACAGGCACATATCACTCATCCCTTTCCACATTTTTTGTTTAAGAGATAGAGATTCTAGGGGTGTCCGTAGCTCAACCATTTTTCTAGAGGATCCTACCGAGGAAGTATCAACGATCAAACTTCTCTTGTTGTAGTGTGACTCGATTCTTTTAGGAGAGTACTTCTCATTGGATATTTTCATACAGAAAATGAGGACCTATGAGATATGAAAGTGTTTCTAAGTGGGAAGGATGAGTTTTCCCTTAATTGGTGATAGGGAATCTATGGAAGAGAAGGCTAGGGTCATATACATGATGATACAACTGACTTCTCATTAGTTAGCTAGTATGACCCTTAGAGTGGTGGGAACTCAGTAGGGGTTTCATTAGATGAAGTGTCTCCCCCTACATGGCTCTGATGTTGTTTATGAAAAATATGGATGTGATATTGAGTATTTTCATTAGTTGATTTCACCTAAATCTAGCGATGATCAAAGAAAAGTACCATTTTCCTAGGACTCAGGACATCTTCGACCTATTGAAATATTTGAGATGGTTATCAATATTTGATCTTGGGTTTGATTACTGTTAGTTGAGATTTTATGATCACGATATTCCAAAAACAAAATCAATGACACTTTGAGCAATATTATTCCCTATTATTTTATATTATTGTGAGAAATTCACCTTTACCATTCAGGATACTTATAAAGTAGATATTCCATCCTTTCTTGGACCGGTTAATGGTTCCCTATATCAATGAAATTCTCATAAACTCCGCACCTATAATAGTATTAAACGGGCACTTAAGGATGGTTCTAGAATACATCTAGGAGAACAAGATACACAATAATCTCTCTAACTTCCAATTTAGGATTCAATAGGTTCACATTCTTGGGTTTTTTATCTTTGAGAATGACATAGACATTGACTCATCAATGGTCAATGTAGTGCTTTCTTTTGATCCACCTAAGAGCATGGAGGAGTTACATAGTTTTCTTTGTTAAAAAGGGTACTATAAGAGGTATGTAATGGAACTTTTTCTGGGATGCTGACCACTTTTATTGAAAAGATGTGAAAAGGAAGCCTATTTCTTAGCCTACATTGTGCTAGAGTCTTCTTGGAGATGGGGTAGAGATTCATCAGTGCTCCTATCTTAAGGATAATAGAAGAGGGATTTTAGTGCAAGGTATTTGATGATACCTCCAAAGATAGGATCAAATAGATATTAATATAGGGGTTGGCAGTGATTTCATAGGGGTTGAGGTAGTTGAAACCACATGAGTAGAACTACGTAAACCTGAATTGGTTTTGGAAGCAGTAGTATTTTCCGTGAATATTTGGGGGTGTTATCTTTTAGGTGTGTTTTTTTTCTTAGAAAACCAAAGTCTTA
This sequence comes from Viscum album, assembly GCA_963277665.1. Classification (NCBI taxonomy): domain Eukaryota; kingdom Viridiplantae; phylum Streptophyta; class Magnoliopsida; order Santalales; family Viscaceae; genus Viscum; species Viscum album. Next base: position 1,867,992,733 of record OY728147.1, read on the forward strand.
GGTACTTATTCAACCAAATGGTTCTTAATCTCAAAAAAATGTGTTGGATAGAGTTTCTATAAGACTATTAATTCAAGATAGTATGATCACCAACGAAGTTGAACATGGTGGAAGTTCCCATAGTAGAAAATCCTATTCTCATTTGGTGAGGAGGAATCAGAGTAGATAGTCTCTTTGCATCTAACCTTGGTGGAGGGGAGTGGTAAAACTTATCTTTAGTTGATGTGGGTGAATCCAAATCTTCCTCAGCGTGTGATAGATTCTTAGTTTGGATATTTCATTTATGAATTTCTATGTGACCATATATCGTTAGAAGAAACATCATATGAATTTCTTAATGATGGGGAGTACTTAATCATTTTACTAAAATGAATAGTGGTCCTAGTCCCATTGCGTGAGGAGTTATTGATGTTTTTATACCTTCCCCGCATGTAAGTAATTCCAATAGTAGTAAATATTTTAAAATACATTCATTTTTAGTTTTGGAGTGTTTCCTTGAGGTGGGGTGTTTTTAAGATCGTTCCTCAAAGCCTCACTTGTCAGCTAGTAAAATCTAAACATCGGGTTCCAATAGTTATAACTCAATCACTTATGTTTTTTAAATGGAAGTTGGATCTAATTTCAATAGTTTTTTTGAGGATTCCATATAAATAAAAATAATATGATGCTATATAGGTGATTTTCAACCAACTTACCAGGTCACCGACTTTCTTTCCATCATGGAGTAGAGTTTGGTTAAGAGTTTGGGGGTGGTTGTACATATATGATATCATATGGATTCAAAGGGTACCCATAATTATTATAATTGAACATAATGATTGTTATACATAATTATTTATTAAAGGTTTCTAGGATGATTTTGGGACCCTATTATGGAAAATACAAACATTCCAACCAGAGACATATATCAAGTTTGAGTGGATCGTCAATGTTTTGGGAAAAAGTGTTGTGAGACCACATGTTGGTTCATGATCAGAGATGTGCGGATCACATTACATTAAGGGAAATTTATTATAATAGAAGATATCGGTCCATTATTAGTAAATAACCATTCAATGAAATTTTTGAGAAACCATGAAATCCACCCTTTTTCTAAACTGAGGCTGGTGAGACATCTATTATTGGTCTAGAACTAGTGAAGAGAACGTCAGAGAAGGGATTAGGTAATCTATGAGAATTTTAGGATAGATAAATTTTAATATAAATCCTTAAAATACCAATATTTTAGACATTTAAGGCTGACTATAGAGAATGGATCTTCATTAGAGTCTCCCAATGATGAGGATTACAAAGTTTTGGATGGGGTAGTAAGTTTTTCCATGAGGTTCATCAATATATACACGATTCCATGGAGGGTTCATAAGGTTTCTTACTACATTTCCTTACCCTCCTTAGTTGGACCCATTATATGACATCTTCTATGTGTTAAAACTGAGTAGATATATACATGACCCATAATGCATTATCGACTATGGTGAGCTGGACATTGAGGATGCGACCACCTTCTTGGAGTGTCTGATAATGATTGTGGATCACCAGGAGAAGTTCCCCTGTGGATGGTCCATTCCTCTGGTTAGTGTGATTTGGAAGCATGGGAGTATTCAAGAGATATCCTAGGATTGTAAGATCCAGATTCAATATTTGTACCCCCATTTTTTTATAACAAGTAATTTTAGGGTGAAAAGACTTGAAGGAGGATAGAATGTAACAACTTTGGTTTTATTTGGTTGATGATTTCAATATATCTATATATATCTTTTTATTTTCTTTAGTGTTAGTGCTATGTTTTTAGTGTCATAGAAACCCAAAATTAATATATAAGAAATAATAAAAATATGAAATCACCCACATCCATATCTTGAGAATAATTTTTTCCATTGATCGGGACCTCGAATAGAAAATTTGAGATAACAGTTATTTCAAGGACATGGGGTTTACCCAAGGCATGAACAAATGTTGGTCAACATCATACATCTTGTGTAATATAGTCATTGGAAGTTGCATGAATAAATTAAGTTTTTGTAATTTATTAAATTCAAAAACCTATACCCTCCTATATAAATATATAGTTATGGAAAATATCTATTGTTAACCGCATAATCCTGGGAGATTAGAAGATGGGAGGAGGAGAGACAATGTTAGATATGATGAGTTTATGAACGTGGATTGATGATGAATGATCAAGGGGATTTGTGATATGAACGAGAAACATAAAAATATCTTCATCATCATCACTAAAAGATGTTTTCTTCAAAATTATCATTCCATTGAAGAGGTATGGTTCATTATTTTTTGGATTACCAACCTTTTTATTCGACTGATCGGTATTAATTATTTATTTTCTTAATATTATTGAATTCCGAAACTCACATGATTCCGATTTAATAAAAAATATTGATCCCAATTATCTTTTTCATTGTTCCCATGAATCACATCTTTTGGATTTTGAAATTTTGATCATTGGTTATGATCACATCAGCCAATGATAATTCTCACTTTGTTTATGGTCATATCATGTCTCTATTATTCATGCTCTACATTTTTGTCCCATGAGGTAAGAGGTTCAAAATTTCTTGACTGATTAAAGTATGATCAAACCTATAGATTCATTGTGGTTGTGAGAATAAAAAAATTATTCCTTATAGATGGATTGAGGTAGAAAAACAAATTTCAGGTGATGGTTATGGGTATCAGAACCCCTTTCTCCAATGATAGGAATGAAGAGTGTTATAAAGGTGATTGGAATCCATATTTATAACCACTAAGGGATATGAATCGTTTTTAGAGACAAAAAAGTGGAATAAGAAGGAATAAAATTATTCGATTATGGTACATGAAATGGAGATCACAATAAATTGAGTATACAGTGTTCCAGGATATCAATAATGGATGTTTTTTTCCTATTGAGTAACAATAATCCATCCATCAGCATCATTTCAAGCTTGGTCAACATAGATATGAGTGTCAAGGTGTATTAAGGTCTAGAGTTATGGAGGAGGAAATGTGGGTGCTACATAGATGAAAATGGGTTTCTATGAAAACCAAAGATACAAGGATGTTCACATTAGAAGAACACACACCATGTGGACTCATTATGCAGAATATAGGGTTTTGGTTCTCTATATATATTCTACATTATGTGAATGAACTAAACACCATGTGGAATTAACTGGGTATCCTAGCCATGTACTTTTTGTATACACTTATGGAGTCCTTTTGGAATACAAATCATATAACTTGGGGTACACCCTGTGTACCATTACTATGTCTGAGAACCCATGTTCAGTGAGGAACATAGATTGGACCTCAGATGGTCCCAAATGTCCTTTACATAAGAGCACACCCAATATACCCATACTTGACTATAGAATATCATGTTCATAGAGGGACTGAGATTGGACCCCCAAAGTTCACACGCACACACACCATGTCACCTAAATGAAAATCTATCTACTTTGGATTTTACACAATGAGTGAAATGGTGGGTCATGACCACGATTCAAATTCCTGATACAGACCATGCACCCCTTGAATAATTACAATGTACTACACTAATAATATTTTAACTTGAATATCTCTTTCTTTAGGACTCATATTTGGATCCATGAGTTTCCTATACTATGCTTTTTTCGTGTAGGATATGAAGGTGGTGTTATCTTTGGTCTTATAGATACAAAAATAGGTCTTATGAGAATTATATATCATATCGAGACTACTGACCAATTTTGTTGATTAAGTTTGATCATAAGAGAGATTACGGGGTTGGTACTCTGCTATCTAACTAGGGAATAGGTCCACCATACTCTTATATAGGTAGTGTCTGTACACCCCTACATTATAGAGGGAGTGGGTACTCTATCTACAGAGTGGTACTCCCCCATCTCGAGCTCCTTTAGTGATTGAGTCATTTACTAGAGTACCCATCCCTTTACTATAGAGTGTAGTGGTGAGTTGAGAGCTCTCTTATTGGATTATTGTGAGATTTATCATGGTTCTTGGAATCATATATGGGAACATCATATGTTATAGGCTGACTCAACATTCTTTTCTTAAAGTAAATATGGAGATCCCATTTCTCTATTTAATTGGGTTTATTCTAATAATATTTGATTTTGGATTCATTTACATTCTTACTTAGGGTTTTTTTGAATATTTTATTATTTTTATTCCATTTTTTGGGGATTCCTACTAGGTATGTATATACTCACTACTACATGGGACTTTACCACACAAGTCTTTTGTTATGAAGATGATAGATAGATTATCGATGATTGTGGGGGACTTGGTATCCAGATATTTTAGTAGTATTTTGTGGTATTAGCTATGTCAGATGGTCAGACTCTAGGATCCGGAGATGGGGTTTCCCTTGATATAATCTTTATAGTTGTTAGTAGTTTGGGATTCCCCCTATATTTCTCATTAGGCATGTACACCCCCTATAAATTTATATTAAATTGTTTAACTCTAATATATATACTAAATGTTTTTCATGGATTTTTTTATCCATAGGTTACTTCTTTATTAAATATAAGCACTATTTCATGGAGATGGGTTTGCATGTATACAGGTAAATTAGGCTAAGACATCCCATTTTTTTCTAATTCATACACAACGCTTGCCTCCAACGCCTGAACTATTGGAAGATGGATTCGGGTTTCACTATCTACATAATTCTAGCATAGGTGGGGTGCTGATGGGTTGATTCATGATTGTTGGTTCATACATACCAAGAATAATGTCTATTTTTTTAATTAAAAAAGGCTAAAAAGTCAAAGAAATAATGATACGGATTTTTCCTTAAGATGTAATAAAAAAACTAAACAAAACACACCAAATAATAATAATGAGAAAGATTTTACACAGAAGTGGAGATTCTTCTATTGTATAAGGAAAGGTCACATCATGAACATTTTAGGAAATATATTGAAATTATTGATAAAGGATGAAATATGGAAAAAAATATACTCTATACAACAAGTACATAAAAGGATTGTCTGAGAGAAATACATTTGTGAATAATATTTTGAGATTATTGAGATGTTTCCAAAGAAGGGTGACCCAATAATTCTGGAAAATTCATATTAAAGATCTATGAAATATGGTCATGTTCTTAAGGAATGCGTAATTATTTATTTAACCATGTTTTAATTACTATTCTATATGTATAAAATAGAAAATAATTCTTGTTACTTTCTTGAGGATCTGAAAAAACAATTCCATACAAAAATCAAGTTAAATAAAGGGATAAAAATATACATCTCAATGAATTTAGATATAGAAAATAAAAGGATGGGAAATAATTATATGTTATAAAAAATATATTGTTGTATTGAGATAACAGTCTAGGTTGAAAAGATACTTTCAACCTTGTGGTTGTCACTAAAGTGTAGTGGAAAAGCTACCTTATTTTAATATCCATTCATTTGTTATTTGTTTTAGTAATTAAAGGTGATAAAAATTAGTGGAGGGTGAGAATAAATATATGACTATCCTATGAAATATTAAATCATGGAGTATTATAATTCATATAATGATCCATAAATCCAAAACTTTTGTCTTCATGATACACATCAATTTCTATCATCCACGATGAAGAAGATTAATTTAGTTTACCCAATAAGGGTAAATTTATAAAATATATTTATATATATAATAATTAATTTATGTAAATCTAAAATTCTATAACTAATTGAGGAATATTAGTATCATGGAATCAAATTGAGAATATAAAAGTAAATACGATCAAGTGGACACTTAAATATTAATTCTGATTTGTTATATCATTTTGATTTTTTCATAGATAACATTGATATCTAAGTTAATATATATTATTTTCTACTCTGAGATAACCAACATAAAATTAGAGTTTATTTATTCATGTAATATTTCCTTATGAAAAGTGATTCCATTCTTTTCTTATTAATTGAATTAAGTTTTACTTTAAATAAATGTGAGAAGAGAAATTTCATTCGTGATTGAAGAATAAAATTAGATTAAATTTACTAAACTCTAGAACGATTTTATTTATTTTCAATAATGGGGATATAAATAGGTAAATATTGATATAATGTTAAAATTAATTAATTTATGTTATTTAAGGGTAATGGGTATTGAAAAAAAACCAAACCTCGAGATTGAACTATATAATGTATTTTAATGATGGTGATTGAATTTTTTGTTAATAATTAAGATTAAAAATATGTATTGGTTGATGTTGAAGAACCCAATAAATGAATTTGTTAATAATTGTGTCATTGTAATGAATAAATATTCATTGATTTTATGTCTCACTTGGTTGATGATGATAAGTTTAGTAGAATGTTAAATAGGTGATTCAGAAAATATCATTAAAGAAACAAAATATCTTTCTAGAAACAATAAATGTTTGGGTCTACTTCAGGAAAGTAAACAAGGAGGGATATTGTGATTCAGATGAATTCCTCAAGAATAAACTCACTCTAGTTGATAAAATAGAATATATTTCAATATTTATTATGAGTGAAGTTATGATTGAAGATAAAGTTGATAATATTATTGTTTGAAGATGGATATTTTATGGATCAGTTTATAATGTGATAATTATAGAGATGATATTATAATGATGTAGTAGAATTATTTAATTGTATAATTAAGGAACTATCATCTACATGTTCTTTGTTATGGAACCAGGGTGCACAATATAAGCCAGTGAGATCCTGATTTAAAAATTATCATCCTAGGAGTGAAAAAATTTTCTCTGGTGATTTGAGACATGGTAGAGGTTTAATGATCTCATGTGAATTCACCAATAAAAAAATTAAACTGAATGGTCACCTCTTTCAAATCAAAATTTTATCGACTCCAACTCATCTTTGATGACCATTGCTTAAATGATCTAAGCTCAAGAACTTCTAGATAATCCATACACACTTCAAGAATGTCTATGATTGCAATTATTTGAATTCTAGGTGCTATTGTGGAACTCCAAAGCTCCATTTGGTGTTTTGATAATATCCTTGATCCCATTCATTCGATCCAAGAAGGAATTTTTGGACCATTAAGTTATGTAGATTCTTTCTCTCTATAGGATGCAGGAGGATTGAATAGCTCTCAGTCCATTGGAATGAATAATCATTGGATTTGAGCTCCAACCCTGCTTATATAATGGATGTCCAAAATACACAAAAAGTGTTCCCTAGGACCCAAAAATAGGATTACCACTAAAAATATGCAAATGGTACATTATAATGAACTAACTGCATCATAATTTCATTGTAAAGACCTAATATTTTATAAATGAAATTCCCTTTGTGAGTGAAGTAAATTCCCATATGTAACGTGGTTATATAAAACACATATGCTTCTTTGGTTATATCTTATCAGATTTAAAATTCCATTATGAATCATAACCACTCACAATATAGCTATTTAACAATGATCATATGATTAGTATATATTAAGGGTTATGAAAAATTCAATTGACACAAATGAAAGAAGTGATGAACTCGACTAGTAGGATCATACCCAATGAAGCTCATTTTTTTGAGTTCCAAGGGAGGTAGAATATCTAAGATTTTACCTTGATCAAGACCAAGCTTCTATTCATCAAATAAATAATAAGTTAAATTGTTTATGGGATAAGTTCATGCTCATCAAGATCACAACCCAAACCATGATCTCCGAACAACCCCAAGAAAATATCCCCATCACACACCTTACACTTAGATCGATCACTAATTTAATAAAGGGATATAAATATCAACCCTATATGTATGAATATGTATATTTTATTTTCAAAAAAATAATGATTATACATATTCATTATCGTTGTTACGTTTTAAATTATTAAGTAATGAGTTTGATAAAAATATATTTTAATATGGAGAAATTGGAAATGTATTTTTGGGTAATATTCAATTTAAATTAAGACTTAAATTTTGATGAATTTATGTATAAAATTATATTTTAATAAAATATTATTTTTAATTATTATATATTTAATATAAATGGTAATATAATTTTACAAAGTGAAAATTTAATTTTTATAACGGTAACAAAACCCTTATTGTAAAAAACAGTATTTTTTACTAAATAAAGATTTTAATCTAAAAGTTTAATTTATAATATTTATATAATTATTTTTATTAAATAAATATTATTTTTGGGTTCAACACATTTAAATTATTCAATGGTTAATTTTTCATAATTTTTTGAGATAGTATAATTTTCGGGTAAAAATTAAATACGATATAAATATATGTTATGTATTATGACATCATAATGAACGAAAAGTGATGTAATATGTGACATAAAATGTAGACATGACGAAATATATATTTAAATTTTAAAATAATGCATTTTTAGGTTATTTTAATTGTTTTATAAATCCTTTATGAATCCTCCAAAACCTATATTATATTTTACGGTTTTAAAATATTTGTTTTCTATAAACATGAATCAATTTCACATCACCAAGGGTATTATTTTGATGTTATCAGTTTGTGGAATTATAAAATAATTTAAAAACTCCTATTTAGAAAAACTTATTGGCAAAAATCCCGATAAGTTTTTTATTTTTCATTACTTTATTATATATAGTCCAAAACCTAATTCTGGTAAATAATAAAGAACTCCCATATATTTTCCAATATAAACCCTCAAAAGCACCCATTAATATTCACTAAAAAAAATTATATAATGACTACACTCTTGAAATTCTTATCTAGAGTTCTCCCAAGGTCCACTCAATCTCTCAATAATCTCCTTCCATGATTTTGGAAACACTCGCTCAAGGTAAGGGATCCTCTCAGTATCCACTTTATTCAAGAACCTTTTTATGTAATGCCTTTTTATTCTAATTAATATTGATGGGATGTTACTGTACACATCCATATTAATTACCTTATTATTTAAAATTTATTATATACCCATATATCTCTCATTAATCCCTCGAATGATTCATTATGTACCCCAGTTATACTGCGGAAATTATCCTGCAGTTTTTCCACGACAAACTTTTATTCAATAAACCTTTTTCTCTTATAACTTTTAATTCCGAATTTTTCATGTTAGATTATTTTATTTTATATACATATTACTAAAATTGAATTTTATAGGTGATTAAATACCCCTTTCACTATCATTAGGCCCTCTGATGAATCATTATGTACCCTCGTTATACCACATTAATTATCTTGTGATTTTTCCATACCAAACCTTTATATTGTGAAAAACTTTACTATTTCAACTCAAGGATATTAACATAGACATACCTAAAATTATTTTATTGAATATTTCCAGGTATTTACTCCACACTCCTTCATCATAGGAATAAATTTGTTGAATTTTGATCCTATGATGAATGATCTATGTGGATCCGTTATGCATGTACGTGATATGAAAGCGACATGTGTGCCTTGGATTATATAAAACTAAAATGAATTGGGTAATGTTTTAGTCTCATGGTTATTCATGTATATAATTAAAAATTAAACTAAATCCATTATGAGAATTTTAGACCATGTTATGATGTCTTGGAGGTTATCATTGACCAATGTTTATGATGACATGTTTCATGTTGTTTCCACATTCCCATGTTTTCTTTATGCTATCATGTTGTTTCATTCCTAATTGTTCAGAAATATTATTATTCCAACTTTTATGTCCCGTTTAAATTCCTATTAAATAACATGACAAACATTCATAATGTTATCCTTTGTTTTTCCCTTATTGGGATTTATAGCTCACCCTTTTTTTATGTGCGTCCCCAGATTAACCCATGATGTTTTAAAAGATTTGAAACTTTTGAAGCATGTTAATTATGTTCTTAATAATGTTGGAGTATACTTGTAACATGTTGATGTGATATGTTACTAATTTCCCAAATTCAATTGGTTCATTGATCTTTTGGGTTTCACAAAGTGTGTTTTTATGTAATAAATCATAAAATACAATTTTTTAAAGTCGATGGTTTTTATAATTTTTATCAAAGTAATGTCTAGTTATTTTTGTTATTAGGGTTAGAAAAATTTATTGAAATATTTAAGGATAAGACTAAACATAAGAAAAAATCCATAAATTTTAGAAAAGTATATAGTAAGTGGTTTCCATGTAAATAATTCCCTACTAGGATACTACAAGTGGATGTGGCTCTGAAAAATGTATCTAGGCGTAATAACCCCCAAAATGGTACATATAGCTGGAATCGACTGTTACCAGGTGCATGACAATGGTATTTTTTGACACATGTCTTCATACTCCTTGGTGATATTTTTTGGTAAATAAACAATATCCTCATGAACTAGTATTAAGGGAATAAAAATTCCTATAATATTTTATGTCATGAAATAAATCATTGATAAATTAGATTTAAATATTTATGTTCACATGTGAAAAACATTATGTTATTTATTATTTATCCCTATAAGGTTCATATTTTCAATTTTCTGGGTTTAATACTTTAAATATTCTCATAACTAAGTCTATTTTTTATGATGTAAATGATTAGATCTAAATTCAAATAGGGAAAGGTTGGATTATCACCCATTGTTCTCTGCATTATTTCATTTCTCACAAGTTTATTAGAACTATTAAAACAATAATATAAATAATGGAATTTTAAATATTAGTAAAAATAGTAAATGAGAAATTTTCTTGCATACCAAGTATATAACCCATACCATACCAGAATTTATGGGCTGAAATTCCTAGAAAACATTGTGATATTCCCTTTAGCAAAAATCAATGCTATTCCAGGTGTGGATTAGATTTCCTTATATAGTGTCAACAAAAATTGTCAAGAGAAGGATATCAAACTTCATATCAAGAATTACCACCAAATTCTATACAAGTTAAAGGATTAGGATGAATGTTATTTGTCACCAACATATCAAACATGGATATTATTACCTCACAAAAAATCATATACATCTCAATAAATTAATGAAAAGATAATCCTTGAAGTCATTCCCAATGTGAGGGAATACATTGATGTTTTTCTTGAAAAAATGCCAGGTATTCCTCCTAACCTAAAGGTTTAATTTTCAATTAATAATATACCTAGGTCTTTACCAATACACAATAATATATGTATAATGACCATTATTCAACTTTAATAATTGAAGAAACAACTACAATAGAATCGGTTTAAAGGGTTTATACACCCAAGTGCTTCATAGTTGGGTGCACCAATCCTCTTCTTCAAGAATAAGGACGGGTCAATGTGCCTACACATTGATTATCGATAACTCTATAATATCATGATAAAGGAAAATTATCTGCTTCCATATATTTATGAATTTGTTGATTGGCTACATGGCTCCTAGTATTTCTCGAAGATAGGTCTTTGGTAAGGATATTATCATGTAAAGGTGAAGAAGGATGATATACCCCAGAATTATTTTCATATGAGGTAGGAGAACTATGATTAAACAATGATTCCATTTGAAATCACCAATACTATAGAAATATTCATGGGTTATATGAATAAATTCTTATGGCATTAAATTTTAAAAAAATTGGTAGTATTTATTGATGATATTCTTATCAAATTCAAAATGAAGCTGGAATATGAGGAGTATTTGAATATTTTACCAAGAAACATTCTTAAGTAAAATATGATTGAAATTTAAAATAAATGTGAGTTTTGGTATGAGTTACAAATATCCTTAGGTAATCTTGTCACTAGAAAAGGGATATCTGTTGAACCTTAAAAAATGGACATGAATGAAACGTGGCCTAGACCAACCTCTGTGAAGAATATCTGTTGTTTCCTTGGTTTAACTGGGCACTATCATAGATTTTTGAGGAACTTATCATGATTTTGAATCCCACTAAGAAAGATGACTTAGAAGGGAGTCATGTTTATTTGAAATGATGAATGTTATGAATGTTTTTAAGATTTTAAGAAGAGGCCAATCATTGTACCTATTCTCACATTACTCATTAATGGGGATGGATTTGTGATCTATAATGAAACATCCAAAATGGGAATGGTTTTTGTACTGATGAAAAATAACTAAGTGATACATATGCCTCCCTCCAACTTATGTTCCATGAAAATAACCACCGAAATATTGATCTAAAATTGGCTACAATTATATTTGTATTAAATATTTAGTGACATTTTCACTATGGTGATAAGTGTTATACATATATAGACCATAAAATATTCATGTATATATTAAAACAAAATGTGATTAATATGCACTAACATAGGTGGTTTGATATAGTAAAGTATTATGATTGATCAATCCATTACCATCCTAGGAATGTTAACAATGTGATAGATGCTATGAGGAGAAAGGATCCCGCTACTCTACCCATGATTAGGATTGAAAGGGATCAAATATTTTTGGACGTGAAAAGAATGGATATGAAAATTAAAAAAGGATATTCATACCAAATTTCTTAAATAAATTATCAACCATCTATTTTTGATAAGATCAATGTAGGTTATAAAGATGATGACTTTCTATAGAAGAAGTTAAAAAAATTACCGAGTTCATGTTTGCTGAAAATGGAGTTATATGGTTTAGAAACTGGATATGTGTCCCATCAAAACCATAACTGAAGAGGGAAATTATGGATAATTCACATAGATCATCCAAATATTTTCATATTTTAAGAACTAAGATGCATTTATATTTGAAGTAAATTTTTTTGTGAGAAAACATGAAGGTATAGATTGCAGATTTTGTCTCTCAATTCTTAGGATTCTAGTAAGTCAAAGAGGAACAAAATAATTCTAAGGGTATGATGAAACAATTTCCAATACTAGTATGTTAATGTGAAATAATAACCATAGACTTATTCCCAGGTAAAACCATGACACATAAAGGTAATAACACTATCTGGGTGGTATTTTATCACCTCAGCATGTCAGCACATTTCATTAATATTAAATAAGATTTATCTCTCAATCAACTCAATAAGATATATATAAGAGATGTTTTAAGAATTCATGGAGTGCCACTATCCATTATATATTATTGATATTATAGTTTTTTCTTGAGGTTTTGGGAAGCCTTTAGCAATATTTTAATATAGAACCGAGCTTCAACACTACTTATCACTCTCAAATGGATGGTAAGTGTGAAAGGACTATTGAAACCCCATATTATATACTGTGATCATGTTCAATTGATTTCCTAGGATGTTGGGGATAATACCTTCCCCATTTTGAGTTCTCATATAATAGAAATTTACATTATATAATTAAAATGGAACCTTATGAGGCTATCTATAAGAATAAGTGTCAAACTCTAACGTGATGGGATGAAGTTTGAGAGAAGAAGTTAATAAGACCCGATCTTTTCAAACCATTCAATGTCCCATGAAATTTACACAAAGTTGAAAGGTAATATATAAAGATAATCATAGATGGGATCTTGAGCTTGAGGTTAGAGATAAAGTGTTCCATCATATATCACCATGGAATAACATCATGATGTTTGGGAATAAGGTAAATCATAGTCCAAGATACATCGACCACTTTGAGATTGATCGCATTAGAGCTATGATATATCAAATAGAATTCAAATTTAAAATATATCATATACATGATGTGTTACATGTATATCTATAATAAAATAACACACTAGACCCCTAACGTACACTGAATATAGAGGTGGTACAATTGGAGAATGATCTTTCATATGTGAAGTAGCTGGGGAAGTTCTTAGATTGTAGAGACAAAGTTCTATGAAACCAGACAACTCACCTGGTCAAGGTGTTGTAGTGTAACCACAAGTTTGAGGAAGTGACAAGGGAATTGTAAAAGGACATTAAATATAAATAATTTGACCCATTTAATTATATTAAATGAGTATTTTAATGGTGAAAATGTTTATGGGGTAAAATTTAATGAACCAAGGTTTTATAAATTAAAATCACTTTGTGATTTAAATAGATGACCTTATGTGTTGTTGTTATAGAAAACACAAACTTTTATTTAGTTATATCCTATCATATTCATAATACAATTAATCTTCATAACCCTTGATAATATAGGCATTGAAAAGTGGTCATGTGATTAATATATATTAAGGGTTATGAAAAATCTAATAGACACAGATGAAAGAAGAGATGGCCTCAACCAGTAGGATCATACCCTATGAAGCCCATTTATATGAGATTCAATGGGAGATAGAATATATAAGATTTTACCTTGATCAATTCCAATATGATATTAAATAACTAAAGCATTATCACAACCGTTTATGGGAGAAGTTAAAGCTCACTAAGATCATGAACCAAACCATGTTCATCGAACCCCCCCAAGAAAATTTCACCATCGTACACCTTACACATAAAGTGTTCACTGGTGTAACAAAGGACTATGTATATTGATCCTAATAGTATGAATATAAATATTTTATTTTCAATAAAATAATGATTAAATTTATTCATTATTATCAATACTTTGTAAATTATTAAGTAATGAGTTTGATAAAAAATAGATTTTAATACATCAAAACTCGAATTGTATTTTTTGGTAATATTAAATATAAACTAAGACCTACCATTATATTAATTAATGAACTAATTAAAATTTTAATAAAATTTTAATATTAAATTTTACATATTAAAGATATATTATAATATAATTTTATTTAGTGAAAATTTAATTTTTATACGGGTTAAAAAACTATTATTGTAAAAAAACCTATATTTTCAATAATCATCAATTTAAATTTAAAAGTTTAATTTCTCATATATATTGATTTTTTAGAGAATAAATATTATTTTTGGAGTAATCACATCAAAATTATCCAATAGTTAATTTTTCATAATTTTTCAAGACAATCAAATTTTCAGGTAAAAATTAAACACGGAATAAATATATAGTCTGTGTTATGAAATCATAATGAAAAATGGTAATGTAATATGTTCCATAAAGGGTATAAAAAACCATATATGTTGTTTTACTTCAAAAATTTTGTTTCTTAGGTTATTTGATTAATTTTATAAACCCTTTATGAATCCTCCAAATGTTATGTTATATTTTATGGTTTTAAAATCAATTATTTATAAACTTGACTCACTTACACATCACCAAGGGAATTATTATAATTTTAAAGGTTCATGTAATTATCAAATAATGAAAATAAATCATATTTTGATGAAACAATTTGTAGAAAACATGGTAAGGTTGTGATTATTAATACATTATTATATAGAGTCAAAAACCTGTGTTAGGAAAATAATAAAGAAATTCCCTCTATTTTTTATATAAACCCACCCAATATCCCATTAATATTCACTAAAAAAATTGGTACATTGAATTAAATATTTTCTTTCATCTCTATAGTCCTCCTATGGTTTTCCCATGCTCTCACGAAGCACCTCCCATGAATTTGGAAACATGCTCTTAAGGTAAGGGTTCCTGTCCATCTCCAATTTATTCAAGAAATATCTTTATGTAATGACTTTTTCATCCAATTAATATTTATGGTAAATGATTTATCACATAAATATTACATAAATTATTAATAATAGGTTATTATAGAACCATATATCTCTCATTAATCAATCTCACGATTCATTATGTACCCCTGTTATGTTTCCAAAATTATCCTGTGATTTTTTATGAAAAGCTTTTATTGAAGAACCCTTTTTGTCTTATTACTTTTAATTCCCATTTTTTCTTGATTTATTATGTTATTACATGTCCCTATTATAGAAATTGTGTTTTACTAGTGAGTATATTACCCTTTCACTCTCATTAATCCCTCCCACGATTCATTATGTACCCCCTTTATGCAACGAAAATTATCCGATGATTTTTTCATATAAAACCTTTATATTGTGAATAAAATCACCATTTACTCTCAAGGGTATTAAAATAGACATAACCATACTTCTTTGATTTTGTACTTACATGTATGTATTCAAAACTCATTAAGCTTTGGATTAAATGTGATGAAATATGGTCCAATGTGGAATGATCAATGTGACACACTTAAGCATTTAAATGATATGATAGAGATGAGTGCACTCGGATTTATTTAATAATACAATGAATTGGGAAATGTTTGAGTCTTAGTAAACATCATTTATGGTATTAAGGAGTAACACTAATCTATTTCTGGAATTTTTCCACAATGTTTTGATATCTTTGCGGTTAGCCTTGACCCATGTTAATGATGTCACATTTAATGTTGTTTTTGACATTACCATGATGCCTTTATTCTATCATTTTGTATCATGAATCACTGTAAAATATAATTATTCTCACACCTTTTATGTCTCATTTAAATTCAAATTAACTAAATGTTATAATTTCACCATGTTATCCTTTTTTTATTCCCTTTCTAGGGTTTATAGCTCACCCATTTCTTATGAATATCCCCTGGATATCTCATACAGTTTGGAAAGATTTGGAATTTTAGAATCATGTTAAAGAAGTTTTCAATACTTTTTCTGTATCCATTTATCAAGTTTATGTACTATGTAACTAATTTTCCAAATACACTAGGCTCCATGATCTTATAGGTTGTACTAGGTGTGTTTTTATGTAATAAATCATGAAATATAATGTATTAAAGAAAGAGGATGTCATATTCATTTATAATTTTTATCACATAATTTTAATAGATAACAAATATATTAAATGATAAAACCAATTCATTAACTTGACTTGTAATTACCACTATTATTAAATGATAAAACCAATACACATGTTTGTAGAAATGAAAAACCAATGACACTTGAATCATGTGGTGTTTTTATTAGTGGTCTTGTACCCATGATATCACCTACTAGAGATCAATAAGTGAAAAATTAATGATAAGAAGTCCTAATTCTTATGATCCCGCAACACTTGATAGTCATACATAAACTATGTCCAATCAGTATGATGTATCTGGACCATAGGATGTTTGTTTAAGATTAGTGTCATAATATCTTAAGGTTCTCATTACATATTGGGTACTACTATATCCATTTTAAATGGTAAATAATCTATGGAAATTACCATTTAAGTAGTGGATATAGAAATTTATACACCATAATGGTAAGTTTACATCATGCATAACTCATCATATACATGGTATAGTAATTGAAGTATTATTTAGTTGGTTCCAGAGAACCTAGTATTAGTGAAATCCACTTTCACTGGATCCAAATTGCTAATTATCCTTGTTTTATCTCACATGATAAGATATGTTTTTTCTAAGTTATATCCAACCCATCCCACGTATCCCAGACCCGGGGAATCATTTATTACATTGAATAAGATATATGTAATCACTTCATCAAGGAACAAATAGTTTATTAGTCTAATTAAACTAGATACATACACAATCCTTTCATAATATTTGAATATAAAAAGTACAACACATTATTTTTAGTTAAAACATTATTCCCTATTGAATATCCTTTTTTATCAATCTTAATAAACAATATGGATTTTTTGTAAATGAAAAAAGGGTAAGATCAAATGGTTAGTAAGGGTTAAGTACAATGGAAAAAATCATAAATCAATATGCATAATCAATATAAAAAGGTAAATAATTAAACACACATTATATAAAATTAATAAACTAAGAATGAATTTCATCCAAATATAATATCATTATGGAAATATCATGGATAATAATCAATATACAAAGGTAAATAACTAATAACATATGACATGTAATCCATAACTGAGAGTTAAATTTATACCGAGATAATATCATTGAAAAATTATCATGGATAAAAATAACTACAGTCAAAATGAATTAAATGTTTAATGATTTGACATCATGTCTCAGACACATGATATTTTTTCCATCAAGATGTTTCATAAGACAATTTAAAACTTCCTTGTAAAAACTCATCTAGTTTCACATAATTATTTTATACTATCTCACTATTTAATCTCAAGATAACACTAATGAATTGAGAGGCTAGCTATAACTAGGCCCCACCCATGTCTGCATGTCCAAATAATTCCTAATATACTGAATATTTGATTTAATTCATGAACAAAATTACTTAACATTAAATATCTATATTATGGAAATAGTTCAATTTAACAATATTTCCACAGTCAATAAAAAAACTTATATAATAAAACAATGTATATAGAAATGAAATACAGTTTAATAAATAATAATTTCCCTGACAAATAATATAGATATTAAGGGGAAATTTAATGTACAATGATATCACAAAAGTTAATATTCCAATGGAAATGTAATGACTAAAAAAATGAATCAAGAAAGTTATTTTCAATACTTTCATTTGTAAAATTGATCATAAAATGTTTATATAATGAACAAGGAAGGTATAAATACAACATATACTAATTGGAGTAATAATAATGGGTTTTTGTTGTTGATGAATAGACCTAGCGTAAAAATTTCTATAAAAACATTCTTAAGGAAAATATCATTTTCATTTTTAAAATAACCATTTAAAAATAAAATCTAACAAAAAAATTTAAAATGAATTTCTTCTAAAAAAACCATTGGATATTATAAAATAACCTTTAAAACACTTAGGTGTTCATGATGGCTGAAAATTCTGTTTATTCCGTATATGATAAAACAATGATTCCTCTCACTTTTTTGGTAAAAGAAATAATAGAATTGTTTTGAAAACCACATGAAGATCCTTTATTTTTTTTTTGTAAAAAGTAAAATTATGTAGAAATGTATTTAGTAAATCATTTAGAAAATGTTAAAAAAATTTATGATTTTTTTTGGAAAATATAGTTTTGGAGGGAAATGGTTTTCTGACTAAAGTATGAAATGAAGTAATATTTTATTAAAAACATTTTATCAATAATTTTAAGTACTAAAGTTGATGAAAATGGTACTCTTATGTGAAAATATCATGAATAACTAGAGGAGAATAAAATTAACTAGGTTTATTTTGTAATATTCAAATAATTTCCTCTAAAATAAATTTATGAATATATAATCTTGATAAGAATGAGATTGTGAAATAAACCCTTATAATGATCATAATGTTGAAGTGAGAATAAATAAATCAATAGATTATGTGTATCAACTATAAATCTACATTAAAATTGGAAGTAAAAAAAAAAGATAATTAAGGTTCATTTCACACATAATCTTATAATATCAAAGATGACAAAGAAGTAATAAAACCCAACAAAAGAAATTGAGTTATTAAATTATTTACCAATTGATAAATTTACAGTTAAATACTAATAGATAAAATAATTCAAATTGAAAATAAAAATACCATTAATTATGAATTATTTGTGATATTACACGTAAAAGAGGAATTATTTGAACCATATAAGATAAATACAATGAAAAACATTATAATATTTCTTAATGAAGGTAAATTGAGAAGATGTCCCTTACCTCACACTTAATTTTGGTTGAACATGATTTAACCTCATATATAGTTAATTAATTATATCATAACAATATTTAAATTTATAATATCATATATGATCATTTTATATAATATTATCACCCATCCATTAATATTCTTTTATTATTTTCATTATTTTTTTTGTTAATTTCCTTATTTTCTCATGCGTGTTTCATCGTTAACGATATATATTTTTTCACATATTATATATTCATATCATCTAAATAATAATAATCATGATATAATTATCATATTTATACATAAATTATACTTTTAAAACCAATCATGAATGATGTTTATGAAAAATGATGTATGTTACGATCATGGAGATGGTAAGCCATACATATGCATGGGTAACATTTCTATTTTTCAACGATCACTCTGGAAATGAGTTAATTAAAATTTTATATTTATTTAATTGTAATAATATCATATTATTTCATTAAATATACTTATATATATCATCCATGTGGCATGGTGATGAAAATATCACCACATCACTGCATGAAGGTTTTATTCCACACGTACACAAACGATGCTATCATCATTAAGTAAGTGAAAAGGGAACAAATAAAATTATTTATTATTTTTAAGAATGATAAATATGATATTAATATCATAATAATGTAATTTATATCACGTATATTGATTAACATTATCCTTATTACCTTCCATGTAAAGTTTTAGTGAAAGAAAAATAATATTGCTTTATGAAGAAGTAGTCCTCTGTACACATGAGTGATGTTATCGTATCCCCTATGGAATGAAGAGAGAAAGGTATATATTATATAATTAATTTAGAGGTGTAATTATTTTAAAGATATCATATATATAAAATTTATATATATTAATATAACCAATCGTGAGAGGCTATAATGGAAAAATGAATGACATTCGTTCATGAGGCTGTAGTCCACCATACACAGAAATGATTATTTCAGAACCCATTTGATGGATGTGGGGATAGTTTTAAGTCATTAACTTATAATAAAAAATATAGGTATATGGAGGATTATGAGTTTATTATACCATATTCTTTTAATATTAATTTTGGTAGGTGTAGGAAGAAGTAAAATAAAAATTATCGTTGAAGAATGTTACCTCTTCTTCGGGATAACTCCTTAAGTTTTCACTAAAAGCCTCCCTAGGCTGTATTTATGCCCAAAATAAGGATTACTAGATGAGTTAATGAATGTTAATAAGTTACTTTTCTATGTATTGTATGAACCAAAAGGGTTCAAAGGTGTGAAGAATTGATCATAGGGGGAAGCCTTTTATAAGTGCGATGAGTGGATCACTTGTAATGTTTTCAAAAGAAATAAGAGTATTGACATTTTCTTTATTTCAAATGGATAAAAAATGGATTATTTTATAGTATTATACATTATATGGTCTAAATATAGACATAAATATATTCTAGACTAGTTTTTATTTCATTCTATCCATTATATTTGTTTCCGATGCTTTCATCAGGGCACACATACATCTTCCAAGGAGGACGTGCTGATTTGTTACCCCACATTCCCGCTTTCCAAAGGAAGTCAACATCCATTAATTATTCAGGGAAATTTTATCATTGATTGAAATGAGATGGTGGGATTTCGGTTCCTCCTTCCATGGATTCCTCATCAAAACTCATCACATGGTCCAAGTCTACCTTATAGACTTAAGACCCTGTTTATTAAACTCTTCCTCGTGCCATGTCTTCATAGACACCGGTTAATTACATTGATCCTTTCAGGACATTCCAAGGGGTCAAGTCAGGGCAACAACCTTCGATCGAGGGATTAGTCACATTAGACATCGTTGGTGTGTCTGGATGATAAAACACTGATGCATCTGGGTTTCTTCCCCTTATTATAGGGATTATCGAGGGAGTGGAAGCCTGAGGCATCCCACAATGAGTGTGGGGAATTATTTTCCAAAGGTGTGTCTCTGAGGTTTTCCTCAGCTTCCCATGTTTAAAATGGGGTATGACATGAGTTTAACGTCCAGTGGAGATGGATCAGACAGATCAGAACACCGACAAGAGTGGATAATATGGGTGAAACCCTAGGAGGGAATACTGATGTTGGGGCTAACACGTGGTTAGTTTCCTGATTTCTTCTAGGAGTAGTGAGAAAGTGGGTGACATGATGTCACCAGGATGTGGTGGCCCGGGTAAGAATTAGAATGGACATGGATGGTTGACAGTGGATGGAGAATGAGATGGAACTAATATGAGGACAATGGTGATGTTGGTCTTGAGCCTTGAAGAGACCACCTGCATATCCCCATGGAAAAGAATCAATGTCCTTGTAGTTCAGTGAGGTGATGGGACAACTGGGGAGGTAGACTATTATAATGGATGCATGGATGTTACCCGAATGAAATGGAACCCCTGAGTTGGGGTGTGACCTTCCCGAAATACAAAGTCTCGATGGAGAGACCACAATGGGGAATGAGTGATGGTCTTGATCCTTAGAGAGACTTCTTACGTATCCCCATGGCAGGGAATCAAGGTTCACATATTTCAGGATAGGGGTATATAATTGGGGTGTATACATTGGACAACGACCCAACAATATACTTGGCCATACGTGTGGTTAGCAGTCTAGGATGGTATGATGCCCGAGGGGCAGACCAGATAAACGGGTCCCAACATAGGGGACTACAAGAGCTTACCGTAAATTTGGACCAAAACACCTTACCATTGGTTGAGGTTCCAATGGCTTTCCAATGGTTGGGGCTCCAACAACTTATTACTGGTTTGGGTTCCAATGACTTACCGCTGGTTCAGGTTCCAACGGCTTACCCCTAGTTGGGGTTCCAATGGCTTGCCGCTAGTTTGGGATCCAATGACTTTCCACTGGTTAGGGTTGAACCTCAGAAAGGCTTCCTACATACCCTATCAATGGGACAAGGATAAAAGATCATGTAGTTTTGTAGCATACAGTTTAACGTCATGTGGGAAAAAAGGGGAGAGTACAATTTAATGTCATGCAGGACAAGGGTGGACCGACGTGGAGTGGTCGAGATTGGTGGGTGTTAGGCTTGAACCTCTGGGAGGCTTCCTACATACCATACCTAGGAGACAAGGATCAAAGAGCACATATTTCATTATGAGGGATATAGTTTAACGTCATGCATGTCAAATGTGAACCGACATGAAGGGGTCCAGAAATGTAGGTGTTGGGTTTAAACCTTTTTGAGGATTTGTACGTACCTTGCCTGGAAAGTTGAAGGATCAAAGCCCATGTAGTTTGGTAGTATACAGTTTAACGTCATGCAGGGCTAAAGGGGGGGGTGTGAAATT
This sequence comes from Viscum album, assembly GCA_963277665.1. Lineage (NCBI taxonomy): Eukaryota > Viridiplantae > Streptophyta > Magnoliopsida > Santalales > Viscaceae > Viscum > Viscum album. The sequence continues at coordinate 1,868,015,342 of OY728147.1, forward strand.
TAACGTCATGAAGGATGAGGGTGGACCGACATGGAGTGGTCAGGACTGATGGGTGTTGGGATAGAACCTCAAGGAGACTTTCTATATACCTTTCTTAGGAGACAAGGATCAAAGTCCCCATAGTTTGGTATTATTTGGGGATTACATGCTAAGGTTTCCCAGGATGAATTCCATGGTGAATGATTACTCTATGTCCACGTGAGTCATGCTCGGTGTGAGAAAAATGTGGCATCAAGGATCTGCCAATCATGTCGTGAAAGGTAAATACACAAGAAGTGGAGTGGGTCTTACATGTGGTTAGTGACCCAAGTAGGAAACATGGGCTTATGTTTGGTTAGCGGTATAGGGAGACAGACATTGGGACTTACTCCAAGATAGACGCCCGATGGAGATAAATCCTAGAGGGATAGGGATGGGGTAACGAAGGTCCTGGTACCCATAACTCCTCTAATCATTGGAATATATGAATAGAGAAGGAGCAGGGATGCTACCTCATGCAAATAAGGATAGGGGATTATACCAAGATGGTTTCCCTTCCACACAGATAGACACCGCTCCAGCAAAGAGGATCTAATTCTATGTGAGAAAGATCTAACTCCCGTGGAGATGAGCGGACATCAAGAATGTTCGAGGTGGGTCACCTCGTGTATAATGCATAGGGTGAGGCCACAGTTTAACATCATGTGCTCATAGCGATGGTTCATAGAAGTTTAATGTCCTACAACTAGGACAAGGCGAGTTTACTCTAAATCCCTAGGACTTACATGATTGATACCTTCTCATCCTTAGGGAAGGGAAGCTATCATCAATGCCGTGGAGGGGCAGTGTTATGGAGTGATCCACTAAGGGGATCACCTTTGCATGGCTATGAAAAGAATAAATATCCATTAGTGTGCCTATGTGAAGATGCATAAGTCCAAGAAACATATTGTAAAGCACCCCCATATGACCTTGATGTCACATCGTATGGACCTAGATGGTTGTATGTTAGATGGGTTTGTGAAGAAAATGGGATCACATGAAAAAACCATGATAAGCTTTGGTGATCCATATAGTGGAGGGACTCTGCAAAGGGGTATGCTTTGTGAAGTGGGGTGTCCTAGCATAGAAATAGGGTATAGATGTATATGAAGGGTGCTTTGTGAAGTAGAAAGGCTTTCACAATATTAGACATCACGTAGTGAGGTTACGTTACAAATAATAGCAATGCGGAGCAATGTGCTTCTGAAAAAACTATGAACTTTCTATAAAATATGGTTAAAATTTGTATGGAGGGTACTTGTGAAGCATGAGTGGTTTGCGACGAACCGAGTCACCTTAGGGATATCCCTCCTTCGCGATAGCCCGTGGGCTCCATGAAGGGATTCCCTACTTGAAAAGGTGTTGTATTTTAGTTAAGGTAAAGGAAATTTGAAATGTTCAAGTACCTTGAGGAGCTTATTTTTCTCAAGGATTCACATAGAAGAAGGTTATTCCGGATTTGAGAGTTGAGAAGGAGAAATGTAGGGGTATCCATCTTTTAGGTCTAAGAGAAGCTAGGTATTTATAGGTGAGGGGTGGCGCGAAGCAGGGAAAACTCCATGTGAAGCCATGCGGTGATCTGTGATTAGCCACAAATTGCGTCATGTTTGTCGTAACTATGGAGTTGACCATCATCCCCTCCCCAATGTAGAGCTCTACTTGGTTGCCTCTGCGATTCTCATGGAGGCTTACATCAAGTTCCAAGGGATCATAGAGGTCAATATGGTTCCCTTTGCAGTGAGATGTCCTAGTCAATTACGTCATAACGACAGAGCCTCCCGCCTCTTTTACTCAGTGGAAATTGTAGAGGGGACTTTGGCTTCTCATCATCCATGGTGTTTAGGGGCTTCATGAATGACGCGGTGATCAGTGGATCTGCGAATGCTGCTGTAATCAGAGGATCTGTGAATGAGCTTCGTAAGGTAGCCCCTTGAAACTGGTTTTTTTCTTTGGGACCTCTCACTATGCACATATTTTGGCTTCAACAAATGCCCCCCTCAGACTTACAGTTGATGGGAAAATTAGGGTTGAATTCTAAGATAAGATCACTAAAATTTTAGGCGATCTTTAAATTATTAACTCAAATCATGGTCGTGATGCAGAGTAGTGATGTATGGGTTGGGAGCACCACAAAGATTGTAGAGGCTAGGCGTGCTATAAAGCCAAGGGGGTCATCATCTATAAATAGGGGAGGTTTAACTCTATTTTGTCCTTTTTATCTTCACATTCTTGTGATTGAGCTCTCGATTGGCAATGCTCTATGCGCTCTATGACTGTTCGTTGAGAACCAGGTCCTCTGTGCTCTGTGGTGGACATCAAGTCTTCTGAATCTACAAGTGTGTGTCGTGAGGCTTGCGTCTGTGAGGTCTGTGGAAGGGCTCTGTGAACTGTCTCTGTGACCAAGCTATGCGACCACTCTCCACAAACATGCTCTGTGAACGAGCTCCGTGAACTATAAAAAAATAAAAAACATTGAAGGCTGAATGTATCACTAGGAAGATGCTAGGCGGTCCTTGCAGATGCTTCCTGGAGGGAGAATATGGCCAATAACCTGGGTATCAGAGAGTATGTACGAATCCATTGAGACCATGAGTCCGTAGTGGAGATACTTTTAGAGAGTCATAAGAACTACCCTCTATGCATGAGGCTTCACCTATATGTCTTTGGCCTGCAAGATGACGTTTTCATTCCTAAAGCGAGTAGGGACAAGCCAACCTACTGGTTCAAGAGAACGTCATGCCCACACCTATGGTCCAGGGTGACTGACGGTCATACTTTGGACGGTCTCAAAACCATCTATGTTCTCTACCTATATTACCATGTGAAAAATCTTGATGGGAAATAATTTCAACCAGAGGTACCCCCGCACCCCCCCGCTGTACCACACCATTCTGAAGGTGGCCCGGGGGAACTCGAAAAAGGGGTGGAAGGATGAGTGGGATTTGCACAAGGGTGACAACTACATAGATGATTAGGCATGGACCTAGTAATTATGTTCCTCATGCAAGGAGTTTTGGGGGGAGATGAGGCAAGTGGGCCTATATGAGGTGTCTTGGGCATCCAAATTCCATATATACCAGCCAAAGAATCGTATTCCAGAGTTGCGGAGCAGGTGGTCGTTGAGGACCAACACCTTCCATTTTTACCATGGGGAGGTCAGCATTAGCCTATGGGACCTTCAAAAAATCTTGGGGGTACTGATAAAGGGTGCGATGTGTGATGAGTTCCTACCTGCCGTGAATACATTGGAAGACCCAGAGTAGATGCTGCCACTAGAAAAGGCATTGATGAAAATGGTGTTGGGGGAGGACAAGAAGTCAGTGAGGGATGTCCACATTAAGTGGTGGTTCAGTTGGTTCCTGAATTCCCCTATAGATGGAGAGTTTCCTTTGAGGACTCCAGTCTTCCTGAAGGTGGTTCAGCACAGCAAAGAGTACTCTTACTGACGATTCCTGGAGGATAGCCAGTGGAAGATATGGGGGTTTATTATCATTACTGAATACCAACCAGTTATTCGGTTCGCTACGTTCATCTCGGTGCTTATCTATGGCCAGATTCTTCTAGTGAGAGACATTAACATGAGTGTGTGGCCGATCACATCTATCATGGTTTCCACGTTGGCGATGGGGGAGCGGGTCAACCTGGGAATCCCAATGCTTGCTAAGCTATATAAGGTGTTGTGACATAAGGAAAGAAGCCAAACTGGGTATGTGGGCCATTATATCTTCTTTATGGGTGGATAATAGCACATATTAGAGGAATCAATGAATATCCTAACCCCATTTCCCCTCTAGGAATGGATTTCTAATTGGCCATTCTGAATGGTGTGGCGAGTTTTCCAACCAAGCTAACTCTACCGCTGGTGCTGAACCAGGTCTGGAAGGAGGAAGACTTACACTTACACACATTCCTATTGCCAATAGGTGTGTTCACTGATGAAGTCCAGGGAATAGAGGAGCATTAGTTCTATGTTCTGGCCTTTCGGGGTGAAGTCATGGTGGTGCGGGTTGACCTCAAGCCTCTCTGTGAGCCGTACACCCCGCATCGCTTCATGAGGAAGTTCTGGTGCATGCATAGGCTGACCATGTTGGTCTAATTGGGAGTACTCCATGAGGACCATCCATGTGTGATGCGCCATATGTGGATCATGTTCACATGGGAGGATTGGAAGATGCAAAATGAGTTTCCTGCACCCACAGCTGTCTATAGGCTGGTGAAAGTGTACAACAAGAGTTGAAAGGCATCCTTCCCAGGGGAGATGTTGAAGCAGCAGGCTGTTTTTACTAGTGATGTGGTTCCTCCTAAACCTCGTGGTCATGACCGAAAGGTGGTGAGGCCATCTTGTGGTGGTGGGTCTATAGTTGCGGCGAGACCTGCACCAACTAACAGGCAGACATCAGCGAAAAACCAGTGGTCCAACAGGAGAAAAGATATCCAGAGGGGAGGCCGCTTAGGGGGTTCCATAGGATACCCACCCAGGGTCTGGGGAAGAGGCTGTGTCACATAGATATTCTTGATAATGCTATCTTCCTGGTGGCTTGGGACATCTGGGATTTCAACAGACAATTCCTCAACCCGTCCGAGATGTGGAACCATTTGAACTATCTAGAGATGGATTTTTATGGGGATCGGCCCTGCTAGGGACAACTTTGAGGTGTCTCAGGCATAGGTAGATCAGTACATATCCAAGATGGAGTAATTTTTCACTCTCAGGGTGCTCCTCATCCTAATACGGATCATGTGAAGGTGCTTCTCGATCGAACGACTCCTCTATAGTTTTCAACCGCCAAATTGAGATAACGCTTACCTATACTAGAAGAATCATATGAGTCCTCCTAGGGGGGAGTAGGCCGGTGGAGGGAGACCTCTAGAGGAGGGCGAGGTTGGAAATTTAGACCCAGAGTTGGAAGATATTTTAGAGTCTATTTTGGTAAAAAACTAAACCACATTCCCATAATCCTTGTCCAGGTCATTTAGCACTTCTCAAATAATATTTGACATACGCCAGAGGGCCTCATACTCAAGACCTACTCTCTCCAAATAGTAGATGCAGCCGTGGGAAACTCAGGATCTGCACTCATGACGATGGTGATCACCGCACTTATAAGGGATGTGATACCTAGGGTGGTTCTTTCAGATTTTTAAGAATTCCCCGCCATATACAGAGGGCCACGCCTCGAGGTCACGATGGAAATGGCTAGGGGAGAGACCAACTATTTTATCTCTGTATGTATTCTTCACAGAATTCATAACTATCATCCATTGATCGGGTTAACTGATGTCTATGCACTTTTTGTATGCACAGTTCCCCAAATGGTGTGGGCCTCCTTGGCGAGGATGGTTGTAGACTCTGGAGCTGCCTTTCATAGGGGAACACCAATGGTTGTGGAAGCGGACATCCCAAATAACCAAACTGTAGTGCTCCCAATCACAGGTGGGACTGTCAGCATGGAAGATCCTGAAATCATTGAGGTGGAATCAGATGACTGGGATCAATCATATGAAATGGGTGCTGACCAACACAACTAGACACCGGATGAAGATCCTGATGATGAGTTCTTGGAGGCATTCCATACATATAAACCCTTCGACCCTATGTACGAGGATGAGATGACTTCTGATGAAGAGGACAAAAAAATAATCCATCGCCAGTAATGGAAGATGATCAAGCACTTCATCGGGGAGGCCTCTAAAGCGTAATAGATAGACAAGATGGGGAGGCTTCATTCCCGACTGTGTGAACTGTACGCTAGAGGAGTGGATGCAAAATATCCTCATATGCTAATCTGAGACTTCATGGAGGAGAATATTTGTGAGTATGATCATGGCCTTAGTGTGGTATAGTAGTGGAAGAAATCAGTAAACATCAAGAGGTTCTAGGAGGATGAAAGTGATATTCAGCAGTTTTGGATGTGGGCGGATGAGTACTCTGCTTTACTCGACACAAAATTGGGGCTTGTAGCATGCATGGAGGCCCAAATGGTAGAGGCTGAAGAACGAATGAAGCGAGCCACTAAGGAGATGGATACCATCTGAACTGGTGAAGAGGAGGCCTAGATCATGGTTGAGGAACTATGCTGCATCACCGCTGAAGAGGAGGGGGAGCTAAACAGGCAACATCGGATCCTGTACGCCATAATACAGAGGGTGGTGGAGATAGAATGATCTATCAAAGAGGTCATCCCATCCATGGGAGGGTCCAATCCTTGGGCATTGTAATGTTTGTAAAATCACAAGCGTACATTCATGCTTTTTTATGTTGGCTGTATACATGAGTTTCAGTATTTGTTTTGGTTAACTACATATCCATAAAATTCATGAAATATCCATCGATCAATCCCTAAGATCACGTGGGTCAGGTCTGATGTGAGAAACAAGGGATGACTGCCTTGTTATTCCATACGAGTATGAAAGTGTTAACCATTCTTTGGTCATCCAGGGTTTGAAAAAATGATCCATATTTCTAGAAAAAAAATATGGAGGCCCGATTGGAGAATGAATCTCTTAGAACAGTTAGAAAACTATTTTCCAAACATTCTCTAGTGTATGAGTGGGGTAACTCTAGGGACATTAGAATCAATACAAAAATAAGGGAGTAGAAACCATGAGTCACAATAACCAAAATTTAGAACACTGTTGGGGTGGAATGACGATGAAGGATAATTGTGGAGCATGTTCAAAACATAGTATACCTATCGTGTTATCCTAATATGGGGATAAAAAATGAGGCCCAAACACTAACCATGTTTGAAACATGGTACCTGACTCAAAATTTAATCCTTTAGTCTTCCAGAATGTTTTCCCAGGAAAGTAGGTGAACCATAGACTGAGAATATGTACTGTTAGGGGGGTTCCTTCAGGCATGAAAGAGTTCAAGGGTCCAAATAAAGGCTACTAAATGTTTGGAGGGTGGATTAATGGGTTGTTTGAATGGATTCCAACACTCTTGAAATTACACCACTGTGGGGAAGACGCACTAGGGGAGGGCATCAGTTTGATCAGGGATTGTACCTTCTTCCAGAAAGTACCTCACTAGTGAGGACCCAAAATTCCTTATTCTTTTACATCATACCAATAAGGATTATAGATATATAGTTTAATGTCATATGGTATGGAAAATACGGTTTAAGGTCATGTGGGACCAAAGATGACAGTTTTAAGTCATGTTGTGTGGACTGTAGGTTCCTAGTTTAAGTTCATAGAGACTAGACCATATTCGAGATCGAGGGGCCAGAAGGGTTAATGACACAAGGGCTAGGCCCAAGGTGAAAGGCCCATACATCCCTATTTATCCAATATAGATGAGAATTAATCCAAAAACAGTTCCAGAAGACCAGTGTGGTTTCACATCCTACAGTAGGATGAAGAGTGAAAAATGGGGGATCCCAAAGGGGAGTATGTGGTGCGGACGTTATAGACCCAATATAAATGTGGTCCAAAGCAGTCCATACCATGCCACATATTCCCTTGGGAAATAATAGGTTCATAGACCAAATATGATTAAATTTAGTCTAGGAATGATATAAAGGGTTAGGGAATTCCTACGTACCCCATTAGGATGGGAATCAAGCCAAACATAGTTCTGAAAGACCTGTGTAGTTTTACGTCCTGCGAAAAGGACATAGAGAGATCTCAGTTTTATGGTCTTAGAGATCAGACCACATATGGAAAGGATGAATGTAAACACATGGTTTAGTAATTACAAAACATGAGGTGAATGAGGATAGTAGGAGTCCATATCACCATGTGCTCCCTGGGGAGGGTTTAGTTCGAGGGACCAAAAGTAAAAGTTAGGTTGGGCCCGAGGCAAAGTGCGTGGGCATTCCTACAAAACCCATGATGATGGGGATCAATCCATATGTAGTTCTAGAGGTAATATGGTAGGGTTCCAATGCCAGAAAAAATACTGTCATGCGGGTCTGGCCCACACACAAAAAGAACATGCATTTGATAGACCTTGTTTGTCCTTTAGGATGGATGTTTGTTGTTGTTGTTTTTTGTGAAGAAAAAAACCTAGTATTGATAATCCAGGAGTTTCTATAGGAATGAAGCCATATTTAGGCCTTGAGAAATGGTATCGTGGATTACCAACACCAAACATGATGTCCCCGTGAGTGAGGACATCACAATATCGTTCCACTTTTCATCATGTATCCAGTACAATATTTCCATAGTTTAGGGTTATATGATAGGACAAACACAAGAATTTTATCATCTTTTAGAAAATACATAACATTTTAAAGTCATATGGGACTAGGTAGCATAGTTTAATTTTATATGGCTTGGACACATACATAAGAAACGAGGTTTTGGATGGGAATGCACATGGCGTGATAAATCATACCCAACGTGAATGAGGATGAGGTCCAAACCACACCACGTGCAATTTAGGGGAAAAAATTGGTCCAAGGGGAAAGAAAAAGTCATATAATTTGGTGATGGACCTGTGGATAAATCGTTTAGGTGTTCCTACATATCCCATGAGAATTGGAATCAATCGATACATTGTTCTGAAGGTCCAGTTTAATGTCATGCAGGACAAGAGGCAAGAGCGACTGACTCTTAAAAGGGAGTACATGGTGCAGCTATTTCAGACCCGATGTGAATGAGGACATAATCCCACACATGCCACACCATGAAATCCCATGAATTTCAGGGCCAAAAAGTATGAACAAAAGAGATAATTAGTGTAACCTGAGCTAGACCCAAAGACGATATGTCCAATCATTATTAAATATCCCATAGAGATGGTAATCAAGATGTACATAGTTCTAGGAGATGCGATTTTTATGCCTCGTGGAAAGTACGTAGAGAGATATTAGTTTAATGAATTAAAGCTCAGACCATAAAGAAGCGAGGATCTTCCAAATGGGGGAAAACCTTGACCAAATCCGTAAACCCATTTGTGCTGTGCTCGATGTGGAAAACAAGGGTGAATAAGGTCATTGCAACATGTAGAATACATGAAAAGGGGAAAATGGTGTGGAGCCTCAAATGATGCTTCACTGTGGCCTTGTAATTCTAATGCAAAAACACGCACATAGGGATAACACCAAAAGTTTCAAAATTATAATTGGACATGATGGAGTGGAAAAGGATGTGAATCATGCAACCAATTTTTATGAATTAATGGGGTTTGGCGTGATGATGGAGGATGGATACTGACCATATTTGAAAAAAATCATCCACATCATGTGACCTGAAATGGAAATAACAAATTAGTGTCAACTACTAACCAAATTCTAAACATGGGACTTGGATCAATTTTTTGTTTGATATTCTCGAGGACATTGGCCCAAAATAATAGGAGAGTCGTAGGTCCTAGCATCCATGTCATTGAGGGGTCCTTTTGGATGTGATAGATGATAAAATCCCAAATAAAGGGGAACATGAAGCCTCAAAATGGATGATAACATGTCTACGTAGAATCCAACACTCTATTTTCTGAACAAGAGTGCTCTTGGGAACATTAGTGAACATCCAAAGAGGGTCGAGGTTCCCAATTCAAGAATCTACGAGTTAAAAATATGAGTGTAGGACAGGGGGAGGAAGAGCTCTCAAGAAGGAGAGGTATGTGGCGTAACGGTTACAAACCTGGACTGAATGAGGATGAAATCCCATTCCACACCACATACTCTTGAGGAACTCAAGATATGGGGCTAGAAAGATTAGAAGATTTCTAGGAAATAGGGCTTGACCCGAAGACTAAATTTATGGGTGGTTCTATGTATCCCATGAGGATGGGAATCATGCCAAACATAGTTCTAGAAGATGCGGTTTAGTTTTACATTATGCGATAAGGATGTGGGATGAAGGCGTGGTTTATCAAGGGGATATGTGTGGTGTGAAAAAAATAGAGTAACGTGAAAGAAGACATGGAGTCTATACCATACCACCAAATCCTAAATGAGAACTTACTCCAGGGGGCCGAAAAGGTCAAGGAACTTGAGACAGGAAGTCCCATCCATTTTTCAGTTTAATGTCTTGTAGTGAGGACAATGAATGATCACAGTTCAAGGTCATAGATCTCAGATAATAGATACATTACCCTTTATGGGGGTATTTCCTTACAAAATATATTAATCCCACATGAGAAATCCTCGGTGTGGGAAACAAGGAAGAGGATCAAGCTCTCCCCAACACATAAGGGTATGAAAATTATGGAAGGAGATCTGGTAGGGTCGATCCTGACCATATCAACACTCCTTCCCGAGGTAGAAAGATGTTTGAAGGGATAATAGGACAAAATGAACCACTACACCCAATATTTGGGACATAAGGGTGTGGTAATAATGATGGAGGATGGATGTTGACCACGTTCGAAAAGAAACATCTATATCGTGTGACCATAAATGGGAACAAATGAGTGTCGACTGCTGACTACATTCACAACATTAGACATGTGTCAAATTGTCCTTCAAAATCCTCCATGGCATTTTCCCGAGATGGTAGGAGAGCTCTTAGGCCGAGCATCCGTACCATTCAGGCATCCTTTCAGATGTGAATGCTGATGGAGACCCAAATAATGGGGACACATGAAGTGTGAGCATGCGCATGCAGCTTAACATCATGCAAGATAGTGAAGGAGGTGAAGATCTCCAAGTAGAGGGATACATGGTGCTGTTATGATGAAATCGATGTGAATGAAGGAAAAATCATACACTAGACCAAGTGTTCCGACCCAAGGGTAGATTTTTATGTTTGGGGTTGGGCCTATGGACTAAATGTATTGTAACGACCCAAAGTTTCATTAATGGAAAATCCCTCTTGATCCAGTTAAATGTTTCTTTATGAAAAATGTTTTTATAAGATGTCAACTTCTTTAAGTTTTACGTTAAGATTTGTGACCGTTACTTTTATAGCCGTTGAATAGTGATCGTCTGGGTAGTTTAAATATAAGGCTTTAACGAACCAATTTTCTACTCAGACAAAGGAAGCGATGGCCTCATCCAGTAGAATTTCCCCTTACGAAGCCCATTTGTCGGAGCTCGGAAAGGAGGTGGCGTCTTTGGGCTTTTCCCTTGACCAAGCCCAAGCTGAGCTTCATCAAGTCAAGCTCGAACGTGATCGTCTACGGGAAAAATGGAAGTTGATAGAGATTACCACTCGAGCGATGTTATCCGAGCAACCCCAAGAGTCTGTCACCATCGCACACCTTACCCTTAGGTCTTATGCGGCTATTTTAAGGGGTTATGTAACAAATAAGTAGCACCATGTTCATGTATATTATTTTTATAATGAATATAATTTCTAGTCATTTTTGATACATTGTAATTAGTTTTTAAAGTACAAATGGTGTTTTTAGTTATTATTTAATTAAGAATTATATTTTATTAAATTAAAGGATTTTTGAATTAAATTATATTTTAATAAAATATTATTATTAATATTAAATTAATTTTTATTAAATATAAATGATCTTATAATTTTATGAATGCAATTAAAATTTTTATTTAGGTTTGAAAGCCATTTCTGTCAAAACCCGTGAATTTTTTATAAATATCGGTTTTTATTTTAAAAGTGAAAATTCACATATTTAGAAAATTATTTAGATAAAATAAATATTATTTTTGGAATCAGGACGTCGAAATTATCCAACGGTGAATTTTTCATAATTTTCTGAGACAGTCAAATTTTTGGGTAAAAATTAAATACCATTTAAATATATAATGTGTTTTATGACATCATAATGACCCAATGGTGATGTAATAAAATACCATAATCCTTATGTTCGGCCAATATATGTTTTATAATTAAAATAATTAGGTTTTGGGTTTGTTTGACTCACTTTTCAAAGCATTAATGGAGCCCTCAAGACTTACTCAACACTTTCCCTTTTTAAATTAATTTTCATGGGAGTGTGACTCACCTCCACATAAGCAACCCTAATTTTTTAATAAGTTCGGACCTTGGACTTGTAAAATATTTTTTTCCTCTTTCCTTTTCCAGAAACGATGGGCAAATACCATGGGATGGTTTGTGGTTTGGATTATTTTAATATAAGGGGTCCCAAACCTAAATAATAAAGAATTCTCTCACCTTTCCTATATAAACCCACCCAAGCTCCCACTTCCTCCTCACTCAAAGCACTTGAAGTTCGTCCAACCTCTGCCCTACTCTCTCTAGAATCCTCTCAAGGTGCCCCAAGCTCCCAAGAAGCCTCTCACAAGCCTCTCTCTAGCCTTTGGAAGCACACTTCCAAGTAAGGGTTTTTCTTCCTTTCTCATTTTTGTCAATTTTCTTTAAGTTGTATTGCCCTTTTAATTTCATTTATGAATGTTGGGGTATGGTTTCACACCTCCCCCATACTGCCCTCTTATTGTTTGAATGATGGGAGAACCCTTTCTCTCTCATTAAATTCCTCCCATGTACACCTGTTACTATGCCGAAATTCCGAAAGGAACTTCTCTCTCTTCTTTTATATTCAAGCAATACTTTTGTATCATGAATCCAAATTCCATTTCTATTGTTGGGACATGTATATATATGATCTCCTTACTGTCCATTACATGTAAATATGATGAGGAACCCCTTTCTCTCTCATCAACCTTTTTTATGAATTCTTATGTCACGCCGTTACGCTGCCGAAATCACACCGATTTTCTAAGCCAATATCATTGTGTAGTGAATACCTTGCCCATTTATCCATCAAGGGTATTCACCTTTATGCACATTTACTTATTGATTATAAAGTTTCATGTATGAATTCCACATTCCTTTATCGTGGAATAAATGATTATGTTTTATGAATCCATGTTTTAGGATCCATGTGGCACACTTATGCATGAAATGAAATGTTTAAGAAGGGTGCGCCCTTTATAGCGCTCCAATGCATTGGGTAAAGTATAGTATCATGATTCGTCATGTGCAATGAGTGTTGACTCATGCTAATTCAAGTTCAACGAGGGTTTACTCGTGCTTCAAGTGCAATGATGGTTTACTCATGCTCCATGTGCAATGAGCCTTGGCTCATGCTAATTCAATGTTAAGTGTTGTTGCCACATTTCCATGCTATGATTATCATGCTTTATCATGCCTTTATGTTCATGTTTCTCTTATTCTCTATTGATATGCCGATTGCCTAACATGTTTTGGACTCCTCATGTTATTCATTGTGTACTCCCTTACTGGGCTTTATAGCTCACCCTTTTCTTATGCATGTCCTCAGGTTATCCCATGCAATGCTAAGTACGAAGGAATGTAGTGGTCATGTAAAGGAAGTTTTCAATAAGGATGTTGTATTTCAAGTTTAAAGTTTTTATGTAATGATCCTAAGCCCCAAAGACACTAAACCTCTCGATCTTCTTTGTTGTATCAAGTGAAGTTTTATGTAATGAAGCATGTTTAAGTTGTAATAAAAACCAGGGTTGTCATAGTTGGTATCAGAGGATAGGTTTAGTTATTTTTGGGATTAGGAAACCCTAGTAAAGCCTTAGATACAAGACTAAGAATAATAAAAACATCCCTAAGTTTTGGTAAATACTAAGTAAGTGGTTTATCAAACAAATACATCCCTGTCTGGATACGAGTAGGTAGAGGCGGCTCTGGCACAGATGTATCCTAGGGGTAAAACCCGAAAACACCGCTTTGAGCTAGACTCGAACAGGAACTGGTGCACGACAACGGGCCTTGATGCACTCTTGGTTACGACACTCCCGGGGGATATGTTTTGATAAATTCACAATCTTAGTATGAACCCTTATTAAGGGAAAAATGCCCCTAAGAATATATGTTAGAAGGAAGATCATGAAAAGCCTGGATTGAATCCTATAGACTCATGAGTTAAAGAGATTAAAGTTTATTTATAAGTCATCAACTTTTGTCTTTGGATTACCCTCTATGTGTTACCCCTAACTTTCCTTTTATTCCAGCCAATGGCCGGTAATAGGAGAACTCGGGCTAACAACCGTTGTGAAGATCAGTGTGATGATTGTACCAATGAGATGCCCAATCCAATGGGAGCGGGAATCACGAACTTTGTCACGCTTCTCTCTCAGCTAACTCAAGTTTTGAATAGAAACACTGGTCAAGAGGAACGTTCAACCCCCCCTAAGAAAGAACAAGTCGCTATTGAAAGCTTCATGAGACAAAGGCCTCCTACTTTTAGTGGATCATCCGATCCCACGATTGCTGAACAATGGATCAACTCCATTGAAAAGATATTCTCAATCCTCCAATGCTCTGAAAAAGAGAAGGTTCTCCTGGCGGCTTATCGTATGGAGGGTGAAGCTGATCAATGGTGGACGTTGATCAAAAATACGAAGCCTGAGGAGGAGATCGAGGCTTTGGAATGGAAGGTATTCCGGAAGATGTTTTTCGATAAATATTTTCCACGCACCCTCCGTCTTAAGATGGAAAGTGACTTCCTTTCCCTCAAGCAGAAAGATGAGGAATCTGTGGGAGCATACGAGGCAAACTTCACAAGGCTTGCACGATACGCTTCCGGCTTTGTCGTTACCCCCGAATGCAAGGTTGAACGCTTCTTTGGTGGGCTGAAGCCTAGCTTGCGGAAAGCATTAGCGATCCGTGACTTCGACAGCTATGAGGAAATTGTCCGATGTGCCCTCAAGGTTGAAATGGAGATCGGAGAATCACAGGGGTATCATGGGGACAAGAAGCGGAAGGTGGACTTCAATGCTGGTGGTCCGATGGATAAATCCAACGGCGCTAAGAAATTCCAGCACCCCACTTGCCAAAAGTGTGGAAAAAAGCACCCTGGAAATTGCCTTAGGGGGACAAGAAAATGCTTCAAGTGTGGAAGAGAAGGGAACCTAGCTGTTAACTGTCAGCAAGAAGGACCCCGCGGCTGCGACGGAGGGGAGGAACGCTCCGTTCGAACCTCAACGCGTTGTTCAATGCTTCAAATGCAAAGAACCGTGTCATTTTGAGAATCAGTGCCCTAATCCAAGGGTTATCGGAGGCAATCAACAACCTCCAAGACAGCAAGGAAGAGCTTTTGCCATCACTTCTGCCGAAGTGAACCCTGACAACGAAGTGGTGACAGGTACGCTAGTTATTCATTCAAGAATAGAGAACGTACTTTTTCATTCAGGTTCTACGCATTCTTTTATATCTCAAAAGTTTAGTAGAACAATCCCTGCACCACCACAAATCTTGGAAGTAAATATGTCGGTGAGTACAGCAAATGGGGCAATCATTGCATCCCATGAGTATAAGTCCTCCCCTGTTATAATCTGTGGATTGAATTTCCCGGCGAACCTCGACATACTCCCTTTGGTGGAATTTGATGCAATTCTTGGCATGGATTGGCTTTCCTTATATAGAGCCAACATAAATTGTCGGGAGAGGGAAATCACACTCCATATGGAGAATCGACCCCCGATTCTTTACAAGTGTCAGGAGGAAGATGAATCTCCTTTAGCTCCATCATCTCAAGCATGGATATTACTGCCTTACGAGCACGCATATCTGGCTCAGATGATTAAGTCCAAGGAAGAAACCACCCTTGAAGAAATGCCTATTGTGAGGGAATTCACTGAAGTATTTCCCAAGGAACTTCCTGGTCTTCCTCCAAGAAGAGATGTTGAGTTCTCAATTGAACTTATACCTGGGGCGCTACCAATATCCAAGACTCCATATAGAATGGCTGTGGTTGAGCTTGAAGAACTGAAGAAACAACTACAGGAGAATCTGGATAAAGGGTTTATACGCCCAAGTGCATCACCATGGGGTGCACCAGTCCTCTTCGTCAAGAAGAAGGATGGGTCAATGCGGCTTTGCATCGATTATCGTGAACTTAACAAAATCACGATAAAGAACAAGTATCCTCTCCCAAGAATCGATGACTTGTTTGATCAGCTGTGTGGAGCACAATACTTCTCCAAGGTCGACTTGCGGTCGGGATATTATCAAGTAAGGGTGAAGAAGGATGATATCCCCAAGACTGCTTTTCGTACAAGGTACGGGCACTATGAATTCATAGTAATGCCTTTTGGACTCACCAATGCTCCAGCAATATTCATGGACTTGATGAATAGAGTCTTTAGTGATTACCTAGATAAATTTGTGGTAGTCTTTATAGATGATATTCTAATATACTCCAAAACCAAGGAGGACCATGAGGAGCATTTAAGAACTGTACTGGAGACTTTGCGCAAGGAGAAGCTCTATGCCAAGTACAGCAAGTGTGAGTTCTGGTTGAAGGAGGTCTCATTCTTGGGCCATATCATCACAAGCAATGGGATATCTGTGGACCCCTCCAAAACAGATGCAATTGAGGGATGGCCGAGGCCAACATCGGTAACTGATATCCGTAGCTTCTTGGGGTTAGCTGGATATTATCGACGATTTGTGAGAAACTTCTCACGATTGTCCAACCCTCTTACCAAGCTAACTCGAAAGGGAGTAAAGTTTGCTTGGAGTGATTAATGCGAAGAAAGCTTCAAGGAGTTGAAAAGGAGGCTTATCACTGCACCTGTGCTCACTTTACCCACAAGTGGGGAGCTTTTTGTGGTATTCAGTGATGCTTCGAAGAAGGGCTTAGGATGTGTGCTGATGCAGAATGATAAAGTGATATCCTATGCCTCAAGACAGTTGAAAATCCATGAGCGAAACTATCCAACGCATGATCTGGAGTTGGCAGCGGTGATCTTTGCCTTGAAAATCTGGCGGCATTATCTCTATGGAGAGAAATGTGAGATATATACTGACCAAAAGAGTCTTAAATATATATTCACACAGAAAGAGCTTAATATGCGCCAGAGAAGATGGATAGAGCTCATAAAGGATTATGATTGTTCAATACATTACCACCCTGGGAAGGCGAACAAGGTGGCGGATGCCCTAAGTAGAAAGGATCCAGTAATGCTATCAATGATGAGAATTGAGAAGGATCCAATCTTCTTAGACTTGATGAAGATGGATGTGGGAATCATAAAGAAGGGAACATCATCAATCCTTTCACAAATGATTGCTCAACCATCTCTTTTGGAAAGGTTAAAGGATGCTCAAAAGGATGATGCGAGAATCCAAGAAAAAGTGGAAGCTATCAAAAAGGGAAAATACTCAGAGTTTAATGTTAATGAAGAAGGAATTGTGCGGTTTGGGAAAAGACTATGTGTCCCATCAAGTTCGGATCTGAAGAAGGAACTTTTGGATGATGCACATAGTTCAAATTTCTCTATTCACCCAGGGAGAACAAAGATGTATCGAGATCTCCGAGAAAACTTTTGGTGGGATAATATGAAGAAGGAGATCGCCGAATATACATCAAAGTGCCTGGTGTGTCAGCAAGTGAAGGCAGAGAGGCAGAAGTCTAAGGGGATGATGCAACCATTGCCCATACCAGAATGGAAATGGGAGAACATCACCATGGACTTCGTCACTGGACTTCCAAGGACATCCAAAAGCAACAATGCAATCTGGGTTATTGTGGATCGTCTTACAAAGACTGCACACTTCATTGCTATTCGAGAGGATTTCTCTTTGGATCAACTGGCACGGATATATATCAGGGAAGTGGTACGGTTGCATGGAGTACCACTATCTATTGTGTCTGACCGAGATCCGAGATTTACCTCTAAGTTTTGGAAGAGTCTTCAACATACTCTGAATACTGAACTGAACTTCAGTACGGCCTATCATCCTCAAACTGATGGCCAATCCGAGCGGACTATCCAAACACTTGAGGATATGTTGAGAGCGTGCTCAATGGACTTTAAAGGAGGATGGGATCAACATCTTCCTCTGTTTGAGTTCTCTTATAATAATAGTTTCCACTCAAGCATCCAAATGGCACCATATGAAGCCCTGTATGGGAAAAGGTGTAGAACACCGGCATGTTGGGATGAGGTCGGTGAATGTAAGCTGCTTGGACCAGAAATGGTCGAAGAAATGGTGGAGAAGGTGAAAACCATTCAGCAGCATATCAAGGCAGCCCAAAGTCGACATAAGAGTTATGCAGATAATCGTCGACGAGACCTTGAGTTTAAAGTCGGAGACATGGTGTTTTTACGCATATCTCCGTGGAAGAAGGTCATGAGGTTTGGAAAGAAAGGGAAGTTAAGTCCAAGGTACATCGGCCCCTTCGATATTCTTGATCGTGTTGGGGCTGTGGCCTATCGACTAACACTTCCACCTACTATGGCCAAGGTGCATGATGTCTTCCATGTATCCCTCTTAAGGAAGTACATACCAGACCCTTCACATGTACTCTCTTCCGAGGTGGTACAATTAGAAGACGATCTTTCTTATGAGGAGCAACCAGTGAAGATCTTAGATCGTAGAGAAAAAGTTCTACGAAATAAGACAATGCCCCTCGTCAAGGTGTTGTGGAGAAACCACAAGTTTGAAGAAGCAACTTGGGAGTTGGAGGATATGATGAAGCTAAGTTACCCACATTTGTTTTAGTGTGGGAAAAGGAAAATTTCGAGGGCGAAATTTCTTAAGGGGGGAATGTTGTAACGACCCAAAGTTTCATTAATGGAAAATCCCTCTTGATCCAGTTAAATGTTTCTTTATGAAAAATGTTTTTATAAGATGTCAACTTATTTAAGTTTTATGTTAAGATTTGTGACCGTTACTTTTATAGCCGTTGAATAGTGATCGTCTGGGTAGTTTAAATATAAGGCTTTAACGAACCAATTTTCTACTCAGACAAAGGAAGCGATGGCCTCATCCAGTAGAATTGACCCTTACGAAGCCCATTTGTCGGAGCTCGGAAAGGAGGTGGCGTCTTTGGGCTTTACCCTTGACCAAGACCAAGCTGAGCTTCATCAAGTCAAGCTCGAACGTGATCGTCTACGGGAAAAATGGAAGTTGATAGAGATTACCACTCGAGCGATGTTATCCGAGCAACCCCAAGAGTCTGTCACCATCGCACACCTTACCCTTAGGTCTTATGCGGCTATTTTAAGGGGTTATGTAACAAATAAGTAGCACCATGTTCATGTATATTATTTTTATAATGAATATAATTTCTAGTCATTTTTGATACATTGTAATTAGTTTTTAAAGTACAAATGGTGTTTTTAGTTATTATTTAATTAAGAATTATATTTTATTAAATTAAAGGATTTTTGAATTAAATAATATTTTAATAAAATATTATTATTAATATTAAATTAATTTTTATTAAATATAAATGATCTTATAATTTTATGAATGCAATTAAAATTTTTATTTAGGTTTGAAAGCCATTTCTGTCAAAACCCGTGAATTTTTTATAAATGTCGGTTTTTATTTTAAAAGTGAAAATTCACATATTTATAAAATTATTTAGATAAAATAAATATTATTTTTGGAATCAGGACGTCGAAATTATCCAACGGTGAATTTTTCATAATTTTCTGAGACAGTCAAATTTTTGGGTAAAAATTAAATACCATTTAAATATATAATGTGTTTTATGACATCATAATGACCCAATGGTGATGTAATAAAATACCATAATCCTTATGTTCGGCCAATATATGTTTTATCATTAAAATAATGAGGTTTTGGGTTTGTTTGACTCACTTTTCAAAGCATTAATGGAGCCCTCAAGACTTACTCAACACTTTCCCTTTTTAAATTAATTTTCATGGGAGTGTGACTCACCTCCACATAAGCAACCCTAATTTTTTAATAAGTTCGGACCTTGGACTTGTAAAATATTGTTTTCCTCTTTCCTTTTCCAGAAACGATGGGCAAATACCATGGGATGGTTTTTGGTTTGGATTATTTTAATATAAGGGGTCCCAAACCTAAATAATAAAGAATTCTCTCACCTTTCCTATATAAACCCACCCAAGCTCCCACTTCCTCCTCACTCAAAGCCCTTGAAGTTCGTCCAACCTCTGCCCTACTCTCTCTAGAATCCTCTCAAGGTTCCCCAATCTCCCAAGAAGCCTCTCACAAGCCTCTCTCTAGCCTTTTGAAGCACACTTCCAAGTAAGGGTTTTTCTTCCTTTCTCATTTTTGTCAATTTTCTTTAAGTTGTATTGCCCTTTTAATTTCATTTATGAATGTTGGGGTATGGTTTCGCACCTCCCCCATACTGCCCTCTTATTGTTTGAATGATGGGAGAACCCTTTCTCTCTCATTAAATGCCTCCCATGTACACCCGTTACTATACCGAAATTCCGAAAGGAACTTCTCTCTCTTCTTTTATATTCAAGCAATACTTTTGTATCATGAATCTAAATTCCATTTCTATTGTTGGGACATGTATATATATGATCTCCTTACTGTCCATTACATGTAAATATGATGAGGAACCCCTTTCTCTCTCATCAACCTTTTTTATGAATTCTTATGTCACGCCGTTACGCTGCCGAAATCACACCGATTTTCTAAGCCAATATCATTGTGTAGTGAATACCATGCCCATTTATCCATCAAGGGTATTCAACTTTATGCACATTTACTTATTGATTATAAAGTTTCATGTATGAATTCCACATTCCTTTATCATGGAATAAATGATTATGTTTTATGAATCCATGTTTTATGATCCATGTGGCACACTTATGCATGAAATGAAATGTTTAAGAAGGGTGCGCCCTTTATAGCGCTCCAATGCATTGGGTAAAGTATAGTATCATGATTCGTCATGTGCAATGAGTGTTGACTCATGCTAATTCAAGTGCAACGAGGGTTTACTCGTGCTTCAAGTGCAATGAGGGTTTACTCATGCTCCATGTGCAATGAGCCTTGGCTCATGCTAATTCAATGTTAAGTGTTGTTGCCACATTTCCATGCTATGATTATCATGCTTTATCATGCCTTTATGTTCATGTTTCTCTTATGCTCTATTGATATGCCTATTGCCTAACATGTTTTGGACTCCTCATGTTATTCATTGTGTACTCCCTTACAGGGCTTTATAGCTCACCCTTTTCTTATGCATGTCCTCAGGTTATCCCATGCAATGCTAAGTACGAAGGAATGTAGTGGTAATGTAAAGTAAGTTTTCAATAAGGATGTTGTATTTCAAGTTTAAAGTTTTTATGTAATGATCCTAAGCCCCAAAGACACTAAACCTCTCGATCTTCTTTGTTGTATCAAGTGAAGTTTTATGTAATGAAGCATGTTTAAGTTGTAATAAAAACCAGGGTTGTCATATGTATGGTCATTCTTATATATCCCATGAAGATAGTAATCAAGGCATATATAGTTCTAAAAGGGCCATGCAGTTTAACATCATGTTGTGAGGACATGGGAGGATAGAAGTACAAGGATGGGTACATGTTGTGAGGACATGGGAGGATAGAAGTACAAGGATGGGTACATGGTGTGATCATCATAAACCTAACATGAGTGGGCCCAATGAAGTCTACGCTACACCATGTGGGATCCTCCAAGGGAACTACACCCATGGGGTAGTCATAGAGATGATTTTGTGGGATAAACTCTAAGAAAAAGCGTCCTAGAACTCCTACGTATCACATGAGGATGGGAATCAAGCCATACACAGTTCTTGAAATGTTGTGCAGTTTAACATCATGAATTAAAGAAATGATAGATCTTTGTTTATGGTCATATATATCGGACCATTTTTCAGTTTTTCTACAAATTGTAGTTTAATGTCATGTAGGATGGGTGTTGAGTAGTTTTAAGTCCATTAGATTGGACGAATCACTCAGTTTAATGTTGTGGTGAAAATGAAACAGTTGAAGTTCATACAAGAATGCTTACTCAAGAAAATTATTTCTTGAAGAATTTGGCGTTGGTGAAAGGAGTTATACGCTCAACATCCTTGGTAACCAAAGAGTACGCACCATTGGGGTAGAACTTGTGAATGATGTAAGTTACTTCCCATTTGGGCTCCAGTTTGAGTGGTTTCCTACCAGGTTTCATCAGTGTTTATAAAGACAACACCATGTCACCTGAAAGAAAGAGCATAGGTGAACATTCTTATTGATACTTCAAGATATCTTGTTTTTATGCCTCTTTGGATTGTGCAGGGCACAATGCCTATTCTCGTTGAGCACTTCTATTTCAGCCAGATGGATATCAGCTACCTTATCTGCTATTTCTTTCTCGTTGACAACTGTGCATAATGAAGGAAACTAGATCCGGATGGGCAAGACCACCTCCCTCCCATACACCATGGAATTTGGGGTAACCTGTTTGTAATTGCGAGTTGTTTCCTAATAAGCCCAGAGTGTGTTGGGGAACATGTTCGACCAACTCTTCATGTTCTGACCAACCATCTTATGTAGAATGTTAGAGAGGGTTATATTGAATTCCTCGATCTTCCCATTTTCTTGCATGTGATAGCAGGAGGTATGGTTAAAAAAAAATTTGTACATGGAATACAAATTCTTTAGTTCAGTAGCTTGGAAGTTTGTGCTATTATCAGTTAGGATGGCGTGAGGGACTCCAAATATGTAGATGATGTTGGAGATAAAAAAATTCAATGATTGAATAGTCCTTTACCTCCTTGAGCAGAACTGCCTCTGCCCACATGGAAAAGAAATATGTAGTGGTCAGGATGAACCTGGACTAGGGAGCTGTCGCCAGTGGATATGGTCCCACAACATCGAGTCCCCAGACCACAAAGGGACAAGAGTACCTGGTAGTGTGGAGATTCTCTGGTGGCCGATACACAAAATTAGCATGGATTTGGCATTCATGGAACCTCTTGGAAAACTTCATACAACCACTGATCATGGATGGAAAAAAATACCCTAATCTCTGGATCTGGTGAGATAGTTTCAGCCCTGTCTGATGAGCCCCATAGGAACTATCATGAACCTCTTGCATGACCTGAGAAATCTGACATTCTCAAATGAAATGTAAGAGTACTCCATAAAACCCGCATCTATAGAGGATCTGCTGAAGACTAGCACAATTATGGAGGGTAAACTATAATGTACGATATTGGATTCGCTCGCACTCGGCTCGCTCTATTGAGAGACTGAAATGTTGGAGGCACTCGATAAAGGGGGTCCTCCAGTCAAGATTCACTTCTAACACTACGTCAGGGGGACCTGGGGAACTTGACATGGAGAAACTGATGGTAAGGTGTATTACCTATAGGCTATCCTCATCATTCGGAGTCATGGGGTTGATGACTCTCCGTTGTGCCACATGGACAATCAAATGGTTCTAATCAGGCTCTACAAGAGGTACAGCTAGGTTGTACAAGTTTTACGCTCAATATTTATGGGATCGAGGGACATGGGCTACTTCTGAACAAGATGGGAACTGGGCCATAAAATAGAAGGTACGTTCCAACAGTTATACAAGCTATGGATTCCTAAGGAAATTGTCACCATTTATCTACTTGATGACAAGTTCAGAGTCCCCTTTCACATTCTGGTGGAGATGATCAGTCTCTAGGGCCAGCTCAAGGCCAGTAATGAGAGCCTGATACTCTTCCTCATTGTTGGTATAGCCTTCTAACAATTGGAATGAATATGGAATAATATCTAGTGCTGCCGTGATGGAGACGATACCTAGGACCAATCTGTTATGTTGGGGTCATTGAGACTATTACCAATAGGGATTTAGGAAGTGACATCAAATTGAATTTTCCAACACTGAATAGATTGGTCTACCGAGAGGATTGCCTCATCCAAAAAATCAAGGTCCCAGGACTGGTCTGTGGAAGCTGTATGGGAAGAAAAGAATGTTTTTCAATTCATTCCCCTTAATAGCCTTTTGGGGAAAAAAATTAAGGCCGAACCACTGGGGTATTACAACCCACTGAGCTATACGAACTCTCAACATGGGGCAGTTGATGATGTACTACGGAGGATCCACTCGGGACACTTTTTGTATCTCTTAGTTATGTAAGTAATGTCGCAATTTCTACACTTTGAATACCAGTGCAAGGAATATTTTCTCGATAGAGGATTATCTGGTCTCTATATAAAGTATCACATAGCTCAGATACTAGAGACTATTCTTCATTCCCTCATTTTTCTTCTGGGTGAGAAGGGCACCGAAAGATCATTCTAGGATAGTCAAATAAAGGACGACTAGTTTTATTGAAATGGGTGGCACTAGGACCAAAGGCTGTAATAGGTACTACTGGATTTCCGTGAACCACCAACCTCCAAATATTTTTTTTATTTTCAAAATATCAACATTATGGTGAAGTGGGTACCTTACAAAATTCTACATTCAAAATTCCAAACATCCCAAAATTCAACATTCAATATTCAAAACAACCCGAATTCCACATTAAAATTTCAAAATTTGAATTCCAGAAGCTCTCCTAGAACCTTGTACCTTACCAGAATCGAGATTGCACTATGCCAGATTCATCATCATCAATGCTGATAGTCGACATTCACACCATCATCGCCGGAACCGTCACACCACGCCAGTAACACCAAATCATCGTCGAAGTTGGAAACACCATGAGCCGCCATCACAAGAACACCATCATTGGTACCTCATAATCCTTGAGCCAAATAATGTGACTCTCCATAGAGCATTAAAAATCATGGAAAAACCAAATGACCACACAACAAACAAGCAATGTGAAGAAGAAAAAACAAACATAAAAAAAACCAAGAACATTAGCATTGCAATCTACAAGAGAGAACCACCGCAGCATGGATCAAAGCCTGACACGCCTCTTGGAAAAGCATTGACCGAACAAATGGCACATCCCAGATCCTCCTTGAAACCACCACAACAGACCGACAGGGAGAAAAGTGAAGAAATCATGAAGCCAGAGCAGTGTTTCAATTAGGAAGCCTCTATATCTGACAATAAAGCTGATAAACTTTCTGGAGGTGACCCCAAAGGGACACATTAATGGATTCATCTTCAGATGGAAGGAATGGAGGAAGCCGAAAACTTTCTCAAGGTATTTGAGATGTTCCTGACACTGGAAAGATTTTACCACCAGATCATCCACGTAGCATTCTAACAATGTCCGGAGGATTGGATTAAATATTTTATGCATGGAATGCTGATAGGTGGAACATGCATTATTTACACCGAAGGGCATTACCTATTAGTAGAAAGTACCTTGTGGTTCCCTGAAGGCTGTAGACTCTTCATCCTCTGGGGAAATTTGAATTTGGATATACCAGGAATACCCATCCATGAAAGAGAGAGCCTGAATCCAAGTGGTGGCATCAATCAACAGTTCTATCATAGGAAGGGGAAAATCATCCATCAGATAGTGGTAGTTGAGATCCCTAAATTCAATGAAGACTCTGATCTATATATTCTTTTTCATAAAGGGCACAATGTTAACAAACCATCGGGGGTACTGGACCTCCTTGATGAATTTGGGTCTATTGAGCTTATGATCATCGACTTCTACCATGGACCCATGAGATGGGTTCACCATTCTGGGAGGACATTTGAACCCATGATGATTTGTTGGAAGACTGAGGTGGTGGATGGATACATGAGGATCTAGTCCTATAATCTCATTATAACTTCAGGAAAACACATCATGATGCTAATTCAAGAATTCCAAGTACCACTATTTCTCTTCGGCATGCATAGTGTCACTAATCAATGTGGGATTTGGAACTGTATCGCAACCGAGGTTCACCTATACTGATTCATTGACCGTGGTGGAGACACCTTCTTTGAAAGCGGAAGGAGCAACATCCAAATCCCATTCTTCATTCTTGGAAGATGGATCCTTAGTATGAGGTGATTTCAATGAATCATTTGATCCTGATGGGAAGCTGGTGTTAGCTTGAGAAGTAGTGGACACCACATCAAGGGGATCCAATACTGTCAAAACCATAGTGATGAAAGCTATTGAACAAATCTCATTTGGTCTTTGGACCAAGGGGCTATGCATGATGATATCAAAGAAATTGTGGCATGTTGGCATGGACAGGATTAACCGAGCCTAGAAAAACAAGAATGTATGACGTATTTCCATTTCCATGGGGCATACATCCGGATAACTTATAGAAGTCGGGGATCTAGGACTACACGAGCCTTATTTGTGTAGGAATACTTGGTGATATCTCAGCATCCCCTAGACTTGGGAATGTGCTTCCCCCTCATTCCAGAAACAAAAAATCATTTCCATAGATCTGGGGTCTTAGCCTCCAATTGGTGGATTGGAATTAATATAGGAATCATCTATGCTTATCCACAGGTTAGTTGCAGCCACAGTGTGTTCAACCTCATTAGCCTAGTTCTTCTTATTCGTGCTCTTGTAATAGTCATCATCCAAATAGTGGGCTCCAAAAGAGGCAAAGGGAGATGCATCATCCTGGAGCACACCTAATCGACCATTTAGGGAGTAAATAAGGCACTGGTGATATGATGAACAGACCTCCACATGTAGGTAAAGCAATGGCCTACCCATCAACGTGTTGTAGGTGGTGTCATGGGAGACAACCATAAAATTGGTGTTAGCTACCAGGTCATAAAATTGGGTCTTCTGGTAGATATTTTCAACTAGTGTATGTTTCATCGTATCATAACCATGAATTTTTAGGTCTAAGGGACTCAATTCAACCTCAGAAAACCCCATCTTTCGAGGTGTCCAGGTTAGGATTAAATATATCTCAGAGCCTGTGTCGTCAAGACAATGACAAAACTCCACACCATTGAAGTGGACAATGATGTATAGTGTGTGGATGTTCCCCTATACAAGAGAGACTTCATCTTCTCCAGATACTGAAATAATGGTCTCGCATTCCACATGCTCGGCTACCTCAGCATGAAAGGATTTTTCGGCTACTACCTCCATCTTAAACTGGAAGGGGCTTCTTAAAGCCTCAGTGAGGGATTCACACATATCCACTGATAGGAGAAGATTCTCAAGGATAGAGATCCATGTAAGAATGCTGGTGTGATGCTTAAGGTTATCATACATTTGAGCCAAGAATGACCTTCTTCTTACATGAGGTCATTTTATAGCAGGGTGAATGACATGCCCTTCGGGCTGAACCAACGAATGACTAATGCTGGGAATGTCCCATTTGTCTCTAGTTGAAGCTCATGGAGTAACTAACAGATGTGGGATTGATGACTAAGGATGGTCTCTAATAGATCATGGATGATCATGGCACAATCATGGTGGCTCATTTTGATAAAGTAACAGAAATAGCGGCAATGACAATCCTGATGATACTTGATGAGAAGGCTGCGTATGCTGAGCTTTGCACTCAGCCCATTTTTTTGGTTTTGGTGGCATGCACAACCTTTCTGGAGGTATTGGCCATGACATTCTGAAGACCCATATAGTCACAGATCTATCGATTCTTGTGACGAAAGGGAATTTTGGGAGGATCTATCTAGCACTCCTCATCTTCAAGAATCATGTAGAGGTTTACCACCTCTAAGATGTTAACTGAAGTGTACCCTTGATCTTCACATAATTAATCCTCCACCATTGGAATGTTTTTTGGGGTAATCTATATCTCTAGGGGTATTAAGTCACCCAAATTACGGGCTGATGAAAACATCCGTGGGGGTATTTTTTTCCTTGAGTTGCTGATGCTTTCTCTTCTGGGATAAGGAAGGCTAAGACATCGACGTGAAACTAATACTAGAGGATGACAAAAGAAAATTTGAAGGCTCATGTCGATTGAAAGATGCACAGATAATACAATGGGAATGAGTGACTTCTTTATGATACATCCATTCATCATATGTTTGAGACCCACTGATAGGAACCCGATGCCACTCACCCACACTATCACTGCCGCTATCTGGCTTCACGAATACACATTCCACCTATAAAAAAGATGTGCTTTAACTAATTTTGTTGTTATAAACCTTTTCTTGAAGCCAATATTTAAACACATATCACTAATTTAGGGTATTCCCTAGGATCTGGTGATAGGGGCAGTAGTTGGGGCGATCATTGAGATCCGCCTTTTCGGGCCTCATGTATTCGGGCAACCGTAGAATTCCCTATTCTAAGGAACTTTAAAAATTATTGGGGTCCAGAGCCTCATCAAATGAGTAGGTCCAGTTCCTCCAATCCTAGAAGGGGGAAGGAGCATGTGGAGGAGGTGGAACCTGGTTATCTCACCAGGGTGGTGGCGGCGCATTACGCGAGGGAATCTACTGGTTCTGGGGTGGTATCTGCTGGACTGGAGGTTGTTCCTGAGGTGGCGGGCCTCTACAAGGATATGGAGGTGTCTCAAATGGTAATAACTCAAGTTTCCTAGGGGCATCTATTTGGGCCACCACGGAAGGCTCCACCTTGGAGGCCCTTCTCATGGGAACTACAGGAGCTAACCGATGAGTCTGGTTGGCATGTTTCATAGATTTTAATTGATGCTGAGCCTTATCTGAGAAATCCTGGAATCCCCCAGGGTAATTATGAGTATTGATATAGGGGAACAATTTAGTTTTGAAATTACCCACACACATTTTCAGTAACCTTTTTGAATTCAACGATATATCTAGGGAGTAGGTGAGGCCTTTACATCGTGCGACAAAGTCCGTGATGCTCTCATCATGAATATTCTTGTATTTGAAGTGGTCTGAAATAATTTTTTTCTAGGTGGTAGAGATAAAATGGTAAATAAAATTTCTACGAAGATCTTCCCAACTGGAGACTGACCCGGTGGATAGCTGGCTAGATTTGACAAACACAGAACCTTCCAATGTTTGTACCTAACACTAGAGTTTGGTGACATTTTACTATGATGGAGTTCCCAACATAGGTCCACACATTGAGATGAAATGGTCCAAATGCATTAGCGGATCACTTGTATCATTAAAAGGGGAAATTTAGGGTTTCTAAAACCCAGGGTTAATGGTATATCATCCACCCATTCCATATATGGCTTACCATCATGAAGGATTTCCACCTATAAAGTTTATAAAGTCTTGGGATGGGAAATGAGTGCCTCCATTGGATCATATGGGTAGAGGTTCCAATATTGATGAGGATCCTGGACCACCAATGCATCGACATGTTCTTCAATATGATAAGTACGCCCAGCAGCTTGTAGAGTAGCTGGTGAGATGACCTATGGAGCACCGAGGGGAACCTTAGTTGGGTCCCAAAGATTATCGTACCGTTCAGGTGGAGTTTGTGATACATACCATGACCTATTTTTATAAGCTCTATCTTATGCCCTGTCTATGTGGCCAGGATGGTTAGGGTTACCCAGAGGAAAATCACTAGGGAAACATGTACCCACCCTTGTTGCCTCAGCCGAGGATCACCGTAGTCTGGTCACTGCTCCACAACGCATTCATCAAGGAGGTCATTGACCATATTCTTATTCTCTATAAGCTGTTAACACAATGAAACCTTTAAGGGATCATCTTCCATCTCTTGCACTGATCTAGACGGGTAAGAGGGTTTGACGACCCCAAGATTCTCTTTTCCCTTATTAGGAT
This sequence comes from Viscum album, assembly GCA_963277665.1. NCBI lineage: Eukaryota > Viridiplantae > Streptophyta > Magnoliopsida > Santalales > Viscaceae > Viscum > Viscum album. Next base: position 1,868,044,610 of record OY728147.1, read on the forward strand.
TCCGACTGAGGACTAATGACTTAGTGGGAACGAGAAGACCCGGTATATTTCTTTACTGAATAGTAACCCTTCCCAATAGTTCCAATAGGTGTTGAACTACCCTGGGGGGGGGGGGTATATTCCATCAAAGGAGTTCTGTGTCAGTTTCTTCCTCTAATAGATCAACTATGTTAACTGTGAATCTACATGGAGTCATATTATCAATATCTCCTGACAAGTCAGTATGGTGCAAGATATAACTAAAAGGACGGGAATCGTACTACACCCAACCATATACCCGAATGTGGGGGGAAGGCTCATTGATAATTCCACGGAGCTATTTAATGCTCTGAATGCATCATTGCTGGAGGGTTCAGTGACAGCCATGGGAATCAGGGCTTTGGTCCACAAGGAGCATAGATAAGTCAACCATATGACATTGCTGGTCAATATCTTTAAAGTTTTCTTATCTCTTGTGGTAACATATTCACTAATAATGGATATGGAAGTGCTTCGCCCATAGGCTTTGGTGAAAACACAAAAATTCCCCCTGGGTAAGAGATTCTGGCACACTTAATTTCATGGTAGCGATTGGAAAAAACATCTCTAGGAAATGATCCACTACAAGTATGTCCCACAAGATCCTCAGCTTAGACTCAGGATCCATCTCTTGGTTTACCCACTCATCAACTTGGAGTGGTTGTGGGACTGGTATAAACACTGAATTAGACCGCTGGGATTTTAGACTTGCCGGTGGAGAATACAAAGAATGATATGATAGGCCACTGCATCTTGGGTTTTCCTGTGACAAATATAATGACTGTGCTACCACATCTCATTAATATGGATTAGTGACAATAGTTTCCACTACAGGGGATGCGGTTATTGGTGGTGGGTTATGTTTCTTTTCATCCTCTACCAATACCTAGAATAACTCTTCATGATAACTGGTCAAAGCATAGAATGACCCTATTGACGATAGGGAGGTTTGCACGACCATGACCTAGAAAGTGGCCAAATATTTCTCCTCCTGGATATATTGGTGAAGGGAAGTGGGAATCCTATGGACCTCAATTTCTAGAAGGATGAGGCTCATATTCCTCATTCATTCCCCGACCCTTGACATAGAGGACTGAGGTAAGGGTTCCATTGCCAAATCACATTCTCTCTTAGAATATGAAAATCCGAAGGGGTTAATCATGGTTTGAAACATCTTGATATTCTTCTTATGGTGTCAACGACCCACCCTACTACCTTGGGGTGGCTATTTGGGACATGGTAGGTTTTTGGCTTGATTTGAACCTTCAGTTGAATTAATGTTGGGGTGGAGAGGACTTTCGCTTGGGTGAGTCGGGGTGCAAGGAGCACCTGGAAAAAATGTCAAAGGGAACATGGGGAGGACCTTTGTGGTCCCCGAATGGCACATAGAGGGAGTCTCCATGGGAAGTTCTCGAATGTGTAGGACCCACACTAGAGCTGGTGGGAGCATGGGTAGGGCCTCCATTCTTGTTTCCTTTAGTAGCAACAGTATGAGAAAGGTCCTCATAATGGTCGAGATGAACATGGGTGGGAGCTCCATGTCGGGTGACATTGAAGTGAGTAAAACCTCTACTTCTCATACTTTTGGGATGAGGAGGACCTTCTTCGGTTTCTATAAGGACATGGGGAAGACCCTCATGCTGTCGGTTGTCCGGACATGTAGAATCTTCACATCAGCGACCTGTGACAGGAGGAACAACTCCATACCTGAGGTCACAGGTGCCAAAGAGGCTTCCATAATGGGGGTCAATATGGAAGGGATGACATTAACTCAAATTGATGGTGGCATGTGGAGGACCTCCATGCCACGAATGAGAGTGGGACGTACTTACGCTGTCATTAGTGGTGGCACGGGGGGGACCTCCATACTGGATGACGAAGCCGCAATTTAGTCTGCAACAAAAGCCACCTGTGTCCGCAAGAAAGAGAGTCATCACAACCTACCAGTGGGGTGGTTGGGGCCTCAATCCAGGATGAGTATATTGATTCCCTTTGGCAGTATGAATGGGAGATTGATGGTATGCCTCAGCAGTGGAACAAGACAAGGGATCCATTGATGATGACGCCCCTGGAAGGCATCCTCTTCAGCTAGCAACTGATGATGGAGTCAGGTTAAATGAACTTGGGATGGTGGTGTAGGTGCGTAACTCACCTTCTCCTCAACATGTGGGGTCAGGTGGCAGTGTTGACACATCCTGGTGGGAGCCCTCTTTTGTGGCCCATAGGACAAGACTACAACTGGGCTAGGCTAGACATTCTTCAGCTCATTGGATTAGGGGAGGGGGCCATCAAAGCGTTCTGGGGAGAGGCTTATAAAACGATTGTAGGTTAGAGTGGGGAGTAGTGGATCCCTGCGCGGCCCTTGGGGTTGGTGGCGACGGTGTGGAATGTAAGCCTCTATGTCATGTCGGGCCATAAACGAGTTTGGGATAATCCTCTCTTCCTCATATCGTCAGACGAGAACATAAATCACCCTTCTATAAATGATTTCAGAAGGGAAGATATGGAATGGTCACCCAACGAACGTTGATGTAGAGGCCATCATAGAATAGATGAGGCTTTGTGGGATTGATGAGTTAACTTTTCCCCGACCCCTGTGTTGATGGGTGGGTGATGATCGGTTCCCTGTCACAATAGCTTGGGTCATAAAAAGTAGAGAGATTCAACCATTAGTGCTGAAAAAAAGTGACGTAGAGTACCCCAAATCCACTACATATTCCATGGTTGGTAAGAAAGATCTATTCTAACAATGTCGTATATTGGGATGTCCAATGTTCAAATGCCCTAATTTCTAGTGACTTTCACTATAGGCCCACTATTTTCTTGGTGAAACCTAACACTGGATAACTGGATCCGGTGACATACTAATACACTGATGTCTTGAACACTACAAATATCAACATTTAGGATAATAAATTCACATTGGTTTCACCTTTTTGGTTTCTGAAGCTTTCTCTAGGGTGTACATCTATCAGTCAAGGAGGACATGCTGATCTTTTTCCCCACATTATCACCTTCCAAAGGCGAGCGACATTCGTCGCTTATTTAGGGATGTTTGCTCTTTATTCGAAATGGGATGATGGGATGTTGGTTCCTCCTTCCATGGATTCCTCCTCAAAACTCGTCACATGGTACGGGTATCCCTCATAGACTTAAGATGTTGTTCATGAAACCCTTTTAAGTGCCATGTCTTCATGGATGCCAATTAATTACATTTCTCCTATCAGAATATTCCAAGGGGTCAAGTCAGGGCAGTATACTTCGATCGGAGGAGTAGTCACATTGAAAATCTCTGGAATATATGGACGTTGGAACACTGATGTTCCTGGGTTTATTCCCTTTATGATAGGGCTTCTCGAGGACATGGAAGCCCGAGGCATCCCACATCAAGTGTGGGGAATAATATGCCATAGGAATGTATCTGATGTTTTCCTCAACTTCCCATGTTTAACATGGGGTATGCCTCGAGTTTAATGTCTAGCGGAGATGGATCAAACTGATTGGGACAATGATAATAGTGGATCAGATGGGTGAAAACCCATGAGGGAACACTGATTTTGGGGCTAACACGTGGTTAGTCAGCTGATTGCTTCTAAGATCAGTGAGAAAGTTGGTGATATGATTTCATCAGGATGTGGTGGCCAGGGTAAGAATCAGAATGAATATGGATGGTTGAGAGTGGATGGATAATGAGATGGAACTGACATGAGGACAACCGTAATGTTTGGATTGATCATAGAAGAGACCTATTATGTATCCCAATGGAAGGGAATCAAAGTACATGTAGTTTGGTGGGGTGATGGGACAGCTGAGGAGGTAGCCTATGATAATGGACGCCTGGTTGGTACTTGAAGCAAATGGAACCCCTAGGATGGGGTGTGACCTTCACGAAACAAAAAGGCTCAAGGGAGAGACCATGATAGGACTTGATTGATGTTCTTGAACCTTAGGGATGCTTCCTTTGCATCCTTGTGTTAGTGAATAAAAGTTCATGTAGTTCTGGATGGGGGTATAGAATCATGGTGTACACATAAGACAACAACCCAATGATATATTGGGGCTTATACGTGGTTAGCAGCCCGGGTTGGTCTGAGGCCTGAGGGGCAGACCAGAGATGTGGGTCCCAACATAGGGGACTACACCGGCTTACCATCAATTATGGATTACTACAGCTTACTACTGGTTGAGGTTCTAATATCTTACCACTTGTTGGGGCACCAATATCTTATCGCTGGTTGGGGTTCCAACAGCTTACCACTGGTTGAGGTTCAAATGGGTTACAACTAGTGGGGGTTCCAATAGATTACCACTGGTTGGGGTTCCAACGGCTTACCGCTGGTTAGGGTTGAACCTTAGGGAGGCTTCCTACATACACTGTCCAAGGGACAAGGATCAAATCCCATGTAGTTCGATAGAATTCAATTTTACTTAATAAGATATGATAGGGGGGAGTACAATTTAACATCATGCAGGATGAGGGTGGAACAACCTGGAGTGGTTGGGAATGATGGGTGTTGGGCTTGAACCTCATGTAGGATTCCTACGTACCTTTTCTAGGAGAGAAGGATCAAAGTACACATAGTGTGGAATGAGGGATACAATCTAACTTCATGGGGGAAGAGTGGGAACTGACATGAAGGGGTTGGGAAAAGTAGGTGTTGGGCTTGAACCTCAATGAGGCTTCCTACATGCCTTTCCTAAAAGAGAAAATATCAAATTCCATGTAGTTCGGTATCTTACAGTTTAATGTCATGCAGGAAAAGAGGGGAAATATTGTTTAACATCATGCAAGATGAGGGTGGACTGATGTGGAGTGGTCGAGACCAATGGGTGTTGGGCTTGAACCATATGGAGAGTTCCTATGTACCTTTCCTAGGAGATAAGGATCAAAGTCCAAGTAGTTCGATAGGGTCTGGGGCTTACATGCTAAGGTGGACCAGGAAGGATGACATGGTCAATGCTTACTCTAATCCCACACGATTCATGCTTGGTGTGAGAAACAAGAGGTACAAAATACATGAAGATCACGTCATGAAAGGTGCGTACACGGGAAGTGGAGTGGGGATTACACGTGGTCAGCAGCCAAAAGAGGAAGCATGTGATTATGTGTGGTTAATAGCCTAGAGATATAGATATTGAGACTTAATCTAGGATGGAGGACTGATGGTGACAAAGCCCAGATAGAGAGTGATGGGGTAACAAAGATCCCAATTCCCATCTATCTAAATTATTTGTCACAGAAGAATATAGGAGGAGAATGGATTCTAACACCCACAAGAAAGGATAGGGGATTACACCAAGATGGTTTCCCTTTACCATGATAAGACACCACTCCATCAAAGAGGATCTCATTCCATGGGAGGAAGATCTCACTCTTATGTGGACGAGCGGGCGTGGAGAATTTACAAGGTGGGGAACCAGTGTATGATGCACAGGGTGAGGCTACAGTTTAATGTCATGTGCTGAGGATGATGGTTCTTGGTAGTTTAACGTCTTGTAGCTCAGATGAGACGGGTTCACTTTTCACCCCTATGAATTACGTGACTGATACCTACTCACCATTAAGAATGGGAAGGCATCAACAATGCTGTGGCGGGGAGATGTTATGGAGTGATCCATTGAGGTGACAACGTTACCATGGTTATGCAAAGAAGCAATAGCTGTTAGCAGGCCTATGAGAAGAAGGATAAGGCCAAGAAACACAATTTTAAGAACCACCCAAAACACCTTGAGGTCACTTCGTTTGGACATGGAGGGTCATACGAGATAAGGGTTTTCAAATAAAATGGGTTCAAAAGAATGGAACTTGTGAAAATTTGGTGCTAGGCTTATTATAGGGACTCTACGAAGGGGTATGCTTTGCGATGTGGGGTGGACAAGCCTAGGGATAGGTTATAAGTGCATATAAAGGGTGATTTTTGATGTATAAAATATTTTTCAGAATAGGACATCATGGAGAAAGGGTACCTTACAAAGCATAGCATTTCAAATCAATGTGCTTCGCACAACACAGTAACATTGCCTTAGCATGCGGTTCACAAGTGTATGAAGGGTACATGGAGAAACATGAGTTCATTGCAAAGACTCGAGTCTCCTTAGGGTTCTCTCTCCTTCATGATAGCCCATGGGCTCTGGGACGGTCATCCCTGCTTGATGAGGGGTTTTATTTGAGATAAGGGAAAGGAATTTCGCATTACTCAAGTACCTTGAAAAGATCATTTTTCTCGAGGTTTTGCAGAGCAGGAGGTCCTTCATGATATGAGACCTAATAAGGTGAAAGGTTAGGGTATTCATCTTTCGGGTATGAGCGAAGCCAAGTATTTATAGTAGAGGGGTGGTGCGAAGCAGGGAAAGCTCCGTGCGAAGCCACATGGTGATCCGCGATCGGTCACGGACTACGTCAAGTTTTTCATAACTGTAGAGTCGACCGTCATTACCTCTCCAACACAAAGATCTCCTTGGTTCCCTCTACGGTGCTCACAGAGGATTCTGTAAAATTCTAAAGGATCACAGAGGTTGATCCAGTCCCCTCCATGATGCGAAGTTCACGATCAATTGTGTTGTAACTACAGAGCATCCCACCTCTTTTACACTGTGACAACCGCAGAGGGGGCTTTGGCTTCGCGTCGACCGTAGTGCTGAGGGGATCTGCGAATGCCGTAGTGCTCAGGGGATCTTCAAAAGCTATTGTACCTAGGGGATCAAGGAATGAAAATCATGAGGGATCCCCTTTGAAATGGGTTTCCTCTTTGCGCCCTTTCCCTCTGCACTTATTTTGGGGCCAACAATACTTTTTGTTTAACCCAAGATAAATCCATTTTTAGCCTAGCCTCAATAATTTTTTTACTGTTTTCACTATTAATGTTGTAAAAAAATTAATGTAAGTTAATAAATAATATAAATTGGATTGAAACCAAATATGGAATCCATTTTTTAATTAAATTCATATAATTAGAAAATTTAATTTTAAAATTAATCCAGAAAATACAACCAGAAAATATTGTTTCAAAGAGAAAATGTTAAATTGTTTTCAAAGTTTTCATATAAAAATCATATATTAAAATGGTCCCAATGATCTAAACTAGATTAATAGAAACATAATTGGAATAATATTACATAAAAACCAATTGAATATATAATTTATCATTATAAATAAATTAAATTAAAGGGTGTTATTAAATTAAAATTCAATATTTTCCACTATTCATTGTGAAATGAAACATTTCCGAAAAATTCCTAAAATTCCTCATAATATATTTTTGATTTGTTAATTTAAAAAATAATTTTTTTTTTCAAATATTTTTTCTAATAGTGGTGAAAAATATAATTAAATTATGTGTTCAAATAGAGACTAAACCTCCATTTAGAAAAAATAATTTTTTTCAGAAAACATTTATTTTTGTTTTAAAGGATTCTTATTTTATTTATAATCAATAGATAACCAAAATTTTATTATTTAATTAGTACTATTCTTACCTGCTAATTTATGTGCTAGGTTATAATTTTTTACTATATTATAGTTCATTTCAACTCAAGGTTACATGTTATATAATCTTCCAATGAGATTAAATTCAATGAAATATATTTCATGGGTTGTTTAAGATCAAGGATTTGTGTTGTATATGCTATCGAATAAAATGTTCTTATGTTTTGATTTCAGGGTTTTACATTATCCCCACTTTAAATAAATTACATCCTCTCAATTAATACTTGATCTCAGTAATAATGGGTTTAGAATTTTGAAATACCATTTTTGAAATCCCATGTCATAATTAGAGCTAATAAGACATGATCTTAATAAAAGAGAAAGGTAATTAAAAAGGATACATACTAAGAGTCCAAGTAGGGTATGTTCTTGTGGGAAATGAAATCATGGACATTGAATAGAATACTTATGCGTATGGATTAATGGATAGTGATAGAGGTCATTTATCACAAAAAAGTGGGTGATCCAAATAAGGTTAAATATTATATAACCATAAACAAATGTGGTGTGAAAAAGGTAATTGACAACTCAAAAATGACGATAATAAGACAAATGTTTTTTTATATATCCTCTTCTGAGAGATTATGAATTTTTTCACTCTCTAAGAATATATGGAAATATAATTACTTTTTATATTTTTATTTCATCAGTATAGTTTCACCCTTTGGTTGTGGTTTTCTAAATTTCTACGTAATCTCCTACTAAAAGAAATGAATATTAAAAAAATGAATCATTTATTCCTAGAGGACAAAAATTAACTTTTAATAGATCGTAAGATCTGTAAAAGACATGACACTCCTAGGATCTCTAGTTATTATTGTGAAAAATGGTTGACACAGGTTATCCAATATGCATGAATCTCTATGTTGTGAAGTAGTACATTAATATCTAAAACATTGTCTAAAGTTCAACTTATACAATTTCATAAATGGTTAATCTTATGTAACTTTCAAAATATTATGATATATATATTTATAAATAAAATCTATTAAGTTTAAAAATGAACTTTTCATTAATCCCCCAAACAACATGTAGTAGCTCTTAGTTATCCCATCTCAAACATGTGGGTACCTTCATCATGTATTTTCTTAAAACATTGTAAAAACCTTAATTACTATAAATGATTATAAAAAACAAGAATTATTACTTATTATTTATTTAAAATATAGATTATTGGTTATATTACTTAAATGAAAAAATTATGTAGACTCCATCATTGATAGTGTAAAACACATTTTCAATAAATAACTAATCAGTCCCAATGTAGTTATTAATATCCAATTTAATTTATCCATATCTCCTATCTATTTATCCTAAAATCATACATTTATAATATATTATTGGTAATCTTTCACTCAATCATGTGTTTATTAATTAAAACTTTCCACTAATTAAATTTTCTTGGTCATTCGTATTGTTCAACATATGATTTCAAATCCTTAATGGAAATGTAAAATAGTATAATACATATTCAATTATAATTATTATTGCCAATATATAATTTATAAAATTATAATATTACATAATTATTCAATCCAAACACAATAACATTAATCATTCCACTTCATATGTGCCAATAACATAAGGCTGACCATGATCCATTAACTTATTTTAAGGTATATTACTTTCATTCTTGGGGAATTCATTTGTGAATTGACCCATATTCCTATATTTGAAGCATTAAACATTTAAAAATTTTCTCATTCACTTGAAACTACAATCATGATGGCCTTTATCTCTACAATTTTATACAACTCTCATTCACATCAAGAAAGTACCAGGGTGTTCCTTTCCCCAATAATCACTTGTAAGAAAACCCGCCTTTCCCTTATTCTCCATTTACATTTTTTTTATTTCTAATCCTATTATTCTCTAGATGCTCTTAAAATACAAAATTATTGGTGAATTATTTCTCTATCTAGTTACAACATAAAAATATTTCATTATATAAACAAAACATTTTAGATACTAGTGCCATTCAGATACATTGCTTAATCCCTTTATATAAATGTTAAATACTGCACTCCATATTGAATATTTAATCCATAGGATACCTTGGTAACATTTTAAGGGTAGATTAATACTCTATAACACTTTATTTTTATTATTTTCTTTAATATAATGAAGTTTTTATTTATCTCATTTATTTATGAAAAGGGATATATTTTTTAAATAATGTCTCCTTAAAATATTTCTATTGTATGAGTTATATTTCCTTTTCCTCAGTATTTTGGATTAATGTTTAACAGTGATCAACATTACCTTTGAGAAAATCTAGTGCAAGAGTAAAATTTTACTTTTAATTACATCCCAAGGCTGTAAATATCTTTTCAGAGACATAATCTATTATTCAGTTACCATTGCACTAGTAATACCACAAAATTATGGGTAATTTTATCAAATAAAGCGACACAAGATTGGAAAATCTTATTGTGGAACATGTTTCTCCATTTTTGCAAGGTTATTTTTCATAATTTTATTACGATTCCCTAATATAGCCATAATTTTCTTATTTACAATACCATCTATACTAGATTCCTCAGCATGTAAATCACTACATCAACCATGAACATCAAAACCCTTCTTCCTTCCATGATCCATTTCAAAAAAATGGAATATACTATATTAGATCGTAAAATTCAAATTTTTAAATAATAATTTATAATTATAAATATGGTGTATAACATAGCATAAATTAGAAACTTTATGCATCATGAACTTTGTTTCTTTGGGGATATATTTATTTCTAAATCATTCATAATGTTTTGTAAGGAAAATGTGAATTACACTATGCATATATCATAGAAGTGTTAATCCAGATGCACAGTAAGGACCATTATCGTTTACTATGTGGTGATTTAATCAATCCAAATGAACCCTTTTCATAGTTATTTCCCATTGGTTCCCATATTCTAGAAGCACATCCACTTGTAGTATCTATAAATGGAAGTATTGCTACAAAAAAACACATAATATCTTCTTTATAAACACATTAATATGTTCTTATATAAATATCCTAAAAATTATAACATAGCGTTTTGTTCCCGAATCTATGTTTTTCTTATTATAGTTCTTAAAATTTATTATAAAACTCTTCTGTTACAAACTATAGTGACCCTGACACTAGTATCCCAGATTCAGTATCTTCTTTATTACATTTTTATAATATACAAGAAATCATATCTTGAAGGACTGAATAGTATAAAAGTCTTGGTATACTAGACACATATATGATTCTTGAATTAAATTTTCATATAAAAATTACATCACATTTTTTCAAGAGTAACATTATTTCCTATATAATATCCTTGTATATCAATCACAAAAAACTTTATAAATTTTTGGGAGTGGAAAAAAATAATGGTTATCTCAAATTCTTAGTATTGGTTATGTATAACAGAAGATATCATGAATCAATAAGCATTATCAATAAGGAATGGTAAATGACTAAGCACACATAACATGTTATAAAAAATAAAAAGGAAGTGAATCCGGAGAAAATATTAATGTGAAATATCATAAATAGTAATCAGTATGGGAATGTATATAATTGAATACACATTGTATTTAATAAATTAAATCAATATAATAAAAGGATAAGGCATAATAAATATGGAAATGAAAATAACTGAACACACATTCCATGTAATCAATAATTGAGAATGAAACAGAACCATATATAATACGATTGTGAAAATATAATTGATAATAACAACTGAATTATTAATAAAGGAAATGATTAATTATTGGGCATCGAGTATCACACACATGATACCTCTACCGTCAAGACCTTTCATAAGATAAGTTAAAACTACCTGGTAGAAACTCATTTGGTTTGTACAAATAATTTTATTTAATCTTACTAATTAACCTCATCAGAATATCAATACATCAATGGTATATAAATAACTATCCCCCACCCATGTTGGTATGTTTAAAAAATTCCTCGTATATTAAATACTTAATTTTATCCATGAAAAACACTCCTTACCATTAAACATAGGTTTTTAAGAATGAATATAGAATATAAATATTTCCCTAGTCAATCAAAAAACATTCAACGTAAAAAAATATATAAATAATATAAGATTTAATAAATACGCATATCTATGGTAAATTATATGAATATTTAGGGTAAATTTAATGTTTACTTATCATAGGAAAGTTAATGTTCGCAGAGAAAGTTAATGACTACAAAAATGAATCAAAAAAGTGAATTTCAATAATCTATTGGGTAAAAATGATCTTAAAACATTCATATAAATACGAAGGATGGTATGAATACAACATATACCCATTTAAGTAATAATAAATTATTTTTTTAATTGATGAATATAAATAATGTAAAAATATCTTCAAAAACATTTTCACTAAAATATCCTTTTCATTTTGATAATCGTCTTTTAAAACTAAAATTTCAGAAAACAATTTGAAAATAATTTTCCTTGATAATCACTTTTAAAAAATATCAAATTATGTTTAAAACAATTTATTGTAAGTGATGGATGGAATCTACTTTCATTCTGTACACGTTAAAATAATGATTCCATTCACATTTTTAAAAAACGCCACATGACCATTTTTTTAAAAATGATATGAATTTTCCTTAATTTTTTTTTCTAAAAAGAAAAAATGGGTATAAAAATCATTAATATATTATTTTATATGGTTAAAAAGATTTTTTAAAACATTTCTGAAAATATCTTTAGAAAACAAGCTTTTGGAAGAAAATGATTTTCTGACCGAAGAGAGAAATGAAGTCAGATTTTAATAAAAACAATTTCTCATCCATTTTAGGTACCAAAAGATGAAAATAATAATATTATTTGAAAATATAATGAATAAATACATTATAACAATATTAAATTATTTTATTAAGAAATGGTGAAATAATATTGTTTAATTGAAATTCGAGAATAAACAATCTTGATTTGAATGAGATTGTGAAATAAACCATTACAATGACTATAGAATTGAAGTGAGAATTAATCAATCAATATAATATGTGTATCAACTGAAAATACATATAAATAACTTTAAAATACAACAAAATATAATCAATAGTCATTTTACTCATAATTTTTGAATATCAAAGATAACGAAGTAATATATCCCAATGAAAAAAAATTATGTTATGAAATTATTTTCCACTTGGTAATTATCTATTAAAATAACCTTAGATGAAATAATACTAATTTAAACTCAAAATACCATGAATTATTATGTATTAAAGGTATTTCATGTAAAATGAGATGTATATACACTGTATAAAATAAATTAGGTGCATAACAATAAAATATTCTTCAATAAAGGGAAATTGAGATGAAGTCCCTTAACTAACACTTCGATTTGATGAACATGATTTAACCTACTGTATAGTTTTTTAAAAGATGTTACTAAATTATTATTGAAGCATATTAATATTTATAATATTATATTTTATTCATTTATAACATCTTATCACTCTTCTATTAATAAGATTTCATTATTTTCATTGTTTTGGGTGTTAATTACCTTAATTTCTCATGTATGTTTCTTCATGAATGATATGATTATTGAGAATATTATATTGTTATATCGTCTCCAAAATAGTATTAATGACATAATTATCAAATTTATAAATAAATTATACTTTTAAAACCAATCATGAATGATGGTAATAAAAAATGAAGTGTGTTATGATCATAAAGATGGTAAGCCATACATACATGTGGGTAACATTTTGATTTTTTGATGATCACTATAGGAAAATATAAGTAATACTATATCATTACATAATGATCCTAGTATTATATTATTTCCTTAAATGTAATTATATATATATATCATCCATGTGGTGTGGTGATGACAAGATAGGAATATCACTTCATGTAGGTTGTAGTCCACATTTACACAAATGATTTTACCATTTTTAAGTGAGTGAAAAGGTAAGAAATAAAATGATATATTATATTTTAAGAATGAATATTTTTTCATTAATATATTAATTATTTCATTGATATCTTATATGTTCATTAAAATTATCCTTATTACTTCCCATGTAAAGCGTTAGTGAAAGACAAATCACATCACTTCACAAGGTGGTGTACCTCTATAAACATGAGAAACGATATCATATCCCCTTAAAAATTAAAATTAAAAGGATAAATATGAAATAATTAATCTATAAGAAAAAAATTATTTTATAAATATAATACATATACTTTATATTCATCATAATACCAAACAATGATTGTTGGTTATAGAAAAATGAATGACATTGGTCCACGAGGCGATAGTCTACAGTACACATGAATGATGATTTCATAGCCCATTTGATATAAGTGGGTATTTTTTTGGGAAATATCCTTATTATAGAAAATATAATTATATTTTATATAGTGAGGTTATTATATCATCATGTTTTAATAAGAACTGAGGGAGGTGGAGGAAGAAATAAAATAAAAAATGATCATTGAAGAACGTTACCTCTAATTTGGGTAACCTCCTTAGGTTTGCACTGAAATACTTCATAGAATGGATTTATTCCAAAAAATAAGGCTTCTAGGATGAGTTTATTGAATTTTAGAAATTATTTTGTATGGTCTTGGCTGAACCAAAAGTGTGTGATGGTGTGAAGAAGATAGTATAAGTGGTGGACTTTTATAAGTTAGGTGAGTGGCATAGTTGTATGTTTTTTATAAAAAAAATGTGTTACCACATTTTTAACAGGAAAAAATGAACCAAAAAGTATTATTATAGATTCATAAACATTATATGGTCTAAATATAGACATATAATACATTTTATATAAGTGTTTAGGTCATTTTAGCCATTATATTTTTTGTTCAACCTTCAGTAAATCCATTTTTACCTTAAACATGATAAATAATTTTTAATTAATTAACTATTAATTTTGGATAAAAATTATGTTTACCATATTATATAATATGAATTATTCTTATTCCAAATACAAAATCCATTTTTCCATATTAAGACCCTTAAAGTGGTAAAATTTAATTTAAAATTAATCCAAAAGATGCGATGATAAAATAGGGTTTCAAAGAGAAAATGTTCAGTAGTTTGCAATGTTTTTTTAAAATTGAACATAATTAAAATGAAATAAATTTTATTAATGGATATATTATTTAACTAAGTTTACTTTAAAACCAATTAAAAATATAATTTAACATTTTAAATTATTTTAGAAAACTAGTTTCAGTTAAACTTCAGTATTTTTCACTATTTATCGAAAAATGAATCATTTTAAAAAACCCCAAAACATAGCCCTAAGTTAATTTTAATATTTAATTTTTTTTATTTTGTGAAATCAATTTTCCAAAATTTTTAAAAATTAATTTTAAATTATGTGCTTAAATTGTGACTAAACAGTCTTTAAGAAAAAATATAGTTTTTCAGAAAACATATATTTTTCATTTAAATGATTTACATTTTATTTATAATCAATAGATAACCATAATTTTCATAATTTAATTATTACTATTCATCTACACAAATTTAATGGTTAGGTTATAACAATTTACTATATTATGGATTATTTTAACTTGGGGTTTCTTATTTCATAAGATATCAAAGAAATTAAATTTGATGAAATATATTTGTAGGGTGTTTAATATCAGTGTTATGTTTTTAATACTATATCAAATACAATGTTATTCTTTTATAATTTTTGGGTATTAAATGAATTTTGGATTTAGTCAAGGATAAGAAACATTTTTACTACAAGACTGTTCTGTTATATCTGACCTAATTTTCTTGAGTAATTATTCTCAAGAGATGATATCCTTGAGTGTATTCCTTCTTTCCAGTATCATAACATGACATCATGGATATAAATAATATTATAATTATCATAATTTATATTATGACAAAACAATACTTAATAGGTGTTATTCCAAGAACATTAACAAATTGTTTCATATTTTACACTGCTTCCTTAGCTACCTCAGATGCTGTAACACACTCGGTATTTGTAGACATGGATAACACTATCTTGAAAAATATTTTTTTTCTTATTACCTTATCCATGTTAAGAAATTATATCATATAAAACTATAATAATAATATCTTGTGTCCCCTTATAACAACTATACCTTTATCTCCACATACTTGGAATATATTCTATACACATCTTGAAGTATACTTGGATAGTTCTAAATGCTTCTCTTATAGTTCTCCTAGATACAATTGATTTTTATTTTCTAGAAAGTTTATATTGAAAATATTATTTTTTTTACATATCATGGAATACATTATTGATCCATCACATAAGCATATATAATTCAAATAACCACATTATTCTACTAATATATCCCAAACATGTCTACATGGAGAGATTTATGCCATGTTATATTGGTAATAATTCTATATAAAACTTTTCCAACTTCTATATTATTAATACCATGACAATATATATTCATTTAATTGGTCTAAGAAAAAGTTTAGTTCTACCTCAGAAGATATCATTTTCTAAAAATATGTTTTCTAATTTAAGTCAATATATAGAGAGTTATTTCATTTTGGTCCTAATTAACTGTAATACCAATAAATGTTTTTCCATTTTTAATAAAACATACATTGAAAAAAATGGAACTCACATTAATAACTTTTAGAAACATTTAAAAATTTATCTCCAAATTAATATTCTATAACATTTATTATTAATTTAATCCAAAACTATATTTCTATAACTTTCACTCCTTATTGAAATTTCATAGTGTTATAGACCTCTTCTAGCTGTTTTGTATAGTAACCTTCCATGACTTGTGGTCTTGACATCCAATTATCAATAAAATGATCATAAAACGTAGCTATGATTAGTAAAATCCTAATAGATTTAGGAATAAAGACTTAGTATCATCAATAAAGCCTCATTGGTACTACACATGTACCATATATATATATTTTCACTTTAATGATGACTGTAGTATTAAAAATTATAAGCCCCCTATACTTTGATACATGGAATCCATTATTAAATATTAATCATTTAATGTCCCTGACATGGAATATAATTAACTTGTTCCCTAAGCCGGGTCACCGCCTGACCTCAAGCGTGCCTCCTCATACAACGGAGGTTGCAACTAGCAGTGAGGGTATAAAAGTCATGTAGGGAGACTATACCCTATTTACTAGGGTAAGACATATTATAAAATAAATAGAACAGTGGAAAAAAATAATAACTAATAAACATGAAAAAATTACCATATCGCAAAACTGGGTACAAACCACAACCAATAGTAAATAAGTCACGTCTTAATGATGTACCAAGTGGTCAAAACCAAAAAATAAATACTATAACAGAATCCCCAAAATGGTCCTAACTTAAAGTCTGGATCCTCATCCATGCATATCCAAAGCCTGACTCAATCCCCAAACATCAAGCCCCTTCCCTTATCATAACCTACAACAATGAAGTCGGCTCGGGTACCCAACGACAGCCTAAGCAGGGTGTGAGTAAAACATAATAGGCCACCACCAATGTTGTCTACAAAATATCTCATTTAATAGATAGTGCATGAATTTAAAAAATAAATGATAATTAGACAACTAAAACTCAGTTACTATTAGTTAAAAAGCAGTATATTATCCCTTTATATCATTATAACCATTTCCATATTTTATGATATTTTCTTTAATTAATCTATTTTCATCATGTGTTCCATGGTTTTGGCATATTCATCATATACACATGGGTCTAAGGAAATTAATCACTATGAATATGGGAATAAGTAGATTAAATATCTCACTATGGATAAACACATCACAACAAACACATTATCCTCACCTCAAATCCTCAGTCCAGGTGGAATGGAATTATTAGGGGAATAGATCCTCCATTCTTGTACCTAAACCATACATTTTGGGGTAGAGTTTAGAGCCTCTGTCTAACTCAACCCATGGGATTAGAACCTCAAGTCGATACCCCACACTACCAAGAATTTTACACATGATTATCTATCCGTTCACCACATACATTTAATATCACAAGAAAACACAACCAATCCAGATAACAATCATATTCCACAACTATCAACATGAGAATTTATACTATGCCATAACCCCTTAAAAAGTTGTTCATTACATTACATAGCCATTTAGTTAAATCCCCATACTCATTACTTTACCCAATAAGTATATTAAAAAATCCCATATATTATCCAGTTTTCATCAATTACCATACTTAATCGCATTATCATTTCACATGTACAATTCATATATCACATAACACAACCACTTTATTACATTAAACCCACTGTTTATACCCCATAATTTTCATGTATTAACTCATTCAACATATTCATCAATTACCTTATTACATATCATTTAACACATTCCACATTTCTTATGCCAATGCCCATTTTCAGGTTCACCATTTCATATGAACTAATCCTCTTAGTAAAATCTAAAAAAATTCATTAACCATTCAAGAAAATATCATTTAAACCATTTTCCCATTTTCATGTAATGAAAAAAAACCCTTATTCCATTATAAATAATAGGCCTAACTACCCATGACCCATATTAATCATAAAATTACCAAAAAATCATGTTTATCTTAGGCTCTACCGAAGCACAATACAACATCATAATTAACGTTTATGTTATCCATGTTCGGGAAGGTCAGCACACCCCATGGGTGGTGCAAAATTGGTCAAATCGTCCTCAATGCATCCCACATGGATCATTAGGGGTTCAATTTGTTATATGGATTCCCATTTTACCTAATCTCACCATTGAATCCAAAAGAACTACAAGAAGAAGACAAGAATACAACCTCACATACACAAATCTACATATAAACTATGGGATATAACTTGTAGACCAATTAAGTCGAATCTAATGATGAACAGACCCTTAATAATATCAATAGATATAGATTCAAACAACATTAAAAGTCCCAAACTAGTATCCACTAAAAAAATACGGGTTTAGAGATTCAGAAGATGATCACCCAGGGTGAAAACCCTAATCCGAAAAAGAGAAGAAATGATGAAATTTTACTTACATGAGGCTTTGATCTGAAAATTGTGACACTAAAAATGGCCTAGAGATGAAGGATAATATCTATTATAATCCATTGATGGTTATTTTTCTTCACTAGGGTTGAGTGGGAGAGAATGGTAAGAAATACTGGGAAGAACATAAAAACCCCGTAATGGTAATTTTGTATTTTTATCAGCTTTACTAGGCCATAGGGTTTACCTGCATAGTTTTCCAAACCTCGTGCAAGACTCTCTATAAGGGGAGTTGAGCCACAAAATTACTTGGGGAGTTAGTAAATTTTGACTAACCATGCACCATCCATGTGATATACTACTATCTAAAATTTCTCCCACCCCACATGGTTAACTTAATCAAGCGCCAGCCGTGTGCCAACTATGCACCATGTTCAAGTTGGACCAATTTTCCCTTATTTCTTGTTCTAAACCCCATAACACCCCCAGGACCCTCGAAATTTTGAGAATACATTCATTAAAAAAATATACATAAACTAAAATTTAAACTAGTATATACCTTCACAAAAATAAGGATCTTACAACTAAACCACCTTATAACAAATTATTATAGAGCTACCTTCCCAAGTATCAATAAGTAACTGAAACAATGTGATCATGACACTAGGCCACCTATCCATTCCCATTTCCATGTTTCGTGTTGAACATTACAATGCAACCACAAAATTTGAACCAATGTCACAGTCTCTCCCCATAGGAATTTCTCAGTACAATTCATAACAATAACCCAATAGTCCTATAAGAACATAACGATTCTTTCCATACATCAACTAATATGAATACATGGTAAAGATTTGGTAACACTATTTAATTCAAATCACATGGAAATTCACACACTGCTTCATATCATTATGAAGGAACCATTCGACACCCCGTCAGTCTAATCCTCTTAGAAACTATTTCCCCGAAACACTTGGCACCATTTTACTTGCCTTTAATAACATAGATGTGACCAAAACCTGATACCACATGAAGGAAACTACATCGTACTTAAAATAAAATTTCTTGACTTACATTGATCCACCACTGATGTACTGATGATACCATTATATAACTATTCATCAAAACCCAACTAAATATTTTAGGGAACTCAACTGTTCGAATTTGAGACAACACTCACCATTAGGGCCACTCACCCAAATGGTGATTACTCAAATTCATCCAACTCAAAACCCTAATCATGTCATCAACTAACAACATGTCCATTATCATTCTATCCACCATATTCTATTTCTTTGCACCCCCACTATCGAAAAAGATCACCAGAATCTCAACTCAAATTTCACTTCACCCGACGTGTTCCCACTTGTTGCACCCAAAAATCCATGGGGACATTACCCAGCGTTGGAATCTAGTCATTCCATTTTAACCATATAGGAGGACATCGATGCACCATCCATGCGAGGAATAAATTCAACATAACCTTACTCAAGTATGAATTAATTTATGAATCGAAATTTTTTCTACGAAATCAAACCATATGTGGGTTACTCTCACCACACTAATTCAAGTTTACTCTATCCAGTTAAACCTCACCTATTGGTTTGTCACAGAACACCCATCTTCCACTGCTGGCACACTACCCCCTTTTTACCTTCCCAAGGTTTTTACTAACTTTAATCCTACCACTATCATCCAATAAACCTATCGAGGTCATTCCCTGACTTCTGGTATAATTTATCCACCACTGTATCATTACCCTCGAAACCATTATCAAGCTTCACTACCCCCATTAACATCCCTACAAAAAAACTTCTAATTTTCAGACACCATCAAAGAAGGCTAGGTTCTCACCCAAAAATGCTCTAAAATTATAAATTTACTTCCCATCCCAAATAACCATTGAATGTGATTTATAACTTTCCACATATGACCCCACTTCTAGATGAGCTGAACTATCCTAGGACAACTCATCCTGGAATGCTTAGCTTCACAATTTTCATGACTTTACATCACTTGGACAGGGTTCCCTCAAACAAGAAGACATTACAATACCACCTAAGTACACTCACATGAGTCTAATTATATTTTTTTGTTGGAGTTATAGAACCCAACATCTCATGCCACAACTATTGCCATATCTTACGATGCCCTTAAATGACTTCAACACATACATCTTAAAATTCATTTGGAACCTCCCTGATCCTGAAGAAAACACTTGGATACCTCATCAAAGACCCACATAGAATCTATGAGGATACTAACATGAACCCCATAGCTTCATAATTGGAATCCCAATGCTACTACATCAACTCAATGTTCTCCTCCCCACATCTAGAACTGACTAGTTACTCCCCACCATAGGACTGTCGTTATCATTTCTCTCCAAGTGGGATTCCGACCACCCTGTCTTACACTCGATCACAAGATGAACCCCAAAACATAGACATTGATATCTATATTTTACCCAAAACAAGAAAACAAATTCCACTTAGTTCCCATTCATGTATTCCTTGAATGGAACCCATGAAGTTCATCAACCTCGATATATCCTAAGGACCTTACACGAAAATCATCAATGGTGAATATATCACTATCTAGCTCCACAAATACTACCACATGAGCATAAATTCTATGATGTCCTCCTTCAACCAAAATACCTCCAATCTCATAGCATAAAGCTAGAGCTTCTCAACGTTCCTGGAATGATGTCAAAATGTTGGGAATGATCTTCACTAGATGAGGTGTGCTAAGATGTTTTTGAAGAAAAACAAAAAAAAATTATCCATTAATAATATCACCCCTCACAATGGGAAACTATGAAATGGAAATGATTCTAGGTTTCTTTACCGCAAAAATCCAATCAGCCCTTAACCACCATGCTCTAGCGTGATTTCCAACCAAGACTCACCACCGCTCCATGACCATCTTCCATGCCGTTGTGAACCAACATTTCCTGTGAAAATACTTTTACCACACCACTCAAGCTCTTTTGGTACTCCCATAACAGATAAAAATCAAAACAAAATGGTCTACCACACCAATCAAACCAAGAGTCTCCCAAAAAATAACCTTTACATGGGAATCTACCAACTCATTATTACACATTAAAAAATTCCTCTTTGTTAGTCAGCCTCATCATCCCCCATTCCTCCTCTACATCTCACCCATGTTTCGTATTTTGAGGCACCCGCATTGCTTCGCTATCCTCCCACGAGGTCACCATTGATTTTCCCGAATCTTTCAATGAATAGAAACAACTCGAGTCTCATCACCAACCATCAATCTTCCCATTTGTACCTCTAATCCAAACCCACACTAAGAAACATTCTTTGTGTCCTGCTACCAAGGTCCAAACATCCACCTATATGACTCACACCCAAAATCACTAGGAACCTCATATTTCCTCTCCCATAGGTCACCTTGAAGGTTGAATGATACCAACTCCCTAAACTGGATTCATAATAATATAAAGTTATCGATTCTCTTCCCAAACCACAAAAATTAAGTTGTGAATGAAGAATTGTTGTAGAATGACATTGTAACCCCCTTTTTGACACACACTTTTCCTTGTACACCAAAAAAATATTTCCTCTTGGTTCCACACTAAAGGTAACTATACTCGTATGTCAACACTATGAGCCAAACATACTATCTAAAATAAAAAACACAAATAACTAGGGTCCCTACTCAAAAGGTCACCAAAACCTAGACACTATCCATATGGTCTAGTATATAATCAATACAATCATGACCTACAAGAGTTTCCACCCTAACATTTTTGAACAACTCCTCACGACCCAAAGGCCACAACTCTTATAATATATCATAACTAACAAGGTCTCACAACCCAAATACATGGTCACAAACTAGATCACTCTTACTCCCCCAAACCACCCTATAAGGGTCGAATCGACAAAACAAGGAATACCCACTACCCAGTTCGACCAAAAGTTTCATCATTACACATCCCTATTATAATTAACTTCACCATTTTAAACTCACGAATTCACATTTTTATCTTTAAATTTACCCAACATCTCAACATTCCTACCATATCCATGACCATAATATAAAACATATTCCTCATCAGACACTTCAAAGAATGATCAATAGGATTGAACCACATATAGAAGGATTTTACAATATCTTCCATAAAAAACCAACTTCGTATTCATTATCCCCATAATCATCACCACACTAAGAACATTACCCTCTTCTTTCTTAACCGGGGGCCATGTATAATAGGGGTAAACCAAATTTCTTAATCGAAAATTTTTATGTAAACATATTTTTATACCATTACCTATTTTAAAATGCATAATTTTATCTTAGGAAGATTTACCATCATCAAAATTGTTAAAATCATTATTTTAACTCATTTACTGTCACGACCCGTCCTCGGGGCCGGTGCTGTGACTACCCACGCCCGCCTTTCATAGGCCAGGGGTTGGAGACTAGAAACAAAGGTGTAAATCTCGATAAAAGGGAAGGAATTGCCTTTATAAAGTAAACAAAAATTACAAAGTACACAAACTGAAGTAAACACTAAGTAAACTGAATACAAAAGTAAGTGCTGGAAAGTAAATGGGCCAGAATACAAACCCAATTGGAAGTAAATTACAACTGAAAAGAAAGTACAATAGTAGAAAAGTAAATCAGCAACTCCGAGATGTCCTCTGGAAATACCACCTGAAGAGTGGGTATAGATAGTCTCCTCAGCTCCTCAGCTCCAGTCATCCGCTCCGTGTACGTCCCGTCCAGTGATCCACCTCCAGGTACCGTCCAGCTCCATGAGCCTCCACCTCGAACAGCGATGTCTGTCGTCTGCATCCAACACAACGTAGTGCGGGCATAGACCGTGCAGGGGTGAGCATACAATACTCAGTAGGGACCCCGAGACCCCCAAAGGTCTCCCAGAATCCACGAAGGATAAACCACAAAGGAAAGATACAATCACAAATTATTAACCAACTCTACTTAGGTATATGCCCATACATATACCTAAGTCATCAATTCCAGTTCTGCTCCAACTCACGAGCCCAAGTTCAACCCAGTCCACACAGGAAATCACAACCCAAACCACACAGGAAGTAAGTCAATCATATCGAAGATAATGATTGAAAAGTCAAGACTCAGCTCACACAGGTATACACTTCGTAAGGTGATAGACATGATCAGATGTAGCCACTGATTCATCTAAGCTGTTGGACCCACATAGGATATAAGACCAGCTATGCTGTCAGACCCACAAAGGATACAAGACCAGCTACTCAGCCAGACCCACATAGGATATAAGTATAGAGTCAAATACTGCCATACCCACATAGGATACAAAAACAATAATCATCATCATTGAACCCACGGAGGATCCCAGTATGGTCGTCGTCACTACTGAACCCACAGAGGATCAAAGTACAGTCATCTTTTATACCGAACCCACGGAGGATCCAAGTACAATTGTCATCGCTACCGAACCCATGGAGGATCCAAGTACAGTCGTCATCGTCATCGCAGTCACAGCCAGCTCTAGGATTCCCGCACACAACATGCTCGATTTCAGGAGGGTCCGCTGCACGATCCAAGGGGTCGATACATCAACTGTCACGAAGTCCATAGTTGATGTATCACAAAGTTATGTCTCATCAAAAGGAACTCAATGCGATATATGATGCGTCAATTGGACGCCCGGTCTGAGAGTTATTGGTTTTTTCGTCCTAGGGGCCCGATTGGTTTTTAAGATAAAACCAACATGACCGTACTCTAGATACATCCAAACCTTGAGTAGAGTGAGCCAAAAAAAACCATCTCACTGAGAGGAATCCAACAAAGTCGATGACACATCAATCGGACGTCCGGAGATCTAGTATTAAGTGTTTCCGCTCCGAGGGCCCAGTTGTTTTCGTGTTCGAACCATCCCGGCCATACTAAAAGTTCTGTGAAACCTTGAGTGCAATACACAAAAATGACTATCTCGATTCAAGGATCCCAACTCAACTGACGCAGCATCGGTCGGAGGTCTGTAGCCAAAGTTACATGCCTTTGAACGGATCTACCCGAAAATAGGGGGTTTGGGCCCGGTCTGACCTGGCCCAATACCCCCTGTGTCTGCCCAAACCGGGTCCAGGTCCAGCCCAGTTGGGCGCGGCCCAGCCTGGCTGGCGCGGCCCGACCCTCCCAGTGCGGCCCGGTCTGGCTCGGGGGTCCAGCCCGGCACGGGCGGCCCGGCCCGGCCCGGCGCGGGAGGTCCGGCCCGGCGCGGGCGGATGCGGAAGGGGAGGGGGCAGCCCCCTCTCATTTGGAAATGGCGGACCCCTTTCTGTGGGGCCCGCTCATGCCATCTGTCAGGGGTTACAACCCCCGGATTTCCCGAAAAACAGCAGGCCGTAATGGCCGGCCGGAGAGCCACCGTAGGACCCGCCGGTCCCACCTCCTGGAGCGTCGGTGGCTGGAAGTCCATCCACCCCCTTGCTGAACTGCCGCGACCATAGGCCATGACCCATGTCCGACCGGCGCGGCGCGACAGCGCTGTGGCCCTCTGCCGCGGCCCACCTCGGTCGCGGCCTCCTGGTGCTCCGGCGCCGCGCTCCTCCGCCGTGGCCCGCTCCGGCCGCGGTTCTCTCATTCTTGCGCGGTGAAATGGAACCGCCTCCATTTCAAGCCCTGAAGAAAATCAACAATAGAAAGGGGAGGAGTTTTGGCCATGTTCATGTGGTCTGTCCGCCTCCTGTTATATTGATACCAGGCGGCCAAAAAAAATTAACGAAGAACGTCAAATTAATCTCGAACGTTAAATAAACCCCTAAATCAGAGAAATTCGCGGAAGCTAGAGTCATGGAGGGTGGTTTCGATAACGGTGTTAATGTGCGCCCAAGGAGGGGATGCCATCCCACACCGGCTACTGAGAGGCGAAGGAACGACTCATCGATCACTCCTGGCGGTGACACCGTTCTTCCTTGAACTCTTGACGTTCATCCAAAAAAGTGATGGCATTCTTCAAGAGTTAGCGTTATCTCCCCAAATATCCTCACAAAACAAAACCCACAAAATAATATAAGGCTTTCTTTATTTTATTAACACATGACAAGCTTTTCATTACTTTAAAAACTCAAACTCTTAATTAAATTAAATGAATAGCTTTAATCAATCAATTTAATGTGAGAGTTGACTTGCAATAAAGATGGGGAGCGGGTGAGTTACAAATTAATGGGGGGGGGGGTTCCAAATTTAAGAGGGGTTAGAGGAAATTGAAGGGGTGGGGATCGTGTGGGCCCCACCTCACTAATATCCTATCAAGAGGAGTTTAGGATCAAGTGGGTCCCACATTAACTCGCACACATGGGACTAAACCATCTATAAAAGAGAAATAAAATTGTAACACAATTTTATTTCACCTAACACTTAATCCAAATTTTTAAACAACTCTTCCCGAGAATACACAAATCTAGGAAAAGTATTCATAAGCAAAAACTGGCGCTACGGTTTCATCGGTGCCCTTAGATTTTGATTCCGAGAACCAGTTCAGAAGTTAGAGAAACCCGCTCATTCATTCACTGAATGTACCCGAGCTAAACTTCGGAAATTGATTCCGAGCACACCAGGCCTCAGAATGAGGTTCCGTCAGAAACTGCGTACTCGTAAAATCCCAAAGAAATTACGAAAAAAAATTTCCTTGAAATTTACATGTCTTTAAATTACTCCCACCTCAGGGCTTTACATCCCCATAAAGACACAACATAATCTAGGGAAACAAATGAGGGTACTGAGCATGCATCTGAGCCTCCCGCTCTCATGTGCTCTCTTGGAGGTTTCCATGGTGCCACCTGATACGCACTAGAGGTATCGACCGTCCACGTAGGAACTGATCTTGTCGATCCTTGATCTCCACCGGGACCTCCGCAAATGTCGCCCCGTCATCAATGTCCCGCTCCCTGTGGTCAATGATATGAATCGGGTCATGCACGTATTTCCTCAGTTGAGATACGTGGAAGATGTTGTGCACCCGGTGCAACTGGGGTGGAAGAGATAGGTGATAAGACACCTCACCTATCCTTTTGAGAACCTGGAATGGACCGATGAAGCGCGAAGACAACTTGCCGCCCCAGACAAATCTCTGTAATCCACGTCGAGGTGAGACCCACAACAAATTGTGGTCGCCATCCTCAAACTCTAGTGGTCTCGTCCTCCTGTCAGCATAAGACTTCTGTCGGCTCTGAGCTGTCCTCATCTACTCCTAGATGACCTGAACCTTCTCTGTCGTGGCCTGGACCTTCTCTGGTCCTACTGGGGCTGACTCCCCAGGATCTGTCCAGCACAGTGGTGATCTACAAGGTTGGACATACAATGGCTCATATGGTGCCATCTCGATGGTGGAGTGGTAGCTGTTGTTGTACGCAAACTCCACCTATGGTAGGTGATCCTCCCAACTGCGACCAAATTCGAGGACACATGCACAGAGCATATCCTCGAGAGTCTGAATGGTCCTCTCTATCTGACCATCCTTCTATGGGTGAAAGGCAGTGCTCAGGCGTAGCTGCGTCCCAAAGGCCTCCTAGAACCCCTTCTAAAGATAGGAAGTAAAGAGAGCATCTCGATCGGATATGATAGTCGATGACACACCATGAAGCCATATGATCTTCTGAACGTAGAGGCATCCCAAGCTCTCAACTGAGCCCTGCTCTCTGATGGGTAAAAAGTGGCCCGACATGGTGAGTCGGTCGAAAATAACCCAAATGGAGTCATGACCTCTGGATGTACGTGGAAGACCAGTCACGGAATCCATAGATATTCCATCCCACTTCCACTCCGGGACCTACAAGGGCCATACCAAGCCTGCTGGCACCTGGAGCTCCTCTTTCACCTGCTGAAAGGTGAGGCATCGAGAAACGAACTCTACTACAACCTTCTTCGTACCCGATCACCAGTGATGTCATCTAAGATCCTGGTACATCTTCCCAACTCCTGGATGTACCACCAAAGGGGAAGTATGAAACTACCTCAGCACCTCTTCCTGCAAAGCAGCTGGTACCATGGTACGTCCTCTGAAAAGGACGACGTGCTCTACTCCTACAAAGAATCCATCAGGTGCCTGTCTTGAGGTTATCTATGCACATCGCGTCTCACAGTCAACGTCCCCCCACTGTGCCACTCTCAACCTCTGAATAAGTGGAAGAGTGATTGTGAGCGACTGAAGAAAGGCTTCCCCATCTCTATCCATGAAGGATATATTTAAAGCGGCTAACTGCTCCATCACCTCTACAAGTAGCTGAATGCCCATCCTCCTGCTGAGGGCATCAGTTAGTACGTTCCCCTTTCCAGGAGTATAGACTATCTCAAAGTCATAGTCTTGGAGGAACTCGAGCCATCATCCCTATCTCAGGTTCAGGTCCTTCTGTGAGAAGATGTACCTGAGACTCTGGTGGTCAGAGTAGACTGTAAAGGGCTCACCCATCAGATAGTGCTGCCACATCTTCAGAGCGAAGACCACTGCTAATAACTCCAGGTCATGGGTAGATTAGTTCTACTCATTCTGCCTCAACTATCATGATCTATAGGTGATCACTATCCGCTCCTGCATCAGAACACACCTGAGTCCGGTCCCTGATCCATTGTAGTAAACTACGTACCATACTCCCTCCTCCGGTAGCCTCAAGATGGGTGCACTGGTCAATCTCCGTCTCAGCTCTTGGAAGCTCTTCTGACATCTATCTGACCATACGAAGGGTTTCCCCTTCTTCGTCAAAGCTGCAAGTGGTGCTACAATTCTGGAGAAGTCCGGCACAAACCTCCGATAGTACCCAACCAGACCTAGGAAACTCCGCACCTCCATCACGCTCCTTGGTGGCTTCCAAGCTAGCACTGCCTCGATCTTCGCAGGATCCACTGCAACTCCCGACTCAGAGATGATATGCCCTAAGAAGTGGACCTCTCAAATCCATAAATGACACTTCGAGAGCTTAACATAAATCTGGTTCTCTCATAGTGTATCCAGTAAGACCCACAAGTGGTAGGTGTGCTCTTCCATAGAAGTCGAGTAAATCAATATGTCGTCGATGAAGACTATGACAAATCGATCGAGGTAAGGCTAAAAGATCCTGTTCATGAGACTAATGAACACTACTGGAGAATTGGTTATGCCAAAAGGCCTAACCAAGGACAAATGGTGGCCATACTGACACCTGAAGTCTGTCTTCTGCACATCCTCATCTCGAACTCTAAGCTGATAGTAGCCTGACCAACGGTCTATATTTGAGAACCATCGTGCTTCCTTGAGCTGATTGAAGAGGTCATAAATCCTCGGTAGCCGATACTTGTTCTTCACAGTCACCTGATTCAGGTGATGGTAGTCAACACAGGGTCGCAAGCTCCCATCCGCCTTCTTGGAGAACAGAATCAGTGAAGCCCGGGGTGAAACACCGGGTCGGATGAATCCCTTGCCCTGCAAGTCCTCCAACTGTACCCGTAGCTCTCGAAGCTCAGCTGAGCCATCCGATATGATGGAGTAGATATCGGGGGATATCCTGGGCTATAGGTCAATATAGAAGTCTACCTCTCTGCGAGGAGGTAGTCCTGAAATGTCGTCAGGAAAAACCTCCGCATACTGATCCACCACAGCAGGAAAAATCGTACTCCTCACATCAACTTCTCCTAGGATAAGACTAACCAACTAATGAGTGATCGTCTATCCTCTCCATTGCGAGAGTCCATCCTGCACTACATAGGATCCCTTCTTTCCAGTGAAGGTAAACCTGCTCCAATCTGTGTGGACACACCACACCTTGTGCCTAATACAGTCGATCTGGGCATGTACTGTAGATAACCAGTCCATACCCAAGATGACGTCGTAAGGCCTCGATGCCGCTACAAGAAGACCCCAGTCGAAGCTCTCACCTCCTAGAGTAAGCTCAAACTACCGGCACCAGTGCGTAATACTTGAGTCTTCTCTGGCAGGAGTCTCTAGCCATAAGGATCGAGCCAACAGCTCCGTTGGAATCTCCGAGCTCCGAACAAGGGAAGCAACAATAAAATAATGACTCAATCCTGTGTATATAAGAACTGTAGCAAGGGTGGAGTAGACACAGATAGTACCTCGAATCATCTCAGGTGCACCGTGGTCATAGGCCTCCGCTGCCTGAAGTTGAGCCTCCCTCTGTCCGCCAACTCCCTGTGGTCGGGGTAGACCTCCTGGTTGTGGTGGTGGTAGAGCCTCAAAACGTCGTCCACTACCTGCCGCCCGACCAGCTTCTCTGCCTCGTCCGCCTGCTCCTTGCGGACCGCCACGGTCGAATGTCTTCCACTGCCTAGGTGGTCCCTCAACCGTCTGCTGCTCCTCTGCATGGCAGGTCGGGTAGTCATGAGCCATCTGGCCCTACCCACCGCATGAATAGCACTGTCTGCTCTTCGTAAGGATGGCTCTGCGCCATGTGCCTCGCACCTCTGAGCCGGTATCCTGAGGTCTCCAACCTGATGGTCTGGTTCGCTTGGACCCCTGTGACATCCTTCGACTGCCAGCTCCAGAAGACTCCGCTACATGCCGCCCTACGGTAGGTCTCGCTGCTGGTGTAGGCTTAACAAAAATCTCTCCATAAGAAGGGCTCCCTCCAGTACTCCTACCTGCGTCAGAATGCTGAGGGAGATCATCGATGCCCTGATCTCATGCCTCAGTCCCTGTTCAAAGGTCCGGGCCCAAAAGAATGGGTCCCGTACCATGTCCGTGGAGTAGCGCGAGAGATCGGAAAATCTTGCCGAGTACTGGGCTACTGTCATGCTGCCCTATTTTAGCCATAGTAGCTCTTGAATGCGCACCACACAGAGGGTGGCTGGAACGAACTTCGAGCGGAAGAGGCTCTCAAAGTCCGTCCATAGAAGAGATGCCTCTTTGTGCACCTGGAGCATCAGGATCCACCATTTACCTTCTGTCGCGTGCAGGAGACTCGCTGCGAGGATCACCATGAGGTCAGATGGTGTCCCTACTAACCTGAAGACTCGAACAACAGCCTCCAGCCAATCCTCGGATGCCTGAGGGTCCGTCTCCCCGCGGAACCTGGGTGTTCTCTGATGCTGAAACTCATGCAGTGCCCTAAGGTGACATGCACTCTTAGCTACTAGGGTTGGTGGCATCGGTGGATCGGCGGGTAGATGTACCGCCGGTGCCCCCGCTGTAATGGGGCCCTGCACCGAGACCTCGTCGCTCGGCGGGCTTCCGTCTCGCACAAAGCTCGTAACCCTAGATGGCTGCCATCGTGGGGCTATCCTGAAAAGAGATAGGTGTGCCACGGTCAATATAGTATACCTTGTGAGATGACACAAAGTAATCAAAAAGAAAACTTTTGAAACACACATACAATCAATGTTTTCGTGCACTGAGTCAGAAATCAGAAGTCACGGTCCTGGTGTTTGGAAACATCGACTGCTGCACCAACACTGGACTCCCTGGACTGATAACCACACTCAATAACCTTAACACTATTGCTTCACATAGAATAATGATTAGAGTCCTGAGTTCTGCGGTAGAACAGAGCTCCTCTGATACCAATTTGTCACGACCCGTCCTCAGGGCCTGTGCCGTGAATACCCCATGCCCGCCTTCCATAGGCTAGGGGCTGGAGACTAGAAACAAATGGGGAAATCCTAACAAAAGGGAATTCATTGCCTTTATAAAGTAAACAAACACTATAGAGTACACAAAATGAAGTAAACACTATGTAAACTGAATACACAAGTAAGTGCTGGAAAGTAAATGGGCCAGAATACAAACCCAACTGGAAGTAAAGTATAACTGAAAAGAAAGTACAATAGTAGAAAAGTAAAGCAGCAACTCTGAGCCGTCCTAGGGAAATCCCACCTGAAGAGTGGGTACATATAGTCTCCTCAGCTTTTCAGGTCTAGTCGTCCACTCCGTGTATGTCCCATCCAGTGATCCACCTCCAGGTACCATCCAGCTCCACGAGCCTCCACCTCGATCAGCGCTGTCCGTCTTCTGCATCCAACACAACGTAGTGCGGGCATAGCCCGTGCAGGGGTGAGTATACGATACTTAGTAGGGACCCCGAGACCCCCGAAGGTCTCCCAGAATCCACGAAAGATAAACCAAAAAGTAAATATACAATCACGAAGTATCAACCAAATCTACTTAGGTATATGCCTATACATATACCTATGTCATCAATTCCAGTTGTTCTCCAACTCACGATCCCAAATTCAACCCAGTCCACACAAGAAAGCACAACCGAAACCACACAGGAAGCAAGTCAATCATATCTAAGATAATGATTGAAAAGTCAAGACTCAGCTCACACAGGTATACACTTTGTAAGGTGATATAGATGATCAGATGTAGCCACTGATTCATCTAAACTGCCAGACCCACATAGGATACAAGACCAGCTATGTTGTCGAACTCACAAAGGATAAAAGACCAACTACTCTACCAGACCCACATAGGATACAAGTACATAGTCAAATACTGTCGGACCCACATAAGATACAAGAACAATTATCATCGCTGTCGAACCCACAGAGGATCCCAGTATGGTCATCGTTGCTGCCGAATCCACGGAGGATCCAAGTACAGTTGTCATAACTGCCGAACCCACAGAGGATCCAAGTACTATCGTCATCGCTGTCGAACCCACAGAGGATCCAAGTAAAATCGTCATCGTCGTCGCAGTCGCAGCCATCTCTAGGATTCCCCCACACAGCACGCTCGATTTCCGGAGGGTCCGCTCCACAAGCCAAGGGGTCGATACATCAACTGTCACGAAGTCCAAAGTTGATGTATCACAAAGTTCCGTATCGTCCAAAGGAACTCAACGCGACAGACGGTGCATCAGTCGGACGCCCGGTCCGAGAGTTATTGGCTTTTTCGTCATAGGGGCCCGGTTGGTTTTTAAGCAAAAACCAACCCGACCATACTTCAGCTACGTCCAAAACTCGAGAAGAGTAAGCCAAAAGAACCGTCTCACTAAGATGAATCTAACAAAGTCAATGACACGTCAATCGGACGTCCGGAGATCGAGTTACAAGCGTTTCTGCTCCCAGGGCCCGGTTGTTTTTGTGTTCGAACCAAACAGGCTATACTCAAAGTTCTCCGAACCCTTGAGTTTAATACACCAAAAATACCACCTCGATCCAAGGATCCTAACAAAAATGACAGTGCGTCGATTGGAGATCCGTATCCCAAGTTATGGGCGTTTGAATGGATCTGCCCGAAAACAGGGGGTTTGGGCCCGGTCCGACCCGGCCCAATACACCCGCTCATTTTGAAACGTCGGCCCCCTTTTGTGGGGCCTGCCTATGCTAGCTGTTAGGGGTTACACCCCCCGGACATCCCGAAAAACGTCCAACCATAATGGCCGGCCAGATACCTGCCGCGGGGCCCACCTGTCCCGCCTCCTGGAGCATCGACGACCGGAAGTCCGACCACCCCCTTGCTGATCCACCACGACCCCTGTCCGACCGGCGCGGCGCGACGGTGCCTTGACCCTCCGCCGTGGTCCACCCCGGCCGCGACCTCCTGGTGCTCCGGCGTGGTGCGGCGGCGCCGCGCTCCTCTACCGCGGCCCGGCTCTGGCCACAACCTCTTTCGACCACACCGGCGCGACGCGAAGGTGATGCGCTCCTCCGTCGCGGCCCGCTCCGGCTGTGGTTCTCTCGTCCTCGCGTGGTGGAACGACACTGCCTCCATTTCAATCCACGAAGAATATCAACAACAAAAAGGGGAGGAGGTTTGGCCGTGTTCGATCGGTCCTTCCTCCTCCCATTATATTGATAACAGGCGGCCAAAAAAAATTAACGAAGAACGTCAAATTAATCTCGAAAGTAAAATCAACCCCTATATAAAAGAAATTCATGGAAGCTAGCATCACGGGGGGTGGTTTCAAGGACAGTGTTGATGTGTGCCCAAGTAGGGGATTTCGTCACACACCGGCTGCAGAGAGGAGAAGGAACAGCTCGTCGATCACTCTTGGCGGTGACAACATTCTTCCCCGAAGTCTTGACGTTCTTCAACGAATGTGATGACGTTCTTCAAGAGGTAGCGTTCTCTCCCCAAATACCCTCACACAACAAACCCCCCAAAATAAATTAAGGTCTTCCTTATTTTATTAACACATGCCAATCTTTTCAAAACATCAAAAACTCAAACTCTTAATTAATTTAATTGAATATATTTAATCAATCAATTTAATGTTAGAGTTGACATGCAATAAAGAGGGGGAGCGGGTGAGTTATAAATTAATGGGGGGGGGGGTTTCCAAATTTAAGAGGGGTTATAGGAAATTGAAGGGGTGGGGCTCATGTAGGCCCCACCTCACTAATATCCTATCAAGAGGAGTTTAGGATCAGGTGGGTCCCACCTCAACTCCCACACATGGGACTAAACCATCTAGAAAAGTGAAATAAAATTGTAACACAATTTTATTTCACCTAAAACTTAATCCACATTTTTAAAAAAATCTTCCCAAGAAAACGCAACTCCTGGAAAATTCTTCATAAGCAAAAACCGGCACTGTGGTTTCATCGGTGCCCTCATATTTCGTTTCTGAGCACCAGTTCAGATGTTAGAAAAACCCGCTCATTCCTTCACTGAACATACCTGAGATAATCTTCAGAAATTGATTCCGGGCACACTGGGCATCAGAATCAGGTTCTGTCATAAACTACGTGCTCGTAAAATCCCAATGAAATTAAGTAAAAAAATTTCCTTGAAATTTACAGGTTTTTACATTTACACCTTTCATTAGAGAAAATTTCAATAACTATTTTACTATCTCTATGAAAATTGTTCTCTTTTGGACACCAAATCAATATTTAAAATTTATCACAAACCAAAAAATATAATCTAGTTACTAGGTTTCTTTATACACACAATTACTTAACTATTTATTTATATTCTCTTTTTACCCTCTTTTATTACCATTATTTGACACCATTTTATTTGAATCTTTCATGGAAGTAAAATAAATTAAACTCTTTATGACCCCACACACCAATCCCATGTGTGTCTACTATGATGCATGTTGCGTTTGTCCTTAGGTGCCTAAAATGAATCATCAATGCACAAACTCAGGCCATTACATCAATGGGAAAAATAACATAAGTCAGTCACATCACACAACCTGTGCATCACCCAATGGTGAAATATCATTCTAGTATGACAACACATATCGATAACAACAATCTCATCCCTGAGTAACTTGGGTTTTCCCCCATACATGGGTTAGCCACTCCTAACCACTAGCTCATTAACAAGGCCCAACACCTTACTAACCTCTTTTCTACCATCACCAAAAAGTATGTCATAGAAAAGTTCTACTATGATAAAACTTTGTGTTGTCCCTGACCTAGATTTCACAAAACTGGTGCCCCACGCTGGGTCTCCACATGACCTCAAGCGCGCCTCCCCATAAACCAGAGGTTTTCGACTAGTAGTGAGGGTCTAAAAGTCACATGCTGAGACTATACCCTCATTACAAGTGTAATTAACAACAGAAAATAAATATAATAATGGAAAAATGAATAATAACCAATTAAAATGCATAAATATCAATCTCCCAAAACAGGGTACAACCCATAACCAATAGTAAATATGTCATGTCTTAATACAGTGCCAAGTGGAAAAAAATAATAAATAAAGACTGTAATGGAATCCCAAAAACGATCATGGATGAATGCTTGGATCTTTATGCATGAATATCCAAATCCTGAATCAATCCCCTAACACCGGTCGTGTACCCTTATACGAACTTGCAACAACGAAGACTAATCGGTTACCGAACAACAGCCTGAGAAGGGTGTGAGTAAAAATCAAAAGGTCAACACCAATGGTGTCTAAAAAATATCTAGTATAACATATAGTGCATGAAATTAATAAATAAATTATAAGTAAATAATTAAAAATCGGGTACCGTTATTTTTTTACTATAACCCTTTTTATCATTATATCCATTTCTGTATTTTATACGATCTTTTTTAATTAATCCATTTTCATCATGTGTTCCATGGTTTTGACATATTCATCATATAAACATCTATCTAAGGAAATCAATCACTATGAATAAGAGAATAAGTCAAGTCCCTATATCATTAGGGATAAACACATCACAACAAACACATTATCCTCACCTTAAAGCCTCTATCTAGGTAGAATGCAACCATTATTGGGAATATATCCTTTGTACCCTTCGCAAACTCATGCATTTTGGGGTGGAGTTTATAGCCTCTGTCTAACTCAACCTGTGGGCGTAGAACCTCAAGTCAATACCCACACTAAAAGTCCATGTGCACTTTCTTATTTATCCTTTCACCATATACATATCATATCACAATAAAAAAATACAAATCCAAATAACAATCATATTCCATAGAAATCGACATGAGAATTGATACTATGCCATAACCCCTTAACACATTTTTCATTACATTACAAAGATATTTACTCCAATTCCAATCCTCATTCCTTAAACCATTATGCACATTAAAAAATTACCATATATTATCCAATATTCATTAATTACCATAATTTATTCCATTATCGTTCCACATATAAAATTCTTATATCACATAGCATAACCACTTTATTACATTCAACCAACTAGGTATACCCCATAATTCCCACGTATTAAATCATTTAATAAATTCATCAATTAACTTATTAAATATCATTTAAAACAATTTAAATTTCTCATTCCATTACCCATTTACTAGTTCACCATTTTACATGCACTAATACTCTTAAGAATTTCTATGAAAAATTCATTTAGCATTCCACATAATCTAATTTAACCCACTTTGACCATTTCCATATCACAAAAAACAACCCCACATTCAATTATCAATAATAGTCCTAATTACCCACTACCCATATTAATCATCAAATTACCCAACCATAATGTTCATATTAGGCTCTACCTAAGCACAATGTACATTACATTTCTTTTATCCATGTTCGAGAAGGTCGGTGCACCCCATGGGTGGACCAAAGTTGTTCAAATTTTCCTCAATGCATCCCAATAAGATCACGGGTAGTTAAAATTTTTAAGTGGATGCCCATTTTACCAAATATCTTTAATTAAATAAAAAGAACAACAAGGAGAAGATAAGAATACAACCTCACATGATAAAATATACATAAAAACTATGGGATATAAATTATTGGCCACCTACCTCGAATCAAATGATGAATAAACTCTTAATAGTATCCTAATATATGAATTCAAAAAAAATTCAAATCACCATCCCAGCTTCCACCATATAAAGTGGGTTTTAGAGATTCATAAGAAGATATCCCAAGGTGAAAACTCTAATCTAGAAAATAGAAAAAAATAAAATTATTGGACTTACCCTGGTCTTCGATTTAAAGATGATGACACTCCAAGTAGTCCAGAGATGAAGTATAATCAGCCTCAAAATCCCTTGAGGGTTATTTATAATCACTAGGGTTGATAGGGAGATAATGGGAGGAAAAATCGAGAAGAACATAAATATCCCTTAATGAAAATTTTGTAATTTTCTCCAACTTTACTAGGCCACACAATTTACCCAACAATTTTACAAACCATGCAAAAAACATGTGAAATCCTCTATATAAGGGGAGTTGGGTAGTAGAGTTACCTAGGGAGTTTCACATGGTTTGACTAACCATGAACCATAGGTGCAAGATTAAACTATCCAAAATTTCTCTCACCTTGTAGAGTTTACTTAACCGTGTGCCTACCATACGCCTTGTGTAGGTTGGCCCAATTCTCCTTTATTTCGCATTCTAAACCCCCAGAACACCACCATGGCCCCTCAATCTTTCAATAAGCCTTTAATTAACAAAAAACAAGATATTTAGTCCAAATTTGAACTAGGAAATACCTTCAATTAAATTTTCATCTTATAAATATATCTTGTTAATCATAGATAATTTCACTATACTACCAACATATAGGATTCATTATTCATAGATAATAATGTAAAACTGGTTTCAGTGAATAAAAAACCATCACTATGGTTTTAACCTTACTTCATAGTATGTGTCTCTAAAACATTCCTTTTTTCCACATGAACTTATTGAATTGGATCCCATTTCTACTATTTGTGGATCTTTTCCACTCACTTAACCCATACCAATTGGTCTCCCACTATCTGAAATAGAGATACAAACCCTTTTATAGAAATATAGTCTATAACTTGAGCATCTCTATTCTATAATTGAGAATTAAGTAATATCCTCCGAAAATATTAGGATAAATACATTTTATGCACATTGTGTTTCTCTTGATGCATGTTTATTTATATCCACAATATAGTCTTAGCATCTAAAAAATGTTCTTAAAATATAATGGGCTTATATGATACTATAAAAAAAATGATATCAATTTTTCATTATAGTTGGAACATGGTTATGGGATTACATAGATATATGTGAGTCATGTTGTGAAAATAATGGACATTTTTCCATTGCATATGAGTCTTAACATTGATTTACCTTTTTATTACATCATGATTTTAAGGTGTATAAGGAAATGTGTGTTTACTAATTTCTCCATGAAATGTATTTTTGATAATTTTTTTATGTTGGACTCATCATCAATCCTCCTTACTAACATCATTACTTTGATGTGTAAAAGGTAATGTGTGTTTAGGAATTAATATACACTACATTATTATGATTGATTAATGCTTGGTTAAGATATTCTTTATAGAATGGGCATGAATCTACCCCTATCTTATGACCATGAAAATTATATGAATCATTTTTATATTCATTAAAAAACATAAATAAATATTATGAAGTATAGTTACCACTATATTACACTTGGAATAATTTATGCTCATTAATTGAAATAATTTTGATAGATTTATAGACTACCATTATTTCTAATGGTTTTTTTAAAAAAATAAATAAGTATATATATCAATAAAACCAAAGGAATTTATCTCCATATAGTCTAAATACCATAGTGGGTATATGATTTTTAAAAACATTCAGTTTTTCTTGAAAAAGTATTATCTTTACAAAAATATGTATATAAGTCTTATATTTTATATTCATCAAGAATTCATAATGATTCAAGCATTACAGAACAATTTTTTGAGTGTTAAACACCCCAAACAATATTCACTACAAATCTATAATAATATCCCATTTCTCCCATTATATATGAGATATTAATGTTATAGTAATACTTCAAAAATGATAAACAATAACCATTATTCTTGGAAATTTGAAGTAATGTGTTTCTCTCTGCTAACATAGGAATTAACATTTATCATCCACTTAAAGTATTCACCTAACTTATTGTACTATTTCTATATATACATAGTTACTATATTCAGATACACATATGTGACAGACATATTGTATTTGATAACCTTGATGTATTAAAAAATCATCACATAAAAGTTTTGAATAAACCAGAAGAATAAGTTAACACTTGTATCTTTTATTTAGTTCATTGCATTTTAAAATTTTGGAGACTAATTTCATAACATATAAAGTGAATAACCACATTTATTATAATCAACCATCATTCTTTAGATGGTTTTGTGTAGGTGATTTTGATTTTACTCATTCCATTGGCCTTTTCACCTCATCTTTCAACTTGTTTTCCTTAATAAACAGTGATAAATATATATTTAGGTAATTATTTACTTAGAAAAAATTACCCAAAAGGTGATGCATCATTTTATCATTTTATTATTATTTTTGTAATATTAAACTAAATTGGAGAAAGTGTGATATAATTATATAATAACGTGATTTAATTAATGATCATGATATATATTTCAATTTTACACATATCCAGTGTAAACATACTTTTTATTCATATCATGTTTTCTTTATCCTTTCAAGCTTCTCAAAGATGTGAAAACCTGTTAAACCATCCATGTCCTGATGTTGTATCCCAAACTCACATTGGATGTTGATGAAAATATTATAATATAACCATGATTTGAAATATAAAGGAGTCTCCTATAAGAATTAGTTTTTACCCATGCTTCCAGAGGATGCTTAATAGGTTCTGGGGACACTAGCACCTTGAATTTCTTTCATCATAGTACTTTGTGAAAGTGATAGTAATAATATTGGAAATTAATTCGGTATAGGAAATCAATTTTTTCCAATAATAATCATAGTGTAATTGTGTCATTATCTTCCATTTTTTGACAAAAATAAAATCTATCATATTATTACTTTTATCTTGATTACTCATTTAGACATTTTCAATTATTTACTTATAAAATGTATTCCACTATTTTATCAAACTCTAGTATACCTCACTACTAGACTTGGAATACTGTATTTATTTAGTATTCTAATGGTAAGTCTCCATGAAAAATATCCACATAGATAACAAGATATGACTATTCCTATACTTTAAGAGTTTTTTGGTAGGCGTTTGACTGACCAATCACATTAAATCCAAGATCATTGATGATTTGAGTGAAGTCTCAACTTCTAAAATCATAAACTTGATTTACTCAACACTTTCCTATAAATATGAATAAAATTTCTATGGATAATTATTTCAAGCCATCATTAGTTAAGTAAACTCACCACTCTCATAATAATAACCAATTTGTAGAAGGAAACATCAGATATGGATAATGATCTCCATGTAAACCTAGTTGTGTTCAAAATTCTAATTATGAAACAAATTTTTGAGTTAATTTTTCTTTGATGGCTTTCTAAAATTTTCTACAAATGTAATCAATTTCTATTAACATGTTCATACTACGATTTCATGCTCAAAATTAATCATTAATAGAAAAAAGTTCATCACGTAATTATGTATATTTCTGGTTATTGTTTTATGTGTTTCTTATAGATAAGGAAATGTATAAAATAATAAACAATTCATAATGTAAATAAATTACTTAATTGGTCTTGAGAATATAATATTGGTTGATCCATTTAAACTCAATGGATCGACCATGACCTTGTGGTATCATACATGATTTTGAACTTGACTCATAATATAGCTCTCCCTGGTCTAGTATTTTCACTTCTCATATAGTATACCACCTCATATTTCCTGGGTCCACATCTTATATCATCATAATCAAAAGTACAAATATACTCTAATGATGAAAAATGGGGTCTCTAGAATCTCAATGTACATATAGATAAAATTGGACACACATTACTTTGTACATATTGAATAAAGAATGATGATGTGTAGACCATCATAAAAATAATTATATATTAAAAGAAACCCATGTAAGAAATAAATTAGTAAATAAATATAACTGACAAACATGGTCGGTGACTTATCAAGACTAGTCAAAAAGTAAATTAAAATAATGATAAAATTAGAATGCAATAAATTTATTTTTGAGGGAATTTAATAAACTTATTGAATGAATTAAATTTATATAATTTAATTTACTTCATCCCCATAATTAATTTAATTTTCATTCCAAAAAATTAATTTAATCAACTAATTTAGTTTTATATAAAAATTAAATTAATTTTCAAATTATAATGACAATATTATTTTGATATAAAAATCGATAAAATTAATTTTTTATTATATTAAAATTATCAGAGGCCCCAAAAACCTGCCAAAGGCCTTTTCTAGTCGGGTGGAACTCATACAAGGCAGTACATCGTCAGGTAGCCCTGCCCTGACCCATTTCATGTCAAGAAAACCCACCCCTAACTATATTTAGATTAGGAATAACCATGATAGTCAAGTATTATCTCAATCAGGGTTTGGGGGCTCACAATATGTGGAATTTTTGTCCAGTGGGTCTGGTGAGATGGCAGCAAGTGGTGAAAAGAGGAGGGGGTTATGGGTTGACAAGGTCACATTGAAAATGGTGTGGGCGATGTGATCCAGTTAAGGGGTTCAACCATCAAGGATGGCCATGTACATGGAAGGCCATCATGGAGTTCCACTCATATAGGGATACATGATTATGAAAGACAACTCTGAGATCTTGGTTTGTGGTGGCTCAATCAGGATCCAATGCAATGACAAGTTTTTTATATGGGGTTTTGAAATTATTTTCTTTACTGAAAAGGGATAGAGTATGAACTATTTTTAAAAATGGGTACGGAGATGCATGAACCTCATCCACTCATCTTCGGCGCAGAGAGATATGTGAATAGGGTTCACACATCCTCCAAAGATGTGATAAAAGATGCATGAACCCCATTAACACATCTTCTCTTTCCAATAGTATGAACGAGGTTTACACATCCTTTTTAGACATTATGAAGGATGCATGAACCCCGTTCATGAATCATAAAGAATGATTTAATTTTTTTATTTTTTTATATTTTTAAATATTTAAATTTTTTTCTTATGTTTTGTTTAGATATATATATATATATATAAAACAAATTTTTTCAGTAGAATATATCTTTTATTTATTATCCAGTAGCACCATCATTACAACAGTCTGGATTCTGATAGAAATCCTCAACCAGGGCTCTCTTTTATAAGAGGGCTTGCCCTAGAAATAATTCTTCATTTCCGATGTGTGATTCAGGTTATCCTTTACTGCGTAGAACATTATGCATTTCTGATGCGGGATTCTATTTCAAGTACATGACTTTGAAAGACCATAAAACACAAACTATAACCCCAATATAAATTAAACTTAAAGTATGAAGTAAATATATAATAAATAGTTGAAAAATTAATATAAGTTCATAAAAAATGTTGATGAATAATTATTTATAAGCTTTGAAAACCAACAACTTGAAACATAAATTTTTTTAAAGTACGTATCTTTGAAAGAATATAAGATAGAAACTATAAGACCAATATAAATGAAACATAAAATATGGTTTAAACATACATGAAATAGTTGAAAATAAAAAGAATTTTGTAAAAAATATTGATGAATAATAGTTTATAAGCTTTCAAAACCACCAACTTGAAACTTAAAAAAGATTCAAGTATGTGTCTTTCAAAGACTATAAAATACAAACTGTAAGACAAAAATAAATGAAACTTAATATATTGATAAAACATATAAAAAATAGTTGAAAATAAAATTTTATTTTGTAAAAAATGTAGATGAAAAACAATCTATAAGCTTTGAAAACCACCAACTCAAAACTTAAAAACGTTTACGTGGATTTGGAAGCCTATAAAATACAAACTATTAAACCAGTATAAATGAAAATTAAAACATGGATTAAACATATATGAAATAGTTAATAAATAATTAGTTAATTAGTAATATAATTATCAATTAGCTAATAATTAATATAATTATTAATTAGTTAATAACTAATATACTTATTAATTATTAATTACGAATGTACAATAATTAATTAGTTAATTAGAAAAATGATTATATTATAATTAATTAATTAATTAGTAATATAATTTCTAATTGATTGTTACTTAGTTAATTATTAATATAATTATTAATTATAATTATTAGTTATTTATTATTGATTATTAATTATTAATTATTAATTATATAATAATTAATTAGTTAATTAGTAATATAATTATTAATTATTAATAATTAATAATTATTATATAATAATTAACCAGTTAATTAGTAATATATTTATTAATTATAATTATTTATTATTTATTACATAATAATTAATTAGTTAATTTGTAATAGAACTATTAATTATAAAATAAATAAATAAATAAATAGTAATATAATTTTTAATTATAATTACCTATTAGAATTGTTAATTATTAATTATTAATTATATAATAATTAAATAGTTAATTAATAATATAATTATTAATTATATAATAATTATTTAGTTAAGTAGTTATATCTTTATTAATTATAACTAGTAATATGATTATTAATTATAATTAGTAATTATTTATTATATAAAAATTAATTAGTTAATTATTAATAAAATTATTAATTATGATTATTAATTACTAATATAAAACAATTAATTAGTTAATTAGTAATAAAATTATATAATAATAAATTGGTAATATAAGTATTAAGTAAAAAATAATTAATTATTAATATAATTATTAATTATTAATTATTAATTATTAATATTAATTAATAATTATATACTAATTAATTAGTTAATAAGTAATATAATTTTTAATTATAATTATTAAAATGATTACTAATTATAATTAGTAATTATTAATTATTTAAGAATTAATTAGTTAATTAGTAATGTAATTATTAATTATAATTAGTAACATTATTAATAATTATAATTAGTATTATAATTATTAATTATAATTAGTAATTATTAATTATATAATAATTAACTAGTTAATTAACAATATAATTATTAATCATTAAAAATTAATTATATAATAATTAATTAGTTAATTTTCAAAAAATTATTAATTCTAATTATTAAATTGTAATTATATAATATTTAATTTGTTAATTAGTAATATAATTATTAATTGTATAATTAATAATTAAAATTATATTTAAAAATTATGTTACTAATGAAAAAATAATTATTTTATAATTAATAATTATATTAAAAACTAATTAATTTGTTATTATATAATTAATTATTAATAATTAATAACTAGTACATTAAAGTATAATTATAATTATTTATTACATTACTAATTTACTAATTAGCTAATGAATTATTATATAATTAATAATTATATTAGTAATTAATTATTATGTAATTATTAATTATATTAATAATGAACTATTATATAATTATTAATCATCTTACTAATTAATTATTATATAATTAATATTGATATTATTAATTAAATAATAATTATATAATTAATAAATATATTACTAATTAAATAATTAATTATTAACTATTTCTTATATGTTTTATCTGTGATTCAATTTTCATTTATATTTGTCTTATTTTTTTTATTTTATAGGCTTTTAAAGCCATTTACTTTAAACGTTCTTGAGTTTCATGTTGGTGGATTTAAAAGCTTATAAATTATTTTTCGTCCACATTTTTTATGAAATTATTTTTATTTATAACTATTTCTTATATGTTTAATCAATATTTTACATTTCATTCATATTGGTCTTATAGTTTGTATTTTATAGTCTTTTAAAGACACGTACTTGAAACATTTTTAGGTTTCATGTTGGTGGTTTTGAATGCATATAAAATAATATTCATCAACCCTTTTTAAGAAATTCCTTTTATTTTTAGCTATTTATTCTATGTTTAATCCATGTTTTATGTTTCATTTATATTGGTCTTATAGTTTGTATTTTATATTCTTTCAAAGACACGTACTTGAAACAGAATTCTACATTGGAGATGTAGAATGTTCTGCGCAGGAAAGAGAGAACCTGAATCCCACATCAGAAATGAAGAATGATTTCATGGGATTTCTCTCTTATAAAAGGGTTCTCTGGGTGAGATTTTTTGTCTGAATATAGATAGCTATAATGGCAGTACTGCGGGATATTAAATAGTAGTTAAATTCTACTAAAATTTGTTGTTTTTTTATATATATATACACATAAACAAAAAAAAAAGAAAAACATAAAAAT
This sequence comes from Viscum album, assembly GCA_963277665.1. Lineage (NCBI taxonomy): Eukaryota > Viridiplantae > Streptophyta > Magnoliopsida > Santalales > Viscaceae > Viscum > Viscum album. The sequence goes on from OY728147.1 coordinate 1,868,089,517, forward strand.
AAAAATAAATGTTTTTTAAAAAAATAGTAAAAAAAAGTTTTTTTACGATCTGAAAACCCCATTTACGCATCCTTCATCAAATTCGTGAAGAAAGTGTTAAAGGTATTCATGTATCTTTCAGCGCACCTAAGATGTGTGAACCCCATTCACGTATCTTCCTAGGATCAGTGATGTGTGAATGGGGTTCACACATCTCCTGAAACGTTTTTAAAAATACTTCTTAACCCTATCCCTTTGGGATAATTTTTTTCTCAAAAAAACCATTTATGAAAAAACCATTTATAAAAAAACCATGAAATTACTAGGGTATCCATCCACAATTAAATATGCTGGATGGGGTCATCCATGGTGTCGGTAAGAACAACGAAAGATTTTAAAATTAATTGTAGGTAGAGGCCATGATAGTGATTGGTAAGGTCGACGGATTCAGTGAGGCACGTTCATAGGGGAAGAGACCAGAAGGGAAGAATCATAGTGATGTGATGTCTGACAGTAGAGGGCTACACCGGTGTGATTAACTAGCTTCTAGTACCGCGTAGGTAATTAGAGGTAGTATGGTCTCTTCCAACATGTATTTTTTTGTAACCTATCTTTTTATGGAATAAATTTGAAAAAAATGCTTTTTTATTTTTAATTATATAGCACACGCTTTAGTATATACCTTTTACAAAAACCATTAATAGTTCATAGTTAATATGCTTAATTTAATGTTTTTTTTATCTTTTTGGGTTTTTTCACAACCACCAACCCCAATTGACAATATATATATATATAGTATCATAAGAAAGTAGTCTTATTTTCCCCTTGAAATTCTTACACTTATTTTCTTAATAATAGGATTTTCATTGGATTAAATGATTCCACAATAGATTTGAAAAAAATATCCTCAACCATTACTATTCTAGTAATGGGAAACCTATTAGATCCTAACCAAAATTTGAGGGTTTCACAAAAATTTCCACAAAAATTAAGAACAAAATCATATATATATATATATATACATATATATCATTATTTAAATTTTAATACCAAAAAAACATTAAATGATCAGTATCAAAATTTTTAAATGGTCATATCATAGCTATCTGATATCGAATTGACACACAATTTTTTTGGTTTTGAATTAAATATCTCAAATTGGATTTATGGTAATTTTAAATTTTTTGGCTTAGAAAATTCAGTTGCTCACTTTGATACCAATTGATCGTACTATGCTGCACAATGAAAGCCAGTTTTCCGATTATTTGAAATTTATCATCATTTGAGAATAAAAAAAATTCATCTTTAATGATTCAAACCCCAATAGCGGTCTACGGAACTCACAAAAAATTGATACGCACGCAAATTAAACCGAATAGTCACCTCATTCGAATCAAAGCAGGCTCTACTATAGATCATCATTGGTGACCGTTTCCTAAATTATCCAATCCCAAACCCTAATATACACACACACTTAAGGAATCTACATGGTCACCTTTCATCTAATCATATGAGGTAGCGTGGAGCTCTAGTGAATCCTTCGACATCACGATGATCACCTCGATCCTGTGCCTTCGATCTATGAAGGAATTCTTATATCATAATCTTATATGGAGAATATATATCTATAAGAAGTTCTAAAAGATTAGTGATCACAATTCATTGGAATTAATAGTCATTGGAATGTTAATCCTCCCCTACATATATAGTGGATGTCCCGAATACCCAAAAGGGGTTCCCCGACCCTCGGAAATAAAACTCCCACTAACTAAGATGTAAAGGATATGTTATAATGAACTAACTATGTCATAATGTGTTTTATTTTTTTCACATAATTTTAATATATAATAAATATATTACATGATAAACCTAAGTAATTATACTGACTCATTATTCCAGCAATTATTAAATGAACAATGAATATTAAAATATTATTTTTTGGTTTAATATTTTCTAGGTATTAACATAATACATTGTGAATAATTTTAATAAATAAATTCAACTTAATTATTCTACACTCAAATAGAAATGAATTTATTTATTCATTGGTGATCACTAATACATGGACACATCTCATACCCCATGTTGTCCCCCCATGTCCTTTACACCTATTCACAAGAATAGTGAAAACTCTTGAATACGCTACTTTGTGCGACCCTCTAGGATCTTATCTCAATAGAAGTGAATACTATTCACAGACAAAGAGAGAAGTCTAGAAACCCATAAAGGCCAGTAAAGCGATAAGGAAAAATCATATCAATGACAACCTTTCCTATGAACATGCACTGTGTAATATAATCTCTTAATCCCATGATGTATTATGAGGGAGTATACAAACTTGTTTCGTCATCCTTCATTTTGTTATTATTTGTTGATATAATTATATAGACTTACTTTAACTACCTTGGCCAAGGATTTAGGATGCTGTTACCATCCTGATCAATTATGCCTAAAATATCACTTCCTCAACTTGAAAGTAAGAAATTCTATCTTGACCATTCAACTAGTGACCTACCACCAAAGACACACCAAACACAAGCTACCTCACCACAACATCAATATCTTGTTTTTTCCCTTACATAAAATTATGTGGTCAAATAGTACACATTGATAATGATATCAATTAAGAAGACCAATATACATGTTTGTAGATAGGAATAACCAATGAAACTTGAAATATGTGGTGTTTCAATTGACATGTCTGTCCTCATGATCTCACCTACTATAGAACACCATTTGAATGATTCACGAGAATAGGTCTCAATACTTATGATCCCCATCACCTCATAGTAAGGCATAAATGTGTGCAGTCAGTATGGCGTATCTAGACCATATGAAATTTGTCTATGATTAATGTTATAGTATCCAAAGGTTCTTATTATAGTATGGGAATTGATATAACCTTTTGACAAGGAATATATTTCAATGACATTACCATTTAAGTAGTGGATGTAGAATTATCTACAGTACAATGGTATGTGTAAATCATTCCTAAATCACAATATACATGGAATTTCAATCAAAAAGAAATATTTAGTTGGGTCTAGGTAACCCACTATTACAACACTTTCTGAATTTTTAAAGATGCAGAGATGGTTATAATCAATGAAGAATAATGTTATTTGGATGAATTTTGGGATCATTCATCCCTATATTTTTGTTTTTACAACATATGAGAATATCATATAGAGCATGAAGAAATTTTAGGTGTATAAAGTTTATATAAAATTTAGAAGAAAAATATTTAGAAAAGGACATGGAATTTGATATCTTGAAGTTACATTTCTAGACTTTGAATCATGGATACAAGAAGTGGTTTAAATAAAAGGAGTACTATTAAAGGCATACGATATTCAAAAAGTAGTTTTAAAGAATTTTTCCTCAAGAATGTTAAATGTTGAACAAATTAGTGTGAAGGATGGATGTGAGTTTAGACATAGCATTTTCATCATATAGAAGTATAACAGAGAGAATGGAAGATTGAATTATAGGGTGAATTCCAAATCTGAAGAAACAAAATGAAAAAAAGTCCATGAAATTAGAGTCAAGGATAATGATTGATCTAGATGATGTTTAAGCCTAGAATCAATGTGCACCATAATGACACATTGTGAAGTTAAAAATCTATGGATTTTTAGAGGAATATCAAGTTACATTTTATATCTATGAACCAATTTATAAAGTGTTAAGTCATTATAATGTGTTTGATAGTAATCATTAGTCATGTTACACTATAAGGATGCATTTCATGAAGTTCATAAGATGAGTTTTAAAATAAATATTGAGAAGGAAAATGATGAAGTTAAAAATCTAGTAACTTTCAGAAGAAGATCAAGTTACATTTTGTATCAATGCACCAATGTATAAAGTGGTAAGTCATCAGAATGTGTTTGGTAGTAATCATAAATCATGTTATAGCATAAGGACACATTGCGTTAAGTTCATAAGATTATTTTTTTGCCTAATATGGAATTATCTAAGGTTCAGATGATGTGTTGATGCTATAGAAGAATAAATCTAAAATGTCAAAAAAAAATTAGTTTTTTTCTATAAGATATGAAACATATATAAGAGTAAAATTAATCTCATGAAGTAATATATTCACATTTTTAGTAGTTCAACCTAATTAATTGAAGAACGATTTGGTATCTGGGAGAATTAATTTTAAAGATGTTGATCTATTCTTTTTCAAATAAATAGAAAAATTATTAATCCATGATTCAAGATGAAATTCAAGTATTATATAAAGAATTAAAACCTATAATTGAATAACAAAATTTTCTTGGACATGATATATTTTTATGATGTGATAAAGTAGTTTTATTGAGAGTTAAATTAGGTATTTTTATAATTTTGAAAGGGTGATATTCAAATTTGTAAATTCCCAAATGCTTTATTGAATTTTTTTGGATGTTTCATACTCCAAAAATGTATACAAGGTGGGGATATGCATTAAAGAAGATATTAATGATAATGAGAGAGAATAACATCTATTTACTAAGAATTTATAGAGTCGAGGATGATGTGAGAGTCCTAACTACATGTTCTAGATAATAATTTTAGTCGAGGAAGGAAGTGAGATAACCAACCTAAATCTTATATATATATATAATTGTTTTGAAGATGTTCGATTTAGAAGCTGTGTCAATTTGGAAGATCCTGGAGAATTTAACTAATATAAAATTAATAATTTTATTGAATATTAATAATTTTTTATAAAATAAGATAAATTCAAATTACATTATTATGATTGTGTTGATCATTCTAAAGATTGAGAAAATATACAAGTATACAAGATACTGAAGTTGTTCATTCAATGGCAGTTGGAGTCCTATTATTGAGGAATAAGATCTACTATTGTGATGTTGTAACATTTTGGAGAGTACTATATATCCTTTTCCCAATTTTGGATTGGTGGGCCATTATAAACTTATAGGAGTTATTATAAAGAACCTACTTAGAGATATCTATCTATAAGGAAATAGTTTTTTGGTTTTGTATGATTCCATCTCAATTTCAATTTCAATGTTAATAATAGTACCTCCCATATTTATTTATGTTGGTTAAGGATGAAAATATAATCATTTGTATTCGCTTTATAATCCTTATGGAACACCTATATATTACATTAATCCTAATCACAACTAAGACATAGTCACCCTCATTATGGGTGAGCCTTTTAAAAATTTCATGTTTTCTGCTCTCTTTTACATTTTGTATTGAATACTATTTTCTTAAATTACCCAATTAATTTGATTTCCATTCATCCTAATAGGTATATGGGTTCATGTTATTAAAGTAAAAATAATTCAATAAAATTTAGATTACACTGATTCACCCCCTCTCACTTTGGATGTGTGATCAAACTGGGAACTTCAAAACGATTAGTGGAAGTTATAGTTGATAAGATAATATTATAACATGGTTAAAAATATCAAAAGTACCCATGTATAAAGTTATTTGATTTAAATTCTACCTAAATATCATGAACCTCTTCATGTTGTCCAACTAGAAGTACCTTCAGAGAGCTCTATACATTTTTGTTATTTCTAGGTGAATAATACTAAGATGATCCATGTTTATTATTTAATAAATCCTTCAATATTTTCATGGATGAGACATGTATTCATGTTTAAAATATTATAATTCATATATTTCAAAATTTAACACCAAAATTTTTCTCTATTTTTTTGTAGTTTTATATAATCTTTTTATACCTCCTTGATATTTATGTGGATTGATGGTTGAGTAATCATTTTATAATGGTAATTCTTCACCTATTACATTGTGATTTTCATGTCGATCATTTATCAATAAATATTATATCTCTTTAAATCATCTTCATGGATAAGGTATATTATCTCTATGTAGAGAGAGACAATACATGACTAATATTTAATCAAATTCTACCAAAGCAAGAATGAAAAATTTTCATGAAGTATCTTCTAAAAAACATCAATTAGATAAAATTTATATACTATGTGTTTTAAAAATAACTCAATATCCAATATTTGAGTTTTAGATTTAGTGTATACTACTAATTTTGTACACATTCTAAATGGTATATGACCAAGATTTTTTTTAATTTTTGAAGCATTAAAATACATGTTTTGTATTGTGTTGATATTTTTTTAAACCATGATAAAAAGATCCACTAAATGATTAAAATAATCATTGTATGAATTAATCATTAGAAAATTTCTATTTCAGTGCTTTTGAGAGAATAATTTTATTCATGTTCTTTATTCTTAACCTAATATAGTAGGGTAAACACAACCACTAATGTTTCCATAGTATCTCACATCCTATTTGATTCTTCATTAGGAAAATAACTGCAAAGTCTTTCAACTTTTTTGTTTACTAGGTTCCTCCTAGTTATATCAATCTACTTAAAACCAAAGGGTTTTTATGAGTAATGATAATATACAATAAAATAAAAGTAAAAAATTATATTAGTTTGAAACATTAATCATAATATATCTCAACCCATGTAACATTTGATTAAAAATGGGTTGATTTACATGGTATCCACCTATCTATCTATAAATATTCCCCAACAATCACTAAATCCCACTCTGATACTAATTTAAAATATATTTACCTACAATTTTATACTAGGTACTTTAAGTATACACATTAGACACATTCTATGATACCAACTATAATAACCCATTAATTTTACCTCATTTTATAAAATTATACATAATAAATCAAAATTTAAAACACACTCCAAAATCTAAAGGTTTTATGTCTTCAGAGATTAGAAATATATCCATCTTATTAAAAAATAAATTTTCATTTCTTTTACAAAATACATCAACACATAAATCTCTCTTATAAATATCCATGCATCAAAATTTCTTTTGAAATGAGGTATTACAAGAAAGGATTGAGCTCAAATGATCATTGAGGGAAAAGAATCGATACTATAATCAAAGTAACATGGGAGATCATAAATAATACAATAAGTGAGTGAGTATTAAATTTACAGAATCATGGTATATGACATTTTCATAAGGTATTCATATTGATTTAATCATATAAATATGAACATTAATTATAACATAATGTTGTGTCACATATATAATAATAGAATATCATAATTGAATGATAAATACTAGAACTATCATCAAATAACTGAATATAGTAATCTGTAATGTTTCAAAACATCATAGACTATGTTATAACATAGTAATAACATGTGATATAAAGATTTAACCATTTAATTATAGGGATATATAATTTCAGACCCACCTTTATCATCTCACATGTTAAGGATGATCAGTTATAGAATCATAACATCATGTACTTGGATAACTTCCCAAGTTCCATTTCATTATAATCACATGAGATATAATGTATTCCCTAATTCATTTGAGGGATATATAATTTCAATCTCACCTATTACATAAATCATTCAAAACATTTCATGTTACCATATTATTTAATAATAATCAACAAAAAAATATGAATTAATAATTGATGATTCCCTTAAAATATTTTTTCATATAGAATAAAGGGTTATAGAATCATGTTAATCATTTTCCTAGTAAACTAAATAGTATCAATATTTTAGGAATATACCCTTTATTGGAACCAAGTTTATCCAACTTTGATATTTCTATAAATAGTTTTTAAAAAGAACTAAATTTTTGATATAAAGATTTAATTTCAAATAAGTATTGTATTTTCTATTAATCCAATAGTAAAAGTCGCATTATTTGACATTTTAAGAAGGTTTAGTGGATTCTTAGGGAGGGTGGATAATTTTGGTGGATATTATGTAGGATATGAAAAAATAACGGAACATCTTAAATGGTCATGCCTTGAAGGGTGCTACATATGAATAAGGTAAAATTTTAGTTAGTCAGTCATGATATATTTTCCTTTATAATTCAACAAAGAAAAAGATAATTCCATAAAGAGGCCCCCAAGAAATATTCAGTTTAGTTCATTTTCAATAAATGTTTTATTAAACCACAAGGTATGAGATTTCACCAGAATAGACCATTTTTAGGAGATGATAAAGTTAGAATCATGACACAAGGATGACCACTTAAAGAATTTTTTATGTTTTTTTATTTTTAGGAACATATATCAGATCAAAATCTTTAATGATTTTCCAAAATGGTTGATACCAGGCTACAATGTATTTCCCCACAATAAAATGGTGTATATCTATCTGGATATGGTTAATGGAATCAATATGAAATGTGGTATGCGACACAATAATTGGGTGTTTTTGGAGGAGTTGGTAGAAAATGAGCATCATGATGTGTTTTTTAAAATTAAAAATAATTTTAGATGATTAGAATTTTATAAAAAAGGAGAGTATTAAAGGTTACATGGTGGTTATAGCATGAAACCAGTATGTGTTTTGGTTGGTATAATCAACCAGTAACACATATAAAATTTTAAGAAAGGACATTTTATGGTTTCCTTGAATAGTAGAAAAATATTAAAAGTGAATAAATGTAAAATATAGAGAATAATTTTTGTAAATGGAAAAAGGGAGAGATTAATTGTTTTAGAAATGAAATTACATCGTATATCTATATTTATTTATGTAAATTAAATCACCAAAAAGAAAACATTTCTGGTTGGTGTTGATTATTTAATATGAGCTTATTATGAGTGATTATTGTGTAAAATATTATTTGTACCATGTCTCAATGAGGTTAGTTGAGAGATAAGCATAGAGAGTGATCTTTGTGTTGGTAGTTATCTATTCCATAACCTCATAATCCTAACTTTTTTATGTATTGATTTTAGTATAATATAGAATCCATGGATATATATCTTAATGAAGAACCAAGTAAAAACTTTATATCATTGTATTTACATTATTTATTTATATATTCCATTTATGTGACTGGGATTGATAGGTTTGGAGTTTTATTGAAAACACTAGTATATTATTCATCAAGAATTTGAAGAAAAATATCTCATAACCTAATTAACTCCGATCATACTATGTGTTTGGGATTCTTAGTATTAAAATTGGTATCAAATCCAAATAGTTATTCTTGATGAATGAATCTTATAATGAGTATAGATACAAGGAAAATTTCCAAAATAAAATGAGTTCTATTTTTTAGTGTATTCAATTATCATATTCAGTAGAAATTAATGAGATCACACTTATTGTATCACAAACTTGATGTTATCTCTTCTTCAATTCAAAAAAAATACTTGTGAGTGATATTATAGAACTAGTTATGAATGAAGCATATATAAAATTTCTAAATTCTGAAGAAAAGTTAAGAAATTAATTTTATGGAGCCTTGTCAAATCTAATTTGAAATAAAATTATGAGATACAAATCCATGAGATAAATTTGGTATATATTGTCCAATTTTTATGAAGGGGAGAATAAGGTAAAAAAAGGTTAATAATTAATTACCAAAAAAGTGTGATGATTTGAACATTAATCTAGGTGAGAATATCAATGAATTTTTCAATAATAATATCGTGGTTTTTATATATATTCATGAACGTAGTGATTATATTAAATGTGTAAATATTAAATATACAATTATAAGAATATTTCTACCCTTTTACCATTTTAATGTTTTAGTTCATGAAATAAATATAAATTTTGGAGGTATTTATTAATGATTTACATAGTAATATAGTTTCATATAAATGTTAGTGAAGATGGAATTATCATTGAGCCATTCACCAAAGGATATAAAATTTAAATCTTTGGATAATATTTATATTCATAAAGTCTGAAATTAATAGGAAGATATATGTGATGGATTTACAACACTTGTGGAATGAAAATACAAGAGAGGAAAGGAATATTTGAAGGACATATACCATTGGGTTTTTATCGATGTGTAAAATCCATGTATATTGTAGAAAGATAAATGAGGTGGAAATAAAGTAAAGTGGTTGAATTTGATTTCACAAGAAAATAGAAAAGTATGTTTCTACCAAAATAAATCATCAAATCATGATCATATGTCAAAAAAGTTTCAATATAAAATATTGGTGAGCATGGAAGAGGACTATGATGTGATTTTTTTAAAGAAGGATAAATTGAGGTTAATATAGACATGAAGAAAATAATCAAAATAATTGAAAAACATCAATATAAGGATGAGGAAAAGATAAATTATAATTAATTGTTGATCTTAATGTAGAACATAAATTTTTTGTTTAGGATCTTAACATACAAAAAAATAAGAATAATAATATTGATGGATTTTAGAAAGATTCATCAATGCATGATTCCTAATTTGAAGCTGAAATAACTCTATTAGAGAAGGTTATAGATGAATAAATACTTTTCTAGAAATAACTATAGATGTTGTGGATTTCAATATGACAATTAAAGAATATTCTAAGTAAATTAGTGACTTTAGTTACCATATCAAGGATTTAGAAAATGATATTTATGGGCATGAATAAGATGTGATGAAATTTAGAAAGAAATTTGAATTCGAAGTAAAAAAAATGGGGTTTTCAAAAAATAAGAAACTATTTAAAATATTCTTGAATTATGATTTAAAACCAAGAGATTAAAGTCACATGAGAAATATTATAAAGGTATTAAAGTATCAAAGGCCTCATAGCATGAGTAGAATTGGATTTTTTTGAAGCTAAAACATCAATAGTCGGAGGATTTATCACTAGTAAGAAAGTTAAAAAATGATGTGGATAATATTTATCATTAAGAGTATATCAAATAACAAGTTATATTTGATAGTTATATATATGTGGAGTAATTATAAAAATATCGTCCCTCTGATGAAGTATTAACTCTATGATTACCTAGGCCACACGATGATATATCGATAATATTCATAATGTTACTTAAACATATTAGCATCCAAAATTTTGTAAATGAAGAAGACAACATATCATACACCTTAAAAAAGAATCTTTTTTAATCAATAATGTTACAATTTCTTAAACTGCTTCCACAAATCTATGAAAAATATGCATAAAAGGATTTATAAACTATCCATATGAGAGGTAAATAAGGATGGAAATAAGAATAATGAGCATAATTTCATTATGAAATTGAATTTATACATTAAAAGAGGAGTAATATGACTAATATGATTTTTCTAAATATAATTAGGAGAGAACATCACGTATCTTAAATCAACCAATCAGTTCATGTAATGAAATGAAGTAGAAAGACAAAGATACTATTGATAAAATTTATCAGAATGTGATAATGAAAAATATCCCATTGATCCTTGTTTGTGGGTGGTCACATCATAAGAGTATAAAGATGAATATTTTGATTGATTTGAAATATAATGTTGATATTACAAATATTTTTAGAATTTATGGAACCATGATAATCGAAGTAAGTTGAAAGATGAAACTTATTATAGATGATTTGAAACATTTGAAAAATATTAATGCTTATATATTTTGTAATAAATTATAGAGAATGTGTCAACTCTGTGATTTTTTTTAAATTCACAAACAATTGAATTGGTTTCTATATCAAATTAGAGGAAAATATTTAATTGATAAAAGAATAGAGAACTAGTGGTAACCTAAACCAATTGGCTAAAAAGTTGAAATTTTTACCATATGATTTAATAATAGAGAAACTTATGGGATTAGAGGGGTTAGAACACACTTGAAAAAAATAGTGGATTTGTCAAATTTAAAGGATACAATAGAAATTCCAAATTTCAGGTGTGATCATAAGAGGTCTAGTGATTCATGTATTATAGGGAATATGTTGAGAAATCCCTATTATAAAAAGAATACGATAATATTAAATTTTCATTATTGATTTCACATCAATGTTTTTGGTCTAATGACACATATAAAAAATGAGATGAGTGGTAATTCATCTTTTTTTTAATTATTGTAGTTAAATTTTATTCATAATGTTCGTGTAGACTAATAATCAATTCAGAAAGTGTATCAAAAATTTCAATAGTTGTGTTAAAAATTAATCCAACCGATTTATCAAAATCTACGATCAAAAAATGAAATAAATTCCACCTCCATTTAGGTATAATTTTTTTAGTATCATGGAATGAAGCATGAAGTTTAAACCATGAAAACACCATTTTAAAATGGTTTCATGGAATGATGAAACCAAATGATGAATAAAATAGAAAATATAGTACTTATAAAAAATAAAATCTTAAGGAATTATTGGTAAGAAGCAATAAAAGTAATTATTTACTCATAAAATCCAGATTTTCTAAATAATAGAGAAAATAAAACATCATATGAGATAGGTATTGGATGTAATCCAATAATTATGCACTTTATAGTGTTTGAATGTATGTGTTATATTTAGAATAATGAAATAAAATGAGGAAACAATTATGACATTGATAATAAAGGTATTTTATCAGGCCACTCGATGATGAGTAAATCCAATAATTTCATTAATAATAAAATGAAACAAATTATATAAATAAATTATGTGAATGTGAATGAAGAATTTTCTAAAATATATATGGGAATCTTGATTTAACTAAAGTTTGTGATGAAGAGAAACTTGCTGAAAATATTCCATAGGATCTTAAAATCCAACACATGATGAAGATTGTAAGGATTATTTGGAGGAAGAAGTGACAACTAAAGAAATATAACCATTTAATCATTGTAATAATATATGAAATAAAATTAATTATTAAAATATCATTGATGATAAATCTAATTTGATGGGAACCTGGAGGATATTTAATATGGAGAACACTAATAAATTAAAATAGTTGAATCCATCATTGTTTGAGGTAGAAATTATGGATGAGTAATTGATAAGGTTATGAATGAGGATTTGGACCAAATAGAGAAGAACCAAAATTTGGATATTGTGAGAGTATTGAAAGATCACAATGCCATAGGCACCAAACTAGAGTTCAAAAATAATAATGATGGACATGTGAAAATGATTTACAAATAGGAGAGATTAGTGTGTTAGGTCTATGTGAAGTTATGGTTGGATCTTAGTTCTTTCAATCCTGGGGATAAACCCTGGCGAGTTGGGGATGAATTTAATTAAATCTTGGACCTGTTAGAAAAGAGGGGGGGGGAGATCCCTTCCTCAGAGTGATATAACCCTCTTATCATCCTTTGTGTCCTAGGAGGGGATTATTGATTTGGGATTTTCTAGAGATATCTTCACTTGGTGCAACAATCAGAGAGGAGTCCGTAGGACATGGTGTATATCAGACCACTGCTTTGGGAACCTCCATTCTATTTTCGACTTCCCCAACTCAGAGGTCATCCACTTGATGTGAATTCTGTCCAATAACTCCCCCCTTCTTGTCCACCTCAGGTCGGATTCTCCCTAGGGCCGAGGATTCTTTTTCAACAAGAGTTGGACAGTTCTCCCAGACTTTATTGAGCTGGTTCATTCCTCTTGGGTGGAACCCTGTGAGGGGGGCCCTAGAATCACCTCCATAATAAGATTCGGTGCCTAAAGTATTATCTTAGTGGATTTTAGGCTTCCCTCCCTCCTGTTCAGCCCGTTCTGGAGGCCTTGAAGAGAGAGAGATAGAGAGGTATGAGGCCTGCCTAGAACTCCTCTGGGATGAGGGAATTTTTTCCAATCTATGTCATAAGCAACAAAAATTCAGTGAGGGTTTACTGGAGTGGGAAAGGTGACATCATTAGCGTTCCCAGGCCACCTGGCTCAAGGAAGGAGACCGAAACTCGACCTATTTCCTTGCTTTCATTAGAGAGAAATAGCGGCGGAGGACTCTGAATATCCAGTGTGATGACGAGTCCATTACTAGTGAGTTGGTCATCATCAGTGGTATGGTTGGATCATATTTTACCTTCTTCCTATGTAATAATAATACCCTATGGCATAATGGGTATCCCTAGGATCAGAACGATCTTTTTAGATCAATCCCAATGGTGGTCTCTGCTCACACCAATGAGGCCCTCAGACAAGATCTTGAGGAGAAGGAGGTATAGGACTCAGTTACCTCTCTGAATCAGGAGAGTTCCCCTGGACTAGATGTGTTTTTGGGATTCTTCTTTGTTAGTGTTTGGAGTATCATCAAGGACGAGTTCGTCAGTGACATTTGAAACTTCTTCTATAGAGGTGGGTTGTTGTGGGCTTCCATTGCTACTACCCTGGTTCTTATTCCCAAGGATAGTGACCCCACAACTATAGCACACTACCGGCCTATCAACATGTGAAACTTCACGTACAAGGTGATGGAGAACCTCATGAATAGAAGACTTTCCCATTTTATCCATAGTTGGGTTGCGAGGGAAAAACATGCCTTCATCCAAGGGAGTTCCATTCAGGGGCAATGACTATTGCACATGAGATGATTGGTGAGATCAACAGGAAGGTCCGAGGGTCCAACATCGCTATCATGGTTGTTATGGAAAAAGCCTACCACAGATTGGAGTGGGTGTTCATCAGCCGCTCCATGAGAAGCATGGGGTTTTCTAAATGGGTTATTGACCTCTTGTTTCGCTGCTATAGCTCGTCGTGGATCAACCTAGTTTTTATAGGGAGGCAATGCGGCTTCTTGAAAATACTTAAAGGGCTCAGGCAAGGAGACCCTCTTTCTCCTCTCATCTTTATTCTGTTGCAGGACATCCCGATCAAGTTCTTGGCCTCCTCTATCCAAAGTGGTCATATCCTTCCTTATAAATACAGGGCCCTTGTCTCAGGAGTGTCTCACCTCCTCTTTGCGGATGACATGGTCTTCTTCATCAATGGGGGCATCACCTCTATATAGGGCTTTATCAGTATCATGTATGAATATGCCTTATGGAGTGGTTAAATGATAAATAGGGATGAAAGAGGGGTTTAATTTCCCTCCTCTTGTCCATCCAAGAGAAAGGACAGCATTGTCTCCACCCTGGGACATCAGAGTAAAAACTTTTATATGCCCAACGCCAGAGCTCCCATTTCCCAGGGCCGGATTTAGGCTCAGGTATTTGATGGTTTGGTCATCAGAATTAACAACCACATCCTCAACTGAAAGAATAGGTTCCTGTACTTTGGAGGAAGGATCAACGTCGTAAATTGTGTCCTTTATTCCATCCCTATGCACTTTATCTCCACCCTAAAGTCACCTAAGTCTATAATTATCTAGATTGAGAAGATCATGAATGGATTTATTTGGGATAGGCAAGGGGAGGGGATATTCTGGTGGTCCTCATGGAATAATATTTCCAGGACAGTGGAGTTGGGAGGCATTGAGGTCAGAGATGTGGGCCATGCCATGTATTTCCTCCAGGGTAGGCTCACATGGGAGGTTATTGAGGGAAACTATTTGTGGAGCCAACTGATTCGAGGTAAGTATGGCTTCAGTCTCCGTGAGAATGGTAACTCTCCTTTAATCCTCTGTAGATCTCTTTAGACTCATCTCCCTATGCTTTTGTGACACTCTTAGTGGGACCTAGGTCGAGAGGATATCGACTTCTGGCAGTGTGATTGGGGGGGGGGGGGGGGCGGCCTGCTGGATTTCCCGGGATGACCTAGACCAAAAATTTCCTTCTTGGAGGCCAGTGATGACCCTTCCATCATCCAGGCGGTTCTCTTTCCCTCTCAAAAGGCCTTCTTTGATAGAATCAGCTTGGATAGCTCCCAATATAGTTTCAATTTCACTGGATCCCCATTCGAGAAATTTACTGCTAAAACCTATAGCCAGTGTATGTCTGCCTAGTCTGTGAGTGACCATTGGGGGAGGCGTCTCTGGTGAAAATACACACCAATTAAATTCTCCTTCTAGGTTTGGATAATTAGAAATCAGTCTCTCCCTTTAGACCTGGTGATTAAAAGGAAGTGGGTCCAGTTTACCTCCAAATGTGTTTGCTATTTGACTCCCTCTAAGGAATCCACGATGCACCTCTTCTTCCAAAGTGAGTGGGTCGTGTGGATATGGAGAGATCTTGGGGAGTCCCCTATGCCTCTTAGTGCCATGGATTCCCCATAGGGTTTCTTCTTGATCTGGTTTAGTGGCTCCTGGGATAATAACCATGAGTTTGCATCCATTAAAACCCTTCTGCAGGCGGGCTGCTAGTGCATTTGGCAGGTGCGTAACCAAGCACGCCATGGGACCCGATACTCCGCTCTGGCATTGCTGGTCAGAGCCAAGTGCCTCACCTTAGAGCTGATTAGCCTCCTCCCCCACCATGATGCAATACCTTCTATTTTCCACTTGTCCTCCAGGACTGCTTTTCTAGACCGTAACAACCCTATGCAAGAGGGACGATGGGTATGTTGTATGCCCCCATACCAGTAATGAAACTCAATGTTGATGGATCCTTTGGCTCTAGCAACATGCGCAGCAACAGTGTGGTTCGAGTCATAGCGAGATCGGTAATTTTCACCTTCAGCACCTTTTATGGACAAGGGAGCTACCTTAAGGCGGAGGCATTGGTACTGCTCAACGACCTCTCCCTTTGCCGATCCAGAAACCTTCCTATGTCCTCTGTTGAAATATACTCCTGTATTTTGTGGAGCTCTCTCACTGGAACCTCCTCCCCCCTGACATATCACTTATCTGATCTGCAAGTGAAAGGTTCTCCTCTCCAGTGACATGGAGATTCTCCATATGTGGCTTGAGGGAAACCGGGTGGCTGACTTCTTGACACCCTTCGCTTCCCCAGAATTCCCCCTTATAGAGTTTTTCTCCCTTGTATCCCTTACAACTTATGGGGTGGCTTATGTTATCAGTGATGCTCTCATCCTGCATTTCTCTAGGCTTCCTTTAGTTGTACTAATCTTATTTTCCTTTTTGAAATAAAATAAAATTTATTCGTGGAAAATATATATTAAACATCTAGTGAGGATTCAAATTATCAATGATGAAGAAAATTTGTTCTATTTAAATAAGGTTTTATATGGATTAAATAAAGAAAATAGATATTGGTATACTTACTTGAGGATACTATAATTTTAGAGCAGTGTTGTTGATAAGATCAATTATGTGAAATCAAATGAGTTATATCAATTTAATGTACTCATCTATGTTGATGATATCACCTTTCATAGAAAAACTAGTTTTCAATGTAGAAATTTACATGTTTTATGAGCCAATTGTTTTATATATTTATGATTTTAGAACTTAAATACTTTATTAATATATAAGTGAATTAGTGGAAGGAATATTTTTTTATTTATGAGAATAAATATGCATGGGAATTAATTAAGAAGTTTGAGATGCATGATAAGAAACTAATATCAATAACAATTACTGTTGGAATGGGTTTTGGAAGAAAAAATGATCCATGAGGTGTTGATTATACAATATATAAAATTATGCTTTGAGGTTTATTATACTTAATATTAATAAGGATGAATAAATTTTATTACACATGTTTAACTACTTTATTTCAGAGTAATATGAAGGAGTAAAATAATACAACTATGAAAATAATCATGTGGTACATCCTTGGTACACTTGATTATGTATTGGTTAATTATGTCAGAAAGGATTTATAATTACATAACCTGAATGTCCTAATGTCCTTTTTATTTATTTATTTGATAACCCTACTTTTAGGTGATGATGGGGGGGGGGTACCCATACAAGGCTCACAGACTTAGAGATTACATGACCTGAAGATCTTGAACATTACATGACCCATAGGTATTAAATGAATTTATCAAGAAAATAAATACTTGAAACTTCTCCTCCCCCACTTATATATCATGATGCCATCTCTCCAACATCACATGGTTGTTTAATTAGGCTTTTTGTAAATAAACAGGCTGGTCTTGATGGAAATGTTATACCCTCTCTTTCTTCTAAATCCATTAGCTTATCCTCTGGTGAATGTGTATGCTCTGAATCCTCATATAGAGTGTGCTCTTTATAGAGTCTTCTTGGTTCATTATGCTGAATTTAATGTGTCCTAAAATCCTTGAGGTGGCTCAAAGGCCTTGATATGGCCTGAAATACTTACTATCCAGAAGGCCTTGGGTGGCCTAAAGTTCTTGAAGGACCCGAGGACCAAACCAGTTTCCCAAAATCCCAAAAGGAAGAATAGTTATGGTTTTTACAGTACCAAACAGTACCTTCTAAATTACATTCTAAACAACTTCCTTAGTTACATGTAAATTATCTCTCCTCCCAAATTTGTACTCGGGTCTCTTGGATGCACATGCCGAGTCCTCACCAACCAGGCTGAGGCTCTTGTACAATATATAATTACATACCTTTTTAGATATAGACTAGGTAGGATATGTTATATATAGAAAATAAAATAGTAGAATATCTTTATTTATTATAAGAATGTTTATATGATATCTTAGAAATAGATAAGAGGTCAAATATCTTATAATTAATGAATTAGATTAAATATCATCCATGAAGACATGTTCCCTGTTTCTATGGACATTGAAATAGCTGATAGATCTATTTTAAGATCTGGATGTACCCATAGTTATCTATTGTGGTAATAAGAGTGCGATTGAGTAGAAAAATAATCTCATAAATCACTAACACACAATAAATATCAAAATTCAATATCACTTAACTAGGGAGAAATTAGAGAAATGAATCATCAAGATGAAGTAATTTGGAAAAAATCATAAAGTGAAATACATTTTAAAAAAACTATTGTCCATAATGGAGTTTAAAAATCATCAGTTAAATATCAGTGTTTGACTATATTCCTCAAATTGAGGATGTTTGAAAAATTCCCATCTCTCCATATAAATTTAATAATTATTTTTGATTCTAATTCTTGGAATGAATTTAACCTTTTGATTTGTTATAAAAGGTGGATAAATTAAAGATTGAACATGGTTCTTATTTTGGTAAAATCTCATATTCTTCTACAAGGAATAAAAGATAAATACAAGTGGAGTATGAGTATAATTGTCATCCTAAATGGGATATTACATTTGATGGGTTTTTTGGAATATTAGATTGGGGGATATATAATCACTAAGTAGAAGAAATTAAAGAATCAATGAGTAATTTGGAATCAAGTAATCATTAAATATAGTGGGAGTTATTAAAATATTAATGTTTAACAAGTGGTTTATAATGGATTATGATTAAAGGTAGGGATTAAGGAATTTATATCTTGATCACAATTTCATTATCTACATCGGTCACTCCTTATATGGAAATAGAGTGATAGTTGAGGCATTCCATTTGTTTTTGTACTTCATCTTAAATTTTATTTTTGTAATTGGAGATAATTTGGATTATCAACAAACCTAATGTGGTGGTATCCTGGAACTAAGGTTATATTTCTTGATGAATGTTGGATCTATTTTTAGAAATTAATAGAATGTTATTTCTCATGTTTTAATTTTGAATAAGTGTTTCATTGTTTTTTCAATCCTTGACTAAAGGTGAGTTATTTGACATTTTTTGAAGGTTTGGTGGATTAATGGGAAGGTTTTGGAACATTATTGGTTACTTTTTGAGATAATAAAGAATCATAGGGTAATAAGGATGATAATTACATGTAGGGTTTTGTTTATTAATAAATTAAATTAATGTCCAGTGATTTATGGAGTAATTCCCTGAAACAAAATCGTATAGGAAAATATCACACCTCACAAATATACCTAAGAAATATTTTGTTTATTTTATCCTCAATAAATGTTGTTTCATTTCAAAATTAATAAAATCACACCATAAATAAGCACCATATAATGATAATAAAGTCAAAATCCTACCACATAGATAACATAGTGAAAAAATTAATCATGGTTTTTTGTTGCAGGAACTTGTGTCACATCATAATCCATGGTGTTGTGCTGTAATGGTTGAAACCATACTATAATGGTATCATCCTCTTAATAATAGTACGTGTATATGAGATTATAGTTTAGGTAATCAAACCACCATGAGGCATGGAACACCGTAATATAGTTGATAGTTATCCAATTAGTTGATATTTGAATATCACTATTACACAATAATGATCATAATAACACAAGTTCTTAAATTATTGATAATTTTTGGAGTTTCTAATGTTATAAAACGAGGTCCGTTTTGAAGATTACCTGGTAGTAATTACATGAAACTAGTGTTATTTTTTAAAATATAATAAATATGTGATAAATGAGAAATATGAAAGGATGATTTTTGAAGGTTTACTTGAAGAGTGAGAGATAAATTAAAAGTGAATACATAGAAAATAAAGAGTAGTATTTCAAAATTTTAAAGAGGGATTGATTATTTTGCATGGAAAAGGAATTAAACATAAGATACATATTTTCTTGTAGTGATTGAAACATAATAAATACACCTTTTTTTATTTAGTGTTGATCATTTTATATGAAATTCTTGTAAGTATTTTTTCTATTGAAATTTTCATGAAAATTATCTCAAAGATTTATGTTGATAGATAAGTGGAGGGAGTGTCCCTAGTGCCATTACTAATCCCTTCATGAACATGATAGTAATGGAAGTTGAAAGAGATTTTGGAATATCAACACAACATCAACTTATGATCCTAGGATGTAGAATCGGTGGTGAAAAAATTAAATTATACATATTAATACATTTTTATTCATTATTTAAATGATGTTTTTGTGTGCTTGATATTTATAGGTTTATAATGTTCTTGAAAAAATGGGAATAATATCCTTCATTAGTTAAAGAAAAATAATTTACACCCTAATCCTCCCTCATCACAGGGTCTTTATTGACACTATGGTTGCAACACTCATCAATCCCAATAAGTATATATATTTTATTCACAATATAAATGTATTGGAGGAATATTTTTCTATATTAATGAATGATTATAAAGGAAGAAAAATTTATATATGGAAGAGTCTTCTTAGAGGTATTTCATTTCCATAAATCCTGGAATAAATTAGAATTTGGATAATAAATAAAAGAATTATTTTAATATAGAAATAAATTATGAAAAAGTTATAATGATAGGGAATATTAAATAAGGACATTTGAAAGAGTGAAATATAAAATAGTATTGACATTAATAATGAATCTTTCATATAAATTGAAAAAATTATAGAAAATTTGAAATAGAGAATTATTCATTTTTACAATATGGTTTAATGATCACAAATAAGGAAAAAATCATTTAAAAAAATATAATCTTATGAATATTTTTACAATAAGAAATATTTTAAATATAATATATAATAAAATTTATGTGTTTTAATATGAAATATTGATAATAAAGAGTGGATTTTTTAAGAAAAGTTAGAAGAAATATCTTTATCATTTTTATATTTTATAAAATATAATTTAAATAAAACTATAGGAATGTAAAGAAAATAATAAATAGAAATATAAATAAATTTGATAATTTTATATAATAATATTCAATGTAAATTACTTAAATAGAAGAGAATAAAAATTAAAATGAAAGATATAGATCTAATATATAAAAACCATGACCTGGTTATTCGTACAACTCCCAAGGTAGGTAGCTACAATGAAAAGGTTTTTCTTTGATTCATAAGGATGCAGAGTTTCACCAAAAGTCTAAATATAATATAAATTTATGACTTACCCATTGAGGATATAAATATAAGTCATGAACACATCCTCTTTTAAATCCAACATGACACATCTGGACATTGAAGGTTCCCAAACAAAAAATATATAACCTATTCACCTATGGGATACATATTCACCACAAATAGTTGGATGGACCACATGAACATTTACAACTAATCACTAAATTAATTTATTAAAAATATGTTAATATAAAATATAACATTAAATAATAGACTATAATAAATGAAAAATCCAAACAAGGCCTAAATATATAAAAATAGAAGATGAATTGGTGATGTTCCGAACAAATACTCTGGCCAATGAACTATTATAGGCAAAACTAGTGTGAAGTTTTATCCCACTTAAATGAATTGAATAACCAATAAAATAACATATAATAAAAATCATTGTACTTGTTTTTATAGAAACACTGATAGAACCAATTATATTGAATTCATAATGATGATAAAAATGGATACAAAAGAAATAATAATAATAACACCATATTTACATAGTTCATGAGTAAACCCTATTTCTATATATAATATGAAAAATGACCAATGTTTAGAAGGGAATTATAGGAAACAAACATATAATATTGAAACCCTAGTTTGTAATAAGCTCATGATGTAACATGGTGATATAATAATAGACATTTCTATAGTACTAAAACCACTAAATTAGTCAACTATGATATAATAATAGTGGGAGTAAGTATGTTGAGCTACTATAAACATGAAAATAAATCCCATTCCAGTATAATACTATAGAAAAGTACACACTTCTATAGTAGCCACTTTTGGGGTCATCGACCAGCTTTTCAGAATTTTGTACAGTTTGAGACTATAACATTTAATCTATCTTCAACATATAGATCCAACTCGAACATTATAAAAATCTCTTAGTTGGACCCTAATAAAAAAAATTAGCTTCTTAAATAGTTCCATAATTAGAAAACTTGATTAATCTGAGCCTCTCATGTTATTCACATACCAATGAGAACTTTCCCTTAAATTATTCAATTTTATGTTGAAGATTCATGAAAGACAAACAACTTTTCCATCTAGGATTTAACTTATAAAGATAATTCATAAACAACCTGCTAGTTCCCATTCCATTATCCCATAGTATTCTTCCATATTATTCCTCTCATCCTTCATTCATCAATGAATACTAATAGAGTCACTATAATGACTCAACTTCTTAATCACCTTCAACTTCATTAAAATTTCTATTAGATTGTTGGTTTCATAAATCATTTTCAATTCCAATACCCCATCCTATATTAGTCCTCTAATAATGTGGTACTTAAAATAAACATGCTTCATATGGGTATGATGAAATGTGTTATTTACATGATGTATAACACTATGACTATTATATTGAAAAAATATCATATCTATTTATACATAAATACTCCAAGAAATTCATTTAGAAAACCATCTTTTTCTTGGACTATATTACAAAAATATACTATTCATTTTTGGAAGATAGTTCCACCACATTTTCTAAGTGAGATATCCAAATTATTTTTGTTACTAAAAAATTAAACAAATAACTTTTGGTTCTCTATCTATTGTTAACATCTCCTCCAAGGAAAATATCTATATACCACAATAATGATATTCCTTTACCAATGAAAAAAGTTATTACCTTTGTTTAATTCAATTACCTAAGTATTCAATTCATAAATTTCTAATGATTCTTTTTTGTGTTCACCGTGAACCTACTCACAACACCCATTTTATGAGAAAATTCATGTGAGGTATAAACCATGAAAAAAATAGACATCCAAAAGATGATAGATAAGGAACCTTTTCCTTATATTCAATATATTTTTCTAACCTTGATTCTCCCTCATTTGAAATTTTGAAACTTATTTTCAGGGTAATAAAAAATGGATTTTCTTCTAATATAATATATCTACTAAAATAATCCCAAATATAGTAATCCTATGATAATATTAAGGTTATGGATATATTTACTCTAATTATCTTCATCATCTAATTATTACAAGCTTCTCCAATATATTTTATCTCAAACTGCTCAGTTATATTCTATTTAATCTAAAAAATACTCTATATATATGATCTTGTATTGATCATTTCTTCCACATAAAAAAAATATTGTATCTATCAGAAAAAGAATTAAAATAAAAGTTTTGTTCCATGCCAAATGTCTAGATACATTTTTACTAATGTAGTAATCCAACATTTTCTTCCCCTAAGTAATTACTTTCTTAAATACATATAAACTTATACAATGTTTTCACACTATGTATCCCTTTAATGAGTAAATAAATCATTAATTTTGATATATATAAATATCATATTTTAAATATTCATGAATGAATTATGTCTTAAAAATAATATACTCATGATTTAAATCCTCTACTGAATCAATTATAAGAACTACCCAGATGGGGGAAACATCACAATAAGTGATAAAATTTTGTTGAAATTGACACATTAATTGTGTTGAATACCATTCACAACCATAATTGATATTTATATATGCTTACCATCATGTTATTAATTGATCATGTTTACCCATTTGTTCTATAACACTTTCTTTCCTTATGGAAAATGTTTTACCTCCCATGTATTGTTATTGTGCAACGAATAAATTTCCACCCTTATAGACAACTCATAATTTATCAAGTCTTTCAATTCCCTTACCACTTAAAAGATTTAAATTTTTGAACCATTATTTAGTAACATAGATTTTAGGTAAGATTAAAAACTTTTTATTGATCTCCTCATCCTTTTTTATCCCCTTAACACCATTTTAGTATTATGATCTACTTGTTTTTTGGCACATTCTCTAATATACCTTGTTGATAAACATGATAATTACACCCTTATTATTTATTCTCACTATCATTATAAACTAAATGATAATAATTTTACATGAAACCTTCATTAAATATAAGATTATTTCACCTGAGGATATTGTTGTTCTCATCATCCCAAAAGTTATATAAAAACATCTAAGAACCATGACTAACAAAAAACATGATTGGAATTAACATCTATATTTTACCTTACATCAACATCTATACGTAAATATTATAAAAACAAATAATCATTAATGAGTGATTATTAAATTATTTCATAACCATATATACAGATACACTATCCTTTTACACATATAATTACACGATTTTATGGAAAATTAAACAACATATTACAAGACAAGGATCGTAAAATCTACTATCTTTGGAAGACTAGTTACATAAAACTAAAAACATGGAACTAGATAATTTTTTTTAATATTCAATAAGAGATCATAAATTACCTTCCCCCCTTATATATACATAGGGTATCAACGGGATAACATGAACAAAAGGACGTGTTAATATCCCAGTAAGGAGAAAACTTAAGAATAAAGCTTAGCAAGTGGGTTAGAAGGCGTAACATAAAGATATGAAATGCCACATAACATCATTAAATATAAGTAATCATAACCTAGGATCATATAATCAAGGATTCATAGTGATATGGAAGTAACATCAAACACGACTTTATCATGATTCAAGTTTTGTTGCACTTTTAGGACCTTGAGTGAAAGATATCCACCAAGACCATTACAAAGGGAGAACGATTCAAGGATAACCACCAATACCATTGTAAATAACCTATAATGAGACTAAAACATACCCATTGAATTAGATCACTATCTGGGAACACCCATCATAATATTTTCATGAACATGTGTGTCCTAGGAAAAGTCATACATAAGGAATCCATCATAAACATAAGGGATACACATGGTATGAATTAGGTATCATAATCTTGATAATAATAACAATAATTAGGAATATCATAAAAGTGTCAATGAAAGAAAGGAATTAAATACTAAAAATAAATTTATATAGGAAAATAGTCTTATATTATGATAATTAATGTCAATCTGAATTGATAACATGTAAAATAGTATTTATAAAACTTTTTGGATTAAATCATTTTAGTGGGGTTTAAGGAAAATATCAAAGTTAATTTAAATAATAAAAGGGAATAATATTTCATATAATATATAATTGAATCAAGGAGGTTTTTATAATAAAATTACCGATTTTAAAAAAATAATGGTGGATTAAAAAATATTATGGAGTGCACATGAAAATGGGTAAGAGTTGGATAAGTTTCCTTAAATCGACCTTACTTATTGAGATGTATCGAGTTGGGAACCTTTTAAAGAAATGTTTATCCATAAAAATAAGGAATGAAAAATTTTATAAATGATTTTGGAATATATACACAAAATTTCGGATATGTAAATAATAATAAAAGATAAATTTATTTTGGTAAAAATCATGTAAGAATAACCCAAAGGAATAAAGGAGGATCGTATAGAATCCCTTACCTTATATTCAAAGTAGTTCCAAACATGATCTTAATGTACTAAGGAGTCAAATTATATTCATTAATTAATAATTATAAAACAATTTATATAGTTATTTGATTTATTATGACTTTATTGAGTACATTTATGTCTTCTTTGATGAGTTATAGAGTTCATTTTCTTCATTCAGGAGTGCAACTTTTCTTAATTTTCATAATCGACTTCCTTATATACGAGTATGGAAGTGTATGTAAAATGGAAATTGAAGTCCATAATTGAAGTTTTATTTTATTAAGGATCATATAGATGGTTAAATTATCATATAATTTATTTGGTTATTTTTGATGAGGGTGAATCATTAGATAAAACTTTAATGATAATCGCTTGGATTATTTTGAGCGGTTTCGATCACAAAGAACTTTTTTTTGTTTTAAAATTTTTAATCATGTAATAATAATGATTAAGGAACATTAAATATGATAAAATACATATATTATGATCTATTTAAACCAAAAAAAATGTTTAATGACATTCCATGAAGACAATAATAGAAATTTAAAACCCATCATCCATGAATGTGATCAATTAACACATCTCAGATGATATTTTAAATTATAGTTCAATAGGATGTGAAAATGGAGATGATGGCGAATTACCCAATTACCATAAAAACAATAAATTATATTTATTTTACTATAGTTGTCATACTATTTGGATGAGTGGAGGTGTGGATAGAAAATAAATTTAAGGAACCAAAAAAGGAATTAAATGAAAAGGAAAATTGGTTTACCTATTGATTCCTTCATCTTGAGAACCTCCTTAGGGGATTGTTTTAGGCCTTTTATTAAGAATAAAAGATCATGGACGTGGTGAAGGGACTTTTGAGGAGATATGAGTGGATTTTGGACAATGTTAAATGCTTGATATGTGTGAGGAGAAGAGGTGGTGATGGGTGGTATTTATAGTTGAGGAGAGGGGTGATTCTCATTATTTAATTCATTAGTTTTTATTTTTCTGAAGAAAAGAAATAGTGTGGATTCATAAAACTAAATAAAATTACTATATCATGTGAATTATAACCAATTGTTCTTAAATTATCATAACATCATCCATGACACAATAATTCATGTTTTTAGACAATATCATAAATTATTGTTTTTCAATATTCCCCAAAAATTCAATGATTTTTGAAAAATTCAAAAAATTAACCCTAACCATTTTTCGACATGTAGAATTCAAAATTGAAATAATTTTTTTTGAAAATAATTTTATATTTACAGTAAATTTAATGTTTAATTAAAATCATAATTTATTTTCAAAATATATATTAAAAAATTATAACTAATTTTATAACCCTTTAGGAAATTGACTGAGGACTGATAAAATTAACTTATAATCATAAGACATAAAAATATTATTTTATTAATAAATTATAGGAAAATAAATTTTCTTTTAAATTATTAAATTAGTCATAAAATTGAAATTAAATATTTATGACTTACAAAATAATAAAACTTAATTAATTATTTTTTAAATATTCATTTAATTATACTATGATTTAATTACATAATATTGTTACTTATAATATGGATAAATTTTATTTGTAATTTCATTGGTGAGGTTACTACTCCCTTGTACAATTTTAAATTCACAAAGCTCACATTACTATACCAAAGGTTAAGTTACTATTTCATCTATATAGGTTCACTAAGTTCTAGAAATACCTTTTATTTCATTAATTCATTAGTTATAAGGTTTTTATTGGGTTCTTAATGTTATTCTATATTATTATAATATATGATATAATTATAAGAATTAAATTTCCATTGATAAAACTTTGGGTTGTTACAATCTTCCCCCCTTATGAAATTTCACCCTTGAAATTTTGTTATTAATTCGAAGTTGAAAAAAAGAGTGAGTACTTATCCTTCATCACTTTCTCAGGTTTCCATATTGCCTAATCATACTTATGGATCTACCATAGTACTTTGATCAGGTGAGTAGTTTTTTTGCATATAACTTTATCTATACGATCGAAGTTCTGAACTGGATACTCCTTATAAGCATGTTCATTCATTATTTGTACCACCTCTGAAGTCAGTACATTTAAAGGATTTGGTATGTACTTTCTTAAGAGGGATATGTGGAATACATCATGTACTTTATACATTGTTGGTAGAAATGCTAGTATATACGCAATAAATCAAACACGATTAAGGATCTCAAAGGGGATGATATACCTGGGACATAGCTTCCATTAATTCCCAAATCTCATGATCTTCTTACGTAAAGATATGTATAGGAATACCATTACTCTATCCATAAAGTCAAGGTCCCACTAAGGATTATCTATATAACTTGTTTTTTGACTTTAAGATGCCTTGATGTGATGCTTAATGGTTTTCACATTTTCCACCATTTCTTCAACGATTTCTTGTCCTAGAAGCTAACACTCATAGACCTCATCCCAAAATGATGTTTTTCGACACCTTTTCCCATAAATGGATTCATATGGAGCCATTTCGATGAGGTAGTGGAAACTATTGTGGTAAGAGAACTCAACCAGAGGAAGATGTTAGCCCCATCCTCCTTTGAAGTCCATAAACACACTCTCAAAATATCATCCATTGTATAAATTGTTCTCTTAGATTTGAAATCAGTATGGGGATGATAGGCTGTACTAGAGTTCATCTCAATTATTATAGCATGTAGGAGAATTTTCTAGAAAATTAAGGTGAATCTCAGATCTTGATCGGATACAATAAATAGGGGTACTCTATACAACCTTTCCAAATCATTGATATATTTCCATGAAAGTTGACCCAATGAGAAGTACTCTCAAATTGTGATAAATTGTGCATTTTTTAAGATGATCTAAAATAACGCATATAGAATTGTTTCTTTTGTATTTACTTGGAATTACAGTGAAAAATTCCATAAGGATGTTCTCCCATTCCTATGTTGGTATGCGAAATGGTTGGATAAGCCCTTTAGAATTTTTCCTCTAAACCTCCACTTTCTAACATACCATACACATTGATGTATATTTTTGAATCTCTTTATTCATATTGTACCACCAATAGTTCTCTTGGAGATCTCGATACATCATTGTGCTCCCTTAGTGAATAGAGAATCTTGAGCTATGTGCATCATATATAAGCTCATTATTTACCTCTAGATCCGATGGTAAACATAATCATGACTCAAGTTTTATGAATCCTTCCTTATAATTCTTGAACTCAGAGGATTTCCCATTTCTAATAGCTTCATCCCATTTTTTAATTTCAACATCATTTATTTGAGAAACCTTTATTTTATCTATGAGGGATGGTTAATTAATAATTTGATAAATGATTGATAATTTTCCTCCCTTAATCATTTCCATGTCAATTCTTTTATGTCTAAGAATATTGGATCCTTCTCAACTCTTATAATTGATAAAGATGCAGGATCCTTTTTACTTAGAGGATCAACCACTTTATTTTCCTTACCAGGATGGTAGTGGATTGAGAGGTCATTATCCTTAATGAGACCCTACCATCATCGCTGGATTATATTAATCACCTTATATGGGTATAAATATTCCAGACTCTTGTGATTAGTATATATTTCACACTTCTCCCTATAGAGATAATGCTGTTAGATTTTCAATGCAAAGATCACAACTGCCAAATCCAGATCATGGGTAGGATAGTTTTTCTCATGATTTTTCAACTTCCATGAGTAATAGGCTCTCAATTTATCATTTTACATCAATAAAAAATAGAATCCTTTTTTTGAAACATCACTTTATACCATAAAGAGTTCTCTACTTGTTGAGAGTGTGAGTATTAGTGTAGTCATAAGCCTCCATTTGAGAAACTTAATGTTTTCCTCACATTCCTAAGTCTAGAAAAGCTTTACTATCTTCTATGAAAACATGGTTATTGGTATTATAAATCAATATAAGTTCATATAAAATCTTTCATAATACCCATATAGTCCAAGAAAACTACGGATCTCTATTACAGCTGTTGGATGGGTCCAATCTTCAATTACATTTGTCATAAAAGGGTCTAGACAAATCCATTTTCTTGTGATAACATTCACCAAGAATGATACTTCCTCCATACATGACTCAAATTTATTATAATTTGCATATATTTTCTCCATATTAAAAGTATTCAGCATAATATTCAAGTGCTCCTCATATTTATTCTTTCTCTTGAGGTATATCATAGTTTCATCAATAAATACTTCCAAAAATTGGTTGATGTAATATTTAAAGACCCTATTCATTAAATACATAAAAATTGATGGATCATTTGTGAGTATGAAAGGAATCACTATGAAATCAGAATATCTATACCTTGTTCAAAGTTAGTCTTGGGAATATCTTCCTTACCCATATTTAATTGATTATATCCTCACCAATGGTCCACCACAGAGAAATAACTTCCCCAATGGTGGTGATCAAACAAGTCATCTATCCATGGAAGGAGATATTTTTTATTTATTTTGATTTTATTGATGTCACGATAATCATTGTAGAGGCACATTGATCCACCCTTCTTCCTAACAAAGAGAACTGGTGCATCCATGGTGAAACACTCTAACGTATAAAACCCTTGTCCAAATTCTCCTACAACTACTTCTTCATCTCTTCTAGATCAACAATTTCCATTAACTATGGTGTATTTGATATAGGACGAGATCCAAGAATAATTTAAATTGAGAACTCAACATGTTGATCCGGAGTAAGACCAGCTAACTCTTTAGGGAAGACATTATTGTAATCTGTCATGATGGGCATGTCTTTGAGCATTATCATCTTCCTTGTCTCTGTCATTTGAGTGAGATATTATTTCCCATAAGGTATTAATATCTACACATGAGATGATTATTTTGAAGAAGTATAATCTTCCCTTGTACACTTTTAAAGAATTGGAGGATGCTTCAGGATGTGAAGAGTGATCTCCCTTTCTAGAAATTTGATGTTGGATTTGTATACAGATATCCAATCCATGCCCAATATAAGATCGAGCTCCACCAAAGTGAGAATAAAATATTTTATAGGTGGGTCAGTCTACAAACATTATTTGGGGAGGAGTTATATAATTTGGATGCAAAAATTTCCCCATTTATTATTCTCACAGATAACTTAACCTCCATATTTTGATGGGTGTTTGAATAGTTCTACTAAACTTGCTATATGTGAAAGAGTTCATAGAACCACAATCAAATAGTACGTTTTCTATTCTTGAATGAATAACTAGATTACCTATCACCACATCATTATAAAACTCCACTTTAGAAATAATGATATCATAATACCTTCCTTGTTTCCATGGAGGATATTGTTGATTTCCTCCTATAACCATTGGATTCGTAAAATAGTTCGCATAATGCCCATGTTCCTTGTAGTTGTAAAATTGCAACATAAGATAAGAGTTTATCTAAACCTTACTTTCTTCTTCCATGTTATTGTAATTTCTCATATACCTTTGGAATATCTTAGCTAGATGTACCATTCTTCCACATTTGAATCATTTCTTGGTTCCCTTTAGTCAGTTCCCAAGATGCTTCTTCCCACAGATTTGACCTATGGGATATTCATTCCTCCTTCCATCATTGTATTTATCTACTCATCCAAGCATATTAGACTCCATTTCTAATTTTTTTCATTGGTCCCATGACACCATTGAGAGTGTCGTGTCTCAATTTCAACCTTAAGGGCACAATAGACAATATCTTTATAACTATCGAAGTCTTGAATCAGAAAATATTTTTATAGACATAGCTTTAGTATGATAAATAAGAAATCCACCTTTATTTTAGTTTTCATAACAAATCTAGAGGTGTATCATGAAAGCCTTGTAAATTTTTCTTCATATTCCAATATAGACTCATCTTCCTTCTGCTTAAGTCTAATGAACTATCTTTCCATATTGATGTAGATATTTTAGGAAAAATATTCATTGAAAAGCATTTTCATTAATTACTCTTAATCCATGAAATAAATTTAACCCTTGGACTTCATATTTTTTATCAGTGTCCACCATTGATAAGATTCCCCATCAAAATGATAGACTGTGATCACAAATATCTCTCCTCTTGAGCACTAGATGATAGAGAATATCTTTTAAATTAAGTCAATCCAATGTTCCATGAAAAAGGGATGAGAAGATCCAATAAACAAGGGATTACTTTTTCACATGAATGGTTCAATGAAAATTTACACTTTCCTTGGAGAAGAAGGGTTTTCAACACAATTCATTTTATAAACCATAACTTGAGCAAGCTAAGAAAGTACCATCATAATGTTTTAAGCTCCAAATCCCATAATATTTGGAATATCATTAGGTTAATCCTCACATTTCCTATTGCTTTGATTATTATAATGTGTTCTTCTATTTACCCCATAAAATAAGAAAAATAAAATACTATTTGGGGGTTTGAATAATTGGTTAGAGGTATAATAAAAGGAAAAGTTCAATATAAAAGGATAAACTTGTATTAGAAAAGTATATCATAACTCGTGATCCCCTAAGCTTAAGTCTAGGTTATACAGGATCTATTTTCTGAAATATACACTTATGGTTTTTTTGTTCCCCTAATAATGGTTCATAATAAGCTTATGAATTTACTAAATCATATACCCTGGGAGTGTCAAACTAGGTGTGTAGTACGGCTCATTGTCCTATACCAAGTTACCCTGAGTTAGGCTAGGAACACCTTGTTAGAGTTATTACTCCAAGGTACATCTGTTCCAGAACAACATCGACTTATAGTATAAAGGAAGGGATTTATTTCCTCGAAAAATCACTTACTTTATACTTACCAATATTTTGGGATGTTTTCACATACATAGCCTTATACCTAAGGTTATTACAAAAGATCTCTATCCATAATCTCAAATGATAACTCAAATCCATATGATACCAAATATTGTGACCCTATCCCTTTACACATATCATTACATGATTTTAGGCATAATTAAACATTATATTACAAGACAGGGATCACAATTTCTTGTGTCTTGGGAAGACTGGGTACATAAAAATGAAAACATTGAACTAAATAGAACATTTATTTGTTTAATATTTATAAATAGATCAAAAATTAACTTCATCCATTACATAGACATAGGATATCCTAGGGATAACATGAACAAAAGGATGAGGTAAAATCCAAGTAATGGAAAAAACATAAGAATAAAGAATAACACATGGGTCGCAAGACATAACATAATGATATGAAAAGTGATGGAAAATGATTAAAAATAAAGAATAATAACATGGAATAATATAATCAAGGATTTATAATAATGTTAAAGAAACATAAAACATGAATTTATCATGATTAAAGACTTGTTTCTCTTAGAGGAGCATGAGTCAAGGATAACCACTAAGATCGTTCTCCATGGAGCACGAGTCAAGACTAACCACCAAGACTGTTGCACATAAAGTCTCACGAGACTAACCATTTACCAAATCATTGGAGTGCTATCTAGGAGCACCTATTATAACATGTTATTGAATATGTGTGAAACATGAAGAATAATACATAAGTATCCCAATATAAACAAAAGGGTTAACAATGGTAAGAATTGGGTATCATAATCATGTCAATAAGCATAATAAATGGGAATATCATAAAAGTGTACATGAATGAAAGGAATTAAATCATACATCGACATTTATAAATTAAAATAGGAATATACAATGAAAATTAATGTCAATATAAATTGATAACATATAAAAGAGTATTTAAGAAACTTTTAGGATTAAAACCTTTTAGTGTGGTTTAAGGAATGTAATAAAGATCATTTAAAGTAGAAAAGAGTATATTATTTCATATAAATAGTAGTTAACCTATATTTTTTTCATAATAAAATGGGTTATTATAGAATAATAATTTTGGATTAAAATATATTATGGTGTTCCTATGAAATTGGGTAAGAATTTGGAAAGTTCCCTTAAATCGGGCTTACTTATGAGGATTAATCGTGTATAGAAACTTTTAAAGAAATTTATATCCCTGAAAAAAAGAAAGGAAATATAATTATACATGATTTTTAAACATATAAAAAATATTTAGAATATCTATTTAAAATTAAAGAATAATTTCATTTTGGTAAAAAGAGAGTAAGAATAACCCGAAGGAATAAAAGAGATTCAGGTAGAATCCCTTACCTTATCTTCAAGACATTTATGCACTTGTTCTTAGTTTCATGAATAATAAAATTAGATTCATTAATTAATAATTAAATTACTCTTTATATATTTATTTTATTTATTATAACTTTATTGAGTTCATATATGACCTTTTTATGGGTTATTGAGTTAAATTTCATAGTTTGTGAGAGCTCATTTTCCTAACTTTCATGATCAGCTCACTTATATATGAGTATAGAAGTTCATATAAAATGAGACTTGAATTAAAAAAATTAAAGTTATATGTTATTAATGATAATGAATAAATTTTAATGATAATATAATTCATTTGGTTATTTTGGGTGAGGATGAATCATTACATAAAACTTTAATGATAATCTCTTGAGTTATTTTGAGCAGTTTCTCTCACAATGAACATGTTTTTTTATTTTATTATATCATGTTAGTATAATTATTATTAACATTAAATAAGATAAAATAAATATATTATGATATTTTTAAACCATATAAATGGTTTCATGACCAGCCATGAAGGTGGTAATAGTAATTGAAAACCCATCATCCTTGAATGCGATAAATTAACACATCTCAGTCTATGTTTTCTTTTCTAGTAAAAAGGAGGGGAAAGGGAGATGATTATTAATTATTACATTATAATAAAACAATATAGTATATTTAAGGTACTATATAATTAATAACATTTAAATTATGGGAGGATAGTATAGAAAATAAAGGAAAGTAACCAGAAAAGAAATTAAAAGAAAACAAAAATTGGTTTACCTCTTGATTCCTTCCTCTTTAGAACCTCCTTAGTGGATTGGTTATTGTTTATTATTAAGAAAAAAAAGATCCAGGATGTGGTTAAGAGGATTGGGAGTATATTGTATCATAAATTTTACAAGGATTAAGGCTTAGGAGGTGTAACGATAAGAGTTGCTGAGGAGTCATATTTATAGTGTAGGAGAGGGGCGATTTCTCATTATTTAATTCATGAGTTTTTTATTTTGCTCAAGAAAATAAATAGAGATGATTATTGAGAATAAATATAGTAAATATATCATGTCAATTTGAACCAATTATTCTTACATGATAATAAAAACATCCATGACTCAATAATTGATGTTTTTAGATAATATCATAAATTATCATATTTAACTATTTTCTAAAAAATAAAGTATTTCAGAAAATTCCAAAAAATTCAGTATAACCATTTTTCAATTCTTAGAAATCAAAAATTAACTCATGTTTCTGAAAATAAATTTCTACGTGTTATAAAATTAAATTTTAATTAAAATCATAATTTACTCGAAAAATTCATATTTTGAAATTATAACTGATTCTATAATGCTTTGAAAAATTAACTAAGGCCTCAAAAAATTATCCTATAACAATAATACATCAAAATATTAATTTATGAATTAATTTTAGGAAAATTAATTTTCTTTTTAATAATTAAATTACTCATAAAATTGTATTTAAATATTTATGACTTACAAAAATACCAACACCTAATAATTTTTAAAATATTTTTTTTACTTATACTATATAATAATTACAACATATTTTCACTTGTATTTTATTCATATCTTTATTCTCAAGGTTAATATTCACTTTTATGGTTTATTATTCATAATAGCCACATTACTATTCCAAAGGTTAAGTTACTATTTGTTCAATATAGGTTTCTTATCTTTTAGAAATGCCTTTTATTTCCTTCGTTCATCATTTATAAGGTTTTTATTGCATTCTTAATGTGATTCTATGTGAATCTACTATATGACATAATTATAAGAAGGGAATTTCTATAGATAAAACATTCAGTCAATACAATATATCATCAGGAATAAATTATAGAATTGGTATATATCGAATCTTGTTGATGATATATGCATCTATATTTACTTTCTCTACCCAAATGGTCTTCAATGACCTTAAGTGAGACCTCATAATCATGAAATGTTAATTTAAAACCCATTTAATCCTTTTCTCCATACTTTTATATTGTGATTCTCTTGGAAGGGTACTATCCCACCGAATTTAATTATGAGAATAAAATTCACTAAATTATTTACTGTCATAATTTCCTCCATTGTCAGACATAAATTATTTCAGATTTGATCCAAATTCATTTTCCATGAAAGTCTTCATATTCTAAAACATGGTATGTATATTCGATTTTATTCTCAAAAAGTAATTTCATACATTCCTTATTGATTCATTAATAAATTTCATGTAATATAATGACCTTATAAAGAAATATACTAGTGTAGTCTCCCAAACATCACTGTGAACTTGGTCCATCTTCCCAGACTATGATGTTCTACTTCACATCAAAAAATATATATTCTTCTACATTTGAAATATATAATCTTTATATTAAAAAATTTCCATTAACTTTAGCTCTCACTTCATTCCTTTTATCGAGAGAACCTCATTATACTTCTTACTCATGTTCCAAAAACCTATAATTATACATTTTTTAAATCATGATAGAATTTTTTATTCCAAGAATTTTCAGACCCTTTTTATCATATTATATAGGTTTCCATTATTTACTCTATATTCTATGACCGTATCTTTGTTGTTAATTTTCAATGAACCACCAATGAACATGGTTCTAAACCTAACACCATCAATTTACTGAAAATAAATAAGATTTCCTTTATTTTAAGGGATATATCACACATTCTCTAGAAAAAGAAAAAAAACTATTGGTTTCAATACACGAATCATCTTTTCCCACAATCTATACGGGTTGATCATCAGTAAGATTCACCTTTCCAAAATTTATAAGAAAATAATTATTTAAGAATCCCTTTGTTAAATTGGAAGGTAAGGATTCCTCTAAGTATGAAATACATGATTCTATAGGTATATTCATGCTTAAAAAACACAATATCAATTCAATCAATTTCTTTGTTTTTCGAATACCTTGTATTTTTCACTTCACCTTTTTGACATATCCACTCTTTCCCTAACTCCAATAGGTAGTACCGTAACCATTTATCTTATCTTGGATATATATTTTTTATTTTTATCATTCTCTTTAATTATATCACAAAATTTATCTACCTATTACTTTCATGTGAAAATAATAACCATATAATGTTCTTGAATTTTTTTCTAAATAATATTATTGAGTATCAGATATTGCACATTTTTTAACTTTAGATTGTTTTTCCCTAAAAAAATACACATTTATGTTATAGATGCTTCCAAAAAATTTGTTAATGAAGATATTAAAAACGAGTTCACATGCGTTATCATCAGGAAAAATTCCGAGAAATATCAACTATCTAATGATGGGTTTTAATTTATTTATGTTCTTGACAACAAGAATCCTTCCAATTATTTTAAAATTAAATACCCACTACCTTATGTATAAATTATTCTATGAAAAAGTATTATCATACCGATTTTTGAGATATTTAATCAACCTAGAAATTTTATTATCTTTTCGAATGTCTAATGTCATGTTTTTGGCCACTATAAAGAAAATAACTCTTAGAATATTCCAATACAGTATCCCCCACTAAGAATTCTCCACATATGTTGGTTTAACACAAATAATAAACAACCACCTATTTTTATTAAATATATAATATCAATCTAAATCCTCCAATAAATATGTTCAAATTCATTGAAATTATTGAAATTCATCACTCCTTCTTCCACATCCATCATTCTATTTAATAAATTCATAATTGATATTCTAAACTCTACCTCTAGTAGTAGCTATTATGAAAATTCGAGAAGCACTAATGATAGTGAATTAAATTATAAGAGTAAAATAAAAAAAATTAACAAGAACAAATAATTTTTATAATTCAATAAAAATCCCTACATTCATTGGAAGGCATTAAAAGCTCACAATTTTTTGGGGAAAGTTAATGTGAAAAATAATCCTAATCCAAAATGTTCTTATAAAAAAATTATGTTCAATAATAACCCACATTACTATATTTTAAAAACCACACTATAGGTCCATTGTTTTACAATAATGATGGATGAAATTCCATAGAGCTATGGTACCTATGCTAAAAATTTCGATAATTACACAATACCTCGTTGATGTTTATACTGGTATAATACTATATTTCAGTTTTATTAGTTAGCTTTGTGGGATAGTGTACAATATATCCATTGGAATTTTCCATCAATTTATCCAATCGATCAGGGTACACCATCCCAAAAATTTTCATAACTAAAATGTCGTAAAAGAGAATTTGTATGTACACTGAAGTTTCAATTCATAATGTGAACATAAATACTCACTATGGAACCAAAAAATATTTACCAACACACATATCAGATAGAAAAGTGTATGAATGAACATGTCTACACATTTTCATAGATAATGAAAAATATATTCATAAATGGTCATAAATCATTGATGTCATCAACTGAGAAGAGAATCAAAATTGCTTCATAGGATTTAACTTTATATATATATTTATATATCATCCTCCACTATGAATTATATCTCTTCATAGAGAGTAACTATACATGTTCTTATACATAAATATCTCCTAATAGGTCTCATCTTATCATAGTAAAGAACATGTATATCAATAATCATATACATATACGCAATCCATGCTCTATATGAGGTGTCTATAATCATAGAGAGGAACTACATATATAATAGGCATTTGTTTATGTGTAGATAGCGTACAATGCAACAACATAAACCTCCAAGATAATTCCCAAAGACACACATGTTTGATAGATAGAATAACCAAGGCCATCTATATGAAATATAATAAAAGAAAACTTATAATCAGGATTATCATATCAATATCAATGACAGCAATAAAACACAAGGTCTCTATATAAAAATGATAACAATTCTATATATCAAATAGATAGAAATAATATATATCAAATAATAGACATGAATTATATAATTAATATAAAAAATTTATGTAAAATAATATGAATTAATTTCATCAAAAAAGAACCATATGGGTTTAAATCCAAACATGTCATATGACATGACACAGTGATTGTTTAATTATAAAAAATGACCTCAAAACAGGTTAATAGATAAGGAATAAGAAATAATTTTATATAATCTTGATAAGGTACATGATAAAATTTATTCATAACATGATAAATGATAATTACTTCATACTATAAATATCACACAACCAAATAAATTACGAAATAAATGTATTTATGAAGATCACTTTATGGATTTGGAGTATGGTTAAAGAACCCCTTGTTAATAATACATTATTAGAATATACATCAATTATAATTTACCCAACACAAGGTATTTCAAATTACAAATTGATAATATAATTCCCCCAAAAAACTTTAAACCCGTGTAATTAATAGGTATATATTGGTCTAAAATTCATTACAATCTTACATTTTTTAAAAACAAGTATGGAAAAAACTTATATGGTAAATTTTTTTAAATAAATAATGATAATTTTTTCAAGTCCCATCCTAAATAAGTCAAACCATGGTAGTATTAATATTTACCCCTACCCTATCTATGTCATTTACACACATGGTCTTCCAAATAAATGATATTATTAGAAAAATAAATACACCCCACTCACTCATTGGTTGATTTCTTTGTATATATCTTTGAAAAATAGATTTATAGATATAAAAGTGACACATAAAAACATTTTAATGAAAATACAAGAAACTTATAGATTATATTTTTTGATAGAAAATAATTACGTTAAATATATTTTTTTAAATTTGAGTTCTTGAAACACATAATCCATTACATAAATAAAGAGAGGTGTAAATTTTTATTTAAAAAATTATAACCAGAGTACATAAAAAATTAGGTAATATTTTTATGTTGAAAAAGACTATGTTTCAAATATTATATTCTAACCTAATAAACTCATCCACTAACTCATAATTGTATCAATAAATTAGCTAAAGGTTAGGTATGGTTCTTAAATTATTATTAATTTTATTTTTAAGAGGGAATAAGAGACACCATTAGGTAACACTTGAGTTTGATAGAAGTGAATATTATTTATACTTAGTTGAATAAATTCATAATATTTTTTCCTGAAATTATGTTCCATGATTCCTAATAGTCCTAATGTTTCCACAATATAATATACAATCAATCCCAATAAGAGATATGGACTCTTAACTATACCCACTCAAGATAAAAATTAACATAATTAATAAAAATATATAAAGGATAAATTTACTGAATTTAATATATCACGTCCCTTTAAATCATAAATAATAAATTATTTCCCACACATAGTTTCATATGAAAACTCCTTGGGAATTTTTACTATATTATAAAATAAGACTATTGGAATACCACCTATTATTAGTTATGAAAATATTATTTAAAATTTACCAATAATGTGGAACCATATATATTAATGTCATATGAATATATAGAGAATTTCTCAGTGGGTTGAAACCACCTAAAAATACTAATAAATAGCCTTAACATACTCTTGGGATCACTTGGAATACAAATAAAATCACCAAACTACAAATCCATAAAAAAGAAATAAAAAATCAGACGAACAATTAATTAAAAAATGTCCAAACACAAATAACATAAGGGAGATAACTCTTAAAATGCATTAATCATTATTTCATATAAAAACCTTAATTAATACTGACATAATATCTTCTAATTTAACCCTAGAACTTATTAACCTTTGAATAAATAATAAATAAATTTCATTACATTATAATAGATAATAATAGTGTAAAAATAACCTATAGAATCTTCCTTGAACCAAGAGGAAAATAATCCCCAAACTGGGAAGTGATTTCACTAGGACATAGTGGAATTAAAACACAAAATCCATAATAAGAGCAAGGGAAAACAAAGGGGTTGAAAGAATATAGAAGTGAAGAGGTGATATATAACCTTAATGTTTTGGAAGGAACCCCCTTTATTACTCTTGAACCATTAAATAAAAATGAGGGGAAAAGAGGGACCAAGAGAGGCTATGGGAAGAGACCTCAGATACCGAGAATGGAATGGCTTCAAGGAATCCATATAGAGGGGAAGATAAATAAAAAGATTCCAAATTTCCATTATTAAATAAAAATTGGACTTGGGTATATCAGAAAGTCATTAAAGGTCCACCCAGTACTCAACGGTCCCTCCAGAGCCACACCAACACTATCAAGTATAACTATGAACCTAAATCCCTCCTTTAGGTACCTAGGGCCACCTATCATTTTAAACTACAGGTTTAACCTCTTTCCAACCTACCTAAAAACCTAAATCACCTACGAATACTCAAACCAAGTTCAAAATCACCTAAATTATCATTTTAAAATATATAAACCCATGAATGTGTACCAAAATAAATAAAGACCTATAATATGAAACCAGTAAAAAAAGAAACCCTAATTTCATCATTTAAATAAAAAATATAAATTTCTAATAATTCATAAATCCATATAATTGGGAAACATTTCACCATAGGATCCCCACCTTAAACCTTTTTATCCTCAATACGTATACAGATATTCTTATATAATGATTCTATACACAACTAAACCCCCAAATTCATATCCAATTCTATAATTTATATACTAAAGCATCTAGAACATACTATATAGACAACTCAAATATGAAATCCCAGTCATATATACCATAATTGTAATGACAAAGACCTCTGTTAATGTTTTAAAGGTATTCTTAGGGTTTTATGTGGGAATTCTTTGATGGTTAATGTATAGATACATTTAAATTTTTCTTATCGAGAAGGGATTTTTTTATCCATCTTGGGTCTCAATGATTGAATTTGATGTTTGAGGATAAATGTTTTAGTGTACTTCTAAGGGTTTTAGGATTAAAAAAGAGATTTTAGAGATCATGTACACGTTTAGGTGTGTTGAGATGTTGAAATTCTATAATGGGGTGGTAATAATTGGCCATTGAAGTTTAAGTGGATACCACCCAAAGTCTAGTGAAGCCTATTGTTTCTTACCTGACTATAACTAAAGTTTCATTAATTTGATGATGGATTTTATTAGAAGTGGTATAATGTTTTTTTTGAGATGAAATCATATAAAACACCTCTTAGGGACCCCTTACCCTCATTTTTCCTAGCCCTTACTCCCACATTGGGAGCTTCTATATGGGTCTCTCATTCTCCCACATTTTTAACACTAGATCAAGGGATTTTTAAGGGCGTTTCTTCGATTTATTAAATTTATGATCTATAACACATCAATATTTTATAATATTTTTCTTCAAGAATAAATTTAATTTTATTGATAGATTGTGAAGCAAGAAACACTATGTTTAAATGAGACACTATTTAGACAGGCTCCGCGCTGTTAATTTAAAATTAATTTTTATCAATTTTATAAAATTTATTTTAAAAAATAAAATCATTTTTGAAATTGTAATACAAAAATTATGTAAGCATATTTTTTTTAGATTTTTGAAGACATACATTTTTTTGATGAATAGTGAATAATAATAAATTTTAAATAAAAACTGCATTTTAAATTAAATACTTTATAAGGATAAATTGTATTTTAAATTTTTTTAAAAGTCAACTTTTTTAAATTTAATATCAATTAATTAAATTTAGTTAATTTTAATAATTTTCATACTGAATTTTTATATAAAAACATTGTAATGTTTTCATCAATTTTCACTTTGAAACCGCTCTTTCTCATAGCGTCTACGAGATTAAATTTAAATTAATATTTGTTAAATATATAAACTGAATTTAGAAAAATGGATTCTATATTAAGAAAAATTATAATTTATAATTTATAATATGTTCAAATAATATTTTGACAAAAATTAATAGTAAAAATATGAGAAATTATTTACCACGGTTACGGTAAAGATGGATTTACCCCAAGTTCAAACTAATATGGAAAGAGATAAAATGACCTAAAATATTATCTTAATTTATTTTAATGAGTATATTTAGACCTAGGAAATCAAATAATCTGAAATATTTAAATTAATATGCACTTTACTTGGAATATGACACATATAATAAGTTAATTAAGGAAAATGACAAAAAAGATACTTTTCATAATTTTAATATCTATAATGATTTAGGGTAACAGAAAAACAATATCGGTTAGGTTATATATTATTATTTTGAAGTATAAATATTTTTTATAAGCATAATAATTTATTTTTAATTTTTAGAGATGAATTAGTTAAGTGAAATGCTTGAGTAATTTCAGCGTAATAAGTATTTAGTTACTAAAATAACAAAAATAACCGTTAAAAAATAATAAAAGTAAAGTAAATTGAATGAATTATTATGTTACATTATTTTTTTGAATAATATATCATTTTAATTATGTGAAAACATAATATACTTTAATTACATATCTTTGTCGATAATTTTAAATTCAATTTAATTAAAAAATGTCAAAACCGACATTAATTTTATTTTATGATAAATAATATTTTATTATATGATTTAAAATTAATTAAAATAATATGTTTTTAAAATTTATGTTGAAATTTTATTAAATAAAGAATATGATCCATTAATAGACCATTTGATCTTTTATATTTAATATATTGTCCCTTAAATACTAAAAACTCTGCTAGTGTGGATAATGTTGAAACAATAATTTTTCATGTCACAGGTG
Source organism: Viscum album (assembly GCA_963277665.1). Taxonomy (NCBI): domain Eukaryota; kingdom Viridiplantae; phylum Streptophyta; class Magnoliopsida; order Santalales; family Viscaceae; genus Viscum; species Viscum album. The sequence goes on from OY728147.1 coordinate 1,868,133,003, forward strand.
CCTGTGTTAAAGTAAATTTAAAAAATAGAAATGATTTATAATTGATAAATTTAATTAAATAATTATTATATATATATACAAATTATATAATATGTCTCACTTTAATTTAGTATTAACAGATACATTATACAGTTTAGAAAACTAGTTATAGTGGTAAAAAACCGAAATGGTAAAAATAAGTAAACATAAAAGTTATGTAAAAAATATTTAAAACGTGTGTTTAATTTTATTTTGGAGGTTTTTATAGAACATATAATCCCTAAAACATGTAAATATCCTTTTTTATCCACTGTAGGTAATATTAATTACCCAAGAGTGAATACTTTTGAGTATTTACAAGAATGAAAGTCCTCCTCAACTATAAAAGAGAACAGAATATCCCCCATTATTCAAAATATATCATGACATTTATCTCATCCAAAAATGGAAAAAATAACTTCCAAACACCACTCAACATGTACTATAATCCTTATCTTGGGTATAAAGAAAATGTTTAATGGATTTAGTGCAAGCGTAAGAGTATACCTAAAGAAGAGGAAATGTTCTTCACCAAGAATCTTTATTTTACTTCTTTCTCCACCACATATTTTTTTTATTAAAACATAATGATATATAAAAATAATTAAATTGAATATAATATGATGTTTTCATAATAATTTAATAACCTAATAACATCACGACTACTATAAAATGGGTTACAAAATCATCATTCATGTGTATGACGGACTACCTCATCGAGAACCAATGCCATTCGTTTCTCCCTTTCCATATCTCAAGTTTTAGTATGATGATGGATATAAAGTATATATATTATTTTTATAAATTATTTATACCAATGGAGTGACTATATACATTATATATTTTACCTTCTTTTATTTGTGTATGATATACTACTGCCTCAGGAAGCGATGTGATTCGTCTTTCATTAACATTTCACATGGAAGGTGATAATGGTAAAGTTAATGATTATATATTATATAAATGAAATAATTATGATATTAATGATATATTAATCATTATATAAATATAATCTAGATCATTTTATTACTTTTCATTTCAATCATGTAAGGATGAAAAAATTTTTTGTACATGTCTGGACTATCATCTTTGAGAAGTGATGTGACTCAATTTTCATCACAACACCACAGGGATGACATATATTTGTATATAATATGGTAAGAATACTATTATTATCATTATATAAAGGTAAATTATAACTTAAGTCCTTTTTATATTGATCATTTAAAAGTGTAAATGTTACACTTGTGTACATACAACCTACCATCTCCATGATCGTAACGTACATCATTCTTCATAACTAACATTCATGATTAATTTTAGAGGTATAATTGATTCATAAATATGATAATTATTCCATTATTATTATTATTATTGAGATTATATAACAATATATTCAATAACCATAACTTTAATTGAAAAACATGCATTAGAAACACAAAGCAATTAAGACCCAAATTGATAAAAACAATGAAATATTATTAACGAATGAGTGATAATATGTTATAAAAATTCATATATGATATAATAAATGTTAATATGGTTATATAATAAGTTAATCAAAAAATTTAAAATCACTATACATTAGTTAAAAGCACACTCAAACAAAATTGAGTGTTAGGTAAGGGATTTCTTAACTCAAATTCCACTCACTAGGTTAAACTTCTATTTCACTGATTACATCATAGCATGATTATTTATGTAATTAATTTTGATTATATTTTGTTTTATTTTCACTTTTTCATTTTGATTTATAGTTTAAATACATTATAAATCAATTTATTAATTCTTACTTCAACATTATAATCATTGTAAGGGTTTACTTCATAATCAAATTTTAATCAAGATTATTCATTCTTGAATTTCTATTGAAGGAAATTATATGACACTTTTTTAATAAAACATTAAATTTTATTGTACTATGGTTATTAAAGAACCATTTAATATAATAGTTCCATTTTACTACACTTTGGTATTGAAAATATGTTAGAAAATATTTTTTTTGGAAAAACTGACTTCATTTGTCTCTTCGGTAAGAAATCTATTTTTTCCAAATAAATGTTTTCGAAAAATGCTTTCAAAAATATTTTAAACATTTTAAAAATAATTTATCAAATAAATTTTCAAAAGATTTAATCTTTAATTTTTTTTAATGTAATCTTATATTATTTTCAATGTAATAACCATTTGGATTCTACAGAAAATGTGGAAGGATTTTTTATTTTAATGTGTACATCATCTATGGAATTGTACACAATCATAACCACAAAATATTTAAAAGATTAAATATTAAGTTTTCATGTTTATTTTAAAACAAAATTAATCTAAAAATGTGTTATGTTTTTAAAATTTATTTCAAGAGTGAAGGATTTTAATATTTTTTGAAAATGAAAAGGATTTGTTCTAAAATAATGTTTTTAAATATATATTTAAGGAATTTATTTTAATAAATAAAAAATAATTTATTCTTACTCTGATGCTTATATATTATATTGATACCATAATTATTCTTACTCCATATGGTTTATGATCATTTTTACTATGGAAAGTATTTAAATTCACTTCCTTGACTAATTTTTGTAGTCAATAACTTTCCATTGAAATGTTTACTTTATTGTGATCATTGGAAACTAAATTTTTCCTAAATATCCCTATAATTTATCATGGATATGTTTATTTCTTAAACCATATATCAATTATGCTTATGGATTTCAACACTGAATTTAATTTTCTTATATAGGGAAACATTGATAAATCTATATTCTTTGTGGATACTTGGTAAGGAACATTATTTATGAATTAAATCAATTTTTATATATACGATTAATGTTTTGGACAAGAAATACATGGGTTGGAGGGAATTTAATGCAAGCACCTCGATGCATCAGTTGTCTCAAGGGAAATTTTTTTTCTTGCCTCAACTAAATTGGATTCCACCGAGTATATTTTGAACTCTCTTGATTATATATATTGATGGTAAAGGTATCATGTTTTTGGGAAACATGACGTATAATTATTAAGCATTGACTTGATTCAATATTTATTTATTTCAACATGGGAAATTTTCACAATAACATTATCCTGGGATGAATTTCATTATCATTTTATTGATTAAATGGCATGTGTTTTTAGTTATTTACACTACCATATTGATTAAAACTTATATAATTTTTATTTTTATGTTATTGATTATATGAAATGTGATTTCAGTTATTTACCTTTACATATTGATTATTATCCATGAGATTTTTTCATTGATATTATATTTGGATTCAATACCCTCATAGTTTATTAATTATTTAGAATGTTTATTTATTTATTACCTTTCCATATTGAATATTCTTTTTGATTCATAAATTATTTGAATGTACTTAACTATTACTATGCATTTTCATCTTACCCTTATTTTCATTCCTTTCCTAGGATGCCTTGATGTTTACTATGACAGGTATGTAGTAATATACGATATGGAATAATGATATTCTTAGAAAAATATATTGTAATTTTTTTTATTAAAATGTAATATATAACTCATATATGTATCTGGTTTACCAAGAATACTAAACTGATTGGTTCTTCAGGATCCAATTACTTTTATCTTATTCCATTGTATTAAAGTACGACACTAGATTTAGGATACTGGGTTGGGGAAGTTATAAGAACTCCATATATCTATTTATTCTATTATTACCTATTATTATCATCTTATTTGATTTATTATCCATTGTTTAGGGTTTTTCAGTTTTTATTTCAACAATGCGTTATGAAATCGTCTTATAGCAAAGGTCTTCCCCAACTATTGTATAAATAAATATTCTATAGTGTTATTCCATTTTGTTCATCACTCCTTTTCAATTATGTAATTTTAGTAGGTATCATTAAATGGATTTTATTTTTTTAGAATAAAAATATTGGATGTTCTCTTAGAATTAAATTAGGACTTTTTTATTTTTGATCGAATAATTTTTTTGAGTTATCTTCAATGATTTACATAGAGTATAATGATTATTTGATAATGGTTATATTGATATGTGGTATCCTTATTTATGGTACCTCAAATTATTTATTTATATACTATTATTTGTTACATTAGTGTATAATGAAAATTATCATAATTTAAATTGATAATGGTAAATTTTTATGTGATTGTTTAATTTTATTTAAAATGTGTACGTAAATTTATTTTTTAATAAAATGCATTTGAAAGGTGGAAGACCCCTTCTACATTTCAACTTAAATGAAAAGAAGATGGGTGCTTTCCAAATTTTAGAAACAAATTATTTATACATGTTTTTATATTTGTAGATTTATTGGTTGGTATATTATGATTTATATATATATTGTTATAAATAACTTATACATGGTTTTATTCTTTATTTCATTTAGTTAAATGGTTCCTTTTTTGTCATTATTAAATAACTATATAATTATTATTATTTATAAATATATACATTATGATGAAATTTCTTATTTTTGGGGCCCAATTTATGATGTCTTGTGTTTTCCATGGTCTTACGACATTTGACTGTTTTTCCATGTTTTTAAGTGATTCTTTATAATAACTTCTTTTTTGTTTCCATTCTATGATTATGAAATATCATTGAATATTTTACAATTTTATCCTTTTAAAACCTTAATAGGATTAATTTCCCAACTTTTATTTTATGTATGTATCCAAGATATTCCATGTATTAAGATTATGGTGAGGTATAAGAGAAATTATAGAGATGTGAATAAAAGACTATGTTATTTTTTATGTCATGTACTCAATTCCCAAAGATGCTGGATCTCTGTATTTTTGGGGGTACTATATAAATGTTTCTGATAAAAATGACTTAATAATATTTATATGAGATTTAGGTCATTATAAGAAATATTTGGATCGAGCTTATCATCACAACATAGGAAAATGTTTCTTCATAGTCAATAAATTTTGTTTTGTAACATTTGATCCAATGTGTTATTTATAAGTAGGCACCCTACTATCCATATAATTTTTTTATGAAAACCCCACTAAAAACATATGGGTCTCAACCCTTCATGTGAATCCACAAATTTCCAAACATGGTTTATGTACATAGAGTACATTTTAGATTTTATGGATTTTAAAAATTTCTTATAATTTGAAATCTCAATATACTCTCAATAGGTAGTAGGTTTATCACCTATGAAAATTAATTCATCATAATTTTCCATAATAAATTTATATATCTCAGGATCCGGCTGAATCCAACTAGAGCAATGATTTTATTATGTGACTTTATTTGGTTTTTCTTCCACAACACTTTATCAAACTAACTCAATTTCTATATTAGGAGAACTTCCTTTTTCTTAGTCATCAACCTATCCAAGATAAAATTTCATCCCACTGGCTCCTCAATTAATATATTCATTCTCAATGAGTATATTAGTTCCATCCACAAATAGTTTTTTGTTTTTTAGATTATATAAATAATACCCCATATTTTCCTTTATATGGAAAAAACATATTCATTTCACTAATTTATGGTTATGTTTCTATGAAACGAATTTTTATATGAGTGATTCACAACCCCAAAATTAATAAAATATACTTTGGGACATTTACCAATGAATATATCATATAGTATCTTTATGAAAACATTATATAGAAAACATTTAAGTATAAATGAAACTACTTTTGTAGTATACCCCCTTATTAAAATAATAAGATCACACTAACTCATCATTGAATGAACCATGTCCAATCAGGGATGATTCATTATATTAGACACACTATTCAGCTATGTGTTTTCATAAAGAGTGAGTTATGAAAAAATTCCACAATCTCTCATATGATTTTTGAATTCCTAGCTTATATATTCAACACATCGATTTGATCAGTGAATCTTAATATCTATTACCAATTTATTATGTAATTAATTCTAAAACTCTTTGAAATTTTCATATGTTTCATACTGGATACTCATCATAAACACATAAACATAACAAATAAAGTCATTAATAATAGAAATTAAGTACCAAAACCAAAAGAAAAAAATTAATAAATGAGTAAAATCAATGTATATGAGGATATTATGTCTAATATGGTGGTCTATAAATGGTACTCTTGTTTCGAGATTGCTGAGCTCTGTGATGGGGTTGAGTTTGTTGAACGGGAAGAGAAGATCCTTGGGCAATATAACATCGAATGTCATATGATGCAACAATGTGTAAGTGGGAGGAGGTGTCAAATGGATGTCATACTATACACCTAATGCCTCACTCACTAGTCTTATAGAAGGTCTTATGATAATTTCCTAGGGTGACCATATAATCTACAAAGGATCAAGACCCAAATTTTGAGAAAATGGTGGATATCCTATAAATAAATATGAATCCCCTGACGCTTGATGTGCATCTACAAGTAGAAGAGGATAGACTGCTCGAGGTTTGACCTATGCTTATATAATAGGTGAGGCCTCACATGAAAGATGATGTGGTCTACATCATCGTCATTGTGGATTATCATCATAAGAAGTTTCTGGAGGATGTTCTTGAGGAGGAACCTATACTCCCTATATAGGAACCTTCAACCTATGGGATTTACTATCAATGATTCCCTTGTGAATCAAATGAAAATCATTAATATCACATCTAGGTTATTTACCCCCTATTCCTTTGGATCACTCATGAGAATAAGATTCATTGATTGAGTATGTTTTAAATAGATTAAAAAAAATTAGAAAATAGTTTATAATCAATCTAATGGATGTTTATTGACATACCATATCATGAAGCCCTCTAACATGTTGGGTAAATTAAAATATAGAATTCACTATATTACATGGCTCATAGTCGACTTACTATGAAATATGGAATCACATCCTAGGTACAACATGGATACAAAGTGCTACTCTTCTGCCCTAGTGGTTGAGATACTAAACATGTCCTCAGTGCCAATCCTCATCCTTCCTCCAAGTCAGCTTCAATTCATGATGCTCCCATGTATGTCTCAGTGAATATAAAATATAATGATCACAACCACACTATTACATGACTCTATCAAGATGATGATAAATAATAAAATTAAAGTGAATGAGTAGAAATACCACTATAGAATCAAGAAGTACAACAATTTAGTATGCTGGAAACTGGACTAATAAAGCCCAGCGTGGGATCTATGAAATATGAAATAACATGTGTTTTTTTTTCAAAACATTCCTTATTAAAAACCAAAATTGATGGTATTATATTTTTTTTGACAATGATAGATTGTATATACATACCTCATCGGGTAAGAGACTGTCCAACTTAAGACAATATGCACCAAAATGGTGTGTCAGGATGTTGATGAAGTTGTTTTTCTGAGTCCAACTATAAAATAAAACATCAAAAGTGATAAATAATAACAAATTAAATTCAATGACTTCTATTATCACTCCAAACTAATAGAGATGTATGATCATACAAAAATCCATGAAGAGCATCATGCATCACCTCTATAAGAAGGGTATTGATAGAAAGTTGTGGGTAGAGTGAGGGGATTATCTTTTATGCTCACATCTGAAGAAATATGATGCATCCCCCAAAATATGTATGGTATATGTAGCATGCCATGACTAATTCCTTGTATGTGTAAGACAAGAAGTAACATTCCTAGATATAATTCCGGACCCAATCAAAGTACCCCCAAAACCATAGATACATTATGTACACATTCATACCAAAGTGATCAATGCACATGGTCCCTCCAATGACCTGTAATATATCTACACAAAAATGATGCATGATATTATGCTCATCAGTTTCGTCAAATAAATGTGAAAAGTTCTTCTCATGCCTACCCATAGATATCGATCAACCATATGCAGCCCTACAATCAGCTAAAATTTTGATTAATAGTAATATCTAAAGAAGGATGAGACAACATGCATGGGTGGTTCTAATAACAACTTCCCTCGGTATAGGAAGACTAAGAAGGACTGCCACATCCTTGAGGGTGATGATCATCTCTCACTTAGGTAGGTGGAATGTGTGTATCTGGTCTCCACCTCTCTGTGATGGGAGAAAGTAGTTTATGATAAAAAAAATGTGAAATCAGATACTACAATTCCATAGAATCCATCATGGAATAGGTATGGTATAATGGAGGGAAGATTCAATGTGTAATAAAAATGGTGTGCTTGATGCACCCTAATTTGTTGGACCTCACGACCCTAAAACAAAAACTAGGAATCATGCATAGCCTAATTAGTGAGTATTATAGTATCCTCTATCTGAATTTAAAAAAATGAAATAATTAATAAGTATAAAATGTAAATATAACTTTATGGTCAATATCATGTTATGTATTATAAAATAGAAGACATTCCATGTTTATTCTCATTTTTTATAAAGTTATTTTTTTTCCAAAAAATGAGAATATATTAATGTTTATCAAAGTATATATAGAAAGTGTTTTTGAGATATGTTTTTAACTAGAAAGTGGTGTTTTGTAAGATATGGTATTATATATTTATATATATAAATATTTTTTATCTAAACATTTATTTGAAAATGTTTTTATTTTTATATTATATTTTATTTCCCACATGATGGTATGTTTCATGATTATTTTCTAACATTATTTATTTACAGTTTATCCCAGGACATGTTGATTATGCATTAATTTCACCTCAAATGCAATTTCCATATTCCTTTTATTTTGACTATGAAAGTATTATTTTTATTTAATAGTAACAGTATTTGGTGATTTCAAAAAAATATACAAAATGAAGGATATTATATTAATACCATATAATTAGTAATATTAGAAAATCAAATAAGAGAAGAAACATTATTGTGGATGAGGGAAAGAAATCTATCTAGCAATGTTATGGAATCATTTCTGGTTAAAACCTTATTGATGACATATGGTTCTTCTCTAACATTTCCTATATTCATGATGCCATTCCATCTCATTCTGAATCATAATGGACTTAGGTATCCCTCATTTATATAATCTTTTGATGTCAGTTATGACTATCAGATGGACATCGGGCATTGGGATATATTAAAACTCTATAATATGCATTCAGGATGCAGCATAACAGTTAGCAATGGTGTCCAGTTGGTACTCTAGATTAATTTATAATTCCCATGATATGTTCAAAGAGGAACATACTGCAATAACATGTGAACATGAATACAATAAGGCCTGGATGCTTCCACATTGACATTGCCTCTCATTCAGTAATACCACCATTTTTGACTGATGCTATTTAGATGGGGTCCAAAAAATCTCAATCTTAAAATAAATATTTTTCTCAGCCAAAAAGGAAAACATGATAACCAAAATATTATTCAATGTTCTTTTCAATATCTCATTGAATGTGACATCCTTACCTTATCCCATGCTAAATCCTATGCAAGGATATTTTTTTTTATCAATGAACCACTTCATGCACCGATAATTTTTTTCCTAAACTAGGGAAGTTATATGAACCTGCGAGGCCCCTTGAAGACACCATTGATCCACTCATCATTTTTCATGTCCATGTGTCTATACCTCTTCCCACAATCATATACCAATATATATTTTTTATTTGTAATATTCATCATAAAATCATACACATCTTGATTAGCCATGTGGATTTTTTGAAAGGTTCTTCCAACATCCTTTAATATGGAATATATGCTACAAAAAAGTGATCGTATTTTACATAAATTGATTTTATATTTACATTGAAAAAAAAACAAATACCTTTCATACCAAAACTCATTATTTCATTCTTTATAGGTACTTTTTCGAATGTTTTTTCACATGTTTCAAGAAATGTGTCTGATGTAGTACTGATAATGTGCATTTGGGTATCCATGTATTAGGTTCTTTATTAATTTACTCATTGATTTCCTAATACTTCTTAGATATCAAAAAGACACCCAAAATAATGAGGTAATGGTTAATGATACATGCCAAAAAACAATTCCATGATTCAGAATTTTATTTCTCAATAATGGAATGGGCAAGAGGAAGAGGTGAACAATTTTCATCTAGGGTTTCCAAAATCAACAATACAACCCTGTATTTTCCCTATAGAAACATTCCATCAATATGCTTAAACTATTTTTTGAAACAAAATGTAGAGATACGATGGAGGAATGCCCAGAAAAACCAATGAAATTGAAAATGAGATAGATCAAGTCGGTTATCTTGAGGAACATGTTTATTATTATGAATATAGAAGAAAACATGTTTATTATGTCTTAGTGTGGATACCAATTTTGGAAACACCCAATATGAGTCACCCCAATCACTATAAATGATAAAACTTTCATTCTATTTCCCCGTCCATGCCTTATTATAGGAAATATTATAACAGAATGTTTTTGAATCCTATCTTGTATAAGGTCTATTCAGTCATCTTAGAATTTCGTAAACATCTCAATGATAATAGAGGACACAGATTCAGATTCCAATGGGGTATGATATTTTGTCAGGTATGGATGAATGTAAGTATAAGATGCCTCAATATTTGAGATTCTCCAACTTACAAATACAATGTCTGGAATCACCCTCAAGTGGAATCAAAAATCATCCCCTTACTTGTCACATCATATGAGGTATTTTTATAGCATGATTCCAAAACTATATATCTTAATTTTCCCTCAATGTGAAATATCTTTCGCATTTAGCAATTCATCTTTACTTGGAAAATCCCTTCCTATATATAAGGTTTTATCTATCTCAATCAACCTATCTTTTTCAACTATGAGAAACATAGTTGCGAGTGTGAGAACATTGAAATCGAATTTAGAAACACATGATATATCTTCTGAACAAGATGTGGAGAGTGGTGGGTGATTTATTATGGGTCGAGGCTACTGTATAAATAATGGATTTCTAGGAACTTCCTCCCCACCATCTGTTACTCCCTCTTCATCAAATTTTTTATCACCGTCTTTTCCATCATTAAAATTTTTTAATCATAATTCATATTTAAATTTATATCTAGGTGATCATATAGGTTTTCCTCTTCCACATCATATAGAATAGACTAAATTTCGTAGGTCATACCTTCTTTAACCACTCTTTTAAGTATACATCATCATACAATTGGACATTGTTTTTGTATAGTAGAAATATAAACATATATCTCCATCATTGTACCATCTAATCATTGGGAAAATAAATTTATTTCTTGGAAACATTGTGCATTAGTAACCGGTGGTCAAGCTAGATGTCAAAGTGTAGATGGGAATTGAAAATATCTATAGCTCATAGAATGGACCTCTTTATCAGGTCCTAGATTTAAGGAACCACAAATATTGTCTTTATGTTCACATAGGGTTACAAAATTATCTATATTAACCACTATTATTGGTTGTGTACTGTTATAAGCTCTTTTCTTGGTTTGAATAACCTCCCCGTAGTAGTACATAGAGGAAAACATGACTCTCTATGTCAATTTTTTAATAAGATTCATATAGTGTAACTAAATTTGAAAATGATGTTAAACCATATAATATTTATTATAATAAAATTTTAGAACATATTTTATACACTAATATATGATACTAAGGTTACATTATATAAATTTTTATTAAAATATTAGCTATAGAATGCTTTGGAAACTGAGGTAAAAGATAGAGAAAACACCAAATCAGTTTATTTATCAATGATAAAATGACAATTATTGATAATATAAAGTTAAATAGAGAATAACAAAACCATTAAATTACACATGAATTCTTTAAAAAATACAGGAAATACCTTGACATTATTCAATAGAACATAGTTTGGATGAGACGATCCTAACATCAGAAGTGAATTAAAATCAAGATTAATTTCAAATGATATCTTAATAACATCTTCCAAAGGGATGTACATAACTTATGAATTTTGAAAAGATTTCAAGTTTCCAATCACATAACTTAGATGTTATCATATATGTCATTAGACGGTTTTTTTTGAAAATTCATAAGTTAAGTGTATACCATTATAAGATGTTATTAATCTACAAATTGAAAATAAGCTACATTTTACCTCACGTCTGAAGTGAGGCTCATCTCATCCAAAACCATGTTTTATTAAAAAATATAGAGGTATTTGTTTTATTTTATAAAAGGTTCATGTGTTTTTAATGTGTTTTGTTTCTCTATTTCACTTTTTATGATCATAATTTCCATTTTATCAATGAAAAAGAAACTAATTGGGTGTTTTCTCTTCATTTATAACTTGTTTTCCGAAGCATTATATAAATAGTAACGATAATGAGGATTGACCATTTAATATTTATAATGCTAAATTTTTGGAACATATTCTTATATCCTAAACTATAAAAATAATGGTTCTTATTACAATTATCAATCATTCTAAAGGTATTTTATTAGTTTATAAAGGATACATGAATCATCTAAAGTATAACCCCTAATAGTGTCAAACCAAGTGTGCATCAAGGACCATTGTCATGTACCAGGTTTCCCCGAGTTAGTCCCAGGACACCTTGTTGGAGTTTTTACAGTTAGGTATATTTATGAATGAGACACATCCACTTTTTTGTATCCAGATAAGGATCTTATTAATTAGACAACTACATAATATTTATGCTATGAAAATTTTAGAACATTTTCTTATATCTTAAAATACGACACTAATTATTACTTAACTCTTAGGTAATAATTTGTCACCATTAGTTAATAATAACTTAACCGTTAGTTAATCATTTATTAAACATTTGTTAAATATTGGTTATCCATTAGTTAAAAATTGGTTAATCATTCTTTAATCATTCCTTAATCACCCCTTAAAAATATTTAATCATCCCTTAATAATTCTTTAATAATACCATAATCATTATTTAATCATCCCTTAATAATTATTTAATCATTCCATAATCAATCTATTACCATTACTTAATTATTCATTAACCATTACTTAATTATTTATTAATCAGTACTTAATCAATATTTAAAAATTACTCAATAAATAGTTAATCATTACTTATTTATTCATTCCTTAATAAATGTTTAATCATTACATTATCAAAATTTAATCATAATTTAATTCATAATTAATCATTATATAATCATTAAAAAATCATTGTTTAAACATTGTATAATCATTTTTTTAAAAATTACTTAATCCTTAATTAATTATGACTTAATAAAAAGATAATCATATGATATTAATTATTTAGTTATAATTAACTAATAATTATATGTAATCATTTTTTAATCCAATGTTATTAATTAGTTAATATATATTTAATCATTACTAAAAATAACTATTATTTAGAAATAATATATAACTAACTAATATACGGAATATATAATATATTTTAAACTAATTTAAAAAAATTAAAATAAATAAATAAATAATTTTATATTAAATAATAAAAAATACCTCTAAATGATCATTAAACAAAATTGGGACTTATTTTAGGCCACCAGGTCCTCTGCGCATGAAGAATACTTATTCTAGAGAGAGAAACAGGATGGTATGTAGAGAAAATGGTGTATTTTCAAGTAAGTAGGATGGGGGGACCTTTTATGGGGGGACCTATTATGGGGGCGGGGGTCCCTTTTTAGGTGAAATTCCTCCACCCCCAGTCACTTTTTCCCTTACACCAATCTATGGAAAAGGCAAAGGGGGCTTGAAAGATGAAAGGGCACTAGCTAACTATGATACAAATTTTTAAATTTTTTTACCAAAAAATATTTCAAAAAAAATCTAAGAGCACATTAAAAATTAGCTAATGGTTGGCGGTCTTGACCCTCCATGTGATTTTCAGGATATAACTATGACATGACAATATCTTTTTATAATTATTATACGTAGAGGGGATTACAAGAAACCAAACGACACACACTACCCGGCACCCCAATTAGTCAATCCTCATCCCTCCCAATAAGGAAAGTAAAGAATCATTTAGACCTCTTTATTATAATACATGGATTGAAGGTCCAATATCCCCAAAGCCTATACATAGCTCGAGATATTGTTTTTATAAAACTAATTATCTTTTATGATCAAAAAGGGATAGATTTTAAAGAATTATCTTGTTATAACTTGGTAATTTTTGAAATTAATTTTCAAATGATGGTATGTAGCGTCAAATAATCCTTATTTTTCTTTTTAACATTGATTCCCCTACTTTTTAATATTCAATAACTTTAATACTTTACATGATTTTTGATATTTAGTTTCTAATATGAATTGTGTTGATAAAATTGTGTTCTTCCATGAAATCCCATTAAGAATAATTGTTGTGAACATTATTTTTTTATTAAAATAAGTAAATATAGAATCCTACTGTGTTTAATTTGTGAGAAACCACCATGAAGAAAACATGTATACATGAAATTTCTTTGTTAATTATGCCTTTATAATTTGGCTTATTATGTATGAAATATATCATATTGACTATGAATGTTTATTGAAAAAATGGAAAAATATTTTATCACTAAAAACTACATTATTATATAATTCAAGGAATTATGATTAAACAGAAGATAAGAGAGTGATTTAGTGTGGATGTGGTGGATAAGTCTATTAAGTGAGAGAAAGTGATTTTACCTAAAATGTTAATAGTTCTTTTTTAATCTAAATATTATATATATATATATATATTAAAATGGTTTTTAGGAGCATCTTGGTGGTTGGAGTTTTATGTAAAAATAATTATTTGTAAATTAATTATTTGAAATAAATTCCCAAGATAAACTTCATAATCCAATTAAAAGTATTATAAAATCATGTTTATAGAATATATAACCCTTTTCTCTTTTCATATATATCTTCTAAACTATTTCATCATAAATATGTGTTTAAAGTGTTTTCATAAAATTAAGATTTATGATGTGGGTTTATAAACTATTTAAAATATAGGGTTCTTGAATGTAATAAATGTTCTACTCAAATAATTTATATGAATTTGTGTTTTTTGGGAAATAATTAACTTTCCCATCAATAATATAGAATCACTATAAGTACTACACAATAGACACATCTTTAAAGAACTTACACAACTATAAGGATCCACTCAATCTTCGTGTAACATATGATAGAAACACATTAACCCCTACTCACAAAAAAAAATAAAAATTCCACGTAATCATGTAAAGGTTACACAAAAAACAAAAAAAATATAATAAAATGGAAATTAAACAAGAAAGGAAAGTTGAATACTTTGGTTTGTGTGGATCATAATTTATTTTTGACTTCCATGGGAGAGTTATTTTTTAATTTCATTATAATAATATGATATAATAATTACAATCTCTTTTCCATGTCATAAAATCATATCACTAATTACAATAAATCTTCAATCACATCATTCCAAATGTCTCGGTGGTCCCACTTTTTCTATAGTATGTATCATTTGATCATCTAGTGAACCAAATTAAAAAATCACACACATAAAACCAAATACTTTTGGTGACTAATGATCCTATATTACATTAGGCACTTAATGAATCTATTTAGTGAACATTGAAATGTTACCCAACCCCTGGGAATAAAAATGTGAGGAATATCTCTATACCTCCTAATTAACATTTTTCATTTCTACTTATCACTATGCATGCCGAGAAGACTATACCATCAAATGATCAAATTACTTCTACTAGAGAAACATGATGTAACTTCTGAAATATTCATGGTCAATCTGTCATCTAGAGTATGTATATTAGATAAATGATTCCAATACATGAATATTATTCACATATTAATAATCTATCACTTGAATACTAATTCAAGGAAAATCATGGAAACTCGGTAACACTTAGGCACATTCTTCCACTTTTTTAGAAATTAACTGTCATTGCTAAATACTTCATTAAATTTAACCAAGTACCACTAAGGAAAAATGTTATCTCACAAATTATTTTTTTAATGTCTTGATTAACATATCCTCTGGATTCTACTTTCTAGTTATATTCTACAACTCTAATGCCTTTTCCTCTATAAAATTCTAGATACTGTAATATTATAGGATAATGTGTTTCATAGTTTGAATAAACAATAGATTTTGTCTAAGTAAATTTCACTCTGACAATCCTAAAAAAAACTCCACCCTTGTGAATCCTTTCGAGATCCTCTAATATGATTTTGAACTATATTTTTTTTCTGATCACTTTCAATGCTATTATGTAATCAAATTCTATTGTGAAAAAAATTAGCATCAATTATTTCTATGACATCCAACTAATGGACATTTCTCTATTGGTAAAAAAATATCTTGTGGTTCTCTTCTAGTTTTTGAAATCCCCAACTAATTTACATTAAATGAAATGTCAGATTCAGTAAATACTATGAAAAAAATAAGGCTACCCATCGCTTGTGTGAATTTTTATTTCACCACATATTATCCCTCATATTCTATTTTAGGTGACCTATCCTTAGAGAATATGGAGTTTACATCCAATGGTGTTGAACCCATATTGCCTCTTGTTATCCCAAACTTTTTTTTATAACTGTCTAGATATAGTCCCTTTGAGATAAAACCAATGTATCACCTTTATAATAATTCTTATTCTTAATTAAAACAATGTTATGGTTTGGTCGAGATTTTTTATCTGGAATATTCTAGAAAAATAACATATTAGATTTTGAGTCCTTGTAATTTCTAGACCATCAAGCATCATGTAATCCATGTAAACAAGTATGATGAATCCTTATTCATCCTATTCTACTTTTTAGAAATTGTGATCTTTGTAAGACCTAGTGAATTCTTTTCTAGTATTAAGACGTTTATTTTTTTATTCCCCCACCTTAATGCATAATTTAGGCAATATGGGGTTCAAATTTTCATAAAAACTATATTTCCATTATTATAACCATTTAAAACCATTATTTTAATTATATAAATTTCTTACTCAAAGTTAACATGGATAAATTTAATCATTACATTGATTTTGTATAAGTATTGATTATTAGAATCTACCAAGATAAAAAATATCCAAATAAATGTGTGATTCAATATAAGTGATGTAATCTATGAGGAATCTAATCCCTTCATATATTTTAATCCCTTCACTACAATCCATATTTTGTACAAAATATTTTCATTAAATTTACCCTTCATCTTGAACACCCAATTATTATCAAGTGATCTTTTCCCATATGGTAAATGAATTAGATCACTTGTTCCATTAATATCTAATGAATATATTTATTCTTTCACCATAAAATCTAATATTTTATATTCATTTAGTGTGTCCAACTCTTCTATGATTGTAGGTTCTCACTCACCCATTATAAGAAACAAATCATGTCAGCCCTAAAACTTTAGACTAGATACCTAACTCTAGAAGATCTTATCAATTGAACTAACCACTCAGATCTATCCAAAAATACAATTTTTAAAGATAAATATTATAGAGGACTATATTTCAATTATCTAACATTCATATCCTTCTCTAATGATTTATTTGTCTTATAGAATTACAACACATCTTCTGCTCGTCTCAATTCCAAAATTGTAGTGCATCCATTTAAATTATTAAGAACGTTTTTTCTTATGATATTCCAATTTATATCAAATTGGGCTTATAATAATGATTCATTTATCACAAATTTTGCTTTATCTAAGTTTTTATTCTTGTATAAAAGCTTTTTATTTGAATATACATATAGACTTTTGATGTCTTGTCACAAGTCATTATGCCAAATTAAAATCTGATTTTTTTATCTTTATAACACATAAATAAGAATACCATGGATTTTACATGAGTTTATATCTGACTATAAAATTTAAATTGACATTATAATGACTTTGAAAATTATTTATTTGGGTAAATTGAGTTTCTATTAGACCATACATATTTTATAACTTTTTAACCTATAAGAGTGTGATTTTTTTGGTAATATAGAATTATTTAATGTTCAGTGCATCCACCAAAATTAACTTGGTAATTATTGAGTTTACTTACTCATTTCATTCATTTTATCTTAATTTATATTTCATTTTTTTGACCAATAAAATCTGTTATGGTTTATGGGACATAATTTTCTCCGAACCAACAACCTTCTTCCGAAAGAAGTTCTTAAAGATCCTCCAATTGTAGTCACCACCATTTTATGGTTTCAGGAATTTTAACTTCAAAACTATTCCCTCTCATCCATAACTACTCATTGAATGACTTTTATAAAGACATCATATTTATTCATTAAAAATTGAAAATATACTTTCCTCATTTCATTATAAATGAAATTGTAAAAGTAAAGTGACACATAGTGAGGATTGACCAGAGAAGGGCCCCTAAGATCCAAAATATCTCTTCATGGTAGAATGTCACTATAATTTGAATAGTCTTAATAGAACCATATGTTTTCTTTTAAAAACTAGATATTAATTTAGTATAATTCATGGCTTCAAATAATTTAGTATGTATTTTATATTAAAGAGGGAACTTGGACCAAAAAAATTATGAGAAATAGTATTTTTGAACCTGGCAGATATTATTATTAGCTATGTCCAAAACAAATTTTCAATCATCTCAACAAAAAGTGGTATTTATATGGTTCTTCAATTTGATCATCCTTATAATGTAATTTTTTTTATTATATTCCCTTTATAATTATTTGTTCGAAAACTAATTAATATTGACGTAGGTTGAGTTTGTCACACCTTATGGAACATTTGAAGAGAGGGTGAAATTATTGATTTCTACAATATTTTGTTTTATTTATGAAAAGAGTATTAGTTTTCCATGATTTTATACTAAATTATTCTCTATCATGATATAATGGTCATATGATGGTATATATTAGGCATACACATTATGATTTGTTATCAACAATTTTTATTATATTACCCCATAAAATATTCTCTTCTTTGTTATAAATAATATATGATGTTTCATTATAGATCATGTCTATTATTTGGTATAAATAATGACCACTAACTTGATATAGACTATTCTGTTAAATCTATAGAACATGTTTAATAATATGTTATAGATTATTCTACTATTGTTATATGGAAACCTTGTGTTATGCTTTCATCACATGATATTGGTATAATTACCACAATTCAAGGTTTATTTGTAAATAATTTCATATATATAGTCTTTTTCAATTCTCTATTTTATATGTAGGTGTTCAAACTATGTTATAGATATACTATATTTATACTTGAGTACTTGTTACACTCAAAGATGTATTTCTTTTTTTATTTGGTATCTCTTTATGAGGGGAAATTATCCCTCTATTTTAGATGTATTTATATATAGTTATTCACTGGGAGGTTGTTTATATATGTTGATATGTAAAAAATAATATGATACTTACTAGTATACGATGGGAATCCTAGTTGAGGATGATTTATATGGCATAACTTCTTGAAAGGGGAAAACTGGCCTTCTAGGTTAGAGTGATTTACACATAGCTCATCATTGCGGGGATGATTATTGATATACCTTTCTATATAATGTCACATAGACACACACATATACACTACCACATATATATAATGTATATGGTTGAACATATCAGATGGGAAGATCCTTTTAAGAAGAAGGTACTCTACTTGGATTCCATGCATGGATTGGAGTTGGTCTAGTTGAAAATTATTGATATCGGTTGTAGCATGTTATTATTTACCTTATTTCTAGAAAATAATTTATAACATATTTTTATAGTTCTTTATTTGAATAGAGTACTATTGGTTGTTTTAGTCCATGCATGATTGATAATTTATTATAAATGATTTTTTATTTTTATATATTAATGTGTTGTACAATGTATTCATAAAACAATGAATTTACTATATCAATTGAGACATTGGTGGTTTCTTATTCTCTCACCCAGCTTAGACACATCAATGGACATTCCACAACACTTATTGTGTTTATGGTATGTCAAGTCCATTAGTAGCTGTGTTATTTACTTATTTTTTCACTCATTCTCATCATCATAGTGGGATTGGTTTCTATGACTATGACAATGTTTATGATGTGATAGTTAGAGGGAACATTTGGATAATCATGTATTCTTAATTAATTATTATTCTTCTTAGGCCTTTTCCCTTGACTTATACTGTGGTCTAGTTTGAATATGATGGAATTCATGAAAAATGGTATTATATTTATACATATAGGGAGTTTTGGTTTTTTGATACCTTTTCCTACTCTTATATAGACTATTTGATTTACGGTTTTATTTTTTAATGTTTTTCTTACTGAAGTGTAACAATAAAATTTAAGTAGAAGTAAACTATGAGTTATCTCTTTAAATAAAGTCATTAAATCATCCCATAACTATTTTTAAAGATCTGAAATGTATGTCAAAATACCTTGGGAATTGGGGAGATCCCTCAAGGTCAATGTAATCTTATTCACGTATGGTATATGTAACAGATTTTGGGTTACTACAAGTAGAATCAATGAGATGATGGGTTTAATGGGATTCAATGAACCCACTTTGTGTGTGTTGTATTTTTTTTGCAAATGAAGGAAGACATAAACATGTTGAGTTTATTGGTTTTTTTGGAAGTTACCAAGTAAGAAATAGATCCATTATCCTGTATACATGATGATTAATTTCAAGAGGCAATTATACAAAGAACCAATGTTTATATATTTATGAATATTTTCATGGAGTTTGTAGAGGATTAAATACATAAATGTTAACATATCTTATGAAGAAATCAATCCTTATATTAGTAGGTCCTATAATATATTTATAAAGGATGAAGGAGGAAATGTTTCTGACTGGTTATATATTATTTGGAAAAGGCATATGTATTAATTAGAGGTAAAAAATAGGCCAACTATTATACATCTCAACCATCCAAAAAACATGGCCAGCCAAGCTTAATGCTGAGAGCCTATCAATAATTAAATATAGAGTTAATAGACTACATATGTCGATTTATATTTTAGTGTATGGGTAATAATAATTAGTATGGGGAAGGATATTTAGTTTTTATAAGTACGAGTTTGAATTATGGGCCACACGAGAGAACCGACTCCTTACATACTTCACTGAGCTGATGAAAAATCATGATGGTTTATTAAATATTCACATCCTAAGAATTGTTCCAATATAGGATATGAAATTACATGAACTATTCATTAATAAAAATTCACATATGGTTTAAATAAAATGACACCACTTCTCATCATATTCATCCACAAGTCTAGGGAGAAGTTTACACCACCAACCTAGATCCATGTTGAAAAGGGTGATGAATAAATGGTGTCAAAGGATATATTAAAACAATGAAATACTAAATAATAATAAACAAAATTTTATGTGAAATAAAATTCTTTACTTAATGATGAGTGCACTATTAGAGTACTTAAGGAATGATATGCATGTAGATGTTTTCCCAGAGGAGAAGGTGATATATAATGTTAATTTATTATTACAATAGAATATGTAAATGTCATTACTAATATACATTAAGGTAAAAAATAGTTTTTTGAAGGTAAAAAAATAATTCTATAACCTATAAAAATTGATATAATGTCTTGATGAGTGGGCGTGATGAATAAGAAGAGAAAAATTCATAGATAAAATTTGGTCATTAGAAAATGGAATAATAAATTATACCACACCATAATGGATACTATTGTGGTGGTAAATTTTAGGTTTTAGAATTTATATTTTTTGAGTTTATAAATTCAAAGGGGCTCCTATGTTTTTAATTAACGAATGACTTATCATATTAAGTACATGGATCAGAATACTATGCACTTTGTTTGAATTTGACATATTTCATAAGTCTTTACCTAGACCATAATTATTTTAGGTATTCTTAAGACATAAATCATATGTATTTTAGATCATAAACCATTTAATTGTAATCCTTTGAACATATATTGTTTGACTTTAGTTTTTAATCCATTTAAGGACATAAGACATCTAAAAATTAGGATTCTTTTCCACATATTCAAATTCAAGATGTGCAAATGCTTCTGATCGAGATGAAATTTTATTAGAAGATGAAAAGATGATAAGTTTAGAGTTTCTTGCACCATAAATCAAGGAGAAGTTTTTTTAAAAATATTTATGAATTTCATTTATATGTATATATTTTCAAAAATGAATACATGCAAGGATTTTATATAAGAAAAGTGTTAAATAATATGTGTATACTGTATGATTTAAAATAGAATATTCATGAGTTTAGAGGAAAATATTTCATATCATTTTAATTTATAGAAATATGGGAATTGAGTATTGAGTATTTAAATAAGGGAATAAGAAACATATTTATGTTTTTTTAGATTTTAAAATGTATGACTTATGGGAATTCAAATTTTGAATGTTGAGAATAATATTCACATATCATGATTATGAATATGAGATAAATGAGAATGATGTTGAGTGGGTTTGAATACATCTTATTATACACCATTTCTATCAAGAATATATTTGTGGTGTATTGATATAAAATCTTTTGTACACTCATTATATAGGTGTGGGAGAAAATACTAGTGCCCTATGAAGAAATTATACCTTGAACATTGAAGAAGAATAGATAAGGAGATCCCCAAGTTGTGATCATATATGATATTCTGTCTGTTGATGAAGAAAATGAAATAAAAGAGAAGAAGATACTACACTTGATGAAGAAATTAGGTATTGAACAAAGATGGTGAAAAGGAATGAGTATATTATTATCATAATTTTTCCACAAAACTGATGAATATGAAGAATAAGGTGAGAATTATTTTCCATTAAAACTACATGGGATTATATTTATTGAAATATAATTAATAAACCAACCTAAAACACTCTAACATATAATTAAAAAGAAAAGTGAGACAACAATGGATGTTTTTAATGCATGAGGTAACCCAATTGATTTGTATAATATAAGAAAAAGGCAAATCCACATAGTCCAAGAGTGACTCAATATATCACAATAAGTATTTCTTCAAGGAAATACAAGACCCTTGTCATGTAAAAAGGGATAATAACCCCCACCGATGTTTTACGTGGTCAGTTCCTAGATAACGAGTCAATGTCTATACCCTTTCTCTTGATTTATTTGAATATAAGAAATAATATGAGTGTAAAAGGGATAAAAACCACAATAGACTGAGGGAATAATCATCCTTAGTGATGAAATCCTTTTAAACATCCCCTGATGTTCTCTTGTACTACTTTACATTTCAATATCTATATATCGACCAATGTAGATAAAAAAATATATATATTCTCACTGAATAAGTGAAGTGTTGATGAATGTCTAAAAAAAATTGAATTAATATATGTTAATATTAATTATCCCATCCTCTCCCTGTGTTGGAAACATCCCTTTCTGATCCTAAAAATTAGTATCTACTCTATTATTTTCATATTTTTATCTCTTAATGAAATAAAAATTTCATTTCAATGGAAACATAAATTAAAAATTTTATTTGGCCTATGAGGTTCATATTAAATAAATCATGGAGGATATATATTATAAGACTATGAATAACATGAATAAAATTTGAGGAAATATGTTCCGAAAGGAATCCTCTAAGAATAGAGAAAAAAATAGCCTCTAAAATATAAGGCTAACAATCTTGAATTTTATTCTAATATTTCCAATTATAATATATATTTTTAATATTATTGTCATGAAAAACCATCCCTCTTATGTAAAGATTACGGAATGTCAATTAATCTATACTATGATTCTAAAGAAGATAGATATAACCTACAAAGTACTATGGTAGTTAAATGTACAACACAGATTTTGGGAAATCATCTACCTCAAATGTCACAAAGCATTACAATGTCCAAAAGTATGTGTAAATTCCAATAAAGTTTTTAATCAATAATATTCCAGAACTATTAGGTTTAATAATTCAACCATAAATTTACAAGTTGAATCAATTCCTTTAATAAATAATATCATGAATAATTTCCCTAAAAAAATAGTCATATATATTTGTTGGATCTTTAAAATATTTAAGGAAAAGATCACTAAGGGGAAATATGAGTAAAAAATCATAGATAATGTTTTAATGAAAGAGCACAGGATTGCCTAAAATTCTTTAGAAAATTTTTATAAAAATGAAATGTAATTTTAACTTGAAAAAATATTGTCTAGATTTAAGAATGAGTATGTTAATATAATTAAATAAAATGAAATGTCCAATAAATATTTTGAAGAAAATTATCAAAAATTGGAGGAATTATTTTTTGTTAAAAATGGTCAACTAGGTTCTAAGTATAAGAGGATTATAGAGAATGGCCATATGCTGAAAGAATAGAACAAAATTAATGAGGAAAATTATGAAATTCTATGTAATTATTTTTAAGAAAAACTAAAATCACTATATGATGGGAAAATAATCCTTAATATGAATTACTTGGGGCTCTATGTTAGATTAATGAATTTAGAAATATTCCTATCCATGTATAAAAAAAAGTTTAATGGAATGATATTTCCACCCAAACTATTAATGAGGATTAATATAATTAAAAACCCTTATATAGTAGAAAAAATACCCTAATATCATCTACTGATCAATAAACAACAACCTCAAAGGGAAAAATTTGAAAATTATATTGGTTTTACATTTTTTATCATGTGGAGTGAAGATTTGAAATATAAATATATAATAAATATGTTGAATAAAAATTTTGTAGAACCGACCGACATCCTATGTGGTTGGAAGAATGCATATTAGTGATTAATGACCTAAATAAATCCTTCTTATGATTGATAAATGGAAAAAATAATATTCTGGTTACTCTAAATATATTTTCTTCAAGAGTAATAGATCGTGTTTTTTTGGATATTGTTGGTACAACTATATGTGTAGTCATATGCCTAAATTTTTTGGCATTATTTTCTCACCACTGGAAATAGAGGATGTTCTATAATGTGGGTGAGAATTCAAAATAAGTTTTTACATCCATAGACTTTTAATAATAATCTTTACAAAATAAAATGATTTGGAAATATTGGAGAAATTTTTGACGTCAAAAATAATAGTGGTAACAGTGTAGAGGTATTCAAGTATAAATCAAATAAATTATGAAACTAGAATAAGTGAAATGATAATATCAAAAAATATTAATTGTAAAGTTAGTTATACTTAGCGGAGTAATCAAGATAAAAATGCTAGAATAAATGTACCCACAGATAATAATAAGTATGACACATAATGAAGAGTATCCTATATCCACATTTGAAGAAGGTCACACATCATAGACACTTTTAAAGAATAAATGAATATGAATATTGATAGAAGAAAGGTTGATAATACTAGTATGTAATTTCAAGAGAAAATAATGACTTACTATGAGAAATAAATTTAAAAAACTATATTATGAAACCAAGGAGGCTGAGCACACAACAAAGTAATATTTATTTATTTATCTAGATAATGTTGAGAAATATAGGAGACTAAAATAATCACATGATAATTTGAGTGCTAAAAGTATTGAAATGATTCCACATGAATAATGAATAAAATTTCATGAGATTTTCTTAAAAGATGACATCTTTGGACCTCATGAGGTACTGTGTGGGAGGACCATGGAATCTAGACACAAATCGAATGATTGTGTAACGAATTTTCTAGTCCAAGAAAAAATCATGAAGAATTTGAATTTTGTAATAAGCTATGTATGTGATTTTATAGATCATGTTAAAATGAATATTAAATACAAGTAGATAAGAAAGAAACTATAATACTCAAAGAAAACTTATATTTAATGAATAATTGTGAAAAAATTGAAAGTTCAACCATACTTAGTTCAAAATTTGAGAGGAAAATTGGCTGAGAATAATTTTTCAAACTAAATTCTCATATTTATTAATATGTAGGTTCCCCATTATTATAATATATTTTTATTATATTTTTGTGCTAATAATTCATATAATTAAAGGAAATATTATTTCTCAAATAGAGAAATAAAAAAGTGAGGTAAGGTAGAACAACCAATCTTGATATGAATGAGTCACTATATTGGTATGATTTATCAAATATAATAATAAATTATATCTAGTTAAAATATATACCTTGATGAAGAGAAAAAATAGATCATCTATTGAGGGGGAGTTTTTTAGGAGTTAATAGATTAATAAAATTAATATAAATATGACATTTATGGAAGGTGCTCAATATTTTACCATTGAAAAGTTATGAATGATCATTTATCCACCTTATATTTTATGAGTTTATCCTAAAATTATATATAGTAAAATTATTTTTATCAATTAAACAAAAATAAATATATTTTAAATGATTTTGAGGATGATTCATAATATTATATTCTATTATTTTAACATGAATTTTTCTATACTATGCGTTAAAGTTTCATTAATTCATGATATAATTCAAATGAAAATATATTTAACAGTAGTTATTTTAACATAATTTGTGTTATACATGGTAAATAATAATATTTGGCATTATATTATTATATTTAATGAAAATAATTTCTATCTAATTCAAACCATAATATTTTATACATCATGCATGGCTCATATAGACTTTTATTAAGATGAATTATAGAACATTATTTTATATTAATATGACACCATCCTATTCTTTGTGTTTTTTAATTACTTTCAATAATGGGGAGAGATAATAAAATTTGATTTGTTATTTACATTAAATAAAAAGGGGTGATTTATGAAACCATGTTGTGTGTGTGATATTGTTTTCAATTAATAAATAAATATATATCAAGTTGCTCAAATATTATTTTCATAAGTTCCCAAGTAAGAATAAAAACCATTCTCCTATATTCATGTTGATTTATGTGTATAGTTAGTTCTATAAAGAATATGTATATATATATATGTATTTTACATGGGATTTAAGGAGGACTAAATAAAGAAAAATTGAATAAGTTCATGAAAAATATCCATATGTATAAAGGATGAAAGAGGATATGTGGTTGAATGCTTCTATATTATTTGGAAAAGGAATATGTGTTTTGTGAAAAAGGACAATTTTTACCTTTATAAATTATCCAAAGAGTTTGGATGAACAAGATTAAAGTTATGTTCCTTCCAACTATGGTATATATACTTTATAACCTATAGAAGTTAAATATGATGTGAGTACCTGGGTTGGAACATGTAAAGGGAGTATGATTCTTAGCTTATTCATGTGAGGGTTGGCATAGTGGGACACGGGAGAGAACTAGCCCCCATAATCCATCACTCATCCAATGATGAAGCATGATAGTTTATTAAGCATCCACATCAAAAATTACATTCTTATGTGGAATAAATGAGTACAAGAACTCTTTATAATTTATAATGTGTTCATTTTTAAACAATAATACACAAATTCCCATTATCTTCAACCTTATGTTTAGGAAGAACTCTGTATTGAAAATATTTATACCATATTATAAAGGGTGATAAAAATACCAATCTGAACGATATTTTAGACAATTAAATATCAAGAAAGAAAAAACTGAATTCTATGTGGAAGAAAATCCTAAATTGAAAGATGAATGTGGTATTAGAATAAGTATTATAATAGAACCATATCTAAGGATGACTATGATATTATAAAAATTATTATAATAGAACCATTTAATGGTTTTACTAAAGTAAATGATGATATATAATGCTTATACATGCTTTTATTACACTATAAAATTATTACTTTTATTCAAGAAAAGTGTAATTAACCCATTTAAAAAAGGTAACTCCAGACTTCTCTAATATATTGAATTTGGAAAAATAGAACTAGGAGCATCCATATAGAAAGATATGAGACCACACCATAAAGAAATTTTTGGTCACTTGAAAATTACAGGAGAATTTCGCCACGGTGTAGAGGGGCCTATTGTGGTGGTAAATATAAGGTTCAATAATATTTGTTTAATAAGAATATGACTTTTAAAAGGAGCATATATATTTGATGAATGATATAATTATCATCAAAGGTCTTAATATTAGAATAAATTTTACATTATATGAATTTCAGATAGATCATTAGTATTTACCTTCATTATAAGTATTTTTTGAAATCCTAATACTTTGACTCATCAATGGTTATAGAGACTGCAATTGTTTTTAATGTATGCCTTTGAAGATGTATCATTTGAATTTTTTTCAAAATACTTCTAAAGACATATAATATCCAAACATGAAATTTATTTTCTTCTCCTTCAAATTCATGATATCATTCTTATTCAATTTGACCCATGATAATATGGAATAAATATATTTAATAAGAGTCTTATTTTTTAAATCTAGGAGAAACCATAGCTGTAAAATAATTTTCATATTTCTAAACATGTAGAGGATTTATAAATATAATTAATGTGTATATTTTTTTAAGAATAAAAGGATATAATATAATTATACTTTTTCATTTATAATATGATATTAATGATTTTAAATACCCATATTTCATGTGATTTGAATGTGGAGAAT
Organism: Viscum album; assembly: GCA_963277665.1. NCBI lineage: Eukaryota > Viridiplantae > Streptophyta > Magnoliopsida > Santalales > Viscaceae > Viscum > Viscum album. Next base: position 1,868,161,322 of record OY728147.1, read on the forward strand.
TATTGAAAATGAATTTTGGGTATTTTAAAAAGAGAAGAAGAAATAGATGTAATATTTGAGGAGTTTATAAAAAAAAATTATAGGTATTCAAATTTATAATATTGAGAGTAATATTAAAATATAGTGAATTATAATAAGAGATAAATGATAATCTAGTTTAGTGACTTCGAATATGTTCTATTTTACATTCTCTAAGTTGAGGAACGAGTTGTGGTGTACTGATATAGGATTTATTATAAACTCATTATATCAAAGTTAATGAAATTCCCAGTCCTTCATAAATTATTTATTCCCTGAACACTGAATATAATATATTAAGGAGATCCCAAAATATTGATCGTATTATTTATTCTCTATAATGAATTATAAAATAAAGAAAAATATATTCAATACAACACTTTTTGAAAATTTGAGTTATCGATGAGAGAGAGAGTGAGAGAGATAAAACTACTGTTGTTTAATGAGAATTTTTCCCTAGCATTGAAAAAGAAGAATAAGAATTAGAAGAAGGTGACAAGAATTATAAACCAACACTTTTAGTGACCATATTCAGGATAAAATAATTGATAAAGAGATCATGAAACACTGAATTAATGAAGTATGATGAATGTTGAGACAATGTTGAAGATTACCTAAACCTTTGGAAACCCACTTAGTTTCTTCAAAAGATGGAGAAGATGAATCCATATAGTCCATGAAGGACTCGATCAATCATAGGATACCATGCCTTAAGTATATACAATCCCATTATCTTGAACACAATGACAATAATCCCTCACATTAATTATAGATCATTTGTTCCAAGATAACAAGTACAAGGCTGAAAACTTGTTCCTTCTTTCATTAATAATAAGAATAAAAATGTGTGTGCATGGGATAAAAACACTATACACAAGATATGTTGTCATCTATAGTGAGGTGAACCTATTTTTCAAACACTAGTGTTCTCTTATGTTTCCTTATATTTTTGTATGTATATACTGATCAATCCAATGAGAGCGGTGGAACGGGATGAAACCCTAGCGAGTCTCATCTCCTATGGTGACAACGGCGGCGGCCGCGACGGATCCTCCCCCACCTGCAGGGGAGGGATCATACTCAAGGAATGTGGTGTCCCCTTTCCATCCCTTCCCCAACCCTGAACATCTTCCGCCATTCCCGAAAGATGTGATTGGGCCAAAGGTGCCGGAGCTCGTCGATGGCTGCCCAAATCTCCAGATTTCAACCTCGGAGTTCAATGAGGCCTCCGGGCTTCTGAAGTTCACCCTAATCGCAAGGTTCAAACACGGAAGGCCATCGGTCGATGCCTTTGATAGATTCGTCTTCACTGCTTGGGACCTCCAGGAGTGGGCAATGGTTGGATTGCTCGATAAGCATCATATTATGATCCGGTTTTCTTCAAAAGAGGACCTCTTCTGCGCCTGGTCTAAGGCACCCCGGTGTTGCAATGAAGATCATTTTTTCTTGTTCCGGTGGTCGTTCGATTTCCACATGAACCATGACTCGACGTTCGCAGCAACTTGGGTTAGTTTCCCTAACCTTCTATTTCCATTTCAAAACCCCTCGATTATTCGTATGCTCGGCAACCTCCTTGGTCAGTACCTTTGTTCGGATAGCAGAACGACAGCAGTCTGTCACCCGGTTTGCCCAAGGATATGCGTAGAGATGGATGCATCTAGGGTTCCTTTTTAATACATTTGGATTACAATCGGAGCAGAATACCGGTGCCGGCAGAAAGTTATCTATGAAGGATGGACGGATTTCTATTCATCGTGTAAGCTATCGGGTCACGCCGCTGAGTTCTGTCACCGGAGACCTTCTGTGTTGGAGAGTATGGGATTTGGCTTGCATTTGAGGGATAATGGTCTTAGGGATGGGCAAAACACCTCTCGGTCGGCTGGCAGTGATCAACCGCCAGAGGTTCGTGATCAGGTGCGACTTGTGGAGGAGGCGCGAACGAGTAGTGAGGCAGAGGGAATATTTGCATCAGGTGTGGAGGAGGCGCGAATGGGTATTGAGGTAGAGGGATTATCTGCAGCAGGTGTGGAGGAGGTGCGAATGGGCAGTGAGGCAGGGGGCAGATTCGCTGCGGGTGTGGAGACCATTAACGCGGTTGTTGCAGCTCAACAAATCAATCCATTGGTGGTGGATGTGTTCAGTAGGCTGAAAAGAGATTTGGTCAGTCCCTACAATCGGGGTGCTAAAGATGGTGGGGGAGGTTACAAGCCAGGAGCGATGCAGGCAGAAGAGCAGAGGAATGGAAATAAAACAGTTCTGGAGCAGACACCGGGTGAAGGGAAGTTAGACACCGCTAGTTTGGTGGCTGAGAGGGAATGGGTAGGTAGTGCGAAGATAATAAAGGGGAGGCAGGGGCCTAAATTGAATGACTCTATTCTAGACAGAGGTATGAAGGAAGGAGAACCGAGTGCACTTACCTTGAGGAACAGATTTGAAGGGCTTTCAGAGGAGTGTTCTGAGCTCGTTAGTGGAGGAGAGGAAGATGGAGCTAATGGGATGGCTATCAGCCAGAGTATACACCGACACTCTGCTGATGAGGCTCTAAGCCCGAAGAGCACTAGGGGTCCTAGAAGAAGGAAGGGGAGGAAGGATTACTCCTCACTAACTCCTCCTATGAAGACTCGCTCGACGAAGCTTATGGATGAAAAGAGAACTCTGGTGGAACCTTTGAGTGATTTGAGACCGGGGGAACAGGATTCTCAGCCCTTGGTCTTGATCTTAAGATCTGAAGAAGAAGCAATTGAACATGTACTATTGCTAAATGCTACTGAGGAGGAGGCTTCCAGGATGATGGGGAGATCTCTTGAGGTTCCCCTAACAGAGGATCAATATTCTTGGATTGAAAAACATGACTCAATTTTGGTAGGCAGATTCAACCTTGGGAAGATCAGTGTAGAGGAATACATCCAGACATGGGATCAACTTGTGTCAGCCTTTGAGAAGAGGCTATTGGAAGACACAGAATTAATCCTATCATCCTTAACATGGAATCTGTTTAGGGAAACAGAGACGGGTAATATTAAATTTTTCGTTAGCGACGTTGTTTAAGCTTGTGGTTTTGGTTGGCTCGTGTGAGTGTTTGGTCTGTGTTAGTCGTGGCTGCTTCGGGTTCCTTGCAGTTCAGTTTGCTTGTTGCCAGTATTCTTTTGGACGGCTCCGGATTAGGATAAGTGCACTAAGTCTTCATTGATGTAGGTCGCTTGGAATTGGATGCTTGAGAGGGTATGGCTTCTCCATCAGTTCCGTGCCCTTGCTTCTGCAAGGGACTGCCTGCCGAGGGGTCCTGTGTTGGTGAATGTTTTTTATTGGCACACTTGCTGGGTTGGAGCAGTCCAATTGTTTGTTTTGGTTGTATGTGGTTTCTCACTTTCCCTTTAAAAAATGTTTTAATAATAAAAAGTAATTTTCATTTAGTATATACTGATCAATGAGAGAAAGTGAAAGAGAGATATTCTCATAGAATATGTGAATAGGTGATAAAAGAAAAAATTTAAAATTGAATAAAAGTATAAAAACCTAAATTCAACTATAATATTAGTGTTAGACACATCACTATATTATTCTAACATAATTTTATTTTTATTAGAAATTAGATAGGATTTATAAGAACTTAGAGGAAATGCATGAAAAGTCTTTAGAAACCTCTATATTGTTAAATCTCAAGTAACTAAGGGATATCCGTGTTTCCAATATAGGAAGTATAGGTTAGAGTGAGGATATTTGTTTCTATATCAAGTATATTATAATTAATCTTAATAAGTGAGGATAGATATTTATTGGGGGACAAATATTTTAGTGGTTCATGCATCATGTTTAGGTGTTTATAAGAAGGCTTTGATAGGAAAACATGACATGTCATGCGGTTGAGTTTTTTTATATAATTATTAGAATAAATTAAAGTTTTTAATTAAGTAAAAATTTAACAATAAATAAATAGTGATTTTATATATTATATATTATTGAAGATTAATTCAATAAGAGTCAATACTTGAATATTTTTAATATGATATCACTGCTTATAATAATTGATAGCTAGCTCGTTTTCTGTATTTTATTTCACTGCTAAGGCTAACAAATTTTTTGTATTTTTTATTGTCAATATAAATTAATTTCTCTATGGTGTCCTATTACAAGAATTATTTTATTTTTTATCAATATTTTCTCTTTGATAATGCTACATGTTTTATTGCTGAGTGATCTATCACAGATCATGACAGTAGTTTACTATTAGTTATATTTATTGATCATATTTGTTGTTTTTTTATTTCACTATCACTAAGTAAGAAAATATATTACCATAGAGAGATTTATATCCACTATATAGTGATATATTTATATATTTTTTGAAAATAAAGAACTCAATATATCTATATTTGGTTATTTGGGACCTTGTCCAAATGTTGTCTGCGTTACCTAGTGTGAGTAATCACAAGGGGTTTGTAAATATTTTAATTTAATTAATTTTTTTTAAATAGATGTATAAATATTTTAGGGATTTTTCTTGATCTAAATATACCAAATAATGTTCTCGAAAAAGGGGTTTTTTCTTTTTAAACTAGATTTTTCCAAGTTGTTTCGTGTTTTGAAGACATAGTGTTATAAAATTAGAATTTCAATTTTAGGTCCTGACCTAAGACTGGGTTTGGTAAGAAAATATTTACCTATAATTAAAATTATAATGAAGATAGATTTTGAAATATAATGATATTTTCTAATGATTGATTTTGAAAATATAATGAATATTTTATTTTGAAATATAATTTGGCTTTGGTTTCATAACGAAATAGAATTTGGTGTAATATTTTTTTTTTGAAAATTACCATTTAAAAATAGTGGAACCTTTTAAAATGTATTTTGGGATATATTATCTCTAATAAGTGTCTTAAAAGGTATTTTTTGTGAAAAAATATATTATTTCAAAAAATTAATTGGTATGTCATTTTTGAAATGAGTAATGGGTTTCTGTATAACATTTGATAAGTGATCATTTTTTGACAAATTGTAATTATGTGGTAGATTTGGTATAGGTAGAACCTAGTAAAAAACTAGAAAGAATATTACCTTACATTTTATTTATAGGATAATGGTTATAGGGGCAAATCCCGTAGTGTTGATGTTAACCTATTATAACATCTTGTTATGATTTTGAGACACACACAATTAAATCATTGAAATTAATTTGGTTAAGCTATAGTTTGATTGTATAGATATATATTATTATGGTTTTTGATTATTTTGATTAGATTTATGAGTATGAATTGGAAATGAGATGGTGAATTGAGATATATTTTAAGGTGTATTTGGATGATTTGTATAGAATAATGCTATAGTTTGGTGGTTTGGGATGTGAGATTAGTTAGATTTGGGAATACAAGTTATGTTGGGAGTTTTAAATCATGAGATTAATAAATATATCAATATATGTATTAGATATTTTGGGGGTATTTAATCCTTATGTAAGAATCCTAAACACTTATTTTGGGTGATAAGTTGTATAGTGGGGGGTGTAAGAACCTGGGAATTTTTACATGGTATGGATCCTTTTGTTTTTAGTTAAAATGCCTCTTTAGAGGATAATGTGAATACCCTATCAGATAAAAGGTGTTATTGAGAAGTATGAGGATTATTTACAGACTGGAACCCATGTTTTGGGAGTAAATGGACTAGCACATTGTTAGTATAAATCATGTAGGGTAGGCCACAAGGTTACTTATAATCGTCCGAGGCTAGACAATGGGATCCTACATGCTATATAGTCAAACAAGCCATATGTTTTTGGGTAAAATACTTGTGTAAAAATGTATTTAGTTTTTTTATAGTGGGTTTTACGTGGTTTATGCACGGTTAGTAAAACCGTGTGAGAAAACCATGTGAATATCCCCTTTCCTATAAAAAGGGTTCACCAAAAGCACACTATTTGTTCAATTGTTTAGCCAAATAGTGGGACCCCTAGATTTTTTGGAAATTAAATTTTCTCCCTTAAAATTTCCTAAAACATACAGATGATTTCTATTTATCTTCATAAATTGGTATAAAAACATTTCATAGATCCTCATTTGAGCTAAAAATTAGTTTTCTATCACATTCCTCTTTCAGATATTAGATTCGAGCGCCATTGGTCTCATTGGATCCACACCGGTGAGTTCTCAGTTCCATTTTCACCATTTCTCATTCTTATTAGTATCAGATACACTATTTAGGTGTGAGATCCTATTTCTTAATTTCAGGTTCTTTATTAATTCTCTGATTGTATCTCAAGAAGAGTCAAGTCATGAGTTGATACTTGAAGATCACCATACTACCAAGTTACATTAGGTGATTTATACTTTTCCCTTTTAGTTTGGTGCTCTATTAAGATAGAAACTATAGTTTTTCCACCATAATTTCTGGTGAAACCTTGAAAATTAATATATTAATTTAATTAAATGTAATTAGACTTAATGGGGATACATGTAGTTCACTTGAGATGATTTGGTGGTTGTTTCACCAACCAAGTCCACCCATGGGTGTTCCATATTTATCTCGTTTTCTTTTGATCTTTGTTGAACCCCTCAAGGGGTGTGTGTTGATCTTGCCTAGTTACATGGAGCACAATTAAAATTAATTTGAATTAAATTGTTTGATAGGAGCCAAGTTTCCTCCCTTAACATGTGTTAACAAGATATCCCTTGTTTAATTGATCAATTGAGTTTTATGTATTTATTCAAATGAGTAGATGTAGTCTTTGTTTGAATTTGAAATTTGAATATTTGAATGGGAGGGTTTACTCATTGGATTAATTGAATGTTAATTGGTAAATAGAATAAGATGTTATTTTAAATAGTATTGGATTACTTGGTTGGAATATCATGGGTTGGGATTCCATTAAGATTCGATGTTCACTTCCCCCATGGATCCTGTGTTATGGTAGGCGGTTTTTTTGAGCTGTATCCTCCATGGTTCTTGATTCTCTATGATTCCAAGGGAATCTTTACCCTCAGATATGACTGTCTAGAGTCACAATGTACATGATATATTGAGATAATCCTTGGACTCCACCAGTTATATTACCTATTTTCCATCGATATGGTACTAGTAATCAATGAGGATTACATGGTCTTCTGCACGTTGGATCTAGACCTCCATGGTTGGACACTTTGTTTTATGTCACAGTCATGGGATTTTGATAGGGTTGGTTGTATGACTTAGTCAAGTTTAATTTGATACATGAGGTTATACAAAAAATTCGTCGATGTTGTAACATGATTGGTTATACAGAGAGGTAGGGTTGAATATTTTTCATTTTTTATAGCTAATATGACATAGTATCTTGACCATGTTTTTTAGGGAGCTTCTTAAGGATACACAAGATCAATTTCTTAGTAGTAGATTTTATAGGGACACTTCCAATTTATTTACTTATTAGATGTTTGAAATTAAAATCTACTCTATCTTATATATTTCCCATCCATGACTTGTTATATATATTTGATTGGTTACCTACTAAGACTGTTTCTCACACCCAGTTGAAGCCACCGTTGGGTACCTGAATATACTATATGGATGCAGATAGGGACTAGGGAAAGCACCCATAGTTTAATGATTGATTTTGTGCCATTATTAAGAGCATGGGAGCAACAGACCATCCTGAGGATTATGATGCTATTTGAAGATACAAATTTTTGGTATTTTTGGTATTTTGATCCATGTATTGTACTATACTACTGTGTACCTATTTTTGAAGATTTTTAGAGACACATATCATCATATTTATATATATGATATACTTTTGGGAATGTTTACATATTCATATCTTATTTATTCATTATTTGTATGGTTGTAAAATATGTTTCCACTATTTAATAATATTGAAATTTTTATATGTTACACTCTATTAATGAGGGAATAGTATCCCTAGGGACAATAATTAGACCCTCACTACTAGTTTGAAACCTATGGTGTTTGGGAAAATACTATTAAGACCATGTATCAAACCAGGATCATGGCATTGTTGGCTGGAATCTAAGTCTGTGACATTATAAAGTGGTATTATGGAGTTTTCTTTTTATAGTTTATTATTTGGTGACAATATAAGGGATATCATTGAATTGTAATTTGGTAATGATCTATGTATGGGCTTACCTATCCCATTTACAAGAAAACACCAAATTCCCTCAAATGATATTACTGTTTTCTGTAATTTAACTAATACAATTAATTTGATTCCACCATTGGGTGATGCACTTGAATTGTGAAGTTATCTTTTTTATGATTGTCTGATCTATTTTTTTCAACCTAATAAGATGAGGGTATTCCATATCATGTATCATTTTTGGAATGTTACTGGAATCACTGGCCATGCGTTTTTCCATGCCATATAGGATGTATTTCTTGTTTTCATGATGTTGTGATAGGTGTAGTGATAGTAATACATGCTGTTGTGAAATAATGTTATATAGTGTTTTTGAAAACATGGCTGGTTCTCAAAGTTACTTTCTTAACCTAAGAAGTGTTTTCCTTATTAGAATATAACTGGAACCCCGATAATCCAATTGTGACATGTTGATTCCTGGTCCATGAGTCACATGGACTAGAATGTTTGGTGGTTTGGATTAGGTGGATAACATTATTCAGTTCATAAAGACCATAAGACATTATTGATAAAAAATTGATGGATTATTTGGTTAATTTTTTTTAATGTGATGTGAAATGGATTTGAAGATAAAATGGGAAATCGAAATAATTAATAGATAAATTGAATTAATCCAAGATTTTAAGTAGGATAGAAGTAGTGACTCTAGTGATGTTTGTGACTATTCTTTTAAATTCCTAGATTTAGGAGAAAGCTATGTTGTATGACCAATTATAGGAAGGTTTTGAACTATCCAAATATTTTGAGCTAGGAAACTTGATGGTGTTCTTTTTTTAGGTATGTGTTTGTAATCATAGAGGCATTCCACAATGATGACCTCTAGTCATATGGCAGGAGGGTGGTGACAACCACACACTGAAGGTGGTGTTCCCTGGGCAACAGATGTATCCTTATTTAGTTCTAACTGCAACATCGACAATTGTTTTGGACATAATTTTTGGGGCACCGTTCTATGTGGGGTTTTATCACATAATGAAGACTTTACATGGAGCATATTAGCCTTCCTTATATATGTGTGAGCCAATATGTAGGTTCCAATAGACACATCCCACAATATTTTAAAGGTATGGTGGTCGACATGGTTTTGAGATGTGTCTTGTGACTATGTTTTCAATTTTTGATCATCTACAGACACTTACTTATGGGAAAGTGAAGCTTGAGAAATATATTCAATAGGGAGAAACATAATGCTTATCAGATGTTCTGAACCAGGATGATGCATTGCTTGATATTTTTGTTGTGGGATTTTTACACCATTTTCTATGACTAATTATTCCCCAAGACTCTGAGGGTAGAGTGGGCTAGTGAGTTCATGCGTCAAGAGTTGGGAACAATGATAATTTTAGAGTACTAAAAACAATATATTGAGATATAATTATTTATGTCGATGTACCTTGATAATGGGTTATCATGGGTGATACAATTTGAGGAAGGCATTTGACTTTTTATTATATTATTAGTCAATCTGTTCTGATTGAACTCTATCGGTGAAATGTTAAATCAGGTGCTGATTAAGGAGCAGATCATGAGCGAAGCGTGGGGAAGAGAGAAGAGAAATACAGCCTGTCGACCCAGTAGTTCACTTTCATTAGACATGAAGCACTGTTTTGATGTTTTTTGTGAGATTAGTACTAGTCAAACATTGAGTTATAGTAGATTGGTTTTCTATCATCAATGTGGTAGATAAGGTTATATAAGAAATCAGTGCGATCACGACCCAGTCGAGTGCCTATATTATGGAAGGATGGGCTGCATGAAATATTTTCGAAGGACCTTACCTCTAGGAGTGAGTAGTAGGGGGTAAGATCCGATGTCAGGTTCAAGAGTAGTTTTCTCCACTCCACATTTGGGAGGGAGCTGGAGAAGTACCGATCGATCAGGTTGTGGTGGTCATGGTCGGGGCAGCCAAACATATTTTACACTAAGACATTAGATTGGTCCTACTCTGGGTAGCTAGGATTGGTCATATGGCCACAGTTCATGTCAAATCTATTCTATGTATCCTACCACTAAAGAGAAGGGTTTCAGGCCATCTATGGTGAGAGGCATTATCTTATTAGCCTCAACATTGTTATCTAATCTTTTTCACACATATCCATCACATAGTTTTTTCTTTTTTCCAATTGTAGAAATCATTGGGATCATTATAATACATTAAAATGGTGCCATGACACATGATACATTATTGAGTATCAGAAGGAAGAGTGTACTCTAGTGCAGTGAGTGACCCATTGTGGTTGTTAGTGTTACTTCATTGGGAATTTTTATGAACATGAGATAACCAGGATAGATTTCATACTCAGAATGTATTGGGTAGTGTCTTATCTAGACTACATTTATTTCTATGGAAATATAGTTAATTTTACATCACTAGAGGAAATAGTATATACTCACAAGTGAGAGTAGGATATATAAGAAATATTATATGGACCAAAACATCATGGGCAAGGTGGGATGAGAACCCAAATCACTTGTTTGTATCTGGATGATTAGGGGAACATCAACCAGAATTACCTCTAGTGGTTGATCATTTTAGGGACATATTTATAGAAACTTTTTCCAATTTACCTCTTGATATAGAGGATGATTTCTTCATCAATCTAGTACCAAGAGTTTCACTAGTATTCATTTCCCCTAATAGGATGGCTACAACAGATTTGGAGGATCTTAAGAGGCAGTTAGAGAATTTAGAGTCAAAGGGGTTTATTCAACCTAGTACTTCTCTATAGGATTCGATGATCTTTTTTTATAAAAGGAGTATGGTTCCCTTAATCTATGCATGGATTATGGAATATTTAACCAGCTCACATTTAATAATCGATATCAATTTCCATGGATAGAAGAATTGTTTGATCATCTTGGAGGAACCCGATTGTTGTTTAAAATTGATTTGAGGTTGAGATAACACCAGGTATGTGTTTGACCTAAAAACACACCTCACACAACATTTAATAGAATTTTTAGTCTCATGAATGAAACAATAGTCTTTATGAATCTAATGATCTAATTTTTACATACTTATCTAGTTTTTATTTGTGGTGGGTTTCAGGGAATAAATCTCGATATATTATCAGAATTAACATGACCATACCAAGAATCTCCAGGTCATATTGGATAAACTGAGAGGGAAACAATTATATTCCAATCTCACAGAGTGCCAATTTTGGATAGATCAAATTCACTTCCTAGATCATATTATCTTAGAGACTAGAGTATTTTTATAAATAGATATGGTGAGAGATGTATTTTCCTAGTAGAATACCAAGAATTATTTTGATATATAGAGTATCTTAGGGCTAGATGTATATCACATTCATTTCATATAAAAATTGTCATGCTTAGAAGAAATGTTGATGGAATTAACTAAGAAGGGTGTAAAGTCTCTATATTCAGATACCTATGAGACAAAATTTCAATAACTGAAATGGATATTGACTTTAGCACCAATCCTGAAACTGCTAGAGTAGAGAAGGAGATACACCATGTATTGTGATAAATAAGGTATTGTTTTGGAAGCAGTGATGATATAGGGAGATAGAGTCCTTACCTATGGGTCAAAATAACTAAGTCCACACAAGAAAAATTACTCGACACATGATCTTTAGTTAGATGCTGCTGTTATGGAATTGTTCCATTGGATGCATTAATTAGTAGGATAGAATTGTGTGGTGTAAAAAGACAACAAAATCCTCTATAATATATTTACACAATGTGATCTGAATATGAGGTAGAAAAGGTGGGTTGAATAACTACATTCATTTGAATTCAAGCTTTCCTAGATGCCTAATAGATGTAATGCAGTGATCGATGAACTGATAAAAAGGAATCAAATAGAGGATGTTCCATAGAATAGTATTGAGTGCCAAATTATGGATTTGTTCTCAAGGATTCACTTCGAGGTTCAGGACAGTCGGGGGAAGGATATTCTATCATCCTTAGATTTAACCTCTACCCTATTATATATATTGAGATAAGGAAACTTTAATATTTCGAGGGCCTAGTCCAATAGGAGAGTGAGGAATGTTTGGCACCACGTTCTAGTTGGATCATATGAAATGATGAGATTCTGTGTATCCATGGTCTCATTTGGGTTTTAGTGGACCTATATGAGGAGTTTTTGTAGGAGTTTCATGCCTAAGAAGAGGAAGTTAATATCTGTTTCACCAATATGTATTGTGAATTGCACCATAATTACTATTGACTAGGTATGAAGAGTGAGGTATATTATTTTGTTATGATGTATTCAACATATCAGTTGGTGAAGAGGAAACATCACTGAAAAATTATACTTTTAATTAAGAAAACTTTTCCCAATTGGAAATGGGTTGATGTCATGATAGATTTCCTGACTAGTATACTGATATCACCATGAGTTAGTGATTTTTTTGTGGGTTTATGTTGTCAGGATCACAGAGGTTTCTCATTTCTTACTAATCAAGGATACCTTCAGTGTGGATAAGGTTGGAAGGGTTCATATCTGTGAGATATTAATCCTTCTTGGTATTATGCACAATATCATTTTAGAAAGAAACACCCAGTTTACATCTAGTTTTTGGAAATGTTTACAGAGGGAATTGAGTACATGGGAACTTCTATGCACATCATACCACCCTTATACTAATGGCCATTCAAAGTGTATGATATAGGTTCTTGAGGACCTATTGGGAGCATGTATCTTAGATTATGAGGGATCTTGGAAGAGGCATATACCCCTTGTTGAGTTTTCCACAACCACATCTATCAAGAGACTATACATATAAAACCATATAAATATTTGTACAGAAAACTTTTCCAATCACCCCCATGCTTGTTAGAGGTAGGTGAATAAAAATTACTAGGACCATGTCTCGTGTAGGAGAATTATAAGAATGTGTATATTATTTTTAAGTAGATGGAAACTACATATTTTAGACATAAAGATTACGTCAAATTCTATAAATGACCACTAGTTTTTGAGTCTAGGGATCTAGTATTTTTACATGTTTTACTATGATAGGGACATAGATGGATTTGGAGAAATGGTAAGCATTCACCTTGATATGTGGGGCCATTCAAGATTATGGGTAGAGTCAGGCCAGTAGTCTATCAGGTATAGATACCTTAGAGCTAGCAGACCATGAACTTCATCTTCCATGTATCTCAGCTACATCGCAATCATTCCAAACTATCTCATTCTTTTGATCTCAAGGAGTTTGAGAAATATGATATTGATTCAATTGAGGATAATCCTGTTAATATCATGGATAAGAGAAAAAAGGTTCTCCAAGGCTATTCTGTTCCTTTAGTACGAGTTCTATGGAAGCACAACCATTTGCATTAAGAGACTTGGGAGCGGGAGGCCGACACATGTGCTCAGTGGCTAGAGTTGTTCTCAGATGATTTTGATTACACTTGAGAATTAAATTTGGGGAAGAGTTTCATTACGGGTGAATTGTTGTAAAAACCAAGGTCTTTGTTATGAGTTATAGGTACCTTTTTAGTTTCAATTATTTTTTACACCCTAATGTGAATACCCTATGAGTTAATGGGTGTTTCGAGGATATTTGGGACTTTTTCAGAGCTCAAAAACCATGTTTTGGGGAAAAAGGCCTATCAAAAAGTTAGTAGAAGATATGTGGGGTAGGAAACATGGTTACCTATAAACATGAGAATCTAGATAATGTGATCCTATAGGCTGAAAAATTAATCAAACAATGAATTTTTTGGTTCACGGTTATGTCGTCATGTTATCAATATTTCAATAGTGGGTGAGACACATATTGCACACAGTTAGTTAAATTTTGTGAGAAAACCAAGAAAAGTGCCACTTTCATATATTAAAAGGAACAGAGCTGGCCCATGGTTTGACAAACAGTGTGATCAAACCATGCGACCTTGGTATTTTTGAGAAATTAAAATTTTGACCTTATTTTTTTAACCAAAAATTAATTTTTATTTCTATTCATCATTTGGTTGCAGTACATTTGAGATCTCCTAAATTGAGCTAAAAAGTAGTTTTTGATCCCTTTCCTCCATTTGATATCATAATCAAGCATCTTCGGTCTCATTGGATCAGTATTAGTGAGTTCTCAATTCATTTTGTGCCAATCCTCATTCTTCTTGGTAACAGTTGTGTTATTTATGTGTGGGATCATATGCATGAATTTCAATTTATTTGTCTATATTTCTATTTTAACCTAGTATGAGTCGAATCATGAATTGATATTGGAAGGTGACTATACTATAAAGCTACAGTTAGTGGTATATACATTTCACCTTTGGGTTGGTGCTTTATTAAGCTAGTTTCCATGGTTTTCCCACCAAACAATATAGGTTGATCCCAAAATTTAATTGGTTAATTGAATTTAAGGGATTGAGACTGAATGAGGATTCTAGTAGTTCCATTTATGAGATTTTGTGGTTGTTTTCCCAACAACCGCCACCCATGCATGTTCTATGTTTTCTCCCTTTTCCTTTGAACTTTTTCGAACCACCCAAGGGGTGTGTTTTGATCTTTACTAGTTAGAGGGGCCCAGTTGTTAACATGTGTTAACATGATATGACTTGTTGAATTATTTAGATGAGTGTTTGGATTTTTTATAAATGAATGGCTATACTAATTTTTTGATTTTGAAATGTGAATTATTGAATGGGAGGGTTCCTTCACTGGATGAATTGAATGTGAATTAGTAAATATAATGATATGGGAAATGAAATAGTAGTAGATGACTTGGTCAGTATACCATGGGTCAAGATTCCATTATGATGACAAGGTTTCTTCACCCATGAATCATGTGTTATGGTAGAAGATTCCATGGACCTGTATACACCTTAAATCTTGATTCCTTATGATTTCAATGGAATTTATACGCCTTGGATCTGAATTACAAGAATTATAGTGGATGTGATCTTTTGATATGATCCTTAGAATAAACATGTGCCATTAAAGAGTTTCCATTGAGATGTAGTTGGAACATGATGAGGATTCCTTGGTCTTCTACACCATGGATCTGAATCTTCATGGTCTAACACTTTGTTTATACACCACATCCATGGTATTTTGATATGCCTACATTTTCAACATGATCATGTTTAATTTTACACCTATGGTTGTATGGTATGGCTATGGATGTTGTGACATGTTTGGATGTATAGATATTTAGTGTTGGTTATTTCTAATTTTTTATAGCTACATTAAGATGGGAGATTGAAAATATTTTGTAGGGACCCTATTGAGGCTGTAGAGGATCACTTAATTAGTAGTAGATATTCCATGGACACTTTACAGTTATTTTCTTCTTAAATGTTCTAATTTGTACTCTACTTTTGCTTGTATATTGAATATCCATGACTTGTTATTGATATTTAGGTTGGTACCTACTAGTATTGTTTCTCCCATTCTATTCAAGACATTGTTGGGTACCTGGACAGACTATATTGATGTAGGTAGGGACATGGGAAAGTTCTCATATTAAGATGATTGATTTTGTTTCATGATTATAAGTTGGGAAGTATGAGGCTGAGATAAGGCTTGGGATGCTTTTTAGAGATATTACTTTTTTTATTTTTGGTATTTAGATCTTTGTTTTTTTTCAATGTTGTGTTCATTATTTAGTTTCTTTGTGAAGACATGTATCATGATCATTATATATATGAGATACTTATGGAATTGTTTATATATTCGTATCTAGTTTATTCATCATTTGTATATTTGTTAAATTTTCTTCTTCTGTTGAATATTATTGATTCTTTGTTGTATTACACTATAGTTTTGAGGGAATAGTATCCTCATGACCACATCCCAGGACCTCACCACTAGTCTATAAACATTATTTTCCAAGGATATGCGCTTGAGGCCATGTGGCCAACTGAGCTCATGTCACTATTGGGTGGAATCTGGGTCTAAGAAGTAACAAGGGGACTTCAATAAACTATGTCTTGATTACCATGAATATGATATTATTAATTTTATAAGTAGTAATTTTTGTATAAATAAACTAGGTGTAAATTAGAATTTTCTTTAGTTCCAGTAAAAATGATCATTTTTGGTATCGATAAACGAATTTTATGTTTAGGGAAGTATTTTGGTGTGTTTTAGATATGGTTTATGTGTAAAAATGTGGTTTAAGAGATCAGTTAAAAAATTAGGTGTGTTTATTAGAAGAAACTATATAATATGGTGGTAGTAGTAGGCCATTAGAGTTCTAATGGATAATACCAAATGTTTTATGGAACCTCAAATAGAATACCAAGCATCCACAATTGTTATGGTCGAACTCACCAGAGTTTTTTGAAATCCATTACTCATTTTTTAATGGGAAAATGATAATTTTCACCATAAATAATTTTAATCCCCTCTAGAGGATTGTGAACACATTTTCCTTATCCCCTACATGCCCCTTGGGAGATACTCTATGGATCTTTCCTTCCCCAACCTTCTTACCCATGGATCAAAGACGTTTTAAGGGATTTTATTCAAGTTATTCAAGGTAAAACAAATCCCTATCCTTTTGTATTCCCTATTATTCATTTATGATATTATTATTTAACTTTATATTAGGGTTTTGAGTTGTGACTTCCCTAAATAATGTTGAAATCCTTTTATAACTCAGATTTTCCTCTTATCTTGGGCAAATGATGTTTCTATTGTTTATTTTCATTCATTTCATCAATATTTTTCTGTGAAGAGTTGATGAATTGATTATTCTATTCAATCAATCAATAATAGAGTAAATTTTTATTTAAATAGAGAGGCACATGGGACAATGGAAACCAGGGCTCACAGAGGCCAGAAGTAGTGCAGACCGAGGGAATCCCCTCATATCAAATTGAACCTTTTAGGTTTTATGGACACAAAATTGTGAAGGACAAGGGAGTAAGGGCCAATAACTTCAAGGAAATCAAGGTGATTGATGACTATATATCCCACTCTCCAAGTGTGAATCACTTTGGTATTACTGTTGATCATGCACCATCACTTTATGAGGATGTAAAAAATAGTCTAGGGTGAGGGGATAAGGCCCAAAAAGAAATTATATAAGTTCTTGGAGTTAGTTTCAACTTATGAAAACCTGATATGCTTTTAATGGCATACAATGATACCCTGAAACAAGGATTTGGCCTCTGCTTGGAGGGATGAGCCACTACATAGGTAGGAGGATAAAGCAAAGTTAACTGACCCCTTGTCATCATAGACCAAGCCTCCACCATGGAGGACTGCCATGATGTAGGATCCATCAAAATTGTGTTTGAGTTCCCTAGAGGAGGGGGTGGGGGTGGGGGTTCCATTGATCCTAGTGGCCTGTAATGGTGCTTGTAATTATATGGGATTCATGGAAATTCCTTTGGAGAAAACAGATGTATGGTGGTTCCCACCAGTTGTGGAAGATCCGAGCTTGATCTAGTAGTATGTTTTTAGTTAGGATGATGATAGTTCCTCCAGAGGAAGAGACCCTATCATGCCTCACCTTATTTCACGCTTTCTATATCCTCCAAAACCCTGCATGATGAATAGTGGTGTAGAACTCCCTCTTCAGACCCCTGTCTCCCGAGTCGTGGAACCACCTCTAAAAAATGGGATTTAGGCCATACTGGCATCAAGAACGACCGTGAATTCACCAAGGATGCTACATATAGAACATGACCAGTCACCCCAGAATAAAAGGTGATTAGAAACTTCTTCTTTTCTATTCCCACAATTGGGAAAATGTGAATCTGAAGTAATAACACAATGTTGGATTTTAACATCCACATGAATTGCTCTGTTTCAGATACACCATGATAAGAAGTTATATTTCATGTGGAGAAACATGGGCCAAATGATTTAATTACAAGAGATCATGCTTTCCTGAGAGGTCAGTGGGCGAAAGAAGTCCCGGGTGGAGAAGGACCCTGAGGAGGATGGAGTGAAAATACAACGGTCTGGATCTGGGGAGAAGTCGATGAGATTGAAGGTGTCTTGTTGATTATCATCCAGCACTACTTCGGTGAATGTCAGGTAGAATTTAGGATCCATAAAAGAAATGTAGGTAGTAGGGAAACCCAAAAACCCAATGACCTCCCCAACCCAGTTATTATTCCAGAAAAAGATCTCTCCCTTCCCCAGAAGCCATCAAGAGTGCGGTTGGAAACTAGTAAGGAGGGGGTGAATGACCGACCAGAGCGGAGATCCTTGACTGACCTATAAAGAGGGGTTTCTTAAATGAGTAGAGTGCATGGTTATTATTCATATCTTACATTGTTATAGTTTTTCCAAAGTGAATTTTTCATGCATGAATAGTATGGTATCTTTAAGGGAGCATACATTAATGTCACCTTACCTGATCGGATGTGAAACCTTCCACCATGATGCCTAGTGGTGTTTCCCTTCCAGATTTAGGTCCCAGATGAATCTTTCAATGATCTTTTCAATGATACAGATCACCTCTTGTGGGGATTTGATCTATGAAATAATATGAACTAGGTTTGTATGTAGCACACTATTAAGAAGTTTGATTTTACCTCTAAAATAAAGATACATGTTCTTCCTATTAAGAATGAAGTCCATGATCATGTAGTAAGAAAATCATAATCTCTGATGCAGATCCTACCAAGATACATAGGTTCTCTAAGATATTCCATATGGAAAGATCCTCTATTCATGTCAAGTTTATGCTTGACCACATTGATCCGGCTAGGGGTGTAGTCATTAGAGATATAGACGGTGCTTTTGTCATTGCTAATCACCTAGCCACTCTAGTGGGAATAATCAATTAGAAACATCTTATAGAACTTGATTGATTTAATCACAACATTCATGAAGATGGGGATATAATATATGAAAATTATGTGGAATATGGTCTTGGATATCATGATTCTTTTAAAATGGATCAACTCTCCATTGTTAGAAGTTATGTTGATGCGGGAACTGAGGATATCCTAGGAGAGAACGAAGAGGCATTGGGAAATTAGGTCTCCCAATCTGAGCACATGGGTGGTCATAAAGAAACCGTATTAGATTCCCATGAAAGTAACAACTATCTACAAGAATATAAAACACCTGAAAAGGTGATCAACATTCCAAGTGTCAAGGTCAATACTTTCTAGTATTTTATTGATGGAGCTCCACTCCACCCGTTCATATGCTTTGTTCATGTCTAGCTTGATGGAAAAATTGGAGCCACATGTCTTGAAGTTTACGTCTTCGATCATATCCTGAGTGAGAGAGATAGTTCCTTGGTCCTAACTACCCTTCAAAAATCATTGATGCTTCATTGAGATCCACTAATGGAGATTCACAGATAGTCGGTAGTTGATCATGTTGGATAGAATTTTATATAGGGAGTTGCACAGTCTCACCGATCAATAGTGGGAAATAGATTTGGGTTATTTGTTTTTGGTAGATGAATGAGAGAGGTGGTAGAATAATCCCTTAGAAACCTAACCCTGTAGAATAAATCTTGGATGGATGAGACAATGTCCTCCTTCACCATGTCCCACAAGGTCCGGTAAAAGGACCCTGGGAAACCATCGAGACCCAAGGTGTGATCTTGTTTTAGGATCATCATAGAATCATGGTTTCTTTTTTCATAGGCATCATACTCAGACCATCGTTGTCTAGGGTAGATAATACAGTGGGGATTACATCAAAGAAACTAGAGTCTTCAACTAGATGTCCATTGGGAATCAAAGGATTTGGACCCGCGAGAAGATCTTGGAAGAAGTATTGAGAAAGTTCTCTTAGCATACCCCTATCGTTAGTGTAGGTTCTATATTCTAAAAGAAAATTTGAATTGATTGGAATCTTCTTTCTTTTTGATGCACGTGTGAAATAATACGGTGTTTTTGTCGCCCAATTTGAGAAACTTGGCTCGCGATTTGTCGATAACCATTCATTACCAACTTAGAAGAATTTCCAATAAGAGATATTTCTTATTTGAGAGGTCCTCAAACATATGATCATCCCATACCTCCTCTATATTTTCCTCAAGCACTTAGAATTCCTACATGGATCAATTAACCTCACTTTAAAAGAGGAGGTAATCCTTAACCCACACCGCTAGGCATGACTTTAACCGTCAGAGCTTGTTGTGAATGGAAACCCACAAGTACCACTGGGAAGATTCTTTCCAGAAGATATTATCTATTTAATGATATCTTTGAGAATTAGCCCATTTTTGTAAAAACCATATTCTTTCAGTGAGGGGAGTGGTCCATGAATCTCCAGACCAGGTGACTTACTTTTGAGCTGGAGAACATGGTAGTGTATTAGAGGTTGGAAAGGCATATATCCATGTGTCTCCAGGAGTGATAGGTACCCTTTTTGTTGTTATACTAGGTGAAATGGTCTCTTGAGAATCAAAGGTCAATAAGCCCTTTCCCAGCACAATAATGGTCTTCTTGATGTTGTTTGATTCTTTTGTGATAATGATTTCAATATTTGGACTCCTTGTTTGTGAGATATCTTTTATTGATTTATAGGTGATTCTAAATTAGAATTTATGTACAAGAAAATTACTCACCAAGGCTATGTAATGGTATGTGGTCTTGACCCCGTAGTGATTCTAGATCTGTATTTGTGAACTGACTCCACTTTTATTCCAAAACAATTAACAAAACTAACATTTCATTTTGAGAATATAATGAAATGGATTTCAAATAAAAAAAATTCTTGGTTACATGCAAGTGTTTTAAATAGAGTTTCATATGGTACTAAGTATGGGTAGTTAATCCTTATTGTTATTTTTATACCTTTCAAACCCTACTTGTTTTTGTTTAATTCCTTGAAAATATTACTTGATTTATGTTATTTACCTTAAAATTTGAATTTGGTGATCTAAATAGGTTATTACATGTGATTTGATTTAAAATATATGTCAGAAAATATATTTTCATATTAAAAGAGGTTGAGATGGAAGCATAAGGGGTTTATTTTTTCCAAACCACTTTGAGGATAACTTGTAAGCATGGAATAGTTTTCAAAAGTAAACCTTCATTGTCTAGTTTATTATATTTGAATTTAATTTTATTTAGAATTAATGGTTCTATATAAATTAGAATCATACTTTTCCATTTAAATATGAAAAATATATAAGTCAATAAACCTTATTTAGCCCTTGGTAAAAATATTTTTTTGTTGGTGATGTAGTGGTTGGGTCGATTAAGTGAGATGAAGTTATTTATCTTGAAATGCCTAATGATTTTGGTTATAATATAAATATTTGGTTTATTGAAATTAAAATGATTTTCCTGGTGGTTAATGTGATCATTGTTTTATATAAAAACCATGTTTTCAAAAAACTCCTTTGAATAAAATTCCAGGGTTAATCATTATTCACATTTCAATTTTTATCTAAAAATCGTGTTTATAAAGGCACTCAATCTTTCTATTTACACCTTTCTCTTAAAAATAACTTCTTAATTAATATTTTTAGAAGACTTTTGAGAAAATTTTAATTAATTTTTTTTAAAAATTTATTAATGTCATTAGTTCTTATGGTAATAAATTATTTACATTTTAAATTAGATTAGAGTAGGGTTTCTAACGAAAAATATGTATTAATATAAAACATATGATAGTTTTAAATATTTTATAATGAATTTGAAATTATAGAAGGCCCTTTTAACATCCTAGTTATTATAAATAGTGCTCTAGAAACTTTTTCATCAAATTATTGGCTATACCCCAACCCACTTTACTACATTCTATTTGAATAATGGGAATTAGTTGGTTCTAGTATAGGATTTACCAATCATTTCTATTTTTTTCTGTGAATTATCTAATACTTATTTAGAGTCTTATTAATATTTCCTTTATTTTCATATTTTCATACATTATGGTACATTTAAATAGATACTAACATGCTTGATTTCTATATTTTTTAATTTAATTTATGGGAAGCCTATTAGTTTTTACATAAAATTATTCACTATTAGTTTATTTCATGGTAACTGAGTTATGGGATAATAAATATTAATAATGTGTATAATGATTTATTTTCATGTATGTTCATTATATTAAAGAATATTCTCTAACTAATTATATACCAAACCTTATATTTCATTCTTGAAAATGTATATCTCTTGGTTTAAAGCTTGTCTCCTAGCTTGATATAGAATATGGAATTTCTTTTATAGAGAATTTGAGTTCTAAGTTGTAGTACATTCATACTATTGTGATATTAAAACCCAATAATATGATTTCATCATTTGATATCGATGTGATTACCTTGCATAAAAGTTTCCTTTTTTATTGTCTATATTTAATATTAATGTGTTTGAATCCTGTATCTATGGTTCTAAATTCATACTTATGTACTGGCTACACACAGAGATATATCTATATGTATAAATAGTTTCTCAAAAAGAGAGGATAAATGGACTCCTAGGTTAGATAAATTTATATACATTTCCTCCCTCGGAGGATGATTATATATTAATATATATAGACACACATGATCTTTTCTATGAGAATATGGGATTCCTTAGTGAGGTTGATTTATATACGGTATTTCCTTGAGTGGGGAAAAGTGACTTCCCATGTTATATTTATTTATATACAGTTTCTATATGGGGTGGAAGATTATATATTCATATGTGTATATAATTATATATAATTATATATATATATATATGTGTGTGTGTGTGTATACACTAAC
The DNA here is from genome assembly GCA_963277665.1 of Viscum album. Classification (NCBI taxonomy): domain Eukaryota; kingdom Viridiplantae; phylum Streptophyta; class Magnoliopsida; order Santalales; family Viscaceae; genus Viscum; species Viscum album. The sequence goes on from OY728147.1 coordinate 1,868,184,086, forward strand.
TTCTACAGAGCATGGATTTGGTCAAATATTTTTAATCATAAAATACCATTTGGTGGATAGGTAATCTATATGGATTCCTTGAATTGATCAAAGAAGGGTTGGTTAAATTTGATTAGATTCTTGATGTATGTTTACCATGTTAATTTTTCTTAGATTTTTATAAATGCATATATAACATTAATAACTAGTTTGTTATTTTAATAAATTGCTATTTTTTGTTTTCTACCATATTTGAGTAAAATATTCTTGAGAATTATTTTTTTATATTTATATAAAAATGCACACATATATGTGTGTATGCACCTATTTATTCTATGTGTGAGTTGAAACAGTTTTTGTGGGTTCCCTACTGAATATTTATGCTCCCACTACACATGAAATATTTAATTGATATATAGTCTCACTTATTACTTTTCAGGTAGGATAGGTAAACGGGTAGATGTTGGGTTTCTTTAAAAGTGTTTTCATGATCAGCTTGATGAAATATCAGTTCCCATGACTATGATGGTGATGATGATGGGATGATCAGAGACTGTTGTTGGCACATTGTGAATTATTTAACTATTCTCCCCAATATTAAGACACGATTTAAATTGAATTATGTTATGGTCTGGTTTCAATATAGTGGAATACATATAGATCTATTTTATATGAATAAATATACACTGTTTTGGGGTGGTGATAATGTTTCCTAATCTTATATGTCTTGTATAGTATAAAATAATATTTTAAAACATAGGTCTTTTGAAGGATTCATTCTTAAATTTATTTATAAATAACTTATAAATCACCACTTCAACTACTATTATTAAATCATTCCCTAATTATTTATTGAGACTTACGGTGTTATTTTCAACCCCATATAGATTGGGGAGGACCCTTGGTGTCTGTAGAATACTAATTTAGTTATGGTATAGATATTTTAGTTAGGGTATCTATATTAAGTTTCCAATATACTGAAAGTATAATAACAATCATACCTTAATAAATATCCTAATATCACAACACTTCTGATCTGAGACTCCAAAAAACTAACTGGAAGCACAAATACCAATAAGATACCAATATGTAAATATATAAGAACATCCTCATGATTCCATAAGTTCCATATTTCTACTAGTTTAAGTTTAATTTGATGTGATCCTCAATATGTCATTCTCCTTAGGTCATCTATATTTGTCTTTACCCTACAGATTATATTTTATTGACACATTATTTAACCATAATGTTTTAAAAAACTAAAATTATTTTCAAAATCCATATTCTAAAATTCAAAAAAAAAATCACTGTTAAAGAACCTAACTAATCATAAATATGAATAATATATAAAACATGTTTCAAAAGAGAAACCCCTTTCACTTTTGAAAATAAGTGAAATAAATAGTTTCATACAAAACTTCACCTCATTTTAAAATTAAAACTGAAATTTTATTAGAAAAATAATGTTTTCTCCTAAAAAATTGTATTTTCAATATTATGACTATATTATTTCTTATAAAAATATCTTTTTACTATATAAAAATAAAAGGTTCCTTGTAAATACAGTTGTATGATAATACAATTCACATTATTTTTAGGTATGTTAAAATTGGAAGCATACAATGTAATCAATATATAATATACATAATAGGATAAATAAAAAACTAGTAGTATGATTGGATATACGTCACTAAATAGGAAAAAACATCACACTCAATGGGGAAAAACCCAATAAGAAATTATATTGCATTCACAGTAAGAGAAAACTAAATAAAATATAATAAAGTACCTAAACAAAAAATATTAAATATAAAATGAGTGGTACACTCCGTAGTATGTCACTAAAGTGAAAAAGAATCATACTTATAACTAGGTTTTTTTAAAAACCATTTATAACTATTTTCCTTATTAATGTTAACATTTAATAATGAGATATAAATATTGGTAATTTTTCAACACTTCTATGGAACTAATTATGAATATATATATATATACTCATAGATTCCACCAATAGATTCATAATAAAGAAACATTCATACAATGATGATGTTTTAGTTAATAAAAATCATTAATCAATCCCAAATATAACATAAAGAATAATAGGAAATATAATGATATATCATGTAATATAATAAGTGACTTCCTATAGATGGCTAATTATGATTCATTGACCAATAAAGAAATTGTCTCCCAAATTATCCCTATAACACTTCTTGAGTTTCACAATATAACACTAGATAATTTCGGGTAAAAATCCCCACTCAAAACAATGATGCCTAATTGCTATCCATATATCAACTATTTACTTGACAATCCAAAATGAAAAGTTTGATCATGAATGTTTATGGGTTTTTTCAAAGCTTTTTACCATCTTAGATCTTCTATAAGAAATAAAAAATTTCCTAAAATTCTCAAAAATCTTTTTTGATACAACTTGTAACAACCCTCGTATGGATACCCATAAGTTGAATAAGATGGGTTACCACTACCCCAAGGTTGTTACCTAGTTCCCAATGGATGGTGGATAGTGTTTAAGGTGTCAATATAGTAGTAGGAAAAAATTTAACTAGTATGGATTTATATATAATTTCTAACATGTTCCACATATAAATTCAGTAGGACACTTCAAGACTTCAAGCATTCCCAAATGAAAAACATACATCCTATTTTACAATTGGGGTATATATTAACTAGAAATACATGGATGAAAAATATAATAAATTATAAATACTCACTGAATTAGTATAATAAAACCGAATCGGGATTCAATCTATCATTAAAAAAAACTTTAATAAATTACCATGTTAAATAGGGCCTAAACAAATAAAATTTGAAGTTGAATTTATGATGTTATAAACAACTTCTATGATGGACCAACCACTACTAGAACACTATTATATAGGATAAAACAACTCATATGACATTCAAAACCAATTCAAAAACATCTAACAACTTCCAATGTACCTTTTTTATACTTATAATTTAGTAAAGGAGTGAAAAATGACTACTAGGGTATTTATATAGGGGTTGAAAAAGTATATGTACATTTTTACATGAAATGAATAAAAAAATGTTCACATGAACATGCTTATAAATTTACATAGATTTAAAAAACTTGCTTCATTGGTGATCAAATTGAATTATAGAAATCTATAGAGAAGTGAATAAATATAAAATATGGATTTTGAAAATATTATACATTTTTTAATAAATCCAGAAAAATATATCAGGATTAGTATAGATTTAATAGTTTTCATTGGATTAATATATTCTTGGCTTGATCAAATCTTAAAATATAATTAGTATTCCTATCTAGCATAAGGTACCCATCCATTGAGGAGTCCTGACTAACTCATACTCTATATGAGGTAGTGTACACACAAAGATATATATATGTACATATATCAATATATATATATATATGTTTGTATCTATAATAATACTCAATAGGAGGGATCATATTCTCATATTAATGAACTATATATAAACATAATCATCATCCTTATGGGGACCTCTATCTTTATAGGGAGGAACTATTCATGCACTTATGTATCTTTTATAACTAGAATTCCTCGTATTCTCGTTGAAAGTAATGTGTATATGTGTGTTTCCCTATATATATCCATAATCATATACATATAGATAACTCATCCCCCCAAAAAATTCACATCTCTTCATTAAGAGGTACTACACACACCTATAGATGTGTATCTATGTGAAATTAATACAAAAGTATCTTTCTTGAACTTACATGAGAAGGTCGAAATAAAAAAATATGTGATACATAGAAAAGAAACGTAACACCATATTACGTATATTGAAATGAAAACTTTTGTACTATTCTTATAAATGTATCATTAATAGTATATTAGCGTAAGCTATCCAAATCAAAATGTTAATAATTCCCAACCATATAGCTATAAATATCATATATATCATTTAATTGACATGAGTTATATCAATAGTATACACGATCCATGTTAAATAATATACATTCATTTCATCAAGAAATATACATGATAATTTAAATTTAGAAATTTTACAAGATAATTAATGATTAATGTTTAACATAATCACGGAAATATGAACTAGAAAATGTGTAATTCATAAGAAATTTTTTTAAAAAATATTGATAGGACAAATGATATACTATATTTATAAGAAAAAAATTGAAAATGAATATAGAGTATACATTAGGAACATCCTAATTAGTCTAGAAATATTTGTTATTATTACAACTTTATGAATTAAAAGTTTAGTTCAAAACCCCCTAATTAACCACACTTTACTAGAATATAAAACACTTATCATCTACCCAATATAGGGGTTTTCAGATCACTATTTAAAAATATAACCCACTAAAACACTTTTCAAACTAGGGTATTGATAATTACATAGTGGGTTAAAAATAATTCCCCACTTTTCCTTTTTATTAAAAAATGCATAGATGACACTTATGCGATTATAATTTTAAAATAAAGTTATTGTTTTGTTTTAATTTTCTTAGTAATCCATAATAGAGTAAAAATAAGATTTACCCATACCTTTTTAATCAATTTAAATGTTATTTCATACCAATAAGAATTATATTTAGAAAAACAATTATATTCCACTAACTCATCAATTTAAAAAAAGTTGGTATCACTCATTAAAAAAATTCATAGGAAAAATTAACTTCTCAAAATATTTTGAAGAAAAGATGAAATCCATATATAGTTTTTTTATTTAGAAATAAATTTATCAAAATATGTGTTTTTATGATGTTTTTTAAAATATCAAATACATTAACTAAACTGAGAAAGTAATAAATTATTATTTTTTAAAATCAACTCTATCTAGAGAGTATAAAACATGAATCAGTGTTTGGATATCGAACAACTCTATGTTATGGATCACATCTACCCACCCAATCATCCCAACCATTACATAATCAATAATTCAATCAATAAAAAATATTATATTCATGGTTATTGACTTGTAATCCATTTATTATTTAAGTGGTTAGGGGGACACTATAATGTAGTAATTTATTATGGTCCATGTGGAGATGATTTATCCAAATTATAATAACTCTATATGTGTTTAACAAAAAATTTTGTTCTATGGTCACATAAAATTATAACTTGTTCAGGTAATAAGTGAAAATCATTCACAGTAAGAAGTAATTATTCTTCACCATACACTCTCAAGTTCATCCTTACAATGATTAACTTCAACATATAAAGGATCACATTTACTCAATTTAATATATCACGTTTCTTTAAATTATATATAATAAATAAATTCCCAAGAATTGTTTCATATGAATCTCTTTGTGAATATTTATTTTTTTATAAAAATATACCATTATAAAACACACAAATTGTAATTATGAAAATATGAGTTAATTTTTTATAATAATTTGGAAACATGGGTGGTCATGTCACCAGTATACCTCATGAACCCCTTAGAGGGTTGATACCCCCTAACAATACCAATATAAAGCCCTACTATGCATTTGAAATAACCAAGGAATCAAATAAGTCCATAAAACTAGAATTCCATGACTAATGAATACAAAATCTCATGACTATGTTATAAATGGATGTCTAATCATTAATTTACATGAAAAAAATTCAAAAAATCAATGAAATATTTTTTATAACTAAAAAAAAGAATTAATCCCAACATAACTAATTATAATTTCACCCTAAACAATAAAAACAAAGAATAAATCATATATTAATCACATTCCACCAAAATGATTATTAATTGTGAAAAAATAACCTATCGATTATTTATTAAACTAAGAGGAGAAGTTCCCCTTAACCAATAGGTGATTTAACCATGACCTGGGGGAATTGAAGAACCTAATACCTAATAATGGTATGTTAAAACAATGGATAAGAAAAAGGAGGAAAAAGGAAAGGTGAGGTATAATAATTTCCTTAAATATGTGGAAGGAAATATCATTGATGCCATTTAAACCTTGAGGAAAAAGAAGGAGAAGAAGGATACATTGAGTGCTTGTGATAAGCTACCTTGATAGTAATAGATTAAAGGAATCATCATAGGGTAAAATGGATGGATGAAATAAAACTAAATTTTCGTTTCAATAATGAAAATGTGATTAGGTCTACCAAATAACTGTTTGTAGTTTTTTCGGTAAATAGTTATCACTCTAAAACTAATCCCACACTGCCCATTCTCATCCAGTACCTGGTCCTCTCCACCATGTTCGCACTTCCACTAAAAATTTTATACTACACATTTAACCTACTTGTAACATAATCAAATGATAAATTATTTTACTGAACCTCAAAACATATAAAAAACCTAACTTATCATCCTAAAGCATCAATAAATGATCCTATGTCTCAAAATAAAAGGAATTTATTAATATAAAACTAACAATATATGTAAAATTTCATTTCATTATTCAACTATCAAATTTAAATCCATGATAATTTTTACACCCTTATAAGAAGGATACATGTCACTACTCAATCACAATGAGTGATGTAGAAATTCACCCTTTATAAATCATTGTAGTTGAAGTATGAACCAATTATATGAGAAAAATAAAAATACATTTAAATTCTAAAAATGATAAAAATTGAAGGAGAAATAGGTATTTAAATTTAATTTACATAAATTTTTTCTAAAAGATCATTAAACAAATAGAATGTTTTTGAAAAGGTGATATTAAGAGAAAAAATATCTAGAACATCCCAATTTTAAATTTATTAAGGATTAATTAAATAGATAATACAAGGATGAAAGTTGAATACTAAAAATCTAATGGAAGAAAAAATATTATATTTTCATAGGTTAGTACATAGATAATAGAAAAACAATTAGATAATGAGAAGGAAACATAAATTATAGGAATTATATTGAGATCTGAATTATTTTAAAGATCATTATAAACATGACGTGACATTTAATAGAAATAATATCCTAAAATGAGATGAAAAATATAGTAATTGAAATAAATAGGTTTGAATAGAAGAAATAAAATAAGAATGGTTATGAAAAATGGATTTAAACCCAAAATAGAGATAATTTTTGGGGAAACCACTTATATTAACACTTGAATCAATTATACATACTTTAAACCATACATTGAAGATATTTATTCACTACTTAGTTGAATTATTTTTTTTATTTATGTCCTCAAATGATCAACTTCTAATTAGTGGATCCAAAATAAGGGGATGGTTTCTAGGTAAATTAATTTGTCTAGAGTACTATTTGATAAAAAATCTATTGGAAGGGGTAGATGAAGTAATGTGTTATAGATTACATTTCTATTTTATTAAAAACATGAGGTAGGTGATAAGTGACCTTGGAATCACATGTGTGTTAGGTTTTTTAGGTGAATAAAATATTTTTATAATAGTGAAATTGACATTTAAACAAAAAAACATTCTTGAACATATAGATATAAATTTAATTATTTAAAATTTGTTCCATGTCATATTTAATTTATTTATTTTTAAATTAATTGATATATTTTCCAAAATAATAAATTTTTTAATAAAATTATATATACCCTCTTACCTATTTTTTGACGTATTTTTAGGATACTATGTTTTTAGGGATGGATATTTTCATTAGGGAAATGATAATTCAATTACTGGATGGGTCAAATGTTGATTAGAGATTCGAGATGAGATTGGGATGAATTAAATGCCTAAATTTGATGTTTTTATATTTGGAATGATGATTTGAAGGTATCTTGTAGGTATCAAGATTTTTCTAGGGGTTTGAGGATCAAATTTAGAGTTTTGAAAAAGTGTAGCCTTGGGAACATGGTTGACGCACATTAAGTGTTAACCATGCGACCTGGCAGTGAAACCTAGTATACACAAATCGATATGTTGGGAGAACCATGCGACAACCATATAAATACCATGTTTGTATCTATATTAAATTCGTAACATCATTCATGGTTGTTACATGGTTAGTAATTCCATTCAACCAAAACATTAAAGGGTTTGTGCCTCAGATAATCTTGGGTGTATGGTTTGATCAACGACATGGAAAAACCATTAAAACCATTAAAAGGATTAATCTAACCTTTTATCCTATGATTAATAGGTGGTAATCCACCTATTTTATTTATTAATACTCCCTCACATTATCCATACATCCTTTACTATCCTACCCTTCTTCAACCCCATCAAATGGGGTGTTCTTGATGGCCATCTATGGCATTTTGAGGTATGATTTCCTCTCCAGTGACATCTATTTTGTCTTAGCCTGTATTCATTATTAATTTATAGTTTCCCCAGTTAGATATTTCAATTTTTATTATACTATATCATGATAGAATCAGTTAACTATGACGTGGAATTTACTATTATTTGAAAGAGGGTGACCCATGATTCCATTTTCACTTAACCACAAGTCATTTCATTGAGGTATGTCATTATGGCTAATTTATAAGGATTTAAATATTATGTTAAATTTCTAGGATGTTTTTATGCATTTTCTTAGGGATTACCTGGTTATAGGGTGAGTATGGGATGCATGGTGTTGGTGAGTATTAATTCATTATTTTTGTATGACGAGAGAGAATGGTAGAGATTCTAGATTAAAGAATTTGTATTTAATTCATTATTTCATTTATATTATTTGAGTTTCATTAATTAATTATAATGTATTTAAAATTAAATTTACAACTCATGTCTAGTAGTTTGACAAGATCTCTATATGTCTTAGATGACCGTGGTCAAGCCTTGGTTGCTACTGAGGACCCATGAAAATTAAATAGAATGATACCTAAAGGTAGGTGGTCTATATTACCTACCCCATGATATAGATACATGTTTATAGTAGTTTGTGTATTATTTGTCTCACCCATTATTAAGAAAAATCAGATTTAATTTTGTCCAATGAATTTTATAATTAATGGAATGGGTTATTTGTAATGGATGAATGTCTGAGGTCACCAAAAACCCATGTTTCCTAGATTCATGTCTATGACCTTTGAGAGATTGAGTAGCCTCTAGAACTTTTAGGGGGTGATATTGAATAAGGTGAGGCATGTAAATTTTTTTATAGGCTTAGGTGGATACACCATAAATATATAAATACTAGGCTGGATGTGTTGAATATACCATAGAGTCCTTGGAATCAATATTGGGACATGAATAATCTCTTGACGCTTGCCTTAGTGGCATGAACTGTTTAATCAGTAAGGTCATAATACACATTACACAATGTCAGGGGTTGCCAAATCCTGGCGTGTTAGGTTTTGAACCAAGACCATGGTACTAACATAAGGGTCCCCATGTGGGATTACTTTTCTTATGTATTTACCTCAAGGATTCAGAATAAGATTCCTCATCCTGTGTGTCAATCTAATGGACTAGAGAGGGTGACCCTAGTGGAGGAACAACCCCAACATAGTGCATATGGGTTTTGGTAGAGATGGTTTATGGAGTCACATAGAACCCATACTAATCATATAATCCCATGAGTCTCTGAAAGTATTGGTGTGTTTAATTTTTTCAGAACCCGACGCTTCTATTTATTCATTAACTTTGTTCATGTTGATGCAACTATGATAGCCATATGTGCTTTATGGTACTCAACACATGAGTCCTGATGGGATATGATTTTATAATAGGGATTCCCATATGTACTTACTAGGATCCCGATTTTGTGATATACATGATGAATGATACCATACTAGAAGTCAAATTTATAGTTGTGATTCCTCCCTTATTAGGGATTACAAAAGATTTTTTTTAATATTTTTATAACCCCACACAGATATTTTATTAGGGATTGATAATGATATCCATGAGATATGTTTAGTATAATGGATAATATTAGGTGGATGAACCATTAATCAAATTTATTTTATTTTTAAGAGTGGGATATTGATATGTTTGTTGAGTAGAATCCATGTGTTGTATTTTATCTAAAGATAATTCCTTATATATCACTACAATGTCATCCCCTATTGTGACTAACTAAATTCAAATTTCTTGAATGCCTAAAAATCAGGACCTATAAATTAGACAAAATTATATATTTACATGGAAATAATGGTATATCATCCAAATTAGTTCCATTTTTATAGAATATTCAATTTATAACTTTAATCCTATATATTGAGGAAGGTAGAATAGGTGATCCCAAGTCTAGGACATGTATCCCCTAGTGGTGACATAGCCTGCTCAGTGATATTCTGGAACTAGCCTAATCAGGTATCATCATACAAGATTATGTAACCAAGGATTGGTAGGATTATAAATGGATTTAGTGGTATAATCTATATCTCAATTATATAATCATAGGATGTCCAGTCAATTGGGATCATCTACCCAAAGATCAATTTTGGATTTATTTTATATTTTATTTCCACTTGTATCTCAACTTGGTTGAATTCATTGCATGATCATAAACTTATAACAAAATTCATTGGCATGAATCTTGTCATTTATATTATCTTCAGTAGTTATTATTATAATTACTATTATCCTAATGAGTGTCATACATATACATAAACCATATTTGATTTCTATATATCAGACCGTGTTGATGGTTCCCTACTATGTTTTATTCTCACACCTTAATCAGGATTACATTTCAATAGTCTACTCGATAATATGTTCATTTTCTTTCAAGAAGAGGTTGGTATGTGTCCCATTACTGATCAACCAGGATGCCTCAGATATTCACAAGGAGTTAGGAATGTGTTATAGATTAGTGTGGTATGTCGATCCTTGTACTTTTATTTATGTTTCTTTTATTTACTCCCATATTTTTTTATTTATGTTCTTTTTATTTAATCCTGTTTATGTGGTTGGTTTAATGGGATATCAATGTTGTATGTATTACAAAACTGTTTAGGCCTTTACTGTATTTCATTTATTATTAAATTCTTATTACATCCATTACTTCCACATTATGATTACCATTTAATATAAGTGGTGTTTGGTTATTTATGCTATTTTCTTAATTTGGAATGAAGTAATAGTATCCCAATAGACACACCCAAGGACCTCACAACTAGTCGACAACGTTTGGCATATTTGGTTATTTACATGAGGCCTTGTCAATAAATTGTGCTACTAATGTTTTAGAGTGAGTCGGGTTAGGGAAATGAAAAAGTAGATTTTAAAGGTTTTTCTTTTACTATTTTTCACTAATTAGGACATAATAGATGGGGGTATTGGTAATGTATTATATTGTATGATGGAAATCATACTCGTGGTTTGAGAACACTTTTTCTGGCAAGAAATCCAGGTTATGAGGGATATGAGGTTGCTGTTTTTATTTTTGGTATTACGGTTGTATACGTGTTTCTATATGAGTAACACACATTTTTTTTGTTGTTTATTATTTATTATGGATTTCTATATCTCATCCCATTAGAGAGTGGATGTTGATTTATTTTGGCTCATGACCGTTATAAGAAATAGTAATTTATTTCATGAATCATATTTGGCACAAACGGTCTACATGTTTTAGGCTTATTAGTGTGGGATTTTACTATTGATGGTTACGTCAATTTATTAACGTTTCAAAAAAACCTAAATAGTGTTTTAACATATAGGCTCTTGGTGTAAAACTAATCAGTTATACCTACTTGTATACATATATTTTCTTCTGATGGTAGTTCATGTTGATCTAAGAAAAGACATTCAACAGTGAAGAGGATGAAGTAGTCCTCATGCACATGTTGTGAAATATTGGTAAGAAACATGGTTCCCAAGTGTTGGACCACACATGGGGTGTTTTTATTTATCTCAAGTTATTTAATTTTTTAGAGACAATCTATATAGTGTTTTCCGATATTGTTCGGAATAAAATTATACTTAATCAAACCATGAGAGTTATGTAAAAAACTAATCATTGAGATGATTCTATGTTACTACCATTGACCCTTATAGGTCTCTGTTGGTAGTGATGTCTTTTTGATAGACCCTTTTTGGGTGTATCCATTTTTCAGGTGTAGTTAGATAAAGGATTGTAACATCATACATGGATTTTTAACATCTATATTTATATGATATTTTATTTAATCCACCTTTGTTTTTGATAGTCTAGTTGGATTGTTGAGTGTGATGTTGATAAGTACCTAAAACATTGTAGTATGCTGAAATCTCAAGGGGTATTACTCAATATGTACATCCAATGATGATCTGTTCATTATCTTCCTTATATCTTTATATCATGATCATCCATGGATTATTTCCTTATAAGGATTATTGGATAGGATTATGGATTTCTAGGATGGTACTTAGCCAGTAATTTTATGTTGTTTGGTTGCAACCCTCAGATAGTGAAGATATATTTACCTTCCATGTTTTTACCTTTTTTATAGAGAGTTTAAAGGCGTGTTATATTCCATGTGATAGTTGAGATAAGAGTGTGGGTTAATCCCTATGATATGTGACATAGGGTAAGAGGTTCGACCTTTGGTTCTATGTTCATTGACATAGTGCACCCATTTTGGGGCTTGATTGGTAGGGAAAGTAGGGGGATATGGAGGCCCTTATTTTTGAATTAGTCCATATTAATATAGTGGTTATTTTGATGAATAGAAACATGTGATAGCGTTTGGTATGGGTTCTTACATATGCCTTTGTAGGCAGTGAGCTTGGTTATGTGCAGATGACAAGACCGATGGATGGGAGGTTCATAGAAATTGAAATTTTTGCATGATGATGCCTTTAGTTTTGGAGAAATTAATTTTGATTATTGTTTTTAGAGAATCAATTTAGATGGTTGATGATTTTATGTTACCTAAACTTGTTGATAAATGGATGCTTTTTAACATTTTTAAGAGTATAGATTGGTGCTCAGGACTAAACTTTCACCAAGTGATGAAAAGTTGTGGAATAAATCATGGAATAGGTGAGGTTCTAGATTTTGAAGCAGAGTTTAAGAGGCGTTTTGTATTAGTGGGATTGATGTTCTACATATCATGGTCATCATTTCCTTGATACATGCCAATCATGATAACATGATTTAGGTGGTACAGGTTTGTACACCTTCTATGTAGGGGAAGATTATTTTGAGTTGGTTGCACATTGTAACTATTAAAAATGGAATGTCACAGAGTGGTCAATTATGATATGAGGAATGAAAGTTATTCAATGTGATTCTTACATGATAGGAAACCCATATCCTTGTGTAAAATAAATTAAATTACCTATAATTATGGCTATATGGGGAAAAAATCATGTTTCATGATCTGGTTGATCCATGGATGGGCCTAGAAACACATTTTCAAGATATATGGTGTCAGGGGTTTATTAAATATAATTATAGTTTTATTTTATTCTAGCATGGCTCAGGGAGAGAGATACATGCCTATATATGTAATATTAGTGTACTACCATCCTAGAGATGGTTATTCCCCATATCATAATATCATCCTGGATACATAAAGAGAGCATCAACTATGCTCCAAACTATCTAAATGTGTTTTCTAGTTTTACAAAATATACTATTTGATAGTTTCACTGAAAGAGTGGTATAAGGGAATACATATGGTGATGAGTGCATGATTTTCTATTTGAGGGTGGTGACCCTTTTTTTGAGTTGATATTCGATGGTTGTCAGGGGAACCATTCAGGGGAGTGGGATCATGAGATATGGCGACTTGAATCTCGAGAGTGAAAAAATTTTCTTTCCATGCAAGTATTAATGTATAGAGAATGATGGGTCATAGGATAGTGTGATCATGAATTCATTTTTATGGTTTGGATACTAAAATAATCTTAAGGCAGGGAGTGCATGTTGGTTTACAACTTTTGAACCTCTTATGAGAAGGTTCATGGGATAATGATACTAGTCGTTAGTTATCCACTTTACTTTGAGATACCCTTGGTAAAATAAAATTGTATTTTAGTGATGCATTAGCTCTTGATGCCATGAATTTTCATGAATAGTCATCCTAAATTTGTCAAACATGATTCCTCTCATATAGTTGAATTCATTCAATGAGGAACCATATCAAGTATGCTGATGGGATGAATTGGGTGTAGGATAATGGTTAGTTGGGAATTCTCAATGAAAACTGGCGTGACTTGGTTATTCTTGGTCAATGAGAATTTACTGTTAAATAAAATCAATGGCCTATATTGGTTTCCTCAAGGGTGATTAGGTGTAGTTTGTTAATAAATGTTCCCAGATCATTTTTATGATTTGAGGAGCATGTTTTATTGTGAAATTATTATGGTGGAAATACTGTGGTTCAGAACTTGATCGAAGACGAATGAATTAATGGTGTTTAATTCCCTAAAACAATTGAGGAATTAGAAAACATCATGATCATGGTTCATCTTAGACATTATTGAGTAAGTGTAATCTTGATTTTTTGATTATGGTTATTAGCGTAAGTTTGATTTTTATCATGAAAGGAATCGTACGTTTAAAATGGTGTACCAATGTGTGTGGGGAATTCAAAGATGAAATGATTCCATTTGGAAATATTCTAAATACCAAGAAGTTGGTTTTTTTTATTTTGATGGCCAATAAGACTTTTTGGGTATGAGAAGCATTAAGGGGGGAGGTTGTATGCTCCTATGTCTTTTGGGTTTGGAATTTTCATAACGAAATTTAATTTTTAATGACTAGACATGTAATGTTTTGATCAAATCATTAGAACAAGTTTCTATATGATAAAATGACACAGAGTGATGTTTGTAGATGTATAACGAGGCTTCGAAGGTATCCCATATGTTTTAGGATCATACTGGGGTTTTAAGACATTACGTTTTAGTTTTTGGAAATGTGAATCCATGGGCGCATTATTGGTGCATGATTATTTCTAATTGTGTGGCCTAACCGCATGAACTACTTTATTACAGTGCATGCATTTGGGGAACTACGTGGTAGCCCAAAAAAACCACACATGTGTCAGTAGTAAATTTATGACATGGAACATGGTTGGCACTTGGTTTTCCATGTTGTGAGTCCCAAAAATGAAAGGGTGTGTATATGAGATAATAGGGGGCACACAGTTGGCACATGGTTTTGACAACCGTACAACCGAAACAAATGGACCATTTAAAAGGATGAATTTAACCCCATTCCCCTATGATCCTAATGAGGTAATCCTATTATATTATTTTTTTCTCGTCCATCATACAAGACATACCTTCTGTACTCTCATTCCCTTCTTCAAACCCGTCAAATGGGGTGTTCTTAATGGACTTCCATAGAGTTTTGATATATTATTTCTCCTCAAGTGGCCTCTTTTTTATTTTCTCCTCCCATTGTTTTCAATTGTTGGTTTCCTGATTTTGGGATTTCTATTTTGATTCTACAATAGCATGGCGTAATTAGATATTATCGAGGGGGAATTTTTTCTCTTTAGGAATAAGGTGACCCAATATGTTTTCTTCACTTCACCGCATGTCATTTCATTGAGTTATATCGACACATTTAACATCTAATGCTTTAAATATTACGTTAAATTTATAGGTTGTTTTTATTTAGGTATTTTCTTATGGAATAATTCAAATAATTGTTTGAGTATGTTCCATGTGGTGTTTAGGAGTATTATGTCCCAATTATAATGTGATGAGATCATCCTATAGTGTTTTAGAATTTATTCTGTTGAATAAAAATCATTTTTTCATTTATATTTATTTTCATTCATTAATTAAATTTTATTTATAATTAAAAATATACTTGTTTTTTTATATAGGATCAATTTATGCCTCAGATGATCATGGATGAGCCTTGCTAGCTGCTACCGGTCCTTGGAAATTAAATGGAAAAATTCTTAAATATAGGAAATCTATCTTACTTTCCCTATATTATCTATAAATATTTATGGTAATATGTCGATCCTTGGGATCTATCATAAGGGTGAATCTACCTATTTAGTTAATTCCAATTAACTGTTAATTTATCAGATGGGTGATTATTAATGGATATACACTAGGGGTAACTAAAAATCCATGTACTCTAGTTTCATGGATATGCCCTTTGAGATACCAAGTAGCCTCTAGAAAACATAGGGGGTGAGACAAAACATGGTAAGGCATGTTATTCTTTTTATAGGCCAATGTGGACATAACATAGGTATACTAGGACTAGGTTGGATGGGAATACCGTACCAAAGAGACATTGGAACTGAGATTGTTTCATGAACCATCTTCTAATGGACACCTTAGTGACATGAACTTGTGTAGCTAGAAAGGTTGTGCTACCCTTTTCATGAAGTAGTGATATATCGCATCATGGTTCATAATATGTTGACTTGGGACTTTGGTACTAACTTAATGTATCCCATGTGGGATGACTTCAATTATATATGATCCTTGATGATCGTTAAGGTGATGCCTCATCCAGTTTATCCGTCTAGGAGATCCTAATGGGTGACCTCAATTGTTGAATAACCCTCAACTAGTAAATATGGGTTTGGATAGAGATAGTAGCAGGTGTCATCTAAAACCCATACTGAACATGTAATATAATGATCTTGTGTTAGTATTATTGGGTTTCATTGTTCAACCACCCTCACTCTTATTTTTTTTAATTGACATGGTTATAGTTGATACAACTACGATAACCAGCTGCAATTCCAAATACATGTCCCATGGTGCTTGGTGTGATATAATTATATGACAGTGATTCCCATAGGTACATCCTGATATCCATCATTTAAACCTTACATGTTTATTAATACTATTATAAGATTTCCATATGTCACTGAGATTATTTCCTTCATAAGTATTTAAAAGGATGTTGTTGAGGGTGTTTAGAACTACTCTTTGAGATATTCTTGGGAATTTATAATGATATCCATGAGTGATTCCTAGTATTCTTCCTTAGATTAGGCGGATTAATCATTACCTATACATTATAGAATTATTTGGGTGGTCGATATTGGTAAATTTATTAAATAAATTATGAATGTTATCTTGGATCCACTGAGAATTCCTCACATATCTATTATGGGTTGTCCCATTAGAGATTATCCAAGTTCCAATGTCATAAATAAATAAGGACTTGGGCCGAGGACATAGACATAATATTGGATTTATATAAAATTTGTGGTATGAAATCTAGATAAGTGTCATATTTACCAGATTTAATGTTGATACTTGGAATGCTTTTAATATTTTTGGAAAGTATGATTAATCTCTCGGGGGGGGGGGGGAATATATCCCACTTTAGTGACATAAAATCCTTAGAGAAATTCCAATGTTGGCCATAGAAAGTATCATTGATCGAGATTACGAAACAAAGGATTCGTATTATTATAAATTATTTGAGGGGTATGACATCCATCTCAATTAGTTAATCACATGATGTCCAGATGATAGTGATCTTTAACCCTAGGGTCAATTGGGGATTTATTTTATCCTTTTATTTCAAGGTTTTTCTAAAATAGGATGAGATCATTTCATGAGAATAAACTTATGGTATCATTCTTGATTAAAACTGATGTCCTTTATTTCATTTTCAGTAGTTTTTATTATTATTAATAATTTTATCCTAATGAGTAGCTCACATATACATACATTGAATTTACTTGATATGTATTGGAAATTTTTTTTGGATCCCTACTAGTTTTGTATTCACATGGTTGTAGGCCCATGATGGCATGTGCCCTAAGACTAATCAAGAAGGATAAGTCAATTTTTTTGAAGAGTTGGGTTATACATTTATTTATATTTCTTTTATTTACTCATGTATATGTGTTTTACCTAGTGGGAGATCAGTGTTATATGTATGACATAGTCATTTATGAATTTTCAACATTTTATTTATTAAAATAGCCTTATTATATTTATTACACCCTCACTCAGATTATCTTATACTATGTTTAATGTTGGGATATTTCTTATATTTTATTACTTTTGTATGAGGAAATTATCTCCCCACTGACACACCCTATTCCTGCACTGCTTGTTAGAAACCTATGGAATAAGGGGAGGCATGCTTGAGGCATTCTCTCCAACCAGACTCACTACCATTTTAGTCTGAACCAGGTCTGGGACATGGAAGTATTTATTCAAAAATTGGAATCCATTATATCAAATTCAAACTCTAAATATATGAAATTTATCTTTTAAATATATACACACAATATAGAAAAAATAATTCCTAATATAAAAAATGTATATTTTAAAATGAATTATTATATTTTTATTTATAATCATTCATTAATTATTCCAAGGATATAATTAAATAATTATACCCTAAAACATATTTTTCAACAAATTATCTATGGCTATAAATGTATTAGTTTATATTAATATAATATTTAATATAACCATCTTTTATATGTATACCAAATGATAATATATAAATCAAATGGTCATATACTACTCACAATAAATTTTTTCATTCCAATAAACCACCTAACTTAAATCAATAAAATCATTAAGTCTAAAATATATTTCAAAATATATATAATAATTCTAACATTTTGTATTCATTTGATAATTATATTTGGTGGTATGACTCTCATTGGAGACCACATAGAAGATATCTCAAAAAATTTGCGTTTTTTATCTTCAGGCCTTTATATTCGTCTTATAGTTTTAAAAACTGCATTCCATATATATTTACTATAATAATAATTTTTATTTAATTTAATTGTGTAATATTATACCTTAATGAAGAAAAGTATTTATATATTTTAATTGATGAAAATAAATTTATACAACTCAAAAAATAAATTAATGTCATAAAAAGAACATTAACATAAACATTTAGTGCATCGTACATATGAATATATAAAAATATTCCATTTAAAAAAGTTAATAGTTATAAATGTTTCTCACTTTATAAATTTTCATTCCTAAAATATTTTTTTTAGGTTTGAAAACATTCATATGAAACACCAATAATTGTACCTTCAATTATTTAATTTATTCCATGTTGAGTGGAAACTAACATGAAGATTCTACTATAACACATAAAGTGATTTTAAAACAATCGATGATAATTAACGCCAATTATAAAGGAAATATCATATGCCAACAAATTAATGGTTTCATTAATATTAATTAAAATTACTTAAATTGTAAACAATGTTTTATTATTCTTTAGAACCTTTCTACAACAACCTAGGATTCTGGATCCTTTAAAATACATATTTTTTCCATAACATGTGTTTTAATGACGATAACTTCTATAAATGACTAATTAAGTAATATATTTATATAAAACAGATATCCTACATTGGTCTTTTTGGACTGATTATAAAATATATCCTTTAATATATAAAATAACATTAAGAATATAAATTTTTAACAATATTGAAATTGTATAGTTTCCCTTCTGATTAGAATATATTAAGGGTTATAAACAATTCTAACGGAAACAGAATAAAGAATATATGAACTTGACCAGTAAGACCATACCCAATAAATCCCATTAATTGTTGTTTTTAAGGGACATCAGGTCAAAACCTCAAGGACTTAGGGCCACATAATCAGTGTACATTACCTAGATAGACTCTACAAAAATGGAGCATCCTCAGAGGAGGATTCAGAGCATGTGCACTCACCAGAGCAGAACCAGATTGATTTTGAAGAATGAGAGGGTACGACTATGACATAGGGACCAGTATGTGCTTGTACGGGAAGCCTAGCCAGACAACCGTGTGAAGGTGGAGGGATATCATCATGATGAAAATTCTAGGGAGGGGTAGTTCCTTATAGTTATATTTTGTTTTAATTCCCTTAGACTTTCAGTTCATGTAATCCCTTAAACCTATAGGCCATGTAATCTCTAAGAATACATGCCTTGTAAGGGTTCCCCCTCATCCCTTGAAAGGGGGGTTTTCAAAAATCAATAAAAAACAAAGGACATTGGTCTATTTAGGATAATCACTATAATTTTCTCTTAACCAAACCCAAGATGAGACTCAACAAATAAAATTTGAGAGAAACCATTTACGATAGATTTTCAAGATTATCAAGATCACAAACCAAACCTTGTTTTCTGAACAATTGTAATAATGAACCACCATCACACACTTTACCATTAGGGCGTCCACAAGGTCAATAATGGGTTATGTATATTGACAATAATAATAATAATTTTTCTTTTTTCTTATTAAAATAATGATTATATTTATTCCTTTTTGTTAGTTCTATATAAATGATCATATAATGAGTTTCATAAAATTTAGATTTTGAGAAAAAGAAAAAAAAAATTTATTTTTGGAAAATATATAGTCTTAATTAAAAAATCATTTTGATAAATTTAATATTTTTATTTTTAAAAAATATTCTTGTTATATAATATTTATTTAAATTTAAATTATAATACTGTTTAATGAAGTGTAATGAAATATTTATAATTCTAAAAAAATATTAGTGTCGTAAAATATATTATTTTTCAGTAAATAAAGATTTTTATATAAAATTGATAGTTATCATATTTAGAAAATTATTGTTGTAAATTTAATATTTTTTTAATCAGAAAACTGAAATTAGAAAATGTTTATTTTCTAAGAAAATAACTTTTTTGGGAAAAATTAAATATGGCATATATATAGCCTCTATTATGACATGATAATAATATAAAAGTGATGTAATAAATTATTTAAAGAGAATTAATGAAAAAATATTGGTTTAACCTTTAGAATAAGGTGTTTTTGATTCTATTTGGTTAGTCTTATAAAACATTAATGAATCTATTGAATCATATATTATATTTTAATGTTTGAAAATCAATTCTTTATGAACCTAACTCACTTCCGAATCACCAATGATATTTTTTAATATGTTATGTTATTAGACCACTAAAAGATTAAAAACCATTCATATTTGGTCAAAACAAAAGTAAATATCCATGATAGGGTTTCTGGTTTTGATTATTTTATCATATAGTTTCCAAAACTACGTTTTGAAATTAATAATGAAATCCCATCTTTTTTCTATAAATACCTACTCAAACACACAATAATATTCAATAAAATCCCATTGATAAATTTTTTATATTTTTATCCCTCTATAAATCTTTCCCAATATGTTAAAAATATCTTAATAAGGTCCCACCAAGAATTAAGAAGCACCCGCTCAAGGAAAGGGGATTCTATCATCCCCTCTTTATTTAGAAAAAATTCTTTAATTTATGCAATTTTTATGAATTTTTTCATGTTAAAATATGATTTTACACATAAAATTACCATTCCTATAATTCCCAAGTAATTATTGACCATCATTAACAATCATTACACCCTTCCAAAGAACATTATGTACATTCCTTTTGTAGCAAAAAATTATTTGGTGATTTCTCCTTGCCAAACATTTGTGTTGTGCATAACCCTACCCATTTCCTACCAAAGGAATTCAACCAGATTTAACTACACTTAATTGATTTGGTATATTTATGTATATATCCCACACTCCTTAGTCATGAGATTAAAAGTGAATAATGATGTTCCTTTGTTGTATGTTAAATAAGGCACACAAATGTATGTACGTAATCTAAATGTTATTGGATAGACATAAATTATATATCATTAAAATGTATTGGGGAATGATTTTATCTTATTAAATTCCATGAATAATCCATGAGTATTCATCCTAATAACACTATTTTATAATGTATTGATGGTTACCCATGACGTATTCTTATGATGACATGCAATATATTATTTCCACATTCCTATGTCACTATGATGTTATCATATTATATCATGATTTTGGGTTCATGTTTATGATTCTCACCCCTTTTACGAGACCTTAATATGAATTTTTTACTCAAATATATTTCTTTAATCATATTATCCTTCTATTATTCCCTTACATGAATTTATAGATCACCCCTTTCTTAGGTACGACCCCAGGTCACCTCGTGAAGTTTTAGAGGTTTGAATGAATTTTATGAGCATGATAACAAGTTTTCAAATAATGTTATTGTATCTATATTTCAAGTTATTGTGTTATTTATATAATTACATAAATAAAATAGGAATTATGATCGTTTGGTATCTTATTATGTGTGTCTTTATGTAAAAAATAAATAATTAATATGTATTAAAGACATGAGTTGTCATATATGTCACACAGTACACCCTATTAGGTTGGAATAATATACTGACATAAGAATGGGGGATTATATTATTTCCTTTTAAAAGTATTGAAATAATTAAAATATAATCTCTCTTTTTTATTTGTAATTATGTGAAAAAATCCTTTCATTTGATAGATTATTTAATGGAAAAAATAAAAATAATAATAAAATAATTTTTATTGTGAATTAGTGGACAAAGATCCCCTTTTACACTACACTTACATTCCCTCAGTGAGATTGATTATTTTTTTGTAAAAAAATAGTTTTATCTATAGACCTATAAAACTGATTTCATGTAGTTGGAAGCTTATAAAAAGTTTGGTTATTTTTTAAGGAACCTTGAAAACCACAACCTAGTGTGGGGAGCTGACCCACCACCATAACTGAGTATAATTATTTAACACATTTGAATATCAGTATTTGTTGTTTGATTAGGTATAAATTCAACTGGTAGTTTTAGAAAAAACATAAAGATGATAGATCTTATATTTTATAAAATAAAATATTTTGGAAATTATATAACTTATGTGATCATTATTGCCTATGATTTTTAAAGAAATATAATTTAAGAATAAATTTTTACGAGATAGATAAAAATCACTCAATTGATTATAAAAATGTAATTATCCTAATTATAGCTTTGATAATCATTTTGATAAACTTTCGTAAAATAATGAGATAAATATACAATAGTGTAAGCACGATGATCATATAGTAAAAAAATATTGTGTCTAATGTGATTCTCTTTAGAGGAATGGAAATTTTAATTTTGAAGAAGAAATAACACATAGAATTTAGCAAAAATATTTATTTTCATGAGGTAAAAAAATCCTAAAAATATGACTGATAAATATCAATAATATTAATTTTAAAATGACCAAGGAAAATCATAAATTCCATTAAAATTAATCATTATTTAATTAATTGAATAGAGGACTTTGAATCATTCTTGAAGCATCATTAAATAAATATTTAATCCAATCAAACCATTATTGATATCCTAAAAAATAATCCATAATTCATATCTCATAGAAGACTATGTCAAAAGTAGGGTTGCACCATGTTTGGAGAATATTAAAAATTATGGTTATAAATGTACATATGATGTCAAAATTTGGGTTAATGAACCATACATTATGTAAAAAAATATATTGTAGTTGACAAAATTATGGTACAAAACCATTAGAAGAAATTCAGGGTTCGAAAAGAAGTGATCTATACAAAAGTAGGGTTCCACATCCAAAAATTCCATTCAAATGTAGGGTTTTGATAACTGATTACAAAACTCATAGAAATGTATATAATAAATAATAAAACAACTCATCTACTGAATTAAAATTAACTTTATATAAATTATAAATTCCCTAAAAACAATTTCATTAAAACCACAAATGTGGGTGTATTTGTGAATCAAAATAAATTAATTTTTTTTTGAAATTTTTGATCAACACATGCGCAACAATCTCCCATTTTTAATGAGTACAAACCCCATAGAAAATATAAAAATGTAAACAACGCAAAAAAGTTTTATTTGAATAAAAAGATATGAAATAAAAATAGAAAATTTATCTATCCATATTTCACAAAGATTCAAATTCCTTAAATTATAAAAATATTGAAACATATATATTTATAAACATTTTAAAACAATATATTTTAGAATAAAATAGATATATAAATTTCTTGTTTGTCCAAATTTTCCCCATTGCCGTTATATAAAAAAGGAAGTATAAGAATTCAATATAACATAGTTAATATTGTAATAAAATATTAGTGAATGTAATATTGAGCTTAAGATAAATGCATCTTGGAAAGACAAGATTAATAAAACAAAAATATGAATACAAGAGAAAATAAAAAATGAAATTTCTTTTCATTAATCATTATTTGTTAAATGAAATATTGGGATCAATTATAAAAAAGTTAATGATATATTCTGTGAAGAGTTTTAAGGCTTAGTTTTAGAATATGTTTATGAAGTTTGGGAATTATAGATAAATTTGTGGAAAACATTTAGCTTTTCCATCAATATCTCAATATTTGGATTCAATGAACTATCCTGCTATCTAATAAAAATATTTAACTCCTGATCCATATTCAGATCATCAAACAAGTTAAGATTTATAAAATTAAGAATAGATTTTGAAATATGGACATATTTTTCATGATTTATTCTAGATGGTTGAGATGATTTCAAAAAGTAATTGTTGTAGACGTTATCCTTGTCACAAGAATGTTTTAATTGTCCAGAAGGGTCTGAAGTGGAAATCTATCACACAAAATGATCTAAATTAGGTCATTTATAATAAAAAATAGATGCCAATGGCTCAAATCTCCTTAAAAATATAGATAAGTTGTTGGAATTAATGTAAAGGATCTTCCTTGGCATGTACTAGGTCTAAAATATTTATTCCGATTGATAAATACATCCCCACACCTCCAAATTCATATATATAATTTGATTCATCTATCATCTTTTCAATATGATCTTCCATCTACCTCTTAAATGCATTAAAATAAATATCTTAAATTGATATTTGCTTAAAAATTTCCATATGAGACTTGTTCTTTGAACATAATAGATTATTAAATCCTAAAAATATTTTAAATAACATTACATATATTGTATAAATTTTCCATTAAATTCACTCATCTGATTGAATTTAGAAATTATATCACAAAGATGAGATTTAATATAATCAAAGAACTCATTTTATAATATCCACTAGGGTTCACCATATTCAACTAAAAGTAGGGACTACAATTCTAATCTTTTAGTATATGGAGATGAAAAATATTTATGAACATTATTTTTCTCACTAAAAACATTAATAGTCCATTTTTAATGACTCTTCAACAAAAAAAGAGTTTTATATTATATCAAAATAGTTGATTTAGTTAATGGGGTGGGAATGATCTCGTCCCCTTGAGCTTATTTACAAACCCTCTTATCTTCATGAGATACTTTCTCTTCGATATGAGATTCCTATTCATCAACATGATCCATCTTCTTATCATAAATTTCTGTTGATCTATCAGTATAAGCTAGAGCACTACCTTATTCCATTCATGCCTCAAAAATATACAAATTTAACTCTCCAATATGATTTGTTTCAACCTAATCTATAGATCATGAAACTCTTTCTTCAACAATTTAAGCTGATTAATAAATTTGTTATGGTCTAATCTAATGTATCTAGGCCTCCAATAAAAATACCTAATGGATTGACCATTAAGATTATAGGTTATCTTGGTAATTCACATTTAGGTTCTCCAATATCATGTTCTTGTGAAGTAGATTGAATCTCATCATATTCTAATTTTCATTAAAAAATAGGTCTAGAAGATTAAGGTCTCATTTTTTTAATAATTAGGGACCTAATCTATTTTATTTTAAAAGTGATCAGAAGTATAACTTTCATCAAAAATCAAATGAACTGATTCTTCATCTTTCATAGAATTTTTATGGAACACTCTATCAGATTCAAAATAATCAGAATATCCAAAAAACATTCCATCATTATTCTTTAGATCAAACTAACAAAGGTTTTTTTGTATTAAAGAAATACACCATGCATCTATGAAATTAATCAATCCAACCTTAGGTTTTATGTGTTTATATAATCTATAAAGGGTTTTTAAGAAAGGGTCTTATTAAAAATAAATTTATGTTATGGAATGTTATGAATTAGTTTCCTTGAAATAAGAAGGAATAATATATTAATTTAACATTTTTCATTATATTTCTTGTATAATACAATCTCTTCTTTCTAAAATTCAATTTGAATGAGGTATTATTTGAGAAGAAAAGGTATATTTAATACCCAATTCTGAAAAAAGTAAACATATTGATTCTAAAAATATTATCCATGATTAATTCTCCATGAAATTATCTTGAATCATTCTTCATTTTTGATAATTTTTTTAAAAGCTTATAATAATATAAAAAGATTAAAATTTATGTTTTAAAATGTATACACTGGTAAATCTAGAAAAATCATAAAATAATACAATGAAATTAGATCATGAAATCATGATTGGTACTATTTATGGTCCAAAAAAATCCATGTGTATATGTTTTAATGGTTTATATGTATCAACTTTGTCAGTAGATTTAAAAGATGACTTATAATTCATGCATATTTTGAATGCATCACACATTCTATTCATATCAAATTTAATAATGTAAAAATTAGAAACTAAATTTTCCTTTGATAACATATATAAGGAAACTATATTACAGTTTTCAAGTCTATAATTAAATATCCTAGATTTATTTAATTCAACATTTCACGAATTCACGTTTTGTCCACACAAGGACCTAACATCCATTGTATACACATTTTCAGTTCTGGGCTACCTAAAAATAAGTAGATTAACTTAAAATATAGAGTACGAATTATTCTACAAATCAATATAAAAACCATAATCATAAATTTTTGAGATACTTATCAGATTTTAATTCAATCCTTGAAAATATCGATCTTTTTTTGATTATTATCAACTTTGGATTTCCGACTAATATAACTATAATTATATTGGATTTAGCATTATCTAAAAAAGTTACTAGTCCTCTATCTACTTTTGATAGTGTAAGATAATTTTTAAAAGTATATACTAATATGAATTAAGAATCAATTATCCATATAACATATTATAATTCTATAACTATGGTATTTTACAAAAAAAACCTCATAAAAAACTTTTTTGATACTTAAACGCACTTGAGCCTAGCTAAAAATGTAATTAAAGATATGGGAAACTACATTTGTTTAATTTTTATAGAAACTCAATAATTAACTTTAGATGAGCTTCTAGATATATATACTTTTCTTACATTACTAAAATTAAGGTTCCTTAAATAGAAATTATTAGTATAATGACAAATAATGTGATAATAAAAACTTGTAATTCTAGAAATGTTGTGTTAGTTAGAATAAGTAATTAATTAATTTATATAATTTTATATTTTCACCATTGGACCTTAATCCATGCTTTTCATTTCTATAAATATTTTCCTATATTTTGATTTACTCATTTTGTTCCTTTATTAATAATTTTAAAATCATTTTTGAATGATTTTATTTTATCTTAAAACTCATTAATTTTATCATCATGCATAGTGCATTTTAGAGAAGATTTGATAAATTTTTCATTAAATTTGAGCTGTTGTTAGTATATTTTCACTAAGAATTATAATATTAATATTATTTAATGATTTATACTTTTTTACTGGGGCATCATATTTTATCTCAAGAATAAAGTAGCAGGTATCTAATTTACTATTTTATCATCTTTCAAAATTAAATATATAATATTAATAAGATAATACCTATTATTACTTATCCATAAGAAACATATTAGTTTACACATTTTATTTCTCATTATTTAAGTTATATTTAGAAGAGATACTCGAGTATTCACAAAGAATCCATTTTTTGTTCATAGATTTCTTTCCTTTTACCTCTAATCAACAATCAACTGACAATTCTTTTCCTTATTTTATATTTTTCTTTCCTTTTCTTTTAGTTATGTAGAATTAGGTTTGATTTTCCCCATCTATTTTAATTCATAAAATATATCTCATTTGAGTCAATGAATACTTCTATTGTAATCATTGAAATAATTTTTAAAAATGTACTTATTCTAAAAAAAAATTCTAGATATATGATCCCATACCATTCTAGAATCTAAACATGCATAATAATTTGGGGGTAAAATATCTTCCTTATATTTCTTTTAGTTTTTTTGGAAGATTAAATTTGATGAAAATATTCCACAATTTTATCATTCAATAATATTTTCCATCATATTTCATTTCAACTTCATACATCATTAGAGTCCCAATTAATTCCTTTACATATAGTTTTTTATTGGAGTGGAATGTGTGATTGCAACAAATATCCCATTTTATTTTGATAGTAACACCTTAAGTACTTTTCAATGCTTGATATTGTTCAAAAATTGGATCGACAAAGATACTAATACCATGGAATATTTCAGTTAATATTCCATCCATTTGAGGAATTCTTTCACCATCGTACATCTCAAAGATATCAGACATCAATTCTGGATTTTTATATTTTAATTTATTAACATTGTATGTTCCTTCATAATAAAATGTCATTATTTTCCAAATATCATAGGTTGTATCACATTATGATATATTATTTTATTTACCCAAACCAAGTCCATATAAAATATAATTCATGGATCCCAAAATAACATCATATCCATCTTCATTTTTATCATCCCACTAATGTAGTTTTTTAGGAATTTTATAAGGTTTGAAAACATTTATTTATAGTTTAAAACCAAGAATCTTTAAATAGATAATAATTATTTCCTTTCAATATCCATTATTTTATCCACTACTATTTTAAGCTCTTATCATTCAAATTCATTATTTGAGTTCATATATAGAATCATTTTATTAATATACACTTTTGACTCAATATTTCTATAGATTAGTGTAATTCTTTTAATAGTGCTCACTTGAAACAAATTCTTTGGTCAGAATAATATGAACATGAAAAAGGGAAGTGAATTGTTTCCTTCTAAAAATCTTGAAAAAATAACAATTAATACCTCTATGATTTGTAATGATGTGTGGAGTGGTCTTATTTAGATATATAATGCATTAAAAAATAGATAATAAGAACAGAATAATTTTTTATAGTAGTTCGTGGAATTAAGTTCCCCTAGTCATCTCCACCAAAACAATCTTAGCGACCTTGAGGATCTTCAATAAACATGTCCTCTTATATGAAATTAAACCCATGAACAATAAAAACCAAATACTAGTGTGAGAATATGACACCATACAATAAGTTAGGTTCTTTTATAGGCAACCATGAAAACCATATCTTAGTGAGATATTGAAAATTGAGTGCAGACTATTTACACCATAAAAAATGTCAGGTTCTTTTATAGGGAACCTTGAAAAAGAAATCTTAGCATGAGAATATGACAATCCACCCAGGAAGAGTACAACCAACCAAAATATTAAGAGAACAAGATGGGTTGTTTGATGATAAGAAAATTCATCTCACAGTTACAATAACTACTGATGAAGGATGAATCATTTTCTTTATAGAATAAAACCTATAGGAATGAATAGATCCGAAGTGATCCTGGTTGTTGATGATATTAAAACAAATAAATAAATAGAATAACAACCTTTTAAGATAATTAGAGTCTTAACTCTTCATATTATAGACATGTAATTGTCCAAATTGTAACTATGATAATCTATTTGTTGAAATACGATAAAAGATTGAATATGGTAAAACAAAATCAAAATGAAGATAAAACAATAATAGATAAAAAATTTATTTCTTCAATTTTTATCTATTTAGAGAAAAAAATATATCATCATCAATAATAAAATATAACACATTGTATTTAGCAACACGCTTGATGTTCTTCCGGTTAAACGAATTAATAAAATCCTCATGATAAATTGTGATCAATGGAATTTTAAAAACCCTAGATAAAATCCTAACTCCCTATATAAATGTTAATGATTTAATCAATTAAATAAAATAATTTGATGAAATCATCTTGAAAAATTGAATAATTATTTAATCTGATCTAACCATTGCCGAAATCTTAGAAAATAAGACATAATTCAAAACTCATAGAGGACTAATTCAAATTTAGGGTTGCACCTAGTGGGGATAATACTAAAAAGTAATTTTAAAAACATACATATTATTTAAAAAGTTCGTTTTATTAAAAAAATGATATGTAAAGAAATTGAAGGTGGATTTTAAAACTATTATTCCCAATCCTAACATTTAGAACAAAAATATTGTTCCAAAAGTACTGATCCTTACAAAATTATGGTTACTCATCCTAACGTTCACCTCAATACAATGTTATGAATATTGATTTTATAATAATTCAAAATGTACAAAAAAATAAAAAAAATGAAACCTTAGGTTAATTAAAACTAAATAAATATAATCTTGGAAATAACATAAATTAATTTCATTAGTAACACAAACATGGGTGTTTGTGAGAATCAAAATCAACTATACGTTTCTAAAATTATTTAATCAACTCTTTTCTAATGCACCCAATTTAACAAAACCTCAAAATATTAAAAATTAATTATCAATAAAGCTATAAAAACAATATGATTGTAATCCATTTATACATTTTACCATTATAAGGTAAATTATTAATATGTGTAAATATAGAAAATATCATTTTCAATAAAATTTGTTTCTTTAATATTTTATATTTTCTTATATAAAACTAAGATTAAAAATTTTAGAATTTAAATTTGATAATAATTTCATTTTTGAGTTCTATTAAAAAATATAATGATTTATTTTTGATATTTGTAGAAAATAATATATTATTATGTGAATAGTGAAAAATATAGTTTGGGGAAATGTAGTGAATTATATCACATTATGAACATATTAATAAGGCCTAAAAGTTTATAAAATATATTAATAGATCAAATATAAATTTTAATGGAATAATTAGTAAATCTAAAATATTATTTTTAATATATAAATGGTATTTTTAATATTTTTAGATTTAAATAAAATTTTATTAGAATTTAAATAATTTTTCTATAAATTAAATATTTTTTATGGTAATGTTCAATATTGTATTTATTTTAAATAATAATACCATTTATGTTTTTATAATAAATCAGTCGATACCATGAAAATTATTGACCATTAAAAATTTAACATACATATAAGATTAATGTTTAAAAAAATATTTTAAAAAATATATATGTGTTATTTTTATTTAATTTTAAATGATATTTTGACATATATTCTAATTTAATTCAATTAATTAGATCCCAAATTTGTAATCATCATTTAAAAATTTCATTAAAAATGTCTACTAATATTTTTAGTAATAAAACAATTGACACAAAAAATATTTAATTAAGAGTAATAAGTTTTTAAATAAGTAATCAGTGGTGAATAAACTTTTCCTATATTAAATTTACCTTTAGAACATATAAAAAACTTGATTTTGTTATAAAATATTACTTACAAGAATTTTCAACCCTTATTCATTAAACTCACATAACATTTATACCATTTTATTATCACTCATTACTTAATATTCATTTTTAGGGAAAATTTCCTCCTCTTCACATATAAAAGGGAGATAACTACCGTCCTTTAAACATTAAACTCACATTTCTAAATTTTCATGAAAATTTTCCCAAATTTAATCTAATTTAAGTCTTCTAGATGGAGTAATTACCCCTTTCACTAGAAAATATCATAAGTCCCTCAAATCTAATAACTTTATCAAGATAAAGTTCATTGTATCAACATTGGTAACACATTATTCTTATTCCATATTTTATAAAACAACCATTACTATAGTATAATAATAAAATAATCATCATTAGTGTTTCTATATGTTATAATAATTATGTTACAACTATCATTTATTCTCTTCCATCAGCTATGAAAAACAGGAATCATCATTAGTGTCGGTGGGGAGATTTCTAACTCTAAAATTGATGCTTTCTACTATTTATCAAAACCATTAATTTCTGGTTTAAAAAGGTTATTTTAAAATATAATATAATGTTTTAAAAATTTTAGTGCTTCTTAAATGATAACATATATATATATATATATTATTCACAACTTTATTTCTATTCTATGAAAACATGAGCGTAGTCCTTCTATACATGAAAACTACTCCTCCTTGATATGGACTTTATATTTAATTTTTTTTATAATGAAACATGTATGTCCTTAAATATTTTTTCAATATATGAATATGGTTATTATATAAACCATTATAATTACATTTTATTAGTAATATTATTAATAAATGGTTATATTTAATTTAAACTCTAAAAAGGACATATTAATGTAACTTTTCTAAATTGAGTCCATTTATGGAGAACGTATTTAAAAATATAAATTATGTGATAATAGAATATTAAATGACCAAATAATAATAAATAATATATATTATAAAACTATTTTAAAATAAAATTAACCATGAGAAACAAAAAGAGCGTTTTATGAAGAAATAAACAGAACAACCCCAACCGACTTACATGACCAGAAGACAATATTAAAAATAAAAAAGATAATATAATATATAGACCATATAAAATTAAATATTGATGAATAATGTTATATTTTCTATATTTAATGAACTTAATTTAATAATTTTTTAATATAAGTGCATGTTTAAAATGATTTTAGACATACGTAAGGGTTTCCTCACAAATTTTCCTTCTTTGAGACACAATTTATTCTACACATAAATTCATTTAAATGGTGAATATACTACCTATTAGTTATATAAAACCATGAATTATATTTATTATATTATTTTAAAATGCATTTAAATAAAAAACACACAAACTATATCTCTTTCAAGGGGATTTATTTGATCATTTCCTAAGTTGTATCTTAATTCCTCTTCAGTGAGACCAATACTAATATTATATTCGAAATTTAATATTTTTTTTGTGTATATAATGCCCAAGAATGTATTTTTAAAAAATACATGATTTGATTCTGGGTATATATATAACCATATTAATTTCAACATTCCAATTAATTTTTATTCAAAAAATTTAGTAAAGTGGTAAAGGATTTTGTCTCAATTTTCCTTCATTGAGACATAGTTTGTATTTATGAACCAATTTTTTAAGTGGACGTTATAATAATTATTTGATATAACATATATTTATTTATATATTTTTCATGTTTTTTTATGTTTAATTCTATCCAATCCTTTGTTGGGTATTTTTGTAAATTTTTACAAATGGTATAAGAGATTTTTTGTCTAAAATTTAAATCTTTTGATACATGTTAAAGTCATACACCATATTTCCGTATAAATGGTATAAATATTTCCATGTTTTAATTTTTTATTTTGGTCATCTAAAATTTCATTATATTTAATTTTTTATTTAAATTTATACCTCTCAAGGGGTATTAGTTCAAAATTTAAAAAAGTTGTTAGGGGTCTTCACAACTCAAATTTTGTCCTCAAGTCGTAATTACCCTTCTAGACTATTATATTTAAATATTTCTATACATCATTCTATTATGATATTTTTTAGTATTAAACCTTATTTTCTATGGAAAATCATGTGTCACACCTGATCAATATTACATTATGATTCTAATATTTTGTGAAAATACATATATGTATAGAATAATTTCCATTTTATTAATGTATTATTCTTCCATATCCATGTCTTTTAATTCCCATTAATTTTTTTCTTTCCCTAATGGAAAATGAATTTTTTATCTCTACTTTTATTCTCCTCAATTAATTTGAAATAAAATTTTATATTATATTTTTATCATTGTAGGTTTTTCAATAAAGGGATTTCAAAATATTCCCATGTGTTTCACTACATTCAAAATAAAATGTTTTATCTTCCACTCTTCATTTTTGATATAATTTATATGTTTTGAAGGTACCATGATTAAATATTTATTTTAAAATAATAATTTGTCAAAATATGGTCACTTCTATTTTTAAATACATTATTTCTATTCAATTATATATTATTATAGGTTCATTAAAAAGAAAAAAAAATAATGAAATTTTCAAATCCCCATATTGAAATCCTTTTGTCTTCTCAAGGGTTCATTATTAAATATTCTTTTAAAAGTAAAAGTTTTAAAAGCATTTTACCTTATCAATTTAAAAAACATTATGTATTTTCAAGGATATTTTAATTTTAAATAACATAGATACCCAATCCTTTTACAAATATTAATACATGAATTTTTACATAAATATAAAATAAATACAAACTAATGATTAAGAGTCTTGGATTTATTGGCATACTAGGTACATAATATCATAATATGAAAATGAATTAAATATTGTTTATTTTAATCTCCAAAAATATCTAAAAAATACATTTGGGCTTCTAAAATTTGATAGGATCACATGTTTAACACATAAATAAATGTATTGAGCTATAATGAACAGTGAGGAAAAAACCATGATAACACATTATACCATATCATTCAAAAGGCATAACATGATATCATGAAAGATACGGCTCATGAATAATTATATAGGATCATAAATTAACGAACATGGAATCATTATATCATGTAAATATAGAAATGTGGAAATAATATAAAACATGAAATAAACATAAGAAATATCTAACTTCTAAGACAACATCAATCTGTAGATAAAGTACCATTATGGATTAGGTTTACTCCCTAATCCCATATGTATCATCTCAAGAGATATAAAAATTACCTAGTGAATTGGATCTCTATCTGGGAAAACCCATCATAACATGTACATGCCTATGAGATATATATAAGTAATCTTCCATATTACATAAATAAAAATATTTCATATATAAAGAATAAGGTTATATAATCATATCTTATATAATTACATAATGGAATCAAAAATGGGTTCCACAAAATCAAGGATTACAATATTCTAGGACATTCATAGATTGAAAATAATAATGGTTAATTAAAAATGATGTCAAAGTAAAGTTAATATATTCAAAATAGTGGATATATAATTTTGGAAATGAACCTCTTAAGATGGGGTTTAGGGAAAAGGGTAAAGAGTCATTAAAAAGTGAATAATATATTAATTGTTATAAAAAGAA
This sequence comes from Viscum album, assembly GCA_963277665.1. NCBI lineage: Eukaryota > Viridiplantae > Streptophyta > Magnoliopsida > Santalales > Viscaceae > Viscum > Viscum album. Next base: position 1,868,218,686 of record OY728147.1, read on the forward strand.
AAAAAAATAATGTTTTAGATAATCAAATGGATAATTTTATAAATCAATAATGTTTTAAATTTTTTTATGGATTGTTACTTGAAATGAGGTAAGAGATAGAGAAGTTCCTTTTAATCATATTTTCTTAATGAATGAAATTTATAAGGGACATTTAATGCCTGTATATCCCAATAAAGTAAAGTGAAATTAAAATATTTACACATATGTGTGACATATATATTGAATATATATGAATTAGATATAAAACATATATAGATAATGTGGGGTAAAGTGATAGAAAGCGTAACCCAGATAAAATCAGGTGGTTTGGAGATATGCCTTATATTATGTTAAATAATATTTATTAACTTATACATAACACCCAAAATAATAAAATTAACTTCATTAATTAAGTAAATCATTACATTTTACATATATATTTTCGTTACAAAAATTATATTGTGCCCATTTACAAACATTTAAATGTGATATAATATTTAATTTCTCTATTCTGAGGGCATTAATTTCATGGTTCTCAGGTCAAATCAGTTTAGGATAATTATGGAGATTCTATTCAAATGGGACTTCAAATCCAAAAATTAAATGAAATTATATTAATTTCACTAAAAAAATATAAATGATCCAAAATATATATATGTGTTATTATATATGAAAGATTCACTTAGTAAAAAAGGTTAATGCTATATAGTTAGTTTATTTTTGTGGTTTTATCGACCATCACAAACTTGTTTTGTTTTATTTAATATTATTGCCATATATTAATTTTATATTGTGAAATTATATAAAATATAAATATCTATGTCATTTATAATCATTATAAGGGTATTTAAATCATCAATGATGGTTTTAATAGAAAATGAAAAAACATTATCCAGAAAGCTACTGAACCGACATAATATAGACGTTGGTTTAATTTTTAGAACAAGATGAAACGTGAAAAGGATGGATGATTGATATTGAATTATTATTATAAAATCATTTTATATAAATGATACTAGAGTTATATATCTATTTTGGATGAGGTAATTGAGGAGAAGGTAGAAGAAAAAAATAATTCAAATGAGGTAGTTTTAGAATATTAAAATTTTAATTTGGTCTCCAGGAAGAAATAATTTGGGCACTTCGAATTGGTCTTCTAGTGGGACTAGAGGAACCATTGAACAGGATAGAGGTTTTGGAATATTATTTGGCATAAATTTGGTTATCATAAAGGATTAAAATATATAAAGAGAAGGGGAGGTGAGGGAGATATTTATAAGGAGAGGATATGAGTGATAGATGCCTATCGCAGGTTATGGACAAAAGAAATTATATTATTCCTAGTGCCGCATAGTGGCTGACTAGGGTCATATCACTTGAAGAGCCTTATCAGTGTATTTCACATACATTATAAAATTGACCTATTATATATATTGTTTTCTTTATTAAATTAGTGTGATGAAAATATTCTTGGGTTAATGACTATTTAAAATAACGACATGTAAGATGATAATTTAAACAACCATGCAATGCTAAAAAATAAGTTAATAAGAAAGAACATGGTTTTGGGGGTTTTCTTACTGTTCAATAATTATTCTCACTTATAAGTTTTATTTTAGTTTGATAATAAAAAAATTATATATCATGTTTGAACTATTATTCTTTATCTCAAAATTGTGGAATATCATTGAATGTTTGAGAACTCTCAATTTCGCCTCCTCATTTAGTCCAAGTTGATGGCACACCTTTTTCTAGAATGTTTCATCTTCTAGGAACTAGTTCAATAGAATTTATTTCATCCATTTATTAGCTCAACTCCAATTTGTGAGGAACTAACCAATGGATATAGTGAAAAATGTTTTAAATAAAAGAATAGAGATACGTTGAGTTTCATGTCATCGGACACCGTCACAAAATTGGGGAAATTCACCTTAATTGTGTATGCTACTCAATTCTATCTAAAAACTAAGAATTACACATTAAATAAAATGCATGATTACATTCAACTCCTTCTGAGCCATGTCTCAAGGTTAGTCTTTTATTTATGAGAGAAAGAGATCACTTGGTGGAGTGGGTGGAAGAGAAGAGGGAGAGAGAGAAAGAAATGAGGAAAAGTGGATGGAGAAAAAAAATGCATGGATTAATAAAACTAAAATTTGAATTATGATTGAAATTAAATTAAGACAAAAATAAAATTAAAATAAAATAAAAAATAATAAATGATGGGGGAAGAGAGGAAGAAAAGAGGCCCATGCCCCATTTGGATCCCTCTTTGGTTGTGGGTCTCGAGCTGATGATTTGGTAAGGAGGCGAGGACCTCCTATTATTGGAAGAATTCTATACTCCTAAAGCTTTCACATTTTTTCCCATTCAATGGTCGATTCACATGTGGAACCCTTCATAAAACATTTTTCATAAATTTTTTGTCCATTCCCCCTCAAATGTTTAGCTCATTTGAACACCTAATGAATGAGTTATGAATTTTTAATTGGATATATATTTTTCTTGATGTAGGTTCTAGGAAGCTTCCTTCAAAAATATAACATCCAATAGAAACATTAATGAATTTAAAACTCCCTCAAATTTTTTGTAGAGATAGAACTATGTGTCCTAGCTCTATCCTATGTGGAATAACCTCAATGTTAGGTGTGTAGGTAGAGATGTGATTCTGTTACAGTGGTCGAGTCCACACTATACATTTATAAATACCTTGAACTTCATCGATTTTTAAGGCCTCTAGATGGCCGAATCAACACCTAATCTAGAAGACAAGGATGAAGGAAATAAAATAAGTCTTCCAACAAAATAATATGCAATCAATATGGAATTATATTTTAAAATTAATGAGAAAAATACCATTGTGGTAAAAATCTGTCATAAATTCAGATTTATTCACTTTTCACAATTTTTTCATATTCATTCTATAATCTAAATTGATCAATATTTTAATAAAGTAATGAAATATAATGGTTTTAACATTTAAAAACATTAAAAAGTCCTAATTATTTTATTAAAAATATGGACATATATTTTTCTATCCAATACCACCACACTTAAAAAAAGGCATGTAAAATAGTAATTTTGTATTTATACTAAGATAAAAATATAAACAAAATGAAGTTAGGAAGAAAGTACTTTGTTTTGGAGTTAATCCTGAGATTCAATCATTATTCTTCTTTATATGCTTGGTTGTAGTTTGATAACTCAAACATAAAATCCCATATTTGAATCACTATTCTATTTCGAAATAGGAATAGCTTGAGTCACATCTCATTGGGGACCATCACCAAATAAGGGACATTTTCCTCTCCCAAGAATACAACTCATGTCTAACACAAATTTAGAGTAAAATTTAATAGAAATTCAAGAACACATTGACCTCCCCAAAGGCCAAGTCTCAAGGTTAGCCTCTGATTTTTGATAGTATGAGATCACACTGGTGGATGGAAGGGAGAAGAGAGATGGAGAGAGGATAGAGAGAGAGTGATAAATAATCTATAATTATTTTTAAAATATTAATAATAATGAATATTATTATTATAATTAAGAAAATAGTTTTGGAAAAGGAGAGGGAGAAAATAAAATAGATTTAAAATGAAAATGTGATAATTATTATAATGATTATTAAAATATTATTAATATTAACAATAAAATTATTATTAATATTAATACTAATAATAATGATAATAATACTACTTAATAAAATTATATAATTGAGAAAATAAGTTGTGGGATGGATAGAGATACACAAATGTATGGATTAATAAAACTAAAATTTAAATAACAAATGAAAATAAAAATAATTTAAAATAAAAATAAAAATAAAATAAAGCAATAAATTAGGAGGGAAGACAAGATATTTAGTGGTCCATGACCTGGCGGGATCCATCCTTGGATGTGGCTGTCGAGATAAAGATTTTAGAAGGTGGGGGCCTCCTTTTATAGGCATATTTTTGTCCTCTGAAAGTTGATATGTTATTAACCCAATAATTAGCTGATACACACATCTAACCCTTCTCAAAATTAGTTTATAAATGTTTTGGCCACCCTACCTAGAAATTTTGGCTTCCTTTTCCAATGTATTTATGAGTTATTATTTCTTCGCTGGCAGATTTATTTTCTGGATGATGGTTCCAGGAAGCTTCCCCTAAAAGTATAACTTATAATTGGAAACATTGATGACTTCAAAACTACCCCAAATGTGTTTTAGAGGTGAACCTATGTTTCCTCGTCCAATCCCAAGTGTAATCACCTTCATTGATGTTGCGTAGACCAAGATGTGGTTTCATTATAGTGGTGGGGTCCACACTGTCCACCTGAAAAAATCATCAACTTCATTGATTTTTAGGGCCTCTAGATGCCTGAATCAGCCCCATGTTCAGAAATTGTTTTTGAAGGAAATAAAATAATGTTTATAACAAAGAAAATCACTCAATTTGGAATTATATGTTTTAACAAATGACAATACTACCCTCGTGTTAAAAATCGGTAAAAATCTAGAATTAAGCACATTTCACAATTTTTCTCATCTTCGTTATAAAATTCACAATACCCATTATTTTAATAAAACAATTAAAAATATGGGTTTTATAATTAATTTTTTTTAAAAACTCATTATTTGATTAAAAATATGCACATAATTTGCTCTGTCAAATACCCCCACACTTAAACTATGCTTGTCCTGAAGAATAAAATCTCAACATGAATATTATAGGACACCAATATTACCAAAATTCAAATTCCAATGAAATAAAATCAAACAATTTTCAATGTGAAATAAAATATTAAGAAACCCACATGAAATATCAATTTAATTTATCATTTTTGTAGGTAACAATCAATTCATGCATTTTTCTATTCTCCTTTGAAAAATTATGGAACTTCTCCTTTCAGTCATTCATGCTCATTAATTTATTATTATTAAACATGCCATATCATGATTCAAATCACCATAGAATCATTCCTCCCATCTCTCGAGATAAAATTCAAGTATATTTATTCTCATATGATGAGAAAATTCTCCTTATCGATAGGCTTGTAAATGAATACTATCTCCACTTTGTAAATGGAAAAGACAAATAAAATCATGTAGACTTACAAAAATGGTTCAAATGACTTTGAGGATTATGGTTTGTAAGATTTTATGCTTTAAAAATTATGGATTAAGGAGGGGTTTTGTCTCTTAATTACATTGGATGATATCAAAAATTGTAATGAAACTCCCCCCCTCAATGTAGAAATATCACTTTTTTCCAGGAAACTTAGACCTTCCCCTTCATTGTCTAGGGATTCCTTCTAACATTATGATCCTATAAAAGAAAACAACTCAACAATACATAAGGATCATGTAATTTAATCTCAAAATAAATATAAGGAGTGGGTTCAATGCTTCACAGATATAAGTAAATAAATTGACAACTATGTTCTGAGAAATAAAGTAAAGATAAATCTTGGTATGATCCCCCAAGTGGGCCCTGAATTTTGATAGCCTTTAGAGGGAAGTACTAGCTGTTACACAAAATCTGATGGAGGATGAAGCGTCTTTGATTTGAACCACTGCATGTGGGGTTTCCCATCTTAGGCTTAATCCATATGGGTGTGTAATGATCCATGGATAGAGTACACCATATCCTCCCCATTCACAATGAGGTATAACTTGCATGGTTGGGTAGGATAAAGTTTTAATCATACTCATTATTGGTTGCTACTTGTGTAACCTCTTCTTCTCTATCTAGTGTTTTTCAAGGAATGCTGCAACAAAATAAAAGTCATTGGGAAGTCAGAGTGTAATTATATTTGAATAAAACTAAAAAATGATGTATTAAGATCAAATTCATCCCTATCAAAGTAAGAAACATTTTTCTAGGTATCCTTTCGGAAATACACTATAATATCTTCATTAGATTCCTTCAATAAATATTCAACATGTCTAGGTTCTCTATATGCTCCCTAGAAGGTGCACATATAGCTTCATCTTCTTCCTCCAAGGTGTAGAAAATATTTTCTGAATCTGTAAAATTAAAACAATTGGGAGTGATGTATAATTATGGTTCAATAAAATTAGAAGATATATAGTGAAATAATTGTTCACATCCCTGATTTATTTTAGCTTCAATCTCTGCCTCAGTGGTAAGTGCATCTTGGAGTAGACTCTTAGCATGTTTAGGTAGGTAGTCGGGCTCCTCTATCTTGACTTTAAATTCCACCACTAGTGTGGTTTTTACTTCAGTTGGGATGGATCTTATTCATTGTATTATATGGTGAGATCAGGTAGTTTCTCATATTTAATAAAGAATTCATCCAATCTTTGTTGATCTCCCTATTGTAGCTTAGCAAGTAAGTCTTCTTCTTTTTCAACCACAAGTTCTTTTTCTTACATATGTTTGGGTTGCTCCATTAATGCTAAAATATAGTCAAATTCTCTTTCAACTATTTTCATCAGTTATTCAATGCTTTCTCTAAGTTCATGCACCTGAGAACATCTAAAATATTCATCTTCTTATTTTTGTTGTTGCATTTGTGAGTAATTGTTAGTAATTGTAGAATATTAATTATTTAAAATCAACATGGAGGGTTTTTTTATTTAATAAAAATTAATTAAATCTATCTAATATGTGAGAATAGAAAAATTAAAAGAACTATTGATTGTATCCACGGAAACAACACCAATTTTGACGCACCTCTGTCATGGGGCATGTACAAAAGCAATTATATTTTTTCTAGTGCAGCATAGTGGCTGACCAAGGTCATCTCTCTTGAAGATCCTTCTCAATGTAGTTCACATACTTTATATAATTCACTTATTCTATATATATTTTTGATTTTTCTTATTAATTGAAGGTGATGATAATATTTTTGGGTTTCTTTTTATTTAAAATAATGACATGTAAAATGATAATTTAAACTATCATGAAAAATCTAAACAGAATGAGTTAATAATTAGGAACATGAATTTGGGGGTGTTTTTAATGTTCAATAATTATTCTCATTTATATGTTTTATTTCAATTTGATAATACAAACATGAAATATCATGTTTGAACAACAATTCTTTATTTTGAAAATATGGAATATCATTGAATGTTTGAGAATTCTCAATTCCACATCCTCCTTTAATCCATGTTGATGACACATCTTTGTCGATAATGTGTCATATTCCATGACCCGGTTCAATAAAAGATTTTTCATCAATTAATTAGCTCAACTCTAATTTGTGAATTAATAACCAACTGAGAGAGGAAAAAATATTTAAATAAAATAATAGAGATATGTTGAGTTTCATGTCATCAGAAGTAGTCACACCATTGGGTACATTAGCCATACCCGTGCATGCTAATCAATTTTATCTACAAACATAAAATTAAACATTAATGAAAATTCATGATCACCTTCACCACCCCCATGCCATGTCTCAGGGTTAGCCTTTGAATTTTGAGAGTAAGAGATTAGTTGGTCTAGTGGGTGGAAGAGAAAAGAGAGAGAGGGAAAAAAATGAAGAAAAAGTGGATGGAGAAAAAAAATTCATGGATTAATAGAACTAAAATTTGAATTACAATTGAAATTAAATTAAGAAAAAACAAAAGGGGAAATAAAATAAAAATAAAAAATAAGGGGGGAAGAGTGGAGTAGCAGTAGCCCATGCCCCGGTGGGATCCCTCCATGTCTTTGGGTGTCAAGATGATGATTTGGGAAGGAGGTGAGGGTGTCCTTTTATAGGAATAATTCTATACATCGAAGGTATGTATGTTGTTGGACCATTAAATGGAAGATTCACACAAAGAACCATTCATAAATGTTGTTCATAAATGTGTTAGTCATTCACCCTCCAATTTTCATCTCATGTGGATAGTATATGAATGAGTTATTAATTTTTCATTGAAGGTTTCTTTTTCTGGACATAGGTTTCAAGAAGCTTCCTTAAAAAATATAACATCCAATGGAAATATTAATGACTTCTAAACTCTAAAAAATTTGTTTTAGAGCCACACTTATGTGTCCAAGTGCTATAAACGGAAAAATATAATCAATTAATGTTATGTATGAAGTGATATGGTTTTGTTATAGTGTTGGTGTCCACTCTGTCTGCCCAGAAAAGTCTTCAACTTCATTAATTTTTAAGGCCTCTAGATGGATGAATAAGCGTATGGTCCAGAAGACAATATTGAATTAAATAAAATAATTATTCCGAAAAAAATAATATCCACCCAATTTCGAATTATATATTAAAATTAATAACCAAAATACCCTTGTGGTAAAAATATGTTAAAAATCTAAAATTAATCACTTTTCACAATTTTTATCATATTCATTATATAATCCAAATTGCCCAATATATTAATAAAACAATAAAAAATAACAGTTTTATCATTTAATATCATTAAAAAATCCACATTATTTGATTATAAATATGCACATATATTCTCTCGGTCAATGATTGTTTTTTTGAATATTAATTTAATTAGTTTATTATTTTGGATGCAGAATATAAATAGTTTTGATTCATGTGAGTTTCAAATAATGTTTTCATATAACACCCCCATGCAATTATTTGTGTATTTAACTTATAATTCTAAATAAATCATTTAAACGTATTTCACTATTAACAAAAATTAATCAATTTTAAAAAACTAAAAAAATTCCTCCTAAACATTTTTAGAAATGTAGATTCTAAAAATGAAAACCATTTTTGGAAAAAAAAATTATAAATATGAGAAATTCAGTATATAAATTAAATCCATATTTATTTGAAAAAAATACCAAATTTAATATTATGATGAGATTTTTGACCATTTAAAAAATAAATTATTGTCTCATATAATTATACTATCAGTATAATGAATCATAATATTATTTTATAAAAACATTTGATGAAAATAAGATTTATTTTAAAATATTATATTTTTCAGAAAAATTAAAATAAAACATATATGGTTTTCAAAAATATAAAAACATTATCAAATTTAAAACATTTATTTACTACTATCATGATATAAATATATCATATTCACATTTTATAAGGTTTATAAATTATATTTTATAATTCATTATGTGAGGTCACTATTATAACAATTAGGTTTCAATTCCTAAGAGTAAAATTAATATTTCACAAGTTAGATTCCAATGGATAGATTTATGTTACAAAAGTCAAATTTATAATGTTCATATGGGTTCCATAATTTATATAAATACATCATATTTTAATTATTTTTAATCCAATTCAATTTTATATTCAAATTGTACATATTTTTTTTTTCAAAATTAATAATACATTAATAATATTATTCTTTAGTTCTAAACTTTTATTCAGAAGTGCACTTTTTTTGGTGGATCAAGCATATACAAATTTTCTAATTTTAGAAATCATATTTTATATTTTTATACCATTTTAATATTTTAAATTCTTATGACTACATTTAATTTATATATTTAATGTAAAAATTATAATAATAACATATTTTTTGAATCTACCATGTGATACAAGTGATTTATATAATACTACTATACTAAGTATAACATAATTATATAATCAATGGAAAATTCCATTTATAAAATAATGGGACATTAAACTCTCCCACTTTTAAGAAATTTCATCTTTGAAATTTAATTTTAAATACTATGGTGAAAATATGTGAGGGTAATTCGGATTCATGGCTTTATCAATATCAAATGTCACCTTCTTATACTTATAGTTTTCCAAAGTACTTTTTTCTAGGAGAGGTATCTTGTTGAATAAAAAATTTCTTAAAGTCCAAGATCTACATTGAATGATCCTCATAAGAGAGAATATTTTCTAGATATACCACATCTAAATTCAATATATTCAAGGGATTCTGAAAATAATTTATCAAAAGGAATATATGTTGAATATGTCATGTACATGATATATCTTTTTTGGGAGTTGTAGCTGATAATCCCACTATAATATTGTAATTAAGAATCTCAACAGGGTCGATGTACATAGGAATTATATTTACCTTCTTCCAAAATCATATGAATCTATTACATGGAGATATGTGGTGGAATATAATATCTCCAAACTCAAAATATTTATCTCATTAATTATTGTAAACATAACTCTTTTTTCAATATTAGCATCCCTGATGTTTTGTTGAATGAAATTTAAATTTTATATCATTTACATGATCATTTATTGTCCCAAAATCTTGTGTTCACAATCTACATACCAATATATAACATTTCTACATATATCACCATAAAGGTATTTTTATAGATCCTTTTATATTATTGAGTGAAAGATATTATTTTATGAGAATATGACAAGAGAAAGATGTTTATCCCATCCTTCCTTAAAGTCCATCACAAATGCTATCAACATGTCTTCTATTATCGGTATAGTCTACTCAAATTGGACATCTATTTTTGTGTGATAATTCATACTGAAGTTCAAATTAGTGTTTATATAATCTTAGAGACTTTTCCATAACATGCAAGTAAATATCATATCTCTATCGAATATGATAGATAGTGGTGTTCCATGAAGCTTCACAACTTCACTAATGTATATCATTTCATGTTTATTATGTTAGAAGTCCTATTTAATATCAATGAAGTGGGAAAACATTATAAAATTTTCCACCAAAACCTATTTAGAATTACTTCCATAGGATTTTATTTTATTACCTGTGAAACAATAATATTGATTTTATCCCATTTTCATATGGGTATGGGTAATTGTTACTTCATACCCTTGGACTATTTTCTTTAATCATTCACCTTTTTAAATTCCAAGAACATTCATATATATTCTATGATCTCCTTCTTCATATTTTCTTACAAATAGTTATTTCATAGATCTCTATACATCTTCATGCTCCCTTGGTGTATAAAGAAGGTCAAGCTATATGAACCATTCCGCAAATATTTTTGAATATCATGATTTCATGGTAGACATAGCTATGACCGAAATATTATAACTTGTTCTTATTTAATTTTAACTGTGAGGATTTATATTTTCTTTAATCTTCTACATTCTACTGCATTTCCTAATAATATATTGGAAAATCATTTTTCTTCTCTAGAAGGGACTTTTCATAAATCATTTGAGAAAGGAATGATGATGTTGCTTCCATTATGATTATGATTTCTATAATATTCATGTATTATATTATCATATATACCCAAATTATCATCATTAATAAGGTTGTTGAGCATTTATTCTAAGAGATTCTATCACTTTATTTTCATTCATAGAATGGTAGTTGATTTAATATACATAGTCCCAAATCATCTATATCCATTTTTATTAGTATATATTAAGATAATTCATTGTGAATAAATATTTGAGGCTCTGTCGATACAAATAGGTTTCAAAATTCTCTCTCTATATATATAAAATCCAAATATTCAATGTGAATATTACTACCAAATCAAGATCATGTACTAGATAATACTTCTAAAAAAATTTCAACAACCTTGAGGCATATGTTACAATTTATCATTTTATATTAGTACACATCCGAAGCCCATTTTTTAAGCATCATTGTATACCATGAAGAGTTCCTAACTTGTAGGTAGTGTATGTATTGGTGTAGTGAAGAACATCAATATATCTTCACAATAGTTGGTCTAGAAAAAAATTACCACTTTCAAGTTATGCTATGTTAGTAGGTCTAAAAATAATGATATGGTTCTCTAAAATCATATATAATGTGTATCTATTCCATGTAACTCCTCCAATGGCCCAAAGGCCTTAATTATTTATTAGTTTTTTATAATACACCTTTCAAGGGGTGAGGTGGAACCCATACAAGGCCCACAGGCATAAGTATTACATGGACTGTAGGCATAAGTATCTATTCCATGTAAGCTATAGATCTCTATCATAGATGTTGGCCTAGGATAAAACTCAATAACCCTTATTTTAAAAGGGTCCACATATATCCCTTTACTGGTGATAACATGATACTTTCTATATCAATAACTCACTTTTACTATAATTTTCATATAACATCCCATTTCAGAAAGCCTTTATCATAATATTCAAATTATCCTTATGTCTCTCCTTAATATTGGTTTATATAAGAATATAATTTATAAATACTACCAAACTTTTTTAAGGTAATATACACTAAAGAATATATTACTTATGTCCCTGAATACTGATGGAGAATTAGTGAGTCCAAATGGAATCACTATGAAATCACAGTGTCCATACCTTGTTTTAAATGCTATCTTTGGAATATTTTTCTTCTTAATCATTAATTGGTTACATGTCGACCAAAGGCCAACCATATAAAACTACTGATCCCCATTTAGTTAATTAAATAGTTAATCAATCAATGGTAGGGAATAATTATTCTTTATCATTAGTTTTTTTAGTTTCTGATAAACCACACACAAGAATATTGACCCATCCTTCCTCTTGACAAAGAGGACCAGTGCACCACATGGTAAAGATCTTAGGCTTATAAAATCATTTTAGATAGTCCCTTTAAAATAATTGAGTTTTTCCAACTAAATGGTGGCCATTGTATACATGGTCTTGGTTTTGGGTAGATATCTAGGTGTAATTTAATTGAGAACTCAACCTCTTATTTAAGATGATTTCTAGGAATCTATTCTGGGAATGTATCAGTATAATCCCTCAAAATGGGCATGTCACTAAGCGTGATTACCTTTTTTGTATCAATAAGTTGAGCTATCTATTATTTCTCATAAGGAAATAATATAAATACTTCAAATTAATATTCCAAATGATATTCCTCTCCCATCACACATGTGCAGTATTATTATATGACTTAGGATTTGAAGAGTAATTTCACTCTCATGATAGTTAATTTTGATTTTATTTAAGGAAAACCAACCCATGCCCACTATATCATCAAATTAAGTTAAAGGAAGAATTAATAGTCTTATTAGGTGGTTCTAACTATAATACTTTATTAAGAATGAGTTATATAATTGGATGCAATAATTTCACCATTTTCTATTCTCACAAATAACTTAAACCTCCATGTTTTATGGTGGTGTTTGGATTATTTTACTAAATGTGCATGATATAAAATAATGATTAGAACCAGAATCAAAAAGTACAGTCACTATTCTTGAATGAATAAAAGACTAAAAATTCAATATAATCGTTTCCAGATCCACCTCCGAAGTAATGATAATATATTCTAATCCTTGCTCTCTTGGTCTTTGAGGCTGCTGTTATGAATTTTCCCCAAATACCCTTCTCTTAGGAAATTATATTTCATAATTCTTATGTTACTTGTAGTTGAACAGTATACCGAAATTTGGGTGTTGATATGAAAATTATTTTATTCCCTAAAATTATTGGGTTTCTTTATCTCTCTTTGGAATTTATTGTCCAGATGCCCCTCATTTCAACTTTTGAAATATCTCTCGGTTCCCTTGAGATAGTTTTTGGGATACTTCTTCCCATATTTTGGACACATGGGAATTTTTTTTCTTTACTCCCGGATATTTATATATTTTCATTCCTAAATTAAGGTATATTTCATTATTTTCATCTCTATCCCCATGAAAACACTGAGAGACATCTAAATCCATCTCATCTTTAAGTGAATAAAATAAAATATATTTGTAGAATTCATGTTCATGAATTTTAAAAACATTTCACAGGATTTGCTTAAATCCACTTAATAAGTAGTAAACATTAAATTAATTGTTAATGAAAAATATGGAGGCATAAAATTCATGACTTTTGATGATTTTATCATACACCCTTGTAGAATCATATTTATTTTTTTAACATCCAAATAAATCCCCCTCAAATAGAGGATGGAGAGTTCATGGAAATTATTTTAGGAAAAATATTTTATTGAATCATTACCATTACATGGAATCAATTTAATATATGGAATTCATGTTCTTGATCAATATACACCACTGATAAGATTCCCCCTCTATGTGATAAATGTTCTTTATGACTTTATCTTCTTTCAGAGTAATAGAGGAAAATGAACATCTTCTCAATCGATTTATTCCATTGTTCCATTATGAGGGGATTAAAAGATCCACTAAATATTGGAGGCCATTATCACAAAACAGACTTGAACAAAAATTTTACTTTCTTATGAGAGGGATGTGGTTATATAAAACTCATGCTATAATTCATAACTTGAGTTAGTTGAGCTAGTACTTCCATGATGTTCTCATCTCCCACTCCCATCAAGTTGGAATATCATTCAGAAAATCATTATATTTCCTATTGTAACACCTTGAGATTTTGGGAAATATTTTTTGCAATGTAATATTAGGTAAATATTACATTACAAAAAATAAAAAATCATGCTTGGTTTATATGAAAACTAAATAAATATTTCATTTCACGCAACACTGTGTTAACTTGCATTACACATGACACCGAATTTTAACAAAACAATGATATATTACTAATATTATTCAAATGTGATTATTGTATCCTAGCTCTAGAAAATTGAAATATGAATATGAATAAATAATTATATAAATATTATATATAATTTCTTTATGTATATCTAAATATTTGATAAAAATATACTAAATTTTTAAAAGAGACTCTATATGTTTAAAAAATATAATTTTCTCAAAAAATGATTTTCCTTTATTTTTCTGAAAATTAATAAAATAAAATTTATACAATTTTGTAATAAAATTTTATATAATAAACATAATTTTTGAAATCATAGTATAAATATTATCTTATGGGTATTTTTCTTAAAATTTTCATTTTTTTGATGAATTGTTAAAAATAATAAATTCTAATGGAAATATTCATTTTCATTTAAATAATTTATAAAGATAAGTTATATTTTAAATTATTTTAAATGTAAAATTAGTTCAATTTTATATCAATTAATACAATTTATGACATTAGAATAATTTAAATAGTTAAATTACATATAAATACATTATATTATTTTTAACATTTTCACTTTAAAAAACTAACTTTCTCATCACATATACATGATTAGTTTTATATTAAAAATCTCAAATTAATAGAATTGTATTCATTGAAATGTAATCCCAATTTGAAACTATATTAATTTACTATTTCTAATAAGTTCAAATTAATTTTTGACCAATGTGAATAGGGAAAATATAAAAAATTAATTACCGTGGTTATGGTAAAAATGCTTTTAGTAGGGGCTAAACTAAGAAAAAAACTATACAAATGAAATACTAAGTTGTCCAATACCCATTTTATGGATATATTTTGTCCCTTTCAACATTAATTCAGATTTTTATGCGTTTTTGGGACACTTATCAATGAAGGTGACCTATATAATAAGTTATGTAAAGAAAAAGATAAAAAATGATGTTCTTACTTCTAATATTTATAAATCGTTAAGATATGGTAAAAAAACATATGTTATGTTATATATATACATAATTCAAAGGATAAATTATTTTTTGTTGTAAAATAATTTACATTTATTTTTTAGAGATTAAATGATTACTCAAAATTCTTATGAAACTCTAACTCTGTAATTATTTAGTTAATTAAAATTATAATAACTAATATTAAAAATATAAAAAAGGAATTAAATTGAATTAATTATTGTCTACCATTATTTTTTGATTCATATATCATGATAATCATGCGTTAACAAAATATATTATAATTCCATTATTGTATTGATATATTTAAATTCAAATTAAATGAATAATGTCAAATTTAACATTAATGTTATTTTATAATGTTTTTTATAATGTTATTTTATTAAATGATTTAAAATTAGTAAAAAAATCATATATTATGTAATATTGTTTTCAAATGTTAATAAACGTAATATATAGTTTATTTAGGTACCAATATATCTATAATAATTACTATAATGACTCTTAATTAGTAAAAACATGATTAGCACACTTAAGGTTAAAATAGTGTTTTTGCGTGTTAGATGGGCCTGTGTGAATATTAATTTTTAAGAAATATTATTTATATATTTTAAATTATATATAATATTTAGAATTAGTGGGTAAAAATTATATAATAATTCTATCTCAAATTTTTTTTAGTGGATAAATTAACAAGGTTAGAAAACTAGTTACCGTAGTGAAAAACCAAAATGGTAAAAATAGGGAAACATAGATGTTAAGGAATGAATGATTTAAAAAATACATTAAATTTTGTGTTATCGGTGTGTCTAAACCATATAATCCCTTTACACCATTAATTATTAGTTTGTTTTATCCAATTTAGGTAAGCTTGACCTCCCAATACTGAATACTTTGGAGCAGTTATAACAATTACACTCATTCTCAACTATAAAAGGAACCAACTCTCCCCACATCTCCACAACTATAAAGACTTTTGGGTATACCATGATCATCCCACATAACTTATTAAAATCTATCCAATTATACTGTAATATTTATTTGGTGTATAAATTCATCCTTTGAACGCTTTATTTCAAACCTTAAGAGGATACATGAAGAGGAGGTAATGCTCTTCAACGAGCATCTTTATTTTATTTATTTTTTTAACCCATTAAATTATTATTATTATTAAACCATTATTATATAAAAAAATCATTATTTTTAATATAATTATAATTTTTATGTGATGGTTATGACCTTGAAAAACACACACCTCCATCAAATGGGTTATGAAATCACCATTCATGTGTAAGAAAAACTACCATCCCACGAACCGATGTTATTCATTCTTCTATTACCACATTTCAAGGTTAGTAATAAAGTTTTAAATAATTTTTATACATGAAATTTATGATTTTATTATCATTATTTAATTCTTTTATCACATATAAATCAATTCTTTCTATTTTATGTTATAATGATAACGTCGTTCGTCTGTACGTCCAACTACCTCCTCGCGAAGCGATGTGATTTATTCATGCTTTACATAGAATGTATTAAGGATGGATTTAATAAAAAGATATGATATATATGACATAAAAAACTATGGGGAATATATATATTTATATATCACTTAATTTTGTTTCTTTCAATACAAAAAAATTTAAACAATATAAATGCGCACGTACGACCTACCGTTTCCATGAAGGGTGTACTTCATTTCCAAAAAATAAATTTTTTGTATTAATCATAATAAATATATAATAAATATATAATATAATTATATCATGGTTTAAAATATGAATATTATTGAATCATTATAAAATTAATATAATAAAAAATATAACATATCAAATCATGTATGAAAAACAAATCAGTTTTTAACTAAAACATAACTGTAACTTATAATTGTTAATAAGCATGTAATATAATGTCAAAAGAAAAAAATATATGGTATAAGATATATGAATATGTCTATATGATATATTCATTAAGAACTTATTTTTATTATAGTGTAAATTTTAATGAACATGATGGATGTCAAGACTTAAGGTAAGGGGATTTCAAGTCTAAATTCTATATATGTGAGACATATGCCATATTCAACTTTAATTTTTGTGTATGGTGTATAAATTTCCCAATAACGTGATATATCATGAATTCACCTCAGTTATTCATAATTAATGTTTCAGTTGATGTTATTATTTTATTACAATTACGATTCAAAAGTTACTCAAGTAGAAGAGTATTTTTGTTTCAATTTTTATTCTTTGAGACATATGTTATGTTATGAACCTATACTCTTTTTCAAGGTATATATACAAACAATATAACATGTAATATCATGAATTTATTTGTCCTCATGATATTCTAATCTCCATTTAATTTTATTCTTTCATGGAAATTATGTTTCGATAATACCTTAGTGCTATGAGTTTTATATTACAATCTCATAATTTATTGAGATTGTTAATGAATGTGTTCAAAATGATGTAATATAATAAAAAATATCTAGAGAACTAATGAATTATATTATCATTTGGTTATTCATGATATTTATATTAATAGAACCATTTTTTCACACATTCCTTCTTATGAAGATTGAGAAATTGTTTTTAAGAAAACCTGACTTCATTTCTCTCTCCAGTGTAAATTAGTTTTTGTCTAAAACCATGTTTTGTAAAAATGGTTTTATAATTTTTAAAAAATTATTTATTAAATAATTTTTGAAAATATAATTTCAAATGAATCATAATGTATTTTTCTAAAAACAATCCATTTTTATTTTACCAAAATTATGAAAATAATTTTTTTTAATATGTAGTACATAGATAGTGTTCCCCAATATTATGTATGTTTAATGATTTAAACATTCCCTTAAAAATTTTGAATGTTTTTTAAAAGAAAATTTTTCACTAATATTTAGAATTTTTTTATTTTCATTAAATGATTTCAAAAGTAAATGGTTTTAAAACTATTTTTTAGTTTATAAATTTTTTTTCAAAGAATATATGGTATTTTCATTAAGAAAATTTTAAATGATTTTTAATAATTATTTTATAAATTTTAAAGGTTATTTTTTTGAAAAGGATTTTAAAAATGATTTATGTCTTAAAAAATTTATTTTATTGAATGTATATTTTCCCTAAAAAATGTTATAAATGAATGATCACAATTATTTTCCTTCTTAGATTACATCTGTTGATGTTACATATGCCCTGTCAGGGATAAGATCCAATGATACCATTTTTATTATTTTCTGAATGGCTTATTTTGTGATGTAATGTGGTTTATCAAAACTATTTCTCTTCCACAAGATATACCATGATAAAATTTGTATGAATTATATTTCTTTTCTGGGGCTATTCTATTATTAAAATTATTATGAAACCTATCTATTTTCCAATGGTTATTATATGATGAGATCTTTATGGTATCCATTTATTTTTATGGTTAATGATATGATGAATGTTTATTATATTATGGTAAATATAAATAAAATAATCATTATGTGACTAGGGGGAGAAATATATCCCTATAGTTAATTGGGTAAACATTTTTCCAACTCATTAGATAGACATGTATTGAACAAGGGTGAACTTGTAACAATAAGACATGGATAAAATAGAGAGGAAACCCGATACTGTAAGGCATGAAAGTAATGAGGAGTGAAATCGACATAGTAAGCGAATTCATCCACTATGATAGACTTGAGAGTAGACAATGACAAATATAAAAATAATTTTCTATGATCATGCATGTAATAGAAATCTATGCCTTATTCCAATTTTATGATATCATGGCTCATGTTCATTGTTTATCTTATGATTCTGGTCTTATAAACTACCAATATTTATTCCTTTATTCCCAATTATTATATTTTATGTTCATTGTATTGTTTTCAAATTTTATTCTCAGGTTATCATAACCTTATGCTCATGTAATTCTAATATATATAACTTGTTTAGCATTACTTAGAATTTGATCTCACGCATTCTTTTTCCCTTTCACCAGGTTATAAACAAATTTTTTAAGTGTTATTACTAAATGAGATGATATTTTTGGGTAATATTGATTATCTTTCACCATATTAGAAGCTTGTGTTATTGGTCTCCAAATTCACTATACTATTATGGTCTTTAGGCATGATTTTTTAAAATACAATGAATATTCATCTCAAAAGATTTAATTTCCATGTATATGAAGCTTGGGTTTCTATAGTTTGTATCATAGGATAAGTCTACTTATCAATTGAAAACTAGGATGATAAAACCGTAGTTATATCCTTAAAGAAATGACTAATGATAATTATAAGGATAAGTTAAAGTATAGGAAAATGTCCTTGGGTTAATATATGAGGCGACAAATGATTTACTGATGAGAAGCTAAGTGGGATGATGACTTGAGAAAAGGATTTCATGATTAATCTTAATTAGTTCTCATGGAACATAATTAAAATATGGACCTTATCCAACTCTCAAAAATTAAAAAGTATATAATTAAATAGTTATCTAAGAGTTTGGGTAGTATAGACCATAGAGGAAAAAAGATTTAGTTTTCTATATGTCAAGACTATAGGAAGAAGCAATCCATAGAATGTTTCAGTGGTATGAGTACATGTTTTGAATATAGAAACAAAAGACACAAATCTATTAACTATAAGGGTAAAATGAAAATATTAGTTAACAAAATTGTTGAGAATATTAATATACCCAAGATATCATCAACGGTTGAATGCTCCAAATGTGGAATGTATGGGAATTATGAAAAACAATGTGTTAAAGGTAAATCAAATGAAGTGAATCAGCAAGGTTGTATGAGTTATGGCTTTACTACTAATGATGAAGATACTAAAAATGAAATATGAAATTAAATAGGTATTAAGGAATAAGATGAGGAAGCCTAGTTAATGGATTAAGGATGATGTAATTAAAGTTTTTATGTATTGGATTTCTGGAATTATGTTATATGAATATATATAAAGATTGTATAAAGAGTTTCATTTATATGATAAATGGAACTTATGGACTAGAAAATTTATTTAATTGAAAGGGGATATTTTTATTCAGGTAATAAAATCAAAAATATTCTCTAGATATTGAGATAATGTTGTTGGTATAAAGATATTTTGGATATTAATTAGTAAATTAGATGATACTAATTGCCTTGAAACTAATTAACAATTTATTGAAAAAGTGGTTTATGCTACCATTGATTGAGATTATAGAATTTTCAGATATAATGAATATATCCACATATCTATATTTTATGTAATGAATAAAGAAATTTTTATAATATGTTTTTTGGTACTTTAGTTTTTTACCAGGTTTCAAGAGAATACGTGATGAATGTTTTCACATGTTTGGTATGTGACAATCAAGATATACTTTATGTTATATATGGTATTATTATTTAGTATATTTTTATATATTTGTTAATATTATTTATATTTTTTATTTTTGGATGTTTCATAAGGATAACCCTTTATTAAATGGTTTATATTGAACTTTGAAGGAAATTTGATAGATTAGTGTATAATTTTATTCGTATTGGATAACTTATGATAAAAAATTTATTTTTTTGTTACAAATAGATATATAAGGAATGTATAATCATTATTTATAGATCTTATGATCCGTTAGTTCTTTAGAAATAATAAAGTCACCATAATTTCTTAGAGTAAGTGAAGAACTAGAAAATGAAAATTTCATAATAATAGGGCTAGATTGTGTTTATGAAATGTAATAAAATAATTTAATTATATATTCTTAAGAAAATTATCAAACTTTAAGAAAAGGATCATGAAATAAAATTCTGACATTTTGTCATATTTTTTATGATATTAATAGACTTTTTTACGCCTCTTTAGTTTATTTTTTTATGTCATTAACCTTCTCTAGATCACCCAAACTAGTATGATTAATGTTCTCTATCACTCTCCATCATTAAGTTCGTGTTAGTTTGTACTTTTAGGTCCAGTTTCTCACTTTCCACCTATGTTCTCTTATGGGGAAACATAATTATGAGTTACTTTTGGTAACCTATATGTGTATAAAATTATCTTTTATGGGAGGATTTATTATTCATTTTGATAATTTAGGTTACAATGAAATAATTTTAAATGGTAAAACCTTGATGATCGATATGAATTTAGTAAGAGGAATTCATTTTAAACGGGTATAATGTTACAACTCCATATTTTATCAAATATGTTTTTAAATGTAAATTTTTTTGAATATTTCATCACATGAAACATCAAGTTATGATTGATTTATATTAAACATAAAGACAAGTTTATGTTACACAAAATACTGGGTTAGCTTTCATTACACATGATACCGAGTTTTATCAAAACCTTGATATATTTTTAATATTATTCAAATGTGACCATTATAATATAGGTTATAAACATAGTAATGTTAATATTAATGACTAATTTTTAAATATTATGTATAATTTTATTATAAAATAAATCATATTTATAAAATTAAACTTAATTTTTAGAAGAGTTTTTATACGTTTTAAAAATAAAATTTTATCAAAAATGCTATCTTGTATTTTTTGGTAAACATTAGTAGAGTTATTATTTTTTAAATATTATAAAATTAATTTTAAAAAATAAATATAATTTTAAAAAAATAAATATAAAAAATATCTTAGAGTGAATATTTTTGATTTTTTTAAAAAAATTTCATTTTAGATGAATGTTTAAAAATATTAAAAAATAATTGAAAACAAAATTTATTTATATAATTTATAACTTATAATTTTATTTTAAATTAGTTTAAATTTAATTTTACTATAATTATATATCAATTAATTTAATTTAAGTCATTAGAATATTTTTCATATTGAAATTAGATATAAAAACATTATAAAATTTTTAACATTTCCACTTTTAAAAAACACTGAATATTATCACATCTCTGAGAATAATTTGAAATTAGAATTTAGAATTATATAAATTTAAATTAGAAAAATGGATTCTATATTTTCAATCATATTAAATTATAATGCCTAATAATTTCAACTAATTTTTTTTCCCAAAATGAATAATTAATATAGAAAACATTAATTACCACAGTTAAGGTAAAAATGGTTTTACTAGTGGTAGAATGCGTAATATAAGGGTTAAAATGATATAAAAAAATTTCCAACACTCATTGTATGGACATTGTTCTACAATTATGAAATTTTTATTTATTTTTTGGGGTTTGTGTGACACTTTTCCATGAAAGTGACATATATAATAAGTTAAGTAATGAAAAGGGAAAAAAATTACTTTTATTACCTATATTATATAAATTCTTAGGATAACGAAAATAGAAGCATATATTTTGTTGTAAATATACTTTTAAAGATAAATTAGTTTTTTTTATTCTAATAATTTATATTTATTTTTTTAGTTGAAATTATTACTTAAAATGCTTAAGAAATACAAACTCATTAATTATTTAGTTAATAAAAAAAATAAAAAAACCAATACAAAAAATATAGAAATTTATGTAAATTAAATGAATTATTTTCTTCCATTATTTTTGTAGATGAATATATCATGTTAAATATGTTCCATCATAAAAAATTATAATTCCATTATTTTATATATTTTTTTAAATTAAAATTAAATGAATAATTTTTAAAATTTTATTAATTTATTTTATTGTATATTATATTTTACTAAATAATATAAAATAAATAAAAAAACAGATTAATTCAAATTTTTTTAAATGTTAATAAATTTTATCTATGGTCCATTAAGGGACCAATTTGTAGAGACCTTTGTTTTTTTGGG
The DNA here is from genome assembly GCA_963277665.1 of Viscum album. Lineage (NCBI taxonomy): Eukaryota > Viridiplantae > Streptophyta > Magnoliopsida > Santalales > Viscaceae > Viscum > Viscum album. Next base: position 1,868,241,744 of record OY728147.1, read on the forward strand.
TTTTGGAATTGGAGCATAAATTTGTATTTGTTCATTTGGGGGCTCATTAGGTGTAAAAAAGTAATTTTTACCTTAGAAGATGATCTTGGATAATTTTTCTAATCACTCTGTTTGTTAAATAATTTGTATTTTACCCTAAGACAAGTTTTTAGTGGAATTAGAATTTGTTCATGTTTTAGAAAAATACTTAATATTTAGTTAATTAAGTATCAAATTATTTTTGTGGGTTTCGATAAAGGTATATTTTGAACATAATTTCAGATTAAGTGGTTGAATTAATTGTTTAGTTATGAAAGGTGGGTTCTTCCTAGGTGAGTTATCAACTCTCTTCAGGTTACAAAACATGAATAACTATTAAATGGGTAATTAATTAATTAAATAAATAAATTTAATAAAATACCCCCCGATTTGGGTTCCTAAGCATGGAAGAAGAGGGAATGGTTCCTCCCTTATGTCTGATGGATGGATAGAGGTGGGAGAAGTATGTGATACTAAACATCATCCATGGCATAGATCATTGCCAAATCGAGGTGTAGCAGCTTCAAGGAGTAAATTTGGAACCAAAGCTACAATTTTTACACCAAGACCTAAGATGTGTTTTATTTTTATTCTCCAATACCTTTACATTCTTCATTTTTAAGTTTTAAATCCTTATTATGTCATCTATGGACCCTATGGGGTTCTATCTATGCTTAATCTAGGGGATTGTATTAGTATTTGATTCAGAAAACCCAACAACACAATGTGTGGTTTGATGAAAAAAAGAAATGTGTTCTTCTTATTTGGGGAAAATAGAGGAAGATGACTACATGATGTGTAGTCCAGAGGATACACTGTGTAGAATCACTCTGTGTGTTACCATGTACATTAACAGATGACCCATTTTGGGGGGATATGGCCATGTAGGGTATATGACAAGACCCGTGTGGGTGAAATGTCATGTTTGAGTACACAGATAGATAGGGGCACATGTCCAGGCCGTGTGAGGAATATGGGTATGTGGTCCGTGTATGGTACACACCATTTAGATGACATAAAATCAAAGTACCTAGGTTGTATATACCTTGTTCTGTTGGAGTACACGCCTGTGGGGCTATAATAGGAAACACCATGTGCTTGTCTATACACATCGTGTGGTGCTATTTGGTTTCCTATTTGGGGGTGGGGAGGTGTTGAGTGTTCTTTCCTAAGAAATAGAATGAATCTTTTGTGTATTCCATTCTGAGTGTTTTTTCTCATAGACCATGATTTTGGGATCCTTTACACTTATTGATTTTGTATGGATTGTATTTTGAAAAATAGTGGTTTAGAAGTGGTATTTCCTTGAGGTTTGGATTTAAAATCATCCTGTGGGTTTTGTTTTCAAGCTACGTGCCCCTGATGAGGGTTGCGAACTTAGTGTTTGGACTAGACATAGTGTCCCATGGAGTTTTTCTCGAGGATTATTTGATGGATCCTAAAATTTGGGATTGAGTAGTACCTCTGGGGATATCTTTGTTTTCCATCTGTATTGGGACCCGTTTCATGATATTAGAGAAGTTAATGTTTAGATCATGTGTTTGAAAATAAGGGTAGCTGGATCCACTGGGATTAGTTGACATCATTGTATGGTGGTTATGGTTGGGTTCCATTATGGTGTGGAGTTGAGTTTGAGGGACTCCAGAGGATGAATATAGTGGCTCAGTTTCTAGTAATTTTTTTTGGATTCTATGGTTAGATTTTGAGAATGACCACATGGCACGAATTTACTTTTGGATAACTTGTTTACATGTTTTTTATTGAGGATCAATTTAAGACCACTGAGCGACGATTGAGAATGTTTCTTATGATAGTTATCTACTAGAGAGTTTGGTTGTTACGAATTTTTGGGAGGTGAAAACTCCATAATAGTTATAGTTATTAGGATATCAGGAGGGATGAATATTTTTTACAAGTGGTCCGAGAGGGCCATGTATTGGTCCAATTTATAGGAAGAACCTGAGTTTGTGCATGTGCTTACATAGTTTGGAATGGGTATTTACTTGGGACCAAATGTGGTTTATGAACCAATTGGGCTGAGATGTTTATGACCAAGATGGACGTTTAAGCTTCCCTTGTTATATTTAGTTTTTGAGATTGAGACTTTGATTACACCCATGGGTTTGATGTGATATGGTTGGATTTCCATGTTTTAGAACCCAATTTATTAGTAAATCATGTGATGGTTGAAAGAGCTAGATAAAAAATCCATAGTTATGGTTTAAGATATCCAAAATTAGGATTGTTGGACATGAGGATCCGACCATGGTTAGTATAATATGAATTAGGGGTCAGACCAAGTCTCTAGGTAGAGATAGTGTACTTAGTTAGTTATGGTCCAGACTGATGATCTGGGGATTGATAGTATATCATCTAGATGGATGGTGGAATTATTTTCATCATCCATTTTTTGGGTGATGGACTATGGTTCTGGGCTCATTGTTTTATACTATTGAGTATAGTGGATGTGAAATCACATGTATGTGGTATAGTGTAAAAAAGAGGTTTTAAGCAAAAGAGGTGTACTGCGAGGATGTTGTTAGACTGAGGCTCTGGAAACTAATAACATATATCATTGTTAGAGTTCCATATTAATTCTATGGGAGATGATGTAATGCCATGTGGAATGGGATGTTGGACCGATGGTCCATCTACTTTGGCTTGGCCAGATTGATGTTTGGGGAACCACTAATTCTATGTATTGATGGTAACTTGATGGAGGTTCAAGGAACAACCATTAAGTTTTGATATGTTCCTGATATACACAATTTTCAGTATCAATATTTATGTCTTTTATTCATTGTTTATGTATTAGGTTGGTGCTCTAGGAATTATTGTTTTTGATTCCTGAGATAAAACGTCAGAATGACGTTCTATGATTTTTAGAACTTTTGTGTGTTAACTGGAGTATATGTGTCATGGTTCTACATATGAGATAATTTTGGGTCATGTGGAATCAATTGGGCATGACTTAGACTAGTATCTTGAATGATTATACTATCATAGGTTGTGTCTCCGGTTTGGCCATTACTTGTTTCATCTACCAGGAATATGTAGCCCGCAGGTCATTTCAGATGTACTATATTTGAGACATGCTATGTGAAACCCAAGTATTGACTGAATGAAGTATAGTTAATTGTGTTCTCCAACCTAATGATCAAAAATTGTTTTACTTTTTTGTTTCTATTAAATATTAGATAGACTGAGAAAATTTCATGTATGTAAACTTATAGTAGATGTTTATGGGTTTAACATTGTGGTTGGCAAAATGAGATTTTTTTCTCATCTTATATATGTTATCCTTGGTGTAAATTCATACCTATTTTATTATTTTAGGTTGATCATGGATGTATGATTGATCTGTTCGAGGGCCAGTATTGCATGGTTTAATAGAATTCTTATGTGGAGTCGACTAGTCAGGATGTATAATCATGATAGCGTACCAGAGACCAAATATGTGTTATGACCTATAGCTTATAGTAGGGTTTATTCCCTTTATTTTTCAGTTATATAGTTTTTATATGTGATCATCCCAGTTTGTGATCAATGTTTTTTGTATGGAAAAACTTTTCAAGAATTTACTATGTTTTACATTATTATAATATGTTTCAGTTTTAGTTTTTTTATTCTCACACATTCTCTGATGTGGATGATATTTCAATATTTACTTCTTATTGTGCACTCTAAAATAGGGGGATATTCTCCTCACATATCCACCTTAAACCCCGACAGTTTGTCGGTTACCTCTTGTGTATGAGGAGGTGTGCTTGAGGCCATGTGGGGAACCAGATTGTAGCACTAGTTTTACTGGAATCCAGTTCAGTATGTAATAATGTGGAATTAGAGGAGTTACTTTCATATTATATAACTATTTTCAGGTTTGATATAAATATGATATAGAAGTGTTTCAGAGCTTGTGATGGTTACTGGGATTATGCATCACAAGCACATAATTCGGTAGAAAATCTAGGTTACTAGGGGATAGGATTGGTGTTCTAGTTTTTTATATTTTTATTATATGTTATTTTCACTTCGATTGATGCACATGTTGTTTATATTTGATGGTTTATGATGCATTTTATGCTCTTGGAACACTGTCAATTGGATTGTGATTTCTTTTGAATTGTGGCATGCAGAGGTAAAAGGCGTCTCATGAATCATGATAAGCATGTTGGATCCATATGTTATAGGCCTTATGGTGAGTGATTTCATGGATTTATTTTTAATATAATGCAATGTAGATACATGGTGGGGAGATAAATGAGGAGGATGTGGTTCTTGTGTGTGGTCGGTGCAGTGATCTTGGGGTCAGTATGATATGTTTAGGATAGATGGACCACTTTTTTACTATTGATGTCTAGGATCAGTTACATTTCTTAGTCCTAAAAGAACCAATCTAATAGGAAAAATCTAAAAGTGTGAGGGCACCAAAGATATCAGAATTTGGTTGGTATATGATGGAATCATAATGTGACACCCTAGAAGATGGTTATATGACTTTTTTATGTCATATAAATATTAGACGGTATCATGTTTGATGTCTATTAGTTGTTTCCTTCCATTAATTTTCATATATTCTTGGTGGTTTGACCTAGTGAATTGATGTAGGTCTTGATCTGTAGAGATAGGTGTGAGAGACCAGTGGAATTATTGATGTGACTCATGTTTAGGGAGTGCGGGTTGTTTTGGATTTTAAGGTGAAATTTTAGGGGGTTATACTGAGTTATGAGTTATTTTTGGGAACTTGAGGTATATAAGGATGTTTGGACTACTAAAAATGAAACACGAAGGGTGATGTTTGGTTTGAGGTTTAGGATTCTTGGATGTATTTTGTTTCAGATGGTGTATATATGTGACAATGTTTCCACCATGAGGTTGGTTTCAATAGGTGAGGGTTAATTCATATGCCTATCCTGGGGAATGGTTGTGCAAGAATGTTGAGCATGGTGGATTTGGGTTGGATTGGGAGCACATGAAGTGATCAATTTTTTAGGGAATATGAGATGAGTTTTATGATAGGTGACTCATTGGAGTTAGAGAGATTTTTTAGTTGTGTTACACAAGGGTGTGTAATGTTTTTGGATTAATGTATCATTGAGATGCATCAAATGGTGATGTTCTATGTCATTTGGCTTATAGAGTCGACATTACAAGAGTGTACATCCAAGGTTATTGGGTTGGGTAGGAATCCCTGAGTAATCTGAGACCTATTAGGGTGTGATGAGAGGCTTGTAAGCAAGGTAACCCGAGGACCTTGGGATAGAACTGTGATGTTTTGTAAAGGAAGAGGGAGCCATGTTATTCATTGAAGACATCATAGAATAATCATTTCATTGATTTGATCATTCCCAATATATTAAAATCTTCTTGAGTATGATAAGAGTGAACCAGATTTATTGCATGACATATAGATGTTTACATGGATTGATAGGGGGTCTCCTAAGATGTTTCCCTCGTGGAGCATTTTGTGTGAAGTCTAATGGCGAAGAGAACACCATCTGTTTTCTATGAGTGTGGTCCCTGTGATATAATGGATATCTAAGAATACCATCAGTGTTGTCATTAAATAATGGGAATAATGGATATTTGATATTTCTTTTTGATGCTATGATGGGAGTGAGATGGCCATGTTTAGTTCCATGGTTTAGTTGTTTTTAGGGAATGGGACATATGAGATATATTAGGTTGTGAGGTGATAGTAAGAATACTCTTAAAGTGGCGATTACCAGATCAATTGTGGGGATGTAAAAAATCATGTAGGTAGTGTCTATGTTTAATGAAAACAACATTGAAAAGGTTGGTAGACTACTGAGGATGTATTTTGAATGGCACTCCCATGATGGGGAACATATTGGATCAAGATCAGTAGATGTGAGATGAGTTTTATAGTGGAGAGAAACCAGAGTTTGATGATGAGTTTTAAATGATGATGTTATTTATCAGAATTTACGGGTTTGGGTAGGCATTGTCCTACTGGTTTAATAATGGTTGAAAGTGGTGGCTTGGCCTTTGAGGGGTTTACACCCTCTCATTAGTGTTATAAAGAGAAAATCTGTTGAATTCTCCAAGTAGAACATGATGAGTTGCTCTTGAGTTGAAAAACAAAGAGGGTGGGGGTGTGTGGTTGGAATACCATGAAATATTTTCTAAGATGAGAAGGATTATGGTTGAGAGGTTATTGAGACACAAGTTTTACTATGATTTTGAATATTAGAAAAAAATGTAATTTTTTTCATTCGGGTTTTCATGAGGGTTAAAATGATCATTTTACCCTAGCAGATGATCATGGATAATTTTTTACCACCCAATTAGTCCTAGAATATGGATTTTACCCTAGGATAGGTGTTTAGTGGAATTTCAAGACATTCATGGTTTGGTGTAATATTTATTATTTTTTGAAGTAAATATTCATTTTTTGTGTAGTTTTGGTTGGTGATATATTTTGACTAAAATTTCATATTATAATTCTATATGTTCTATTATGTCTGGAAATGGAATTTTTCCCAGTAGTTTTATAAACTCATGTCAGGTTCTAGGTATCAGGATGAGTTTTAAATGGGTAATTAATTAAATAAATTTAATAAAACATCTACCTACCATTTGGGGTACTTATGCACAGTAGGAGAGACAGTGGATTCTACCTTTCACATGACGAATGGACTGGCAAGGGGGTGGGGGAAGAGGAGGAGGTTCCACTGAACTTTTTCCATGACCTTGATCAGGACTGAATTGAGGTACAATAACTTCCGGGAGTAGATTTGAGTTTCATGCCTCAATCTCCATGGATTATTCATTTTTTTGTTTTAAAATCTCTTAATTAAAGATAAGGATCACATGGGGGTTGATATATTATTATTTTTTTTTAAAATGGGAGTTCCAATATGTTTTTCGGGGTTTATGGTTTGGAAAACATAACAACACAATGCGTGGTTTCAAGAAAACATGTCGTTTGTTCTTCTTAATTGAAGAATGAGAGGATATTATGACTACACAGTGTTTAGTCTAGTGGAAATTCCATGTATCATCACATAATGTGTGGGTAATTACATGGCCAGATGATCCATGCAGGGGAAACATTTCTGTGTGTGGTACTTAGGCAGACCCAATCTTGGCTACAGATCATGTGTTAGTACACAACTAGACAAGGGTATTTGACAATTCTGTGTGAGGTAGATGGGTAGGTGACCCATGTAGGGCACATACTGTGTAGCTCAGTTACATTTTGTGTATTTGGGTTATACACACCATCTTTGATATGAGTATATAACCATGTGGGGATATAGGATGAAACACCATGTGATTGGGTATACACACTCCATGATTTTATTTTATTTCTCTTTTAGGTAGGAATTTAGTGTCTTGTGCCATAGAAATAAAATGGAACATATGAGTAGTCATTCTAAGAATTTTTTTATGTAGATCATAATGGTGGGATCCATTGGTCCTTTAAAGGTCACATGTATTGTGTTTTGAATCATGGTGGTTTGGTAAGAGGATTTCCTTGAGTTTTGGATTCAAAATCCAATAGTGGGATTGGGTTGCATGCTATGACTCCTTGGTGAGGGTTGTGATCTTGGTTATTGTCGTAGAATTAGTATTCCATGGTATTTTTCACAAGGTTCATTGGATGAATCCTAGAAGTTGGGAATGATTAATATCCCTGGGGAGATATTGGTTTATCCATGCATATCTGGACTAGTGGGTCTAGGTTAGAGAAGATAAAGGTTATATCCAATGTTTCAGGTTCAGGGTGGTTTGAGCCTTTGGGTTTGTTTAACATTATAGGATGTTGGTTATAGCTGGGGTCCCATGTGGTGTTGAGTTTAGTTTAAGGAATTCGTGTGGATTCTCATAGTTTCTATTTTCTAGTTATGTGTTTATTGAATGTCATGTTTGGATCTTGAGAATTTTAGCATGCTATAGGTTTTATTATGGATGCCTTGTTGGCATGGTGTTGATTGTGGATTGATTGGAGTCCACTAAGGTCCACTTTTGGATGTTTCTTATGACAGGGACTGGCCCATGATTTTGGTTGTTACAATGGTTTGGAAGTGTATTCCTCTACTTGAGTGTTATTTCAATGGATCGAATGAGGGATTCATTTATTTATGTGTGGTCCCAGAGGACTATGTATAAGTTTGATTGACACGATAACCCTAAGTGGGTGCTTTTTCTTATTTAGTTTAGTATGAGTGTTTCCTTGGGACCCAAGGTGTGGTATGAGACAACAAGGATTACATGTTGATAGATGATATGAACTTTTATCCATCCCTTATTACATTTAGTTCTTAGGGTCGAGACATGAATTACATCCATATGGTGGTTGTGATATGGTTGGGTTTCCACATTTTGAAACCTAGTTTATTAGAAAGTGATTCGATAGATTGGTTATCTAGTAAAATGGTAAAAAATTATGGTTACATATATCTGAAATATAGAATATTAAACATGGGAATATGATCATGGTAAGTATACTATTGATTAGTTGTTAGATCGAGGCTCTAGATGCTGATAGTTTACTTTGTTGGTTATATTCTAGAATGATGCTCTAGGGATGGATAATACACCAAATGGATCGATGGCGGACTAATGCTCCACATAAATAGTTTGAGTGATGGATCGAGGTTCTAGGTATATTTTTTTATACTATTGAGTATAGTGGATGTGCTGTCACATGCATGTGGTATGGTGCATATAAGGACCCGGCATTAAACATTACTTATTTTTGAATTAAATGAATAATTCACATTGAGGATCTTTTCAGGTTTAGAGTTTTAGTGAATTAAGACATAACTATTACATCTTAATGAATATAAATTAGACACTTCTACTCAGGTTCCACTTTTTTTCACACAAATAAAAACTCTTGAACAAAAGAGTCATGTCTAGTTCCTTGTTTTAGACAGCCTGACATTTCCTTGATCCCATCCTTGACCCTATTCAACTTTATGTCCTGTGAAAAAAATTTCAAAAAAACTTGGGATGAGCATAAAAAGCTATGTAAGGGTTATAAAAATATGGAATGAAAACATTAGTCCATGTATACATAAGAATCAATGAAATCATACATTACTCATAAAACATAAGTAATTTAACATACCTCATGAAATCATAAGATTTACGAATAACTCATAGAAATCATAAGACATAAAGGTAACTTGAGGCATTCATAACATTCTTACGTAGGGAGTAACCCTCAAGGTTACGTTTGGAATACCCATCACAGTATATTCCCTAAATCTCTTCGGAGAAACCTTAGCGTTTAACCCCTTCGCATTACCCAATGCATTGGAGAGCTATATCAGGCTCACCTGCCCTTAGTTTATCACAGAACCACACGTCTACATAAACAATGCCCAAGAACCATAACATAATCATATCACATAACTTAAGCATAACGGAAAGATAACATTCCCACATTTCAATAAACATATAACATTTTAAGATATTTAAATAATGAATCCATTCTAAAAACCATTTTCAAAACCATTTAAAACATTTAATACATAGATTTTTGAATCAAAGTGTCCCATACCACTTTGAAACTTTTAAAATTTTAAACCATTAATATCCATATAAATAAATCCTTAAAACCATTTTGAAAACATGGATATTAATGAGAAATATTTATAAGAATAAATCATTAAAACATTTAAAACGATATTTTAGTTAAAGGGTTTATAAAAAAATGAGAGACACTTGAATACAATAATTGAGGAATAACATTTAATCAGAACTTTATAATATCCTGAGAATAAAGGGATTCATGATATAATATTCTAAAGGACAGTATATACACCATATAAGAGTGAATTGGTGCATAACAACAATGAAGTCTCAATAGAAATGTAAAATCAGACGAAATCCCTTATAAAGAAGGTGTCCTTAAGTTAAGGATAAATCAATATCATAATTATGTGTGAGAAATATAAATACACCCAATATAACTGGATATTAAGTGTAAAAAAAATCAAAGGTAATTCACACATATTTAAAGCATGACATATTCAATAAATATATGTTGACCCCAAAGATATCGAAATTGGGTTAAAAAGTTCCCTTAGAAAAATTCGACAGCCTAACAACGTCACATTAAAATTCATAAAATTAGTTGATGAGAGATAAAATGGTATCTCATAACATGGAAATAAAATTTACATCATTAAGGATATAGAATAAAATATCCCAACATAAAAATATGTAAATTAAAATACATAACAAAATAAGTCTTTTAAAAAGAGGAGGTTGAAAGGTTCCCTTACCGATTTGGGCAACTTTTGAAACGTAGACCCCATGAAAGAAGGGTCATACAATGAAGATGTAACTACCAAAAAATTATAGTCTATTATACAAATAGTAAAATAATGGGTAGTACATACACCAAACAAAAGTAAATAGTTGCCAATGTAGCATGAATCTCACGTGAATAAAAAGTGAGATGAAAATCCCCTTATGAAAATTCGGCAACCTAATGGCGCCACATAAAACATCAAAAAATTGATTGATGAAATAAAATAGGGTCTCTCATCATATTAACATAAAATTTATAGATATAGGAATATAAAATAACATCCCCCAACATAAGAAAGAGGAGATTAAAGTAAGTTACATAAAAAATAGTACTTAAAAAGAAAGAGAGAGGTAGGATCCCTTACCTCAAGTCCGATTTGTCTTGTTCATTTATTTATATTCCTGAATAATAAACATTTTTCAATTTATAATTTCTTACGTTCCTCCTTTAAAGATTATTATTCAGTTCATATCACATATTATAATGTTATAATAATTGGTTAATAATGTGAGTTCATATCAGACGTTTTTGTCGAAGTTTGGTACATGAGTCAAAAATGAACTTGTTTGAAAATGATTGTCCATGTAGTTATAAGTAAATAATCTCCGGAATAGTATTAATTATTTAAATATCATATATATTCATTTTGTACTATTCCATAACATTTGTAGATAAAAATAAATGAAATGCACCGTTAATGGAGACGGTAGGCCGTACGTACGCATGAACGCTATTTTCATTTATTTGACATATTAATGGAATTAAAAATAATTTAGAGATATATATATTATAATTCCAGTATAATATATATGTTTTATAGGTAACATAAGTTCATTAATTTCATTCATTATACATTCCATGTATTGCATGAACGAGTCACATCACATGAGGGGGCGGTAGTCCACACTTCCTCGTATGAAATTATCACATTTTCCCAACATGCAAAGCATAAAGGTATATTTTAAATATAAAATATAGAGGAATTTTTAAAGCATAAATACCATATATATCATATATAAAATACAGTGACATAATAATGGGAACCATGAAAGGTGTTAATAGAAGATTGAACAATCATCGTTTCGTGAGGCAGTAATTCACCATCCACAGAAACAGTATGTTTTTTAACCATTAGATGGAGGTTTGTGTAATTGTAGCTCGAATAATTCACATTGAAAAATCTTAGTATATTGAAGATACTGTTTTTGTTACAAAAGAAGGTAACAAAAAGAGTTATGGGTTTGGAGAAGAAAAATAAAACAAAAGAACACAAGTGAAGACATTACCTTTAAATCAAGTAACTTCTATTGGTTTGAACCAAAAGGGTTTCTTCAAGAGCATTCTACCAAAGGTGAGTCTTCAATGATGAAGAGAGGGATGTGGAAAGATGAAATGGGCAGTGTTTGGCCAAGCCAAAGGCTTTATAGGTGTGGGTAAGGTGGTAGATGTGGGGGCCTTTTATAAGAGAAGAGGAGGGGCACTCATGGAATGTTATGAAATGTTATTTTATTATAAATTGATTTTCGGATATTAAAGGTCCAAAAAGGATATATTTCGAGAATAAGGTGATAAGTTTTCGATATCCACCCATACAATATGTTTTTTACAAGTGTAAGACTTATATTTCACCCTATCGTCTCATTTTATTTAAATCGTTCATTTATGAGGTTATCACTGTATCATCACGGTGTCATAAATAACATAATTTATTTAATGTCAAAAAATTATAAAAAAATATCATCAAGTAGGAAATATTTTTATCTTTCTAATTAATATTTATAGTAAAAAATATGACTTGTATTACCCCATGTAAAAATTGTTTTAGTAAAATAATACATGTTTGTGGCATTTTAATTTTAACTATAAATAAAAAGTTCTTAATGTCATTTTCCAACCAAAGTGGCTCCATGGGGTCCCCAAGTTGACCCATGGATTGTATTGGTCGTCCAGGACCCATAAAATAAGGGTAGGACATGTGTCAAGGTCATTTCATATTATTAAAACATTATCTTTACCTTAAATTACAGTAATTACCTCTAATCGTGATTAATAAAACTTCAAGGTTACTATTCGCAAAACAATTATTCTAATCTCATTGAACCACATATTACTTATTAATGACAACCATGTATGTCGGAATTTTGAAAATCAAATCACAGAAGTGGTAAAGTTTCATTTAAACGAAAAATCAGTTTCTTTAACTACAACTTAGTGGTTTCACTATTCATCAAAAATTGATGTTTTTTAGAAAAATACCAAAAATTCACCCTAAGATATATTTGATATTCTAAATTAAAAAATGATTTCTATTTTAAAAAATTAAAAATATATAAGTTTCATTAATTAATTTAATAATTCATTTCCGCTGTCAAAACAAATAACGTGTTTTTAAGAAACAATATCTATTAAAAGATTGACACAAGTTTAAGTCCAATTTCAAAGTGAAATTAATTCCAATGACCACCATTGGATTAAATGGTAAAAATATATTCTAAATAAACTTTAATCTAAATTACAAAGATAATATATCTATATAAATAAATCAGATTAAAAGGAGGTTTTGAATTAAAATGCAACATTTTCACTAAAAAATGATCTTTATCGGAAAAATAACAAAAATTTACACAAAGTAAATTTTGATGTCCAGAATAAAAAGAAGGATTTTATTTTGTCAAATACAACATATAGAATTTTCAAAAGTATATTTATAAAGGGTTCTCCATCAAAATGCGGTTAAACGACCTGTTGAAGAATATAAGAATATTTATGCTTAAAAATGGATTCATTTACATTTTAAGCCCCTAACATTTATTAGATAAATGTAAAAATATTTAACAAACATATGTAATCATTTTGTAGTTATATATATTCATTCTATCAATTACAATGGCTAGGAGTTATCTATTATAATATTATTATATTATTAGTGTGTAACGTATGATTTCAAAGAAACTCGTTGTTGCGTATTGGGTACGCCATCGAGCATAGCATTCCCTTGAAAGTAGAATTAACATTTTATTCACAAATATTGATAAACATTAGAATGTAATATTATTTATTTACCTAGGATGTTAAATCCTTCCCCCCTTTTGGGAATTGTGTCATCTCAATTTCAAAATTGGGCTTGTAAACTTTATTGAAAGTCCCACATTGGAACGAGATTCAGTAAAACTACCACTTTAAAAGAAAGGGAGGGAAGTACAAAGGTCACCCGAATTAACCCATACTAGGATTCCAAGTATGAAAATATGGATATGGGAGAGAAAACAAGGGGTCATGTTAGGATGGAGAGTTATAGTGAATATGTCTAAGAGAAAGTTAACCACAAGAAAATCACAAACTTGTGAGGGTTAAACAGTATTCGATTCCCCAGTAGGAAAAGTTAACAGACAACATTTTTGTTTTAAGTTACTCTTCATTGAGAAATTTATTTTTTAGCGTAACTAAATCATAATGAAACATACTTACTTGTCACGTAGACTTTCAACTTTTACTAGATTCCTTAATCAAACTCATATTTTCTCCAAAAGAAGAGTATTTAGGAAGACTAGTTCATATTAAGAGTACTGTAATCAACTTCTTGAGAACAACCTAATCCAAAAAAGAGAACTATATATTTCCCATGTCTTTAGATCTCAACCAAAACCAAACCAAAAATTTTAGTACAAGATCAGATAATACCCAAAAAGGATATTTTTTTGCAAAAAGAAAAACTACTCCTAATCTCCAAAATTTGTCAAACAAAATCCAAAGTTCAACAAAGACCATTTAATAAAAAATTTGACCATAAAATTCCTAAAAGTAAACCCAAATATTTTAAGGATTTAATCACATAGTCTCCCAAGGTACAAATTAACATTTATCTCCCAATAACATCAATTGCTCTTAAAGTCTCATACTGAAATGTAATTAACCTAATCACATATCCTCCATGATAGGTTAATAATTTTCATAGATAACCTAAAATAAACTTACTCTTGATTCATAAAATCACCTAACTAAAAAAATAATTAGTCAAACTAACCAGGGATTACACATAGTCTAGTGGTAGGAGATAAATACCTGGCGCACTTTGGTTGTGGGTTCGATTCCTGTAGCTTTGTCCGACACAACGGGTTGTCACACGGTCTGCGTGTTGTCCTTTCTACAAAACTATATAATTCTTAAAACATTCCTCAAAACGAGATAAAATCTTCAAAAATAACCATAACATAATTAAACCTCAGGTTTATCTCATGTTGTTCATATTCCATCATAACATATAATAACCTATAATTACCTCAAAATTAAGGATCATATAAAACATAATGGTTACCATTATAATTATTACCTGAAATTCCACATCAATTTGGTTCTCTCGTACATGATTCATTAGAGAACTCACCAAGGTTCAAGTGGTTGATCATGACTCCTGATAGATGGATTATAATAACCACACGATTTTTCATTGAATCCCCAATTTCATCCAGTCTCTTAATCATAGAACCACCATAGTTTCCTTCAAACCCATTGTCACTTTGGTGCCTGCTAGATCCATCCATTTACTAAAACCAGAAATGTCAGTGTGAGTATATCAACAAAATCATTATGTACTAAAGAGGAAGATAAACACTAAGATATACTTATCCAAGTTATCTCAAACTCATTCCATCTTTCAAAAATAACAATGACTCTATCTAATATAATAACCATTGTGGTTATACATAACTTGTCACTTAACACTCTAAACTCTAAAGTTATCTAAACCATCCTTTGATACCAACTATAAGGACCCGACCTTAAACATTACTTACTATTGAATTAAATGAATAATTCACATTGAGGATATTTTTAGGTTTAGAGTTT
This sequence comes from Viscum album, assembly GCA_963277665.1. Lineage (NCBI taxonomy): Eukaryota > Viridiplantae > Streptophyta > Magnoliopsida > Santalales > Viscaceae > Viscum > Viscum album. The sequence continues at coordinate 1,868,256,898 of OY728147.1, forward strand.
TAGGTTATTAGGACATAACTATTACATCTTAAAGATTACAAAGTAAACACATCTACTCAGCTTCTATTTTTTCACACAAATAAAAACTCTTGAACAAAAGAGTCATGTCTATTTCCTTTTTTAAGACTTCCGGACATTTCCTTGATCCCATCCTTGAACCCATTCAACTTTATGTCTTGTGAAAAAATTTCAAAAAAACTTTGGATGAGCATAAAAAGCTCAGTAAGGGTTATAAAAATATGGAAAGAAAACATTATTCCATGTATACATAAGAATAAATGAAATCATACTTTACTCATAAAACATAAGAAATTTAACATACCTCATAAAATCATAAGATTTAAGAATAACTGATAGAAATCATATTACATAAAGGTAACTTGAGGCATTAATAACATTCTTACGTAGGGAGTAACCCTCATGGTTACGTTTAGAATACCCATCACTGTATATTCCCTAAATCTCTTCGGAGAAACCTTAGCGTTTAACCCCTTCGCTTTACCCAATGCATTGGAGAGCTATATCGGGCTCAACTGCGCTTAGTTTATCACGGAACCACCCGTCTTCATAAACAATTTCCAAGAACCATAACATAATGATATCACCTAACATAAGCATAATAGAAAGATAACATTCCCACATTGAAATAACGATATAACATTTTAAGATATTGAAATAATGAATCCATTATAAAAACCATTTAAAACATTTAATAAAGAGATTTTTGAATCAAAGTGTCCCATACCACTTTGAAGATTTTAACATTTTTTAACATTAATATCCATATAAAAAAAATCCTTAAAACCATTTTGAAAACATGGATATTAATGAGAAATATTTATAAGAATAAATCATTAAAACATTTAAAACGATATTTTAGGTAAAGGGTTTTTTAACAAAATTAGAGACACTTGAATACAATAATTGAGGAATAACATTTAATCAGAACTTTATAATATCATGAGAATAAAGAGATTCATGATATAATATTCTAAAGGACAATATATACACCATATAAGAGTGAATTGGTGCATAACAACAATGAAGTCTCAATAGAAATGTATAATGAGATGAAATCCCATATAAAGAAGTTATCCTTAAATTAAGGATAAATCAATCTCATAATTATGTGTAAGAAATATAAATACACCCAATATAACTGGATATTATGTGTAAAAAAAATCAAAGTTCATTCACAATTATTCAAAGGATTTTATACTCAATAACTACATGTTGAACCCAAAGATATCGAAATTGGGTTAAAAAGTTCCCTTGGTAAAATTCGACAGCCTAACGACGTCACTTTAAAATTCATAAAATTAGTTGATGAGAGATAAAATGGTATCTCATCAAATGGGAATAAAATTTACATCAATAAGGATATATAATAACATATCCCAACATAAAAATATGTAAATTAAAAGACATAACAAAATAAGTCTTTTAAAAAGAGGAGGGTGAAAGGATCCATTACCGATTTGGGAAACTTTTGAAACGTACACCCCATGAAAGAAGGGTCATACAATGAAGATGTAACTGCCCAAAAATGAGAGTATATTATACAAATAGTAAACTAATGGGCAGTACATACACCAAACAAAAGAAAATAGTGGCCAATATAGCATGAATCTCACGGGAATAAAATGTGAGATGAAAATCCCCTTATGAAAATTTGGCAGCCTAATTGCACCACATAAAACTTAAAAAAAAGGTTTGATGAGAGAAAATAGGGTCTATAATCATATTAAAATAAAATTTAAAAAAATAGGAATATAAAATAACATCCCCAAACATAAGAAATATGAGATTAATGTATGTTACAAAAAAAGAGTACTTAAAAAGAAAGAGAGAGGTATGATCCCTTACCTCAAGTCCGACTTGTCTCGTTCGTTTCTTTATATTCCTGAATAATAAACTTTTGTCCATTTATAATTGCTTAAGTTCATACATTAAATATTATTATTCAGTTAATATCACATATTATAATGTTATAATAATTGGTTAATAATGTGAGTTCATATCAGACGTTTTTTTTCGAAGTTTGGTACATGAGTCAAAAATGAACTTGTTTGAAAATGATTGTCCATGTAGTTATAAGTAAATAATCTCCAGAATAGTATTAATGATTTAAATATAATACATATTCATTTTATACTATTCCATAACATTTGGAGATAAAAATAAATGAAATGCACCGTTCATGGAGACTGTGGGCCGTACGTACGCATGAACGCTATTTTCATTTCTTTGACATATTAATGGAATTAAAAATAATTGATAGATATATATATTATAATTAAAGTATAATATATATATTTTATAGGTAACATAAGTTCATTAATTTCATTCTCTATACATTCCATGTATTTCATGAACGAGTCACATCACATTAGGGGGTGGTAGTCCACATCTCCTCGTATGAAATTATCGCATTTTTACAACATGAAAAGCATAAAGCTATGTTTTAAATATAAAATAAAGAAGAATTTAGAAAACATAAATAACATATATATCATATATAAAATAAATTGAAATCATAATGGCCACAATGAAAGGTGTTAAGAGAAGATTGAACAATCAACGTTTCGTGAGGCAGTAATTCGCCATCCACAGAAACAATATGTTCTTTAACCATTAGACGGAGGTGTGTGTAATTATAGCTCGAATCCTTCAAATAAAAAAATCCTAGTATATTTAAGATACTGTTTTTTTACAAAATAAAGGAAGAAAAAGATTTTAGGGGTTTGGAGAAGCAAAATAAAACAAAAGAACACAAGTGAAGACATTGCCTTTAAATCGGGTAACTCCTCTTGGTTTTAACCAAAATGGTTTCTTGAAGAGCATTCTTCCCAATGTGAGGCTTCAATGATGAAGAGAGGGATTTGGAGAGATAAAATGGGAAGGTTTTGGCCGATACAAAGGCTTGGGAGGTGTGGGTAAGGTGGTAGAGGTGGGGGCCTTTTATAAGAGAAGAGGAAGGGCACTCATGGAATCTTAAAAAATATTACTTTATTATAAAATGATTTGAGGATTTTAAAGGTCCCAAAAGTATATATTTAGAGGATAAGGTGATAAGGTTTCTAAATACACCCATCCAATAGGTCTTTGACAAGTGTAAGACTTATATTTTACCCTATCTTCTCATTTTATTTAAATCGTCCATTTATGAGGTAATCACTGCATCATCCCGGTGTCATAAATAAAATAATTTATCTAATGTATAAAATTATAAAAAAAATATCATGATGTAGGAAATATTTTTATATTTCTAATGAATATTTATAGTCAAAAATATTACTTTTATAGCCCCATGTAAAAATTGGTTTTGTAAAACAATACATGTTTGTGACATTTTAATTTTAACTTTAATTAAAAAGTTATTAATGTGATTTTCCAACCAAATTGGATCCTTGGGGTCCCCAAGATGACCCATGGATTTTCCTGGTCGACCATGACCCATACAATAATGGTAGGACATGTTTCACGGTCATTTCATATTATTATAACATTATCTTTAACTTAAATTACAATAATTACCTCTAATCACGATTAATAAAACTGAAAAGTTACTATTCACCAAAAAATTATTTTAATCTCATTGAACCACATTATACTTCCTAATGAAAACCATTTGTGTTGGATTTTTTAAAATAAAATCACAGAAGTGGTAAAGTTTCATTTAAATGAAAAATTAGTTTCTTTAACTTCAACTAAGTGGTTTCACTATTCATCAAAATTTGACGTTTTTCAAAAAAATACCAAAACTTCACCCTAAGATATATTTGATATTAAAATTTCAAAAATGATGCCTATTTTAATAAATTCAAAATATATATGTTCCATTAATTAATTTAATAATTCATTCCCACTGTCAAAACAAATAGCATGTTTTTAAAAAACAATAACTATTAAAAGATTGACACTAGTTTAAGTCCAATTTCAAAGTGAAATTAATTCCAATGACCACCATGGGATTAAATTGTAAAAATATATTCTAAATACACTTTAATATCAATTAAAAATATAATCTATCTATATAAATAAATCATATTAAAAGGATGTTTTGAATTAAAATGCAACATTTTCACTAAAAATGATCTTTATCAGAAAAATAACAAAAATTTAGACAAAGTAAATTTTGATGTCCAGATTCAAAATAAAGATTTTATTTTGTCAAATAAAATATATAAAATTGTCAAAATTATATTTAAAAAGGTTTCTCCATCAAAAGGCGGTTAATCAACCTTTTAATGAATATTAGAAGATTTATGCTTAAAATCGGATTCATTTGCATTTTAAGACTCAATCATTTATTAGATTAATGTAAAAGTATTTAACAAACATATGTAATCATTTTTTAGTTATTTATGTTCCTTCTCGCCATTACAACAGCTAGGGGTTAACTATTATAATATTATTATATTACTAGTGTGCAGCGTATGATTTTAAAGAAACTCGTTGTTGCGTATTGGGTACGCCTTCGAGCATAGCATTCCCTTTAAAGTAGTATTAACATTTTATTCACAAATATTTATAAAAATTAGAATATAATATTATTTATTTACCTAGGATGTTACGGTGCATGACATATTGTTCCAAGAATAGGAGGTATACTATGGAGATGGCGTTAGACTAAGGCTATTGACAACGATAGTATACTTCATGGTTAGAGTTCAAAACTCATGTTTTTGGTGATTATTTAATTCCATGAGGAAATGGATGTTTCACTAATTCTCTTTATCCATGGTTTGGTCCATAATGATTCTTTGGGAACTGCCGATGTTAAGTAAAAATGGTTGCTAGGCAGGGTTTTGGGAAGTACATTTTTTAGATGAGCTTTAGAGGCCTAAATATTAGTATCAGTACAAATGGTTTGAATTTATGTTTTATGTATTGGAATTATGCTCTTTTCATTATTGTTTATGATACATGATTTAGAAGTCAGATTGAGGGAATGGGCTTGGTATCACTTTTGTGTGGTAACTGGGATAGATGTGTCGAGGTTCCGAGTATGAGATAATGTTGGTTCTTGAGGATGTAGTTGGGTATAACATGGATTGGTATCCATAATGATAGAACTATAAAAGGATATGTCGTATTTTTGGTCATGTTTTGTTACATCTAACATGGATATGGATTCTATAGGTTATTTAGGATGCAAATACATTGAGACATTCTCAATGACACCCCGACATTAGCTGAAGTAGGTATGGTCGATTGAGGTATGATACCAATGGATCGATAGTTGTTTTATTTGTTTTGTTTTAGTTATGTACCTTCTATACTGATCACATTTCATGATAATTCACTCATGGTATTAGTTAAGAGGTTCACTGTTGGGGGGGGGGGGGCTACTGAGATTTTTTTTCTCACCCCATGTACATGAACCTTAATGCATAAGAAGAACTTGTGTATTCTTTCAGGTTGATAATGTATGCTTGATAGATATAGTTGAGGCCTAGTATTTCATGGTTTAAAGGGATTATAATGTGGATTAGAATAGTTTGGATAAATTATTATGAAAGGTAATGAGAGAATGGATATTTTTTAGGGACCAGATTTGGCAGTAGGGCTTATTGAATTTATTTTTCAGTTATATATTTTGTATATGTGATCAGCCCATTGGCTGATATTTTTTATATGAATGAAATGAGTGTTCATACCGTTATTTTATTTCATATTATTATAAAAAAAATTTAGTTTCATTTTATTTATTCTATAATATTATCTGATGTGTGTGATGGTTGGTTGTTTACTTCTAGTTGTGCACTTTGATATGGGGGGTATAGTCTCCTCACAGTTACACCTTAGACCCACACTACTTTTGGAAGCCACTAGTGTAGGAGGAGGTGTGATTTAGTCTAGGTGGATAAATATTCAAGAGAATTTGATTTAATGTCCTATGGTATAGGGCATTACACTATTGTTGTATTATAATGAATATATTTACCATCAATTAGTAAAAAATTGGTTATCATGTTTAAGGTTAAAGCCGTGTTTTTTCAGATTACATACATCTATGATAAAATTAATTTCCAAAACAACTAGGATTTAAATTTTATAAATTATATATATTATTTATAATTATTGGGGAAAATTATATAATATCTATCACTATCATTTAGGCTTAAAGATGAAATTAAAAAGGTTTGAAAACTATTTTTTGTACTGAAAAAACAAAAAATTTAAAAATAGTGAAACATAGAAGTTAATGAGTGAAATTTTTAAAACAAGTGTTTAATTATGTTTTGGAGGTGTATCTAGATCATATAATCACTTCACACATTTAATTATCATTTTTTGAGCCACTTATCGTATGATTAACCCCCAAATAGTGTTTTTTAAGTATGTAAAAGAATTCAAATGCTTAATTCTAAAATACACTCACTCTATAAACTTATTCAACCCACTAAATCCTTTTTCCCAAACCATGATCTACCAAAATTGAATCTTAACTCTATCAACATCATTATATAATACTTAGGTTTATCCCAAATATATTCTTTGAAAGATTTAGTGCAATCTTAAAGAGGATACCCAAAGATGTGGAAATATTCTGCAACGAGCTTCGCTGTTTTATTTCATTATCCACACTTATATTATTATTATACCATTATTATATAATAAAAAAATATATTAAATATAATTTTATTTTTGTATGTTAATATAATGACCTAAAAAATGCACACTTCTATTAAATGAGTTATGAAATCATTGTTCGTGTGCTTGTAAAACTACTGCCTTGTGAACCGATGTCATTCATTTTTCCATTACCACATTTCAATGTTTTGGATAAAAATGGAAATATTTTTTATATATGATATTTTTTAATCTATAATTTAAAATCACACATAACTTCATTCCTTCCATTTTTTTGGAATATGATAACATCGTTCATGTTTACGGCAGACTACCGCCTTGAAAAATGATGTGATTCGTTGACACATTACATGGAATGTATTAAGGATGAGTTTAATAAACCTATGTGATATATATGAAATAAAAATTATAAAATAATGATAATAAATAAATAAATAAATATATATATATATATATATATCATTTACATTTCATTATTTTAATATGATAAGAAAATAAAAACAATGTCCCTATGTACGTATGACCTACCATCTGCATAAATAGTACATTTTATATATTATCTCTAATTATTTAGATTAATAAAAATAAATATTTCATTAAAATATTTGATATATATTTCATTTTTATACACTATAGAGTTGATGAAATATTTATTTAAGGAAGAGGACCAAAATTATAAAAAATCAAATCATGTATGAAAAACAAAGAGTTTATTACCTGAAACGTAACATTAACATGGAATTGTTAACAAATGGGAAACATAAAGTGATAATAAAATCATATATTATTTGTTATATTGGAATATTTTTATATTATAGATAAATAATACACATATATTTATTATATGCTAATTTTTAATTAGTACTAAGGAAGTCAGTACTTAAGGGTAGGGGATTTCTATACTCACTTTTAATTCTCATAGACCTTTTTCATAATCACCACTTATTTCTTTTGTGCGGTGTATATAAGGCCATATGAAATTATATATAATTAATATAACTAATTTAATGATTATTAAGGTTACTATTAATGTTAATATTTTATGGTGATTATGATTCAAAACTTACTCAAGTTGTAAGGGATTTTTTTGTCTCAATTTTCATTCGTTGAGATGTATGATATTTATCCACCTATATTATTTAACAAGGTGTATATACAACCCCTTTTACGTATATTATCATGAATTTAGTAATATTAAATATATTTTTTTGTTTCATTTAATGTTATTACTTCACATGGATCTCTTTTCATGATTACCCATGTGGTACGAGTTTTATTTTACAATCTCATAGTTTATCAATGTTATTTATGACTACGTTTCCAATTATACAATATAATGATATGTATCTCAGGAAACTCATTAATGTTAGTATAAATTTCTTATTAAAGACATTTTATATTAATAATACAATTTTGACTCTTTTTTTCTATAGTAATTGTGAAATTGTTTTTAAGAATATTCATCTTAATTTTTATGATCGGTCAGAACTATGTTTTCTTCCAAAATGTTGGTTTCAAAGAATGTTTCCAAAAATGTTCTTAAACTTTTAAAAGTGATTTATGAAATAAATTTCAGAAAAAATTAAATATATTCTTCATTTTTCTTTCTAAAAAAATGGTTGTTTGGATTTTACTAAAAATGTGAAAAAATAATTGTTTTTTAACATGGAAAATATAAAATAAATTTCCCACTGTCATAACCACTAAATGATTTCACACATCACTTAAATATTTTCAATATTATTTTAAAATAAAATTCTTACTTATTATTTGAAAGAAATTAATATTTTAAATAAATGATTTCAAAATGAAATGGTTTTGAATATGTTTTTTGTTTTTTAAATATGTTTTTACAGACGAAAATATATTTTCCCCAATAAATTTTTTAAAATATTTATTGGATATTCCATTATATGTTTTCAATGTTATTTTAAAAGATAATGATTTTTAAAATGTTTTATGTTTAAATATTTCTTAATGAGAGGATATTTTTAATCACAAATTACTTATGTGATCATTCAAAATTGTTTTCCATGTAAGATTAAATCTGTTGATGTTACATATTCCCAACTTAGAATAAAATCCAATGATACCACTCTAATTAATTATCAGAACGGTTTATGTTTTGATGGAATTTGGTTTTTGAAAACCTTCTATCTTCAAGAAGATATACCATGATAAAATGATTATGAAACCTTATTTTTTCACAGGTTAAGATATGAAGAAAGGATTATGAAACCTATCCCTTTTCGAGAAGTTATTATATGATGAAATGTTTATGATACCCATTTAATTTTACGGGTTATGATATGTTGAATGTTTATGATCATCGGGAACACAATAATATTTTTTTCATTTTTTGATGGGTGGGACATATATCCCCATCCAATACATTGGGTAAAAATTTATATATCTCATGACATTGACATGGGTATAATAGCGAGTAAACCTAGTATAGAAATATAGGTTTGGAATAGAGAGTGAAATCATTATAGTATACATTGATGTATTGAGGAGTGAACTATGTTCGATAATGGACTTTTTCCCATATGATGGTCTTGGGAGTGAAAATTGACCAATATGCAAATTATTTTCTATGTTTATGTGTATTATAAACACCTATTTCTTATGTTAATGGTTTTTCTCATGAATCATGTTTGTTGACTGTATTATGATTAATATCTTATGATCTACCAATCATTATTATTTGATTCAAATATTATGATCATAAATATTAATTATATGATTTTAAAATGTTTTGATCATGTTCTCATACCCTTATGATCATGTTAGGCTTATATATCTCCATTTCTACATTTACTGAGCATATGAGATAACCCTTTATTTTTTTCTTTCCTTAGGTTATGAAGAAAGGTTTCTATGTTGGATTACTAAATTGTAAGATCATTGTCCGAAACATTAAATATCATTCACCAGATTAAGAGATTATTTTCAATGTTTCCAAATTCACTAAACTATTACGGTCCTCAGGAATATGTTTATAAAATTTAATGAATATTTATCTAAAATGATGTAGTATTCATGTATGAGAACACTGTTTCGCTATATCTATCACATTTTTTATTGGAACAGTTCCTCGAATTTCATACCATTAACAAAAATATTTCAAATAACAATATCGATGTGAATAAATAATGTAAAATTCATATAGAAATAGAAGCTATTAACATATAAGGAATAAATTATAAATGACATGTATATTCTAACATCTATGTTTCTAGGATTAAATCAATGGTATACATGGTAATATTCTTATTATGTTTTCTATCCTAAAAATATATTGAAGTCCTTCATAATGGATTTTATAGAGTTTGTGGATTTTCAAAATTATATCCCTTATGAGTTTCAATGTATATGTGCATCAAGAAATCCTTGTTCTGTTCTAGGATAAAATTGAATTAATATTAAATCCACCCATTTTAGATTATTATGCATAGGTGTAACTATGCTAGATCAACATAAAAATTTATTATCCATACATGGATTTAATTTCTTTGAAACCAGTCACTGTATACTACCTCAAAATTTTAGAATATTATCCTAAACTTAAACGTATCCCTTGGGTTATCACTAAATTGTTATAATCGTAATCCCAAAAAATTATTAGACCTTTCTAGGATACCAAAAATAAAGATTCTTTCCTTTTGAAACATATTATTTCATGATTTTTAACATAAATATCTAATAAATAAACACCATGGATTTAGAGGCCTAGCGTATTAGGTACATAAAGAAAACATGATACAAAAACAAAAAATCTTTATTTTAATCTCTATAATCATCTCATAAATCCCTTTGATCTTTTAAAACTACATATTATATCTTGGGGAATACATAAATAAAAGGGGTGAGTTACAAAGCTGATTAAGGGAGAATGCATGATAATAAAGAATATCATATGATTCAAAAGAAATAACATGAAATTATATAAGACAATCCTCATAGAAAATAATATGGGATAATAATATAAATAACATAGAATCATATGATCATATAGACATAATAATGTGGGAACAAAATAAATCACAACATAATCATAATTTAGGAGTAACTTCCTAGACCACATCACATGGTGGACAACGTCCCATAGTGGATTAGGTTCACTCTATAATCCTATACATATCTTCTCATGAGACCTAAAAATTACTCAATAAATTAGAGTTCTATTTCAAAAATCCCATCATTACATTTACATACATATGTATGGAACATAAGGAATAAAACATATGGTATAAACATATAGAACACCAATTGATTAAAATTGGTATCATTATCATATTTTATAGGATAATGTGCTAGAATATCATAATTTTTTCCATGAAATGAGAGATTAAAGTATTATTGGATGTTTATAGATGAAAAAGAAATATTTTATTAAAAAATTATTTCTAGGTGAAATGAATATGTAGAAAATAGTGGATAGGTAATATTAGAAATTTACATCTGAAGTAGGGTATTATTATAAAAGGTACAATCTCTTTAAAAAGGGAAAGATAAATTTAATTTACATAAAACTGAAAATAAAAAATAAATGATTTTTATATAATAAAAAAGTAAATTTTAGAAACTGACGATGGTTTAAAATGTTTGATGGAGTGGTACTTGAAATGGGGTAAGAGATATAGAATTTCACATTAAATGGGTTTTCCTAAGGGGAGGTTATTAAAGTTTTTTTGAATATTATATTAATTAGTTGATTATTTTTTCTAAATAATACATATAGTGTTGAATCTTTTGAATATATATTGTAAATGGTGCAGGTTATTTTTAAATAATATGTGTTTACCTCATCCATTATACTTTAAATATATTATTTAACTTATAAGTTTAAATACAATATTTTACCAAACATCACTATTCACAATGAAAAACTATTTTTAAAAAATAATAAAAATATACCACAACCATTTTTTAACATCTATATTCCAAAAATAAAATCCATTTTTAATTTTTTTCTAAAAATTATAAATTTAATCTTTTAATTAAATCGTTAAATATTTAAAAAGCACCAATTTAATTATTGTGATTAATTTTAGGACCCTCTAAAAAATTAGGTATGGTCTCATAAAAATAAATTATCATTATAATATATCATAATATTAATTTATAAACCTATTTTATACAGATAAAATTTATTTTTAAATTATTATTTTTGTTATAAAATAAAAATTAAAGATATATTGTTTTCAAAAATACAAAAACCATATTTTATCAAATTTTAAACAATAATTTTCTAGTACTATGAAATAAATTTGTCTAATTTTAATTTTATATGATTCTTAATTATTATTATACACTACCATAAGTGAGTATACTATTAAAATAGTCATGTTACTTTTTTTGATAGACAAATTTCTATTTCAAGAGGCGAATCCGACAGTTATATTACTGTTACAACTGTTTGATTTGTAATGGTCATTTGGGTTTCCTATTTATAATAAATACCTAATATTTCATTAATTCGTCATTATATCATTTTTTATATCATGATTAAATATATTTTAATTTTTAGTATGAATATATCATTACCAATATTATGCTTCGTTCCACCAGTATTGTTCATGTGTCTTGTTACTATAGCAGATCGAGTAGATCCATCTTTCCATATTTCTGTTATAATATATTTTATTTGTTTATCCTAGTTTACTATTTAAAATTATTATAAATAAATTTATTTTCAAATCTTATTTTTCAAATTAATATAAAAAAATTTATTTGGTTATATGATGTGTTGTATGTGCTTTATATAACATAACTTTACTAACTATGAATTAATTATATAATTATAGGGAGCATTCTATTAATAATATACATGGTTGTTACAAATATGGTTTTAATTTTTATTCTCTTTATATTCACAATAATGTTTTTAATGTAATTTATTCATTAATGTTTTAGAATATGTTTTGATTTTTTTCACTTCTATTTACCCTCTATGGTTTATGTTTCCTAAATTTATGTTTTTATTATTATTTACATTATATTATTATTTGATTTATTTTCTAAAATTATAGTTTTTATGATATATGATTTCTTAATTTCATGTTATTTGATGTTTTTAAAAGATAGTTGTTTTTCCATGGGTTCTTTATGACATGACGAATGTTTGATTTTAAAGTATCACACAAATGTATCAAATATGAAGTTGGTGGAATGTAAATTTCAATCCAATTAATTGGGAGAGTAAATATATTTACTAAGATAAAAATTTTATGAGAATAGGTTTTCAAGTAGCTAGGATCTCAAATGTTGAGTGTGATAGAATTTATCTCCACTCACAATTTCAAATGTAAACTAGTTAGCTGGAAGGTAGTTTAAAAAATGGTGAGTGTAATTGTGTTTATATATAATCACAGTTTTAGGAGTAAACTAGTTGGTGAGTTTCTTTGTTCAAAAAATTATAAATTTTATGTTTATTATTGTGAGACATTACATCCTATGTTCCATATACCTTGTTTTATGATTCATATTTTTTGAATCATCTTTCTCAAGTCTTTTGATTCACGTATTATCTTATGACAAGTAATATTCCATGAATTAAGATCTATGATTTATTAGGTATTTATTTTCTTATGTATCTTGAGTATACCCATATTATTATCTTTTTATCACATATAATATAATATTATTATGACATATTTTTACCATTTATATTGATACGAGCTTACCCATTTTCTTATGTTTACATTTCCCCAGGTTATGAAGAAAAGTAATATGTAACATGCATCTACAATGGTATCATATAAGAAGAGTTTATTGGATATATTAAAGACCAGTTATGTATTATGTCTTTTTTATTATTATAAAATTTCAAATGGTTGGTGGTTGCACCCAAATTTACCCTACAGGTATAAGCGGTCGATGTAGTACATGCAGGGGTCGAATCCACAGGGACCAAAGAAGTAACCTTGAGACACTGTGATTTGGTGGAGCCTGGGCTGTGAAGTGGCCAACTTTGGTTTTGATTTTGGATGGTTTTAAAAAACACTAAAAAAACTAACTAAATTAAATTCAATGAAAATGGGTTGATATTAGGATTAATCATGGGGTGGATTAAATGAATTTTACTTCTTTAGAAATTTTTTTTATTAATTCTTGATGAATCCTTTCTTCAAAAATAACACTACCTTCATCATTTTCTAGTCTAGTGCTTACTAAAAAAAATTACTAATCCGCTAGACACATAGAGAACAAAATTCAAGATCTCTCTATGTTATATGGTAATTTAGTACTTGAACTTATCTTGCTCAAACACAGTGAAGATGAAGAGTAGAAATAACTGAATAATGGAAGTCTTAAATCAATTAGCAAATTAACAACAATTTGTTAATAAAAAAACATTCAATCAAGACTTTTCATCCTCCTAAGATCAACCAATTAAAGGGTTAGCACTTAATTTATACTATTATCTCAATGGTGGGGGAAATATGGCTTACAAGAAATGGAATGAAGAAATTAAAACTGCGGAAATAACGAGCACTCCTCCGTGTGCGTGAATGAAATTCACACCTAGGCATGAACTAATTCACCACAACACAGATATATCACTGTTCTTTGTGATATTGAAGTTTTAATAAAATAAATGTAAAATATAGAAGAGAAATAAGTTTATTAATAACATAAATATACAAAAAAAACTTACATGGAAATGGAAAACATTAAAAAGGAACTTTGGAAGCATAACCCTACAATGAAACAAGCAACAAAAGATGATATGAAAAATATGATCTCTTTATTCCTTTCCACACCATATCCTTATATAAGCATATTAGGATCCTTAAGTCCACCCCCCAACAGTAAATTCACTCCCCCCAATAATTATGAGAGTCAAAAGGAGGGTGAAGAATCAAAAGTAAATTAACGTTACAAAGTTGACCACAATACCATCCAAATTCGTCCACCATTTTGAAGTGTGAATTTGTAATGTAATAATGCCGAATACACAGGGGTGGTAGTAGAGAAATATTCTTGACCATATGTACTCTATGAGATGTAAAAATCCCATGTAATTTGGCGTATCAGTTTGGATGTTATGGTCGAAATGGTGGGATGACTTTATGTGCATTCATGTCGGGCCCACCATTTAAATCTCAAATTAAAATCCCATTATCATCATCAAAACATCATAATTACCTCTGACCACAGTTGAATAAAATTATCCTCATATTTTTTTCTTTTTACGATAAAAATTTTAGCATCATTGGGCTTGTTTTTTGGGCCCCATAATTGTTTGATGGGCCTTAGGCCCGTTATGCTTTTTAAGAAAATTTTTGCATTCAGGCGCAAGAATCTCCATCATTCCTTGGAATTCATCCATCATACATAAAATATAGAATATTCCAAATATATTGATGAATCATATACCAAAATATAAAATTAAATTGATGAACAATGTAATTTTCACAAGCAATTTATTAAGTGGGCCCAAATTGACACTTTAAGCATGAATTTCACAATGATGGGAAATGAACTTCAATTTCTAAATTGGACTAAAATTGATTTTTATTCAATTTGAACCACATTAATATTAATATTTTAACAATGAATATTATCCACTTTTAGTGACTAATCACACCCCCAACTTGAGGTTTTCAAGTCCCGAGCAAAATATATTACAAATATGAAATTTGAATCCCCTTTTCCAAAAACATTTTAATACAAATTTCTCACCCAAAGACCTCATACCAAAAAAATTATGAAACCCATCAAAATAATTTAAAACAAGCTAGGTCCATAACCATATACCAAGCCCAAGCCCATTCATTTTCTCAAATTCATCATCACATTTTATCCAATTTCAATTAAGCATGATAAAGTGTTGTGCATCACAAAAGATATGGGGCCCAATTTATTGTTCAAGGGGAAAAAATGGAAGTGGTAGGTGGGAATCACATTAAACCTTAAAATGATTATCCAATTTTTTTTTGATTTTTAATTGTTTTATTATTATTTTTTTAACCACAATAGATATGAAAAGACAATCTCTGGGCAAGACAATTATAGAGTCATGATCCCCAAGTGATGGACGCCACACATATTGTCAATTCCATACACTACAATAGATATATAAAGCCTATCTCTATGAACTAAAACTATGGAGTCATGATCCCCATGTGCCGGATTCCACACATTTGTACAAAACATTTCCTTATGCGGTTATTATTTTTTTCAAATTTTTTTGTTTTATTGTTTTTTTGATACTCAAATTAAACTAAAAGTGACCCCAGAACACTATGCTATAATGAAAGGGACCCAAGAACTCAAATTTACACCCATGATCCAGTAGACGTGCATTGTGGAATTTTTACTAAGAGGATGAAAATGTAAAATTTTAAAAATCACATCGGACAACCGCACTTTCCCAAAACTATGCTCATAAAATTCTACTTGCATTAAAATCAGAATCAAGGCATGGAAAATTATTTGATATCCAATTTCAGAGTTTACAATATGTGTTATCAAGTTTAAAGTTAGTAGAATTTTTCATTCCATGCATGTTGTTATTAAAAAAATATCATTTTTAATTTCATCTCCCCCCAACATAGAATAACATTATCACCAGTTTTTAATGAAAAGAAAAGTTATAAGGGGGTAGGAGAGGAGTTCAAAGAGGAAATTGAAAATGATAAACATGGAACAAATTCACATGGTTTTTGAAGTTGAAGTTCATGATGCTCCAGGTTACTCCTTTGATCTCTTGGGGGATATAAACACCTCTTTGATTGAACATTTATCACCAAAATAGTTCATGAACCATACAAAGAAAAACAAATCAGATAAAATAAACAACACAAAAATTTATTTAAAACCATGTATCAACATGTTTATTGTTTTCCTTGTTTAAAAAAAAATCAAACTGATGATACATTGTCTTATTTATATTTTCTAGGTAAGGTATTACTCAGGGATCACACTGCGTGACACAGATGAATACGGGGATCCCCTTTTATACCCATCCTTACTCATAAAAGAAGAACATGTCAACAGTCTATGGTAATTAATTATATGTAAAGTAAAATGATTCAAAATTATTGGAAACATGAAAACCATGGGTTGCCTCCCATGCATCGCTTTTGTTTAGCGTCGTCAGCTCGACTTGAACCCCCCAACTTATCCAATTCCAACTTTAAAATTTTTAATGAATAAATATTTATCCACTTCAAGTTGATTGAGATTTATTGTTTTTAGAATCTTTTCCTTGTATAAATCCATGTTCTACAATAAATCTGAAGATACAAGGAATAACAGAAATGGTTGATCTAGTTGCATTTTTTATCTTGCCTATGACATCAAGGTTCAATATAATATTATTGCTTTCATGAGAAGAATGAATGACTAATGTATGGTCGTGGGTATCACCTATTATGTAATTCTTGTGTGGGGAAGGAAGGATAATGATTCTGAGTTTAGATCGATTTCAATTTCCTAATGAAGATCAACAATTTGAAAGAAATTCAGTTTCTTCTCCAAAAAATTTAGAAATAATTGGTTCCATTTGAAAATATGATTCATCCCCATAAGTGTCTAGTTGAATTTCAAGAGTGTTTATGGGATCAATTTTTGGTATTTCTTCCAATTTTTCAGTGATTAGTGTTTTTGAAAAATCATCAATAGAGAAATATTCAAGAATCTCCATCCACAATGCCAAATTTCCCTCTTGTGAATACAAAAAATCAGTTTCCTATTGATTTAAGCACCCATCAACAATTCCATTATTACCTTCAACTATCCCAAATCCAATGGTTTGTTCTTCAATAAATTCATTTGAGGTTTGTGTGAGACAAGATTCTTGTATTAGTGATGAGGAAGAGACAACTTGAGTGGGAATGGGTTCCACAACCTGAGTGGGAATTGTTTCCACAACCATTTCAATGCTTTTTAGTTCTAATCTTAAGGATAAAACCTTGGAAGTAATTCTCTCCATTTGCTGACACAATTTCTCAAGTAATGGATGTGGATAATTATGATCAAGTGGTTGAGATAGATGGTCTATTCCAGGAGGATAATTATGTTGTTGGAATTCCACAAGAGAATGTTCATATTGGCCTTTTTGGGATTGAAACTCGTTATAGGTTTTAATGTGTTGTGGATCATAAGAGTTAAAACATTATGCCTCAATATTTTGTTGATTTTCACACCAATATAAACTATAATGGTCATTTTACATCACAATTGGTGTGGGGAATTCAATTTAGGGTGGGATGCCCCATGTTTGGGTTTGTTCAAAATGGCCTTCCATGAAATGATATTGGGGGTGAGAAAAATATGAGTGTGGCTAAGTTAACTTAATAAGGTCCCCGACAATGACTCCAAAATTTTGGTTGCACCCAAATTTACCCTACAGATATAAGAAGTTGATGTAGTACATGTAGGGGTCAAATCGACAGGGACCAAAGAAGTAACCTTGAGATGCTTTGATTTGGTGGAGGATGGGATGTGAAGTGGCCAACATTGGTTTTGATTTTGGATGGTTTTAAAGAACACTAATAAAACAAAATGAAATCAATTAAATGAAAATGGGTTGATATTAGGATTATGATCAGGGTAGATTGAATGAATTTTACTACTTTAGACAATTTTGGTTTTATTAATTCTGGATGAATCCATTCTTGAAAAATAACACTACCTTCATAATTTTCTATTTTAGTGCTTACTAAACACAATTAACAATACCCTAGAAACTTAGAGATCCAAATTCATGATCTATACAACGTATATGGTCATTTAGTACTTGAATTTAGCTTGCTCAAACATATTGAATATGAAGAGTAGTTATAACTGAATAATGGAAGTCTTAAATCAATTATCCAATTAACAACAATGCGTTCATAAATTTACATTCAATATAGCCTTTGAATCCTCCTACAATCAACCCATTAAAGGGTTTTAACTCAATTTATTCTATTATATAAATGGTTGGAGAAAGGTGTCTTACAAGAATTGGATTGAAGAAATTAAAACTGCTGAAATAACGAGCACTCCTCCATGTGTGTGAATGAAATTCACACCTATGTGTGAACTGATTCACCACAACACAGATATATCACTAATCTTTGTGATAATGATTTTTCACTAAAAGATGAAAAACATAGTAGGGAAATAAGTTGAATAAGAATATAAAGATACAAAAAAACATACATGGAAATGGAAATAATTACAAAGGAACTTTTGAAACATAACCTTACAATGAAACATGCAACAAAAGATGATAAGAAAAATATGAGGTCCTTATTCCATTCACCACCAGATCCTTATATAGGAATATTAGGAGCCTTAGGTCCACCCCCAGCAATCAATTCACCCCCAAACAATTAAGATATTCAAAAGGAGGGTGAATAATCAAAAGGAAATTGAAGTTAAAAAGTTGACCACAAAACCATCCAGATTCGTCCACCATTTTGATATGTGAAATTTTAATTGATAAATGCCAAATCCGTAGGGGTCGATGAAGAGAAATATTCTCTAATATCTGTCCTCTATGAGCTGTAAAAATTTCAGGAAACTTTTCTCTTTAGTTTGGATGTTATGGTTGAAATGGTGGGATGATTTTATGTGCATTAATGTCGGGCCCACCATTTAAATCTAAACTTCAGATCCCTTTATCATCATGAAAACATTAGAATTAGCTTAGGCCACAGTTGAATAAAATGATCCTCATATATTTATAATTCTAATGTAAAAAGTATATCATCATTGGGTTTGGTTTTGGGGCCCCACATTTGTTTGATGGACCTTAGGCCCATTATGCTTTTTCCAGAAAATTTCTTCATTCAGGTGAAAGAATCTCCATCTTCCCTTGGGATTAATCCATCATACCTAAAAGATAAAATGTTCCAAATAAAGTGCTGAATCAAATGGAAGAATATCAAATTAAAATGATGAAAATTGTAATTTTCACAAGCAATTTATTGAGTGATCCCAAATTGAAACTTTAAGCATGAATTGCACAATGATGGAAAATGGAGTTCAATTTCTAAATTGGACTGAAATTGATGTTTATTAACTTTGAAACACATTAATATTAAGATATTAAAAATAAATATTAGCCACTTTTAGTGACTAATCACACCCCCATCTTTATTTTTTCTAGTCCCGAGAAAAATATATAACAAATATGAAATTCGAATCCCCTTTTCCAAAAAAATTTCAATACACATTTCTCACCCAAAGACCTCATACAAAAAAAACTTATAAAACCTATCAAAATAATTTAAAACAAGCTAGTTCCATAAGAATATCCCAAGCCCAAGCCCATTACTTTCTTCAAATGCATCGCCACATTTCATCCAATTTCAATTAAGCATGATAAAGTGTTTTGCATCACAAAAGATATGGGTCCCATTTTATTGTTCAAGCTGGAAATTGGAATATATAAGTGGGAATCTCATTAAACCTTAAGATTATTATCAATGTTTTTTATTTTTTTGTTTTTTTGTTTATTTTTTTAACCACAATAAATATGAAAAGACTAACTCGGGGAATGAAAACTATGGAGTCACAATCCCCAAGTGCCAGAATCCACACATATTGTCAATTCCATACACTAAAATAGATATATAAAGCCTAACTCTATGCAAGACAACTATGGAGTCACGATCCCCGAGTGTTGGATGCCACACATTTGGAAAAAAAATTGCTCTATGTGGTCATTATTTGTTTTTTCAATTTTTTTTGTTTTTTTTTGGATACTCAAATTAAACTAAATGTTACCCTAGAACCCTATGCCATAATGAAAGGGACCCAAGAACTCAAATTTACACCCATGATCCAGTAGAAATGCATTGTGACATTTTAACTAAGAGGATAAAAATGTAAACTTTGAAAAATCGCATCGGGCAACTGCACATTCCAAATACTATGATCATAAACTTAAACTTGCATTAAAATTAGAATCAAGGCATGCAAAATTATTTAATATCCAATTTTAGAGTTTTCAATGTGTGTTATCATGTTCAAAGTTAATGGAATATTTCTTTCCATGGATGTTTCTATTACAAAAATCATTTTTAATTTCATCTCCCCCTAACATGGAATAACATTGTCCCCAGTGTTTAAAGAAAAGAAAAGTTAGAAGGGGGTAGGAGGGGAGTTCAAAGAGGAAATTGAAAATGATAAACAAGGAAAAATTCACCTAGTTTTTGAAGTTGAAGTTCATGATGCCCCATATTACTCCATTGATCTCTCAAGGAATGTAGGCACCTCATTGATTGAACATATATCACAAAAATAGTTCCTGAACCATACAAGGAAAAAAAAGCAGACAAAACAAACAAAACAACAATTTATTTAAAACCAAGTATCAAAATTTTTATTGTTTTCCTTGTTTTCTATTTTTTTAATTTTAAAAATCAAATTGATGATACGTTTTCTTCTTTATATTTTCTAGGTAAGGTATTAATGAGGGATCACACCCCGTGATACAGATGAATACATCACTCCCCTTTATTACCCATCTTTACTCATAAAAGAAGAACAGGTAAAAATTCTTTGGTAATTTATTATATGTAAAAGAAAATGATTCAAAATGATTGGAAACATGAAAACCATGGGTTGCCTCCCATGCAGCACTTTTGTTTAATGTCGTTAGCTTGCCTTGAACCCCCCAACTTATCCAATTCCAACTTTCAAAATTTTAATGAATCCATCTTTATCCACTTCAACTTGATTGAGATTGATTGTTTTTTTATAATCTTTTCTTTATATAAATCCATGTTCTAAAATAAATATGAAGATACAAGGAATTTCAGAAATGGTTGATCTAGTTGAATTTTTTTTCTTTCATAAGACGTCAAGGTTCAATATTAAATTAATGCTTTCATGAGAAGAATGAATTACTAAATTATGGTCGTAGGTATCACCTATGATTGAATTTTTGTGTGGGGAAGTAAGGATAATGATTTTGAGTTCTGGTCGATTGCAATTTCATAATGAAGATTGGCAATTTGAATGAAAGTCAGTTTCTTCTCCAAAAAAATTAGAATGAAATGGTTCTGTTTTAAAATATGATTCATCCCCAAAAGTGACTACTTGAATTTCAAGAGTGTTAATGGGATCATTTTTTGGTATTTCTCCCAATTGTTCAATGATTGGGGTTTTTGAAAAATCATAAATAGAGAAATATTCAGGACTCTCCATCCATAATGTCAAATTTCCCTCTTGTGAATACAAAAATCAGTTTCCCCTTGATTTAAGAACCCATCAACAATTCCATGACTATCTTAAACTATCCCAAATCTAATGGTTGGTTCTTCAATAAACTCATGTGAGGTTTGTGGGAGACAAGATTCATTTTTCAGTGATGAGGAAAGGATAAACTGAGTGGGAATCGGTTCCACAACCATTTCAATGCTTTGCAGTTATACTCTTAAGGATGAAACTTCGGATTCAATTCTCTCCATTTGCTGACACAATTTCTCAATTAATGGTTGTGGATAATTATGATCAAGCAATAGAGACATATGGTCTATTACAGGAGGATAACTATGTTGATGAAATTCCATAGGAGAATGTTCAGATTGGCCTTGTTGGGATTCGAACTCGTTATAGGTTTGAATGATTTGTGGAGCATAAGAGTAAAAACAATGTGCCTCAATTTTTTTTTATTTTCCCAACAATATAAACTGGAATGGTCATTGTAAATCACAATTGGTATATGTAATTCAATGTAGGGATGGGTGACCCATGTTTGGGTTTGGTCAAAATGGCCTTCTATGAAATGATATTGGGGGTGAGATAAATATGTGTGTTTCTAAGTTAACTTAATAAGGTCCTCGGAAATGGTGCCAAAATTTTGGTTGTGCCAAAATTTACCCTACAGGTATAAGAGGTCGATGTAGAACATTTAGGGGTCAAATCCACAAGGGCCGAAGAGGTAACCTTGAGACGCTATGATTTGGTGGAGGATGGGCTGTGAAGTGGCCAACTTTGGTATTGATTTTGGATGGTTTTAAAGAAAACTAAAAAAACTAAGTGATTTAAATTCAATGAAAATGGGTTGATATTAGGACTATGTTCGGGGTGGATTGAATGAATTTTACTTCTTTAGACAATTTTTGTTTTATTAACTCTTGATGAATCCATTCTTCAAAAATAACACTACCTTTATCATTTTCTGGTTTAGTGCTTACTAAACACAATTACTAATCCCCTAGAAACCTAGAGAACCAAATTAATGATCTCTCCAAGGTATATGGTCATTTATTACTTGAATTTACCTTGCACAAACACAGTGAAGATAAAGAGTAGAAATAACTGAAGAATGGAAGTCTAAAATCAATTTGCCAATTAAAAACAATTTGTTTATAAAATAAAATTAAATCCAGCCTTTGCATCCTCCTACGATCAACCCATTAAATGGTTAGCACTCCATCGATTCTATTATCTCAATGGTGGGAGAAATATGGCTTATTAGAATTGGATTGAAGAAATTAAAACTACAAAAATAACGAGCACTCCTCCGTGTGAATGAATGAAATTCACACCTATGGTGAACTAATTAACCAAAACACAGAGATATCACTGTTCTTTGTGATAATGAAGTTTTAAGAAAATAAATTTAAAATATAGAAGATAAATAAGTTAATTAAGAACATAAATATACAAAAAACTTACATGGAAATGTAAAACATTACAAAGGAACTTTGGTAGCATAACCTTCCAATGAAACAAGCAACAACAGATGATAAGAAAATTTTGAGCTCCTTATTCCTTTCACCACCAGCTCCTTATATAGGAATATTATAAGCCTTAGGTCCACCCCAATCAATAAATTCACCCACCAAAATTAATAGAGTCAAAAGGAGGAAGAATAATCAAAAGGAAATTGACGTTACAAAGTTGAACACAAAACCGGTCAGATTCGTCCCCCATTTTGAGGTGTGAATTTGTAATTTTAAGAGTGCCAAATCCGGAGGGGTAGTAGAAGATAAATAATATAAAACATCGGTCCTCTATGAGATGTAAAAATTTCACGAAATTTGGCACAACGTTTTGGACGTTATGGTCGAAATGGTGGGACGACTTTATGTGCATTCATGTCAGGCCCACCATTTTAATCTCAACTTCAGATCCCTTTATCAGCATGAAATCTTCAAAATTAACTCCGACCATAGTTGAATAAAATGACCCTCCTATTTTTATCTTTCTACTGTGAAACTTTAATCACCATTTCTCCTAGTTTTTGGGTCCCACATTTTTTGAGGGACCTTAGGCCCATTATGCTTTTTCTAGAAAATTTATGCATTCAGATGTAATAATATCCATCTTCCCTTGGGATTCATCCATCATACCTAAAAGATAAAATGTTCCAAATAAAGTGATGAATCATATACCAGAATATCAAATTAAAATTACGAACAATGTATTTTTCACAAGCAATTTATTGCGTGGGCCCAAATTGACACTTTAAGCATGAATTGCGCAATGATGAGAAATGAAGTTCAATTTATGAATTGGACTAAAATTGATGTTTATTCACTTTGAAAAAAAAATAAAATGAAGATATTAACAATGAATATTATCCCCATTCAGTGACTAATCAGTTTGAAAATAAATGTGATTAGTTAGTTAATGTAATGTATTAAATATATAATACTCCAAACCATTATGGTTTTGGAAATATATTGAATTGAAATATTTACATTAATTTATGTTATTACTTGATGATTATGTATTAGAAGTTATATTTTAATAAAATAATTAAATCACTAGAAAATAAAAACATTATAATTTTTTTGATATATATCTAGAGTTTATGAATATATCCTAATAATATAATATTATATTTCGAAGAAAATTTTAATAAGTGATTGTAAAACCGTTCTTATCAATACATTATCTACAATAATTAATTTGAACGAGTTGGAAATTACATATAAAAAATTTCAATTATTTATTCTTACTTTCCTCTTTTATGTCAATGGTTCTTTATTTAATTCAAATTTCTAGAATTATTCATATTTAATCTCTATATCCTGATTTTTTTTCTATATGTCTAAATATTCTTAGATATCATTATTAGGATATCATTTGACACTTTTAAGAAAAATAATTTTAACATCACCATTATTATGTGCACTATTTAATAACCAACATTGAAATTAATTTTCATATAATTTATTTAGGAGTTCCTATAAAATTCTTAATATGGGTGTTTTTTAAAACCCCTATTAAAAAAGATGGAAGAAGGTTTCTTAACACCAATTACTAAATTAACGATTTTGAAACTGAGAATATGAGTATTTTTTACGTTAGTTATTTAACTAACTAATGTGAAAAATATTTATAAGAACATATTTTAACTTTTTTTATTAAAATTACTAATAGGAAATGTAATATTAATAACATATTTCATATTAGTAATTAAAATAACTGTTGGGAAAATTATTTTTAATAATATTTTTTTATCTTAGTTATTAACAAAATATGCATGAAAGATAAAATAAAAAACTAACCCCAACACAGATCATCCATTTTTTAATGCACTTCTCCTCTTTACCATGTGATTTATCTCCTAAATGTTTCACGTATAAAAATATATTATGTCACGAAAGCAATGTTTCACTTTCTCTCCCAAATTTTCATTATTTCCATTATCAAAAATATTTCTCTTACATATTTTCCAATTTTTATATATATATTCAAAATTATGAATAAATTATTACAACCATCATACATTTTTCCCAAAAATGGTGAAATTTATGAGATATAGGATGAAATTAATCTAGAGATAAATGGTGAAAGAGATAACAGTCAACGAAGTTTTTGTAAATATTTTTGAAATTTTCTATGAAAATGGTGATCTATGTTTTAAAATGTTATTTTGATAAAATATCCATATATAGAGGTATAATTCATGAAATTTTATATTACTTTATCATTTTACACTATTTTATTGAAAAATAAACCCATTCATAATTATCATAATTTCATCGATTATCAATTATTTCATTTATGTGAATGAAATATAATTTTAATATCATATGAAGTTGAAATTAAACATTGAAATTAATATGTATTGAATCATAATTTCTACAATTATTACATATCAAAATACCCATTTTTTGGTTCTTTATTTCAATTTTTTTAAAATTATACAATTCTCATTAGTTATTTAAATTACCAATCATAATGATCAATTTTTTTACATTAAATATTTAAAACATCATTGTGAAAAATTATGAAATCATATAAAAAATATATTTCACATTAATTTTTTAAAATTTATAACATTATAAAAAATTTTAACATTAGATATTAAAATTAATTTTAATAATAGATCTAATTTTTTTGTTCTCAATGACACATCTTCTAAAATAATGTTTTAAAAAATAAATAACTACCCTAAAACCCTATTTATGTACTATTATATAACTAATATGGTTCTCACACTTCTATTAGATAATTTTTTAAAATCTAGAAAATTTTGAATTTATATTAATTTAATTTACTTATTATGAAATTTTTTGTTGTTGTGGAATCTGTTAAAATTTTTAAATTTTTTATTTTCATAATTATATAATATTATTTGAGTCATTTTTTGATAAATTAATGATAAATAATGGTTTTAAATTACTTGGGATGGAAAAAAATCGAATCAATCAGGTTTTTAATAATAATAATAATAATTAATTTTATAGTTATTTAAATACTAACAATTATGAAGGTCTCAATAAAATTAAAAATAAGTAAATAACTAATTAAAGAATGAGTAATTTAATTATATTAGTTAATTCTATGTTGGAAACAAATTTTAATACACCATATCTGCATAGGAAAAATATATGTGATAAATAATTAAAGGGAATTGATTGTTTTATCACAATTAATATTTGTTTAATTAATTTAATAATATGGTGAACTTTGTTGAAATATGGTTTTATTACATTTTTTAGAGCTCAAAACTTATCAATTTTTGTACAACCAAGGTTAATCTACTCCCTCTAATCATCCTTTTATTTCAAGGGCACACAGAGATGGTTGTGTTCCCTTCTCACGCGGTTAATATGATTCCTTTGAAAAGATTGAAGGTAATGGAATGAATAAAACTTCTATACCTCTAGTAACCTTCTATTTTTTACTTTTCCTCTATAATCTAGAGAATTAGATATATTTTGAAAATGAAAATTTGGATTGTCATGAAATATAATGTTTAGATATATTTCTTCATTGTTATTGAAGTTAATCAGTCACTATACCTTCAATAAATCATTACTGGGGAATGGGTAAGAGGCTTATTATCGTAATTTATATATAAAAAAATTTATGTATTCAATTGGATTTGGTTTCATAAGTCAATACCTTATAATATCACCTATAACAACTCCATTTTCAAGTGTAAAAAACACATGAGGGAAGTGGAATCAAAGATATATCATGGTTTTGGTACTTGGATTCCTAATATAATATAAAATGTATATCCAAGATGTTATGATGATTTAATAAATTATTATTGATTTTAAATAAATAAATAAATAAATTTTATTTTTATTGATTTTTCATGGTTCATTATATTGAAATTAATTAACAATGTTTTGATTCAATGTTTTAATATTTTAAATGTGATATGGGGGTTCCTTGAATCTATACAAAATTAGGTATCATATAATATTAAAAAATTAATTAACATGAAATTAATGATTATTATTATTTTACATTCCTTGTTTTTTAATTTTTATAACCTTTAAATATGGTTTATAAATGATTTTGTTTTTATCTCATGTTCTTGATTACACTATATTGCTTGTTACTAATTTTTTATTATTATCTATTTTGGAAATATTATTTAAATAAAATTTTATTGATTAATTATTGAGAATACTACTATATATTTGGAATATTCGATGAATTAATTTTTTATTGAATGAATTTTATTTTGAGTGTTATGATGCATTTAATTTATTTTAATTTATGTTATGTATATTGATGGGTTGTATATAATGGTAATTTTATAAGATGTGTTAGTGGAAAACCTCTTCGATAGTAAATTTGTATTTTAATTGGGTTTCCATATATCTAGATCATTATAAATTTGAATATGTGACTTTTATATAAAACCCTTATATTTTAAAAGAAATACATTATTTTCAATGTTGTATAGGACATGAAACAACAAGTGTAAAAGATTTGGGAAATATATAACTGCTAAAACCTAGCCATTAAATTTTTAGGTATAAATAGTATTAAAAAATTTACAAAATAAAGAAACAGACACACACACACATATATAAATTTAATATTCAATATAAATTTATTTATAAATTCATAGTAAAAAATGAATCAATTTTTATTAATGTAATTTGATTTTACAAAAATAGGTTTTCTACAGAATTAATTTTTTTAGAAAATATGATAACTAATTTATATAAATTTTTGAATATTTATTTTGTTAATAAATATCATTTTTTGAATAATCAAATCAAAATTATCATAGGGTTTGATTTTTTGGAATAAATTAACTTTTCATTAAATATTCATAAATACAAATTTTTGTCGAATGGTCATATATTTTCAATAAATTAAGAAACCGAAATGTACCATTATTCAAGAAATTTTATTTTAAGTAACATAAATATTATTTATTTATATTTATTATAATTAATTAAATTTCAATACAATCTATACTAGAGTTTAGAATAATTTTATTCTTATGTTTAAAATAGATTTTTTTAAAACCCATTTTAAAGTGCGCAATGATTCTCCATTTTAATTAATTAAAAAAACCCATATTGTGGATTTTTTAAAATAAAATTTATAGAACATATTTCAATAAATTTTAATTTAAATTCAAATAATTATTATTACAACTGACATAGTTAATATACAATCATCTTATGCTTGAAAAATGTGTTTATTGAAAAACTGCATTTTCATTTCCTTTCTTGGTTGAATATTAAATTAAATTATACAACTTATATTAATTGAATTTGGTAAAATTGATTTTATATTTGGAATCAGAATAATTTATATTAAATTATAAGTCCATCATAATTTTTTGGAGATAACGAATTGTGAAAATAGTAAAAATACTTTACCAGAGTTAAGGTAAAAAAATATTTACCATCATGTAAAACTAAAAATATAATAGATAAAATAAAAGAAAAACATTAATAAATTCTATTTTATGACCATAATTATACCACATAATATAATTATCTTTAATTGGATATTTTTATCCCTTTTCAATGTATAAATTCCACAATCACTTTTTCTTTTGAAATAATTAATGTCTCTCCTCTTCCCACATATAAAATGTCACAACATATCCACTCACTTCACACCTCCAAAGCCTTTTAGTACAACAAAGAACTAACCAGATTCCTTCCTTAATTATGTTAAATGATCCTATAGGTATTTTTTTATCATAAAACTAATATATGGATGATTTTTGTATACACCATAATAGGATATCTCAAGAAGAGGTATTGTTCTTAAACTAGTGTTTTTATTTTATTTCTGTTTATAACTCTATCAAATATTATTAAACAATGAGAAAATATTAAAAAATGTTTCTTATACATATATTAGTTATTTTTTTATTTTAATAACATATACCCATATCATCTTAAAACAAGTGGGAAAGGAAATTGTCATGCATTTGTATGGTGAACAACCACCTCAAGAACTGATGTAATTTGTCTTCTATAACCTCCTCTTATGGTTGGTTATAATATTTGATTTAAAGTATATATATATGTGATATTTTTAATATAATTATTCTTATAGAATTACTATATCACATATAAACATTAATTTCCATTCCATGGGGCATATGATAATATTTCTTTTGTGTACGCCAGACTACAGCTTATCAAAGCGATGTGTTTCATTTTTGACTAACACTTTAAATGGAAGGATATAAGGATAATTTTAATCAATAGATGTGAAATTTATGAAAAAAATTATATTTACTATATATTTATCATTTTTAAACTATTATATATTATTTTACTTAATAAATTTTCATTCACTAAAAAATTATTACGTCATTTTCACGTACATGTGGACTACAACCTCTATGAAGTGGTGTGATTATTTTTTTATCCCCACATCACATGGATGATATATATAAGTTTATTTAAATAAATAATATGGAATTTATGAAATTATTATATATTTGTAACGATAAAATAAAACTTAACTTTTTATCTTAATGATCGTTGAAATATGGAAACATTACTCATGCGAACGTATAACCTACCGTCTCTATAATTGTAATGTATTTCATTTTTCATAACCGTAATTAATGATTGATTTTATAAGTATAAGTAATATATAAAAAATATAATTATATAATTATTATCATTATTTATATGAATTAATAATGATCTCATTGACAATAGTCAATATACCGAAACTATTTTAATAATATGGACTGAGCATCCTCCAAACACCCGACATGGAATTAACTTATTAAATATATAAATATTTGCTTAAAATAAATAAAATAAATACAATTTATTGAAATATTAAAATTTTCTTAAGACATACAATAATTTATATAATCATATTATATAGGAGTTAACGGATAAACGTGGATTGTCTAAACTCGAGTTTAGGGATTCTCATGTCACTTTTAATTCAATGTCACATGCGCCATATTAAATAATTATTACATTTTTGTTGTATATATTCTTCAACATTGATATTTTATATTAGGAATCAATTTATTTTCATTCTATTTAATGTTTTAATTGATTTTACTTATTTCATGGGGCATAAAATTCAAAATATACCTATATGGTAAGGGTTTCTCATCAGAAATTTATTTTTGTGATACATATAGCTTATTCACCAACTTTTTATATTGTGTACTGTATATACATCGCATAAATGTATTATATTTTTATTTTAATTAAAATTATTGTGATTTACCAATCTATTGTATGTTCTCTTCTTCATGAGGTTTAGATCCAGTGATTACCAAATAAGTATGGGATTTCATCTCAGTTTACATTTGTTCAGGCATAATCTTTTATTATACACCTTATTTC
Source organism: Viscum album (assembly GCA_963277665.1). Lineage (NCBI taxonomy): Eukaryota > Viridiplantae > Streptophyta > Magnoliopsida > Santalales > Viscaceae > Viscum > Viscum album. Next base: position 1,868,287,509 of record OY728147.1, read on the forward strand.
TTTTATATGGTGTATATATACTTACCATTTTATATGTATATCATGAATCCTTCATACATGATGTTATTATATGTTTCAAAATTAATTATTTATCATGAGGTGATTTGACATGAATGTTACATAGTGGTAAAGGGATTCTTAACATTATTTCCTTCCGTTGGGTAATAACTCTACTTTATTGACTATATTATAACATTATTATATGTTATTGATTTATAAATTCCTTTATTTTTTATTTAAACATGATTCATTGGATTTAAAATACTCACACTTAATCTCTCCAAGGATTAAATCTCAATTGAATGATATGATCTTTGTAAGGGTTCCTCATCTAACTTTAACTTCTTTGAGAAAAATTATATATTAAATATATAGTTATTTGTGTTGTTTATAAACTGGTAATTTGACATGTTGTATCATAAATCAACTTATATTCATGATATTTATTGTTTAATTTGAATCTATTCTTTAATGGGGATTATGATTGAAGAGTTACCCAAATAGTGAGATCTTTTGGTCATAATCTACTTTCTTTTCAAGATTGTGTATATTAATGATTTTTTGGAGGAAGTGATAAGATATTATTTTATTTAGCCACATATATTTTTCACTATACTTGTTATTAAATCTGTTTTATAAGATTAATTTCAATTTCACCCTTTTTTTAAATGAAACACCTAGTATAGTTTTTTGTATGTGCTACCAATCTTGAATATTTTTTAGAGCAGGTATATTTCTCATTCATTTCCGTGTTTTCTAAAATGTTTCCAAAAGTGTAATTTAAAAAATGTAAAAGTGATCCTAATTCTATTAAACATGATATTTTAATATATTTTAAATATTTTTAAAAAGTACATTTCTTATTGTTTACCAAATGGGCCACTTTTGACTATATTTACAAAATGTTTGAAAAGAATATTTTTTAACATTTTCTAATGGAACGGTTTTTCATTCCATCATTTCCATGATTTTTATATAGGTTTAAATTTAATTTTTACTATTTTTTTCAAATAAAAATACTTTCATGATATTTTGTGAACATTTTGTTTTTAAATATGATTTTCAATGTGAAAAGGAACGTTTCATCAAGAATGATTTTAATGATATATTAATTTCATTTACCTTAATTAATATTAAAAAACCTTGATGTTACTTACTATAAAATGGTAATATTTTTAATCATACCATAATATTTCTTTTATCAAGATAGATTATAATTCTTTCAATGTGATTGTCATGGAACCCATTTATTTTTCCTGGAATAATCATGCAGTAAAAGGAATAATAGATGTTTTTATGTGTTATATGATGAGATGAATGTTATATATAATTTATTCATATTATGTTTCTTTGAAATTGTTTATAAATTGGGTTATCCCCATTATAACTCATGAGTGTGACTGATATAACTTTTATGAAGCGTTCAACCCCATTATAGCTCATGAGTGAGATCAATATTTCTTATTTGATCAGTGCACAAAGATAACACCAGGTGAGCGAGATATAAATTATATGATGGGTGCACATAGATATCACTCAAAATGGATTAGGTATGGATGTTTTCCATTTGAATATTTAATTTTTAAGGGGTTTTAAAGGGTAATATGAAGATGATGTTCCATGATACCAACATGATTTTTATTCTTATTAAGGGTTTTAAATGTTTCATTTGATCAAAAATGACATCACATGGATCATTATTACTAATTATCATGGCCTATTTATTTATTCCTTTCCAAATTTTTATTGATCTAGGTTTTATTTGTAATATTTTGTCTATGTTATGCTCACTCACTTCGATTATTCCTTAATACCATTATGTGTGTGTTATTACCATGTACAAAATTTAGTTTTTAGTGATTATATTTATGCTTAATGAGTATTTGAGTTCATCCTTACTATTTATCATTTCCCCAGGTTATCACTAATTATTTTAAATTAATTATATCAATACGGGTTTCATATGGATAATGATGGTGACTTGAGGCCAAATTATAAAATATGGGTTTAGTGGGAGGAATACTCACTTTAAGTCATTAATATTGTTTATATAAGAGTTTTTCATAATTCTCTAAAATTATAAAAATAAAATTTCATTGGACGTGAAAGTGATATAACTTATCCTATTGACGTGGAATGTTTTTTATGGAAAAAATTTAGTAATATTCATTCATATCAAAACCATAAATGTAATGATATTATTTTCAGTATTAGATCTGAGTGTGTGGGTTTAGGGATATTATAGTTAGTATTAGAGTAGTATTTAGATAACATGGGAGATGAGTATGATTTCATGTGATGTTATATTAAGAGTTATTTATTACAACATGTGTTTTGATGTCTAAATATAATCATAAGTTCAAAATCTGATACACCCCTTTTGATGTTTTAATTAATGAAAATTTGAGCAGATCAATGATATTTTGGGAGACATTATATTATGTTGAGGTATGTATAACCCTTAGGTTTTTTGTGAAGTGTTATTTGAGGTAGAATACCATTAATTTTGTGAAAATAATTTTCATGATATTAGTGATCAGTATGGTTTTTCATATCTTTGTTAGTGAGGAAATTATAGGATATTTAAATTTTAAATCATATTATATAGATAACCATGTGATTTAAAATAGTTTTTGTGGCTACGTGACTAATGAAAATAGTAATTATTTGGAGAAATATTATATAATTATGTTAAACAAAACATTTTGGGAATTTAATTTAGTAATAAAGGTTTAATTATATTAGGGAATAATATACAATTCTACAGTGGATTGTGATGATTCAAGTTATTTATGGAAATTATTAGTATATCATGTAGAATATGTGATTAGGACATTTTTTTCATGTGACTTTAATTACTATTGGTGTTATTTGGAGATAATTGTTAAATAAATCTCATAAGAATATGTGATTAATTTTTTTTATTTCTGAGTTTCAATATTATTCATGAATATTTTGATGAATTTTGAGGATATTTTTTTATCCGATGACATAAAATAATATATTTTTTCATGTTTTTGAGGCCCATAATATTAATGTTTTATTTCCCCGTATAATGATTTTTTCAATTTGGTAATTATCTTACCATATACTGACCATTTCAATTTTGGTTAACGTCAACATATAGGATGAATATCATATTATCCTTTTGGGGATTATGTGATCTATTTGAATTTGATGTTAGTGTTTCAGACATGAAAAACTAATCTTGAATACTCATCATTCAAAGAAAAGGATGATATTGTGGTGTAAATTGAATAAATGTTGAAATTATACTTTTAAAGAAAGTATATTCTACACATGTTATTATTTTAGAGGTTATAAAATACTTTAACTCTAGGAAATAGATCACGAAATAATTTTTTTATCTAATTATCAATATTTATGATAAAATTGATAATCATTTTCACACCTCCATGGTTTATAGTTTTGTGATAGTTGATTTTCATAGGATTAGTCACCTTTTTATGATCAATGATATATGTTACTCTCCATAATAAATTAGGCATTCGGTTTTTCTTTTATGTTCATATATTCACTTCCCACTAATTTTATCCTAATTAGAAACCAAGTTATATGTTATTTTAGATAACCTTCTTATTTTTCTTTTCACAATTTTCTAAAGTTTGTTCCATTAACCCTTTTTATGAATTTTGATTTCAATAAAGGTATTTTCAAATGAAAATCCAAAAATTTTCATTATTATGTTCAAATTATGACGATAAAAACTATTATGAGGCATGAGAATATAAAATGCAGATATTTCAAAATAATTGTTTTTATTCGGTATATAACAAGTTACCCCGAGCATAAATAATCCAAGAAATATATTACCATTAAAACCTAGACATTAAATTGGTGGGTATGAATAATATTAACTATGTTATGAAATGTATATATAAATTTCCTAATCAATATAACTATATTGATAAATTCTTAGTAAATAATCAATCAATTTTTAATAATGAATGATTTTTTCAAAATATATTTTTTATTTATATTTGTGAGAAAATAATATAATTAATTTCAAGATATTTTATAAAATGTATTTTATACAATCATCTTCCATTTTAAATTATCACATCAAATAAAAATTCAGGTGATGTATTTGGAAATGTTTTGAAAAAAAATGATTTTTCAAAAATAGTGAAATATATAGATTTTTTAAAATTCTCATTTAATTCAAATTTTATATCCCCCCTACTCTTTGAAAAATAACATTTCTTTGTTTTATTTCTTTATCCACCTCTATAGAAAATTCATCAACCATGATGCAAAAAAAACACCAATGTATCATAAATATTGAGATGTTGTTATGTTAATGGCATAATATAGATCCATCTCCTCTTCCATTTAGTGTGAAATGAAACCATCACTCATTTTAATGTAGGTCTACCGCCTCACGAACCGACGTAATTTATTTTACAAAACATCATCTTATAGTTAGTTATACTAATGGGTTAAATATACATATCATATTTATAACATAATTATACCTCTGGAATTATGATATCCCATAAACCTTCTCACTTTCTATTCTGTGAGGGATACAATAACATCACTCGTGTGTTTGGAATATTACTACCTCATAAAGAGATGCAATTGTTTTTTCATTAACACCCTATATTTATGGTAATATGGACAATGTTGAGGAATATATATGACATACATGAGCTCTTTTTGATATCAATTAAATATTGGATGTTATTATTGTAGATAATTAGTATATCTTAGATATTATATGTTTAGAAAACAAACATTTTTTATAACAAGAGTTAGAAATAGATTGGTGTTATTGGGAGTTAAATTTTGAATCAATATCAAAATAATATTTAATAAAAAAGTATGATTATTTGGTTTCAATATGAGTCATTAATATTTTGATCATTTTTATGGGTTGTTATTCATAGAGCAATATAAGTTAAACATTGTGTCTTATTGATGAGGCAATGAATAATAATGTTTTATTTCACCATATGAGGGACTATACATTTTGGGAGTTATCTTAACTTTTTCTATCTATTTTGGTTTGGGTTAATGTCTATAAAAGGATTAATATATTTTTATCCATTTGGGGATTATGTGATCAATTAGAAGTTGATTTTAGTGCATTAGTCATGAAGAATTCAACTTAAATACCCATAATTTAGAGATAAATATTATATTATGGTAGAGAATGAATAAAATGTGGAATTCTACTTTTCAATTATGTATACTGTCCCTATGTTCTTATTCTAGATGTTATGAAATTTCTCATATATCGGTAAAGGATAAGGATATTTTTTTCTTATTTCCATTATTTATGATGAAATTGATTGTATTTTTCACAAATCTATGGTTTATGGTTTTTTAATTTCTCATGATAATTTTATTTCTTGTTACCAGTGATCTATATCAATATCCATCATTGATATAGAATTACAATTTTCATCTTTATCTAAATGTTAACATACCGCTAATGTTCTCTTATTTGGAAACTCCTTTATGTGTCATTCAAGATAATGTTCATATTTTTTCTATCTTTTTAAAAGGTTGTTATGTTATCCCTTTTTAATATGTGGGATTTATACTAAAGTATTTTAATATATAAAAAAATTAATTATTGATATCATGTTCAAATTTTTGGGATGAAATTTATTAAATGGGTGGATAATGTAATACCTTGTTATTTGAAAATGATAACATTACGTTCGATAACGTATATGACATGAAACACCAAGCAAAATTGATCCGTAAAATATATGACCATTATAACATAGTAATTAAATTAGAGGGTGTGAATTGGATTAACTATTTAATGAAATATATATAAATTTATTAAAAATTATAAATTTATTTATAAATTCTTATTAAATAATAAATCGTTTGTTTGTAAAGCTATTTTATTCTTCCAATATATGTTTTTTCAAATTTGTTTTTTGTTTATTTTTGTGAGAAAAAGTTATAAAAAAGTTATATAAATTTTATAAATTATATTTCATAAAAATAAATTCATTTCTTAAATCATCATATCCAAATTAACATAGTTTGTAATTTTTGGATTTTTTAGTAAATATTTATTTTTCATTGATTTGTGAAAACAACTTCTATTTGTAAAACTGTGATTTATTTTAAATGAATTAGTAAATTTTAAATAAAAATTAGTATTTAAAGTTAATTTAATGTACCATATTTATTCATTATTAATATTTAATCAAAATAATTACATTATAATAAACATTATATTGAGTTTTAGTATAACATGTTTTGGGTATGAAAGTGCATTTCTGTGAATTTTTTTTAAAGTGAATAATGTTTCTCCATTTTAATTAATTAAAAACCCTATAATTAATAATTTTTGAACTGTGATTTACATATTATATATCTCTAAATATTAATTTCAACTCAGATAATGAAAATTACTAGTCATATAGTTAATATAAAATCATTATATGCTTCAAAATGATGTTTCTTGAAAAAATAGATTTTTTGTTATGCTTATAAGTTTAATTTTAAAATAAATTCATCCAATTTTGTGAATATAACTTGGTAAAGTTAAATAAATATTTCCAGTAATCATAATTTATGTTATATAATCAGTTCATATAAATTTTTCACAATGAATAGTGAAAATAATAAAAGACCATTACTATAAAAGGCCACCCCTATCCTATCCTATTCACACCTCCAAATATTTTTGGACCATCCAATAACTTATGATATACCCAACATTCTTCCCTCCAAAAATATTAAATTACTTTTATTATAACACCAATATAATAATGGTTTTTGTAATCCTTAAGAGGTTTTTTAGAGAAGTGGTATCATTCTTAGTTGAGTGTTTTGTTTCATTTATTCTTCCACCTCCCTAAAATATTTTTAAACTATGATAAAATAATATCACCAAGATCTACCATATACATATATTTTATTATTTTAGTGTAATTACCTATATACATATCGTCTCTTATCAAGTGAGAAATGAAACCATATTTCTTTTGTATGGATGAATACTTCCTCATGAACCTATATAATTCATTTTTCATAAACACTTCTTACGATTATTTATAATAAGAATAGTGTTAATTAATATTTGTGATATAAATGAAATAAATATGGTATGAATTTCATATTTATATTTATTAAAATACAATATATCATTTCTTTTATTACTTTTCAACTCTTTAAAAATGATTTATGTTGGTCATCCGTACAAGTGGACTACTGCCTCCAAAATGATATGTTATTATTCTTTTCGTCACAAAATACCATGTATTATGTATATAATAATATTTAAATAAATAATCTGTTATTTATTTTATTATAATAATTATGTAAATAAAAAATAATAATTACCCTCTTTATATAATGATTGTTGAAGAATGGAAACACTACTCATGTGTACGTACGAATTACCATCTCCCGGATTGAAACACAGTTCATTTTTTATATCCATATTTTTTGATTGGTTATAAAAGTATAAATGATTCATAAAAGTTATAATTATTTAATGATTGTTATTCTTGAGATTATGGAATAATTAACCATTTGTAAATGACTAATATACCAATGCTATTTTGAAAATGTGGACCGAACATCCTCAAAACATCCAAAAAGGTTTTAACTGATTAAATACTTAAATATTTAGCTAAATTAGATTAAATAAATGATTTATTAATATCTTATATAAAATAAAAATATGTCTTATGAAATCAAATAATCAAATAATCTTTCTATACATGAGTTAAAATACATACATGGAGGGTATTGAGTCGAGGAAAGGGTTTCTCCTCTCACTTTTACATCTATGAGATATATATCATATTTACCATTTATTTACTTTCATGGAATATATAAGTTCCCATTGAATTATTATATCATGAATAAATTTATGTTCTTCGGATTTAATGTTTCATTTTTATTAATTTTATTTCATGGGACTTATGATTAACAAGTAACCAATATGGAAATGGCTTATCATCTCTCATTTATTTTTGTGTGACATATGCCATATTCACTACCATTTTAGATTTTATGTTGTATATACTACCCATTAATGTATTATATTATTCTTTTTAGGTAATTATTAGGATTTGAAAATCATATGAGGTGTTATCCTTAATGAGGTTTTAATCAAGATATTACCAGAGCAGTAAGGGATTTCATCTGAGATTACCTTTATTAAGGTAAGTTTTATTGTTATATAAAGAACATATTTTATAATGTTTACATATAATAAAAATTGTTTATTTATATCATAAATAATTCAAAATTCATGGTATTATATATTTAAAGTTTAATTATTTCATATGATGTTATTTTAATTGAATGGTACTATGTGATAGAGGGTTTCTTAACTCAATTTCCTTTTGGTGTACGAGGATTCATCTTTATTGGAACCATTATGAAATAATTATGTGTAATTTTTGTAAAATTTATTTATTATTTATTTAAAAAAAATTGTGTGGATTTATTTATTATATAAATTTCCACTCAATTTATTAACTCTTAATTCAATGATATGATCTATTTAAAGGATACTCATTTCAGTTTTACTTCTGTGAGACATATTTCATATTCAGACATTATTTATTTTTTTATGGTTCCCAAAGAACCTCTTTGACATATTATATCATAAATCTCCTTATGTTAATGATATTTAATGCTTCATTTTATGTCATTATTTCATGGGGCTTGCGATTGAAGTGTTACCAAAATTGAAAAGTATTTATATTACAATATCATTTCTTTTTTAGATTGTTAATGTAGATTGTTATTTATGAAAAAATATTATGATATTATTTTCTTAAACTGCATATTTTTATCATCAAAATTTTTGAAATTCATTTTATATGTTTAATTTATATTTCCTCACTTAATGATCAAATAAACAATGATAAATTTTTTTATATGTACTATAGATCTATTATATTCTATTATAGCAGGAATATTTTTCTAAAATGTTCATGTTTTGTAATTTTTTTAGAATTGTTGTTTTAAGGAAATAATTTTTTTGAAGGATATTTCACATGGTCTTTTAAATTTTTTTAGTTTTTTTAAAATTATTTGTTTAATGTCTTCAAAATAGTTCTCTTTTCAGTCTCATTCCAAAATGATTGAAAAGAATGTTTATATTAAAATATACAACATGAATAGATTTTCCTTCCATCATGTAAATTATTTTCCATGAATTTTCCATTATATGTTTTTATTTTTTTTTATGAAATAAATATGTACAATAGTTTGTGACTTTTTAGTTTTTAAAATGTATTATTGATGTGAAAATATTATTTTACTCAAGAATATTTTTAATGATATTTTAATGGTATCTTCATTAAATAGCATCAACAAAGCCTGATTTATGATGAGATGTGAGTTATAAATACTTTATTCATGTATGAGTTTTAGATATTTTTTTATTAAATGGTGGTCTAATAACCTGGTTTACTTGAGCCCTTACATTGTGAAAATATAGTGTTTGTTCTATTCTTAAGGGTCACATGTCTTTTTTCCCATGAGTTTTCGAAAAACATAGTTCCAGCAAATGGTTCAACCAAAATGGTGGCACAATGATGGTGGAACCTCCATGGTCACACACTTAAATGATGGCACCTCTTACGGTGTCTCATCAAACTACTGGCACTGTTACAGTTTCTCACCGAACAGTGCTAATTTTTTCCCAGTTTCGTGTGTTTTTCCAGTTCCGCCCCAAGTAACGTATCTTTTTATGTAAAAGTTCTTTTATACCCTCTTCAATGCCATTTAAATCCAACAAAAATGTTTTAAACCCCCAAGATTCTGGCGACCCTTCAATTACCAAAATTTTTGGCCTTTTTCCTTGTTTCCACACCCTTCCCCGAGCTTTCGGACTTCTCCACTATTATGTGGTGTTTTCCCTATTTAGAAGATATCTACAAACTCATATTCATTATCTCCACCATCTCTAGGGATAATTATTAAATAAAAATTAATCTAAATGTTGTAAATCACCCAACCATGTGGTTAAGCCATGATTGAAATTTTAGTACATCAAAATCATCTCCCAGATTTTAGGATGTGGCTGTTTCATAAGCGGAGAACCTCTATTCATTTTTCTTTATTGTTTTACTAAGTATGCCTAGAGACATCCTCCAAAGAGGAATCATGGTCTCATGCAGGAGATTTTCTTTCTCAACCTTGAAGCGCTTGAGTTTTCCTTTCTGTATGTCATACATCCTTAGTTCTTGACGTGAGGATAAAACATCGATCTTTGATCATCCTGGTAGGGTTTTTCCATAGTATCTCTTTACTGTGCATCATGCATGGTGGGTGAGATATTGTTTCTCTCCGGATGTGGTTGAAACCAAAACTTTTTATATATAATAAACAAACTTTTAAATAATAAAGGGGTGTGAATGATGAGGATGTTGCTGTATTATTTTATCTTCATTCTTTTTTTGTGTTGTGAATTGTATGGGATTCTACCCACTGAAAATCATGGTTGTTGTTGGTCCATTCTTGTGCACTATAAAACCTTTGTTTTCTAGATAACCATGTTATTGAATGGATATAAAATGGAAAATAGTTAATCATGTAAACATGGTTGATAAAATGGATGCCCAATATATAATAATCCTTGTGTAATCACCATGACTAAACAATCAGAAGGAAGGTACTTAATAAATGGTGATGGATAAATCTGAAAACATCTTTGCTCTATTATGTTTATATGCATGGATTATATCATTAATTCTTTTGGGTTATGTGTATGGGGATGGTATCTTCTATTATATAGTTTTTGGTTTTTGGATCTGATGTTGTGTGGAGCCAGTATGTTGTGGCTTATTTTAGTTCTAGTACTTCAAGGGATCTCACATATACCATTTTTTTGTGACTTTACAAGAGAACTGGGTGGGAATGCTTGAATTGTTGCATCACTATTTTTCATTTAGTTGTTGTTTTGTCCTGTAGTTATTCCTAGTAGTTTCCCAATATTGTAGAAATGTTTTAAATGGAATCACTTGAACATGATAATGAGAATGGGTACAATGGGGGATTTTTTTTTCCATAAATGGTTTGTGCATTGGTTGTGGCTATTGGGAATTGGTGAATTTAGGGATTACAATGAGGGTGGTTGTGTATGGGATAGTTGTCTATTTTATAACCCTTATTTTGGGATGAGATCTTGTTTATATAAAGTATAAAATATAGTTCATGTGTTTCTTATAAGCACCCCACCCACGTTGATCACTTCGTGTCGAACACTCCCATTTCATGGGGATGGTCTATTTTTTAACATTCCAATGAGTGGATGGTTATTATGACTTTTATTCTTCCACTCCCAGGTATCAAAACACTATTCATAAATGCTATTATGGCCTAAATATCATTATGCCCTTGACTATTTGGATAGGGCGTGTTGTGGTTGTTGGAGCAGGTGTGTGCGGTAAGGTTTATTTCCCAAGTTTCTTCAGGACGAAGCCTATGTGTCTTCAGGAGTGATAATGGTTGTTGTGGCCCCTGTGTCTGCGGACGGGGATGTGTGTGGTTCTGTAGGCCCATGTGTCTGTGGGTGGGATATATGGTTGTGATATATCATATGGTTTTTTTGGGTGGCAGTGGGACTGTAATGGAACTTATGGGGGAGGTCTGATGCGTAGGATATTCTATATAACTAGCGGGAAAGCAGTGCAGGGTACCCAAATATCTGTGTTCTATTACTATTACTTTAACTATGTTGTATTATTTGGGGAGCGTGCCTTGGAGAGGCTGGGTGGATAGTTTTCCTTAATATTTATTTTGGTTACCTATATTTCTCACAGGGCAATAGAATTCTGCCCCACTTGTGCATGAGAGTTTCTTGATTTTTCCTAATGAATTTACCTGTATACTAAACCTACATATATAAATCTTTTTCCGGTTTCTAGGAAGACATTTAGGACCATAATGTACCTTACTTTCTCGAATGTTAGGACATTTTATGTTTCTATTTTTTATTTTCTTTTGGTACATTCTTATAGAGTTTTCTCGTATTTTCTATAGCACTTTACTTTGAACATGCATGTGGGAATGGATTTTTTGGCTTTACTCTTACATTCAGTTTTAGAGAAGTTTGGATTTCACTATCTTATCTCATGATATATTTCAATAAAAGGGTAATAACTTCCATATTACATGTGTTTCTATACCCTTGGGGCTATACTCCACTTTAGGGACTATTGATGGTGGGACTCAGGGGCCAACATCTCTCTTTCAACTTGAAGGTGGAAGTGTTTGGAAGTTTGTTTTCCCTTCCCTCATCTTGGTGATAGCGGGTCATGATAGAATGGTATCAAAGGGAGATTATTAATAGATAAGATAGAGTTAATGTTTAGGATCAGTAATGATTTCTTGTAATGGTAGGGAAAAAGTGTAAGGAAATCTTGGTGTGTGAAATAGGCCATATAATACAAGCTTGGACATAAGATTTTTGCCCCCCCTATAATCTGATGCAATAAATCATGACCTACTGAAAGACTAAGTGAGACTAAATTGATTTTTGGGTAGAGACCATAGGAAAGGTACATTAATTATAATGATTTTTAGTCTTGTGTGATCTTTGTTATTTGGGAGTTTAAAATGAATTACATGATTAAGGAAAAGCTAAAAGAGATCTTCTGCACTATAGGGGATTAATAATTTCATTGTTTACCTTACAGCTATGGAACCCATAAGATTACCATGATTATTGAGGGTGATCAAGGACCATCCGGCTGATTTGGCTGATTAGGAGAGGGCTGATAGAGAGGAGGTGGATGAATAGTGGAAGAAGATTCTTCGTTCCTTTTAGCGTCAGACCCCTGAGAAGTATGAGGAAAGTATCTCAGACAAGGAGACAAAAAGATGGATCTAGGGGATGGTGATAAATTTTTTTTTTATCTGGGATCTGACAGAGTATTGTGTTCCTCTGACCATGAGCCAGATTATGGGAGTGGCGTGTCAGTGGTGGAAGATCTATCTCGGGGAGAAGAAGGAATACGATTTTTCATGGGCCGACATCGAGAGGTAGATCCGAGCGGAATTCCTTTCTTCTACAATGAAGTATTAGAATAAACTGGAGATAGTATCCCTTCAGTAAGGGAGTATTTCATTGAGGGATTTGGGGATCTAGTTCAATGATCTCCTTCGTTTCACTCCATAAAACTTCCCAAATGAGGAGTTGTGGGAAAGACACTAAGAGGAGGCACTCTGACCTTCCCTTCAGTATATTGTAACTCCATTCACTTAACTGACGTACTTAAAGGTTTATAAGAAGATAGTGGTGGTTTAATAGATTCACATGGTGGGAGCTGTTCTATGAGAGGTAGGCTAACTGAGCTCGTCAAAGGGGAAGGTCATTAGTAGCAAACCTCTAGCATTAGGGCCATCCAGGTTTCCCACGGCGGGGAGCAGGCCCCAGCAGTTCTATTTTTGATCTCACTATCCTCACCCTTTCTCCGTGGTCCTAGGATTGAGGTCCTTTATATATGGATGCTATGCGAATCTCCAAAATCAGTCGACAAACTGAGTTCAATACAATATATGTTGGAAGGTTCAGTGCCCACCACAGCCGCAACAGGTTCGTGCCAGACCTTTTCAGTAGCAGTAAAAGTAGGGGCAACAAGCTCCCCCTACCCCATGGGAGGATAATGCCGAAGGGGGCAGGCCTAATGGTGCCTCTAAGGGACCTCTACTAGGGTGTAGTCAAGGAGGTGGTTACATCCCATGGGCAGGGGAGATGGGCTTGGAAAGTTTCATGTTGCAGAGGCATCCGTTCCATTAGGGCCAGAGGTCATTCGAGGTATGATCAGCTTTTTAGTACTCTTTCCCATGCCTTGCTTGATTAAAGATCTTTACGCACTTTTGTTTCACCCCATCTAGCCCATGAATTTGACATAGACATAGATATATTACCTATACCCCTGGTGTTGAGTATACCAGTTGGAGATTGGACTAGTCTTTTTGATGTTTGTCAATGATGCAGACTAATTCTAGGGCCACATCAGTCAAGTAGAGATCTCTTTCTGATACAAATACATCCATACAATGTCATCCTAGGCATTGGCTGGCTATTCTCAGTACATTCTGTTATCAACTACTTCCGAATAAGGGTTATGTTATTAGATATGGGTGTCCATAATGTAACTTTCATTGGAAAGTGGGGTTTCTCAGAGGGAATCTGGTGAGTGGGTCTCATTCATTCCATGTTAAATTAACCGCCAATGGAGTTGGCTGACAGATAGATGGTGGGTGTCCTGAGGATCATCAGTGAGTTCCTGGATGTCTTCCCTAGAAAGGCGGTGAATCAACCCACTCAATGAGATGTTGAGTTCAGAATATACTTACAAAACTGTGCCCACCCGATTTCGATGGTTTCATATCAGATAGAACCTTCTGAATTGTGGGAGTTGCATATTCATATTGATGACATGATGAATAAGGGTTTTTATACGACTAATAACATCACCATAGGGTGCTCTGGTCTTTTTTGAAAAGAAGGTAGATGGTGGTCTCAAGTTGTGCATAGACTACTGAAGACTGAATTAGGTGATAATCATAATCTATTTCCCCTACCGAGGATCGACAACCTTTTTGAAAATTTTAAGGGAGCAAGTTGGTTCTCTAAGATCAAACTACAGGTTGGATATCACCAGTTGAGGGTGAAGTAGGCTGACATCTCAAAGACTAATTTTATGTCCCTAATATGGTCACTTTGAGTTTTTGTTCATCTTGTTCGGTGTTACGAATGCTCCAGTCATGTTTATGTGGCTCATGAACTCTATATTCTATGAATATATGTACCAATTTGTGGTTGTGTTCATCAATGACATCCTAATCGACTCATTATTATAGGAGGACCACGCCGAACATCTAAGGATGGGTTTAGAGGTCCTCTAACACCACCAGATGTATGGGATGTTGTCCAACAACAAGTTATGGACATGAGAGGTGCACATCATTAGACATGTGGTATACCAATAGGGAATATAAGTGGACCCATCAATGGTTGAAGACATTGTTTCCTAGGCATCACCCAAGAACGTGGCAGAGGTTCGTAGTTTACTGGGTATAGCAGGTTAATACCGGAGGTTCGTTCCTGAATTCTCTTAAGTTGTAGCATCATTGATAGCCTTGACTAAGAAAGAGCATGCTTTCATTTAGAGTGAGCAGTGTTTGGCATCCTTCAGTTATCTAAAAGGGAATCTGGTCAGTTCCCCAATGCTGAGGTTTCCAGATGAAGGGGTAACATTTGCAGTGTTTTATGATGATTCAGGTCTAGGATTGGGGTGTGTGTCGATGTAGTAATAGGGAGTGATATATTATGGGTCTAGGAACTTGTGTCCTCACTAACGTAACTATTCCACCCATGACATGGATCTTGTAGAAGTAGTTTTTCAATGAAGCTATGGAGGCATTACCCCATTGGGGAATTCTTGGTGGTCTTAAAATATCGCAAGAGCTTGAGGTATGTATTGTCCTAGCCAGACCTGAACTTGTGGTAGAGGATTTTGGAAGGAGTTTCCTGATAAATACCACTTCATGATATCATAATACTCAGGAATGGGGAAAATGGTGGAAAATTATTTGAGTAGGAAGTTGCAGAAGAATGCAATTTGGGAGTCTGTAGATGCTTGGAAAGCAATGGATGAATTGGATGCTTTACATTTGAGAATGAGAGCGATGAATGGTAGAGGTTGCCTATTCCATATTATGGTGCAGTGTTACCTGGCACAACATGTGGAGGAGTCTAAGTGGGGGGACATAGAGGCTGAAGTGATGCATGATCGTGTTAGTCAGGGAAATACTCTGGAAGGATGGTCAGAAGATCGTTTGAATCAGCTAAATTTCTGTGGGAAGTGGTTTCTCCCAGAGACGATCTGTGAGGGTGATCTCCTTGAGTTCCATAACTCTCCCTTATAGGTACAACCAAGAGTTTCCAATATACACCAAGGCCTGAGGGAATAGTTTTGGTGTACCAGGGTTAGAAGGTTAGTAGTTGATATTTGACCAAGGTTCTTATTATGTAAACATGTGAAGGATGAACGTCGCGTCCTAGGAGGTTTATTGAAGAATTTAGATGTCCCATAGTGGAAATGAGATGACATATCGACGAATTTAGTAATGGGATTACCCAAGGTTCAAGGTGGATATGATGCTATCTGGGTAGTGGTAAACCGTTTAATAAAATCATCTCACATCCTGGAAATCAAGGAGTCAAGTACAGTGGTTGACTTAACACAAAGGTATGTGGATGAGGTGGTGTAGTTTCATGGAGTTCTGATGTCCATAGTATTATATTGGGATACGTGGTTCCTTGGTGCTGGTCCATACTTCGAGGCCTATTGAAGACTGGACTCATGGTTAATTATCTCTTCTTCAACATGAAGAAGGAATGGTCTGGAAGTTTTCTATCCCTCCCCTCATCTTGGTGAAGGAGGTTCGTGACAGGTGGAGACCCATTATATCTTATGGGTGAACATGATGGAACTAATATGAAGGTTTGATCCTTATTATAGCTAATGGGTAAGCCAGATTAAACTTATATAATGGGTGAACCCAGATAATGTTGGATGAAACTGATATAGATCATATGATGGGTGTGTCTAGCCATCACATAAATTCATTGGGTATCAGTGTCGAATGTATGGTTATTCCATTTTTAAGAGTTATATTAAGATGATGTTCCATGATAACAAAATGTTTTTATGCTTTATATGAGTTTTAAATGTTTTTTATCAATATTGACATCACATGGATCATGATTATTGATTCAGATGACTCATGAAGTTGAAAACAGTTTTTCCATGACACATGTTTATTAATCGAGGTTTGATGGGTGTGAGTTCAGTTATGTTTCTCTTACTTACATTAAATATTTTTATCATACCCTTATTCCCATATTATTATCATGTATGAAATTTAGTTGCTAATACTTATTTTTATCTTTAAATATCATTTGAGATCACACTTATTATGTTTCTGTTTCCCTAGGTCATGAAGACTGATGTTAAAGGAATTACTTCTACCAGGGTTTCATATGAATGATGATTATGACTTAATGTGAAATAATAAACGCTAGGTTTAGTGATATGAATGCTAACTTAAAAAAAGTGTTTATTTATATAAGAGTTTGTCCTAATTGTATAAAAGCATAAATAAAAATGGTACATGGGTATATACGTGATAAAACATATTCTTTTGATGTAGTAATTTTTGGATGACAAAAGTTTGGTCACATTCATTGCTATCAATTCTATGAATTTAAAGATAATATTTTTACCACCAGATTCGAGTGTACAGGTCAAGGGATGATATATTGTTGTATTATTTTGGTAGTTATTTAGAATTACAAAGGCCATGGTAAATCTATTTTCCTTTAACATTGATGGAATAAGTACCACGTGATAGATTTTTATCATCATCATAGGTTAAGGGTATGTTGATTTAGTTTAATTATTATATAGTACTATGGTTTACACAATTGGATATTTCTATCATAATAATATGAGATCTAAAATGATAATCTATTGTTTTTTAAATTTATTTTATGATTATATAAATAATCTATATAAATTTCACAGGATCAAGGTTTGTATAAATTTTTTAGTTTAACTATCACTAGGTTTCATGTGGCATATTCTATTACTTAGGGTAATGAATCAAAAGTTAAATTTTCAATTGTATTTTGTCCGATTTTTGTCCAAAAAAGTGTGGGGTTTTTATAGTCACATGGATAGTTAAATAAAAATAGAATTTAAATTTTTGTAGATATCACCAATTAGATATTGATTTTTTTTCTATTGGTATATTTAATTTTATACTACATGTTGATTTTATGGTATAATTTTTATTATTTATAGTTGGAGTTTCATGTGGATATTTATGGTATTAGTTTAGTATATCATGTCATGAACACTTAAAAATACCTGATCATTTTTCATATCATGATATATAGTCAGGGGTATAGAGTACATTCTTCTAAAAATCCATTATAGTGGCATACATGTTCACTGTGCATAAAATTTCAGTTTGTCTTCTCTATGATATATTTACATTATGACATAGTCTGTAGTGGATCAAGGTTATTTTTGATGGTGTGTTGGAGGAGACTAGTAAGAAGAATTTGGGTTCTTCCTACTTTATGGAGATATATAGGAATTATAGATGGGTATTGGTCTATTAGAAGTATAAATTAATTAATTAAATTATTTTATAATTTCATGTATAAAAAATTACTTTTAGTAATCCTTTTTTTAGTTTTACATTAGGAAATTAAATTAATAAGAGATATTATGTTAGTGATTCTAAGGTCGGGTACATAGAATGAAGAAAATTTCCCTGTATACAATCTTTAGATCAATTTGATATTCAAATATCATATGAAATTTATTTAGTAAATTTTTTGATAGAATGGTCTCCTATAAGGATAATATTTTCCAATAATTATAGCCAAAACATAAATTATATTTAACTAACTCAAGTGATCAAATTAATTGACCTGGGGACTTTTGGTTTGTTTGTTTGAAAACTAGTGCCATTCCATGATGTATAGTTATAATTATTTTATAATCAAATTAACTCAGTATTAAAATAAAAATATAAAACATGAAACTAATGAAAAATAATTAATATAAAAACCCATAAAAAATAGGTTAAGACTATAAACTATGACTAAAATAATTTCATTATTATATATTGTGTGTTAAAATCCTTCTCTTAATATCAAAAGGATAAATTATTAAAAATATATTTCTTGAATTATAAGAATTAATTTATCATAGATACTAAATTAGATAATTCAACACATGGGTTGAGTATTATATATAATATTTTACAATAATAGATCAAAAAATTATTTATTTATTGAGTCATATAATTCACCTCCTTAGAGAACCCTTTGTACTATACCTGTATGTGTCATGCCAAATAAATTTTATCCTCTACACTAATGGATTAAAATATTTATTGTCACATCAAGGGAAATTATATCATATTTATTATTTCCACTATTATAGTTTATGACTGTTCATAAATGTTTCTTATTTATATAATTATACGATAACATAAATAAATAAATTTATACCATCAATGTTTGTTATAATATTTAAATTTACTTCAATTATGAATCCTAAAATTGTTACTACATATTTTAATGCATTATTATTTTTTCCCAAAAATTAATGGTGATAGCTAAATCATGATGGTGAGAAAAGTAGTTTTTTTTATTTTTTATAAACTCAGGTAAAAGTATAAATAATTAATCTACATGGTAAAAGTAAAACATGTAATGGAAAGAAAAATATATATAATGGTGTCTTAAAAGTGACATATATTTACTCTTATATAGTTTACATTATATAAAAGGCCATTCCTTGAACAATTTATCTCTTGTTTTTTGAATATATATATCTGAGATCCTAAACATCATTCTTAAAATAGAGGCTTAATTATAATTCAAACACAAAAAATTGATATAATGAATATATATCTTATTTTCATGTAAGTTGAATAACTAAAATAATCTCATTTTATATAATTAGTTATATAATCTATTTCCTATATATAAGATAAACTAGAACCCCAGAATCTACTATCATCACATAGTAGTCAACTTGTGAATACAAACCCAAAACATAACTAGTCAATTTCTTTCTTACCATACGATTGTGGGTTGCTATTAATTAAATCTAATCACATGATGTTAGGTAAGGGAAATCATTATGTCACAAGTTACTTATTCATGATTTGCCTATTTATAATTCAATTTTTTTATGTTAAATATAAAATTAGATATGATGTAATAATAAATACAATGAAGAATAATCTTCTAAATATCCATCATTGATGATAAATGTTTAATAATAAATGTTTTAATGATACTTTAATATTAATGTGAGTTGGGGATTCTATAGAGATAGAAAACTAATATAGGGGTAAATTTTGTTAAAATTTTTAGATGTATGAGCCCCTTAAATCATACAACATATACTTTCATAAAAATTTCATTGGTATTACATATATAAATACTATTTATTAATACTTTGACATGGGGTTTCCATGATTCTATTTTTGTTAGGAATCATTCAATGGAATATTTTATATATTTTTTATTAGAAATGGTAAATTGAAGATGAATTAGTGTGACACTAATCATGTAAAATTATTTGAACAACCAATAATATTTTTATACCCTTATTATGGCATAATCAAATAAGCATTGGATAGAGTGAGAATTAGAAATTCACTTCTATGCCTAAATTATTTCACGTGATGTTTCTATCAATTCTAATTAGCCAATGGGGAATATTAAATTTTTGATTTTGGTTATACTAGTTTGATGTATTCTATTCCATATACATAATCTCAGTGTTATAGACAGACGGCCTATATTGGTCTGCATTATGTTGATTTAATCTTACTTTTCCATTTTCCATTATAGAAACACTTATTATTATTTATATATTTACTATTTATTTGGATCATGAATTATGATTTAGTAGTCATTTTCAATGCTAAAAAGGTTATTGGGTCACACATAAATATATATATAAGGAATAATTTTTTGAATAATTAATTTTAAAAAAAATTAATTAATCTTAAAGTTCCTAGATGTGTTTTAGACTATGAGGTAGAGGCGGTGAATCAATGTAAAATTTATCTTAGTTTCTCAAATTAAAATATATCTACATCAATCACCTAATTGAATTTAAATTTCACTCCTTATGTTCAAAATATCATCCTCATCTATATGAAGGAATATAAATCAAATAGAACAACATAAAATATTTTCACTAGGTTTACCCCAAAATATCTATGACTACGTCCTTGAAATGATTAGATTCATCTAATTCACATAGAATAAACTCTTATTATAATGGTTTTATAAATATTAATTTATCAAACCATAATCAATTTGGAGTAAGTACACCTATAGGATCATTGGTATTTTAGTTGTTCTCCTCTTCTCAATGATGTGTTATGAATAACCATTAGTGAAAAAATCCCCATTAAAGTTTTTTAAACCTACTACTACTTATGATGAATATATTATTTAAATTTATAATTGTTTTTCAATTATATGAATTAATACATTCATCCTTATATTAATGAAACCATTCATTAAATAATATCATCATTTTCACAATAATGGAATCTTCTTTCATATTTCTATTGTTTCATATCACTCTTTATGATGTTATATTATTAGAAAATATTGAGTTTGTGAATAGTTATTTCATAAATATATATATATATTGAAATTACTATATTCATTACCACTGTTTTCTAGTTTCCAGAATACGATATTTGTTTTCTTATTTATTATATCTTTAATAATATTCATGGGATTTTTAGGTCGCATAAACCAAAAAATCATGCATACCTTTTGGGGAGAAATCATTAAAAACACCACCAACCATTTTCTGATAAATAATGAACATATATTTAAAAATATTAAAATATTTTGGCCCTATGTAATTTGAAATCCAATTGTGAATTTTTATAATGACCATCAAATATCTAAAACGTATTTAAAATATCTTTTCTCACATTTTAATTTTTATTAGTTAATGAAAATAATTATTCAATTTTTTATATTAATTCATTTTGGCCTCAAAAATATTTATAAATAGTATTGGATTATGTTTATTAAAATAAACAGAATTAATCTTATAGAAATATGACATAAAAAATAAATTGAAAATAAATTCAATCCACTATCTTTTAATTGGGTTATTGATTCCCAAAGTAACATCTTGTAGGATTCCATGAACATGTTTATTTATTCTGGGTGAGATAGATGGAATAAAATATGATGTATCAGGTTGATTTCATCTAAATATTTTATTGAAATACATATCTTACCATCATTTCATGTTTATTTCATCATATTTGTGTCAATTAGAAAACTTCTTCACTTTATTGAGTAGAGACATTCCCACACTAAATCGAGTATCTCTAAAAATGTTGTGACTATCATAATTTCCATTATATTATTTTTTTTATGATAATATATATTATTATTGAAATCATTATTATTGGGTTGTATTTTTTTCAGTAATAAATGATTCCAATATGAATTTTGAAAATAAACATGAAATAATATTGAAGTACCCATGGATCATGTTAAAACATGTTGAGTTGTAAGTATTGGATTAGGATTGAATAACACCTTGAATATTTTAGTTTTAAAAGTAACATAAATTTATTTATATTTCATGATAAAATAATATTTTCAATGAGGAAAGAATAATATATATTTCCTACATTGGTCATATGGGAAACAAGATTAACAGTGGGACTTTCACAATGAATTTAATTTATTGAGATTATTTATTTATTATGGTTTATTAAACATTTCAGAATATTCAAGGATGATTGATTATTATTTAATATTAAAAAATTTATCTAATAATATTTTGAAACATAAGAATAGATTATTTATTTTCATGTTCTAAATATCATATCTCAATGATTATGAAAACTAGACTAAGGAAAAGTTTTATTTATTGTTAAGAAATTATGATGTCCAATATTTTGAAGAAGAAAATAATTGGATTGATATTTAATTAACCATTCTTGTGCTTTTTTGGTATAAAGGTTATTTATTGATATGTAAATATCACTTGGATGACGATTAAAGGAATGTATATATGATTCATGTATTTAATATAAATGATATATTTATTAGTGATTATATAATATAGTATTATCTATATTAATTATTCAAAAGACGTGACAAAATAAATAAGTAGTGAAATGTTTATTGAAATACTCAATGTGAGATTTTATATTAAATATAAATAATATAAATCAAGATAATGTGTTTTTTGGTGTTAGATATATTTTTATGTTATTTAGAGTGATTAAATATTATTTTAAGTAGCTAAGAGTGTCTAAATATGTTTGAAGTAGGGTAGATTTATGTTCATAATTGTAGGTTTTTGGAAGTCTATAAAACTATGAGCTGCAAATGATTAAACATGATTATATATAAGATTAAATGAATATGTGAAGGGCATTTAAATATTAAATTTGGTGTAATTTCCTAATAATTAATTGAAATAGTTCTTATGTGAGATTAATTTTGATTTATGTATGTGTAACATGAATATTTCAATGGATATGAATGAGTAACATGGATACTATAGAATATTATACTACAAAAATTTAATGCTACATAAGATTTAGAATAATTAAAAAATAATAATCTAGGTGATACATAAAGTTAATTTAATTTATTATATATTACATAAGATACCTTAGAATATTGTATGAGATTAAAATAGATTTTAAAAAAAAATATTGTAATCCAAATCAGATGATGTTTGACTGTTCTTCATGGATTTAAATATTGTGAATAATTTTTTGATCATGATTCAATCTGAAAATATTTCTAATATATAAATAGGAATATTTGTCTATGGGTGTATAATCTAACCACAATTGTCCATGAATGTGTTCATGAATTTTATAAATTGATAATTTGTGATTCATGAAATATTTATGGAAAGATGAGGAGGTAAGGATTATAAAATATCATGAGAAAAAAACCTATTATTTTTAGATTCAAATTTAACATAATTAATTACATTAATTAGAAAATATATTTGATGAGATTAAATGAGAAGTAAAGACAAAATATTATGTAGTTTTAAACAAGAGGATCAGAAGGATGTATTTCATAGATATTTCATATTCAAAATATTTAAACATTATTCATAACATTATTATAAGAGTATAAAGAAGAATAGGAGTTAGAGAGAAAGTATTCATAGATATATAATAATGTGCACTAATTTTGATATTCAATTTCACTCGATAAAACAAGAGATAAAGATATGTCCAACTACCTCTACATATGAAAATCCTTAGTGTTGAAGAGATATATATATATATATATAATATTAATGTAAAACATTATATACTTCATTTAAGTAGTATAAGGTGAAAAGGGAGATAGTGATATTATTTGACATGAATTCAATATATTGAAGATCATTATGCTATTGTTGAAGGAAGAGGAATGAGATATCCAAGAATTTCATTTTTGGTTTTTATATATTTTGATGTAAGTAAATAAAATATATATTGATAAATATTAAATAGGTTGTTTTGCAAGAGGCAGCCCCTTGATTATTACATTTCTAAGGAAATATTCATATTTTTAAGTATAGTTACAACTAGAAGTTACCATACCAGTCACACATCATGGAGGAGCCAACCAAATCTAGTATTGTGAAGATCATGATTGGTTGGTTGCATTAATTTTAGAATAAAGAAATTTATTGATTTAAATTTACATTTGGAAATATGAATGTATTCTTATTAGTGCCAAATAAATTGGTTCATGTCCATCCCATCTCATTTGGTAGATTTTAATAATAAGAGATAATTCATGTTTGTGTGGGTTAACAAAAACCATACTCTAAGGACTAGTTCACACAATGTGAGTGAACATTATAAAAAAATTCCATTCTAGTACTTTAAAACAATTTTCCTCACTGTATATATATAATTTCATTGTTTGATATAATAGTGTGATATGTTTGACTTAGAAGTTTCATAATTGAAATAGAAGAAGGTTGAATTTGTGAAAACAGGCTAAACCAATTCACCCTCGAACAATGTATCTACCTTGATCCTTGTGGATCAATAATTTGTAATATTAGTCCTCGTTTGAAATCTAATTAGATTATTAAAAATTGATTATAGGAGGATTTTATGTTTTTATTTTCTCTCTCAAATTATTTATGACTTGATGATCTATAGATATTTTTTATTTCTTTTTGAAATAAACTACAGTGGAAATATCTAAAAAGAAATTGATGAACAACACAGAGAGACAAGTAAGTAAAATTTGGTAGGCCTCATCATTGGAATAAGAAAAAGAGGATTCTCTATGAATTGAAGTCAATATAAGTGTAAAGATTTATAATATATATTTTTTCTCTTTATAGAACAAGTGATAGAAAAACAATTACAACATTAAACCAAAATTATAATATTATTAAGTTCTTATTAAATGTTTTGTTTTATAATTTAAACATATAAAAAATGATTATAATTTAAGGTAAATATTTAAAATTATATAATAATGCATATAAGTAATATTACATTGTATTAATATATTTAAAGAATAATACATTTATTATTGATGATTATATATTAATATATTAATATATATATATATATCTTTATATGAATGCATTTAATAAATTATTTCATTATGTTAATATATAAATTTTAAATATTTTAAATATTATATTATTATTATTTTTAAATAAAATAGTTTTTCTACAATTATGGTTTGATTTTAAATTAACATTCAAAGTTATAAAGAAATACTGATTTTTTATAAATGTGGTATTATTTTGTTTAAATAAATATTTTAATATTATTATATTCATTTTTTAAATGATTATTTTTGGTTTATAAGTAAACATATAATTTTACTAAAAACTATTTTTATTGAAATATTTTTCATGAAATAATATTTTGTTTTAATGAAAATAAATAACATATAGAATTATAATTTATCACTTTGAAAAATTATTTATAATAATAAACAATAAAATAATTTAAATGAGTAATTTTAGATTTTTTAAAACATTTATTATGAATTAAAGGTAATAAAAGAGGCAACATGTTTTTTAAAATTATGGAAATTATAAATCCATTTTATAAAATTTTTAGTCATAAATATAATAAAATTATTACATTATGATAGTTTTTATGTATAATATGGATTATAAATGAAAAATAACAACAATAGTTTTTATAAAAATGATAAAATGGATAAGAGGGATTGTTGGGATTGAACCAACATAGAAAAAGGGAGAGGGAGATCTGAGAAAGAATGATCAAAATACCAAAGGGGATCCACTTGAAGAGAGGGATTGACCCCAAGGGATTTTAATGAAGAGTAGAATCAAGTGTGGATAAGGGCAGTTGTGAGGATGGGTTTCATAAGGGAGTCTATTCGTAGTATTATAGAATGTTTGTGAGAAATCAAACACCATATTTAGAAGCTGAAGGGAGATTTATACAAGTATAAGAGGAAAATTCAAGTGTAAGATATTATACATAATCATTGTCATCCTTTATATGGATTTGAAAAAAAACTGAGTTATGTATTTCAATTTTAGTCATTTGAATCCAATTTTTAGGGTCATTTTCAGATTATTATTTCCATGTTCATCATCATTTTGGATCTTTTCCCTCCAAACCATTTTATGACACATTTTTTATTTTCAATAATTATTATAAAATTGGAAAAATATTTTTGTATCCTTTGATAATGATTTAAGTTGGAATTATCTCATTTAGATGAATCATTTTAAAGAATCTTAAACAAAAAAAGATAAAATAAATATATAAATAGAATGTAACTACCATAATTAATACGTTTTCTATTATCTTAACCCATTATCATCTTTCCTAGAAATCCATTTACTTGAAGAAAATGTTTTAAGGAATTAGGATTTTTCCCAATTAGGTTTCTTTTCATCATCTGTTGCTTATGGTGTATATATATATTATCATCTTCATTATGGAGTCTTAAATTATGATCGTCCTTGGTTGTTGTTATTTTTCATTTTTTTTATCAATTTTAGAAAATTTTCTTCTTTAATACTCATGTTGAAATATGAATCTTGACACGAAATATATATTTTGTATCACCAATTCGATGCATATTAAAAAATTGTTTTCAAATAAGAATATTAGAGATGATATTTGTTGTGTCTATTTATTTTTGGTAACTTGTGATCCAAATATCAGCATTTCACATCCTATTAACCATAAACCAATAATAGACACCAAATATATTTCACCCATGAACCCAACATCTCCCCTCTTTATTTTTTTATATTTGGTCCAGTGTGTTAAATCATATGGTAGTATTCTGCAATAAGTTATTTTTTGGTGAGGGTGTTATATATTTTCCTAGAATTATGTTATCAAGTTTAATGAATTTTATTTCCTTTAAAACCCCCTTTTTATTTGTAAGGTAAGTAATAAATAATTTTAAAATAGAAAAAATATTTTGTTTAACATAATTCTAGGATTAATTAAAAAAATAAAAAAAATAAAGAAACATTATTTTCATATTGTTTAATTTTAAAACCCATATTTTTAATGTAATTTTATTTTTGAAAATTATCTATGTAATTTATAAAAATAAATTATATAGTTTTATGTGTCTCATGGGTTTTAATTTATGTAAATGTCAAGCATGATAGTCGATATAGACAAATTCTAAAATTTCTCATTAGATGTTATGAATTTAAATAAAATAAGTTGTTTTAATTTGAATTAATTTATGTTGATGTATTTTAAATATATGGGATTAAATTATGAATATATATTTATTCTATATAATTTTATAAAAAATGGGGTTTCCCAGTTTAATGATATAAAATTTGTTTCCTCTATGAAAATAATTTATGTATTCTTTTAGAAATATTTTAATAGGTAATGAATGATAAGGAAAGATCTTCTTAAAATGGTTTCTTAAAATTTGGAACTATTTTAATAAATTAGAAGATAAGGTGTGAGTAGTAAACCCATGACTTCAAGGAGATGATATATTTCAATTAATACTACTAGCGACAACTTATTGTTTTTAATATTTTCCAAGTATTATTTTAACTATTAAATGGATTATTATTTTCAAATGATTTTCATGGAGAAATCCCAATCGTATTTCAAAAAGTATTTTGAAGTCAAATGGTTTTCAAAAAATATGTATTTCAAAAGTATTTTTATGTAATTACTTCTATGTTTTGAAAACCCTATTAAGAAAATATTTATTACAATATAACTTTATATGTTATAAAATGTATTTAAGAATTATTTATTTTATTTTATGGAAATTATTTTATTTTGAAAAAAAAAATTATCCAAAAATTTTAGGGCCATCCTAAAAATTTAAAATGTTTTTCACTTTGCTTTTTTAAGTTGAAATATGGTTGACATCATATAATGATTTAACACGTGTAACTCCACTTCATTATTTTATATTTTTTTTAAATTTAATATCATGTAATTTTTTTCCTAATCCTCTAGAATTTATACCACAAAATATATTTAATTGTATAATATTCAGTATATTTTTTAGATACTTTTTAATAAAAAATAAACCGCACATTTTCAGTACCAAATTTGGAAGTGTGGGTTTAGGATGTCATATTTTTATTAGTGGAATGATCTAGAAAACATTAGAGATTACACATTATTGTTTAAAAAAATTATGTAATGAATTTTTTTTAATTTATATTTAATATTTAACCTTTATGAATATAGAAGTTCATCCATTGTAGTTTTTAATTAAATTTGAAGATGGAAATTCAAAATTAAATTACGTACGATGAATGAATTACAAGGGATTAATCAATTTAAGTTGGCAGAATTTAATAATATGAAAATTTTATAATATGAATAAATGATTATTAAATGGTTTATTTTTTTAATATAAATAAATCAATATAAATTATGATAATAAGATAATTCAAACACTTACAATTATTTAACAATACTAAAAAAGAATATTTTATTATATTATTTTATTCAAAGAATAACAATTTTATTATAAATTATGATATATTAAATTGTTAATATATATATATATAAACTTATTTAATCAATTATTATTTTATATTAATATGAAAAATTTATTGTTTTCAAATTTATGTTATAATATTTTAGAACAAATTACTATTTTCTAAAATTATGATTTTATTTTTAATTAAAATTCAAAATTATAAAAAATACTACCTTTTATAAATGCGAAGTGATTTTTTTAAAAATAATATTTTAATATAAATATATTATTTTATTTAATTTTTTTAAATGATTATTTTTTTTATAAATAAAGATGCAAATTTATAAAAAATTTCTATTGGAATATTATTCAAGAATTGATATTTTGTTTTAATGTTAACAAATAAATTGTAGATATATAATTTAACAATTTTTAAAAAAATCATTTTAATATATACTAAAATTCATATAAATTAATTTTTAAAAGATATTTCAGAAAAAGTTATCTTCAATTTTCATATGAATTAATGTTAAAAATTAAGGAAATATATTATTTAAATTGTGATAATTATAATTTTTTTTATAAAATTAGGAGTTATGATATATGAAATTTAAAAATTATGGTTATTTTCATATAAAATATATATTATACCTGGAATTTATTATTATTAATTTTTAATAAAAGAATTCTAAAATAGATAAGAGGGACAGTTGGGTTGAGACCAACATAGAAATGGGGAATGGGAGATTTGAGGCAAAATGGACGAAATACCAAAGGGGATTGATTGTTTGAGAGAGATCAATCCTAGTGGCTTAAAATGTTGAGAAGGATCAAGAACAAATAAGGGAAGTCACGGGGATTGGTTTTAGAAGAGATTCCATTTGTAGGGGTATTGAACATAGATGATCAATCAAATTGATGATCGGAATGCTGAAGAGATATTTAAATAAGGATAAGAGTAAAAATCGAGAGTGGGTTATTCATCATCTTCATTTTCCTCTCGTATTTCAATTTGTCGAAAAACTGAGGTAATTTTTTTTAGTTATCCAAATCTAGTTTTGTGGGAAATTTTGAGATTATTATTTCTTTGTTTATCACTGTTTGGACATTCTTCCATAAAATGTCTTTTCTTGACATATTGGTTATTTATAATACTTTTTTTTAATTCATAAATTAGTTATGTGTCATTTTTCAATTATTTCTGTCGGATTTGTCTCATTTTGACAATGTTTTGTGGATAATATGGAAAAAACTATAATTTAAATATATAAACTAAATATACATATTATATTTAATCATTTTCATACTTGGATCTCACCTAATTATAAATAAATATTTGAACCTATTATCAAATTTCTCGTAAATCCATTTAATCGAGCCACGTGTATTTTAGGAATTGAAATCCTCTTCAATTTGGTTGTTTCCTTCATCTATTTTATATAGATTAGGTCTTTGTATATATATCTTCTCATTATCAGTATATAGTCTTAAATGACGATAATCATTGTTTGGTCTTATTTTTTTCATTATAAACACGTTTTGAGAACTTATTTATACAGTACTCAAGTTGCAGTATAAAGTGTGATATAAAATATATATATTTAGTACCTCCAATAAAATCAATATTCTGAAATTTTTTTAAATAATTTTTATAGAGAAAATATTTTACGTGTTCTTTTATTTTTGGTAACTTGTGATCTAAATATAGAAATTTCACAACATTTTTCCAACAGACCTATTGTATATACAACATCTCTTACACCAATTTTCCCATCACATTCAAATTTATTTTAGTGTTTGTATAGTATAATGTATTCTAGTATCTTGCAGTAGACTGACTTTGTTCATTTTGAGGTAAGTGTGTTATATATTTTTTAAATTTATGTTTTCATGTCTAAATAATTTTATTTCTTTTCATTACCCCATTTCTCTTTTCACCGAAGTTATTAATTATTTAAAAAAAAGATTATTTTGTTTAACCCAATAAATGGTTTTATTTTAAAAATATGAAACCATAGAAAACATTATTTTGTTATTATTTAATTTTAATATCCATTTTTTAAATGAATTTTATTTTATTAAATTCCTTAAGTGGGTTCTAATGATAAAAACTATCATTTTATGTGTATCCAGGTTTTAATTTTTTTTTAAATTTCATTCATGTGAGTAGATCTATCTATATTCTAAAATAAACTATGTCATTTGACTCATTTTAATTTATGTTTTTCTTATTTCAATGCATTTTTATTCATGTATTTTAAATGTATGTAATTATATTAGAAATTTGGCTTTCACCTATCAATTTTCCTGAAAATCGAGTTTTCCATTATTAAAGACATATAATTATTTTCTTCTATGTACATAATTTTTGTATGATTTTGGAAATATATTAATGGGTTATGAATGATAAAGGAATATCATCTAATTATTTTTCATAAAATTCAATATTAGGGTATAAAATGAGATGACAAGATATGGGAAGTTAACCCATGACCTCAATGGGGAAACTTCTAACAATTGATACTGCTAGTGGAAACATTGTTCTTCTTAATATTTTCCATGTATTATTTTAAACCATAAAAATATTCTCATTTTAAAAACATTTTCAATTATAAATCCATGTCCTATTTCCATAAGTATTTTAAAATTAAATGTTTTTCTAAAAATATATATTTTAAAATGATTTTGAAATAATGGATTCCTCTTTTTTGAAAATCCAATAAAGAAAGTATTTATTTTATGATAATTGTATATTTTATAAAATTTTTCCAAAAAATATTAATAGAAATTTAAGAACATTATATTTTTTTAATAAAATAACACATACAGTAAAATTTTATACACATAACAATTTTTTAAAATGTTTTTCACAAGTATTTTTGACATTCTATTATCGATGGATTCATTTAAGGATTTATCCCATATGAATAAAATTTGTTATTTTATAGTTTTTTATCTTATATTATATAAGGAACTTGGATAATCCTCCAGAACCTTGATCAGAAATAATCTATGGTTATATAATATACTATATATTTTTCAGTTAATTTTTATAAAAAAATAAAAAACATGTTTTCAGTATTGAATCTGGAAGTGCGTGTTCTGGATGTCACAAAAAACATTATATACAAAGGGGGATAACAAATTATTTCAACTTAGTGTAATAATTGGGGAATCAAACATAGCAATAATGGAGAAGTATTAGTGAAAAAATGAACTAGTATGAATATGGAGAACACTTGTAACTCACATGATTTATAATATTTACATGAATTATAGGTAGCTACAGATTCTAATCCTTAATTTAATTTTTATTAACTAATCAAAAGTGTGGAAGATCATGGATAGAAGGATTTTTATGATGATTCATATATTCTTTTTATGAGATCACAAAATTATTTATCTAATGAAAATTTTAATTTTATTTTTAGAACATTTTAAACCATTTAGGGGGAGATAACCCAACTTAAATAAGAATATTATAGAATGTAAGAAGCATTAGATCAAAATATATTGACATCTATTATTCTAAAAAATCACATGGAGGCCAAAGCTTCTACGAATACGATACTTCAATATTTGATCATAAAAATTGAAAAGAGATTTTATAAATAATTAAAGATAAATAAGATGACAATCTTTTAGGAAACATTTCTATGGAACATCTAATGAAAAACTATTGAAATTTAGAAAAAGGTAACCATTATTCTAAAAACACATGTTTTTACTAATTTTATTTCTATTGATAGAAGTTGTTGTCATGAAATATATAGAAAAAAATGAGTGGAGAAAAAATAATTGAATCTAAATATTTTATCGAAGGATAATGTAAGCACAATTAAAAAAGATATTCCTTAAAAGAAAGCTCAATTAATGAAAAAAAATCATAAAATTAATGTTTTCAAAACAATCAAAATGTTGTTTAAAATAAATTTATAAGTATCTATTGTATTTTTTTGGTATTGTGTAATTTTAGGGCACACTTATTCTAAATTGTATCATAATATATCAATACATGTAAGATAGGGTAATCCTACATCAATGGGGATAAAGTCTAAGTTGATTTAATTTATTTAAAATGAAAGTAAAAAACTACTTATCTAACATATTTTGATGTTTACAGAAGTTATATAGAAATTAAAATAAGAATGGTCACCATAACAATGGATTGTAGTTTAAACCTACTAATACTGGTTCATGGGTTTCTTGGGTAATAAGGATTAAAATCATAATTTAATGAAAAGAATAAGTGGAATTGAGTTCACCTTTGAAAAAATGTAAAGAATACCATGTCTATTACTGATGATAGATGAACGTTAAATAAAAAGGGATAATCAATACATGAAATAAATAAGGGTATCATTTTGGTAGAATGAATCAATGAATAAGAATTTAAATCTCCTAAAGATTATCTAAGAAATTTTGAATAAAAATATTTATGAGGAAGCATGTGGAAGATCCAAGAAATAAGAACATGTTCATATATAATGCATGATTATTTTTTCATATCAATTGAAAAAAATAAGAATAAAATAATGATAATATAATGAAATCTCTATTGTAAAATAAAAACTTCCTAGTGAATAAAAAGTCTAATTTCATAAAATATTTTCATAAAAGGATGATCCTAGAATTAATATGATATTTTTTGGTATACACAAGAATTGTGTACATGGATCAATATATTGTTCAATCACAATACTATCTCAATAGGTTATGTTATAGAAAATAAAGGTACCATAGAATTTTTTAAGTTCTTTAATGGATAAATAAATGAATCAAATTCCAAAAAAGGAGAAAAAGGAATATATAAAGAAGTTCATATTCCCAAGGAGGTTTATATTCAAAAAAATAAAGGAGACATGATGAAGTGATATATCATTATTATATCTAAAAAATGACTTATTGGGTTGATAAAAAATAGTCCCCCGTTTTAATTCACTAATACTCTTTTGGGAACCCTATATTCTCATAGATAGAGTATTTGTTTTGTTTGTGTTTATAATTGAAGTTAATTAATGTTATGGTAGATCTAAGATATTGAGAAATTAAGGAAGTTATACAGTACAAGGAAATTATCCATCTTGGGTGTGATAAAAAATTTATAACTTAATGATTATTTTAAAAATACATCATCCAATACGAATAGATGTTAAACAATACCCTTGATGTGGGGACCGATAGAGAATGTGGGATAAAGCTACCAATACATATTATATTTTTTCAATATTATTTTCTAGAATGTTTATGAAGATGATATTTAAGAGGGAAACCTATTAAATTATCTAATTGTTGTTTTTACAATATCAATTCTAAAATTGAGGGTTACAATTTTTTGTGATCAATAATAAAATAACTAATTTTTTCGGATAATATAAGGTTGTGAATTATAGGTGTTGGGAAATTTCTTAATTACGTTTTTCTACAATGATCATTTCTCAAGTAGAATTAGTTCTCAATAATAGATTACATTGAAATTTTTATTAATTTTATTTTTTTTTTCAATAATAAGGATATAAAGAGAGAATAATATTATTAGAAACATATAATCATACATTTTCAACATGTATATTAACAAAAAATACAAATGGAGATATTTTTTATCCCATTAGTGTTGTGTTTTATTATTTAAATAATAATTAATTGTAATATGTGTTTAAAAGAAAATTTTGGACGAATAATGAAGTTCCTATGAAATTTGTCATTATATTTTTTGTTTTGAGTATTGAATGATGATTTCATAACCCCTTTATTTTTTTCATTTTTATGTATAATGGAGTTTTTAATATTTCACTCTTAAAAAATTGAATGGAAAAATCAGAGTTGCTTCTATTTTTTATTTGGAAATGAATAATAATATTAATATTTATACAATTATTATATTGCATTTATATTATTTATTTAGGGATGTTCAGCAGTGCTGGTTGAATATTCAAGGTTGGATACAAGTTATTTTATGTGTGAAATATATTTAATGGGGTGTCTTAAATAAAGAGGAGATTAATGAGTGTCATGTGATTATTATTATTCCACTTTGATTTCGAGAGGTTTTTCAAGGAATATTTTGATGTGATGTTAAATATTTAAGAAGATATCAATTTGAAAAATAATATAATTGGCAATATATTTCATGAACCATTCATGTGATTATCTAGAATAAACAGTTTCAAAAGAGATGAAAATATAACTTCAAAAAGGATTTAGAGAAACTTAGTATTATCTGATTTGATAATACATGTGATAACTTTTTTATTTTTTAACTAACACACTATTATTGAGAATAGTTACTCTGAATATTTAAGAAATTACTTAAGTAATGGAATATTTATTGAAATAATCAATGTGAGTTTTTATATGTTGTAGGAATAATGGAAACTATTTTAAATTGATTTATGAAGGTCTAATAAATTAATTATGTAATTTGGAATTATATAATATGATTTAAAGTGGCTAATAATACGTGAAGATGTCTATAGTTGGCTAGATTTAAGATTGGAATTTCATGATTTTGTAAATCCAGAAAAGCATTATTTGAGTATGATTAAACATGCTTATCCATAATATTAATTCAATAAGAGATGGTCTATAAAATAAAATAAGGAGTTATGTCAAAATAACATAGTTGAAATAATTTATATTTCAGATTAGTTTGGGATGTGTAAGAGTAAAATAACGATTTAAATAGCTATATATATGTAACTAGGATGTTGTGATACATTATCCTAGTGACAATAAAGGCTATGTCAGTGTAATAAATTTTTTTAAAAGACTAATCTAGGAGCTAATCTAAATTATCAAATGCTCTTAAATTCTACGTAAGATACCTCTAATTATTTCATGATATTATAATTAATTTTTCTGATCAATCGTAATCTAATTATGTTTATACTTGAAAATTATTTAATTATTTATATATCATGAATATTATTAGAATCTTGATTCAAATTACATATTTTTCTATGATATAATGATATATACTATCCCTTAAGATGGTATTTCACCAAAAATAGTCTTTCATATGTGATTAAGCTGACCAAGATACCATCGTAAACTGGTACGTGACCCAAGTCATCACATAATCGGTAAGCGTTCTCAATCCCTAAGGGCTAGTGACTTGAAGTTGGGCATCAAAAAGATATGGAGAATTATCATAACCAACTTGATGATGAAAACATGAAATATATGTATACATACATGATGGGAAGAAATAGGGGATGAGTATACATGAAATATATGTCATATCAAAAAGGAAACAAAAAATGTAATACAAATCAAAATTAGCTAAACAACTATAAGATATATGTCCTAAAACATAGAAAAATTAAAACAAAAAATAGATACTCTGTGCGATTACATAGGAAAGTCCCTCCATATCATTAATCTAACAGAAACCTCACCACCTCACTATGGCACCATGTTGTTCCCTACATCAAAATATATATATGTTTATGCACCATAAATGGTAAGTGAAGGTTGTGAGGTAAATAAGATTGACAGGATCCCAACTAGGTGTTTCTTATATGAACATGCTCAAATTTAAATAAAACAAGGAATAAATTGTAGTTAAGTAATTTTTATATCAATCACATGTTAAAACATCACCCATATTTCCATGGTTTTGTATAATGTAGGTAAAAAAGTTTCATAACATTTTTTAAACATCAGAGAAGTCAAATACAACAATTAATTTCGTATAATTTCTAATCCAATACAAACCAATGGCACATGTAACATAAAGACAAGGATTAATACATGTCAGGATAGCTAGGAAACTCATACCCTTATGTATAAAACCAAGCACATCAAGTATGTATACATATGCATCGAATCTAGAGATAAGAAGAACACCCCAACAAATGAACCTCACAAAAGGTATGACATATATATAGATAAATAGTCTTAGGTAAGAGATGAACACCCCATGAGTGACCCCAACGATAGTATCAGTGGACAGGACCTATTACTATACCATCCACCAAAGTACGTAAGTCTTACAATATGCTACATTTTCTAAACCATTTCAAAAATTCATTTAAAAATTATTTGAAAATTCCTTTTTCCATTACCAAAACAAGGTGAAACCGTATTTTCTCAAATCCACTTTCCACACACACAATTCAATCATTAAAATTCATTATTAAAAAAATTTATAAAACCAGATAAATATAGTTCATCCAATACAGTCTTGATAGAGAACCTCCAATCTTAAACTCAGGTCGCACACACCCATAAGTGGATCCAACAACATGGAAGAATGAAAATATAACAATAGATGACCTATAATCAATGATCTAATATCATAATAAATTCAATAATATAAACAATCAATGAATATGATATATCACAAAATACCTCAAATAAAATTGCACACTACAACACAACCAACAAGAAGGTGAACCATTGGATAAATATCAGAGAAAAGATCTAGAATGAATCAAGAATATTATCATAGTAGATAAAAATTCCCATAAACAAGGAAAATTGGGACTACATTGATAAAAAATGAAGAAAAAAACATATAACATACCAGATAGACATAGCGCAACCATAAAAAATATTAAACACTGAATGAAATGATCTGAAAGAAGTGAATATTACAAAAATTTTATGAGATACCTCCTAGGTCTAAGATTGAAATACTAAAATTCAATGAATTTTCAATATCACATGCATCACTATAAAAATAAAAAACCTCAAAACATTCATGATGTGAGAATGTTTCATGCTGTGTTTTTCTCAATTTAGAAAAGATGCCTAAAAATGCATTATCCTAGAAAAAACAACATGATTTTAC
This sequence comes from Viscum album, assembly GCA_963277665.1. NCBI lineage: Eukaryota > Viridiplantae > Streptophyta > Magnoliopsida > Santalales > Viscaceae > Viscum > Viscum album. Next base: position 1,868,324,822 of record OY728147.1, read on the forward strand.
CATTTCACAATGTGAAAAAAATTATATGATTCTAAACCATTCACACAATTAACCAATTAAAGAAATATTCCATATACAAGTTTCACATTGTTTAAATCTACCACAACTGTAATACACCATGAATACAACAAACAATCTATATTCTGTAGAAAAAACCCAAACCATCTATAGTGTTCTCCGATCTCAGGGAGAACCTAACAAATCCTTTTACATGTTTACACTTAGAATATATTTATTCCAATAATCAGACACCCCCAAATATTATGTAATTTTACCTTAATTTTTTTCTATCATCGTAATCCCTAAAACACACATAAAAAAAGAGAAATAAAAAGAGAGATAATAAATACATGAATTTCGGAAACCTAATGTTAGAAAATACTTACTATAAAACATTCTATCCCCAGGTTGTCATATGGATGAATGATGTCTAGAAAGTGGTGATGAAATATCTCCCTCATCAATGACATTGGCTTCCTTTCCTTGGGAGAATATGATCAAGGTCACCACAAAACTTTAACAACCATAATTGGATTCCCTTTAACGAACTTCACCTAAAAGTGAACGATCTCTATTGCTTTCTATATAAAAGAAATATCTGGTTCGAACTCGAAATCTTCCCAACTCAAAACATAAAAATGATCATGATGGTATTTCTTGAGATGTGATATATTGAAAAAATAATGAATTCATGTCAAATAAATTAGAAATTACAAATGATAAGAAACATTACCAAGATAGTTAATGACCTCAAATGGAACAACATATGTCAAATCCAACATTACTTATTTTCCATGATGATGTTTACCCAACCGAGGAGAAGATTTAAATAAGACTTGGTCACCAATAAAAAACTCCAAAAAAATTCCACCATTCTAAATATGATTTCTGTCGACTATATAATGTTACTAGATATTAATGTATATCCTAAATCACTTCTCATGTCACACGAATGAGACTTGATCCTACAATATATTCCTCAACCACCAGTTCCCAAAAAATAGGGGACCTAGACGAGAAACCATGTATGTCCAAAAAGGGATCCCTTTTGATCGAATACTGATAACTACTATTATAATAAAACACATGCTATCCCAATTTGAAACAAATTTTAGAGGGTACCCCATACAACCTCATGATCTCTACACTTACAGCTTACACAGGTAATCAAATTTTGGGGTGTCCTCTAAATGAAATGAACTAGATTTTCTAACCAATTAGTCACCACCTAGATATAATGATTCCCACAGAGAGTCCATGGTAATATAATAATAAATCCTTGGACACCTCATCCAAAATCCTAATTGATGCAGGAAGAGGCTGAAAAAAAACATGAAGGCATCCAATTCACTACTTCAATTTATTGGAAGGTGTAATAGTTTTAGACATAGTCTTCACTGTCACGCTTTATATCCATCAACCAGAATAATCATGTCATGTTATAAACCATATACATAGTTTCCATATGAATGGACACAAAAAAACTATGAAAATCAAACAAAACTAAGATCTTTATATAGTATGGGATGAAAATATGATCCCCAAAATATGGTATACCATTTTAAGTGATAAACTAGTCATAAATAGTCTCCCCACCACAGATGATTTTCAAATTCCCCTAAAATCATCATCCTTATATTTACCATGAAGAATAAACTGAAGGAAAGATGAGGATAACTAAACAGTGGTCATAATCATACCTGAAGCATCCTTGGGATCATCCAAGTGAAACTGAGTGGAGAGACCCATAAGGTTTCACTCATCCATTGATTCACAAATAACTAGTTATGGTACTTTCCTTCTATGAGAATCAATGATGAAAATTCCATTCCTTGGTGTGTAGGCGATGCTGATGTCAAACATCTGAAATTATTCCACACACCAACTCTTTCTAAGATTGAAGTATTTATAAGAAAATATATAGGTGACACTATTGGATAGAAAATTCCATGAACCTCTCCCCTTAAAGATAGTGACCCCAAAACCTAAGCGTATGCATAACTAAATAATGAACTAAATCATGATTTGGTTAATTATTCACATGTGGTTAGTGATAGAATGAGCTATAAGCAATGAAATTTTCCTCATATATAACCAAGAAAACCAAAAAAACACCAGAAGCCAAAAAAGTACATACCACTTACCAATCATACAAAGATCAGAATGAGAGAAGATATAAGAAGATGTTTCATCTCATCAAAATAAGATAGAAACATTTCATATGATATGAATTTCACCTCTTTCTGGGTAATAGTAATCAAAGGTGACACCAAATTTGATTACTCATTAAAGAACCACCAATAGTATCCAACAACAGCATGGAAGATCTGAATCTCAAACACATTTCATAGATATTCACATGACAAATTATCATTCAACTTTATAGGAAGAACTAGTAAGTTGTGATTAGAAATAATGTTTCCCAAAAACATCACTTTTTGGATCCCTAAATTTTATTACAAAATAGTTCCATAAAAATGGTGATTGCCCATGATTTCTATAACCAAACTCAAATGGTTTGAATGTTCATGATCATATTTCATATAAACCAAAATATCATCGATGAAAAATACTATAAAAGTGTCTATATTTTCATGGAATATCCAATTAATCAAAGAAAAAAAGAATGAAAGAGTGTTAGTTAGACCAAATGAGATCAAAATATATACGTAAGAGCAATACCTTCTACTAAAATTCATCTTCATTTTAGATGTATACCAAAATCTGAGATGATGATAACTCATCTGAATATTGAACATCAAAAACCAATTTCCCCCTTTAATTGTTCAAAAAAAAATCATCCTCATATAGAAAAGGATACTTATTCTTATCCCTTACCGAAGTAAATTCTAATAGTCCACACATAATTAGAGTGACTAATATGCCTTATTAGAAAATAGAATAGGCGCTTCCCTAGGGAAACACTAAATATAACAAAACCTTTCTCCATTGGATTATGAAATTTATTCTCATTCTCTTTAATCTATGATTGTTCCATGAGGTAAGATGGAATGAAAATTAGTTGCATACTCAAAAGAAGGCCAATTTTAAACTCTCTATATCTCCCAATAGTAAGACTGACAAAATTATTTTGGAAACATTTATGAAAATCCAAAACAACAATGAGAAGTTAAAAAATAGAAGTAATATCATTAGAATCAACTATTATAAAAGAAAAAAAATACTTTTGAGCTCTAGGCGGGGAGGTCAACATGTCCTAATCTCGGATCCCACTCTTTCAAAAACACCCAAGAGCTCCCATTGGTAGAAAAGAACAAAAAATACTGATGATAAAAAATAATCTCTTCATAATTATAAATAATACAATCCAACTTGATGATGACTACACAAAAATCCAAATAAAGAGTGATGAATACTAATACTTCATCAGATATCGAGAGTGAACATTATTGACAGTAAAATCACTACTCTGTCAACTTTCGTAGAGGTGTCACTATATCCACGAAAAGGATATTATTTATATTATATGTTTTAACATATTCATAAAATTACCAAATATAAATTAGTGGGAAGAACCTCTATTAAATAATATAGTATCTAAAAAATATTCTAAAAATATGGTACCTCTCACCATTTTTATACATGCATATACCTGCACTAAAACTCATCCACTCCATGAAGGTTCCTCAACCCTATTGATTATGGCTATAGCCTTATTGTCTATGAGGAATATGTATTCACCATAAAAACCTTTAGATCTCAAGATCCTTGAACATGTCGTGACATATAAATATATGGATAGAAATGTTGTATATGTCTATAACACCAATAATAGTTACACATATTAATTACTTTAGAATAGTAATTCAAGGTGTTCTTAATCATTCCACACTAATTAAAAATCAATGGTAAACTATTGGCTACATCTGAAGGTGTAATAGAGGCCTTCTACTGAGAACCACCCCCACCACTCCTGTGTTGATCATGGAACCTCCTCTTTCTTCCATGTTTACCAAAAGAGTTACCACTAGGTAGATGATAAGGGGAATAATGACTGACTAGGAATTCCGTATTAATATATATATATATATATATATATATATATTATTCTCATATCTACCATATCTACATAGGTCAAAATATTCGACATAAAAACTATGATATATGATCTGTTTAATATCCCTTTAGGTGCTTACAATCATTTATCAGGTCATTATTTACTAATTGTGGATGGAACTTAATGAGCACTGCAAATGGATTGGTTTATGCTAACATTTAATTATCTCATTACTTCAAGGTTAGGAACTCCAAATTCATCCCCATCATTAGTGTCTTTGGAAAAATCATCATGAAGTAGATAGTCTTAAATACGTTCGGGTCCAAGCCCATGTGTTTATTTTTCTGTACCATTGAGTCCCACAGTATCTCTTTGGGAATGTCATGTCTGAATGCCACACAATTCACATCGATACTATCATTTATATCCAAGAATTCAATGATCTAATTGAATATTTCAAGCTAGTATTCCACCTCTTATAGATCATTAGTACCCATAATGTTTTGTGGCTTCTCATGGATGAATTCTTATGATTGATCCCTCTCTTATCCAAATCCTGGATAAATCATGGAAAATGTTTTCTAGAGTTACAATATTTTTTTTTTGAAATATTGAACAACTTGCACTATATCCTCAATAAGATTCTATTATGTAGGTAAAATCCCTTGAAGAAAATATACTCCACCCTTCAAAGGAACCCGTGGAAGAAATATTGTTTTCATACTAGTACAAAATAAAATTGAATAAATGATTATAAAATATGATAATATATTTTCAAACTAGAAAACCATAAAAATTTGAGATTAATATCAAGATGTAAAAATAGGAGGCAAACATCCCAACATCCCATTGAAACTTGAGTCCCTTCATGACAATAGTTTTCCATGAACTCACCGAATCCTACCTCCCAATTCATGATAATATTATATCTAGTCTTTTATCTTCCTAAGATAAGTAATATTAAGAGAAAACAAATACCTAAGATTCTAAACTATGACACACCTAACCTAGATACCCTATCAAATCATTACTCAACATGAGCTGTTACATACATAAAGGGAATTCCCAATCCCGACGAGCTAGAGTAAAGATCCCAAGAATCAAAACAAACTAGAAGAATAGATGTATCCAAATTTTAAGGAGATAGAATAACAAATATGCATACATACATTATTAGAAGAAATAATATATCAGTAAATAAGAAATATATGTCATATAAATAAGGATAAAGTATATGATATACAACTCAAATGTAGATAAAAAAAAAGATACAAGTCCAAGAAAAATAGAAAAAATTAAACCAAAATTAATACTCCATATAATAGTAGGGGATAACTCCCACTATCTCACCTTCAACTACTAAGAAAAAGAGGACAAAACCATTCTACTTCACTATGGTGCCTTTCCTTTCACTGAATCAGAAGACATACAAAGGTCTATGCACTGCCAATGGGGTTCTCATGGTGTTAGATAAATAGGCATAGAAGGATCCCACCCAGGTATTCTATATCAAGCCTCTGTAAAAAAACATAACATTCTCAAATTTTTGGAAAATAAGGAATGAATAATAGTTGAATAGTTTTTATATTGAAATCATGGTAAAACATTTCCGCTTTCCCCACTACTCCATATAATGTAGGTAAAATTGTTTCGAATCATTTTATGTACATAATAGTAGTAAAATAAAATATTGAATCGCATATCATATAAAATTAATTATAAACCAATATCATAGGTAATATTATGAAAATGATCAATACATTTAAGGTCAACTAGGACAATCATACCCAGACAGAAAAAATTGTGCACATCAAGTATCTCGATATATGCATTGAATCTAGAGACTATAGAAACTACCCAACAAGTGAACCTCCAAAAAGTACTAACATTTCCTCAAAAATATAAGCCTAGGTAGTTGGTTAACATCCCATTAGTGGACCCCCAAATAGTGTCAACATATGAGGCCTAATACTACACCTTACACCTATGTACCCAAAGCTTCCCATGTGCTACATTTTCAAATACATTTCATAAATTAATTTTGAAATGATTTGAAAACACCCATTTCCTTTACCAAAATAGAGGAGAACAATATTTTATCAAACCCAGTTTTTATAAATTTGATTCAATTATTCCAATTAATTTTTAAAATAATTTTAAAATCTATAGTAATTCAATTCATCCAACATATGATAGAGATGGAACAACCTTCCTCAAACTCGGATTTCATATGCCTGAAATAAGATCCAAAAACACATAAGAAATAAAAGATAGAAATGAAGGAACTAGAATCACTACTCACTTATCGTAATAATTAAACAGGTGAAATAGTTAGTGGAGAGGAAATATTACATCTTACCTTAATGAAAGTTTCACACTGTACCGGAACCAACATGAAAGTCAACAATTGGATAAAGATCACACAATAGATATAAAAGTATCAATATGATTATCACCACAAATCAATGGATCCCTAAATTATTCATAATTGTGATAATGTTATCAACATCAATGAAGAAGATGAAAGATCAAATACACAGAGAGATAAAACATAATCTTAATGAAGATCAATCACATAATGAAATGGATCCTAAGGAGAATATATCATCAATATCATGTCAGAGATCTCTTAGGTCTGAGAGGAAAATATTATTGTCAAATTAATTTTCAATATCCCATATAGTTCCATAAATATCGCAAACCCTAAAACATTCATGACGAGAAAATCTTTCATGGGCGAATTTGTATTTTTAAAAAATAAATCGAAATGCATGACCCCACATATTAAAAAAATATACTTATTACCTTTTCAAATCATGAAACATATTCAAGGAGTGAAAAAAATTCACACCATGGACAAATTCATGAAATATTCATTGAAAAATTCTCTTATCAGTAAACCATTGACGACATGAAATTGTTAAACAGAATGAAAACAATCCAGAATCTGTAGAAAAACACAAATAAAACTGGGGTTCTCCAAAATCAAGGGGAACTTAATAAATCCTATTAATAATTCATACCTTGAAACCAATAATACCAAAAAACATACATCCATCAAAATTAGGTCATTTTTCCCAGTAATGGACCTCCATCCCTAGAATCCCTAAAACACACCCAAATATAGGGGGAAACAAAATGAGATATAAGAAATAACTCAAAGTGGGCAGTGAGATGTTAGAACATGTGTTAATGAACTTGTGAAAAGTATAATATGAGTTTTTTGGAATAATTAGTGGAAGAAAGATTTAAAAAGGTTTTGAATATCATGATTAAAATAAGATGATATTTTAGAATTCAAATAAAATTTCATTACTTCAATTAAAAAAATTATATTTGTTGACATTTCTGACTAAATGAATACCCAAAACTATATTTGTTTGAATGAGTGGATCATGAGGTCAAATATCATAAATAGTTGAAATTAAAAAATAGAAATTATAATATTTTTAATATCATGACATTATAAATTTGAATACGGGTAGATAAAAATGCATTTATTGAGAGATTTTGAGGTGAACAAATTCTAATATTAATTATCATTGAAGAAAAAATGGATAGAAAGTCATACCAACCTCTTGATATTACTAAAAGTAATTAGTGTTGAAGAAAGATAGAGATTTAAAACTACTATAAAAACTCACAATTCGTGTTGATTTATAAGTATAAATCTAAAATGGATATAGAGTCTTCGATATAGTTGTTATTTGTTGAAGGTCATTATATTATTTTCAATATTAGATGGATGAGATATCAAAAACTATTTATAATGGTTATAATATGTTTTCAAGTTCTTAAAGGATCAATATTTCTAGATAGTAACATAATATTTCATTGGGAGATGTTTTTTCATAATTATTATAGTGTTGATGTATCATTTCTATTATTCCATGATTTTTTTCTAAAAAATTATAGATTATTTACAGAGTGAGGAGGAGTGATGACATGAGATTTTTAGGAATGATGTGATGGGAATTAATTTTTGAAATATATTAAATATATCTACTATAATTCATGTTTAATTTTCTTTGAAAGTGGAATAAATTCAAAATTGTGTCTCAGATTAGAAATCTGAGGCCACCGTTGTGTTCAGAGCATGAGTTTTACCAGAGGTGAAACATAACCTTGGATAGAATCAGACTTTTGGGCTGGGCACAATGATGATCAAATATTTAAATAAATTAATTTAATATATATTTAATTAATTAATTACCCTAACCTAATTAATATATATATATAAACACTATTGTGGTGGTTTTCATGTTTACCCACAAAACCTTGTGAATTTAGAGGAGCCATTGGAGAGCATTGGAGGAGCTTCTGTTGGAGAATGAAGATCAGATCACATATCATCAATTAGAATGTGAAAAACACCAAAGATCATTCAAAATATAATGAAATAAAATATTTATTCACTAGAAATTGATTTAAATTGAGGTAGAGTGATAATTTATTTGGATTCAGTCCCCATTTTTGATTTCTATGACGAGCACGAATCAATCGACCAACTGATTTATTCGTAGATCGATTGTATTCTTGGTATGGGATTATCTGTGAGGAAAACTATGAGAATGGTTTAATTTTTATGGTTCTTTATTTTTCATTCGAATGGAAATGTTTTAAGGCCAACTAAAAATTGTCATGGTTCATTCCTCGTTTTTGTGTTTCTTGGTTTTCTATCATAGTTCTTCATCCATTGTGGGAAGTTCCTATAGCACGTGGTTTGAAGAATACATGAAAATCCAATATTTTACACCCATTTTTTGTTGAAACTGATTGATACTACAAATCATGGTATGTATTGATGAGTCACTAGCCCCTTAACTATTGGAGGTGGTCTTGGGGTAGTCTCTATTTGGACCCTACTGGGATTGGTCAAGATAGACTTGTATCAGAGCACCAACTTCTACGATATATGTTTGGGAAAATAGTATTGAGTGTCTTGAGTTTATCATTCTGGACATGGACTCTAGTGTTGGTGAAACATTCAACATATCCATACACTGGGACTCTGGTCACTTGTATTTCAAATCGATAAATATTAATATTTTTTGTCGAGAAAAACATTAATACATGAATCATATAGTAATGGGTTGTGGATTTCATTTCCTTTTTTATTCATCTATTTAGATATAGTCATTAACTGTGGAATATCTTGTATATTTCAAGATTTCTTTTTGATGCATGCTCATTAGGATATATCATCTAGATCATGAGGATGATCCCCTTTATGATAAGAGTACAATATATGGGCATGTTTCTAAGGTGTTTCCTTAATGTGGTGAACCAATTATACCACAACCTATCAAGCATCTAATGATACCCATATACTAGCAGACGAGGTGCACAGGTGGAGTATTCATAATTAGTTGTAGTGATAGCAAACCCCTAGGGTTTTAGGTGAACCTAACCCATAGGTTGATGAGGACTATCTTGAGGTATTGAAATGAGTTTTTTTCATTTTTAGACACTAAAAGATTAAATAGTATTTCGAGAAGTGATCCTTCTCCATGGATCTGTAAGAGGATGGTGGGGTTTAGTGGCCTGGTCATATAACAAGACAAATATTTCTTTGTCAAATTTATAGTTCTTCTTTAGAGAGAATTTCTCTTTGAATTTATTGAGGGGTTTTCACATCCATGAGGTCTCGTAACATCATATGGAAATTATGATAGTAGTTGCGTATTCTTCATGGTTCACCATACACACTAGGTACTCGATGGATATGGTTTGTGATCAGTTTTTTGGTGCTAAAACCATCATGTAAGAAACTTGTAGAGAAATCCAATCTAATGTTATGAATATATTAATTATTACCTATGTTGGGGTTATAGAGTGTTATTTGGTCATTGAGAATTTCTTATATGAGTATTCATAGACAGTTGTTTCTGGATTTGGGCACACAATAGCATAGTCTTCGATTGTAGGGACCTGACATCAGTCTGAGGGACTTAGATGTGTGAGTTGTTTCAAGAGGAAATAACAAGATATGGGATATTTATTTCATGGCTCATAGGATGGGTCTAATCATCTCCATGGTAGGTAGTTATCCTCTTACGATGGTAGGGGACATCTTGCGTGAGATTGTATTACCCAGCGTACCATTCAAAAATAGATTATGGATTGGAAGACAAGGTATAGGTATTGATAGGATAAGATAGGTCCACAGGATGGTGTAAGTCGTAGAAGAGATTGGATAGTAGCTGGAGGTGGTATATGATTTGAATTTTTACCACCAACACCCTTCAGTGGTATATTCCAGGTGTAAAGTGATGAGGGATAGTGGAGAGGGAAGCTGCAGGAGGTCCAGGGTCATGACCAAGAGGCTCCATTTATGATACAGGGTATTATATGTATCATTTTTACCATATCAATTGTATTGATAAACATATGTGTGATTCATTCATTTATTTCCAATTTTCTAGTTTGATACCTAAGGATTCGGGTTGAGTCTTTGGCTTTATCCTTGTGTATAGAGACTCCATCTAGAGGTGAGTCACTGATCTTACACATCAACTGATAGTGTGACCTGACTCTTAGATGTGAGTGTTTTAGTTGTGATCTTTTTGTAATTTCAATGAGGCCTTATGATATAATCTTAGGTATGGAAAATTTATCTATAGTTTATGTTCTTATAGAATATTTTAGGTGTAGGTTATGGTGTTTCTACCATGATGGGATGATTTTTTCCATTGTGGGTGAAAAGGGAACCTAGGTAGAGGAGGATGGACTCGTGAATAAGATGATGTGACCAATTACAAATTATTTGGCTATAATTACCCATGGTTCTTTGGAATCTATGTGTTTTCGGTTTTTTGAGTGGTGTAAGAGTCAGAGGAAACATTTCTTAAAGGAGTTCAAGTGTTACCACCTACTGAGGGATGGAATTCTGTATTTATCTACACCCAAAGACAAAACTGATATTTGTGATAGTATATTATATGGCACATAAAAATATTCACAAGCTAAGGATGTAGTTGAAGGACTTGCGGTGAAAGGTCATTGTTAGACCCAGTGTTTCACCGTAGGCTTCCCTAGTGTTGTTATCCATGAAGGTGGATGGGATATTGGGTTCCTTGTGGACTAAAACAACCTAAATCAGTTTATTATGAAGAAAATTTATCAACAACCAAGGATTAATGGCCTATTAAATTAGTTGAGAGGGGTACAATGGTTCCCACAAAATGAACCCAGATCAGGCTACCACCAGTTTCGAGTGACGCACAAGGATATACAAAATATGGAATTTAAGTACTTTTATATACATTATGATTACATGGTGATTCCATTTGGTGTGAAAAACTCCCCAATAGTGGTTATGAGACTCATGAACTAGATCTTTTAGCCCTTCTAAGACTGGTTTGTGGTAGTCTTCATCGACGATATCCTTGTGTACTCAACATATGAGGGTGAGCACACAAGGAACATGAGTATGGTTCTATATGTACCATAAGATCACCATCCATATGAGAAGATCTGTAAGTGAAACGTTTGGATTTAAGTGGACCACATTATGGGAAATGTTATCTAAGCAGATGGTGTAGAAGTTGAATTGGTGAAGTTCGAGGCTGTGTTAGCTTGGTATTCATCCAAGAGAGTGATGGAGGGGTAAAGAATCCATGGGTTGGAATGTTACTATCAGCTATTCATAATATATTTTTACATGATGTAATCTTCCTTGAAATATTTAAATAGAATGGGGAATACATTCATGTTGATAGAATGGTTCCAGCTTTCTTTCTAGGAATTGAGATCGAGATTGAAGAGTTCCCCCATCTTTATATTTCCAAAGGAGGGTGTTGATTATACAATTTTCTATGATGCATCAATAACTATTTCTGGTTGTGTTTTGATGTAGAGGTAAGCAGTGATTGTATATGGTTTATGTAAGTTGAAATTACATAAGTCGAACTAAAAAACCCATGATATTAAGTTAGCATTTGTAGTCTTCACACTAAATATGTGGTCACACTACATGATGATCAAGTGGTTTATAATCTATTTTTAATAGAAGATCCTCATGTATAAATTTTCATAAAATTATAATATTAGTAGACAAAGCCTATGGATAGAGTTACTCTTTAATTATTACTATGATAATGTCGATACTCTTCAGAAGGGGAATGTAATAGTAGATGCTCTTTGTAAGATATCTTGTCTTAAGTTTCTAAAAGAGGTGTAAATTATATTTATTTGAATTCAATTATCACTTTTTAATGGAGATAGATCAAAATAACTCTTAAAATAGTTTTTACCCCTCCACATTAACATTGAGTTAGGGGGAACAACTTCAGATACCAACTGTGAGACCCTTTGTACTCTTATATCTACTGGACATGCTCTTACTGTATTTTCTGAAGGTGGGGAGCATGGTGTTCTTTTATAGGACTAAATATGGTTCTAGCTACATTGCAGGGGGAGGTTATAAGATTTTTTCATACATATTTCCTTTGGAAGTAAATTTATGTGTGGAAAAGATGATCCAGGGACTCCGATGTCAGTTTTGGTTGTCAGGTATGACAAAGGAAGTGGCCGAGTTCATCTCTCCATGACTTACTTTTAAGCAAGTGATGGATAAGCACTATGTTATACAAGTTTTAGCTTAATAAATTATGTTTAAAAGTAAAATTTGGGTGGGATATCCATATAATTCATTAAGGGGTTTCCACATACATCCAGGTGACACGATATGATATGGGTGATCATAGACCAACTCACAATGTAGGCCCACTTCATAGATATTCAGAAGTAGAGTTCAGTAGTGATTTTTGGACACATCAATGTGTAGGATATTTTTTGTACCTAAGGAGTTCCCTTTCTGATCCTTTCTGAACATTATTCTCAATTCATATCTTCATTATAGAAGGGATTGTAGGAGTCTTTTGGGACTCAAGTGAATTTGAGCACAACTTTTCACCCCTACAGTGATAGCTAGTCGTACAACTAGACTAATAGGACCATTCAAAACATGGAGGAAATGTTGTAGGCTTTCATGTTAGAATTTTTACATAGATTGGAGAATCAACTATCATTGGTAGAGATTTCATAGAACAATAGCTACAATTATACCGTTGGTATTGTTCCATTATAGGCCTTGTATGGATAGCCCTTTAGGTCATCCCTATGCAAGACTGACCTAGGAAAGTCAAAAATTTTGGGCCTAGAGTTGGATTCATCCACTAAAAAGAATGTGCAGATCTTCCAGGATCAGATGAGGACCTGGCGGATCGATAAAATATGCCTTTAATGTTTGGGGATGGAAACGATGTGTCATATGGGAATCACCTTGATGATGATTGTGAGGATTTTGGTAGGGTGGAAGGATATATTTAAGATTCATTTTAACATTCTAGATACCTTGTAGATTTGGATTGGTGGTGTACCAGATATCTTTACCACCAAAGTTATACTTGTTACCCAACATCTTCTACATGTTATAGTTGAGGAGGTACATAAACGATTTGTCACATGTTATCGAGTGAGGAAATCTTAACATTGTGGATATAACCAATTTTTTTAGTACTAAATAGATATCACAGATCAAAAAGGGAGGATCCTTCATGTTATATTGATTCCCTTAGTATTTTTATCATAGAAGCATGATACTCTTCGGGAGAGCACTTGGGAGCATGAGACTCAAATGCATTCTGAGTTCACATATCTCTTTGTGTATTATTTTTGTTTAATATTTCTAGGAAATAAATCCCTAATGTTGGGAGAATGTAATGAATATGAGTTTTCCATATTTTTTTGGGAATATTATATAGATTATTTATGTAGGTATGGGTTGAGAGGACATGATATTATAGGGCCTAGTGTTCCTGAACGCAATTTTTGAATGATATTAAATATATTAAATATCCCACGTGAAAAATCAGCCTTAAAAAATGTAATAAATTTCAAATGGAGAATCCTAGAAAAAAAATTAAGGAAATTGTTTAGTTCAAGGCATGGGTATTGTCGTAGTTGTGGAATAACCTTGGTGCACATCAGTTGTTTGGGTTGGGTGCGGTTATGGGCGGATGTTTAAATGAATGAATTAATAATTTTTTTATATGATTAATTTCCTAGAATTAATAGAATTTCTATATATACACCATTATAGAGGATTTTTAGGGTTATCTTCATATCCAAATAAATAGAGAGGATCCATTAGAGAGCGTCGAAGGACCATTCATTAGTGAATAATGACCATGTCACAGATCATCAATCATTGTGTGATGGGGCCCAAGGATCCTACCAATGATAATGAAATAGAATCATTTCACCAGAAATTGATCCAAATAAAGGTAATATAGTTTTTTATTTATATTATTTTTCCATCATTTATTTTTATAATTTACCTTAATCAATCAATCATTGTATTGATTCATGTATCCGTCGTATTGTGGGTATAGGTTTATCTACAAGGATTGTTGGGAGAGTTGTTTAATTGTTATGGTTCTTAATTTTTCATGATAATAGAAATGGATCAATGCCAACCAAACATGGATGAGGTTCATTCATCCTTATCATGATTCTTGGTTTTCAACCACTATGCTTTGTTTATTTCATGAGATTCCATTGTCTCATAGTTTGATTACTACTCATAAATATATCATTGCACATCAATTTCTTGGTGAAATAAATTGACACCTTAGATTTGGTTATGGTTCAATGATTCATAAATATAAAATGATGGGTAAAATGGATTAGGTTCTAATTAGATGCATTCATATGTGGGTTTTGACAAACGATGGAGGCATGGAACCAGGTATCATTTCCCAATGAAGTGAAACCTGGAATCTAACCAACCATCAATGGTAGTGGATGACCAACATTGGATATACAATCCCTAGTGACACTGGTATAAATAAATAGTGGAAATGGAATTTTAAAGAGCATGAATGAAGAACATTGGGGTTGGTATAACTCAATGAACACTATCTATTATCCAATATTATACAACATGTGGGTCCCTGACATAGCACTAGTATTTCCATAGAGAAGTCAAATATTACGTGACCTGATACCCTTATCAAACATCATGTGAATCAACCTGGTACCAAGTGTTCCACCTCTAAGGGTGTAGATACACAACCAGGAGTACATGGGATTATACATGATACGTATTCAGACATAGAAATGACCATACCATGTGTACAAAAGAAGACAGTGTACACAGACACTATCATGAAGACACGAGCTCAAACATACCATGTAGTCAGACATGTAAACATGTTTGGTCTATGACACATGGGTAGTACCTACTTCCAATGGGACACACTGTGTATTATGAGTATTTTTAATGTACCCCTTCAATGAATTCATATATCCTTTTTCCTCTTTATTGTGGGAAAGTTTTGTTAGAGATCATTCCTTTAATCCATTACCTAGGTGTTATTATAGAATCACATCATATAAAGAGAAGGGTTATCCCCTCAATTGGACTCCTTGGAAAGAGGTGTTTGAATCCTTCAATGAGGACTAGAGTGATTTTCTATCATCTTCTGTCCCAAGGTAGAGTTCTTAGTATTGTCCTAACCAAAACTCAACATGATTTGATCTTGTGCTTAGTGGGTCATTACATATTGGGTTTTTGGTATACCCCATGGAATTGGGTGTGATCTTCATATGGGTATCATTATCTTTAGGCATCCAATGTATATATATTATGGAAAGACATAATGATCCATACATATTATAAATAATTTATATGTTCTATTTGAATCAAGGATCATGCTCTCCCAGATGTGTGCTATTTAGAACCATTGAATATGAATCATTTAATGGTATTATGATTGTGATGTTACCTTTACACTATGGGTGTTTTTTAGTATACCTATATATTCTGGTTTTAATTACTGTATAAATATTCTTGTTTTGAGATGATGATTATTCTTGATATTATATGTTGGTCTATTTTGTGGTGTGATACTGGGTATTGTCACACTAACACATATATGGGATTTTACCACATGTGTTGTGTTATGAAGATGATCAAAATTTTGATGGAGACCTAGATGGACCATGACTAGGAGGAATTTAGTGAACCATATAGGCCAGAATGTTTTCATATGGTTGCATTGACAACAACCCCCTTCTATAATTTCAAGTTGGAAATGTCTTCAGTTTCATTCGATGGGCTTGTATTTTTCCCTTTTTTAATTAAATTAATTGTTTTTATACATTTATGGTGGGATTTAGATGCATGAATATATGGTTTATTAGTTGATTTATATTTCATCATTGTGTATGATTTGATATGTGCGCGGGTGTACAAGTACATTAGACTAAGGACTCCCATGTGAGTGACATGCCTACTCAGAACTAGTCACTATCCCCTGGCCTATTGGAGGACAGTTTGGGGGTAGTCATGGTTGATTCCCCATCGGTATGGATTATGAAATTTGAGGAGTGGGTCATATTTTTTCATTCTAGTGGAGGATCAAATTTAAAATACTAATCAAACTTCAAGGAGGTTCTTGAAAATATGTCATTGTAATGAAAACTAATGACCACTTATAGAACCTATGAATAAATAGATTGGATAATTTACATTTTATTTTGAAGATATGAATGTATTCTACTTGACTACATATTAAAGTTTTCATGGACATCCCCTTTCCATTGGTTGATTTTGATAATAATAGAAGAGTTGTCTGGGTGTGGGATAACAACCATTATATACCGACTACTATCTCACACATTGTGAGTGAACCTCAAAAACATATATGTTCCATGTTATTTTTATTATGTGTCTTCATTTCTTGAATTCAGTTTTACTATGAAAGATGAGGGTGAGATCCATTCAATAGATAATGTGCTAAACTAAAATATAAAGAGTTTAAATTGGTGAAAAATAGGAGACATAAATTCATTCCCTATCTCACTGTATCTATATGTATTTTTTGAAAAAACAATTCATTAACATTGCATAGATTTACCATGAATAAACTAAATATGGCAGTGTTCTTATAATTGATGTGATTATTATAATTTTTAAGCATGTATCATATATATTTTTATGTTTTTTCATACTATATAATTACTTTTTTAATTTTATCACATTTTTGTGTGTGTAAATATGTGTTAATTATAATTTCATTTCACTATTCTTAGTAGGACTAAAAATATAAAATTTAGTAAATTAAAATTTTTTCATAAAACATAACATTTCTGATAGAGTTCTTCACTACCAAATAGACCATTCGGAGGGATAATTAAACAGTTCCTCCAGTGAAATATTTTACCTCACTAAGAAATGTATTTCTATAAGAAAAATATAATATCCTATTTCATGGATCTATGATCTGTTTATTTTTTATTAATATATGAAATTTTATTATATAATTATGTTATCTCAAGGTAATATCAAATAATTTGTAGTCTTTTGGGGTATAGTAAAAAATAGTGATTTGTATTTATTACCAATTTGACTCTAGATTTTTCTAGATTTTTTTCTAATCAGGATCCAATTGTTTGGGGATAGTTTTTATTATATTGGTGCTTAATAAAAACAATTATATATGGCCATGCGAATAAGATATTAGTGAGAACATTGTATAAAATGTTGAAATCCTATAACCAAAATATTGATCAAGGAATTAACGTCTTATTTCCTATGAGTACATGTATTTTTTCAGTGATCTCTTGGTGGAATATATATTTTCTGACATAACCCATGGTACTTATAGTAAGATTCTAGTATAGATATAGAACTATTATCTAGAAATAAGTTTTAAGTTAATGGAAAATACACCAATTGTCTTAATGTGAGTTGATTAACTTAACTACCACTTGATTTGAGTTAACCAAGATGAAATATAGTGGTCATTGTACAATGAAAAATCCACCAAATATATATTTTATTATGGTATTGATCCAAAGAATACATAAATTTAGTAGATAATTATCATTATTTTAATAAATTTTGGGATATTACTCTCTCTTATATGCACCCTAGTCCACTTTAATATTTTTAAAAGAAATGTTAAACTAGTTTTCCAAGGATAAATGTGAAAAAATATAAATAATGCGATAATGTAAGTGGTGATACACTTAACAATATTTTTATCTCTCACAAGTGACAAGAGATACGTTTTATAAAGGTAATTTTTGTATTATAAACCTATTTTATTTCTTTATTATATGAATTTTATTATAATATATTATGTTTAAGATATGATAATGATTCAATTATATTATTATTTTATGATCATGAAGATATTGGGTGTAATCCATGTTAAAATCATCAAAAAATCACATGTGAATACTACTAAAGATCAATTTTCTATACTGGTTATTTAATTATTTATGTTAATTCGTTATTCATCAAATATTGAATACAATTGTTATTTATTATGAAATTTTCATAAACTATAATATTCCTCCTTTTAATACTTAAATTAAACTTTAAATATTAAATTTATGGTAGGAAGAATCATTGTTTGGGAATAATTATGCATCATAAATTAGAGGTTATCACTTGCTTCCACATTAAGTTTAATATGAGGAAGAATAATTAAATCATATGAATTGGGACATCACCAATTTCGTACCCCGTTACTTCCATTAAAACTATTAAATGAACCATATAAAAATTCCTGATGTCATTTTTTATTTTTTTTATTATTTAATCAATGTGAATTATTTGAGGAAATAAATGTGAATGAATCAAATTGCATTAACTAATGATGACAATAACGATTTTAAGAAATTACATTTTTTAAAAGGACGATTAAAACTAGTTTACCCCTCTTAGTTTCCCCAAATATTAATGATCACTTAAATTAGTATTATAGTGGGATTTATTCATGAGGGTTCATCATCGATTATATTTCAGACATGTTTTGATATTTATTCATTATAGAGCATCACAATTCTTTAAACAATAATTAAATTCCATCATTTTATAAAAACATATTTCATATATGGAAGGGATTTATATTTTCATATCTATCATCAGTTGGTCCCAATGTATTATATATTACTAATATATGTTTTACTTTTCCAAAAGGGGATATAAAATACAATCAAGATAATAAAAAAACATTGGTGTAGATGATAATTCTCAAAATATATCATTTTCCTCTCCATTATAAAAGGGGTTAATAAAAGTCGTTGAAATAAAACCATTGATTTATATATGGTAAAAAATATATAATATTTATTAATGTGTAAGAAATAAAATGAATCTAATTTATAACACTTGAAATAAACAATTGAGGTTGTGTGAGTGGAATAAGATTAGTCAGTTAGTGAGTTATTAACACTAATGAATGTAATACTCCCTATAATGTGATACCCTTATAAATTAATTTAGGTATCTATATTATTAAATATGTTAGTATTAGTTTCTAAATATATATATGGGAAAAAAAATTTCTCTTTTTAAAATTAGAATTTAGAGAAAATATCTTCTTTTAAATATATTTAATTTTTATTTCCATTGAAATATAAATAGGATCCATGATAAATAATAAAGATAATGGTATAAATAAATCATCTGTTTTAAAGAAATACAAATTGATGAAAATTAATTTAAAAAATAACACTACTCAATATAATTTCAAAAATGAGTATCACAAATGAAACTATGAGTAATTAATGAGTAAATTTTTTAATAATTTTTAAAATGGAAAGGGGGATTATATTGATAGTTTTTCATTAAAATGACTCAATTAGAGAAAATTTGTTCATTTAATTATATGGTGTATAAATAATATTAATGAATAGGATTAGGATAAAGAACTATCAAGGAGATTATTATATAATAGAAACAAAAGGGTGATATATAATAAAATAGAAAAATTATCTATTGGTAAGGAGAAAATGATTGTAATGGAAAAGAGAAGAACCATACTATCTAATCTAGATGATGCATAATTCAATGATGAAAACTATATTTATGTGTGCTGAAAAAATATAAACTTGATAAATTTATTACAGCTTATGAAAATAGACTATAAATTTCTTCTAGTGATGGAAGGAAAGATTATGATGATGAAAAATAAACTAAGGATTATATTCTAAGAATAGATCTTTACATGTAAAGTAATGATATTACCAAATTTGAGAAAGATAATTCCTTTTTTGAAGATATTAATTTTCAATGGATGTTGAGCTTAAGTTTTACATGAATAAAGAATAACTCATAATAAAATTATGGTATTTATTTTGTAAATTTAGAGTAAAAAAATAATTAATAAAATTAATTCATTTATAATATATAAATAAGATTAATTAAAAAATATTTAATTAATTGATGTTAAATTTGAAATTCACGTGATTAAATTTAGGTTTGACTTTTAGAAGTTTGTTTAGGTAATTAGTGAATGTTCAAAATTTAATGAGAATAAAATCATGACATCTAAGAAGAATAATAAATTAATTAACTACTAAATAATATATATGAAAATAATTGGAATGGATTTTTTAATGAAAACGGGAAAAAAATAATTATAATTAGAATATTGGGTGTGTAACAAAAACAAATTTAAAATAAATTGTTTTCTAAATACAAAAATCAATAATAATATTCATATATTTTAGATTGAGAAAAATTTTGAGTAAATAATTTTAACAAAAGGTAAATATATTGTAATATCTTAAAATTTTTGTTTCAAAATATAATTACATTATATTACAAAGAAGGCTAAAATTTTAAAAATAATTTTTTAGAGAAGAAAACATTATTTTTTAAGAAACTAAGGATTTCAAGGACACTATTGATTTTATTTTATATTTAGAAAAAAATAATCTATTTAATTGTATAATTATTGTCAGAAAATATAATGCAAATGTTTGAATTTTAGGTGATAAAACCCTTATTCTTGAATAATATGAAATTACAACAACTGAAATGATTATTATATGTGAAAACAACTTCAAATACTGTGATGAAACATTTTGTGGTATAACTAACATGGTCAAACATATGATTGGTTTCTTAAAATTATCTTAGAAAAAAAATGTAAGATTTAATTGTTTAAATAAATAATGTCAATAAAAAATGTATCATAGTATAGGTCATGTATAATGTCTAAAAACATGATAAATCATGGGTTCAAGATTAATGTTTTTCATAACTAATGATGGGTGATTGAAATCATTCTATCAGTGTAACTAAATCTCATAGAGTGAATTTTAATATCATAAATTATAGCCCATTGATGATTAATAGAATTAATGTGAAATTATTAGGATGAGAAATCATAATTAAAATGGGTTTTATTGTTTAAAAACCTATTAAATATTTCCCAATTTCATAATAATAATAATAATGTCATATTTGAATATAAAATTTGAATCTTCATGAGGTTAAGAGATGGAGATATACCAAACATAGGGTAGAGGAAAATATAAATTATTTTCATAGAAGTTATGAGATAAAAACTCATTCTATCTTGAAATATAAAATGATAATACACTTAGTTAATAAAGGATGGAAAACATTGGAAAAAGAAATATGGAAAGACTCATTCAGGAAGATTCTATCTAGAATATAATTATAATTAAATGGGATAAAAGTCATTCATGTGGTATATAATTAAAATTTTAAATAGATAAATGAATTACTAAAGGGGTTTAGATCTTAATTTAAAGGGAAATTTATCTTTTTTATTTTAATGTTTCCTAGAATAATGAGTAAAAAGTCAACAAATGAAATTTTTTATTTAATTAATTTTTTTAAATTTTCACACGAAATGTGTAAATATAATGTTAATAAAATCAAAATAATTATTCTGTTTTTAGATCTATAGTAGGTTTAATGAAAATAAAAACAATTATTTAATCAAAATGTTCCAGCTTAATAATTGAGAAAAAACATAAATTCATTATTTGAGGAATTCCATAAGAATAAAAGTATAAAAAAAATTTAGTTGTATATAAATTCTATTAATTTTTTTTATAACTGAAGGTTAAAAATATTTATGTATATGGTAAGGTCCATGATAACTAGAATTGAATGATCACACTATTTTTTGAATAAAGTGAAAAAATAATGATTTATCTGAATCAATTGGTGCATGTTTAGCTCTAATTCTGAAGTGATTCCATTTAAAAAATTTAATATAAATAAGACACACTTGAATCTTTTTTATTTACCTAATAGATTATGTTCTATACATATAATAGGAATGTATATTGGAAAATTATAAGAATAGAAAAAAATAGGTATCTTACATGGGGAAACACTAAATATAAGTTGTCATCAATGCCTAAATATAAAACGAGGAACTGTTTTTGGATTTTGAGGTCACAAATAAATGCTTAAAATAATAAAATTATCTTGATATTAATTATATTATGGAATAGATTTGTGATGTAATTAATGGATACTTGTAAATGAATTATGTTAATATTAGAGACATCGGTGAAGATAATGTTACCGTTTAATATTCATGTGGTGATGATGATTTGAGATAACTCAAAAAAGAGAATCATGAACTTAAAAAGTATATAGGTATTTATAATTTCATATGAAATAAATATTATGGTTTAAAAACATAAGGATACTTGGGAATTTAAATATATAATATATTTATTTCCCAATTTTTGTCAACTTCTCTAGAAGAGGTTTTCGGGAAACAAGCATTTATTGGGGTCATGAATGAGAAATGTGATCAAATATAGAAGTTAAAAATATGGAAATTTTACTTTAAATAAAATAAAATATTTTGTTTGTATAAAATTTTTATTTTTATAATAAAATCAATTTAAATGGGTTAGATTCTTAAAATAAGGTTACATTAATTTGTACAGGTTACCTAAAGAAGAAGGTGTAGTCATCAATGAAAATTATAAATATATTGAATGGTTAGGGACCATACTAATATTTTCTACAATACTAGTTAATTAAATTATAATATATTTTAAATCAATGAAAGGTAATATTTTTTTGAATATTTTTCTTGAGGATGAAATATATATTGAGAATCCTAAAGGGGTTTTACTTAATGATAATGGAAACAACATTGTAAATTAAATAAGGCCATATAAGGGAAAAATAAATCCCATCAGGATAAATATTAAAATATTGATAATTGAATAGTAGATATGAAATTCAAAATAGGTAAAGGGGGGTAATAACTCACATCTAAAAGAATTCCACATCACAATACTCATTATGATAATGTATGTTAAGGAAATTATCTTCACTGAAGAATAATTTCATGTGTTTTGATAACATTATACAAAAATAATTAATTAATATAAAATGTCAATCTCCTCAATAATAAATTCTTTATAGGGTTTCATGCGATAAAACTAGTTTGAATAATTATTTTTTCATAGGAAAATTATTCTGGCGAGATGTTGTAATGTTTTGGAATGGTGAGTATAAAGGAGGTTTCAACAACCATATTCATTAGAAGAATATTGAAATAGAATGATGATGAGAATGAGATAAACTATTAATATTATAAATGTTTTATTAATTTATTAATCTTTTTGAATATATCATAACATGATATTTTTTTGAAGTGACATTATTTGAGTTATTCCAAAACAATCCTAATTAATCTCATGTTATGAAACCGAAGACAACATGGGAATATGTAAATGGAATAATCGAATAAGTCTATATTTATGATTTATATTAAAAGATATATATATATATATATATGTCTATACAGATAATGAATTGGTAAAAAATTAATGATTAAAATTTTACTTCCCTTGATGAATTTTTCATCGGATGTTTATGTGGCACACATATTTATAAAAAGAGAATTTTTGTGAACTTTTTTATCACAATTCTAAATTATTTTTATTATTTCATTGTAATTTATTGAAAAATGGTCAAATAAATCCATAGATCCTTTGATATAAATCTACAATAAAGGGGATAACATTCTAAAGAGAGTTGGGCATAATATAATTAGTTGTATATGAAAAAAGGATCACTATATTAAAAAAATAGTGGATTATGGATGAAAAATAAAGGATTGTGAATTTAGTTTATATTTTTTATGATAAGGGAGAATTATTTAAGTGGGAGTGTAAAACTAAAAAGTGGAATAAAAAGAGTGAATTATTTTTTCAGTGCATTCTTATGTATTTATGTTGATACTATATTTAAAAAATATTAATGTGGTCATTGAAGAGACCATTGAGAGTGGTAATTAAATAATTACATTAGTGTAATGGTTTTTTTCATTGAGATATATGGTCTGATAAAAAACCATACATTACATTTTGGTGTGATGTTGAGATCCAATCTTTGATATTGACCCATGTAATTTCCCTATCTATATGCAATTTTGAGGAAATTAATGTTGAATTGATATATAATGTACCATTATTTAAATTAATTATAGTATTTTTTGACCAAATTAATCTGGAGTTTTTGTAAGATGAATTCATATATTATATAAAATAATTAATAATATTGGTGTATCCATAGTGTGATTGGATACCATTATATATATAAATGGGTAAATAATATAGTGGGGACTTGGTAGAATATTATAAGAATATAATGGATAAAAAAGGGAATGTAATTTAATGTTTCATTCAACCTTGTTCCCAGTGGGTTCTAGAAGGTTTCCACTTTCATTGATATTTTCAAAGTGATCCCAAATAATTTTTAGAGGGAATATAGTGTGGTCATAGTGTAAAAATTAAATAATTAGTAGTAATTGGTTATATATATATATATATATGGTATTTGGGGTCCAATTACCCTGAAACTCACACACTACACTCCCTTAGGGCGAAAAAGAAGGTTACAAACCCATAAGGGATTCCACACCCATCAGTTAGTTATTTATATTATAGCCCTATATTAACTATTTATAACTTTTTTCTTAAAGAGAAATGAATACATGTCCATAGGCCCCTTGAGAACCAAGCCATATGATGATTTTTTTATCTACCATATTCAAACTGACGACACTTGCTGCTACCTCACCCAGTCGTCATCTCCTCTAGCAACATTGGATGCCTTTTTCTACAACACCATTTACCCATTGTGTCTTCCAACTTCACCACCATAGTTATCTAATTCTTGAAAACACCATTCCTCCTAACATCAAGCAAGGTCACAACCGATCCATCAGAACCCTGCCAGGAATAAACATTATCTAATTAGCCATGTCAATTCCCTACATCACCACAAGAATCCCCCAACTATTGTTTGAAAATAGAACCGTCATGATAGAATCTTTGCCTCTACGGACCAACATCCCCACCTATATTATAACTACATAAAATATACTATATCACATGATGGAATAAATTGACAATATCTAACAGCAATACCCCCAATTTAACTAGGGGAAAGGAAATAATTAGACTTGGTATCAATCCCCAACTACCCGAATGAATAGTGGGATTTTCTTAGTACTCTATAAACACTTCTTATTCTAGTAAGTGGTTATATAATACACCCAATAATAAATATTTTTTAATTGTTTTTATAAATAATTTCAACCTAATTTTACAAAACCAAGTGGTATTATAGGGGTTATTTTATAATGAGAAGGAAAACTAAACCTAAATAATGTAAAACCATATATTTACTATATTTAGTTGATCCTATACCATATTTTAATACAATATAGGCCATAGATGTATTTTATTTTCACTTCCCTCATCATCAAGATTTTGGAAAATAAGGGCACACTACTATCCCATTAACTCTATAGACTACTAAAGAAATGGGTGATGTAATGTGGTGATCAACATGAAAATATTATTTTCACTCATAGGTGAAAAGAATATCTAATTTTATAAAGACAAATTTTATTATAAAACAATTATATTTTTTCATTATATTAATAATACGGCCCTCTATTCTTGATGAGACACATGAGAGAGAAATCATTTAAAAAATATTTGACATATCGAGAATAATTATATTCCATATTAATTAAATCTAATGTATTGGAATATTTAATGTTAATGACTAATTTATTATATAGGTTGTTTCACTATTGAAGTTCATTACATGTTCCTCTAACTATCATTAATTAGGTGAATATTTAAACTTTTATGATGAACAATATTATTCCTATTTTTTACACACTAAATATATGTTTTATTCTACATGAGTTGAAGACACAATACATGTTTTACAGAAACCATATTGGATGTCAAATGATAACTTCTTTCTTCCAATTCCTGTCATATTTGATAAACAAGTATAGAATCTTGTGAATAGTGATACCTCCCACTCCAAAAAATGACTATTTATTAAAATGAAATGGTTAAACTTTTAAAAAGACTTAGAGTTATTAGTTTTTTTAATTTCATTAGATTTGTCTATTTATGAAAAGTTAAGGGATTAAATGAATTTAAACTAATAATAATTAAAGGTATTTATCATCAAGAATTATAATGTTTTAAAATAGTATGACCCCTATTTTAACCCCACTTTGTATTCCATGATTCGTAGGGGTTATTCAACTACTTTACAAAATTCATACAATTTTTTCATAAATGATTAACTAAATATTTATTTAACACAAATCCTTGGATATAATAGTCTTTTGTTGTGTATTGAATAAGGTCTAAATAGACTACATACAACTCAACTTCATTAAGTGGCATTTCATTAATAATCTATTATAATTTATTTATACTTTAAAACACTCACACTCTAATATTATTTATCATGTTATCATTAGAATATTATGTTTCATATTGTAGAAACTACTGATACTTTATGAAACATATATATAGATAATTTCATTAAATATTCATATCTCATTTTGGGATAATCAATATTCTTCTACGATATATCCCATAAAAAAAATAATTCTAAAAATCATTAAAAAGAAAAAGTATAAATTCATATAAATCAAACTATGTCAGCGACCGGTCATTTATATTCTTATGTCATGTAATTTTCATTGGAGTATCATAGTAAAATGCACTAATTTTATTTTATTTCCCCAATGTAAAATTAATTTGAATAATTCTCTTCAATTATATTTTAATAGACATATGAAAATATTGTTTTATGAAATATGATTTACTCATATCAAGGGTTCTTAGAAATCATTTACCCAATGTGCGTTGTCATCTTTTTATGTTCTTCAAACTCTAACAAATGTCAATTAATATTGGGATTTAATTTTTCAATTAGAATTGACACATGATCACCTATTAAAAAAATAGGTACATCCCTTTATGAAAACAAACATAAATACATAAATACACACAAACATATATACATACATACACACACACACAAATACATACATTCGTACATACAGACATATATACATACATACATACATACATACATACATACATACATACATACATACATACATACATACATACATACATACATACATACATACATACATACATACATACATACATACATACATACATACATACATACATACATACATACATACATACATACATACATGCATGCATACATGCATACATACATACATACATACATACATACATACATACATACATACATACATACATACATCCATACATACATACATACATACATACATGCATACATACATACATACATACATATATGCATACATATATACATACATACATACATACATACATAGATGCATACATACATACATTCATTCATACATACATACATGCATACATACATACATACATACATACATACATACATACATACATACATACATACATACATACATACATACATGCATACATGCATACATACATACATATAGATACATACAGACATACATACATACATACATACATACATACATACAATCATACACACATACATACATACGTACATACATGAATTCATACATATATGCATACATAAATACATATATTCATATTTAAATATATACATATGTATTAATGTACATATGTAGGGAAAATTGGGGGGAAGGGAGTTAGTGTTAGGTAAAATTTAGAGAGGCTAATTGGGGTCATCATTGAATGAAAGGGAATCTGGTGCCATATCACCCTAATGCCATAGGTATAAAATATTTTCATCACACGTAATACAAATATGAAATCCCTTAATAAAATATGAAATGGAAGACTAAGTAGTTGAATTCCTAATTAATAATTTTTTGACCATGGCCAATTTATATTCTATAATCGCCAACTTCATATTATGCAACATTCATAAAATGAGACCAAGTTGAATATACCAAACTTATACTGCTAGAGAATTAACTTTTCCATAATGTGAATTTGTTTTTATAACAACAGAGATACAAGATTATAGGATAGTTCATCCCCCTCTAATATTTTTGAAAAGTGAGTAACCATCAATATTCAATATATTCTTGGACTGAGGTGTTCTCCAACCACCACAATAACATTGAGGACTACTTTGTCTTGCAAATCCTTTTAACAAATATTAAGATGCTAACGTAATTGGTGAATGGGGAAAATTAAATTTAATAATTAAGAATAGATCCACATCGAGATAGAATGTAAAAACCTTTAGAATAGTGATAGATTCTTGTGTATCATTCTGACAAAACGCATTATGAGTGTCTCAAATACTCTAGCAGCAAACTACAGTAATATTTCTATGAACCCAGTTTCTTAATAACATTTCCTAGAGTCTATGAACAATGATGATAAGAATATATCATGTCACTATAGCTAGAAACTAAACCTAACATATTATTAAAGGAAATAAATTATGAATAGTTCTTAGTCACATACCTTGAATAGGTATAAAATAGTTTCACTATTTCTATTCACAAAAAAGATACATATTGAATCAATTTGAATACCCTTGCACTGCACCCCAGAATCAAATGAAATCAAATGATTATTAATATGATAAATAATATAATTATATATTATTGTAAAATCCAAATAGTAAAACAATATCACCCTGATATCGAAAATATGAATGAAAAATAACCTTTTATGAGCTTCCTAGATGCCGAAACATCTTGATATTAAGGGAGTAAACACACACAAATCCTACTAGTTTGATAACTAAATAGAAGAATAAAGTAATTTCTATTCACTTTTGATCACCATTTCAATAATAAATTTATAGTTACTAGATGAAAAATGAGATTCTTGGAACCATATATATTTTTAAGTGAAGATAATCCCTCAAATAATTATCATACTAGAAACCAATATTAAAACCCCCCCTAATCCAACGAGAGTGAACACTAATAAGGAAATGGTGTCTTGAAGGCTATTCTTGAGAAGAGTGGCTCAGGTGTGATCCATTATTATAAATAATTTAATATAGACATATTTTTATTTAGTGAAGGTGGACCAAAGAGAGCAACTAACAATGATATACCTCACAAGTTTTACTGGCATGAAATTCATGATAACTTAAAGGCTCATTATATTGACAACACCTTCCTAAATAGGTTTCTCCAACCTAACCCACTGAGAATAGTGAATCATTGATTTTTTTTGAATCCTAAATAAACTCATTCAGAATAACATAGTTTTCTTGATAATAGTCTTTAAAACATGTATATTGGAGATCACTTTCATTAGAATAAAAAAATTACATTATCAACTAGAGTAATCCTAAAACCAAAAGAAAAGCATGGTCTTATAGTTAGTGATGAGTGAGTTTATCTTTTAAAATAGACCATTATATTACGGGTATTAGATTCTTCTTATACATATAGGTCCTCCCAAATATAGCATGTAGAAATTTATTCTAGGAAAATCCAATTATATATATTTTAAAGGTAGTTAGAAAAATATTTTATGGAGATATAAACATTACTTTTTCTTGAATTGATAATATTACAACTCCATTTCATATATTCTTTCAAGAAACTATTGAAATTTTTAAAGGAGTTGGAATTTACATTCCTAAAAAATGACCATACACGTATATTAAATGTTTTATAACAGTGAAGCTATATCTTCCCCCAAAATGAAGAAATTTTCTATTGATAATGCCACAATTTATGTTCCTATTGAGTACATGTTGTAATCAAATGAAAAGATTTTGGAATAATAAGACATCATGGCACATACTTCTTAATGATTTGTGAAATCCATTTTAACTACCCTTGAGATAGATAGAGGTCCATCACAATGAATTCAATCATATGTAGAGATCACACAACCAAATTAAGAATCCATATGACTTCATAATCATCATAATGAAGTTTATTTCCATAGAATAATATGACTTATTCAGGTCAGTTTTGATCATAACATTTGACTTGGCCACCATCCTATTATGAATTGTTATCATTTTTTAAACACACACACACACACACATGCATGCATACATAAATACATACACATTATACACAATAATATACATACATACATACATATGTATATACAGACATACATACATACTTACTTACTTACACACTTATATGCATATATACATATATATATACATACACACATATGTAATTACATACATATGTATGTATGTATGTACATACATTAATAACTACATACCTACACTTAGACACACACACACACAGACATAGATACATATATACATAGATACATAGATACATACATACATACGTACATACATATGTATATTATAATAATCATACACACATAAATCCATGCATGCATACATACATACAAAAATATAAACATACATAGATACATAATAAAATAGATAGATATATATATACATACAAATATACACACATAAAACTAAATATGTCTATACATTTGTCTTGATTATAGACTTTTATATATTACTCTTTTTCAGTTTTTATGAGTCAATATTCTTATAAATTAAATATTTAATACTTTACAATTTATATTTCATTGAAATTATAGTTATCTTATCATTTTTAATTGTTTGAAAATTAATAGTCGGACCAAAGTACATGATTTTTAATTACTTTCTTAAATAAATAGTTTTTCTTATAATAATTTTACATCAAATATCATAATACTATTTTATTTTAATAACATATCTATTTTATCCCTATTCATATTATTTGAGATTATATGAACATCCCTAATTAATATAGTGCATAAAATATCCTCAAAAGAAATTAATTTAACAAACATGTATAAGGTGAAATAATTATTAATATTATAGGTAGTAATAATCCTTAAATACAAATGTTTATTACACATCAGTTGGTTAAACAAAATAGTATTTCATGTGGTATATTTTAACTCAATTGAATCAGTTAGATCACTTATTCATGTAAAATTTATTAGAAAATATCTTATTTTCATCAAGTATACAACATAATTGTTTCATTTGGTGAAAATTTAATAGTGTAATATAGAGTATCTCTATACACTATATATAATTTAAATCCCAAGACTTAATTTGAAACATTAAATCACAACTATTTTAAACTAACATTACATTAGAAAAACCACACATCAATTTTATTTTATTCTGTTCTCATTTTTTCTATATTATATGGACTTTTAATCATTTTTTCTAATAAACTATTAAGATTGTTTTACAAAATGAATCCTTTAAAAGTTTTATTTTTTATGTTGATATATATATGAATAAAATATTTTTTTATAACTTATAATAGTATTTATCACTTTATTAAAAAAATTAAAAATCTATTTTTTGATACTTCCTATGTCTTGTAAAGTTCCTTCTTACTCCATGAAAGTAATAATTTTTTTTAATTTTATTTGATTTCAATAAAAATAATTTTTTGAATCATCTCCAAATGTTCAATATAATTTTGTATTAAATTTTATAAACTCTAAATTTAATCTATGAAAGTCAATTAAAATTAATATAATTTTATAGTGTATGTAATGGTCTTATTTTATACTTTATAAAACTATAACATTTCAAATTTTTATGTTATATAGAGTAGAATATCATCTTAAAGATAATTAAATTATTTTGTATTTTACATAACCTATAATTAGTGAATTTTTATAAATTTTTCACTAAATATAGTAACCTTAAGGTTCTTATATAATACTTCATTGCTCAAAAAATTAATAACAAGAATCATTGAAAATCAAATTACATATTCATGTACCAAAAATGAGATTGGTATGAATTATTCAATTTTCATACAAATTTTTATTCTTATTGAAAAAAATAAACATCAAGGGTTTTTTTATAATATGAAATCAAGTATCATAAATATTCACATTGTTGTTTTGATATCTTTTAATAATTCTTATTTTATATGATATATTTTTCTAAGACAAGGTCACCCTATCAATCTACTAATCAATATTTTCTATATTAATTTTTATTTCTAAAAAATATAATAACAATAAAAAATATTGATCTTTTCAATTTCATATATAATAGACTCATAATTGTTTATTAAACTCCACAATAATATATATATATATATATATATATATCTGTGTGTGTGTGTGTACGTGCGTGTAGAGGTGCATGTGTAATATATGTTTCTTGTACATGTCACTCTATCCATATCATGAAATTTTCTCTATAACGAACTCCCAAAAAGAGTGGTTCATCCCTACCATCTATATAGTAGAGTTTTATTTGTGAGGAAATATTATACATTATAGAGAAATAATTATTTTGGATTATGGAATCTAAATTTTTTTTTATTCTATTCTAATTGAGTAAATATTCTACAACTTTTGACACATAATTATTTCTCATTTATGAATATTTTAAAATTTTCACAAAATCTTATTTTTGTTCTTTTAAAAAAATAAAATAACCAAAACATGGTATCCAAAAGTCTCTCTAATAGTATTAGTCGGTGATATTAATACATTATATATATTCTTTATCCATGGTAATGTTCAATTTTATTTTTTACTTTTAGTTTTCTTGTAACTCATGTGGAACATAATTATTTAAGTATAGTATTTAAATATATTGTTTTTAGATAATATAGTACAAAATTATTATTTGTATTCATCAGATAAGTGGATGTTTTTCGATAGCATGATTTAGAAAGAATCTATATGAAAAAACTATCCCTAAGTGAATGTATTTATTAGTTTATTATGTGTTACATGGTAATGTTTTTATAATTAGTTATTCACGGGAGAGTATAAAATTTAATAAATTTTATTCTATTTAGATATTTAATAATATAAATTAGTTTATAATTTCCCGTGAGACATAGGTTATTTATGAAATCCCTTTCAATAAAACTCCTTATAAATAAAAACCTCATTACAATTTTTATTTTATGAGAGAAAAATTATAACCACATAAATCTTATAATATCATACTATTGTTCTATTATAGATCCATAGGTATCTATATTGTTAGTGTGTACCAAATTTTTTTGAAGTGTTATCATTTAAACGCATTATCATAAATGAATAAATGAAAAAGTTCATACAAAAATATTTATGTAATTTTTCAAAATTATTATATATTTGTGAATTTATAAATTTGAATGATTAAAAAATATATTTTCATTATATTTTATAATACTTTTTTAATATTACAATTCTCTCTAAATCAATTCATTATTATTATAAAATCCACTTTGAATGGAAGTGGTTATGAGGTTTAAAAGATCCAAAAGCCTCACTAATTGGATATATAATACATTATTAGTGATTTATAATGACTACTAGAAAAATAAAATTCCACACCCACAAAAAGAACTTGAGTCATAAATCACATTCACCCTTGGTCTAATGTTGATGCAAAGTCGTCATGGGAAATCAACAACACAATTTATTTTTTCGTTTTATTTTTAACCGTGTGTATTTGAACATTTACCTTATAATGAACTTAATCTATTTCTTTATCTAATAGATAAAATATATTATTGATATTCCAGACCTCTTCATGGATATGTGATGATTTGAAAATTACATGTAAAATATCATCAATTTTCTGGGTAATACATCACATAAAACATATGTTTTCACAAAATACCTTGTATTATATTTATTAGAAAATTTTCACTATTTTTATCATTGGATAATGGAAGTGTACACTACTAAGGAATTTAATAATACCAACATATGAATGTATATCATCCCCTTATCTTTCCACATCTAAACCGAAAAGTGTAAATAATACAGAAGTACTATTGATTTTTCATCCACTATTAATTTTATATGATTCTTAAAAAATATAATTATTTTCCTTATTTTTATTTTTATTAAGACCACATTTCATAGATATATCTACCGGTCCTCCAGCATTGTTACCCATATTTAAACAACTTTTATCTACCTCATTTCTTTGAAAACAAATTATAAAACTAATTTTCAATGTCCTCCAATGAGTAGATCTTATTTTTATATAATGTGTAGATACTTATATGGCCATATAAACATCTACATAATCCTACATGAATATATTTGATTGAAGTTAATTTAGATTACAAATAAAAGGATCAAATTCTATTTGATATGATCACATTCTCGATCCTAAGATATTGATGCCTCCACTTCTCCACGTGGCATCCCATGATAAAAAAACATAGATTAATTTTCTCAATTATCATTGTATGGAATAAACATGAGTAGATAGAGCCGTAAATTATCATTTACCATCTTGAAAATTTATTCAATAAAGGTCCAACTCCCATTCTAGATACATCTTTTGGTAGAGGATAAATCATAAGAGATGAAGAAGATGGACTGAATCTTTCATGAATTACTATACTAATTTCAACATTATGAATTGATTTATATGATTGTCATATGAAATAAATAAAATGATATAAATAAGTATCATTATCATCACTCATGTGACATTTAAACATTATATTTCCTTAAAAAAAATAAGTGATCAAAATATTCAAAGTAATAATAAACTTGAGGGTGTTGGTAAAAAAGGTTGATACCAATATAGATCCAACCCACAGTAGAATGTTTCAAGGGTTATGTATTATCATATAAATATATATAAAAACCAACTATGTTATTTAATAATTTCAAGATCAATATATCTGGAAAGAAATGTCGTAAAATAGAAAATTATACCCAATCAATAATGGTGGAGTGATATTTGTAATTATTTAAATAAACCATGAAATTAAATAAAAATTTGGGTTCTTTAAGAATTGATATGACTGAGACATATATTTTATAAAATTGTCTTTATTATCCATTTGAATAAGCATATTTATTAATTCTAATATACCATTTACCCTAGGAACA
This sequence comes from Viscum album, assembly GCA_963277665.1. Lineage (NCBI taxonomy): Eukaryota > Viridiplantae > Streptophyta > Magnoliopsida > Santalales > Viscaceae > Viscum > Viscum album. The sequence goes on from OY728147.1 coordinate 1,868,359,848, forward strand.
TGAAATATTTATTCCACAATAATATTTTTCATAATATAATTTAATAATGGACGATGAAGTATGAAGAGAGAAACACAATATAATGGAAATATAATCAAATACTAAAAAACCACCAAAAATAAATTTCCACTATCAAATTTTCGTCACAGAATAAAACACCATTGATCTAACCATGATAAATTATAAATTAGGGATTGTTAGGAATATCCCCTTGGAGTGTTTTTGGGGTTTTTTTTATTTAAAAGGATGTCGATAAGAATTCCAAAGATAGTTTACAAATTCATTCTATAATTTTATATAAGAAAATGGATTTATTTGTAGTGATTAGTTCTATTATAAAATATTATTACTACAACATCATAAGTCACACCATTCATAATCTTACAAAAATATAAATTTATATACCTAGTGTAATGGTTTTAACCTATTGGTAGACACTATACCCCAGTGGGTTTCACACCCTATTGATATTGTATTTCTATAATATAAATTATAAACCATGGGAAGAGATAATTCCACGATGTAAAAAATAAAGGATTATATTATAATATATATGAGGAAAAGATTATACTATATAGGAATAACTAAAACTTATTGGGAATTAATTAACATCAGGTTATGTCACAATGAATTAGGTCACACCCCGAGTAGCCAATATTCGAGTAACTTATTTTTAGGTTGGTATCATATATAATATGTTACAAAATACAGGTTACCCCATTATTATTAGGCATTATGATGTTTAATGTTAGTTTAATCATTTAATATATGGAATTGGGTTTTATAATATGATATGTTTTTCATGTGATTAAATAAGCTCTAAAAATCAAATAATTTAGAATACTAAAATGTGGATCACATTGCCTTTTGTGTGGCTATTATAGGAAAAATGAGTTATTTCTAGATTTCTTCTAAAGAGAGGACTTATTAACCATGGAAAGAGATTCACATCATTATGATATAGTCAAAGGGTAACCGCTTATTCTTTTCCTCTATGTGTTTTGTGAATTATAATTCATAATTATCGAAAGTGAATGTGATCAGGTCGTGAAGAAGTTAGTTCAAACTGATTATGGAAAATAAAATTTCCTATAAGTTATAAAAAATCTGCCATATTTTATAGGTAAATAGTTAATAATGTTTTAAGTGTTAATTTCATTTATTTTCCAATATCAATAAAATAAAATTAATGATCGATTAAAGGGGTAACATGATGTTTCCCTCATAAATAGGTATATAAATTTCTCTATTAAATGAGAGGGTAAATATTAAAGCAAGGTAATGGGAAAAATCATATTTCAAATATATATTTTAATGATAGAAAATAATGTAAGGATACCCAAGATTTTATATCACTAGTGGATTGTAAATTTCATTATATGGATGAAGGTGGATTGAATTGATACACCATTAATGGTTTGATGTTATTATTGGTCCATGAATATTGAGATTATTAGAGGAGATTTGATATTTGTGAGTGATTAAGAGTATTGTTTTATCGACTTTTTTGATAATTAAAAAAATATGTGTTAGTGCCGCTTCTCTAATTTTTATGAAATATATAGCGCACTTTTTGATTCAGGTACATGAACACATCACTATTGTATTCCCCGTGATATATCCCAAAATGGGATAACCAAGAAAATTTTATTACTTCCCTCATTTATTATATTATTATTCATATATATTGTAAGGGAGATATATGTTCCTATGAATGGTATAAAGATATCATCAATGAGGGTCAGATGAAGTAATTTTCATACCATATTTCACTCCCCTACAAGGGAATTTACCTTTATAGGTTCCAAGAATTGATATTATCTCTAAATGTTGTTGTTCGATTTTTCTCACTATGAGTACATTACAATGATCCTGAATGATAATGAAATTTCGTCCATTTATGGAAATAATTCCCAATTATGGAAGAATCAGATGTGTCACTAGATCAAATCTCTTGGAATATATGTCTATGGAAATTCTATACATGTGATCATGGTTATAACAAAAGGTGGACCATTATCACAGAATGAAAGAAATGTGATTGATTTCAATGCTAAAGGATTAAACAAATTATGATTAATATTGATAAGGAAAATACAAAATATATTTATGTGATATAAATCCTCATAATCCAATTTAAAGAAACTTATCCAGATATATGAATTTTATTCAAATGTATATGAAGTTAAATAATAAGTATGATTATTTTAGGATATAATAAAATGAATTCATTAATTAATTATTTTATTAGGAGAATATTATTATATATGGAATGTAAATACATGGATAAAACATTGATGGTATCAAAATTGTGAAGATAATTCTATGAATATTACCATCACATATCAATGTTAATATTTCGTTTCTCGAATCAATGTCCTAAAGGATGCGATGTTGGATATTATTTTATATAACTCTTCTTGTATAAAAGATGATGGAAAATTTATATGTGTCCTTTGGGAACAATCCATAAAAACTAGTATTCAGTTTAATAAAAAAACTCACATCGAAATATTATCTCGAACATATGGATATAAATATAGTGATTTATTTACATTACTCATACCTTAAATGGAGAAATTAATATTTAGGGGGAAAACTATTCTTTCTTTCTTTCAGTGTATAAAATTTGGGCATTTCACTATTAATTGTCTTAATAAATTCTGAGATTATGAAGATGAAATTTTATTATCATAAATAATTCATCTCAGGATGTGAAAGGAAAAAGTATTTCTTAATAAATTTTTTAAAAAAATGATAATTTTTTTCATAATAAGATGTTATCTTCAAAGAAATGGTATAATATATTAAGGACTATATACACCTTAATGAGGATTTCATTATGACTATTATAGGAAAACTACAAATAGGGTGTTAATGATGATGAAATACTAATATTAAAGGTAAGAGTTAACAACATGGTTGAATTAGAAGCATATCTTGAAGAAATTGATGCTTTCATGGATAAAAATAATAAATAAAATGGAGGGGGACATGATTCCAATATCTATATATATCCCAGAGAAGAAGAGATATCTAATTTTATGTTTTCAATTAATTTAATCAGTTATTTAAATCCCAAAAAATATGGTTTAGTATGAACTAAAAATTTACGGCCATGCCTTGATCATCAATAGATTGAAAGATTCTATGAAAAATCCGGTCAAAAGTATTGAAAAACTCAAAAAAAAAATCCCGAAGATGTGATAAAAGATCGATGGTAAAGATATACTTTTAACTCACAATATAAAATTTACATGTCAGAGTGTATGATTAACTAATTATATATTTCTGGAACATAATGAGTAAATGGGAAATCCTGAAAATTTTCTATAATTTCACTATTTAAAAAAAAGGAAAAATTTATTGAGGGTCTTGATTATAAGAAAATGTTGGTGGTGGTTGATATTAATCTAGACCAACCCAAAAGTCAGATTATGGTTGATTTTGGTGACTCAAAAAATACCCTAAATTCCACATGTTGAGTAGTTATAACACATAACAATGCTCCAAAAATCTATTTTTTGTTCAAAAATAAGGGATCACACATAATATATGTGTTTCAATGAAAAGTGGCAGTTCAAGTTACAAAATTTATAAAAACAATTGATTATATATTATTATATTTAATAGGATTTATATAGATAATTTTTTAGTTCAAATGTTATATAAATAATTCTTTTAGATCCTAATTAATGTCCGAAATAGATATGAAAAAATATACTAAACAATAGAGACCTCAGAATATTGAAACATTGTTCGGTGGGTTAAAAAATCATCTTTAATTTTCATCCTTGAAATATGATGATGATAAAATTGACCTGAAGGTGGAACATAATTATTCACCACCAAAATAGGTGAGGTAAAAGATATATACAAAGAAATTAGTATATGATAAGGCTAATTAGGTTGATTTTTTAGAGAGAAAAATATTAAGCCTGGGTATGGATATTGGTTAGAGTGTAAATTTCCTATATGATGGAAAAAAGGATATTTTTATAGATATTAACTAAAACAAATATGGTTCCATTAATTTGATAAATTATTAAGGTTTAAATGTTAATACCATTAAGAACACCAAAATTATAGGTAAATACATGAGGAGTACAAATATCATGGTATTTTAAGTCCATGGTGAAAGTTTTCTTTGTGTATTAGAATAATGTGACATAGGGATTTCATTAAATTTGAATAGGATGTCTTTATTCATGAATGGTATAGATAATGTACTTTTATTAAAGGTAAATAACATAAAGGTGAATATATACATTACTGGAAAAAATAAGATGTGTTTTTTATAACTGGGAAATAAAACAAAATATTATGAAACAAAAGGCTTTTCCACATTATCCATAAGTCCTAAGAAGATTTGGTGAATCATGAATGACTTCATGATATACATAAACTCTCACATGATTTCAATCACACATTTTATACATGTCAAAAATGAAAAATCATTTGGAAGCCCTATAAGATAATGGATATTAAATCAGTGAGATTTATTGAGTTGGTGTGAATTTTTTTTGGGGACAATATTAACTAAATAAATTACTGGAAAAGGTTTATATGATTAATTCATTGATCATTAAAATATTATATCATGGTTTATTGAAATACCTAAAAAATATTAGGTACCCATGTATATTACACATTATCAAAAAAAATTATCAAATATTAATGGGATGATAATTTATAAATTCTAAACATATAATGGAATTTAATTAACCAATAATATGGTGTAGGAATATCTTAATAAATATTTTATAAAGAACTAATTTTCATATATTATAGATCCATAACAAAATGATATTATTGATAGGGGGAACCATATCACTAACAATATGACCAATAGAATTCCCATTGTGAATGATCTATTAGAGATACAATAGAAATTAGCACCACTTATATCATTTTATATATCTAATATGCCGTTAATGTGTTTGGATAAATAAAAAAACCATTACCAAATGTGGAATAGGAATAATCCACACTGAAATATGTCTGATTTTTTTGGAAGTATTTTTTTATTATCAATAAGCAGAAAAACTAAATGCTAGAATCTTATAGGGATAAAACTATTCTTTTTTCCAATAATCTGAGAGGAAAGTATATAAATTACAAAAAAAATGACCTGGAAAGTCATTGAATGTTAATATTTCATTATTTTTTAAAACTATAAGAATTATGAATCTAGTGATCAATTCTCATTGAAAAATAGTGATAATTTTTTTAAATAATCCTCTTTTAAAGTGTGAATAATAGTGTTGGAATATGGGGTCGATGTTGTTTCATAAGAAAAAAACCAATGATATGGAAATTAAGATATTTTAAATAACTATAAACAAGTTATTAATTAAGTCTAAAATAAATAGAAAAAATATTTTAGGTCATAAAAAAATGCCTTTGTAAATGGGATGGGTGAAGACTCTATAAAAAAATCATTTTTATCTAAAGTTGAACAAATTATTTTTTAGAAGGATGTCAAAAATGAAAATTGGTTTAAATAAATCCATGAAGAGATTAATTATATTAATTAGTATTAAAAATTAGAAACTATTTTTAGTCTATAAAAAACATTTCAAGCCAAAAATGTGGTTATGACGTAGAAAATTTAATGCATAAGAACGTTGATTTTAAATAATGCATGACTGGTGTTAAAATAAAAATACCCAATTTATGGGACTGATATACATGAGATGTTTTTTCCTATATAATGATAAGAAACTATTCTTATATTTATATAAATTGTGATAAAAATAATGTTTAGTTTGTTCTAAATGGACATCTAACTATCCTTTATTAATGGATTCCTTAAGGAATAAGCGTATATGGAGAAACCATATATGGTTTTTGTAAATTAATATGATAGAAAGGTATACTGGTTGATGAATTAATTATATAGGCTGAAACAAGATCTAATATAATAGAATTTTAGTCTTGATCAACACTTGAGAAAGCATGGATTCTAGTGAGGTAGAGCTAGCTGCAATCTATATAATAAGAAAGAGAATCATCCAAGGAGGTTGCTTCTAATTTATATGGATGGAATATTTTTTAGATGGTTTTTTGTAAGAAGAATCAATTTTTTTTAGAATTAATTATTTGAGATCATGGCATTTCATAGATTAGTGAGTTAACATTTTTTTATTGGTATACAATATACAAATGGAAGGAATGATATAATTGTTTATCAGTAAAAATATTCCAAATAATAACGATATTTGATTATTTTAGAGTATCCCAAGGTGAAGAAAACATCAGTAGATAAAAATATAATGTTACCAAGAGATAATGATTAAAAAATTTTCAAAGAAATAATATATAGGAATATAATTGTAATCTTATTATACCAAATACCGACACTACCATAGATTATGTATTCAACTTATGAAACAATATGATACCAAAGTTATACACTAGAATGCCACCTTCTAGAAGACAAGATGACTATTCATTATATCAGAATAATATAGAATTTTTTTATCATGAAATATCAAATATTTATTTATTATGATTTATAAATATGGTTTATTATTGTTTAGTGGATGATAGTGAGTCGAAATCCATCAGTACATTTTATCATAGAGGTTTTTATATTTCTCAGTAAAGCAAGAAGAGAGGAAAATTTTTATTAACCAATCCAAAAAATGAGGATATTGTGGCTATACTTATGTATAACTAATATTTCTGGAAAAAATAATAAAATTGTGTATGTTACAATTTATTTGAAGTCTTTTATTTTAATCTTTATTGATAACTCAAATTCTATCACTCAGAAAAAATGTAATAATTAAAGAAAAAGATGAAATTTGGATAATTTATCTTTTAATCAAGGATAATGTTGATAAAGGTCTATTAAATTTGAAATATTTATCAATAAAAAATTTAATTACATAAATTTTGATGAAGAAACTTCCCATAACATAATTCTAGATGCATTAGTTGGATTTTGGGGTCCAAACATCACTATCCCACTAAATGGTTTAGATAAGGAACCCCTACTACCATATAGAATTTTATGTTTATAGAAGGATATAGTGATTCTATTGAATTATTTTTTTAGATTACTAACCATTTCTTACGACAAAGTAGAGAATTTATTTTGGATCTTATTATAATAGGGGGAAGTTATCCCTAAGTTTCTTGGTTTTGTTTTCTATGATGGAAGATAAAGATGGTTGGATTTTCTCTCTTAATGTAATTAGAGGAGTTAAGAATTTAAAAAGTTTTAAATATTATTAGATTATTTTCATATCTATTCAAGATTAGAAGTTTGATTCAGTAGTGTTCGAGAGCATATATATCAATAATGTATTTTCAAAAGAAATTGTTTTTATTTAATTCTTGTTTATCACAATGATATTAAAAAATGTAGGTTTATATTTTACGATTAGTGAATCATTTATTTACTATTTGAATACATTTTGTTTCATATTATCTTATTTTTTATATGTTGAGTTTTTATAAGAGGATGTATTAAATTTGTTTGGAATGGTCTTAAATAATCCTAAAAGGAGATATTTTTTACAAAAATCCCAATGATTTATTTATGGGTTGTGTTTGATAAAAAGGTTATTGATATGATTTCCATAGAAGGATCGTGAATTTATTTGATGATGTTTTTAAATAGGTAAAATGTTTTTGTAAATGTTATATCTATAGAATAGAATTCACACCACAACATCCTAATTAAAGCCACACCTAATTTATATAGGCCTAATGTTTATGGTTGATGGAGTGGTTTCTCCATGTTGGTAAAGACCACATTGTAGTTTGTTTCATTTCATATTATTATTTTATGGAATTAAAAGTAATATTTCCATGGGGGATGTAATTATAATAAAAAGTAACAATGAATGATTTATTTAGAAGACATATATAGTGAGAATGTGGCTATGTTTGATTTATTGTATCATGTGGAGGTTTAATTGAAATCTAGTAATTCCAAAATGAGTTAGTTCACACTGAAATTAGCTTATGATAGAGTAACCTGTTCAGCGGATGGTATTATTAGGATTGGGTCAAAAGTTTATGGGGACCCCAAGAGTGTTATGATCTAGTCTATTTGAAACTGGTATAATTGATCACTTCATTAAATATTGTATCTTGGAATGACATATATTATATATGATTAAATTAGATCCAAGTAATAATGATTTAAGATTCCTCAATGGGGGATCACATTTTCATCATTGGGGCTGCAGTATGATATAGAAGGAGTGATTTCAGGATATATTCCTAGAATAAGAGTACTTCATTATAGATGGTGGCTCATTATATAGAGATATGGTTAAATAATAACCCCAGTTAATTCAACATGGTGCATTTTTCTTATTCTAAGATCTTGTGCTCATAGGTTACAGTTCTCACACCATGATATTAATGAGAACATTGTGAATATGTTTTGTCTAATATATTTAGCTAAATTTAATGTTCCAATATTTTGGAAATATTATGACATCCTTTAAAAATGATGTGTGACTGAGATTTTTAGGATTAAATGATAAAATTTTCCCATCATAGTCAAGTAAAATTGAATATTAGTTAAATGGGTAGCATAGATATTATCTCATGAATAGAGATATATCTTCATCTAAAAAAAAGAAGAATGATATTAAAGAACACTATGGGAAATAAAGGTTTCTAGATCTATTCTAAAAATTTAGAGATGAAATTATGGTGCTATATGAGTTTATCTCTCTATAGGTTTGTGATGTGCACAATATGAATTAAGGTGAAGCTGATTGATACACCATTATCATTACAATATCATTCTTGGTTTGTGAATATCTGTACAATTTTATTAGAGGATAAGTTTTCCTTTTGAGTTATTGAGAGTATTTTTTTCTATAATTTAATTAGGGTTGTAAACCTACAAAGTCAATGAATCCACTATAAATTATAAGAAAAATATAGTGAGCATAATAATTTATGTACAATATCACATAATTATTGTATTCTTCTAGGATTACAGAAGTTTTTGTAAACCAAATAAAATATATTATGTCCCTAATTTTTATTTCTAATTGATATACAATATAATGAAGATATTTGTTCCAAATAATGGTTACATAAGAATGTTATTTAGGGTTATTTGAATAAATTCACATAACACAATCCATCCACCCTCTGATGGTGTATATCTTTATTATGGAAAATAGTGAGACACATTGAATCTAATGATCATGGGTCAATAGAAGTGCCCCTTGGTACCAGTGGATAGACTATGGATAATTACATGTTATAGTTAAACCCTCCATCTTTTTCAATATATTTTATGTGAGAGTGAACCATGGAATGATGATGAAGTTAGAGATCATATTCGATATCTATTTTTTTTTTGAAATTAATAACCCTGGATTAATGTTTCAACATGTTATTTATATTTTAGATAAAATTAATGATGATGTTATTATTTTTTATTTTATGTAATTATTTAGGAAAATTAATTTAGTATATGTTGTTTTTCATATTTATAATATACCCACAAAAACATTCTAAATTTTTTTATCCCTAAAATAATCTTATATTAAGGGGTTTTTATATATTGAGGGTACATATCATTGAAAATATGGAAATTATTGAAAATAATATAGATTAATCACTTTTTTATTTCTCATAATAAATGGAATTATTCAATTTCTTTAATATCTTAATGTCCAAAATTACTAGGAATCAGTAATAGGTTTTAAACAACAGTTAATTTTTTTTTCATGTAACCTCATAATTACCTAAATAATTTTTTTATGATCCCTATAATTTATATTCCAATATAATTTTGTATACTAATAGGATAGTGGGGTGAATCCATGAATACTTAATCACATTTTTATTATATCATAATGAGTTTGAACAACTACCTCTATTTAATATGTATTTTATATCTTTAAATTTTATCCTCACAAAATTTGTATTTAATAATGTAAATAAAACAAAAACATTGAAAAAATTACCAGGTTGACCCCCCATTTGCGTTACTAAATCCTTATAAAGTCTAATAACTTATAACTCACATTCATTCATGACTATCATAAACAAAATAAAATATATAATCTATTATGCTTTAACCCTTTTATAAAACCTCATATTTTTTATAAGATTCATTCTTGATCTTCTCAGTAATTTATTTCCCTATGGTGAATGAGAGGTGTAGAAAATCATATTGAATAATATATATTCATTTATTGTTATATTATTGAGGCATTATTAAATAACTGATTCTAATTAACGTATAGGGTTAAATAATACAAGACACATCTTCTAAATCCATTATTTAATGATATTATGTTAGATGGGTTCTACATCATAAAATCATATCCAACATCAAAACCCTTTACATATATTCTTAGAATCTTATTCATATCATTGATGACAAAAATATAATGACCTCATGCACAATTGTTTTGGCTTCTTATGTAAACAAAAGTTCAACGTAAGACTTATTTATGTATCTCTCACTTAACCCTTTACCAATATCATATATCATTTTTTTTCTAAAAAAATGTTATTCGATAACATTAACTAGATATTCCATAACATCCTCAAGCACAAAATCAAGAATATCTTTATAAAAATATTTCAAGAACCAAAAGCAACCAATTTAGGTTAAATTATAAACACAAAACTGCGTATTAAACTGGATTTTGGAATTCTTTCATATAAAAAATTTAATCATTAAAATGTCATATATTTAATAAATACAACCAAAACAAAACATCATTATAAATATTACATTCCAATGTTTATAAGTAATACATTGATATATAAATTTTATAATTAAATTCATTATTAACTCAAAATTGTCATTGATTTTTTTTGGAAATATATTAATGAATTCACTCAAGAATGTATTTGTAATTATGTTAGATAAAATAAAATGGAAATATATATCTATAAAAAAAATTGGTCATACCTCTTTTAACACACATTTCATTATGAATACTAAAACTTATATATTGATATTTATAGGATATAGTTTTAGTCAACCGTATCAAGTATGTAACGAATTGTGACTTTGGATCCTATAAATTAAATCCATCTTTGATAGATTTTTCTACACAAAATATCTATAAGATCATAAGTTATTCATTAAGGGACAAATGTTTTTGAATATCAGTTCCATTCATTTGTTTTGACCTAATGTGAATACCTAATCAGTTCACAAGAGTTACATGGGTGTTTAAATCTTGTTCAGAGCACAAAGGGAAATTTTCTAAAAAATGTAGCTAGAATGCAATATAATTATAAACCATGTGGCATAGGCTGCATGGTTAGAGTAATTGTGCTATGTGGTTTGGGGCTCTTTCTAGGGTCTTATAGTTTATTGAAAATTTGTATCCAATGCCACACGCCTCTGTTAGCCGCCGTTGATATTTTTAGAGAAAAAAGAACGGGTTGTTTATGGTTTCTCAAACAATGGTAATGAACCTTATGAGGGGGAATAAAGGTAGGTAAGGGAATTTGATTGGTTCATGGTTCTTCTAACCTTGTGTCCAAAACACGTGACATTGTATTTTGATGGAAGATGACTGTTTTTCCCTGAACAATTTAAAATGATCAAACTCCTCTCCAATTTATCTATTTCTTCGAGAAAAAACCAATTATTTTATCATTGGTGATTTCTTCAAGAAATCATTGTATGATTTGATCTAATTCCTCTATACAACGTATGAATCAAGAGTCTTTCATATTGTTTTATCTATGCCAATATGTTTTACCTTCCTAGTACTCTATTTTTTTTATCGACATATTTATTTTAGTGGAAGTTGGTAATCCTTATTTCCCTGGTATTCAAATAATATTTAGTTTTATTTATATCCAAGTTGAGTTAAGAGATGATATTGGATGACTGTTTTACCATGGGTATATGATGGGGGGTGTATACCATTTCCCAAAAATTATAGTTGTTTTATAGCTAGTTGATGTTTTTCCATAGGAAATAGCTTTATGGAATTTGATTTTAATTAATTTAAATTCCTTGAATAAATTATTATAACATTGATAGGTTTCTCACTTATCATTATGATATGGTTAGAGGTTTTCAACCTTAACTCAGACCGCCTATGAGGGGTTATTAGGTATCCTCCCTTGAGTTACCACCCCATTGGGTGTATTTGTGATCTCGCCATCAATGGGACCCTTAATAAATTAAATAAGATTACTTGAATATATTTAGGAATCGTTATCCATGTGACTACATGAGAATAAATTGGCCAAATATTTTAAAAGGAAATGTGAAATGAGTTGGATGACCTCATGGATTGTATGAGATAAATAAGTAATTTATGAATTGAGATAAATGATAAAGGAAATTTTTAAAGAATGATTCTTTTTTGACTTATGTAATCTAGTTTATGATTGTTTCCTTGGTATAGAATTTAGAATTATGTAAATTACATGGAATTTTATACTCCATTGATTCATAAATACATAGAAATCAATGGACTTTTCTACTTCGTGAAATTAAAATTATATTAGATGCCATGGAAATTTCTACTCCATGGTTCTAGACTATTTGAGATGCCATGGAAATTACTTATACCTGGATATTTCTATTGGTTATAACACTTTATGACATGGGATTGGCTATTGAAGATTCCGTGGACTTTTTTAGTACTTATATATAGCCGATGTAGGCCTTACAACGATTTACTAATCAGAAGTTAAAGTGTAGTTTTATCATGATTTACTATTAGCATGTGTTTATGACTAGTTATTTATAGTGAGACTTGGAAGGCTAGAAAGTATAAAAATTATTTTTCTCAATTTTTTTATTTAGTGATGTTCCCGTTATATATTTAACACTTCATCTTCTTAAATTATATATATTGGAAATCTTATAGTATCTATTGGTGGTGGCCTACTCAGTGTTATCTCACACCGTATTCAGCATACAATTGGATACCCAAACAGACTCCTAGGATGTAGTTAGGTATCAAGTAATGTGTCATCATTTGGATGATTTATTTATTATGATTAATATTAGGGGAGAACAAGAATGATTTGTGCTAGTTATGTTATCTGGAGATAATTCATTTTTTGTTTTTTTACTTTTGATACATGAATTTTACTCTATGTCGATTGGATTTTCGTTCTTGTCATATTTTAAAGAGACATGAGATACATCATTTTTTATATAAAACTTCCTTGGATTGGTTTATTATTATTATTATCATTAAGACTTATTTTTTAATATTAATAAATTATGTCATGCTTCCTTTTGTTTATTCGCTTGTTATAATTCTACATTATTATAATCATAAGTGATAGTATCCATAGAATACTATTATAAAACCTTGCTTCTATTTTCCATCCTCTGGCTTATGGGGGGGATCGATTGATTCCATTTGACCCTTCAGATTGGGGAACCATTTATTAGCTAAAGGGTCGGGAAATTAAAAAGTGTTATCTGAGCATGCATTTGTCTTTGTTATTATTATTTAGGAATTTAGATAAGATTTTAAAAATGCATTGGAATTTGGTAATGAGATGTTCCTGGGATTATCTAACATATATATAAGAAAAATTGAAATTCACATTGACGGGATATAATGTTTTAATTTTTTCATGTTATAATTGATTTGATTCCACCATTGGGTGACACGCATGATATGTGATGTTGTTACAACTATGATTGAGGAATTGTATTTTTTTCATGGTTCAATAAGGAAAGGATGTATGGATCATGTATAATTTTAGGAACCTCATGAATATTACATGATATATATAACGCATTTATTGAATGCATGCCATTTATTATATGTGCATTGTGTTATAAAATTGTTATCAACAACTGTATCTTGTAGAAGATTGATAAGCAGAATTGGTACTTAGAGTGCGTTCTGTAAACTAAGTAGTATTTTCCATTATAGGTTACTACTCACACACAAAGCAATAAATTATGGAATGTTGAGTCATGAACCAATGTATGCATATGCTGGAATGTGTTTCTTAGGGTTAGATGGATGTCACACTTTGATTTATAAGGTGTATGTTCCCTTATATAGTGGAAATAGTGATTCATTTGGTTCAAATATTTAAATATATATACAATAAATTATGAATTTAAATTAATTTAAGATTATAATATGGAAATTTCATTGTCAAATTGAGTTTCCTATTTCAATCCACAACCCATATACAAGGACCTGCGATGTGAAATTGAGAGCTTGAATTAGACCCAACAAGAGTAGTGGGCAGTAGGCAGTGTCTCTGGTGTTTTTTTCATTTGTCCTTATAACCGAGTAATGGAAAAAAAATCAGTGAGAGGGGTGTGTCTTTGTTATAGGATGGATAATACCTTTCCTATATTTATATTTATTATCTGGTAGTTACAGAATATTTTTAGTCGGATTTGTTTGGAATTTATAGAGATATTCCACCATGATGTCCTTTAGTCACTTTCTAGGAAGGTGGTGACAACCAGTTTTCGTGGCTAGTGGGCCCTAAGACACCTGTAGGACCTCTAGTAGTGACACTGATGACATAATATGTTGTTCTTAATATGGGTTCTTATTCCAAATTCCTAGATGGTTTCCAATGCCTTATATGTAGACCATTTAGAGAGATGAAAAACCTACCTATACTATGGATGATTTTATTCATGTGTTCTATTAATATAATCCCCCCATGTTCTTTGGGTATAGTGGTCCATTTACTAACGCGATGTTTCTTGAAATTTAAAGGTCAATTTCCAGACAGCTAGAGACAACCACTAAGACGATAGTGAAGCTCGTGATGTATATGATTTGGGTATATTCTAACCATTGGTGGGATGTTCTGAACAAGGAAAATAGGATATAAGATATGTTTTTTGGGATTCCCAGTCTAGGTTTTATGATTACTTTTTTCATGAGACGTTGATAGTCGAATGGTCTAGTGAGTTTATGTGTTTGGAGTGGGTTGTGATGAATGTTTAGAATTATTTGTATTTCTTTATAGAGATTCATCACTTCTCACCTATGTATCATGTTGATGAGTATTACAGGGAGATATTCATTTATGATGGTCTTCATAATTCCATCCAATCACAAAGTAATGTGTTTCATTTGAAAAATATATGTGGGATAGTAAACCGAGAACTGATAAATAAACATATTTTGGTAGAAGATCGGAGCCCAGAGCAGTGTAGTACATCTTTTTGAACAACTGGTTTAGTGATAAATGGTAATAAGAGATGTTTTTTGGCTTCTCATGATGGTAACACCATCTAGGGCATGAGTGCTCATAGTTGTAACACCCCAAGCTTCCATGATAGGCTTCTCTTTCAATAATGCAATAGCTTGTATCGTACAGAAGTTCGAGATTCTAACACACCACGACCAATCATAGTAGCTGTTATGAATATTAATACCCACCTTTTTAAATTATATAAATTTTATATTTCAAAATGTACTTCATTTTTGTATTTGGATTATCAAAATTATCCTAAGTTGAATGTTTTTTGTAATTTTCTGAGAACTTCCAATTTTCTAGGAATGGAGAAAATACTTAAAAACAAAATTTTTAATCAAAATAATTTATAGTGATATATTATACTATTGAGTGGTTTTAAATTATAATTAGAATATATTTTTATGATTTTATCCAATGGTGGTCATTATAATTAATTTCACTTTGAAATTGAACATAAACAATTGTCAATCTTTTGATATATATTGTTTCTTAAAAACATGCTATGTATGGTGATAGCGAGAATTAATTATTAAATTATATAATTCAACTTATATGTTTGTAATTTTTTAAAATAGACATCATTTTTGAATTTGGAATATCAAATATAGCTTAGAGTTAATTTTTGGTATTTTCCTTAAAAACATCAATTTTTGATGAATAGTCAAACCACTAAGTGGTTGTTAAAAAACTGATTTTTCGTTTAAATGAAATTTTACCACCTATGTGATTTGAATTTCAAAAATCTGACATAAATCATTGCAATTAAGAAGTAAAATGTTGTTCAATGGGATTAAAATAATTTTTGGTGAATAGTAAATTTTAAGTTCTATTAATCGCGATTAAAGGTAATTAGTGTAATTTAAGGTAAATATAATGTTATAATACTATGAAATTAATTTTTCACCTATACTACCCATATTGGATGAGTCACGGCCGACCAAGAAAATACGTGGGTCAACTTGGGGACCCCATGGAACCACTTGGGTAAGAAAATGACATTAATAACTTTTTATTTAAAGTAAAAAAAACTGTCACAAACATGTGTTGTTTTACTAAAACTATTATTACATGGGGTTATATAAGTAAAATTTTCGACTATAAATATTAATTGGAAAGATAAAACTATTTCCTACATCTTGGTAATTTTTTTATAATTTTTATTCATTAAATAAATAAAATTATTTAAGACACCATGATGATGCAGCGGTTACCTTATTAATGAACAATTTAAATAAATTGACAAGACAAGGTAACATATAAGACATACACTTGTCTAAATCTTATTATATGGGTGGATTTATAACCCTTATCACCTTATCCTCGAAATATATCATTTTGGGACCTTTAAAATCCGAAAATCATATCATAATAATGTAACATTTCATGACTTTCCAAGAGTGCACCTCCTCTCCTCTTATAAAAGGCCCCCACCTCTACCACCGTATTCACACCATAAAAGCCATTTAGATCGTCCAACCTCTGCCCAAATACTCTCTCAAAATCTCTATCTTACTCCTAGATTCCTCAATTTGGGCAGAAGTCTTCCCAAGGAAGCCTTTGGCTCAAATCAAAAACAGTTACCCGATTTTAAGGTAATGTCTTCTCTTATGTTATGTTGTTTTATTTTGCTTTTCCAACCCCATAAACACTTTTTATTCCTTTATTTTGTAACAAAAACAATATGTTCAAAATACTAGGATGTTTTTATGTGAAGGATTTTATTTACACTTACACGCACCTTCATCTAATGGTTAAAGAACATACTGTTTCTGTGGGTGACGAATTACTGCCTCACGAAACGATGATTGTTCGATCTTCTTTTAAAACCTCTCATGGTGTCCATTAATATGTCACTATATTTTTATATGATATATATTATGTTTATGTATTCTTTATGCTTCTGTATTTTTCATATTTTTAATACCTTTAAGATTTCCATTATGGGCAAACGCGATAATTTCATTTTAGGAAGTGCGGACTACCGCCCCCTCAAAGTGATTTGAATCGTTAATGCCATATGTGGGATGTATAAAGGATGGAGTAAATGATATTATATATGATATTATACTTTAATTATAATATAACTATATATCATTAGTATTTCATTCCATTAAATACGAAATATAAATGAAAGTAGCGTTCATGCATACGTACGACTTACCGTCTCCATGGACAGTGCATTTCATTTCTTACCTCTAAATGTTATGAAATGTTATAAATGAATGTATATACTGGATATGTATGATATATATGATATCTTAATCATGAATAAAATTCTGTATATACTGTATATTTTACCACATGAACAACTTGTAATTATAAGAAGTTTATTTTTGACTCAAGTACCAAATATCGACAAAACGACCATTATTAACTTAAATAATTACATAATGTTCATAACATGGTAATAAGTGATATAAAAGGAATAATGAACTTGAAAAAGGTTCATATGAAAATATAAATTAAGTATACTTTATTATTCATGAGATTAAAGAACGGTCGAGTCAAGTCGGACATGAGGTAAGGGAACTTCTTAACCCAATTTCCGTTCTTTAGGTTAATCCCTAACTTTCAAATTATGTCATGATATTATTATTTCCTATCTTGTATTTGTACTTTATTTATGTGTACTTATAATGAATACACATAATAGATCTATTTTATTTAAAAAATGATCTTTGTAAGGGACTTCGTCTCAAACTCTTTTCATTGAGGCATATTTTGGTTTATACACAACTTTCCTTTATATGGTGTATAAACCCCTTTGACTTTTACTTTTATTAAAAAGGAATCTTTTTTTACGAAGCATTTTACTAAATGACAAAAAGTAATGTCTTTTTGTCGTAAGTATGTGGAGACAACGACTTCTCCGCCGCTGTGACCATTATTTGAGTTTTGACTTCCTCTACAAGCTATTACATTTTTTAAATGAAAAATAAATACCATGTATTACTTTTCTTTTATTTTGGTATTGAAAATGGTATTATTATATCAATGTGTTTTATTGATATCATGTGATTGAAATGTGGAAATGTTATATTTCCTTTATGCATGTTTTATGTGAGACAATTATGTAATTTTTTATGATATGTTTAAACCTGTTCATATGAGGAATGAATTGGACTTACTAATTGACGGGTGGAGCCCGCTATAGCTCATCGATGCATCGGTAGGTCTCATGAGACAAACTAGTGTCTTGGAATGAGGCCTTGACAAAATCTTATTTGTATTCTTGGCATGAGGCCTTGTATACATGGTTATGATAGTCTGACATTATGGATTCCATCACTATAAAAGTGGTTGTTGATATTGCATGTGATTATTCGACTAGTAGAATATCCATGTGAATAAGTAAATGGAATTATTTCATTTTATTTTTTCCATATTATGCTTAATTTCATGTTTAAAAGGCTTTTGTTTTAGTTATACATTGCCTTAAATGTTTATGTTTATTTATGAAAGATTCCATTGTATTGTTATCCTTACTGAGCATCTGAGCTCAGCCATTTCTATGTTTTATTTTCCCAGGATGTGAAGAAGGATTTTATGAATTTCCTACAGGGATAGTATTAGGGGATATTAATACAAGATGTTGTTGTATTTTTGTTTCACTTTATGATGTAATGTAACATTGATTAATGTATCTAGTGTTTCCAATTCTACTAAACTAATCGGTCTTTTGAGACTTGATATTTTGGGATCATGCCAATGTTACACAATAATGCACCGAATCTGGGTAACATGGGTCTTGGTGTTACAGTTGGTATCAAAGGCAGTTTAGTACTAACCTTGGAAGCTAGATTTAGAAAATCTCTGATTAGAGCACATAGACCTAAGATTGACTTTGAGGATTAGTATAGAAGAACTTCCTAGAATTTTGGTATTATAGAGATTTTGTGAGTTTTCTGAGCAATACATCCCTGTATGGATAAGAGTAGGTAGAGGCGGCTATAGAATAGATGTACCTAGGGGTAAAACCCAAAAACACTGCTTTAAGCTAGACTTGAATGGGAACTGGTGCATGAAAACGGGCCTTGCTACACTCTTGGTTACGACACTCCCGGGGGATATGCTTAGGATAATTATCATTTTCATTACAAACCATTATGAAGGGTTTATGAGTATATAATTCGTCAAAGAAAACATCTTTATGATTATGGATTATATCCATAAACAATTCAATTTATGTTAATTATTTTACAAGTTTGGAATTATTCATTGCAATTCATAAACAGACCTAGTTTATGCAATTGTATAGAAATGGGGCCCAGTAGAAGGAATGTGAACTCCAGCAATACGTATGATCCAAAGAGTAAGAAGGATAATATCTTTCATTGTATGAAGCCGACATTTAGAAGGGAAATAATTTCCCATGTGTTCTCAACATATGAAAAAATAGTATCATGTGTTAATAAGATAATTAAATAATTCTCTAAGTCCAATAGATTTGAAGGTAAGCAAGAGAAGAAAAGGATGGAAGAGAGAAATATGGATAAAGGGAAGAGGGAAAAGAAGAATTTTCCAATATGTGATAACTATGTGAAGAAACACATTTGAACTTTCCTGAAGGGAATGTGAGTTTTTTATAAGTGTGGAGAAAAAGGACACCAAGTGTGTGACTGCAAGGGTAAGAAAAAGGTTTCAAATGTACAATGCTTCATCGACAAGGAGTGGGTACACTACACAAACCAATGTCCAAATCATCAGAGTATGCCCCAAATGATGCTATTTGAGAGTAATCATGTTATGATACTACCACAGATGAGGGGAAATGATTAGAGTTCTTATGTTGTTATTAAATAATTATGTCATTTTAGTGTTGTATCAATGGTGTACTAGTTATAAGAATAATGTGATATATATAAGGATTGTACTGCAGTGCTTTTTGTTTTCATTAAGGTTTTAATATGATGAAGGTAATCTTATTTTTAGTATGTGACAATATGAGAAACTTTATTTTGTTTGGGGAATCTGATGTTACAATTGATTTTTGGAATTTAGAGACATTTTGGAGAAAGTATGGATAGAGGTATTTTGGATAACTATAAAGGTTGGAATGGATTATGTTTTACATTGGATACTATTGTCAAGGTTATTTTTGGATATTTATAAAAAGGACAACATGCAGACAGTGTGACAACCCGTCGTTTCGGACAAAGTTGTAGGAATCGAACCCACAACCATAGTGCGAAAGGCCTTTATTACCTACCACTAAACTACATGATATCCCTGATTATTACAAAATAGTTTTCCTAATCTAAATGGTATGTGTTAATATTTGTACCCTTGTACGATTAGGATAAATATAAAATTTTTGAATTTTATTACATTTTGGAGTGAAAGATGAGTTTGTGGTAGGAATTAGTTGAAGGTTGAAAATCTAATTGTCATGTATATATATATATATACCTCTCTCTTATTATATGAATAAATTAATTCTTAATCTTTAAGAAATGGATATTAAAAAAAATGTTTTATCCTAATACCTTATGTTTTGCTGACATGATGATATTTTAAATCACCATAGATTGAAGTCTTTGAGGCCCTCAATTTTACACTTGTTTATTATTGATGGCCTCAATCACTCCCTACAAATATTTACGTTTTTCCTCCAGTTATGTGTCTCTAATTTCCACCAATGTTCTCCTAATCGAGATCATAATTTGGTGGTGACTTTTTCATTTCCCTTTCCCTCTTATTAAGGCTAAATTTTATTAACCCTATTTACGATATGGGTTTTCCACAATGTTATTTTCTACTTTCAACCTTTTATTTTGAAAGAACAATTTCAAATTGTGACGATGAAATTTATTGAAGGAGGGTAGAATGTAACACCCCAAGCTTCCATGGTACACTTCTCTTTCAATAATGAAATATCTTGCATCGTACACATGTTCGAGATTCTAACACACTGTGACCAATGAAAGTAGCTGTTATGAATAGTAATACACATCTTTTGAAATTATATAAATTTTATATTTCAAAATGGACTTCATTTTTTGTATTCATAATATCGAAATGAACTTAAGTTGATTTTTTTGTAATTTTCTGAGAACTTCCAATTTTCTATGAATAGAAAAAATACTTAAAAACAACTTTTTTAGTCAAATAATTTATAGTGATATATTATACTATTGAGTGGTTTTAAACTATAATTATAATATATTTTTACCATTTTATCCAATGGTGGTCATTAGAATTAATTTCACTTTGCAATTGGACATAAACAATTGTCAATCTTTTGATATATATTGTTTCTTAAAAACACGCTATTTATTGTGACAATGAGAATTAATTATTAAATTAATTAATTCAACATATATGTTTTGAATTTTTTAAAATAGTAATTATTTTTGAATTTGGATTTTCAAATATAGCTTAGAGTTAATTTTTGGTATTTTTCTGAAAAACATCAAATTTTTATGAATATTGAAACCACTAAGTGGTAGTTAAAAAATTGATTTTTCGTTTAAATGAAAATTTACCACCTATATGATTTTAATTTAAAAAATACAACATACATCATTGTCATTAGGAAGTAAAATTTGGTTCAATGGGATTAAAATAGTTTTTGGTGAATAGTAACTTTTATGTTCTATTAATCGCGATTAAATGTAATTAGTGTAATTTAAGGTAAATATACTGTTATAATAATATGAAATTATCTTTACACTTGTTTTACCCATATTGGATTAGTCATGGCCTACCAAGACAATCCATGGGTCAACTTGGGGTCCCCATGGAGCCACTTGGGTAAGAAAATGACATTAATAACTTTTTATTGAAAGTAAGAAAAATTGTCACAAACATGTGTTGTCTTACTAAAATATTATTACATGTGGTTATATAAGTTACCTTTTCGACTATAAATATTAATTTTAAAGATAAAAATATTTCCTATATCCTGGTAATTTGTTTATAATTTTTATACATAAAATAAATAAATTTATTTATGACACCATGATGATGCATCGATTACCTAATTAATGAACGATTTAAATAAAATGAAAAGATAAGGTAAAATCTAAGAATTAGACTTGTCTAAAGCATATTGGATAGGTTTATTTAAAAACCTTATCACCTTATCCTCGAAATATATCATCGTGGGACCTCTAAAATCCGAAAATCATTTCATAATAATGTAACATTTCATGACATTCCAAGAGTGCCCCTCCTCTCCTCTTATAAAAGGTCCCCACCTCTACCACCTTATTTACACCATAAAAGCCATTTTTCTCGGCCAATATCTTCCAAAATACTCTCTCAACTTCCCTATATTACTCTTATAAGCCCTCCTTTAGGTAGAAGTCTTCCCAAGGAAGCCTTTGGATCAAATCAAAAAGAGTTACCCGATTTTAGGGTAATGTCTTCTCTTATGTTCTTTTGTTTTATTTTGCTTCTCCAACCCCTTAAACTCTTTTTATTACATTATTTTGTAACAAAAAAAGTATCTTCAATATAATAGGATGTTTTTATGCGATTTATTTGATTTAAACATACACACACCTTTGTCTAATGGTTAAAGAACATACTGTTTCGGTGGGTGACGAATTACTGCCTCACGAAACGATGATTGTTCAATATTATTTTAACAAATCTCATAGTGGCCATTAAGATGTCACTATATTTATATATGATATATATTATGTTTATTTTTTCCTTATGCTTTTGTATTTTTCATTTATGGAATACCTTTATGATTTCCATTATGGGTAAATGCGATAATTTCATTTTAGGAAGTGCGGACTACTGCCCCCTCAAAGTGATTTGAATCGTTAATGTCATATGTGGGACGTATAAAGGATGGAGTAAATGATATTATAAATGATATTATACTGGAATTATAATATAACTTTATATAATTATGATTTCATTCCATTAAATATTAAATATAAATGAAAGTAGCGTTCATGCGTACATACGGCTTACCGTCTCCATGAACGGTGCATATCATTTCATACCTCTAAATGTTATGTAATATTATAAATGAATTTATATACTGGATATGTATGATATATATGATATCTACATCATGAATATAATTATGGATACACTTTTTATTTTACCACATGAACAACTTGTAATTATAAGAAGTTTATTTTTGACTCAAGTATCAAAGATTGACAAAACGACCGTTATTAACTTAAATAATTACATAATGTTCATAACATTGTAATAAGTGATATTAAAGGAATAATGAACTTGAAAAAGGTTCTTAATCAATTATAAATTAACTCTAGTTTATTATTCATGATATTAAAAAACGATCAGGTCAAGTCGGACATGAGGTAAGGGAACTTCTTAACCCAATTTTCTTTCTTTGGGTTAATCTCCTACATTCAAATTATTTCATGATATTAACATGTCCTATCTTGTATTTTTTACTTTTTTTGTGTACTTATAGTGAATACACATAATAGATATATTTTATTTAAAAAACGATCTTTGTAAGGGAATTCGTGTCAATCTCCTTTCATTGAGGCATATTTTGTGTTATACACAACATTCCTTTATACGGTGTATAAACCCCTTTGACTTTTACCTTTATTCAAAATGAATCTTTTTTTATGAAGCGTTTTACTAAATGACAAAAAGTAATATTTTTTTTGTGATACGTTTGTGGCGAGAATGACTTCTCCACCACCATGACCATTATTTGAGTTTTGGCTTCCTCTACAAGCCATTACTTTTTTCAAACGAAAAATAAATACCAAGTATTACTTTCCTTTTATTTTGTTATTGAAAACGGTTTTATTATATCAATGTGTTGTATTGATATCATGTGATTGAAATGTGGAAATGTTATGTTTCCTTTATTCATGTTTTATGTGATACGATTATTTTATGGTTTATGATATGTTTAAACCTGTTCATATGAGGAATGCATTGGACTTAATAAGTGATTGGTGGAGCCCGCTATATCTGCTCGATGCATCGGTAGGTCTCATGAGACAAACTAGTGTCTTGGAACGAGGCATTGACAAAATATTATTTGTAGTCTCGGTACAAGGCCTTGGCTATGTGGTTTTGATAGTCTTGAATTATGCATTCCATCATTATGAAAGTTTTTATTTGTAGAGACCTGAAGCATGACGTACATAGACATTACATTACTTTTGCAGAATACTTAACACATAAAAAAAAGAGACACACAAGGACCGTAATAGTTTAGTATCTTTGGAAACTTGGATCGTAATCTTCTAATCGTGGTGAAAGATCTTCAATATCTCCCATAAAGATCTTCCCCTTTTGTTTTCTTACCTAAAACCTTTCTTTATATCCTGGGGAAAAGAAAACCTATAAAGGGTGAGCTGAAATGCTCAGTAAGTGTAAGCGTGGATAAAATAAAACAAATCATATACATTTGAACTTAAAAACATGAACATAATGTTTAAACATCAAAATCTTGAGCAATGACATAAAACATGGAAGTACATAAGGCATAGATCATAAGGAAACATTAATAATGATAAAATATCATGGGAATAAAACATGTTATTGAAGCATCCATTAAGCACATGATATGATTTCCATAGTAGCCAAGGCATTGCTTCCAAGACCATCTTAGCGGACAAAGTCCCTTTCTGAATCGAGTTCACTCCTCGTTCCAGTCCTGTATTACTAAACCGGATTAACTTACCGTTCCAGCCATGTCTAAATCATGAGATATATATCATTACCCAATTCATTGGAGGGAGATATAGGTCCCACCCATATCATAATGAAATCATTCTTACTTGTACCACAAAATAAATTTAAAACATTCATCATAACCCAAAGAATAAAATGGGTTTCATAAAAATCATCCCATCATCACATAATACATATAAAAAAATGGATATTTGATCATAAGAAAAGAGAAACCATGTAAATCATAGAGACATTATACATGAAACATACACATATGAAGTAATGTCATCTTAGATGGAAAATGGTTTTGATAAAACACTTGAAATGAATTCTTGAGGAAAATATCCTTTACCCTTCAAAATCATTTTCATTTCACAAAATTACATTCAATTTTAAATGAAAAGTATTTTCCTGAAAATAGTCACGAAATCTTTTGGAGGAAGATTCATGAAAATAAGGCTTTATAAAACCGTAAAAATCTGTTCACACTGTATAATTTAAAAATAACATTTTCCTCGTACTTTTGTTAGAAAAGTCAAAAAGCACCTCGTAAAAGAAATATTCCATACATACCATGTTGTAAAAGTCAAAAATGGGTTAAAAGGACATTAAACATACCTGAAACCATTTTTAGGAAACATGGACATGGATTAGAACAATAACCCCTGTAAATACTTACGAATAAACAATCTTAGATAAGAACGAGATTAGAAAAGTTATCCCTTACCTTAGGTCTGATATAATTTGTATGGATCCGAACCTCCTATATAATGATTTAAATAATGTCATTGACTTATTATAGAATCATATTCATTGTTATGATATCATATATGGTTCACTTATGACTTTATATTACCTGTTCTTTTGTAAATTCCTTGTTAAAGAGAGTTTTGGGTAAAATCGTTTCATTTGTCATCGTGTTTTGACTTGTAATTATTCATATGATTACTTAGATCATGATTACTTAATTCCAGAATATAAAACATGATTAATATATAATATTTATTCATAATATACATATATATAATATATCGATAAATCGAAATAAATATATCATTCATGGAGACGGTAAGCCGTACGTACGCATGAACGTTGTTTTCGTTTCCTCACTGAATTGAATGGAATTAATTGGATGAAATACATATATATATATATACATAAATATAGTATCATTATTATGTCATATATTTAATGATTACTTACTATATATACTTTATAATCATTAATGAATGGATAATCATTGAGAATAAATCTCATCGCATCGTGGAGACGGTAGTCCGTACGTATGCATGAGCGATGATATCGTTCCCATAATTATTGAATTGAATAAGAGTGAATGATTCAACATACCAGAATTAGTATAATGTTATAATAACTATGTATAGTTATTATTTACACCATTATACCCATCCAAGTAAGGTGGTGTTGGAAAAATAGATTACACCACCGCGTGGAGACGGTATTTCGTACGTACGCACACGCGATGATTTCGTTTTCCATAGGATGGATAGAAGGTGAAATGGGGTTGTTTCATATTTATAATAACATATAAGTATATTAGGGATACTAATTTTATTACTTTATAATTAAACAACTAAATAAGAAGAAGTTGAAGAAGAAATAAACTTGAAATAATCAGTAGAAGAGATTACCTTTTCTTCAACGCACCTCCTTTAAACTTCTTCTTAGGGCACTAGGGTTGGTCTCTTGAGAAGACCAGTACCTCTATAAGGTTAATAGGGAAGTGGGGAAGTGAAATGGGAAGATTTTTTCCGAGCTTCGAGGCTGAAAATGGTGTGAGGAAGAGAGGGAAGTGGTGCCCTTTTATACGGGAGGAGCGGGGCACCATTGGAATCCTAAAAAATATTAGTTTAATATAAATTCAAACCCCACATAAAAACCTCCGAAAATGACTCAATTAGAATCTTAGATGATATAGGGTTGTAATCTCATCAACCAATAAAATTTAGACATGTTAGGAATTTATTTTAAACATTATCAACTTGATTTATCCTTATTTATCAATTTAATTTTATTTGTGGTAATAATATTATAAATTTTAAATTATTATAAATAATTACATATTTGTTGTGAATTTTCCATTATTTGACACTTTATGACATTTTCGACCATAAAAATTTAAATTTAGAATTTTTAAATATTTTTGTGATTTTTAAACAATTTTATAATATGATATTTTTATAAAATAACAATAGTGTCAATTTTGACACTATTCATTTATTTGAATTTAAATAAACAATATACAGAAGATATGTACGAAATAAAAGATTTAATAGATTCATAACAAGTAATATTTATCTAGAAAATTAGTGGAGAACATTAAATAGTTCATATAATATTAATTTTAATATTTTTAAAACCATTTATTTAATATTTCTCTTAATAAAATAATGTCAGCATCACTATTATGTCACATTTAATGATAATTATTTAATCACTAAAAATTATAAATAAATTCATATGATGTATATAATTTTATTATATTTCTTTAGACTATTCATTTTTTAAGTTTCATGTTGTTTATCACTAAATTAAAATTAATATACTTATAAGATTTAAGAGAGTGACATGTTGTTACTTTCTTTGGTTTTAATAATAATTAATTTATTTTCAAGGAAACAAGTCCATAAAAGGAATCTATTCTGACTCTTAGGTGATATTGGTCAACATTTATTCAGCCAATAGAATTTTGGCAGGCATTAGGATAATTTTATTATCTTATATTTACACTTAATTACATGATTGCCCTTTAACTATGGTAAATAAAATTTACCATAGTTACTATTCATAATGCCCAAAAAATAAAAAGTAGCTTATTAAAATAATTTGGACCCACTTATTACAAATATGGAATCAATTTTTCCAAATTAAATACACAAAAGTTGAAGAAATTAAATTAAAATTAATCCCGTTTTCGAAAGAAAACGGGTTTTTGTTTAAAACATTGCAAAAGATTGAATTGATTTAACCTACGAATTCAAGATAAAATCAATGCTAATGACATAAATTATATTAAATGTGAAAAGTATATTCTATCTATAATTTAAAAACATTCAATATTATAATTTAACAATATAAATTATTACGATGAAAAAGTTGTTTTTAATTAACATATAGCGTGTTTTTACTATTCATTAAAATATGAAAGTTATCAGAAAAATATCAAAAAAATATCCAATGTAAATTTTTATCTCCTGATTCAAAATAAGAAGTTTATTTTGTAAAATTGAACTTATAAAAATTTCAAAAACTATATTTAATGTGGGTGCGTCATTAAAAGGCGGAAAAAAATGCATTTTTTAAAAAATACTTATTTTACCCGAAAAATTTATTTTGTTCACATACCATGTTCTAAAAAATATGTAAGATGAAATAATAATGTATTAAAATTCAGAATTTAGTTAATAATATTCATAATGTCTAGTTCATAATAATATTATAACTATATATCATTGTTTAGTGAAACCTGAGATTGCGTACAACACACTCTTTCGAGGAAAGTCACGATTGTGTGTAATGCAAGCCAAGTCAGGGTTGCGTGTTGTGAAATAATACTTCGTTGTTTAGTATAACAGAATCCAACCATAATTCATTTATACAATGAATATATATATATATATAATTAATGTTGCATAAAACGAACTTGAAATTATGTGTAACACAATCTAGGAATAGTGTTGGGTATACTTCAATCTAATACAGTGTGGTGTCTAGCACAAGATAATCTTGTTGTAGAATAAAACACATGACATCAAATAAATTAAAAATAATACTTATCATTAAATATCAGTTCGTTACATTCTACCCCCCTTAAATTGAATTTCTCCCTCGAAATTTGTTGAGGTTATACAAGGTTTTCTACTTGAAAGATTCTTTAATTGAAACACACATCGTAAAATGAAATACCAAAACATAACTGTAAAAACTAAAGTATGAAACATAACGGTTATCCAAATTAACTAATCAATGGGTTTCCACATAGGAGAACATAGGTGAAAATATGGATATGGAATAAAAATCTAACCATCATGTTTTGATAGAGAGTGGTAGAGAACATTGCTATAAAAAAGCCGACAATCACAAAGCCATAGATTTGTGATGATCTAAGATACCATCTGATTCATCAGATATAAGGGCACTAGGACAACCGTTTTGGTTATCAATATCATTTCCGTAATGTTGCTGAATTAAAATAAATACTTAGATTATTTTGGTACAATCTCACTATTTTTCGTGAATTGAACAATTTCCACTTCATCCCTTAATGAAATGAAGTTGAATTTGTTATTTGTGATGTGTTAGCAGATCATGTGATAGAATAATGGGTCATTCCATCTGTTTCAAAAAAAGGTTAACAAAATTTATAAGTCCATCTTATGGTTATATTAATCGTATATGGTTCCAAAAATGAACTTATACTTCATATATAATACCGCTTAATAAAATAAAACTAGTTTCTACTAACCAGGGACTTCCTGTAGGCCAATGGTAGGAGATAAAGGCCAGTCACACTTCGTTTGTGGGTTTGATTCCCATTTCCTTGTCCGACACGATGAGCTGTCTCCCGTCCAATAGGTTGTCCTTTTTCTAAAACTACATTACTATAACATCCCATCAATAATATCGAAAAAATTCTATCCTTAAACAATAATAACTTATGTCCAACATAATCCTTTCGAATCCTTAGGCTTAACTAAGATACTTCGGTCCAAGTTCATAGTATAAAGAAAACAATTACTAGAACAGTTATCTACCAAGAATGTGAATACAAGCATTTATCTCACATATATCATAAGATATATCTTGTTGGTTGCATTTAAAACACATGAATACCATATTCATATATTCTCTTGAAATATAAATTACCATAGAACCTTAGTGAAAACATGAATACTGTAAAAAGGTAACTCTTTCCTCATTCCAAAATCCAAAAATTATATATACTCAAACCATGATATCACTTTGTCCTTATATAATTAATGAGCTCATTAATACTATCAAACATTTCATTATCTCCTTAGCACTTGTTTATGCGCATATTAGGTGATTTCAAAAAATATTTGAGTAACCTTTCATGGTTACCGGTACCATTCATCATACTCTTTCAACCTTAAGGAAATACAATAGTGTAACATTCCTTAGATGTCTCTTTATTCCATAGCACCATGAGATTACTCATACAACATTACTCTTGTTAAACATGTAATCATTCCACTACATTCTTAAACCATTGACCGAGCATCAAAAAATCTTTCATCTCACATATCATTTGTAGTCTCTTCATAATCATCCACATAAATAATACCCATATGACCATGCTGATTCTCTTTATGAGATTTTACCTTAGGGAATTGGTTTGCATAATTCCTGTACATTCCACATTTAAAACACTTAACCATTGTTGATGTCTTAGCAATACCATTATCCATGTCCATGGTGTTAACTGAACCTTTTCCTTTATAATTTCTAGATTTGTGTCCTTCTTTTCCACACCTAAATCATCTTACAGTTACTTTGAAACAATCTCCCCGATGCCTCTTCCCACATGATTTACATGAGGGAAATTGAACTTTCTTTCCTCTATGATCATCATGAAACTCCATCTTTCTCTTATTATATGAGCCAGGAAACTTACCAATGTTGAGATTATTGATCATATTATGAGATTGCTGATTAGGCATAATAATGATGTTTAAACTTCCAAATCCCATTTCATTTGGTTGCTCATGAAGAATATCATTCCATTTTCTGTCATATCCTCCATTATCATGAATCTTCCTGTTTCCAGCCATTTTCAAAAACCCAAAATGAACAGTGTGAGAGGAAAAAATCATGCTAGGTAAAACAACATTGTAAAGGGGGAGTACCCTCAATATCTAAAATCTTAGGTTAAATTCTATGATCATTACCGTAGTTCTAGGACTATATCCTATACGTATACGTATCCTTAGGGACATCCCTAGACATACCTTAGAAATATCTCTAGGGACCTCACTAACGTTTTCGCATCCTAGTTTCCAATGGTTGACTAAACCTTTCCTATGATACCAACTATAGAGACCCGAAGCTTGACGTACGTGGACATTACATTACTTTTTCGGAATACTTAGTACATAAAAAAACAGACACACAAGGAACGTAATAGTTTAGTGTCCTTGGAAACTTGGAACATAATCTTCTAATCGTGGTGAAAGATCTTAAACATGTCCCATAAAGATCTTCCCCTTTTTTTCTTACCTAAAACCTTTCTTTATATCCTGGGGAAGAGAAAAAATATAAAGGGTGAGCTCAAATACTCAGTAAGGGTAAGCGTGGATAAAATAAAACAAATCATAATCATTTGAACTTAAAAACATGAAGATAATGTTTAAACATCAAAATCTTGAGCAATGACATAAAACATGGCAGTACATAAGGCATAGATCATAAATAAACATTAATCCTGATAAAATAGCATGGGAATAAAACATGTGATTGTGGAAACCACTAAGAACATGATATGATTTCCATAGTAGCCAAGGAATTGTTGCAAGACAATCTTAGTGGACAAAGTCCCTTTCTAAATCGAGTTCACTCCTCGTTCCAGTCCTGTATTACCGAAAATGATTAACTTACTGTTCAAGCCATGTCTATCTCATGAGATATAAATCTTTACCCAATGCATTGGAGGGAGATATAGGTCCCACCCATCTCATAATGAAATCATTCTTACTTCTGCCACAATATAAACATAAAACATTCATCATATCCCAATGAATAAAATGGGTTTCATAAACATCATCCCATCATCACATAATCTATATTAAAAAATGGATATTTCATCATAATAAATGTGAAACCATGTAAATCATAGAAAAATTATACATGAAACATTCACATATGATGTAATGTCATCTTAGATGGAAAATGGTTTTGATAAAACACTTGAAATGAATTCTTGAGAAAAATATCCTTTACTCTTCAAAATCATTTTCATTTCACAAAATTCCATGAAATTTTAAATGAAAATTATTTTTTTGAAAATAGTCATGAAATATTATGGAGGAAGATTCTTGAAAATAAGGATTTATAAAACCGTAAAAATCCGTTCACGCCGCATAAGTTAAAAATAACATTTTTCTCGTACTTTTGTTGGAAAAGTCAAAAAGTACCTCGTAAAAGAAAGATTCCATAAATACAATGTAGTAAAAGAAAAAAATGGGTAAAAAGGAAATTAAACATACATTAATCAATTTTTAGGAATCATGGACATGGATGATAACAATAACCCCAGTAAATACTTACGAATAAACAATCTCGGATAAGAACGAGATTGGAAAAGTTGTACCTTACCTTAGATCTGATATGCTTCGTATGGATACGAACCTCCTGTATAATGATTTAAATAATGTCATTGACTTATTACAGAATCATATTCATTTTTATAATATAATATATGGTTCACTTATGACTTTATATTACATGTTCTTTTGTAAGTTCCATGTTAAAGAGCGTTTTGGGTAAAATCGTTTGATTTGTCGTCCGTGTTTTTACTTGTAATTATTCATATGATTACTTAGATCATGATTACTTAATTCAAGAATATAAAACATGACTTATATATAATATATATTCAGAATGTACATATATATAATAGATCGATAAATGGAAATAAATACACCGTTCATGGAGACGTTAGGTCATACATACTCATGAATGTTGTTTTCGTTTTCTCATTGAATTGAATGGAATTAATTGGATGAAATATATATATATATTCATAAATAAAGTATAATGATTATGTCATATATTTCATTATTACTTATTATATATACTTTATAATCATTCATGAATGGTTAATCCTTAAGAATGAATCTCATCGCATCGTGGAGACGGTAGTCCGTATGTACGCATGAGCGATGATATCGTTCTCATAATTATTTAATTGAATTGGAGTGGATGATACAATATATAAGAATAATTATTATTTTATAATAACTATTTATAGTTTTTTGTTACACCATTATACCCATCCAAGTAAGGTGGTGTTGGAAAAATAGATTACACCACGGCGTGGAGACGGTATTCTGTAAGTACGCACGCGCGGTGATTTCGTTTTCTGTAGGATGGATTGAAGGTGAAATGGGGTTGTTTCATATTTATAATAACATATCACTATATTATTGATACTGATATTATTAATTTATAATTAAACAAATAAAGAAGAAGAATTCGAAGAAGAAATAAGCTTGAAATAATCAGTAGAAGAGATTTCCTCTTCTTCGACGCACCTCCTTTAAACTTCTTCTTAGGGAACTAGGGTTGGTCTTTTGAGAAGACCAGTACCTCTATAAGGTTTCTAGAGAAGTGGGGAAGTGGAATGGGCAGATTTTTTCCAAGATTCAAATCTCAAAATGGTGTGAGGAAGAGAGGGAGGAGGTGCCCTTTTATAAGGGAAGAGAGGGTCAGCTTTGGAATCCTAAAAGATATTAGTTTAATATAAATTCAAACCCCACATAAAAACCTCAAAAAATGACTCAATTAAAATATTATATAAGATAGGGTTGTAATCTCATGAACCAATAAAATTTATACATGTTATGAATTTATTTTAAACATTATCAACTTGATTTATCCTTATTTATCAATTTAATTTTATTTTTTGTAACAATATTCTAAATTTTAAAGTATTATAAATAATTACATATGTGTTGTGAATTTTCTATAATTTGACGATTTCGGACATTTTAGACCACATAAATTTAAATTTATAATTCTTAAATATTTTTGTGATTTTTAAACAATTTTATAATATGTTATTTTTATAAAATAACAATAGTGTCAATTTTGACACTATTCATTTATTTGAATTTAAATAAACAGTATACAAAATATTTTTTCAAAATAAAAGATTTAATAGATTCATAACATGTCATATTTATCTATAAAATTATTTTATCACATTAAATAGTTCATATAATATTTATTTTAATGTTTTTAAAACCATTTATTTGATATTTCCCCTAATAAAATAATTTCAACATCACTATTATGTCACCTTTAATGATAATTATTTAATACCTAAAAATTACAAATAAATTCCTATGATGTATATAATTTAATTATATTTTTTGATACTATTCATGTTCGAAGTTTCATTATGTTTATCACCAAATTAAAATTAATATACTTATAAGATTTAAGAGAGTGACTTGTTGTCACTTGGTTTGGTTTTAATAATAATTAAATTATTTTCAAGGAAACAAGTCCATAAAAGGAATCTATTCTGACCCTTAGGTGATATGGGTCATTCTTTAGTCATCCAATAGATTTTTGGAAGGAGTTAGGGTAATTCTATAATCTTATATTTAACCTTAATTACCCGATTTACCTTTAACTATGGTAAATAATATTTACCCTAGTTACTATTCATAATGCCCAAAAAATAAAAAGTAGCTTATTGACATAATTTGGTCCCACTGATTCCAAATATGGAATCCATTTTCCCAAATTAAATTCATAAAATTTGCAGAAATTAAATTAAAATTAATCTCGTTGTGGAAAGAAAACAAGTTTTTGTTTAAAACATTGCAAAAGATTGAATTGATTTAACCTATGAATTCAAAGTAAAATAAATGCTAATGACATACATTATATTAAATGGTAAAAATATATTCTATTTATACTTTAAAACCATTCAATATTATTATTTAACCATATACATTATTACGATGAAAAAGTGTTTTTTAATTAAAATATAGCGTGTTTTCACTATTCATTAAAATATGAAAGTTATCAGAAAAATATCTAAACATTATTCAATGTAAATTTTTATATTCTGATTCAAAAGAAGAATTTTATTTTGTAAAATTTAACTTATAAACATGTCAAAATATAGATTTAATGTGGGTGCACCATTAAGAGGCGGAAAAACTGCATTTTTTGAAAAATACTTATTTTACCTGAAAAAATTATTTTGTTCACATACAATGATCTAGAAAATGTGTAAGATGAAATAATAATGTTATAAAATTCTAAATTTAGTTAATACTATTCATAACGGCTAGTTCGTAATAATATTATAACCATATATCATTGTTTAGTGAAACCTGATATTACGTACAACACACACTATCGAGGAAAGTCGTGTTTGCATGTAATGCAAGCCAAGTCAGGGTTGCGTGTTGTGCAAGAATCCTTCTTTGTTTCATATAACAGAATCCAACCATATTTCATTTATACATTGAATATATATATATATATACACTCAATGTTTCATAAAACAAACATGAAATTATGTGTAACACAATCTAAGAATAGTGTTGTGTATACTTCAAGCTAATAAAATGTCGCATATAGCACAAGATAATCCTTTTGTAGCATCAAACACATGACATCAAATAAATTAAAAAGAATACTTATCATAAAATATCAGGTCGTTACATTATTGATATTTCATGTGATTATTCGACTAGTATAATATCCATGTGAATAAGTAAATGACATTATTTCATTTTATTTTTTCCATATTATACTGAAGTTCATGTTTAAAAGGTTTTTGTTTTAGTTATACATTGCCTTAAATGTTTATGTTTTTTATTAAATTTTCTGCTATATTGTTATCCTTATTGAGCATCTAATCTCACCCCTTTCTATGTTTTATTTTTCCAGTATGTGATGAAGTATTTTATGAATGTCCTGCAGGGATAGTATGAGGGAATATTAAGGAAAAATGATATTGTAGTTTTGTTTCACATTATGATGTAATGTAACATTTATGAATGTATCTAGTGTTTCTAAGGCTACTAAACTAATCGGCCTTTCAATACTTGATCTTTTGTGATCATACCAATGTTACACAATGATGCACCAACTCTGGGTAACTGGGGTCGGGGAATTACAATAGTTCTGTAATTTTTAATCAGGGTGGATAACGGGCACACATGAGGAGCTAGTGTGATAGAGATCTATTTGAGTGTCGATCTAAAGGAAGAATGTCCTATCAAAATATTTTTTGTAATACCATATCTCTAGATGCTAGTGAGATGGGGTCGACATTGAATATAGGTTCAGGAGTGGGGTTTATAGCTCTTTGTCATGATGGGTGCTAATGTACTATTAGTGGTTCAAGATGAGGGGTTGATTAGAGAAAGGGACCAGAAACTAGTTGCACCACGATAGTTGAGTGGGACTACTCTGGGTAGTTAGGATATTTTTCAAGGCTGTAGTTTTGCCTAGATATATTCAGTACAACCTAAACTTGAGGAGCATAGCGTTGGGACGCCTATAGTGAGATGTATTATCTTAGTAGAATCTACTATAGTATTAGACCTTTTAAATACATGTGCTTCACATTCATTCATATATTCACCTATAGTGGAAATACTTAGGATTGATTTATAATTTTATGATGTCATTATGACACTCAGGGACACTCTATTTGGGATTCTAATTGAGAGTATACACCAATTTAGTGAGTTACCCCTTGAAGTAGGTGGGTATCAATTCATATGGGACTTTTTTCCATGAGATGATAAGGATTTATATTAGGCCTGGGATATTATGGTTATTTCAATTTCATGAATTCGTTGATTTATATCTCTATTATGTGACCATCTCATCCCCAAAGGGTGGGGGTTTTATTAAAAAAGTCTAATGGGATGTCCAAGAGAGAAGATCTAAACCTAGGCATCATGGGATGGACATGACAAAAAACCAGATTTATTGATTATATCTAGATGATTAATGAACATTATAGGAATACATATCTGTAGTAGTAGACCATTATAGGTATGTATTAATGGATGAATTTTCTATTTTACCTCCTAATGGATAGGTGTATTTCTCTATCGAGGTAGTTTCAGGAGTTTCCCCAATATCCATTCCACCATGTAAGATAGCTACCACATAGTTACAGTATCTCAAAAGTAAGCTAGGGGATTTTGAAGAAATGGGGTTTATATGACCCAATACTTCTCAGCAGTGTTTTTACCCCTTTTGAAAAAAAAAGTATTAACCCTTAATATATGTGTGGTTTACTATAAATTGAACTATATAATGGATAATAGCTTATATACTATTCCATATATTGATGATATCTTTTATGATATTTGAGAATCTCATGTGTTCTTGACGATTAATATGAGTTCGAGTAATCATTAGGTGAATGTTCAACCTTCAGACATACCATATATATCTTTTCATATAAGGTATGGTCTATTTGGGTATCTGGTTATGTTGTTCGGTCTCAAGAATGTGCCATCAATTTTCATGTCACAGATTAACTTAGTTTTCCATCCCTATCTTGGTTAATTTAATGTTTTATTCATATATGATATATTGGTATATTATCACAATCAATGAAACCATTCCAAAAACCATGGATCACATTGGATACTCTTAGAGAATTAGTTATATCAAATTCTCACAAAGTGACACTTCTCTATGGATAATATGCACTTCATGGTTTATATTATCTTAGATACATGAGTATCAGTTGACCTAAAAAATGTGAGTCTTTTATTTTCCTACGACAATTCCAAGAATGATATTACATAATGTGTTTCTTGGATCTATCCAATTATTAAAGGCATTTCATATAAGAATTTTCATGATTATAAGAACCTTTTATGAGCTTGAATAGAAATGGATTAATGTTTTTATGGTCAGATACCTATGAGATATATCTTCAAGAGCTGTAAGGGAGACTGAATTTACCATTGGTCTGGATTCTTCTAGAGCTGGTCAAAAGCTACAATGCATATTGTGATACATTAAGTATCAGGATAAGAAAATTTTTTATGGAAGAGGAACGAGTCATGGAATATAGGTCTCATACGTTTACGGAACACAAGAAGAAAAAAACCAAAACACGATCTTGAGTTGTCTGTTGTTGTTTGTGGCATGAGTTGTTAGAGATATTATTTGTTGGGAAATCATTTTTTGGTGTACAAAAACCACCAAAACCTCAAGTATATTTTTAACATTGTGTGAGTTGAATATTAAAAAATAAAGGCTGGTGGAATACCTATAATAGTTTGACTTCATGTTTCCTGCATACCTTGAAATGGAAATGAAATTGCTAATGTACTAAGTAGGTGGAATCAGATACATGTAGTTTTGTATGCTAGTAGTGAGAGGATACTTTGGTAAATATTTTCAGAGATCCACATGGAGGTGTAGGATTGTCTTAGGAAGTCTTTTCACTCATCCATGTAAGGAAATTAAACTATGCTGTAAAGGGTGAGGATGAGACAACTATCAGATTATGAGGGACTAGTCCTAGGAGAGAGAGTGGAATGTGAGGACCCACATCCAAGTTAGAATATTGGTGAGGATGAACATTTATGAAAACATGGACATGTTTGGATTCAAAAAAACATACAATAAGAGATGATTCCATACTTTTAGTCCAATTATTGTGAAGTACATCATGAAATCCCCAATATTTATCATGATTTACACAAAAAATATTAGTTTCTTGTAATGATATATGAGATAGATGTTTTTTTTCATGAGTAATTCCACCTTCCAACAAGTGATAGTGGACCACCAGGGGCCAAATGAGCCCTTAAAATAGTTAACTATCCCTTGGTGAAAATATTACAATGTCGTTATGTATTTTGTGACCAGTATAAAAAGTGAACCTCTAGACAGTGATTATATATGTATATTTATATATATTATGAACAAGTTCACCCAATTCATTCTGAATATGGTGGCATTCTCAACTGATAAACTAGGAGGCTTTATATCCATGATATTATGTGCCTTCATGGGATTCTTAATACCAGGGTATCAGATAGGGTTTTCTTGTTTGAATCTTGGTTTTGGAAAGTATTATAGAGGTAATTGGGTACAAATTTGTTTTTTATCATGACATAACACCCTCATACAAACGGCCTATACCATACCACAATACAGGTTCTAGAGTTAATGATTATATAATTCATCCTCGATTTTGGGGGTTCTTGGGAGAGGCATATACCCATGGTTTAATTTTACCACATTAATATATATAATGAGACATTACAGATGGTTCTATATGAGGCTTTTTATGGTAGGCCATTCTGATCACCTCTATGATGGTTAGAAGTAGTAGAGGTAGTACTTATTGGATGTTATTTGATGAAAGAGACTATGGTGAAAGTCCAATTGATTAGGAAATAGGTGGATACGATATATGTTCAAGAGAAATATAATGTTTATTTGTAGTGATGATGTCCAGAGTTAGAGGTTGGGGGTCATTCCTTTTTTATGTATCTCTCCATGGATGGGGAAAAACGAATTCTGAGATAGGTTAATCATCCTCTACGATATGTCAGGTATTTGAGATTCTATTAAGGGTTAATATAGAAGATCATCAGTTCAAATAATCATAGATTTACCGAATCTTGCATGATTTATTACATGTTTATTAGCTACATCGTTATAACTCATACCCCTATCATACTATTCAGTAGTATGAGATTGAGTAATAGGTAAATGAATCCTTCTAGGAGCATCTAATATGTATGTTGATTAGTGAAATATGGCTCCATGAGGTTGAAATATTTCTCTTGTACTAGTGAAATGTCACTATGGTTGTGTACAAGATGAGAATTTAAAGAAGGATTCTGATTTATGTGAATAGTTATGGCGGTTACTCTCAAACAATTCTTGAACACCCTTGGAAGAGAAATTAAAGGATTAATTCCCTTAATGAGGGACATTGTATGATCCTCAGTTTTTCCTTAAGGTATGGATATTTTTAGTTTTAGGTTAATTCCTTCATTTTTTCTTAATGTGAATGACTATAGTGGTCTTGGGAGTTTTTGTGGTGTTTAGGGCTTTTGATGATCTGAGATCCTGATTTTTTGGAAAATAATGATATGCCTCACATTTAATAGAAACAATGAGACCCATACCACATAGTTAGAGTAACCTTGGAGGTGGTCCAAGACTCTATCTAGGGACATTCCGTTTGATGAAACCATTCATCCAAGGCCATATGCCTGTATGAGATACATGCATGTTTTATCAGATGAAGAGGAACACATTACACATGGTTTCCCAAACCATGTAGATAATTCAGGTTAGGGGTTTGTAGAAAATGAAGGGAACAAAGATGGATGATGGTTTGTAAAACCATGTTGCCAAACAGTATGACCCTATATTTTGAGCTAAAATGACCATTTTTTATTAATATCTTAAAATGATAAGACTCATCTCTTATTTTTCCATTTCCTTCAATGGAATACCCTTACTCCCTAATTGGAGATTTCACCAAGACATCATGTTAGGATTTGATATGATTCCTCCGTACTACATTTGATTCAAGAGCATTTCATATCATTAGATACACTACAGTAAGTTCTATATTACTCTTGCAACATTCTTCTTTTTTATTCTTATAGACAGAGTTATTTTGGTGTAAGATAATATTCTTTATTTCTTGGTTATTTGACTATTACTCCAATCTCTTCTGATCTAGGTCATGTTAGGAGCTAATACTAGATGATTGTTCTACCATAGGTAAATGATAGTTGGTCTGTACCTTTCCTGCAATATATATTTGTTTTATATCTAGTTTTTTCTAATATATTTTGGAAATTTTAGTAATTTATCCTAAATTAATTAGAAGGCCCAAAATTAATTATTGGATCATTGATAGGTTTCCCAATAAGCACCTTGTTATGGTTGGAGGTTGTCAACCTCACCCCGGGCCACCCATGAGGCATGTTTTTTTATATTCCCTCGAGTTACCACCCCATT
This sequence comes from Viscum album, assembly GCA_963277665.1. NCBI lineage: Eukaryota > Viridiplantae > Streptophyta > Magnoliopsida > Santalales > Viscaceae > Viscum > Viscum album. Next base: position 1,868,400,405 of record OY728147.1, read on the forward strand.
GGGTATGTGTAATCTTTCTATTAGTGGGAGCATTAATGAATTAAATGATAATACTATGAGATGTTTATGAATCATTTTTCATGTGACTACATGAGATTAAATTTATTGATTGATTTAAATGGAAATGTGTAATGAGTTTTATGAACTCGTGTCTTGTGTATGATTATAAAATGAGATAAATTATAAAGGTAATTGTTAGTTAATGGAAATTGTTTTAATTATGTGATCATTTTGATGATGGTTTTATTATTATAGGATTCAAAATTATATTAAAATCCATGGATATTTCTACTCCATGGATTTAGAACTAAATAAAATTATATGTATATTTATATTCCATTGATTCTATATTATATTACATGTCATGGGAATTTCTACTACATGGATCTAGATTACATGGGATGCCTTGAATATTTATACTTACTGGATATTCCTATTGGGTTTGAAACATGAAAACAAAACATACTATAGGTAGAATTTCTTGTAATTTTATACTCATTCATTCCAAAAAATGTAGGCATGACATAGGAATAATTGGTGTGTGATGTGGTCAATGTTTATCAAGATTTATGGTTAGCCTGTGTTTGTGATTATTTATTTATAATGAGACTAGGTAGGCTATATCGTATCACATTTATATGTATCACTCCTGACTATTCATTCATGTTACTATTGTTTATTTCACATTGCATATACTTATATTACATAGACTCAACTTGTTATAGGCATAATTGGTGGTGGCATACTGAGTGTTTTATCACACCTTGTTTCAGCCGCCATTGGATAACCAAAAAAACTCCATGGATGCTGGTAGGGACGTGGTAATGAACTCACATTATGAGGATTGAATGATTTTTTATAGGACTTGGGGATCATAAGATCGATATATTATCATGTTTCTAGTTGGAGATAATTCTTTTGGGTATTTTTGTACTTATGATACAATTATTGTTCTAGATGACAATTTCCATGTATTTCATGTTATTTTTTATAAAGACAGGACATACCACATTTTTGTATATTATACTTCCTTGGCGTGGTATATTATTACTATCATATGGATATATCTTCTCCTACTACTGGTTTATGTTATACATCCTCTTGTTCATTCACTTGTGATACCAATGTTTTACTCTGATTATGACGGTTTTGTCTCACCCACCATACCATTATAGACCCTCATTTATAGTTATTAACCTCTAGATTATGGGGAGTAACACTTTAGTACATATGACCCACCAACTTGGGGCACTGTTTAGTGCCTCTAGTGTTAGGGCATTATAACACCAAACTAATGAAACACCAAACATGAACCAAACCAAACATTTTAAAATTATATAAATGTAAAAGTAATTACTAAATAAAAATATAATAATAATTAAAATAAATATATATTATCTTTTTCAATAAAATTTTAAAAATTAAACCATTCAAATAACCATTTTTAACAAACGTATATTATTTTAAAATAATAAATAAAATTAATCGCAATTAATATTTTATTATAATATATAATATTTATAGTTAAAAACAAATATGTCAAATTTATTTAATTTATATGAAATATAGTTAAGGATAATTGAATATTAAATGTTATAGATTAAATAAAAAAAAATTCTATTTATATATATGAATTCAATAAAAAAGTATTTTATTAATAAACTAATATAAAAAATAGAGTTTAAAATGAATGAAATAAATAAATAATTATATATATATATATATGAATTCAATAAACACACAATGAATAAAACAAAACACAACTGAGAAGATAAGACACAATGAAGTTAGTGAAGAATTGTCTTCATTCATGGGAGATCGTGGTAATGAAATCATTGTTCTTTAAAGAAATATTTATTCTCAACATTCTACTCAATGTTGAGATCAACCCTATCCCACAAAAACATTTTATAAATTGTTATTATTCCACACCGACCGTCTGTATAAAATATAATTCTCTCTCACATCAACACCACAATGATACTCCACCCCAGATACAACATTATGATAATGAAGGAGAGGACAAATTATAATAGAAAAAAGGACTCAATTAAAATGAAATTTGGGTGAACACTACAACAAACCCATTTGACCACCACTACAAATATCAGAATAAAATAAATATAAACATTTAAGAAAAGAAAACTCATGAACCTCCACTCCCACCTCAAAAAAAATTAGAGTTAATTCTAAACATGCATGGATATTAGAAGGATCATGGAAGGGAAACAGAAAATAGAAAATGAAATGGAAGATAAATGCATAGAATAATAATAAAACTAAGATAATATATAATTTTCAAATAAAAAACTATTACAACAACTAAACTAAACATTTCCCACTAGAAATGGCTATCCATGTAAGAGTTAGAGGAGATTATAATTTATGGGGAAAGTGGGTGAATACATTTGGATTAAATTATATGCATCATATTATTACACTCTTTAGCCTCATTTAATAGAAAAAATATGAATCTGTGTCTTCAAAAATATTTCTCCAATTTTATAGAATAATTCACTCTAAAACATTAATCTAAATTGGTATTTTTATCTAGGAGGTATGGTATATTTACTCCAAGACTTTAATTATTTCCAGGTTTCCCATTGTATTCCAATATAGTATATTCCAATGCTTTTATGTATTTTAATTCAGAATAATCAAGTGGTTCGTACTTTATAATTTTTTTTGTATGAATTCTTATCTATCTACATGTCATGTTTTATCTCTTTCGGGTAGTCCCAATCTGAGATATAAGATCATTTTTAAAAGTGTCCATATTTATACATAGGTTTTGTGGCCCGTATTGTGAGGTGATTTTGAAACTCCAAATAATAGATTGGGATTTAGCTCATGAAGGTTGAAATGTATCCCAAGATCTGAGGAAAATTAAAAAATGAATTTCATACTTTAAATCAGTTAATCAAAAGTTATGGTTTAAATACAGAATAAAAATAAAATATTCAAAATCCAAAAACAACATTTTTCTATTAAGAACAAAATACTTGAAAAACAAAATATTGTAACAATTTATTTTATAATAATATAATGGTGGTATTAGAAAAATAAAAATAAAATTAAAACTAAATATTTTAAAATATTGTCTTTTTCTCATAATTTTTGGTATTTTTCTCAAATAATTTATTTTTTGTTGAATTGTAAAAAAAGTAGTTTTTTCTAATTATAACATTTATGACTATATCAATTGTTAAATATAACATAAAAAATTATAAGCTTTTAATTATAAAAGATTTATTAATTTATAAAAACAATATATTTTAATATATCATTATGAATTTAGAGAACCTATGTCTAACAATATTAATAATATTTTCTATTAAAAACAATTTTTGATCTTTTTTTAATTAAATATTATATAACTAAAATTCGGTTTTGGATTTATTTTAAAGAAAACTAAAATTTATTTGATTTATGATACACCAATTTTTTCATGAAAATAAGATGAATTGTTAATATTTTAATACACATACCTTTTATATATTAAAATATATTTTTTCTAAAAAAAGGACTTATGCATTACATGAATTAATGTGAAAATTAATTTTTGTTACAAATAAAAATTTCATTGAATAAAATTTATAATTTATTTTGAATCTATAGGTAAAAATTATATATAATTCTTAGCTTTATTTTTATTCATTAATATTTAACCATTTATGTAAAATTTAGTTACTATAATAAAATGTAAAAGTATAAAATTAATATATCAAGGGGTATAGGGCTTGAAACATGTTACAAATATTGTTTATTTTTTAATTTATAAGATATTATATATCTTATTTCTTCATATGCTCAATTATTTTCTATTTTTGGTTCCACATTAAATGGGAAAAAAGTTACATCCTTATATTATGCTGAAATATGTAAAAAAAATACATTCTCACCACTTATAAAAAGGGCCTCTCACCACCCCTTCAATACCACAAAAGGAATTTTGTTTCTACCTACAACAATAAAAATTATAGTTCCTTTATAACCTTTTTCCTTATCATTTATTTTAGGGTAATATGACATTGGGTTAAGACCTCCATTTCCAAAGGGTGTTCAAAAGGAAAGGTGAAGTTCTCAACACAATTAGTTATTTTTTCCTAATTTATTTTATATTTAATCTTTAATTATCAAATATAATATTATATGTGGTATATAATTAAATAATTATTGATTTGATATAAAATTTAATATTATATAGGAATTAATATTAACCACCTTCCTTTATTTCTGTTAAGAAAAATGAAACATTCATTTGTACGTTGTGTGGAAAACTGACTCTACATAGCAATGACTCCCATATTTTAACATTTACCAGGATATAATGATTATAAAAGCTTAATTGTTAAATAAAAACTAAATATTTAATATGATTATATTTTTTGTGGAACATTATATTTCACCGATTTTCTTTTTCATCAACCCATAAATGAAAATGCTAATAATGTGTTGTGTGGGCTACCTTATCAAAGAATTAAAATATCTAGTTTTTCATATAGTATCATTATTAATTATTTATTTAAATAAAAATATTGTTCAATAAAATATATATACCTAAATAAAATAAATTTTCTTCTGTAATAGTGATATTTTTCCTAAATAAACCATTTTTATAATTATAGTCATCCATTAATTATAGTATGTTCATGTTTGTCTCAGTCTAGAATCAGACTTGAATCATTCTATAAAATAATATCATGTTTGACTATTATAACTTAATTACTGATAATATCTAATATAAATAACTAAATAAATAATTTTTTATTTTACAAATTGTAATAAAATTATTTATCTCATTTATTATGACACCAATTTTTTTCATTAAAAATCACAGAAACATGATAATAATCAATTTCAACATTAAGAATAATAACCAAAATCCAATATAATGAAATTTTTTCTTTATAAATAAATATAAATAATGAATTCCAATACCCAATTTTAATTTTTAATTATTAAATTCTATTTAGTATTAAAGACAAACGCCAATATTACATAACTAGTTTAAAAAAATATAGATTAATTTAATATAATATTGAAAATAGATAATAACTGAAAAATATAAATGTATAAAAAATTGTAAATGAATTTTATAAATGGTTATGTTTATTATAATCATTCTAAAATACTTTATAATGACTTTTATTTTTTTATATAGGATCTTAGTGTAGATTTGACTTTACATGGAATAGGGTATGTGGTTTTATAGTCATAATTTTTATTTCATGAGAAATTCTTCTTATTATGTGACAATTCAATTTTATATAGTGTATATATTTCTTAATTTTTATATTATATAATGAATTATATATCATGATATTTTATGTTTATTTTGAATCTCATTCACTTTCAAGGGGTTTGTGTTAAGTAATAATCAATCCCTAGATGTTTTTATTGTATTTTTATAAATAATTCCCTATTTAATACTTATTTCGTAATTATACCCTCATCATTTATGTTATTATAATTTTTTAACCTTTAATTCATTCAAGGGGTATCTGTTTAAATGTTTGTCGATCCATTATAGTTTTCTTCACACAAATTTTTTCTCTATGAGTATTGAATTTTCTCATTTATTATGGTCTTATAATACACTATTATCCTACAAATTCCTTTTACCTATGGTATTTTCTCCAGTTCTTTTTTGGAAATTACTTTTTTTTATTAATATTATATTCCTTGAGGAAATTACTTTCCAAAAAAAATTTCGAACTTATTTGGAATAACTCCCATTAATTTTAACACATACATTTTTCCTCATATATATTTTATATCCAAAAAATATTCTCCTTTATAATTGGAAACATAGTTATGTTTTATCTCATGTGGCCTTCATATTTCCCTTTTCATATTTTAAAAATGATTTTTTATTTTTCTTTTTTGATTTTGTTTTTTTAAAAGGAATTTCAAAATATTTAAAATATTTTCCACCCTTTCAATGTAATGTGTTTTATATTCCAATCTGTGTATTATCTATAAAATCTTTTTTATTTTTTCATAATCCATTGTTGTAAATTTCATAAAAATTAATGTTTTAATATATCTAAAATGTTTTCATTTCAAACTTAATGAAAATATCTTTCCTAGAGCAATAGGAGACTATGTTCGCTAGAAATTTTTTATAGAAATTAAAAAAATAAACTCTTTTTAAAATGTATTCAAAATAATAAATTTCACGTGATTTTTAATATTCTCTCCCCTCTTTCATGTTTCTAATAAGTATATTATTTTACCATTATTATATGAATTTTATTTTTAGTATATTTTATGGAAAAGGGCCACATTCATCATTCTATTAAATATAAATTTATACTATTCCTCAAAAAAATATCTTTCATATAGTGGTTAATTATTTACATATGGTTTCACATATGGGAATAAATCATTATTTATATGAGAAATGATAAATTACTTCATTTGTATTGCCTAATCAACTTCCAGGTAGAATCATAATTTTTTTCCAATTCCTTTACTATATGAACACCCTATTTTTGATTTATTTTATTGAAGGGTGTCCACCAAGATTCCATTAATCAATTCAATGTGGAAATTATTGAATTTATGATATGCCCTTTATCTATACAGTGTAAATACCATATTAATTATTATATGGATTGAATGGTATTTTCCTAGAAAGTTCAATGATTACATTAATACCCATTAATTATCGAAGGATTTATCATGTTATAATTATTAATGGATTTATGAATAGTCCATTATGTGTATCCATTAAGAAAGGATATAAAAACCATTTTATTTCTATGGGTTTTATATGATGTGTTTTGTGAAACCAATTTTCATCCCATGAGTTCTTTATGATTTTTCCAATAAAAGGATTTTAAGTGGAACTCATGTGTATGTATAACGATAGGTGAGTTCTTATGTCACCATTAAATGCATTGGTATGTTTTTTATTTCTCATGATATAATATAGTGGAACTCTTATTATATATTTTCCAAAAGTAAATGGTTCTACTTCTTAGATATTATCGAAATCTAAAGGGCGAGCCATCTTGGATATAATCAAAAACTAATTCATTGGAATTCTGAGATATTCTTACAATATTATTATACCATATTCTTATTTTATTCCATAGTTTTATACTTATTATCTTGAAAATATTTTTCACCAATGGACTAGGATTCTATAGTCTTTGATTCATGTATTATGATATAATAAGGCTTATTTTGTGTCTTACATTAAATTATTTGTTGGGTATAACATTCTTCTATATCATTATTATACCCATAATATCATAATATCATCACTTAGGATATTTTATTATTATCACTATTGTTTACTCTTACTAACTATTTTAACACACCACATTTTTATGTTTCAATTTTTCTAGTTATGAAGAATGATAATAAGAAAATATTTATCTAAAATGTTACCTTCTGTGTATGATTTTTAGAATATTTAGAAGAACTATTACATATACATAACTTTCTTATATAGTGTTAAAATATATATTTGTTACAAAGAACATTTTATATACTAGTTACTATTTTTTCAAATTACACCAAACTCTAAAGCTAAAAAAGGTCCTAAAAATGTAAAGGTTATGTTACATGTGAATGATATTGTAATTATGTATGGGAATCATGGATAGTGTGTAAAATTATGTTGTTTTTGGCGACATATCTTAGATTTATGGTGTGGGTCACCTCAATGTAGTTAATTAGGGTTCCTTATTTTGAATCAAGAAGTTGTATCCCAATAACTATTTTCAGAAGATGTTTTCCTAGTATATTTATTGTAAAATACATCTAGTACATTTATAATTCAATTATATGTAAATATTTCATTTCTCTTTTACACATGTTCTGTTATAAATAATTTTCAAGAAATAAACTTTGTAAAAATATTATATTTTTCACACAAATCAATGAGTAAATTAGAATTCTATGATAGTTTACACAATCTATAAATATTATTTTTTAGTGTTTAGAAGGAATTGAAACAATTTGATGCGTATTGAAACATCTAATATATTTAAATAGAGAATTTAGTAAAATAAATAATTGTTATATACTACTAGATATGTTTATTTTACTTTGATTCTTTTTAATGAAAATTTCATACACCTTCTAAACTTCTTGTCTATTATTTGAAGAATTAATTTTTTTTATGTTTGAGATATATATCCAATATAATTCTTCTCAATTTTATTCATTATATACAATATGATAATTTCATATGAATTCTTTTATAATATTGTGCGCCTCATAATTCATCCAAAACTCTTTAATATTTTAAGAAATAATTCCAAAAATTATCTAAACATGATATAAATATATACTTCCAAATGATATTACTATTATTAAATGAATCAAAAAATCAAAATTTTCATTTCCATTAAAAAATTATTTTTAAAATGACTTCAAATCATCGATTTAGTTTTCCTACAAATATGAGAAATAATACGTTCATATAACCATCAATAATAAATAATTATTATTATCATGAATTTAATGATTTTGAGAAGTAAATATGGTGAAATTTCATTGCATAATTTTATCATATGGAAATGTTTTTATATTTATTGATGATCGCTATAATTTTCACATTCTAAGATATATTTTTCATGTATTAATAACTCATTAGAACTCCACTTACATGGATTTTCTTATTCTTATGTTGAATCTCTTATTTTATCATAGACATCATAAAATAAAGTATTTTTTAAAAACTTCACACAATAATTTTTACATGAATAGTATGGTTTATCCAATTACAATTCATGATTAATTTTTATGTATAAAATTATCAATATTCCATTGTAAATTTTCTTAATTAGATTGGATTAAACTAATGAGAACTAACAAAATACCATTTTGATATATAATAACTTCCTATAACTTTTATCCATTTCATTAATTATATATATTCCACATACTTCTCTTATAGAGAGGTTCATTCTATCACACCACATGTTGTATAGGTGTTTATGAGGGAAATCCATATCTTGGTCAGTATTAATTATTTCAAATCATAAGATCTCTCTATTACTATTTTATATCATTCTCATGATGCAAATTTTATAAACATGATCTAGGTCATTATTCTCTATAAAATCAAATCATCTTCCTTAATTCATGTTTTTGTAAATTTTTCTATATAAAAAATTAATTAAAATTAAATAGGTTTAAAATATAGTGGAAACTGTGATACTTTCCAATTAAGTAATAGAAAAACTTAGTTTTAATTAAAACATATGAAATTAAAAATAATAGTGAATGGTCCAGTTTTTTTAATTTATAGATGATAATTAAAATTTTTATTTCCAAATATGGTAACTAGATAGAGAAATCATAATCTAGTGAAGTAAGATTTCGTTAATTCATAAACACCATTAATCGACATATGTATTTTGGATATATCATATCATACTTAATTTATATCGACACAAACCAAAATTATATTTGATTCACTTCTATATTCCCATAGAGTGTTTAGTTAATAATATAATATTTATTATTAATGATCACTAAAAATATAAATAAATATGTCAATGTGTTTTGATAACCCATCCTAGTGGGCCCATCTAGTGACTCCCAAAGCCCACCACCAAAAGCCAGGTGCTATTGACTAGCACTGAGTAGGAATAACACTGGCCTGAGTAGCCTTAACCTAACTACATATAAACATGTACACATCTTCAAGAATATAAAAATAATGAAATTTAAAAACAACTGACAACCATACACATATACATATAAATTATATAACATGAGTACAGAAAAAGGCAAAATAAATTAAACATGTCCAAATATAAGCCCACTAAAAAAAATTCTGAAACACAAGTCTAACCTAAAACAAAATGGTTCTGCTGTTTAGAAGCTAGTGGAACACACATCAGCCCATCTGGTCTCACTAACCACCATCTCGTCCTTGTCCGTCTAAGACTCTATCAAAAGGGAGATCATCAGCGCAAGGCAAGACATATCTGGGAAATATACACAATAGATACAAAAAATATAAAGGTATTTGAAAACTATAGTATACTATCCCTTGGATTCCAACTCCATGGATCCCTGAAAAACAAATTTAGGAGAAAACATTGTTGAGTTCGATAGCATTGATGATATGTGTCTGAGAGGTACTACTCAATAGGTCTCACCATGAGAAAAAAAAATTGATTGTATGAAGAAAATATTATACACGTATGATGATCACTAGTAAGGCTATGAGGTTATACCAAAAAATCAATTTGGATTGACCCACAAAATAGATGATTCGTGCTCGTGTAGTGTTGGAAAAATCGATACCAGGAACTCCCTCTAGGGAATGAAGACGAATAGAGGATCTCAATATGTGCCTCTCAAAGGTATTCTGATGACTCTATAAAGTAATTCATACTTAATGTATAATATTACAAGGATTATGAAATAATTCTATACCTATGTTTAGGAAAAGTATAAGGGAAACAAACCCTAACATAACTTGTTATATATTTAGGTAATCCAAGCCTTGTATAAAGGAGTACAAGACATGTAGTAGGGGTAACATGTTGTTTTCCATGACCCCTGGTCTTTTCATGTGTAAACGACCTATGTCCCAAGACATTACTATTTATTATTTCATATCATTTAGGCTTCCCATGTAGTATAACCATGTGTTATTACATAGCTCCCACCCATGGGTTTTTTCTCGTGTACCAGTACACTGGTTAGCCTGTGTATATTGTCCAGACCATGTCATGTGGGGGAGTACGCATCGTGTAAGAAACTCGTATACTCCACCCAGTGTCTATGTATTATATATATTACATTCTAAGTATTTTGGGAGATACCACATACTATGTGGACCAGGACACATGTTGTGTTATGTTTAACTCTCTATAGAAATCATATCCATTGATCAGAGGTCCCCATACATGGTATAATCACAGATTACATGTATTCTATTTTTAGATATTTTAGAATCATTGAATATTATACCATGAAACTACTCCACTTCTGAACTCTGATACAATTATCATATGACCGATAGTTCAAAGATCTAACATCATCCAATCATTCCATCATCTAACAATGCATTTCAACACTAGATCTGCTCAAAACAATGGACTGAATGTTCATTATTATTTGTGAACCCTAAAGCATGATATAATGTGAATTAGGTTATCCACCATCATCTAAATAGTTTCATATATATCATAACAACTTTTTCATTCTGTTTCAATCCAAAATATGTGATATCAGATAGTTCCTCCAAAAAATAGGTGTACAACAATTGACCAATTGGGATACATCGATCCATGGGCTAAAAAAAGAATTCCCGTGAAGAAATATGAATGAGGGAAGAAAATCACAATTAATTTTTAGAGTAATTATCCTAGATTGATTTTTATGTTGATCTGGATATATATTCATTAGAAAAACAGAAAAAGAAATCAAATCATATGAAAAAACTCATGTTAACAGACAGAAAAATAATTCCATCCAACAAGATGAAAAAACCACGGAAAAATTTATATGTTGATTGATTTGTGTTGTTATTGAATTCAAGAACATGGGAAAAAAATAAAACAAACTACCTACCACGATTTGGATGGATCACTAATGAGGAATGTGTTTTCTTCCCATTCAATGGAATAATATTTCAAAATCGGTGTGCGTTGATCGACGATACAGGATCCATCATTGTTCGCCTAAGGGAGAATCCCCGAAGCTCTCTCTAATACTTGTGTATAGGTTCTAGAGTTATGATGATAACCCTATTATTATAAAATAACAAACTATATATGTATTGTTAATTTTATGTGTCTAAAAGTAATAAAATAATTTATTCAATTATTTTATTCATTTTTGCGTCTGTGATGACTTTTCCATAAACAACCCATGTTGACTAATATTATATATCACCTAAGGTAGACATTGATTTCTGAACTCAGTGGTACCCTCATGTTTCTAATTTCGACAACCTTTTAGATGTTATTACAGTTATTTATGAGATTTCATGCATGTGTTATTTAACATATATCAAATATTTATTCTAGGAACATCAGGACTCAGAATTACACACCTTATTTTTTCATCGTCTAGAAAATAATACATATAACATCCAAAAAAATATAGGGAAAATCAAGGACATTGTATTCTCCCCACCTTGGCACTTTACATCTTGGAAATACAAAACATGGGCTACTAAAATAGATATGGGTACTGTGCATGAATTTGAGTCTCCTCCTCACATATGCTCTCATGATGATTTTTGTGATTCCAGCGTACACACACAAAAGAAATTTATCACCCACGTAATTTTATCTCATGATGATCCTTATTCTCTATCACGTACTCAGCAATGTTCTCTCTATCCTTTATGTTCACCTCTCCCAAATCAGTAACGTAAAATAGGTTATAAAAATTCCTACTCAGTTCCGACACATGGTAGTTTTAGTGTACCTAGGATAACTATGGGGGTAGAGTTAAATAGTAGGCCACCTCACCAACTCTACACAGTATCTAGAAATGGACAATGAATCTCAGAGATGGTTTCTACCCGGCAAAATCTTCATAATTCTTATAGAGGTGATTCCTATAGGAATAAATTTTATCATACCTCAAACACAAAAGGCCTATGTCGCCTATCAGTTCAAGAATTATGAAGGATCTATTCCACCTTCATCTAATCGTGGATGATATGCACCTTCTCTTTTATAGGTCCCACCAACTTTGGGACCAAGAGTTCTAACTCTACTTCGTCAGTTGAGAAAATTGGTGTCCTATAGAGTCACCCATAGAAAGACTTAAATTATGATGTAGAAAAAGTGTATGGTTAGTTTTCGTTTGCAATATCCACTAGTTTCAGTTGATACTGCCAACTATGGACAAATTCAAACATGTAGGCTCATAGAATGTCTTCCATAACTAGAATGGTTTTCTCAGTCTGGTCTTCGATTTGGGGGTGAAGCACTGTGATCAAGCATAACTGGCTCCCAAACAACTCTTGTAATCCCATATACAATTGGTATGTAATGCAAGCATCATGATCAGAATAAATCGTTAATGGAACTCAATAGAGTGGAACTACATCATGTACATAGAGGAATCACATGCTCAATACTAATATTTATTATCAGATGGATAGTAATTAGAAAACATGGTGAGTTAGTCTATGATAACCTAGACAGAATCATGTCCTATGAATATATTTGGTAATACCATCATTAATTCTATATATATCACATCCCACCTTCATTCTGGTACCTCACAGGGTTGAGATAAACCTGCAAGAACATGGAGAACAACCTTGTATTGCTGACAAGTAAGGCATCAAGAGATAAACATTACAAATATTTTCCTTATTCATGGCCACGAAAACTGATGTCAGAAGTCCTATTATATCTTTTCCACAAATGGATGTGAATCCAAAGGAGACATAAGAAACTATCTTAGAACCTCCTCCCACAATATCACTAGTACCATTGTGACTCCTTTGAAAAGAATGATATACTCAACACCTTTTAGAATATCTATTATGATCATTACCTGTGGATATCTGAGCACATATCATCTGAAAGTCAGTATCTCCATGTTGTGACTCCATGACATGCTGTAGAAGAAGAGGGGTAAAAACCCTCGACTAGAGGTAAGTTCATCCATCTCCATCCACAATGGATAACTTTTACATGGAAAACTACTCTAATACCTTTTTTAACAACTATGAATAGGATCTGCTTCTTAGATTATCCACTACCATGTTCCGCTTCGTAAGAGTATAGAAAATAGAAAATTCATAATCATAGAGGAAATAAAGCCATCACCTATGTCTCAAGTTAATGACCATATTATATAAGATATACTTGAGACTATATTGGTCAGAGTAAATGATAAACTGCTCAACCATATTATATAAGATATAATTGAGACTATATTGGTCAGAGTAAATGATAAACTGCTCAAGCCATCACTTATGTCTCAAGCGAAGACTGCCACTGGTAGCTCAAGATTGTGGGTCACGTAGTTCTTCTCTTGTGGACTCAATTGGCATGAACAATATGAAATTCCTACTTTCCTCTTTATCAAAACACAACCAATACTATATCTTAATGCATCAAATAACACCACATACTTGACACCCTCCTTTGGTAATATCAATATGGGAGAATTCATCACACTCTACCTTAACACTTGAAAAGCATGTTGACACCTCTCTATCAATATTTAAGGTTCCCCCATTGGAGTCAGAGCTATCATAGTTACTGATATCCTTGAGAAAATAGGAATGGATCTCTGGTAACAGCTTATCAACCATGGATGATCCACAAATCTATTATTATATTAAGTGGATCCTAAGATAATAATAAATCCACCATGGATAGGTCCAATACCACTCCATCTAAAGAGATAACATGTCCTATAAATTGGACTACCTAAATATAGAACTAAAACTTTGAAATATTTCCTTAAATATAGCTGTTTCTTTGTATTTCAAGAACTATTCTTATGTGTCTTATGTGATCCTCCTAGGAATCCATGTACATAAGGATATGTTTGACGAAGACTACCACGAACCCATCTAAATAAGGCTGAAAGATCCATTTCATGATTCCCATGAACACTACAGTGGAGTTATTTTTTCCAAATGGAAACACAAGATATTCATAATGATCGTAGAAAAATTTGAATGTTATGTTTGGTATATCCCCCTCCCATACTCACAACTGGTGATAGCCTAATCTAATTTATATCTTTGAGAACCATCACATCCCTATTAACTAATCAAAGAGTACATTGATCCTTGTTAGTGAGTAATTTTTCTTCATGTCCCCTGGTTCAATCACCAGTATTCCACACTCAACCTTTGTCTCCTATCTACCTTCTTGTTAAACTAATATAGGGATAACTATGATGAAACACTAGGTCAAACAAATCCATTTCTTTTAAATTCCTTCAACTGCACCCTCAACTCGTGAAGCTCTATGGGATCCATATGATATGTTGGTGTGAATACTAGTTTCGTCCGAAGGTGTAGATAATTGCATAAGTCTATACCTCGATGGGGAGGTAAAACTGAAACATCTCAATAAATATTTCCTTTCATTCCACCACCATGACATGAAACTAGGAATGGATAATATCAACTGCACCAAGGGTTAGTCTATCCAACCAACAAGTAATAGAATACACCATCTTATACAAAAGTCCAGCCTGTTCTATATGGGATTCCTTGTCCTCTATAAAGAAGGACCTAATTATATCACTATGGAAACATCGCTCCCTTCACCTAAAATATCCAATCTAGGAATAGACAATAGATAACCAATCCATACCAACAATGATTTAACAAGGCATCAAAACTACTACCAAGAGATTAAAATTAAAACTCTCACCTCAAAGGGTCTGGTAAAACTATTATCACAATTTTATGATCTCTGAATCTTCTTTAGTAGGAGTCTCTAAGCGTAAGGGTTGATTCAAAGGATAAAATAAAATCTCTATGTCTTGTACATGGTATGTGGAAGGAATATAATAAATAGAACCTATGTCAATCAGTTATTCAACTAAGGTAGAAATATTTATAGATCATATCTCAATCAATTCATGTATCTTAGAGGTCATATGATTTGACCACCTGCACCTGTCCCCACCCATGTCCTCTAGCTCCCTGATCCTAGGGTAGACAACATGGGGATTGTGTTGGTAACATGTAAAAATGTCAAGCACCTCCTACTGCTCACCCAGATCCTTGTCCACATCTTCCACCCTATGAACCCACTATCTCCTACTATTGTATCTCCCTTGGTTGACCGTCCTTGGTTCCTCTGGCAGCTGTATAGAGGTTCATACAAGCTTGGGCGATATTTCCTCTGCCATCACATGAGTAGAACCACTTCTATTTGGGCTGGATGGACCAACCCTGTAAGCCATGATAAGCATATCCTCTATCCATGGACCGCCTCCTGAAACATATCCCACATCTAGGTCCCAAGGACTGACATTATCTCCTCACTCCCATGAACTCTGCTTCTTCTTTCCCACTACTGAGCACTGCTTGCTATGTCTGCTCAGCCATTAATCTCTCAACCACCAAATCTATATTTAGAACCTCATCATGTGTATGAATACATAGAGGTATAATGATATATCTAATGTTTCTACCCAAACCTCACTCAAAAGTTCAATTCTTAAAGAACTAATCTCTAACCACATCTATTGAGTACATAGATAGTTTAGTAACCCTCAATGATTAATCAAATACTATCATGTTTTCCCATTATAGCTATATAAGACATTGGATATGCACATACCTGAGCATAGCTGGTGATGAAACCTCCCAATAAAGGTTCTCGAAATCTATCCACGAAAGAGTCGACTATTCGTTATACCAGGGAACTAAACCCCACCATCGCCATGATAAACCTTGAAGAATAATCACTTCTAAGACCACCATATAATCTGTAGGTTTAATGAGTAGATAGAAAACATAGGTCACAACCTCAATCCAGTCCTCATCTAGCTATGGGTCGAGATTGCCTCAGAACCTGAGGGTTCTCTTTCACTGAAACTCATGATGCACACTCATCCTAATCAAATCATCTGCTGGTACTGTGGGTAAAAAATGCTGCTCTACAGCTGGTGGTATGGATAATGCACCACCTAGAGGTAAAAAATCAAGAACTCAATTATATATCAATTCCTTATCCCTGAAGGGATCAACATTTTATTCATGTTAATGAATTCAAGCTGGCAAAAGTCACTGAGGCATCCTGAAACAAAGAACATGTACCACGATCAATGTGTGTATCTGGAGATCTATGTCAAGAAGTTCCTAGAATCCATCACCCACTCCTATATGATTCATGTACCATTATTTTCCATACATCCAATGTTATCATTTATTGAGTTGAAATGTAGGAGAGAAAAGTCATAGTGTTCAGATATGTTGGCCTCCTCACCAACCCTAGAGTCTCTAGACAGAAATTTGAACTCAAAACACTAAACACTATTTCCCCATACCAATATCATAGAATCTTAGTACAATGTTATAATTGAACCCCCTATGATACCACTATGTCATGAAAAATCCCATTGGGGCCCATTCCACGACTCCCCAAGCCTGCCTCTGATAGACTAGGGTTTGAAACTAGCATCAAGTAGGAATATCACTAAAATGTGTGGACATAGCTTACGTACATGTACACACACACATATCCAAGACTATATAAATGAAAGAAATGTAAAAACAACTGAAAACCATGCATCAATACATCTAAATACTATAACTAGAGTACAAAAACAAGTAAAAGAAAGTAAACAGTTCCAAATAGATTCCTTCCACAAAGAATCTAAAACACAGGTCCAACCAGAAACCAAAAGGGATTGCAATCTAAAATTCCTAGGAACACACCTCGGTCTATCTAGTCTCATTAAGAATCATCTAGTCTCAGTCCATCTATGAATCTCTTGAATGGTCGATCATTTTCACAAGAAATGATATGTGCATGAAAATATTTTGCATGTTTGAGTATAAAAATATTCAGTAGGACACCCCAAAATAACAAAACATATAAAAAATAAAAAATAGTGAACACTACAGAGGTATATATCTGAAATACATATAAACATAATATCTAGATATACTCAACAGAAAACACCCAATCTAATGGTATGTCATATATATAGTATACCAGCCCTAGGTTTCCATATCAATGTATCCACAATGAACTCCTCAGGGATAAAACACTCATGAGATTGATAGAACTAATGACATCTGTATCAGAGATACTTCTCATAAGGTATCATCATGAGAAAGAACACATGGATAATTCGAATAGAATATGATACATATATGATGATCATTAATAAGTCCATGGGGTGATACCAACAAAATTAATCTGTTTTAACACACTATGTTATGGATCTGTGCATATGTATTGTTGGTGACATCGATGCTAAAAACTCCACCTAGGGCATGAAGATGAATAGTGGATCTCACTCTAGGCCTCTCAGAGGGATTATGATGACACTATCCAGTAAGCCTTACTAAAGGTATCATACTCCTAATATTAGAAAATGATTATATACCTTCTATTTGGGAATGAATAAGGGGAATGAAACCTAAGTAAACTTTTTCAAGATACAGAGGACAAGATATCCAAGACATGTATATAAGAGTACACAATTTGTAGTAAGGGTGATATGTTGTGTCCCTTGAACCTAGGTGCTACCTGTTTAAATAACTGATGTCTCTACCCATGTTTTTTTAGTACCACATGGTGTTTTGGATGTCCTATTAGTCTACCCATTTGTTAGTACAAGGATTCAAATCATGTAGGCCTACTCGTGTACCTGGTCATGGTCGTGTCTTGTGTGGGAGCACAAACCGTGTAGGAACCCCGTGTCCTCCACCCAATTTCTATGTATTATATTAAGTACATTTTGATTATCCAAGGAAGGATAACATGACATGTGGGCTAGAACACGTGTCATGTGGTGTTTAACTCCCTCCATAAACCTAATCATCTACTCAGAGGGAACAACATGCTATCCAATCCCGTATTACACGCAGTTCATTTCCTGATTTTCCAAAATCATAGAATCTTCTTCCTCACACCTCATCCACTTCAAACCTTAGATTTGGTGATATTTTTTACACAAAACCAAGTATCTATTATATTCCAAGCATTTCCATCATCAGATAATGTCTTTCATCTCTATATCTTCTATGAAAACGTATGAAACCACTATTATTTATTGTGCTCCGAAGAACACCAAATAATACGAATTTGGGTATCCTATTTCATCTAAAACTCTTTGTCCCTATAATCACAACACATTTGTGTTGTGTTTATATGAAATCTGCAATATCTTATAATGTCTCTATGAATAAGGTGTGCAATGAATGACCGATCAGGATAATTTAATCCACGATCCAAAAAAAGAATGCATGCTCTGAACAATGAACATGGGAAAAATCACAAGAACATATTTGAAAAACAATCCTTAATTGATGATCATGTTGATTTTGTTTTGTATCTGTTAGATTTAAAAATGAATAAATCAAATCATAACATAAAAGTCCCATCAGAACCGCATAAAATAACCCCATACCGTAAGATGATCGAGCCGCACATCTATTTATACGTTGATTGATTCACAATCATTATATAATTCCATAATGGGGATTAAAAAAAATAAAAAACATGACCTACCTTGATCTTGATTGAGCACGAATGAAGAATTAATATACATCTCATTCCTTGGTGAGATCCTTAAAAATATATGTACATAGATTGATTATTCATGATCTCTTGTCATTTTACTAAGAGAGAATTCTTAAATATCTCTCCAAGGGTTCTCCAAAGGTTCCATGGTTTTGCGAATTACCCTAGAATTGTGAAAAAACAATAAAACAAATTATTTTTAATTTTCTATATCAACACAAAAGTAATAAAATAATTTATTCAATTATTTTATTCAGTTATGCTCATGTGATTACTTTTCCACATATGACTCGATCAGACTAATGTTAAGTTTCACCTAGGGTAAACATCGTGTAATGAACTCAAAGCATCCATCAAATTTATGATCCTATCAGCAAATAAGATTTTATTCCATTTTTTGAGTAATATATGTACATGTTCTATTTAAAATATTTAATGTATTTTAAACATTTATTCTGGGAACATCGGGCCTTGTAATGGCATGTTTTATTCGTCCTTGGTATTTAAAATAATATATATAATATCCAAAAATAATAAAAGGAATATCAAATACATTATATGTGTGATATAAATTATTGAAGGAAATATGTAAAAATATAATGTGATGAGAAAATTTATAAAGTTTTTTGTCATTTTTTCTATTATATAATCAAAAGTCATTATTGTAATGTTATATATTTTATGAAATGATCCAATTTATAATAACATTCATGGGTGAGAAAATTTTAGAGAGTAAGACAAAAATATTTAATCATTTCATTATTCAGTTTTTACAAGGATTTATGAGAGCTTTTATTCCATTGATTCAATGTTGGAATATCAATACGTAAAATAAAAAAGGAAAACAATTAAATATATAAACTAATCATGTAAACACAATTATATTAACAATGAGTAAAACTGTAAAACTATAAATTACCGCAAGATATAATCACCTGATTGATCACTAGAAGGTTATAAATACATCGAGGAAATTGAGAACGTGATTAAAAATGAAAATATGTCATTCTATCTATGTAGAAAAAATATCATTGTTAAGGAGTCATGGAATGATTTTTTTAATAAGTATTATAGGTTTTTAATTATATAAGTCAAGTTTCTATCATGATATGAGAAATTCCCATGAAATATTTATATATTTATATTTATATTAATGAAAAAATGTATTAAATGTATACATTTGAATTGATATTTTTTAGTATTTTATTTGATTTTTATTTAAAATTATAGTGCAATTATACCAATTGAGGGATTCCTATCCCATGTATAACCCATTTAGTGAAATAAATTATAACCCACCCATTTTATTATTTAATATATTGTTATTATGAATTATAACGTTTGATTAAAACTATAATATAATAGAATTAATTATGTTCCAATAACATATAAATGTTTTAATTTTCATTTTTCATTATATCCAAATTAGAAAAAGTTTTGTAAAAAATAAAAAATAATTGTACAATAAATTATATTTCTAAATATTATACATTTATGATTAATATGGAAAATATGATAATAATATAAAACTATCCATTTTCAAGTCATCAATGGGAATAAATAAATGTTAGCTGTTATAATTAGAATCCACCCATCAAATATACCCACATTATTACTTTTCCTCTCATGGTAATAATATTAACTAAGCTCATAAATACGAGTAAAATTTATAAAAATGAATGATAATTTCAATATGATCACAACCTAAAAAGTATTCACACAATGGTTTCTATTAAATAAATAAAAATTGTTTAATTTAAATGTTATTTAAAATATGATATTTGGGAAATTTTTTGAATTTCCCAATTTAGGTGTACAATCTATAAAACGTTTATTTTACCTTTTATTTTTTATTTAAATGGAGATAGAGAATATTCTTATTTTTTTCACTTGATTTTCTACTTCAGTGGATTTGAGTATGGTTTGGATAGAATTTTTTTTAGTATTTACTCACGATGAAAAACTCAATCATATTACTTTTTATGAAAATATGTATGTTTCCGGCCTATATTGCAAGGTTATAAGACATACAAAAGAGAAGTGTTGAAAGTATGTCACCTAATATTTCTACCCATTAAACAATTATTATTCTACTCTATATTAGAGGACTAGATCAATCAAGTATCAAAGGGGATCCAAATCTATCGATGTAGTATTAGGGGTAAAGAATCATAGGGGAATTGTTTAAATTATATTATTATTTGTGGGATTAAGTTTGATATAATATCCGTGTATTATATTATATAAATGAAATATTTTAATAATTAGAAAATTAAGGTGATTATTTAATATATTAATTTTTTTTCTAGGTATAGTGATATTGGTATGGTTGGTAGTGTAGGTATGTAACAAATATAAATATAAAATACTCAGTCTATTGGAGTGGGCGTTCCTAATTCTAATACTAATGTGGGTACCTAATAACATGATACTCCTTGAAATAGAGTACAATTGATAATTTCATCCATTGAAAATAATTTTAACTAAGGAAATTAGTGTAGTTTGGTGTATGAGAAAGATGATTTGGATGGGTTTGGGATCTCATATTATATGTATTTAAATACTTCTCAATCTATTGGAGTAGAGTTTAGTGATTCTATTCATGCAGTTTCTCACCCAAATGAAACTCTATGAATTATAGTGAAATTGGTGACTATTTATAATGTAAATAATGCACCTATTATAAAACAACTAAACAATAAATTACTTGATGTAATTATGTTAGAAAATAAGTATTGGATGGGTTTCTCAAACAGAGATTATGAAGAGGGATAAAATCCATCATTGGGAAAATATTTAATTGTACAAGAATAAACTAAACACAAATAGTCCCTTCTAAATTGTTAAATCCATGTGTAAACCAACAGCCAAATGATTATTAATAATATTTATGGAATTTGGACATACATAGAGGATGAAAACTCATCTCAAATGGGAACTCTATATAAGAATTCTATATAAAAATGTAAGGATAATCTAGTTGATAATGATGTCTTCCCAAAGGTGTTCCCTATAATGACTTAGAGAGATAAGAATTATAATATATATATTTAATGAACCATGATTTATAGTTAAAAAATAAATTTCATTAATCTCTCATTCATGTGCTAAATTTAACTATAAGAATATATTTTTGTATTTTGATGGTGAAGGTGTCTTTGGTTTTTATTTTTAATTTTAATTGAAGATGGAATTTTGTCACATCTGACCACACCCTATCATTCCCTTGTACCATTATTTTCATTACTTAATATATGGTGAAGATTATTTTAACTACCAAATCAATATTTTTATATTATTATTATTATTATTAGTATTTAGTTTTACCCAAGATACTATATAACTATATCATTCCCTCACATACATGTTTTGTCAAGGGAGGCCCTGAACACCCCACCTCATTCCCTTAATTCTCCTCCATTCCCTTATATTATTATATTTTTAATTGATATAATATTTATTATCTTTTATTTTTCTATAATTTTTTATTCCCCAGTCGTTATTTAGTATGTCTTATATTTTATATATTTAATTATTTATGGCTTTCACAATGTTATTGTGAAAAACCTCAATATCTATAGGGTTTTCATTAAGGGATAGTATAAGATGTTTATAAGAGTATAACGAAACCATTTATAAACACATATGTAATAATTTTATTGTTTTTTATGTGTTTATTAATTTTAGACCAAGCCATACATACAAAAATTATTGTTTAATTTAGGAATTTTGGTGTTTATGGTTTCTTTGGGTTTTAGAATAAACTAATGTTGAATGAAATCAATGATATAATTTATTAATGAATATTGACATAGGTTAATTAATTCATACTTTTTCTGTGTTATGGATACCATTAATTCATATGTAAATAAATATTGAAAATAATTATTAAACAATAAAGTAATATTTTCAAATATAAAAGGACTATATATTATTATTGTGACATTTTTTTCCTTTTCAATGCATTGATTGTGATGAATATACATGCAGTGACTATTTATTTATAAATTATTTTTTTATATATTAAAATAATTTATTTATATTTTTTTCTAATAAAAAATTAAGATATTCTTTAGAGTGAATTTACATTTCATACTCGATTTCTCATGCTGGACAACAAAACCAAAAGTGGTGGTGAGTTACTGAAAAAACTATTTTTGTTTATTCTATTTTCAAAATAATTAATATTTTTATTCAGTAGAAATATTTTTAATGAGGAATATTTGGTTGAAATTTTACTTCTAAAAAAATTTACTACATGCTCATTCATTTTAAGAGGAGTGGATTAATTTTTCCCACGAGTTGATGAAAATGATTAAATATCATTGCCTTGTTTTTTTAGCATGGAATTATGAATCATGATTCTTCCCACATTTATCCCTCAGAAATGGTCCACTCTGTTTATTTGACCCTAAATGTAATTTCACTACATCTATAGATGGAGGGTATGTGTCATTTAAAAAAAGAGACATGTATCAAGAAAAATTCCACGACTGATAATATATATTTTAATATAATTGATAAACTCCAATAGATATTAGTATTTATTTTAATTTGAATTCAGTGGAAACAATTATTTTTTAGAAATATATTTAGTTTTTGATATTGATATTTTATTTCCCATCTATATTGTATAGATAATTTATTTTATTATATCATCATATTAACATCAATAATCTTTCTACCAGATAATAAATCTATTACTCATAATTATAATCACCAATATGTTTTTTTCAATATATAAATAAATTATTAATATTTAGTCACTAAAAAAGGAATTTCTAAAATAAGATAACCATTTAAAAAATATTAAAATATTATATAAATAATTAAAATAAATTATAAGAAAAAGTTTATGTTAAACACTAGAATTATGTTTCTATTTTTTTATGAAAAATATTAGAATGTTATTGAAAATTTTATCCAATATATATTTTACTTATAAAAAATTAAAAATAATTTTTTGATAAATTATATATGGTATGAAAAATATTTTCATATATGGATTTTATAAAACAATCCATATGAAAAAAAATAGAATTAAATTTAAATTTAGGATAAATTTAGACCAGCACTCATATAGTTCTTTCACCATCATCATCCACACATACACCCCCACCATTGAATATATAACGAAACAACTCAGTTTCGAAAATTATGAAGCCCGGTCATGCTTGTGACATGGGATAATCCATTTTCCTGATTTCCATAGGCTACAAAAACTAATAATTTTGAATAATTTTACCCATAAAAACCATAATAAATAAATTATAAGAAAATAAAAAAAATCAAAAATTATTATCAACTGTATTAATGAAAACATGAACCCCATGACCTGAATACACTATTTGAAATGAATAGTATAATTTCACATTACTAAATATTAATAAAAAAGAACTTTGATAAAACCTTCAGAAACATGTTCACCTAAAATTCAATCTTCCCCTTTTCTAAATACTCATGTGGATGATACAATCCTAATGAAATAAAAGGATACTATCAACACTAAAAAAAGTCGATAAGAGAGATGAGATATGCATATATCATGAATAAATATATAGGGTGTGATCATAATGAATCATGTAATATCCCACCAAGTAATCTATGTGTAAACTTTATTTTAAACTAAAACATATAGAATATTAGTATTAATTTTTTTTAAAAAAAATCAATAATGAATAAACTTAAGAAATTACTAATGAATGTTTAAAATAAGTTTGGTATGTATGCATGATGTTATACATCACTAAAGAAATATAATGGGAGAGTCCATAAGAAACTAAGGATTGGAAACCTAGAGGCATCGTAAAGGCATATCGAGAAGCGAGAATGATTTACTATGTAGAGTCTCATCATGACCTAGTGTTAGCCCATGTGGGGTAGAATATAAGTAAATTTCAACTATCCATGGCTTATTATGGCCAAATGTGAACCAATATCAAGTAGTTCTAATGAAATCTACTAGGATGGGTAGTCACATTACCCTAGCATTCTACCTATATTAGTTAAAACAATGTTACCAAGGCTTCCATTAGGCGTTAACTATTTCTATGGTTTTCCATGTGACATTAACCAAGTGGGAGAGTTTTATATGGATCACACATCAATCATTAAAACATTTTTTATAAAAAATTATCAAATATCAATATAAAATTATATGTTTTTCATTAAAAAGGGGGAGATCATTATATGTGAAACAAACATACAAGAACTATTTTAATATAGTTAGAAAACCCTTCCCACTTTTAAAGGAATCATATAACCATTTTTATAAGTCATTATATTTATTAATAAATTATTTAAAAAAATATAAATTAAAAAAAATCATTGTTAACATGTTAATGAACACCTTGTGTAAAACTTTCTATGTAGAATTAAAAGAATTTACTTCAATGAAACATTTTATAAAATCTTCTAGATATCAATTAAAGAAAAACAAAAAAACCACCATAATAGATATAATATAACACTTTAATATATTTAAAAACCTTAATAAAACTATCAATAATTTTTTATTTGTAAATATACGAAGGATCATATACACCTACCACTTCAAGAAACCTCAAATTGTTTTTTGGGAATTGGTGTAATAAAACTAATAAAATCCTATTGAATCAATATAAATATATTTAAAACTGATATTTAGATATATTAGACAATATTCAAAATCCTTAAAAGTGAGAAGTCTAACATGAGAGTTATGGGTTGATTGTGAACCCACCAAACAAGTTTAGATGACCTCTAAATAGACATTATTACTCTTGAGAAAAATCTATATGGTTTTTGTTTGTTTATATTTTTCATAGGGAAACCATCTACATTTAAGAACTCTAGAAATGTAAGATTCCATGAATTTGAGAAGTATAGGAAAGAAGAAGATAAAAAAGGATATAAGAAGAATATGGGGTGAGGGACTCACCAAAGAAACTATATTATGATAGAAAAGGATTAAAAAAATGTAAAGTTCATAGTCTCCTCCCACCTTTGGGGCCTGTATAATCAAATGAGGGGAGGAAGAGGGTTTATACACAATATCAATATTATTTTGATTTAATATTTAATTTTAATATTAATAGAATATTATAACAATTCGGTAATGTTATAAAATATCTTTATGTAAATCATATCACCCATCATTAAGTATTTTTATTATTTAAGAATAATTATATTTTAATTCCATTAGGTTCTAAAAAAATTAATATTTATAAAATAATTTTAATAATGAAAAATTTATATATTAGTAAAAATATTTTTTTATAAAGAAACAGAAAATAAACATTTAGATATTATTAATTAATTTTCTTAAACATACCAAACATAGATAAATAATGTATTAATAATATAATAGGATGTTTTTAAACATTTCATGATGCTAAGACATGGAAAAGATGTTTTTAGGTTATAAAACATTGGTGTTTGGTAAACATTCATTATTACCCAAACTATTCATTAACCACCCCATACTCATAATCTCACCCATTATACAGTTCAAAATTTACGCAAGGTTTAAATTAATCATTATCAAACCAAGAATCATTCAATTTTATCCAAAATTTTACACATAAAATTATTAAAATGGATAAATATTATATTTTTAATAAAAATTTATTTAAATTATAATGATAAAATTTTCATTGAATAAAAGAAAAAATCATATTCTAATTTTAATTAACCATTGTTTTATCCACTTATCTGGTATACATTTCACCTCTTTATGTTATAAAAACATGAAATCATTATTATGTAATTTTTGAATTTAATTTTAATCGGTGATTTTGTGAAATTCAGATGGAATAATAATTATTTTTATTTATTATCATTTATTTATTTTTTTTATGAGAATATAATACTTTTCTAGACACACACTAATTATTTAAATCATCCCAATATATTAATTTTTTTATTTACGAAATTATCATTATTAATTTTTCAATTATGTAATGATAAATCACGTAGCATAGTTATATTGAACTCCATTATTTATTTTGGTATATACATCCAATATTTAATTTGTATTTTTATTGATTCTAATATATTGAAATCTTAAATATATGAAATTAAAATAATTATATTAAAGAAGGATTTTTTTTCTTTATTTTTTTATTTTTTTCCCAAACACATGATTAATTTTTCATTTATTTGTTTTTAAAATGTTATTAATTGTTTATATTTTTTATAAATAAATAATATTATGTGTTATTTTTTGAAATTAAATCCCCAAACAAAAAATTTAAGGAATTTTTTCTTTGTTTTTATATGTATTTATTTTTTCAATTGTTTATAATTTTTGGTGTAAAAAATATCACAAAAAAATATCAATGATATTTGTCATATTTTACATTGTTTGGTTAGAAAAGAACATACACCCAGAACTACTTTAGTAATTTTAGTATACTCTATGTATTAGAGTTTACAAATTTCTATTATTTTATGTAATAATGAGAAATACACAAATTTTTCTTGATCTTATTTTATAATTTCATGATTTTAGTTTATAATTTCCTTATCTATGTGGTTTTAGAACCTTGGAAAATTACATTGTGATGATATGAAACATTTTCACGAAAATGAATTCAAAAATCCATGATTTCATCTATGAAAAAAAAATAAAAATTTCAATTATTTTTCCACCAATCAATTACAACTTTTGTAAATCCTATATTGTGGAATGTGAAAATCTATGTCTATTTTATGAACATTAATATCTAAATAATATTTTACATAAACAAGAAACACCAACTATTAAGGGGAATTTTATATACTATATGTTGATAATCAAGATTCGAATTTTAGAAAAATTATATCTTGTGAAAACACTAGTTTTGATATGATAACTTCATTAATCATGTGATTTGTTCATTTTTCAACAAATCATTAAGTTCTTGAAATGAGAATCATTATCATAGGATTTATATTTAAATTTCATATTGTATAATGATCTGAATTTGAATAGATATATAAATTTAACTACAAAACTTCTAATTATTTTACCTCTTTATATTGAAATTTATCATTAAAAATAATCTAAGTATTAATTTATTCAATTTTGATATATAATAATGACCATGATCTATTTTATTTTTCTGTTTTTCATTATTATAGTCCTGATTTTGATTTTGTGCATGCATTGGTATTCCAAGATGGGTTGATAATATATATAAATACCCATATATTAAATATTTGTTTAATAAATAGAAAGATATAAATCCTATCATTTTGATGGATGGGGGAATGTTATTTTTTGGATTCAGATTGATACAGGGATGTTTAGATAATGTTTTTGATATATTTAGAGGTATTTTGAAGTGGTTATTTTGTAGAATAACACTTCGAGTAGTAACAGGGTGGTTTCTATTTTAAATAGGTATATAAGGTAGTTGTAAGTAGCTATCTGGTACCCATTACAATTATAATGATTACTTAATAGAGAAGAGAGGGGGAATTTCTGTTTCAGCCTCCAGGTGGTCAGTTCATTTTCACATGGTACCGAGTGAACTTCATAATCAATTTTTAGAGAGTAACTTTTTTAAATATTTAGGGTTTTATTTTAGAACCCCATGTTCTTATTTTTATATATCCTCATGTAAGGATGGTGAGATACCCTCCTTGGCTCTCCCATTATTCCATTAACCATAATTTATTCTTGGTTGTTTGATATTCACTTATTGCATGAATCCAAACAAAGACTTACCTACGCTATTCCTTTATTTCTATCATTCCATACCCTCTTATTTAATTATGTACACCAATGTATTTAACTAATATTCCATAATTACATGGTGTAATCATGAATCATGAGGATGTTTATTGCTATGGTTCGTGAAAGTAGTTTGGCAATCTCATATTATGGCTATTATACTTACATAATCCTAAGATATGTCACCCAATGATTCTGATTTGTTATTTTAGTTATTTTTTAATAAATTTATCATCAATTTATGTTGGATAACTAATTTTTATTTTGGTTAATTTTTTCAGTTCATGTAGAGAGTTGACCACACCCTCCCTCTCTTTATCGTGATCTTATTATGCCTCTCAAAATGTTTAATATTGTTTATTACAATTTATTAATTTTTTTAAATTATTCTGATAATTAAAATCAAATATTTTATAATTAAAATAGGTTATTATACCTCAATAGTTGTATCATGAGATTTATATTTATTTTGGATCATCAGATAAAGTAGGTATCTTTTACATGACAAAGATATTTTCTCATTTGTATATATTCTATTAATATTACATTATTTATGTTATTATTTGAAAGTAACCATGGAATGTTGTGACCTTATTACAAAAAATAATATATTATCATGTGTTCCAAACTATCAATAAGTACCTTATCAATTTCTAAATAGTTTATTGGTGGAATCTTTGTTGAATGGGTGATTGTGGAAGATTTAAAAAATTATTTTAGTGGGATAAGTTTTATTAAAAAATAAATATATTTTAATTTTTAAATATGATATAGAAGTTCTTTTGGTTTAAAATAGAGTTTCATTGGAATATTGAATATTGATGAATTATCTTAAAATTATCTTCCAATATAAATTAGTTTTTTAAATGGGTTTTCCCAATATTTTGGCCTATGTCCAAACATGATTTAATTAGATACATAATTCATTATTCTAATTATTCATAAATATGGGATTGATATTGATTTTAACAAATTTAAATGTGGTCTATTATTGGTAATTGTTTCATTAAATTCAACTTTATGTTGGTGGAACACTATTTTTCAATGATTCTATAATCATGTGTTATCAATATGATTGTAGTTATATATTATGTTATAAACTACTACAAGATTATTTCTAATAACATTGGAACCATAGAAGAACCATTCAATTGGGTTATTGGTGGTTAGATCAAATAGTTGGGGTTTAACATAGTGGTATGAACCCTATAATCCTACATGAAAAATGGGGGTTGAAAACCCATTGGGTGCAGGACTGTAGTAGTACTGTAGTGAACTATAGCAGTGACGACACTATTGAAACATCGAGCATTGTAGAGGCAGAAGGTCATTGTAGCAGTGGCGGGTATTGTGTCGTACTGTTGCAGGTGGGTACTGTAGAATTACTATTAATAGAATGAGACTTAGGCCATAAATATGGGCCTAGAGGCCTTGTAATGGGCTAAATGCCCACTGGGCCTTCCGGTTATGTAATGGGTCTCCCTCTACCTAGTTAAAGAGGTATTTTCTTTGTAATAATAATAAATGAGGCTTCACTCCCAACATTAATAAAAAACTACTACATGATTATTTTTAATGACATAGAAACCATAGAAGAACAATTCCATTGGGTAACAGGTGGTTAGATCAAATAAGAATATTGATTATGTTTCTGTTTAGCATAGATGTATTTGGATTACAATACCATTCGGATGGGTGGGAGATATTTGTGTTGATTCTGTGATGGGTGTGTTGTTAACCATTTTACTTTAGAAAATTATAGAAATACATATAGATTTTTTCCTCAGTTTTATATATGAGGGCCTCATAAATTAACTTTGTGGTTTAGTTGGGTTTTATTCCTTGTGTTCTTTGATTACTATCTAGGATGGGTTATTGGGTTGTGAACCTAATGGTATGATGATACTTGGTTTGGATTTAGTGATGGGATAGGAAATACTAATTCATTACTCTTGTTATTATGATAAAGATAATGATTTTATCTTCCATATGATATTGGATCAAACAATTTACGATACGGAGTTAATGTACATGTCACCTAAAAGTAAGTATGGTATGTGATATTGTCCTATTTTTGGAGTATTAATACACATAAGAGATGATGTTTTGGGAAACTTATAGAATAAATATGTGTCTTAATGATCTTTTTACAATTTATTATGAAACCATGTACATTTTTTAATTTTCTCAGTTTTGATATGACTTATTTTGGATATACTATTCCTGATGAATGTTTTGACTCATTATGATGTTATATGAGGAACATATAAGGATGGTGATTAAACAATGGGTTGTGATAGTGGTATGTATATAATAATGGTTCCCCATATCCTTTTAATATATAAATTGAGGTAATACTATGTCCATGAAATATAATTTTTTTATTTACAGTGAATTGTTGATGAATGATCTGAGTGATTTGGAAATATTTAGAGGTATTTACCATTATTTATTGGTAAATAACACATTTAATGATGTGATAAATATAAGATAAGGCCATAGTCACACTAAAGGTATTCTTGAATCTAAAATTAGTGAGTATTTTTAAGATGAGTTCAGGAATATCCTAAGTTTTCAGATTGATATTATATATAGTTACAACCTATTATTTATTCTCATATTTTTTATCATTATATTGTTTTTATGTAGATATATGGTTCTTAGAAACCTCTTTGAATACTTGTTTGTAATTTTATTGTTAATATATTTTTCAAACATATTTTTGGGACCCATTTGATTTCCCACTATTGAGATTCGTGGTTTTCTGTAATTTTGAAGGATATTTTGTGCATTATTTACTTATGATAGTGAGATCATTGCTGGTTTAGGTGGAGGTTTGAATTGGGAGACTAGTATATGTTGTGAGACATTATATATATTATGTTTTTTTGTTAATATATTGATGATTAATTCCTCATTACGTTAGGTGGGTATGTGAGTGTTCAGTGTTCAGAATATAAGACCCACAAGTGTTATGTAGTATCGATTTAGTTGTTCATATTCCTATGTATTGTATCATTGTGATGAAAGTTATTTATTGTATGTCAATACTTTGTTATGTTTTTTAATGGTCATTGAGAGCATATTTTCACTTTCCCAAAATTTTCCGGCATACCCACTTGATTACTAGAACTCAATGTGTTATATAAAGGATGTGAAACTGCCAACATATATAACATGGGTTTTAAGGTAAGTGGATAAATATTCATGATTAATTTCAATAAATAGCATCATATTTATATAGTAAAAATGGATTATCATGTTCATTTTATTGTAGGATAGGGATTTATTAGTATTTTTAGGTGATTTGGGATAGAGGCCGTTATATATTTACTTTTTAGTTATTCTATTTCACATGTATCTATTAGCATAGAAATAATTTATTAATATCAATTTTATTATATATTTAGTCATTTGGTTTATTATTCTTCTATTAATGAATTTTTATAGTGTGATGCATCATATATGGTTTAATGGATTTATATTCTGGACTATGAGTGACCTTTTGGCATCACACATTAGGATTATCAATTTTTTGTATATTTGTTATATGAGTGGGATAATAGAATATTTTAGTAGAGTTGGGATGAAATATTTTGTGTTTTATTTGAGTTAAAAAGTCTCCATGTGAACATACATGGTACTCACTACTAGTTGGTACAATATTTAATATGGGTAGGATTACTTGAGGTCATGTAGTTCTCTTTTATTGGGTGATCATCATGTAATCTAGGATGGGGAATTGTATATTTCATTAGTAGGGTGTGTGTTTGGTTTGGAATGTATCAGTTAAATGTGTATATTAATTTTTGAAACATGGGAGGTATATTGGAATTGCATTGCTAAAAAATTCATTAGATGAAAATTATGTTTCGAGGGGATATTTAATGTTTGGATTTGTAAATCTAGGTATGAGAAATTTGTTGGACTAGTAATCATAATGCATGATGGATGATACTCCGGGTGTGTCACTGGGATCAATTGTGAGATAGTTATAGTTTTCATTCATCATGATAGTATCATTCTTAGGGAATGATATGTGTTCCTATATGTGGTGACATTTTACATATTTCCCATTTGAGATTTTCAATTAATTAAACAAACATATAATATATTCAATGATTTCAAAAAAAAAATTAAGGGTTGGTTAGATTAATATAGATCCAAGGGGATTATTTAATTGGTTTTTTTATTTTTTATTATCCATATTTAATTTTTTGGGTTTTGGATTTTGAACAAAAACACTATTTTAAAAAGAAAACTATTATGGGGGTATGATATGTGTATAAAATGAATTGATTTTCTTTATGCTTTGAGAAATATATTAAAAATTGTTTTTTTAAATAAATTTAAAATTTTAGTTGGATTGTTATTTATTTTCAGTTGAAATAACAGCGTAGATAGATTAATTGGAATGTTGGGTTTGATAAAAAAATACCATTGTTTCAAATGGGTGTTTTAAAAATGCACATGTGGGTTAGTGTGTGTAACATTATTTGATATAGTTCTTATAAATATATATCAGTCACTGTGTAGACTGGCATTTCCTGATAGTAGTGTATTATGAGAATTTTTAGTCAAAATAAGTGATTGTTACTGCATTATTATGGTGTATAGGATCATAAGAGTAGATTTCTATTTATATTAGTGTTTAGAAAGTAAATAAGTGATATCAAGAATTGTACCCGTATTTTGGTGCTAATAATGAGAGCAATGATTAGTTGAGAATAAATTAATTTGGAGATAATCAATTAATATCACAGGAAATAATAATATTCATGAGGTGGTGGTGTTCATGGAGTAACTGGTATGAGTCTAAATTATAGGGAAATGTGGGTTTGATGAATAGTTCATGTAGATGATAGAATTACATATTATTTATATGATTGGAATTAATGATAAAAAACAACGAGTTGAGAAATAATTATTTACCAATCTAGAACCACCATGAATTCTCAAGGACAAGAATAATTATTAAAGGGGAATTTTTATTGACTGATATATTTAAGATTTTATGAATTGGGAGAAGGAATAGATACCCATCATTGTTATGGATGGGTGAATTTGACTTTTTGGATATAGATAATTGGAGGGAAGATTGAATCCTATTATGATGAATTTATAGGAATTTTATAGGTTATATTTTAGTAAACACAGTCAATGAAATTATTGTGTAGTTTTTGTTTGAATGATAGAAAGAAGGTAGTCAGATTTTTTCATTGGGTACATGATGAAATTAAACTAGGTACCCGATAAAATTACACTAGGTTCCATGTAGAGTATAAAGATAGTTTTCCACTCTACTTGGGACACCTGATGGTTATTGTATGTGCATTGGGTACTTAGTGAAATCAATTTCCATTTTCTTAAGGGGTTCATTTGGTAAATTAATGGGGGTTCTATTTTAGGAATATATCAATCTTCCTTATATTGAATCACATAGAAGAAGGGAAATAACCCCTCTATGGCATAACCATTCTCCCATTTTGATCCCTTCAATGTAGGTTTTTCAAAAGTGTTTCATCACATGGATTCAAGGTATGTATTATTCTATATATTTAATCTTTCCCATCATTATCATATGATTTTTATGTGACTTTATTGGGATTGGAATGATGATTCCACTAGGGTACAATAGATTTTTTTACTCTTGATGGAACACACCACATAGAGAGAAGAACAAACCACTACTCTCATTATGGTGGTTCCATTATGACGATCACAATGTTAGATATATAATATTCTAGTTATGTATCACTTTTGAAAATGAATTGGAGATTAAATTATATTTCTGTATAGTGGGGATTGTTTCTTAGAAGAGACTTTCTAGTACCCAAAAGGATAATTATGATTGTGGATCACCATATGAGGTGTGTGACCTTCAAATTATTGATTAATTTTCTTATTTTTTGATATTATGTTTTTGTCCCGTATTATTATTATATTTGTACAGTATGGTGCGACCTTCCTATTTAAAAATGGGGTGGGATAATGTTAGTATAAGAGTAAACACAAACCACAAAACTTACTAAATGGTTCTATGGGGGTTACTTAGATTATTGAGTGGTGGTGAAAATTTTCATGGATTTTTTTTTGGCGTGGCATTAATTTTAAAAATTAATGGAATTTCTTATTTTAAATGTGATTTCAAAATGGAATTGGGTTTTAATTTTTATTTTCAGAGAAAATGATAATTAATGAAATGGTTTTGAAATGATATTTTTAAATAAAAGTGGGATTTTTAAGAGTCTATTAATAGGTTTTGGTTGGGGAATAGTGTGATTAGTTTCAACATGTACATTATTCACTAAATGATCATGGAAGTGGTGTTTTCAAATGGATCTTAATGAAAATACTTAATGGATAATTTTGGTAAATTTTCTATTTATTTGACTATGTGTGGGTGACCCCGTATTTTTTATTTCCTGGTGTGCTTCCATATATACTTCTTCATTATATATTTCTATTAAAGGGTTTTAGATTCCTATATAATATCCTAAAAAAGTTGATGAAAAACTTCAAGAAACCTTGATTATCAAAATTTTTATTTAAATATGCAATGAATAATAAAACATAGAAAACAGGTACCCTTATAATGATTATCTAACATTTCCAAGAATCTAATATGATTTTTTCCATGATAAATAAGGAGAAATGTAAGGGTAACTACCTCATAGGGTATCTATGGACTCTATTATTGCCCAATGATTAGAAAGTATATCCCTTTATGTAAACTTTTTCAATAACCACGGTTTTGATGGAAGAAGAGAATTGGGAGATCGATAATCATCATTGTTCGATGTGTTATAACATTGTATTAACAACAAAGGTGCACAAGACACATTAAAAAAATTGAATTTTTATATGTATATCTAAAGTCTCATTTTGGTTCATGATTTTTTCTATATTATTATGAAATAGTTTATAATCATTTCATTTATTAAAATGGTTATAACTCATGACCCTTATTTTACATATTTTTATTTATTGTTTAAACAATCATGTTAATTTTAATTAACTACTTTAATAATTATCATTTGATAATCCATATAGTATGATATAATATAACATTAGATAAGGATTAAAAGAACATTTAATTAGGTTATAATACATTTGGAAGATCATAAAACCACAACATCGTGACCTTTACTATACCATAGAGAATTTTTTCCCTAACCAAAACAAAGGCTATACTATGGTCATTCCACATTTAGTGAATAATATAATAATATCCCACTTCCACTAAAATATTAGTTATTTCCTAAAACACAACATAATATAAAAGTCATGAAAAAATATCCAAAACTACAATTTGATATTTCCAAAACTAATTTTTTAAAATATATCATATATTTTCACCATATTTTATGTTACATGTAATGAATTATAAAAATCAATAAAAAATTTTATCATTATATCCTCAAAAATACATTTCTGGAGGATCTAATAGTTTATTAACTCTATCCTTATTATCACAACTACAATGTTTGAGACCATAATTATTTTTAGTGATGTAAACAAATATTAATTATTGTTTTCGTAAATTTAATCAAAGTGAGGTATAGAGTTAATTATCAATACACCTGAAACTATTATGGGATCTATCATGAACTCTATCAATAACATGTATCCAAAAACCTATGTCCACCATATGTATCATTAAAAATTATATATAATCAGATAATCCATTTATATAATACTTCAACTGAGCATTTGACATAGATTATATCAATCACATTCAACATACTTTTAA
This sequence comes from Viscum album, assembly GCA_963277665.1. Taxonomy (NCBI): domain Eukaryota; kingdom Viridiplantae; phylum Streptophyta; class Magnoliopsida; order Santalales; family Viscaceae; genus Viscum; species Viscum album. The sequence continues at coordinate 1,868,437,036 of OY728147.1, forward strand.
ATTATTGATTATCTTCATATAGAGTGACCATGTGGACAAATAAATCACATTCCATTCATCTATGTGTATGATCCGATTACATATCCCTCACTCAAGTAGAAAAGTACATCACATGTTCCTTATCTAATTATGACTAAATATTTTCTCAGTTAAAATCAATTGAGGGCCCAAATTTTATACTCATTATATGAGAGAAAAAAATTCCATCTTGGTTAAACCTCAACTAACAATATGATTAGTAACATAACCAAACAGCCTCAGAATAGATAATTGACAAGTATTACTTAATTATGGTATAAAATCATAATGGTTCTTATTGTGTGTAATTTTTAACATATTTTTTATGATTCAATATGAATCATAGACCCATTTAATACAAGATATATATTGGATAACACTCTATATGTTATATTTTTCATATAATACCTAAAACTAAATTAATCGCATGAAAAATTAGCATACTATGTATTTCTATATGATATGCCACTAATACTAACAATTTTTTTTTCACATTTTATAATAATCCTTAATGATAATAATTTAGGGATAACTCAAATTTATACTTTGAGAGGTCAATAATCCTTATATTTCACATAATATACAACTCCAACATAAAATAATGATAAATTATATACTTATATTGTATATCACGATATATTATATATTCTTAACCTCTTATATAGATTATAAAGAAACCATATATTTTTTTCTTATATAATCATATCCCATATGATAAACCACTCGAAAGGCCTTAAAAATACATCATTTTCAGATATTATCAAACTCTATACATCTCTTAGTAATTTTTTTGCACATCTTTATGACCACATGATAAATCCATATCACTAAAATATTAATGTGAGTAACATCATTTATTGAATTAATAATGGTCAAAATATTAATTATATTCTATATATACAAATCATGGAATGTTGTATTTAAAATCATTTACTTAATAACATGACTTATTTTAATGTTAATAAAATATGTTATCTACTTATAAATCATTCAAGGATCATCAGTATCATCATTATTGTAACTTTTCTATTAAAAATATCATTGATATCATTTAGTAAAAAGGATAAATCATTATAGTAATTTTATAAATTCAACCTAAACTTATTTTATATATAAAGTGTCTTTTACCTAATTATGTTAACTAAATAAAAAAGTTTATATTTATCATTTTTCGCAAAAAATTAGGATATTAAGTTATTTTTACCTTAAATGTTGGTAGATTTAATCTTTTTTTACACATTAATCCATTATAGGTCCAAAAATAATCCAAATAGCTTCATAGAATTTATATTAACATTAGAATATCAAGTTAAGATACACATATTTTTTTGTGTTAGACAATAAAAATTAATTATATTGGGGGTAATATTTTATAAATCAACTATTGAAAAAATTTTAAAATATTGTAATCTATGTATTGGGAGTACTTATTTCAAAATAATATTTTATTCATTAAAATATTTTAATTTTGGGTAGTGGGATAAAATCCCTAATTTTTAATTAAATATTTAGGACAAACTATTTTACCTTGAAAATATCTAACTTTATTCTCCTCTTTAAACAAGTTATAGTGTTTGTTGAATCATAAACCTCGTTTATTCTCCCATTTCTGCGTAAAAACTCTTTTTTTTAATATAATTATCTTATCATATAAGTTAAAAAAGATAAAAATTATACGCACATTATTTTGATCCATCCAGCTTTGTTGTATTATTTTGTATCTAAGTTAATTTTCTTAAAAAATTATCTATCAACTGAATAAATACTACAATACCCATTAATTCATTCCATGATTTTGAACCTCTTTATATTGAATGTATTTTTAAAATGTACATCTTCAATCATACAACCTTCCAAATCAAATAATTTATTATATAACATTAATAATTGACATTTAATCTCTATAGATTTTTTAAAAACCCTTTAAGTATTTCTAAAATATAACATTAAATGGAAACATTCCCTTACCATGAAGATATCTCCCATTGGATTCATTAATCGTGATTGTATTATTCAAGAAACAGTATTGTACATTTCCACTACATTCTTTTCTTTTGAAATTACCCCCATTAGTATTGTTACCAGATTATTATAATTTGGAAATCTCATGTCTAGTTTATATTTCCTTATAACATTGAGAAAATAGGTTAAATTATTATTAAACTCCTTCACATATTTTAAACATTTTAAATGATGATTTAAAAATTAATTATATATCCATAAATATCCTCAAGGAAACCTCCAGTCTCTCTAATACATTTTCATAAACAATTATATTTAATATATGTGAAAAGAATAATGTTCCTTTGGTTATTTAATATTACTTTATTTGAAACCCTATGTGAATCAATATCAACTTTTTGATGCATCGATATCCACTTGTTGAACAATTTCATATTGTGTCACTTGGGAAACAGTTTATCTCCCATATATAATCATCATTTCAGACATAAAGAAAAGTAATAATTTTTCTCTATTAGTCTCAAAATATAATTTTAATAAATTTTCACCTATAATGGAATGGTATCAAGGTAATTTTTTATAAAGTTGATTCTATTTGATCTACATGAGAATCTTTTATTAAATGAGTATCAGATTTTACCATCATTTAAAAAGATATTTTATTAAATGTGATCTCATTTAATTGGTCACCAAAATTAAAATCACCATATCAATTAGTGGTATAATATACATATTTCACTTTTTGATGAAACTTTTTTGGAATGAACCTCATCAATATAACTATAAATGTAAATAAACATGTTTATCACATCTGATATGACTATTGTATGTAAGAGAATATTACTATTTATCCAAATCCATAATATGGATAAACTTAAAACTATTCTTCTTGTAACCTTCCAAAGGGATTCTTAGTAATTTGAAACCCAAATAAAACAAAAAAAAATCATGCACCTAACACTTTGGGACAATTCACTTCTTTCTTTTCTAAAACAAGATATTCTAGGGAAGCCTTACTTAGAATGAACCCACCTTATTTGATTATTGATAAATTTAATTGTGTTTTATTTGGAATGAATATGAAAATTAGAATTTTTAAGTGTTTTTTATCCCATCAGATTATTTCATGTATTCCCTTTAAAAGCATGAATTCATCTAATGATTGATTTTTCATTCCAATTATTTTTATAAAATCAATATTTTTAATACATATTGATGTGTAATTATTTACAGAACATAAAAGTTGTGTTACTAATATAAACTAACTTCCAAATATATTTATACCTATCCAAATTCATTCTAGGTATAAGGTAAATTAAACCCTTCCATATAATGTCATATAATTTGTGAAACTAATAATTCTAGAATGTGTAAGCATTGAGTGATAAGTACCCAACCCTCACTTTTTTAGGGAAAAAACGACTTTATCTTTGGTAGAATTATGATTCAAATACACTCTACCCATGGTTCTTTACTAAAGATAAACATTAATTACACAATAATTTTAACACTTAATATGTATAAACTATAATTAATTACCTAATTATGCATTATATCTTAGTAAAATACATAGTAAAAGTATATGGGAACTAAAAAAGTATCATACATAGAATAAATATAATTAAATGAATGAATAATCTTTTGAAGAAGTATTTTAAGCACTTTTACTCTCAAATGTTCATAAAAATTTATAATATCATATTTATATTAATTTAAAAAACATATGGAGTAACTCTAAATAATTGATTAATCCATTTATTTAAACATAAGATAAACATATATGAAGTTCTCATAATTAATATTTAAAAACGTTATAATTTGGGAATCAATTTTCAAATTACATAACATTAAAATATAATCACCTTATATTTATCAGAATATTAAATTTTTAATGTTATTATTTTCATGGTTTTAATATAAAATCTTTTATAATCTAAAATATGAGATATTTTATAAAAGAATTTGTTATCAAATAATATACATATCTGTAACAAAAAATGTAATGTTAGAAAAAATATTGTTAATCTATTATAAATATTAAATAGTTATATATTATATAGTCATATTTATTATAATATTTTTATATATTATTTTAGTCAAGAGGGAAAAAATTATTTCAAACAAAAGGGGGGTTCTTATGTATCATATGGTTTTATTTTAAATATTTACTTAATAATTATAGAATTTTATTTTTAAAAAATGTTATTAATTTCAAATTCTTCTTGTTATAATTATCATTGGACTAATTTTTTATAATTGTCTAAAAAGATTATTCTTTCAGTGAATAGTAAAAAACACATATTTTTATAAAACTTTCATTTTCATTTTATTAAAAATCAACCTTATCATTTTTATTTTATCAATTATTAACTTAGGTAATATTTATTTATATATAATATAATTAATTTATTTCTAAATATCATTCCCTTATTTTTCTATAAGTATATTTTTGGGCATAAAACACATTTCTCAAGAAAATTGTTTTCCCATGTGTTTTTTCTAGTGTAATATTAATTTAAATTATAAAAATTATTTGTTTTGATTTTTAAAAAATTGATTCCATATTTTGAATTATGGGGTCCAAATTTATTTAAATAGTAATCTTTTAATTTTGGTAAATATCAATTGTAAACTTAGTAACTTTTGTTACAATGATTAATGGTGGATTAGGTAATTATTTTTAAATATAAAATGAGATGGGTTATAAAATGATCTTGACACTTACCTCAATTTTATGGAATTGGTAATTTTCTTTCGTAATCACCCAATATTTGGTTATATGTCATTTTGTCCATATTTATGCGATTATGACATTTATAGAATTTTATTTAAGAAAAACTCAATTATATGACAGTATTGGTATTAGTAACCATAATATTTTTAATATGGGTCTATCTAGAGAATATTATAGACAATAAATATTATTATGAAATAAAAATTATTTATCTTAATCAAGGAAATTTATCTCTACTTTTTAGTAAAAAATAATTACCTTAAATTCTTACATAACATTGATGTAATAATTATTCAATTAATGTAAAAATCAAATAAATGATATTATAAAAAATAATAGTAAAATAGTTTTCAATAAATAATGTGATAAAATAATTTTATAGACTTCTTTGACATTTTTGGGATGTTTTAAAGTAATTTTATAAAATTGAGAGTGTTATGTTGATATTTTTAATTTCAATGTAATGAAATTTCTAAAATTTGACATTATTGATATTTTATAATATATAGTATTTAATAAATGAAATAAAATTATAAAAATGTTTGATTCATCCAAATGACTAGAATATTGTTTATAATATCATCCATGGTTAATTTATTTTCATTTTTTCCATTTATTATAGCAATATTTTCCCTCAAATATTAAAAATTGTTGTCATCATGGTATGTTTAAAAATAGTTAACAGGGGGTTAAAACTAAATACTAAGGGAAAAAATACGACCTAAACATGTTAAATTTTTTTGATGGGATTATTTAGAAATTTAATCCTCATATATTTTATATAAATATTTTCTTATTCTTTTAATTTAATCATTAATTTATATTAATTTAATATTTTGAGAAATTCCGATAGTGCCCCCACACTTATAAAAGGGAACATCTTCTTCTCATTTATTCACAAACAAAACCCTCTTGGTTCATCAATACCCTATAAAAATAATTTAATATAATATATGAACTAAATATATATGTATTGGTATATGAATAAGAACAACCATAGGGGTCTTACCATGTCTATTAAAGGATACTCTCCAAAAAATACATCTAGTTTTTAACAACATGTCTTTGTATTATTTCTACAGCAAAATCCGTAAAATATTGTTAAACCACGATTATATAATTAAAAAATATATCTTAAATATATTGAGATATTTTTATGTTAAATTGAAAACCTGTATTGATACCCTCATCCATCAAATGGGAAACGAAAGAATCATTTGTGTGTATGACAGACTACCGCCTCACAAACCGATACAATTTGTTTTACATCGTCGCCTATCAAGACTAGTTATAATAATATAATTAATTATAATATATGACAATAATAAAATATATTTCCTTATTAATTGATAATATTTCAATTAATGTATTTTCATTCCATTCACTAGAAAATGATAATGCCGTTCATGCATACGTGTGGACTACCACCTCCACGAAGTGATATTATTCTGTTTTCATCAACACATTACATGGATGATATGTATAGTAATATTTATTTGATTAATTTTTTATTGATTGTATTTTTATTTTCCTATAATGATTAAATAATACCTTCCTTATTTTTGTAACGATCATTCAAAAATAGAAAAGTTACTCGTGGGTACAAACAATCTATAGTCTCCATAGAAATAACATAATAAATTTTTCATAACCATTTTTAATATTTATATGTAAAAGTGTACCTGATATATAGAAATGATATTTATTTCATGATCATTATTATTTACAGGAAGGAATATTTCCACTTTACCATATTCAACTTACCAATGTCATTATGAACATAAGTACCAATTATTGACAAAATGTTGGATGTGAAATTAAATGATCAAGTAATTGTATATAACTTGGTAATAAGTGATATAAAATGAATAATTAACTTGAATATTTGTATTAATAAAGTATAAAATTAAAATATATTTATTATTCAATGTGATAAATTATATACATGATGAATTAAAATCTAGGTAAGGGATATTCTTTTAAAAATATTTTTATGATATTTTTTTACTCCTTCAACTAATGTTACAAGGAATATATATTTTATAATAATTCAGAAATAGAATTTCTCCCTATCATAAAACCCTAATAATTTTATTTTTAAGTTATATGATTCCATGATTATTTTAAAATATTGTGGTTTCTTTATTATGTGTGCAATTTTTTGGTTCTTAAAAGTTGTTTTTAGAAGAAAAGAGAATTTTGATATCCAAATCCATTTTTTTATGGTTTTATAAGTTTTTTAATGCTTTGATGTTGAAATTTGAAAAAATAAAATATTTTTTCCATGATATGGTATTGGAGCATTATATATGAACTTGGGGATCCTGATTCAGCTTATATGATGGGTTGAGCTCCATTATAGATCACATGTGAGCTTGATAGAGTTTATATTTTGGGTCAACCCAAATAGTACTAGGTGAGCCCATTATAGATTTATGTGTTCCTAGATATTAGTTTTATTCATTGGATAATGAACCTATATTTTTATGTAATAAGGAGGTATTCCCCAAAGGGTTTCTCCTATTGATTTAACTGGGCCCTGGTTATTTTTAAAATGGTATTAAAAGTGGTTATTAATGTGATTCTATATATTTTTAAAAATGGAATTTTATTTTATTTCTATGGGTTGTAATTTTTGTGAGCTTAATGTTTGTATTTTCTTATTGAAATGATTTATTTCATTAGCTCAATAAAAATTAAGATATCTTAAATATTTTATGGGTTTTCATGTTTTTAGAGGACTAACATATTTCCTATTTATGTACCTTAATAATATTTTTATCCTCATCCAATGTTTTAAGAAAATTTATAGGGATTAAATAAGGGTAAGTAAAGTAAGAAGTAATGTTGAACTTTTTGAGGAATTTTCATAAAATAAATCATGTTTTACCTAAATTAAATTCATAGAGAAAATGCATACTGATTAAAAGCATCCACATTTCAAAATACGGTTCTGTTATTTATGATTTATAATCTAATTCTCAAATAATATTATACTAAAATATATTTAGTAATAAAATAATGTGAATTATAGAATAAAGACACTAGATTATGTGATGTATAAGTATGGGTTCTTAAAATTTACATCATAGTAAGTTTTATATTGCATTACGGTTTATGATAATGTTAACAGAATACCCTTAATTAATTTTACATTATTGTCATGATAGAAAGATATATAATTTTAAAATTACCATCATTCTTAGTCAAATTAATTTTTATTTCGAATGGTTTTCGATAGATTAAATACTGAAGCTATGGTGGGAATGAATTGAGTGGAAAATATGAATCTAAATTGGAATCCCAATATGGTTGAATTTTGAGTGGAATAGTTTGTGGTAGTGATGGATTGATGGACACAGGCTATAAATGGTAGTGGAATATATGCAAGAGATCATCCAAATTTACTATATAAGAACAAGAGGAAATGAAACATTTAATAAAGAAACCCCCTTATTATTATAGTAGATCATTTTATCCTATGGTAGCTAATGGATGGATTAATTTCCAAAAGAAGATGTTTAAAGTCATGGGATATTTGGAATGTCAAATTATAACCCTTTATATATTTTTTGATTTGAAGGTGAAGTTGATTGATGGTGGACATTTTTTAAAGAATAACAGAGATAAATATTATCTTGATGCCACAAAATTGGGCCCATTTACGAATACGTTTTACTCATATATAATTCCATAAGGTTGTTCAAAATAGGATTTAGAATCAATTCCCTATAATTAATGAAAAATAGATAAATATTATGCAGTTGAATATAAAGAAAACTGCACATGATTTGATAGGTATGTACCAGATTTTTTTTGGTACAATAATATTAAAATTAATAGATTTTAATCATGGTTAGAATTATTTTTATGAAGTGTTTTGGCCTCATGAGAATTAAAAATTTATGAGAATTTATATTGTTGTGCTGATAATGTTGAGATGGAGTTTTCTAACATGTATGTATCTTTAGATGAAAATTGTAAGATATTTTCAAGGTTGTATGCAATAAAGAAAAAAATGGTTTATAATTTTCATGGTAAGCCTGAAATTTTTTTAATAGTGGTAAAAACATTGTAATGACTATTTGGAGGGATACGTAAAGTGTTTTCTGATGTGTTAATTTTGGTCATAGGGCTTGTAGCTATAAAGAAAAGAGTACTGAACAACCAATGAATTGGGTAGCTAATAACCCCCAAATGACGAGGTGTTTTAGTTTTAATGAATTAGTTCATTATGAGATGATGTGGATAATTTTTTTTTCACAATAGAAAAATCATCATGATCCATAAAATAAGGGTTTAGAAAATTTATTGGATATTATGTTTTTTGATGTTAGACCAATGAATAGAGTGGTGACTGTTGCAATACATGATAATTAAAATTATTCAAATGACCAATGAGACTATGGATATTTACATTCTTTTGGTTATGGTCAATTTTTATGTATAATGTGAATATCACTATAAGAAAAAAAGATATCAATTTTCGTGAAAATGTTGGGTGGAAATATTAGTGCAACCAAGACTTATAAGAACCATTATATTGTTATTAATGGAACGATATTTCCTAAAATATTATTGAACATACAATAGTTGTTCATGATATTATTTCATATATGGATTATATTTTATTTTATCAATATAAGATAGATTTCAGATCCAAGAATTGTTTTTCAATGATTTCTTAACTTTGATAATATATCATGGAGTGTATAAATTTATTAAATTTAGTAATGATAGTTACCAAACTCATACCATTTAAATAAATGAAACCATTCAAATTTGTGATGATATAGTAGTTAATTAATATAATAATGTTTTTATCAAATATTTTACAATTTTTATAACTGATTGGGATGTTAAATTTAATATGGACCTAGATCATAATACTAATCCAATTTCAAAACCCACTTATCAAATGGATGTGTAGAGATTTTGGAATTTAATAAGAAGTTATAGATGTTTCTTGATAAATTTATCTTTTATTTAGGTACATCACCTTGGGTGGAACATTTTTTTATTTAAAAAATGATGGTTTCTTGAGGCTTTTCATTGATTTAAGTTAATTGAGTAACATCTCTGTTAAGAATCAAAAACCTTTTATTCACATTAGGGAATTATTTGATCAGCTCCATAGAGTAATGTATTTTTTTGAAGATTGATCTCAAGAGAGGGTACCAAAAATTGATGGTGAAGGATGATGATATTACAATACTTAATTTTATAATATATATGGTTAATATGAGTTTTTAATTATTCTATTTGGGTTGTCTAATCTACCAACTATATTAATAGATCTTATGAATAGGTTATTCTATTGATATTTTGATAAGTTTATTGCTATTTTTACTAATGATATAATATATTATTCTAAAATTCATGAGGATTATAAAAGACACCTAAGGGTTTTTTATTGTAAATATTAATTGAAAATAAGATATGTGGGAATTTTATTAAGTCTGAATTTTGGTTGCAATAAATTTATTTCATTGGGCATATTGCTTCTAGGGATGGCATAACAATCATTACTAGTGAAAATATTTTTTTTGAAAAATGGAAATGACCTACCAATGTCACCATGATTTGTAATTTTATTAGTTTAGTGCAATAAAATAGGAGGTTTGTTGAAAACTTATCTCAATCGTCTACACCACTATTAAGTTAACTCAAAAAAGTGTTATATTTATAAAGAAAAAGGTATGTGAGGAAATTTTTTAGTAACTAAAAAAATCTTGGTAAATGATCCAGTTTTATCCCTTCTCTCTAGAAATAGTATTTTTTTAAAATATGGTTATTCTTATTTGAATGGTTTTAGTTTTTTTATGTAAAATGATTAGATAATTTATTATAATTCACATCAACTAAAACCTCACGAGTAAAATTATCATACACCTGATCTGTAATAAGATATGGTGGATTTTACATTAAAATTTTTGATAAATCATTTATATTGTTCCAAGTGTGAAATACATTCTGACTATAAAATGTTTATGTATATATTCACTATAAAATATTTATTCATGAAACGAAGGAGATGGATTGAATTAATAATGTATTGTTACTTTAAAATTCATTACCATATAAGAAAAAATAGATGATACATTGAGTCATAAAAACAATGAAACATTATCCTTATTAACTTTTGAACATGGAACATTGGGTAATGAATTAATTAATTTTTTCCAAGATGTTATGGACATTGGAACATTTTTATCGGTTGTTTTAGGTGACATTAAAATCGTTTCTATCTGAAAGAAATAAGAAGGCCAAGAAGGAAGTTCATGAGTTATGGGAAAAGTTATAATTGGCTAATAAAGGTATGTAGAAATAATTTTAAATTAAAAAATATTATTTTTTTATATTTTTAAAGAGATTATGAGTGCCTTGTGATTCCTAACTGAAGAGAGAATTAGTGAGGGAACATCATAGTTCCCCATTTTCTATTCATCCTTGAAGCACTAAGATGTATTGAGATTATCATGTGTATTACTGGTGTGATGGGATGAAAAATGATATATATGAATTTAACCTAAAATATTTCATTTATAAATAGTTTAATATAGAAAAATATTTAATTAAGGGAGTGTTTCAGATTTTATATATTCTGGAGTGGAAATGTGAAAATTTATCTATGGATTTTATAGTGGAAATTCTAAATACTTCTCGAGATAATATAGTGATTTTTTTATTGTCGACAGGTTAACTAAATCTATAAATTTTCAATCAATGCAAGATACTATGACTTTATATATTTTTTCTAGACTCATTTATATATAGATAGTCATGTTCTATAAAGTTAATCTATCGATTTTATCTTACCATGATCCTAGGTTATCTTAAGAATTTTGAAAGGGACTTCAGAACTCACTAGGTATGGGATTAATTTTTAGTATGCCTTTTTAACCTCAGTATGATGGAAAATATCAGTGATCAACTTTGATCTTGTAATAAAAGCTTTGTTATTTTCAATAGATTGTCATAATAGTTGGGATTTAAATCGTTCTTTAGTTTACTTTTCTTATAATAAGAGTTTTCATTCCGCTATACAATTTTCACCTTATGAGGAATTATCTTTAATTCAATGTCAACATCTAGCATTTTATAATGATATAATTGAATTAAAGTTGATGGGACAAGAATTAGTAGAGTAAATGGTTAAAAAGGTGAATGTTATATAGGAAAATGCATGTACCACTCATAAGAGAAAGAAAATTTATGTGGAAAACTAGATGAAAGATTTTTATGTCGAGGTTGTTGAACATGTTTTTCTTAAAGTATCTCTATAGAAAAATGTGATCATTTTTTTCTAGAAAGGGGAATCTAAGTCCACAGTTTACAAAACTATATAAAATCCTAGATGATTTTTTTTTCTGAGTATCCTTTTTATTGATTTTATCCTATGTATACAATGATTTTCATGTTTTTATTTTAAGAATGTATGTGCCAGACTCATAACATATTTTCATTTAAGGGGTGCTTTAGTTGGAAGATAATAATTCATATTAGGAACAACCTATTTTTAAACTTGTCCACAAAGATAATGTATTAAGAAGTAATTAAATTCAATATGTTTATGGTTTGAGAAAAATAATATTGCTGAAGAATAAACATGGGTGTTTGAAAATTCAATGAGGAAAAGTTATCCCTGTATATTTGATAAGTTAATAAAATTATGATGACTTGATTTTCAAAAAGGGGTAGGAATATAAATACCTACTTAATTTTGGAATAAATACTTTCCATTTTTTATAAATATTCATTTTTTATTTTTTATAGAGTCATATGAATTATAATATTATTATGTAATATTTTAGTCAAAAATAAAACCCATTATTTAAAAAAATGGGTTTTCATGAAATATATGGTTTTATTTTAAATAATTAATTCAAAATTAGAGAATTTTATTTCAAAAAAATGATACTAATATTTGCATTTCTGATGTTAAAATTATCTTAAGAATATTTTTTTTATAATAATATGAAAAGAGTGGTTTTTTATTGAATTGTGAAAAATTCATATTTTTATAAAATAAAAATTTTAATCTTATTTAAATGTTGATTTATTATTTTAATTTGATAAAAATGTAATTTTAGAAAAATTATTTTTAAATAAAATCATTAATTTCAATTTATTCATCCATAATCATTATTTTGGTAGAAGTATATTTTTGGGCTTAAAAACACATTTTTTAAACTGTTTTTCATTGCGTGTTGTTAGTGAAATTTTAAATCAAATTATAATACATATATGTATTTAAATTTGAAAAATATATTACTCATTTTTAATATGTAGTATATATTTAATTAATTTCTTCTCTATTTGGTTAATATGAATAGTAACCTTAGTAATTTTTGTTACCTCCATAAAGGTTAATCCAGGTAATTAAATGTAAAAATAAGAATACAAGGATTATGAAATGACCATAAAAAGTGGCATGATTTTATTGGATGATTAAATTTCACCTATAATCATTCAATATTGGTCTATATAGATTTTTTGTCCACTTTTATGAGAATACCACCTTTATAGTATTTTATTTCAAGAAATGTAGAAATTGTCACACTTTTGATATTATTAAATATAATATTTTTAATATGTGGTTATCTTGATGATATAATCTATTATATATAGTATAATAAAATATAAAATATATATCATCTTCATGATAATTTATTTTTAATTTTTTTGGTGAAATATTTATCTTAAATTCTATTAAAACGCTCACACAATATTTATTCAATTAATTGAATAATCAAACAAATGATATTAAAAATACAACAAGTAAAATATTTTTAGATATATATTTTAATAAACCATTTTATATATTATAATTACATGTTAGGGATGTGTTAAGATAGCTTTTTCGATATGAAAATTCATACATTAATATTTTTAATGTAAAAAATATTGATATTTTATAATAATTTATATTTTATTAAATTATATAAAATTACAAAAAATGTTAAAAAAATAAAAAATTCTAAATAAATATCCTTTACATTACCCTATTATAAATTTATGGGACTTTTCCCCTTTATAAAAACTATATTGACCCTAAAAGAGTCAAAATCCTTGTTGTAATGGAAAGTTAAATGAGGGGTTAAAAAAAAGGATGAGGGAACAATATTACATAAAAATGTCAAAAAATTATTTTATTAAATTATTTATATTGGAAAACATTTTATTTTTATAATATATAATTTTGGAATCATTTTTAATTAAATATTTCTTTAATATTTTGAAGACTTCCATGAATTCCACTCCCCTCTCTTATAAAACAGAAACCAATTTTAAAAAAATTATTCACACCTAAAAAACATTTTATTATGATAATAACTACCCCTAATATCTTCCTATAACACCTCCACTCATTATAGTGGCGTTTTTTAGGTATAGAAAATACCATAATAGCCTTATTGTGTAAATCAAATGATACTTTCTAAATAAGAGGTATAGTTTTTAACTGCATTTTTTTGTTTTATTTCTTCTACGAAGTCCTTAAAATCATATTAAAAAATGATTATATAATAAAAATGGTATATTTATTATAATTATGTGTTTTTTGTTAATAAAAAAAATATATCTATCACTACTTTAATCAAATAGAAAATTAAACCATCTTTCAAGTGTACGGCGAATTACCACCTCCCAAACTGATGTAATTTTTTTCCCCCAGAGTCTCCCAAGACTAGTTATAAGGACTTAATTATTGATAACATATGATAAAGATGAAAAATTTATCATTATTATAATACAACCTATCATTTAATTTATTACATTTCTTTTCATTAAAAAATTATAACATCGTTCTTGCATACATGTGGACCACCACATCCGCAGACCGATGTGATTTGTTTTTCATTTCCCAATGACATGGATGATATATTTCATTATATTTAAATGTGTAATATGATATTTATTATATAATTATAATTATTTAAATATAATACAATACTTACCAAATTTTCATAATTATCATTGAAAAATGGAAACATTACTCATGCATACCTACACCCTACCATCTTCATGATTATAAGATGGTTAATTTTTCATAACCATATTTAATGGTTAGATTTAGAATTATAAAGAGTGTAAAAAAGTTTTAATAATTTTAGGATTATATTAATATATATTATTTAATAATTTTCACTTTTACCATAGTCAATATACTGACGTTATGTTGGACTTAGGAACCTAATATTGCCAATCCTTTGATATGAAATTAAATGATTAAGTAAATGTATATAACATTGTAATAAGTGATATAAAAGGAATGATTATCATGAAAAAGGCCCATAATCAAGTATAAAATTAACATAAGTTTATTATTTAGGATAAAAAAAGACACACATCTCAAATCTGACTTGTGGTAAGGGACTTCCTTTAAAAAATCTTGGTTTTATTTCCCCTTTTCAACTCTTTTTACCAAAGTCAAATGTGATGTTTTTTTAAATGTATAAAGAATTAATATAATTTTCCACCATAATGAAGATTCAATAATTTTTTATTCCCTTTTATGTTTCTATGTGTAATTAAAAAATTATGTGGTTTGTTTATTATGTGTACATTCTTTAGATTATTTTAAAGGTGATTTTTAAAAGAAAAGAATATTTTGAAATCTAGATCTTTTTTATATAGGTTTAAAAGTGTTTTCCAAAGGTTATATAATGGAAATTGAAATAATAATGTTTTTTTATTTATGATATATTACTTGAGAAATATATATTGAATTGACTACCCAAATAAATCTTATATGAAAGGTTTGATCCCTATCATATCTCCTGGGAGATCCTGATATAGCTTATACATTTAGTACTCCTATATATAATTAAGTGAGCCCCCTAATTTCTTTGGGCATTCCCAGATAGCACTATAATAAATTTTGTATTTTAATTTTTCATTAATTCTAGTAAGGGGGTGTTACCAGAGGGTTTCTCCTATAGATTTAAATGTGCTCTTGTTATTTCTAAAATTGGTTTAAAATGAGTTATGAATGTGATGATCCATGTTTGCAAATAATTTTAATGAAATGTGGTTTAATGATTTTATTTGAGAAAAAAGTGATTTTGTTTTCATGTGATAATGATTTATTTTTTTATATTAATGAAAATTTAGATAAAGGTAAATATTTTAGGTATTTTCATGTTTTTCACAGGACTAAAAGATTTATTCTTTATATCCATTACTAATATTTTTTTCTTATCCCATGTTATAAAATGATTTTCACAGGGCTTAAAGATCGACAAGGGAATAGAAGATTCAAATTTTAATGATGGGAAGAGATGTCCTAAAAATATATCATTTTTTTCTTTAAATTTTTTATTTTGTGAATAAAAAAGGATACTGATGAGAACTATTAACATTGTAAAACATTTTTTTATTATGTAAGAGTTAAAAAAAGTCTATAATAATATAAACCTAAAAGTTCTTTGGGAATAAATGAATGTGAATTATAGTTTAAAGAAATTAGATAATATGATATTTCAGGTCAAGTCCTTATAATTTTATATTTTATCTAAACTATATATATAATTTAAAAATCATATGTTTGAAATTATTTAAACCATTGATCACATCAGCCACAATAATATTTATAATTATTCAAATAAATATCCCAAATAATGATTTAATATGAAAATTTTTTATTTATATTTAAAAACTATTAAAAAATATAAATACCTTGATATTTTACCTTATTATAATTAATATCTATCTTAAAAATTATTCAACAAAATAAATTCTCATATAAAATAGATTATATCTCTCAAAAAATTGTTGTTTAATTTTAATGCCCCCATATGATTTTATATGGGCCTATAGGGTAAACATTTTCAATGGTATTTGAGAATATTACTGAAAAACATATTTTTATTCTAAATTCTATCATAAATGACATTCACTATAATACAATACATGAAATTTTTTTATTTTGAAATTGTATGACCCCCAACTATTTTGGTGGTCATTACACATTATCTTAGGAATTTTAGGGAATTCATTTAATTATTCAATGTGATTAGGTGAAATTGATTTCTATGTTTCACTATGCCATGGTAGTTATCATGGGGGAGAATGACCATGACAGCATTCCTGTAAGACTACGACATAGAGAATCACCATATGATGCTATATTTTTCATGATTTCTCATATATACACAAAATTAATATTTTACATACACTATATTTTTTATCATTTGAAACTGAAGAATCAAAATAGGTATTTTGGATTAAGTAATGTCATGTCCTTTTGAAAACCTGAAAAAAAAACAGTTTTTAAAGGGTTATGCTATGGTACCTAGAAAACTTATTTCTCCTGATTTCTTCATTCATCTAAATAATAGTCAAAACGCTAATAGATAATCCATGATAACACTAAAATTTATATCAAATCCCTCACATTAATACATCTAATTTGACATTTATACAAACTAATCAAATCAATCTATTACCCCAACTAGTTGGTATATAAAACTATTTTCATGGACAATTGATCTATTTAGAAGAGAGACGCACTTCATCACTATTACTGTATGAGAGTTACCATAATTTTCTTTAACTCTTTAACCATTTATTTGGTACCATAAATGAGTTTCATAGGTATTATATCATCCTAAAATCTATGGAAACACAACTCCAGCACACCTTTAATCCCAAAATCTATCCATATATTTTTAATGGATAATAAAATAACAAAAAATTTCATGTTTATCTTTTTTAATAAAACATATAAAACAATTAAAAAGGATTTCTATTAAGATAAAAATACAAAAAAATGAAGGGTTCCTCCTTCATAGGGTATCCATAAATCGCAATAATCACCCAATAATTCATGTTGGATCTACCGTATGAAAAATATTTATGTAAACATCAGTTTAAAGGTAGAAGATAAATAAGATTATTATAGTTATATTGGATTAAGGTGTTATAATAGTCTTTGATACCAATGGAACATAAACCAACTCATAAAATATGTGCATATTTATGTATCCATCCAAAATCATAGTTTGGATCCAACACGTCATCATATTAATTAAAAACATTTCAAAAGATTTTATTGAGTTTAAATGATAATAACTCATGAATATTCCTTTTCTATTGACCCTTTAGCATTGAAAAAATGAAATTGGATATTTTTATCTCCTATAATAATAAAACTATGATGATATATTGAGTATGATAGTATTTGGGCTTGTAGAGGGATGAAACCATAATATTATTATATTACATGATAATTCATTTCACACAACACCACAATAAATGATTTTTCCTAGTTATTAACTTTTTAGAACATAAGAAAATAGCCTAGTTTATTGGATATTTTTGTATGATGATTCAAAACAACATTTTTACTACAAGAAAAACATTCATTAGGGTGATGGTCTAGGTAGGTCAGATTTGATATATTGGTTAGGTTTCTATTCTTCATAGGATTATGTGAACCATGGTATGACCTTAGGATAGGTGTTCAATATAGGAGTTGAATATGTTAATGATAAGTTGGTCTCCATTGGACTTTGGGTGATTATTAACATTATTAATGAGTTGTTTTCTACTTTATATTCATGTACAATAACCTCATGATTGAAGTCAAGGGTTGAGGTGGGAGTTTCTCCCTATGTGATTTGATTGAAGGATTCATATAGGTTCTTGGATTATAGCCTTATCAACACAAAGATATTTGATATAGTTATTGTTATAAGTATAGATAGTATAAGTGAGATACCTCATTAAACCAAAATCTTGAGAAGAAACTGCCTCAAACATCGTATACAAAGTCTAACTAATCTTGTGACGATCCAAATCTCGAACACATTGACCAAATAGATATATTATAATTTCTTGTTAACACTCAACAAAAAAATCATGTGGACTATCACAATCCCTTGGATCAATTCATCCAAAAAAATATCCACCCAGGGCTCTCAGTGAGTCACCTTAGGGCCGATCCAAAAATTGGGAAACCCTTAGTCTTAGGGGTGATAGTATAGAGTGACTTCCTATTAGGGACTCCCTTATCACCCCACTAACACAGACTATGCTCATTAATAGATATAAAAATGAACTAAATAGCCAAAAAAAGATTAATATACACTTTGAGGGTTTCCTCTAGCTCGTCCAAATGCAAAGTAGACTCATAGTTCAATAATATCCCAAATGACCATAAATGGTGTCAAATTGAGTATCGATCAAAAAAAATGAAAATGAATCCTGAAGCAAGATAATTCAAATAAGGGTGTCTCAATAATTTACATAACCACATCAACAAAGAATACCCACTATAATGGATACTCATAGTAAAGGATTCCTTAGGGAAATTCCAATGTAGGAAAACCACTTGCTTCCTTCTTCAAAAATAATAAATCCACTGGTACCTACTGTCCCACTAGGGAATCCTTAAGAGTTCTTAATACTCATCTTAACACCACAAAGCTTCATACCTCTAAACACCACCCCTTAAAACCAACCCAGGCCATAGGCTCTAAAATCTTTTTCCCTTAACCAAAATCTAATCCTGAACAACTCTAACCCAGAGAAACAAGTCCCAACGTTATGGGAAAAACCAAGATCTCCTCGGATATATTACTAGATACCACCTTCCAAGATATATATAAAATAAGAACAAAAAAACATTCTAGAATCTATAATCCCTTCTAATAAATGACCTATATAGAAACCTAGTATTCTCATACATTTATATTACATCTTTTAATATGAATATTCATTTCATATCATAAAAACACCCCTTAGGACAATAACTATATAATTCCATTTTAAACATGGACTATATTCTTTTAATATGGTGCAATATCATTAATATTTCTCAAAAAGATCTTCCAATTTATTAATAATTGTACACATACCCAACATAACACATATCTTTATAACTAAGGGAAAGGAAACATAAGGAAGACTTGGATTAGATCCATAGTGTGGGTAAACAAGGGAGATACATAAACTTAAAAAAATAATTAGTTTATAACAACATTGTAATAACATTTAAAGATTACACCATACATAAAACATTTCATAATATTGAGTCATGACATAAAAATTGGTAGTTCATAAGACATGAATCATAAGAAAATCATATTACATGGCCTATGAGAGCATAAAACTGGAAAAAGAAAATATTTTCCACTATAAAAATCCAACTATAACAATGTGAAACTTTTAAAATAGAGAAACATTCACCCATTATGTTAAGGAAATGAAATCAGGCTCTCATATGATCTTGTGGACATGAACCCAATTCCGCGAATAACATTACAGAAATAAAAGATATTTCCATGAATAACAATGTGAACATGTAATCAGGTTCACACATAACATTTTTAACATGTATTCATGTTAATGCATAACATTGTGAACATGTAATAATGTTCACACATAAATTTTGTACAAGTAATCAGGTTCACACATAATATTATGAACATGTAATTAGGTTCACATATAAGATATTTACTAAGGATTTATCAATCATTACTCAATGAATTGGAGGGAGATATAAGTCCCACCCATCTCATAATGAAAACCATAATTATTTATGAAACAAGATGGAAAATAATTCATCATATCACAACACATGATATGAAATCGGTTTCACAAACATTTCATCACATCAAAAACTGTTGAAAAGTGATAGGTTTTAAAATCATTCCTTCATATCATCAATGAACAACCCATGGAAAAGAAATGGGTTTCATAAGCATTTTATCCTCGTATAACCCATGTAAGGGAAATGTATTTCATAAATATACTTTCATCATAATCTATCATAGAAATAATAAAAATGGTATCCTTAAAAACAATAACTAATTAAATCATTTGTATCATCAAAAAATGCCATCTTATATAGAAAATTTGTTTTTAAAGATCAAATAAAACATAACGTATTGAAAATATAATTTCCACTTAAAAACACTTTCTTAAACACAATTTTTTTTTGAAAAACCTTTTATTTTAAAATAATATCAAAAAATAATTACTTAATATTTTATGGATATAATTTTCATGATTATAAAAAGGTTCATTTATACTATACACATTATAAAAAATATTCCCTTTAATTTTTTGGTATAATCAAAAAATGAAATGTTTTTGAAAATGACATGCAGATTCATTTCAAAGAATTTTATATAAGTAATTAAAACATGGGTAATAATAATTTTTAACTATCATAGGAAAATAGAAAAAAAAATAAAAATATTTTTTGAAAATATTGTTTTGAATGAAAATATATATCCAATTGAATAGAGAAACAAAATTAGATTTTTATTAAAATATATTTTTATTATTTTATGTAAAAAAGAGATGAAAATAGAAATATTAATTTAAAACATCACGAATAACCATAAGAGAATAACATTTATGAGTTTATTAAGATATGGACCATAATATTTTATCATTGGAATGATAATCATAAATAATTCCAATAAATGAAGATATTGTAACATAAAATCATTTCCACATTGGTATATTTGAATCATAAAAAAATAAGGAAGAACATAAAATGAAACTTAAAATATCATGAATATAAATAAATTCATGAAATTACACATCAAATAAGAAATATATACAGCTTGTTAAAGAATATAAGTTCTTAACATAACATTCATCGCAAAGAATGAAAATTGAGACAAAAATACCTTAGCTCTTTATAAATATTTGAATCATAATAACCAATAAATTATAAAATAAAGTAAAACAATAAATTTCATGAACATATATGGAATCGTGGTATATAATTTCATAGGGGTATTATATACACCACACAAAAGAAACAAGTGGTGAATTTGCATTCTTCTCCCAAAAAAAATAGATACTGTAGAAAAAATAAAGGATGGAAGTGTAAGAGACATCCATCCATAAATATTAGAGGAGGGATTGTAGTTGTTTGATCTTAAAAGATTTTATGTGAGATTTTTCTGTTGAGGTTGAGAGACACCTTGTCTATGGTTCCCTATATAGTTTTAGGGGAGACATATATGATATTTACACCACCTGGAGAGATGCCTAACCTGAGAATCATCAACCTGAAAGTAAAACCAAAGTTTGTGGATATGTTCATATAAATTATTTCATAAACACCCGAGAAGAATATTCTAGAAGGATTATTATGAAAGAATCCATTTCTTATGTTGATGTGGGGACACACGTGATGGTTAAATGATTAGTTCATTGAAAAAAAATTATATTTAAAGGGTTTTCTTTCCTCAATGTATTGATCTATTGATGTTTAGTAATATTTTTCATCATTAAACCTTGATTTTGAGTTTTTTTAATGTGAATTAAACTCTAATAGGTTGTGGTTATTTTATATTCTTCTATCCAAGAAATGAACCTGATAAACTGTATTTCTGCCATGGAATTATTGATCTTAAACTAGGTTTTCTCTATATCCATGAATGGAGTTTCAGTTTCAACTGCTTTGAAATCGAGAACTCTTATGCTCTTGTCTAGGTCAAAATATTTGGTTTGAATTGAATTTCTTGTAATCCCTAAATATTTTATGATATTTATTTTTCAATTTTAATCCCCATTAACATGGATAGAGAAAAAATTTCCTATTTGGGTACTTTTACTTGTTATTAATTGTTGTAGATCACAACTCAATTCTAAGTGATTTTAGATACATCTCATGTTGAGTTAATTATTATAATTTTTTATAAGAAGATTCCAAACTACTATCCTGATTTCAAGATTATAGGACATCTAAAAAAAATTCTATGAGGGAAATCACTTTCACTTTTTTCATTATTAGGTCTTGATGAGGCACATTGCTGGATGAATGGTTCTTTAAACAATATTAATAAGGATACAGGTAATGGGGATAAATTTTGAGATACTTCACACTATTATAATGATTCTAGGAAAGATTGTGAAAGTCATATTCTCCCAAGGAATCCTCTAGAAGTTATATCATTTAGAGACTCTAATGTTGTTGCCGAAAAGAAGAAAAATTTTATAAATAGGGAAATATGTAGGTTTAGTACATGGATAACCAATATGCAAGGGATTAAAATTTGGATCATGAGTGTGTTTCACCATTGAGACCTAAAACTGGTACTCGATAGTGGAACATATTAGGTTATGTTGGCATCATTTATAATGATAGAGCAATTAGTGGGATGAAGAAATCCCTTCAAAGGTAGGAGTAGAGAAAACTCTTATTGTATAGGAAACATGGATATGTAAGTATTGATAATGAAATTTTAAAGCCATACTGTGACCTTTCCCATGAAGATACTCAAATTATGGAGGATTTGAATAAAAAATAGAAGATGGATAATATTAGAGGAAATTATAAAAACATAGAGGATGATGCTTTATCACAAAAGTCATCTTCCAAAAATACTTTTGATAAGGGAAAGATGAATATGATAAAAGTTTTTTATAAATTACTATAACAAGTAAAGTCTATGAAGATATTACTCTTTTTTCATGACCACTATGGTAATAAGACAAATGCCTATTGTAGGTTGGAGGAATTCCCAGGGAAGCTACTTCAGCTCTTTGGAATATGAGTCGGACTTGGATAGGAACTATTTGGATTATAATGGTATGTATTAAGATATCTGCGGTATTTATCTTCTTGAATGAATTAATTTTATGTTTTATTTGCCCCCACTCAATTATATATGTTCCTAGTTTTATTTTATTAATAAAAAGGGCTTCACCCCAGCCATTTCTAAAAAAGGGAAACTGGAAACCCCTTACCATAAGTCTTGAATTTATTCCTGCTCATTAAAATATGTTTTACAATAAATATATTCCTATTATAAATATATTATGCAACAATAATTATGTATATAATACCATATATTATTTATTTATTTACTTTTATTACCCATTTATTAAATATTCCATGTTAAAGGCACGTTTCGAGTAATAACCACTTTGTCTTTCTTACATATATTGATTTTTTATTTTAAATACAGTTACACTGATCATAGTCCCAAAATATCAAGAATAATAATATTGAAAAATTTATCATATTTATTCATAAATTATACTTTTAATATTAATCATGAAATATGGTTTTGAGAAATGAAATATGTTACGATCATGGAGACAGTAGGTCATACATACGCATGATTGATGTTTACATTTTCATTGTGGAATTGAATGTGGGAAAATTAAATGATATATAATCATAAAATTATCATATTTATGTAATATTTATCACATATTTTCATTAAATTCATCTTTATTACCTTTAATGTTAGGCGTGAATGAATCACGTCACATTGGGAAAGTGGTAGTCTACCATACAAACGAGCGATGTTATCATATTCTTACAAAACAAAAAGAAACAAGAAACATGTTATATAATAATTAAATAATAATATTTATTTCATAAATATAATATATAAATAATAAATCCGTAAATATTTCCAACTATTATTAGGGGTAACAAAAAAAAAGAATGACATCAGTTTGTGAGGCGGTAGTCTGCCATACAAAATAACAATGATTTTATAAACAATTTGATAGAAGTTAATATGAATATTTGTAATTACCTCAACATAAAAAATATTTGAATTTATAATATAACTATGTTTTTATATCAACCTATTATAATAAAAAATTATAGATTTTAATGATAAAATAGAACAAAAATGCACGTTGATAAACGTTACCTCTTTTGTGAGTATCCTTTTTTAGGTTTATAGAAAAATACTTCCTAGGTGGAATTTATCTCCAATATAAGTATTATAGTAGGAGATTAGAGATGTTATAATTTATTTTAGTAGTTATTTACGAAAGAAAAATTGTTATTGAAGTTGTGAAGTGGAGTGGATAAGAGGTGGTCTTTTATATGTGAGGTGAGTGGCACAATGGTAATTTTTTTGAATGAGTGAATTCCAACCATGTTTTTTCACATCACATGGCTATAATAATGGACCATTATAGATAATATAAGTTATATTTTCAAAATATTCCCACATATTGGTTTTTGGAAATGATTTTTATTATTTTCAACCTTTATTATTTTAATTTTTCCCCCATAAAAACCATTTAAACAATAAAAATGGAAAAGATTTTTTACTGTTTATATTATTATTTTTGGTAAAACATTAATTTAAAATATTAGATAATATAAATATTTATGATTGAAAATATGGTATAAAATTTTACAAATAAAATTAATATAATTGGAAATATTTAATTTAAAATAAATCCTGTAGATTCGATGTGAATTTTTTTTTAAAGAGTTTTTCAAAACTTTGTAAGGTTGTTATATAAAAACATAATATTGAAATTATTTCATTGATATAAATTGGTTTAATTGATGTAAAATATTATTAACTTTACTTTAAAATAAATTCAAAATATAATTTAACATTATAAATAATTTAAATGAAGATGAATTTTTAATTAAAACTTTCAATTTTTACTATTCATCCAACCGTTAATATTTTTATAACATTCCCAAAAATTCACCCTAAGATAATATTGATTTTTTTTATTTTAAAAGTAATTTTTTTTATAAAATTAATTTTATAAAACAATAAAATTTTAAAATTTAAATACCTATGTAAAATGAAATAATAAGGTTTTTTTAGAAATAAACTATTTTTATGCATAAAATTAGATTTGTTCTTATTTACTGTATAGAAAACTCATAAGCTAAATGATAAATATTTATTTATTATATAATATAAAAATTGCCTTAAAATTATTCCCCAAAACTGGTTTTTTAATTTATTTAAGTAGAACATGGTTTTGCATAGAAAATTTCTTTTTCAGAAGACGAATTTATGTATTTTCAAATGGTTTTTATTTTCATTTTTAATTAATTTTAATCAAAATAATTATTATTATATACATGTGCAAACCATATTTTTATAATTCAGATAATTTTATTCATACCCACCATTCCTTTGACTATGTTATAAATATCATTTTAAATAATAATATTTTAATTATATGTCATATTACGTTGAAACTCACTATTGATTGTAACATAAGCTAAAATTGATGTTTCATGTAAACTAAACTGTTTGTTGTGTATAATAAATGGTAAAAATGATGTTTCATATAATGAAAGTTAAACTCAATGTTGTGTGTGACACAAAATATAGAATAGATTAAATTATTTTGAAAAAAATATTCCATATAATCTTGAGGTGCTACATTATCCCCCCAAAAAATGAATTTCACACTTTAAATTCATATTGGTCATCAAAAGATTAACATTTGAAAATTACTTAATATAAACCCAGATTATAAAAATAATTAATAAAAAATCATATTCAAAAATAGAAAGGGATGTGTGAAATTTATCTAGAATAACACACACTAGGTTTACAAATATGAGAACATAGGTCAGAAGTGAAAACATAGACATAAAAGAGAAAAATAATACCCAAATTCCAATAGAGAGTGATAGATAATATGGTCATTATGTAGTTAACAACCAAAAATCAATAATCCATAGAGGTTGGAAAATAATCAATGATATCATCATAAATGATGATAATAGAAGAAATTTTTCTTTCAGTATTCTATTTCTAATGTTGATTAATTTTCACAAGAGTATATGTATACTTTATTTTATTCCATTTCTTAAGAACAATATCTTCTATTGGTTGTGCCTTGATTAATATCCAGTTCATCTCTTATGGTAATAAATAAAGATTATTTTTTCATGCTGCAATCACTACTAGATCAAAAAATCTATTAATATAATGATAATTTATCCCATCTATATTCATTTATCCTAAAAAAATAGTTAGCACAAGTTATCCAATATGGATGAAAAATAATTTAGTGAAGTAATGAATTATTATCAAAATCCTCATCAAAAATTCAATTTAAAACAATCCATAAATGGTTATCCTTATGCCACATAAAAAAATTAAAATCCAAAACATTCGAAATAAGACCACTCTATTTTGAAAATTAACTTATCTTTAATCCCCTTATACCATAAATTGTCTCATCATTTTCGCCTACCAAACACATGAATACCTTCATCATGTATTCCCTTGAAATGTGTCAATGAACCAAATTACAATAAAATCATTTTTAAAGAATTCATGGATCCTTATTAATTAAACTAAACAAGATAATATTGAACATATTCAACAGATCCAATAATTTTATAAACTCAATTAATGAAAACATAATCCAATTTTTCAAAAAATCATTAATTTTTTGGGGGAATCTATACTATCCAATTTACATTATCAATATCAATCATCTCTTTATAATTTTTTTTTCTAAAAAATAGTATCATATTAATGGTTACCTTCCCATATTCAAAATATCACATTTTTATTAAATCACTTTTCTACACCATCAGTTACATTTAACATATTATTGTAACTCCTTAATAAAAACTATTGTGGAATAATCCATTGGTGCTTCATGAATTTAATTACAAAAATACCAGTGATAATAATATTGTTTTTGGAATCCCAATACATAAATACAATAATCATTCCACTTTATTCATGCATCATTAATCAGGATTCATCCTATTATTCCTAAACACTTATACCTTTTATAATTAAATTTTAGTAAATTCATCACAATAATAAAACCTTTACTCATAGAAAATATATGATTCTCTTCATGATATTTCCCCTTAAGACATCAATTTTTATAATGGCCATACTTCCGACATTTTAATCATTCAATCATTGATGATATCTTAGTGAGAAAAATGTTCTCAATTATTGTGTAAACTAGAATTTTCCTTCTTTTGAAAAATTACTTTGTTTTATTAATTTCCACACTTGAAACATCTTCTCCTTCCTATGAGACATTCACTGGGGTTCTTCTTACCACATTCTATATATATATGAAAATTAACGTTCTTTCTTACATGGAATCTAATACCTAAACTCTTAGAAAACTCTATAATTCTCTTATTTGGCGAGTTTTAGAGTTGGTTAAGGTAAAAATTGTTAATCATTTTTTTTGGTGAAATGTAATTAGGCATAAGCACAAAATCCAACACACAATTTATCATCCCATATATCTCTTCATTATAAATATTTCTATAATATTCAATATTAACCATTTCTTTCTAGTTCTCACCATTGATTAATACCAAACCACAAAGTGTGAGCTATACTAATGATAAATAATCATAAAAATACACATATATGATATTTAAATAATGGAAACTTATTTTTTAATCAATTTCATCTTTGGTTTATCAATGTTCATTCATAGTCTTTATCTATTTAAATCCTTCAGGATCATTCACAATTAGGTGGTAAAATTATTAATAATATCCCTATGTATTCTTAAATAACATATATAGTAAATCCCATTTTCATCCACTAGGTGATGATAGAGTCTATCTCAATGAAAACATTTCGGAGTTACTACCCCTAGGTACCTCTATACGAGACCCACATTCACTTTTACTATCCAAAAAATTATATAATTACATGGAAAACCAAATAATCTATCCTATGATAAATTTCTCAGACATTTTTATATACTTTGACCCATCTTTATACTTATACATAGAGAAATTCCTATATATATCCTTATAATTACCCCTAGGTTTATCACTAAATTTTTATCATCCTAGTGTAGATCTTTAAACTAAACCTTTTCTATGATACCAACTATAGGGACCCATGATTATCATACGTGAATATTACATATTTTTTAGATGAATAATCATTACATTTCCCAAATACATGTGTGAGGAAGATTATTTTTTAGTGAAATTTGAAAATTGGGACACAATATTCTAATGTGGTGAGTGATTTAAAACATTTCCCACAAACGTATTACCATTTATTACTATTTATAGAAATTCCCTACATAACAAATATCTTTATAACCAAGGAAAATTCACATTAAGAATGTGGAAGCTCATATGCTCAATATCAATAAACATGGGAGTTGTATAATTATAACATGAGTACGTGGGTATGAGAACATGATAATAAAAACTGAAAACCACAATCTACATATCAAATATCAAAATATTGACTCATTTTATATATATTGGAAGATCATAATACATGAATCGTAAGGAAATCAACAGAAATGAGCCATGAGATCATAAAAATATCATAAGCCAGATATTTGGGTCATATATGTAATCCTATAACACTAGGAATTTGTGTAAATAGAAATAGTTTCACTCATTATGTTAAGGTCATAAAATCCGGACCTCCCATAAATTTATTTTTCTAATACTATGTTCACATATAACATTATAGACATGAAAGATAGGTCCATGAATAACTCTGTGAATATGTAATCAGGTTTGTGCATAACTTTGTGAATATGTAATCAGGTTTATACATAACATTGTGAAAATGTAACGAGGTTCACGTATAAAATTTTTAGCATGTAATCTGGTTCACACATAACATTGTGAACATTTAATTAAGATTATGAACATATATTCACTCATGAGGTATTTATCCTTAACCAATGCATTATAGAAGATGTTGGTCTCACCTATAAGGCCCCGACCTTAAACATTACTTAATATTGAATTAAATTAATAATTCACATTTAGGATCTTTTTTGGTTTAGATTTTTAGAGAATTAGGACATAACTATTAATTCTTAAAAGATTAGAAAGTAGACACTGATACATAGTTTTCTTTTTTTTATTTTACAAAACATAAACTCTTGAAAAAAAAGTGTCATGTCTAGTTCCATGTTTAAGACGTCATGACATTTTCGTGATCTGGTCCTTTACCCTATTCCACATTATGTCCTATGAAAAAAAATTCAAAAAAACTTGGGATGAGCAT
This sequence comes from Viscum album, assembly GCA_963277665.1. Taxonomy (NCBI): domain Eukaryota; kingdom Viridiplantae; phylum Streptophyta; class Magnoliopsida; order Santalales; family Viscaceae; genus Viscum; species Viscum album. The sequence continues at coordinate 1,868,466,493 of OY728147.1, forward strand.
AAAAAGCTCATTAAGGGATATACAATGAAGGAAAACCGTTAGTTTTTCAAAACAACATGTAACCCATGAATACTTTATAAAAGTAATAATTTTCACCTTTATGAAGTAATAAATAATCTTCAATGAATAAAAGATCATTACTTAGCCTTTTGTAACCAAACAATTACCATAAACCCATATAAAGAGCACATATCAGATAAGGTAACTTGGTACATAAACATACTTAAATAGAATAACCATACGGTCAACTTCCACACATATCACTAAATGGAATAGCCATACATAAGAATTCCATACCCAATGCATTGGAGGTTATAACATAACCACCCGTCTTGGTATTCACGACACCACCCGTCATATGGTTTATCACGTAACCACCCGTCAAATGTCCAAGTACCATTATAAAATTATAAGGCATAAAAAAAATTTAATGGAAAGAATAAATTTGCACATTTTGATCGAAATATATCAATTAAATATATTTTCCAAACAAATCCATTACAAAAACCATTTTCAATACCAAAATATATAAAATATTATATGGTATTTATTTCATTTTAAAAAAAATTCGACTTGGAGCGGAAGCGAAAGGGAAAATAGTACTCGTGGTAGAGGAAAAGGTCATTGTCACCGTGTATGTTAAAAGAAACATTCCTTCTTTTAATTTAGTGAAATGATTCATATAAAAAGATTCCCTTTGAATGAAATGAATATTCAAAGGTGTTTTATACAATGTATAAAATAATGTATTGTATTAGAACAAAATATCCCTCAATGAAAGAAGATTGAGACGAAGTCCCTTACCTCGTGTCTGACTTGACTAGATTGCTCTTTAATATCCTGAATAATAAACTAGTGTTAATTTCTACTTACTTAAGAAACTTTTCCAATCTTATTATTCCTTTTATATCACTTATTTCCATGTTATAAACATTATTTAATCATTTAAGTTAATAACGGTCTCTTTGTCGATATTTGGTACTTAAGTCAAAAATGGACTTCTTACAATTACATGTTGTTCATGTGGTAAAAGGTTGATTATATCCAGAATGATATTAATGATTTGGATATCCTATATATCATATATATCCATCATATAAATGTATTTATAATAGTACATAACATTTAGAGGTAAGAAATGAAATGCACCGTTCAAGGAGATGGTAAGTCGTACGTACACATGAACACTACTTTCTTTTCTATTTCGTATATAATGGAATGAAATCATAATGATATAAAGGTATATTATAATTCCAGTATAATATCATATATAATATCATTAACTCCATCCTTTATACATCCCACATATAGCATTAACGATTCAATTCACTTTGAGGGTGAGGTAGTCCACACTTCCTCAGATGAAATTATCGTATTTTCACTACATGCAATGCATAAATTTATGTCTTAAATATAAAATACAGAAGAATATAGAGAGAATAAATATATTATATATCATATATAAATATAGTGACATCATAATGGCCACCATGAAAAGTGTTAAGAGAATATTGAACAATCATCGTTTCGTGAGGTAGTAATTCGCCATCCACAGAAACAGTATGTTTCTTTAACCATTAGACGGAGGTGTGTGTAAGTGTAGCTCTAATCCATCTCATAAAAACATACTAGTATAATTAAGATACTGTTGTTGTTACAAAATAATGTAATATAAACAGTTTAGGTGGTTGGAGAAGCAAAATAAAACAGAAGGACATAAGAGAAGACATTACCTTTAAATCGGGTAACTCCCTTTGGTTTGTACCAAAATAGTTTCTTGAAAAGCTTTAATCCTAAGGTAAGGCTTCTAGGTTGCGTAGAGGTATGTGGAGAGATAAAATGTTCAGATTTTGATCGAGACAAAGGCTTTAGAGGTGTGGGTAATGGGGTAGAGGTGGGGGCCTTTTATAAGAGGGAGGAGGGGAACTCTTGGAATGTTATAAAATGTTACATTATGATAAAACGATTTTTGGATTTTAAAGGTCCAAAGAGGGTATATTTAGAGTCTAAGGTGATAAAGGTTCGAAATACACTCATCAAATAGGTTTTTGACTAGTTCAAGTCATAGATTTTACCTTATCTTTTCATTTTATTTAAATCGTTCATTAATGAGGTAATCGATGCATCATCATGCTGTCATAAATAAATTTATTTATTTATTGTCTAAAAATTATAAAACAAATATCATGATGTAGGAAATATTTTTAGGTTTTTAATGAATATTTATAGTTCAAAATATTACTTGTATAACCCCATGTAAATTATTTTCAGTAAAACAATACAAGTTTGTGACATTTTTATTTTAACTTTAAATTAAAAGTTATTAATGTCATTTTCTTACCAAGTGGCTCCATGGGGTCTCCATGTTGACCCATGGAATTTCCGGGTCGGACATGAATCATAAAATAGTGGTAGTACATGTGTCAAGATAATTTCATATTATTAGAACATTATTTTTGCCTTAAATTACACTAATTACCTTTAATCGCGATTATTAAAACTTAAAAGTTACTATTTACCAAGAAATTATTTTCATCCCATTGAACCACATTTTACTTAATAATGAAAACCATGGATGTCAAATTTTTTAAATTTAATTCAAAAAAGTGGTAAAGTTCCATTTAAATGAAAAATCAGTTTTTTAACTACCACTTAGTGGTTTCACTATTCATCAAAAATTGAAGTTTTTCAGAAAAATACCAAAAATTCACCCTAAGCTATATTTGATATTACGAATTCAAAAATGATTCCTATTTTCCAGATTTCAAAACATATAAGTTGAATTAATTAATTTAATATTTAATTCATGTTGTCAAAACAAATAGTGTGATTTTATGAAACAATATATATCAAAACATTGACAGTAGTTTATGTCCAATTTCAAATTGAAATTAATTCCAATGACCACCATTGGATTAAATGGACAAAATATATTACAATTGAAATTTAAAACCAATTCAAAAGATAAACTAATAATATATATAAATTAGATTAAAAAGTGGTTTTAAATTAAAATATAACATTTTTCACTTATTCATTAAAAATGAACTTTTTCAGAAAAATAACAAAAACATACACAATGTAAATTTTGATGTCTCTATTCTAAATAAGGATTTCATTTGGTCCAATATAATGTATAAGAGTGAAAAAATCTATTTTTAAGTAGGGTTCGCCATCAAAAGGCGATAAATCAACTTTTTAGTGAATATTAGAGTATCTATGCCTAAAATTGAAATCTTTTCTTATTTTAAGCCTTTATCTTTTGTTGAATAAATGTAAAAACATTTAACAAACATATATAATCATAATTTAGTTATTTATATTCATTCTCGCAAATAAAATGGATATATGGTAACAACCATTTAAAATAATATTATTATATTACTAGTGTGCAACGCAAGATTTCTGAGAAACTCGTTGTTGCGTATTGGGTACGCTATCGAACATAGCAACCCCTTTAAAGTAAAATTAATATTTAATTAGAAATATTAAAAAATATGAAAATGTTTTATTATTTATTTACCTGGGATGTTACATCCTTCCCCCCTTTTGGGAATTATGTCCTAACAATTTTATTCACTTATCAAAATAAGTGGGGGTATTTATCCCCCATAGAATTTTCAGATTCCCATATTGCCTCTTCAACCATATGGGGTTTCCACAAAAAATTACATGGTGAATTACCTTATTTTGTAACACATTATCTTTAAGTTCAAGAATCTGGACTAGTTGTTCTTCATAAGAGAGATTCTCTTCCAACTGAACTGCTTCTCGGCTCAAAACATGATATGGATCTGGCATAGACTTTCTCAACATCGAAACATGAAAAACATTATTTACCTGATATAAACTCAGAGGTAAATCCACTCGGTAAGAAACTGATCCAACTCTCTCCAGAATTTAATGTGGTCCAATAATCCTTGGACTCAGCTTTCCTTTCATAAGAAATCGCAGCACACTTTTCCATGGTGAAACTTTGAGAAAAACATGATCACCTACCTCGAAAGATAGATCCTTCCTCCGGTTATCCACATAACTTTTCTGCCTGCTCTGAGCTGTTCTCACATGTTTCTGAATCAAATGAACTTTTTCTACCATATCCTCTACCAATTCTGGTCCCATCAGCTTCTTTTCCCCTACCTCATCCCAAAATGTTGGAGTTTGACACCATTTACCATATAATGCTTCAAACAGAGCCATATGTATACTGAAATAAAAAATGTTATTATATGAAAATCCAACCAAAGAAAGATGTTGGTCCCAAATTCCCTGATAATCCATCAAGAAAGCACATAGCATATCCTCCAGGGTCTGAATTGTTCGTTCTGACTGCCCATCTGATTGAGGATGAAAAACTGTGCTAAAATTTAATTCAGTACCCAACGACTTCTGAAGCCCTTTCCAAAACATAGAAGTGAACCTGGTATCACGATCAATTACAATAGAGAGGGGAATTACATTCAAGCTGAATATCTCTTTAACATAGAATGGAGCAAGTTGATCTAGAGACAAAGTATCTCTAATAATGAGGAAATTGTTAGATTTAGTCAATCGATCAACAATAACCCGGATTGCATTATTACCTCGAGATGTCTTCGGTACTCCCAGAACAAAGTCCATGGATATATTTTCTTTTTTCCACTCTGGAACTGGTAATGCATGAAGAATCCTTTTCGGAAACTGTCGCTCTACTTTAACCTACTGACAAGTTAAACACTTCATAGTAAAATTGGAAATATCTCTTTTCATTCCATCCCACCAGTAATACTCATGCAGATCTCTGTACATCTTGGTACTGATAGGATGAACTGAAAACGGGGATCTATGAGCCTCACATAACAACTCATTATTCAACTATAAATCACAAGGCACACATAATCTCTTCCCTAACCTCAAAACATGATTATTATCAATGTTAAATTAACGCAACATACCTTTCTAAACCAGCTCTACCTTTTATTGCAACCCACTGTCTTTCATCTGCGCTTGCTTAATTCTGTCTAATAGAGATGATCTCACTGACACCTGAAACAAAACAGAACAACATCCTGCTCCATCCACTTCTATGCCAAGGTTCACCAAATCCTTAACCAAAGGATCACGTTCCAAATATAACATGGTTAATGTTGCATTACTTTTTCGACTCAAAGAATGAACCACTTTATTTTCTATTCCCATATGGTAATGAATTGTACAATCATAATCCTTGATTAATTCTAGCCATCTTCTCTGTCTTATGTTCAATTTTTTCTGAGTTAATATATACTTTAAACATTTTTTATCAGTATATATTTCACACTTTACACCATACAAATGATGCCTCCAAATTTTTAATGCGAAAACCACAGTAGCTAAATCCAAATCATGTGTACGGTAATTTACCTCATGATTTTTCAACTGACGTGAAGAATAAGAAATTACCGGATCATTCTTCATAAGGACATAACCAAGTCCCTTCAATGAAGCATCCCTGTAGATAAAAAACTCACCATTCCTGGAAGGTAGTGCCAAAACTGGAGCATTCACCAATCTTCTTTTCAACTCCTGAAAACAATCATCACATTCTTTTGTCCAGATAAAAATAAAACCATTCAAAGTTAGTTTAGTCATTGGAATAGATAAGCGTGAAATTTTTTCAACAAACCTCCGATAATAACCAGACAAACCAAGAAAACTATGAATCTCAGTTACATTTGTGGGTCTTGGCCATTCTTAAACAAATTTGGTTTTAGGAGGATCAACAGCTATGACATTTTTTGAAACAATGTGACCAAGGAAAAAATTTGTTGTAACCAAAACTCACACTTGCTGAATTTTCCATACAATTTCTTTTCTTTTAAGGTTTTCAAGATAACCCATAAATGACTTTCATTCTCTTATTTAATTTTATAAAACACCAAAATATCATCAATGGTAACAACCACAAACATATCCAAGAACTCATGGAAAATTCTATTCATAAGATCCATGAATACAGCAGGTGAATTGGTTAACCCAAAAGGCATAACTAAAAATTCATAATGGCCATATCTAGTATGAAACATAGTCTTCTAAACGTTTTCTTCTTTTACATTCAACTGATTGTACCCAGACCTCAAGTCAATATTCGAAAAATACTGAGCTCTCTAGAGCTGATAAAGAAATTCATCGATATGAGCCAAAGGATACTTGTTCTTAAAAGTGATGTTATTCAATGCACTATAATAAATGAAATGTATCATTGAAACATATTTCTTTTTAACCAACAATATAGGATAACCCCATGGTGATGTTCTAGGTCGAATGAACCCTTTATCTAATAACTCCTACAATTTCTTCTTTAACTCTAAAAGTTAAACTTGAGCCATTCGATAATGGGGTTTTGAAATTTGCTTAGAACCATGAACTAAGTAAATAGTAAATTCAACTTCCCGATCATGAATAATACTGGGAAACTCATCGGGAAAAACATCAAGTTACTCATTTACCACTGGCATATCATTAATCTGAATAGTTCCTTTTATCAACTATATGTGAAAGGTAACATTAATATCTATCTTATACTAGCTTATCAACTTCCTAATATGTTATCAAAAGCAAGGGTTCATTCTTGTACACAAAATGAAAATATTTCTGAAAAGAAACCTCTATAGCTCTGCAGTCAATCTTAGCATGTTAAACAGAAAGCCAATAAATGCCCAAAATAACATCAAACTCTACTAGAGGCAAAAGAATATGGTTCGCAGGTAGATTCTTTCCACACACAAGGATAGGAATGTTATTATAATTTCTTTTTGTCTCAACATTACCTCTAGGTGTTTTTACCATATGTTCAAGATTCATATCTTGATCTAGAATTCCCAATTTACTAGAAAAATTCTCAGAAATGAAAGAATGTGTAGACCCTGAATCAAATAACACATTGGCATAATCTGAACAAACAAATAGTGTACCTGATACTACTTCATTCGATGGCCCTACATCTGCTGAAGTAGTTACAAAGGATTTCACCACCCCTTTCTTCTTGTAGTCTGGTTTCTTTCCCCCAGTTGAGTTCCTCATTAGACACTCATTTGCATAATGACCCTTTTCATTACACATAAAACATATTACTTCTGGCTTTTCATTTCCTTCTTGATCATCTTCCTTACAGTTACGAGCAATATGACCATACTTACCACACTGAAAGAACTTTCCAGACTTGGATAAACATTCTCTAGGATATATTTTACCACACTTATCACAAGATGGATATTTTGTTTTCTTACCTCATGGATTCTTTAATAATTCTTTCCCTTTTCTTTCCAACTAGACCTCTTATTATGTCGTTTGTCAAAGAACACATGATCATTAGTAAAATTCATTTCCACCTTCTATTCACATCGAATAAGGTTTTCATAACTTTTGAACTCACGAGAAGCTCAAGCCCTTCGATACATTGGCTTTAACCCTGAGTAAAAACATTAGATTTAACTATCAAGATCTCATATAATATTTGGAGCATCCTTTTCTAGTCGAGTGAACTTTGATTCATAAGAAGCCACTGAGTGATCCTCATGCCTCAATTCTAGGAATTGTTTTTCCATCTTAAGACGAAAAACCTTAGGAAAATATTTCTCAAGAAACCCACCATTGAATTAATCCCAGTTAAGATCATCAATCTCATCACTATCCCTGATATTTTTCACCATCAACAACCACTGATTAGCTTCACCTTCAAAACGGTAAACAACAAGACAAACCTTTTGATGTTATAAACACCCCATGACATCAAAAAGCTTCTCCACTGCTTTAATCCGCCCTTCTGCTAGAACAGGGTCAGATGATCCTCTGAATGATGGGGGATGTTGCCTCATGAAATGTTCCACCACTGACATGTTCCTTTGTGGTTAATATGGCTAATTTTGTACAGGGATACCACCACCATTTATAGTCGGAGTCAAATGTTCCATCACTACAACAAACTATTCAGTTCCTATTCAGACCATCTAAGGTTGCTGATTTGGAAGGTTATCTTCCTCCTGATGTCGTCCCAACATAGCTACCATGTTTCCTCTGCGGAAAGCCATTTTGAACACATAAATATCTTAGGAGAAGCAACACAGTAATCTATAAATGCTATATCATTTCAATCATACCATAAATTAATTTAGGGACATACATTTAAATTTTTTTCTAACCCCTAATGTTGTATAAACCGACCTCTGATACCAACTATAAGGCCTTGAACATAAACATTACTTAATATTGAATTAAATGAATAATTCACATTGAGGATATTTTCAGTTTTAGAGTTTTAAATAATTAGGACATAATTATTATTCTCAAAAGTCTACAAAGTAGGCACTGCTATATAGTTTCCTTTTTTTTATTTTACAAAACATGAACTCTTGAAAAGAAAAAGGGTCATGTCTAGTTCATTGTTTAAGACATCATGACTTTTCCATGATCTCGTCCTTGACCCTATTCCACATTATGACATGTGAAAACCATTTCAAAAAAACTTGGGATGAGCATAAAAAGCTTAATAAGGGATACACAAATAAGGAAAACTATTAGTTTTTCAAAACAATACGTAAACCATGAATACTTTATAAAAGTAATAATTTTTACCTTTATGAAGTAGGAATACTGTTTACTGAATAAAAGTTCATTACATACCCATTGGTAATAAAAATATTACCATAAATCCATATGAAGAACACATATCACATAAAGGTAACTTGGGACATAATCATACTTAAATTGAATAACCATGAGGTCAACTTCCACACATATCACTAAATGGAATAGCTATACTACTGACTACCATACCCAATGCATTGGAGATTATAACATAACCACCCATCATGGTATTCAAGGCACCACCCGTCATATGGTTTATCATGTAACCACCCGTCAAATGTACAAGTACCATTATAAAATCATAAGACATAAAACAGATATAATGGAAAGAAAAAATTTATACATTTCGATCATAATATATCACTTAAATATATTCAAAAAACAAATCCATTATAAAAACAATTTTAAATACCAAAATTCATAAAATATTATGTGGTATTTATTTCATTTTAAAAACAGTACGGCTTGTTGAGGAAGCCAAAGACCAAATAATACTCGTGACGGCAAAAAAGGTCATTGTCACCATGTACGTTTAAAGAAACATTCCTTTTTGTAGTTTAGGAAAAAAACTTATTATAAAAATATTCCATTTGAATGAAATGAAAAGTCAAAGGTGTTTTATACAGCGTATAAAATAAAATCTTGTATTAGAAAAAAGTATGCCTCAATGAAAGGAGATTGAGACGAAGTCCCTTACCTCGTGTCCGACTTGACTCGACCACTCTTTAATCTCCTAAATAACAAACTTTTGTTAATTTATACATTCTTAAGAACCTTTTCCAAGATTATTATTCCATTTATATCACTTATTGACATGTTATAAACATTACTTAATCATTTAAGTCAACAGCGGTCTCTTTGTCGATATTTGGTACTTAAGTCAAAAATGGATTTCTTACAATTACATGTTGTTCATAGGGTCAAAGGTTCATTATATTCAGAATGATATTATTGATATGGATATCATATATATCATATATATCCATAATATACATTATTTATAATCATACATAACATTTATAGGTAAGAAATGAAATGCACCATTCATGGAGACGGTAAGTCGTACGTACGCATTAACGCTACTTTCATTTCTATTTCGGATTTAATGGAATTAAATCATAATGATATAATGGTATATTATAATTCCAGTATAATATCATATATAATATCATTATCTACATCCTTTATACATCCCACATATGGCATTGATGATTCAAATCACTTTGAGGGGGCGGTAGACCACACTTCCCCAGATGAAATTATCATATTTTCAGTACATGCAATGCATAAAGGTATATTTTAAATATAAACTATAGAAGAATAAAGAGGGAATAAATATATTATATATCATATATAATTATATTGACATCATAATGGACACCATGAAAGGTGTTAAGAGAATATTGAACAATCATCGTTTCATTATCCAGTAATTCACAATCCACAGAAACAGTATGTTCTTTAACTATTAGATGGTGGTGTGTGTAAGTGTAGAAAGAATACTTCTCATAAAAACATCCTAGTATATTTAAGATACTGTTTTCATTACAAAATAAAGGTATATAAATAGTTTAGGTGGTTAGAGAAGCAAAAGAAAACAAAAGGACATTAGAAAAGACATTTCCTTTAAATCGGGTAACACCCTTTAGATTGAACCAAAAGGGTTTCTTGAAAAGATTTATTCTTAAGGTAAGGCTTCTAGGATGAGGAGAGAAATGTGGGGAGATTTAATGAGAAGAGTTTGTTCGATCCAAAGGCTTGAGATGTGTGGGTAAGGGGGTAGAGGTGAGGGACTTTTATAAGAGGGAGGAGGGGCACTCTTGGAATGTTATAAAATGTTACTTTATTATAAAATGATTTTCGGATTTTAAAGGTCCCAAAAGGAATTATTTAAAGTATAAGGTGATAAGGGTAATAAATACACTCATAAAATTGGTTTTTGACAATTGTAAGTCTTATATTTTACCTTATATTTTCATTTTATTTAAACCGTTCATTAATGAGGTAATCGCTACATCATCATGGTGTCAGAAATAAATTTATTTATTTAATGTCTTAAAATTATAAAAAAATATCATGATGTAGGAAATATTTTTAGATTTTTAATGTATATTTATAGTCAAAAATATGTCTTGTATAACCCCATGTAAATTTTTTTTTAGTAAAACAATACATGTTTGTGACATTTTTATTTTAACTTTAAATAAAAAGTTATTAATGTCATTTTCTTACCCAAGTGGCTCCATGGGGTCCCCAAGTTGACCCATGGATTGTCTTGGTCAGTAATGACTAATCCAATAAGGGTAGTACATGTGTCAAGGTAATTTCATATTATTGAAACATTATTTTTACCTTAAATTACACTAATTACCTCTAATCGTGATTAATAAAACTTAAAAGTTACTATTCACCAAAAAATTATTTTCATCCCATTGAACAAAATTTTACTTAATACTGAAAAACTATGTATGTCAGATTTTACAAATTAAATTCAAAAAAGTGGTAAAATTTCATTTAAACAAAAAATCAGTTTTTAACTAACACTTAGTGGTTTCACTATTCATCAAAAATTGAAATTTTTCAGAAAAAATACCAAAAATTCACCCTAAGCTATATTTGATATTCCGAATTCAAAAATGATGTATATTTTAAAAAATTAAAAACATATAAGTTTCATTAATTAATTTAATAACTAATTTCTGTTGTCAAAACAAATAGCGTGTTTTTATGAAACAATATATATCAAATGATTGACACTAGTTTAAGTCCAATTTCAAAGTGAAATTAATTCCAATGACCACCATTGGATTAAAGGGTAGAAATATATTTTAATTTCACTTTAAAACCAATTAAAAAGATAATCTAATCATATAAATAAATTAGATTAAAATGAGGTTTTGAATTAAAATACAACATTTTTTACTTATTCATTAAAAATGAACTTTATTGGAAAAATAAAAAAATATAAACAAAGTAAATTTTGTTGTGACAATTCTAAAGAATGATTTCATTTGTTCCAATAAAATGTATTAGAGTGATCAAAACTATTTTTAAGGAGGGTTCTCCATCAAAAGGAGATAAATTGACCTTTTAGTTAATATTAGAGTATCTATACCTAAAATTGAATTCTTTTCTTATTTTAAGCCTTTATCTTTTATTGGATAAATGTAAAAACATTTAACAAATATATATAATCATATTTTAGTTATTTCTATTCATTCCCTCCAATACAACGACTACGAGTTAACTACCATTTAAAATAATATTATTATATTACTAGTGTGCAACGTAAGATTTCAAAGAAACTCATTGTTGCGTATCGGGTATGCTATCAAACATAGCAACCCCTTTATTGTAAAATTAATATTTAATTCTCAAATATTAATAAATATGAAAATGTTTTATGCTTTATTTACCTGGGGTGTTACATCACCAATCTCTTGTGGAAAACTATATTTATGTGTTCCAAAAGGTCCATAATAATTTAACATATCCTAACCCATGTAATGAAATGGTTTTATTTGAAATTTAATTATATCATAACCAATATAAATGAGATTGTGTTCATAATAATTTCTTCATCTCATCAATTTATAACCCTTAGAAAAACAAAAAGGTTTCATAAGTATTTTGTTATGATATAACCCATAGAAGAGAAAAGGGTTTCATAAAAAAATCCAACATAAACCATTAAAATAAAGCATAAAAATGGAATCCTTAGATCATATACTAATAAATCATAGGTAATTGAAACATATACCATCTTATATGGAAAATAACTTTTAAATATGGTATAAATAAATTTATTATGAAAATATATTTTCCACTTTGAAATTTTATTTAAACATATTTATATTTAAAATATATTTCATTAAAAATAACCTAGAAAAATATAAATTAATATTCAGATAGAATAATTTTTATAGTGATGAGAAGTTGTTCTCCTTCTGTACATGTTAAAAAATGATTCCCATCACATTATCGGAAAAATATAAACATCCATTATTTATTAAAAATATATGAAACATACTTTGTAAATTTTTTATAAAATAAACTAAAATAGGTTTAAAAATTATTTTAAATATTTTAGGATAATAGAAAAACATTTTTTGAAATTAATTTTAAAAAATGGGTTTTAAAGGAAATAGATTTTGGACCGAAGAGAGTTACAATTTATGATTATCTTAAAATAATTTTATTTATTATTTTATGTAATCTTTTTTGGGAAAATGGTACGATTAATTGAAAATATCATCAATAACTATATTATAAGAAAATTATAGATTTTATTAATAGATATGTATTAATATTTTATTATTGTAAACATAATCCTAAACAACCCCAATAAATTATGAGATTGTAACATAAAATCATTGCCACCATGGTATCATTAAATGATAAGACCCATTGAGGAATAACATAAAATATAACTAAAATATAATGAGGATAAATCTATTAATATCATTTTATTTCAAAGGTTATATATATACACCTCATGAAAATATATAGCTTCATAACATATTGTATGTCTCAAAGAAAGAAAATTGAAAAAACAATCCCTTACTAATTTTGTAATCCTCTAAATCATAATCTAAAAAAAATTAAAAATAATATATCATTAAAATAATGGTGATAATGATATTTCCTCTCAATGGTTTTTTATATACACAACAAAAATTAAACAAGTATGAAATTTTCATTTATCTTCTTGAAAAAAATAGAAACTGGATTTCCATTATCATAAGTATTAACATCCTCCTATATCATTAAAACCTCCTGTATAATGAATATTTTTTTAATATATCTATTTAATAACAATAATTATTTATAAATCATACTATATATGATTTACTTATGTTCTTTTACCAACCATTTATTGAAAATTCTATGTTAATTTCACGTTTTAAGTAATAACCTCTTCTTTTTTTCTTATATGTCGTGATTTTTTATTCTCAATCAAAATACATTGATCATGGTTAGATAATATATAAATAATAATCATGAAATAATTATCATTATTACATAAATTATACCTTTAAACCATTCCGGAATGATGTTTTTTAGAAATAAAGTATGTTACGACCATGGAGATGGTAGGTCATATATATGCATGGGCATTGTTTTTATTTACATATTTAATTAAAAGGCAGAAAATTAAATAATGATTTATCCGTAAAATATAATATTTATTTCATATATAATACTTAATTTTATTAAACACAACCTTATTAACTTACATGTAAAGCATTAACAAATCACATTGCTTCAGGAGACGATATTCCGCTATACAGAAGAGCGACATTATTGTTTTTTGAAAAATGGAAATCAGGATTCTATGTGTTATTTAATAATTAAATAATAATATTATCATTAATATCATTTATAAATAATTAATTCATCATTATTTTCAACCATGAGAGTTGTTAATATAAAAATGGATGACTTCAGTATACGGGGCAGTAGTCCTCCAAACATACGAACACTGATTTCATAACACATTTAATGGAAGTGGAGATGGTAGCTGGTAATTACCTGAGCATAAAAAATTATTAGTATATTTAATATACTCATATTATAATATCATCATGATATGATAATAATCAAATGAGGTAATTTAATAAATTAGAAAAATCTCTCATTGATGACCCTTACCTTTTCCTCGGGTATCCTCAATTAGTTTCATGAAAATACTTCTTAGGTTTAATTTATGTAAAATATAAGTAATATAAAATGAATCAAGATAGTTTTTAACTTATTTGTCCAGGTATTGGATGAAATATGGGTTTTATGGTGTGGAGTGGGGAGGAGGAAGGGTGCCCTTTTATGAGTGATGTGAGTGGCATGATTGTATATTTTTTGAAAAAGATAACTCTAGACATATTTTTTAAATGTCACAAGGCACCAATAATTGAAGAATCTTGACAAAACAATATATATGGTAGATATATTTATTGAAAATAGGTTTTGGAAATGAGGTGGGTTATTTCTAAAATTTATCATATTTATACTATCCCGCGATAAAACCATTTCAACCATAATAAAGTTATATATTTCTTTACTTTTTTTACTATTAATTTTAGTATAATTTATGTCAACCATATAAGATATTATAGATTATTTTGATTTGAAATATGAAATCATTTTCTGAAAATTCCATTGGAATAAACATTGAAACAAAATTTAAAATAAATCCCATAGATTGAACTTGAAAGCGGTTTTTAAATTGGAAATGTTCAAATGTTTACAAAGTTATTATATCAAAATTCAATGTGAAAATTATTAAAATGATATTAATTGTATTAATTTATTTAAATTTGAACTAATTTTATTTTAAAACCAATTACTAATATAATTTATCATTATAAATAATACAAATAAACATAAATTTGGCATCTAAAAAACATCATTATTCACTATTACCGAAATATTAATCAGTTCAGAAAATTATTAAAAAGTCACACAAAACATATTTTAATTTTCATATATAATTTTTTTTTGGAACTTTATTTTTCAAGATTATAAAAACTTTATATAAAAATATATGTATAAAATTTAACATATTCTTTTTTAGTAAAATATAGTTTTTCAGCATAAAATTAGATTTATTCTTATTTCTTCTCTAAAAAACATAGGATGAAATAAAAAAAATTGATTGAATATATATAATATATACGTTTAATTAAAATTATTCACCAAAAGTGATATATTTAATTTATTGAGGTAAAATGTTTTTGTACGTCGAAAAATATTTTTTTAGAAAAATATTTTGTTTCATTTCAGAAGGTATTTATTTTATTTTCTAATTAATTGGTCACCAAAGAATTATTTTATATACATGTGCAAAACAAATTTTCATAATTTAGTTTAAATTATTAATAACCACCATTTCAAAAGCTAGGGGATTCCAGTCATATTAATTATTAATATTTTAATAACTTATAATGTTTTGTTTAAACTCAGTGTTATATGTAATGAATGAAAAAATCGCTGATGTGTGTAATAAAAGATAAGATTATTGTTGAGAGAAATTCAATATAAAAATTGTGTTGAATATACTGGATGTTAAACTCAATGTTCCTTATAATTAATGATAAACAAACATTTTATTGTGACACAAAATATCGAAAAGATACAATTAATTTGAAAAATAATAATTTCTATAAAACCTAGGGGTGTTATAAGATCACAACCCTCACATGGGAATCATAGTTCATGACCCAAACCACATTAATATTATGAAACAAAACCTTTAATAAATCCAAAATAAACTACCTCAGTCTAAATCACCATTCATAATTCCACTAACAAAAATATGAGACCATCACAATCCTTGTGAAAAAAATTTGAGAATGGATTATTCAAAAGTCCAACTCTAACTCAATGGAATGAAATAGAAAAAACACACAAAGAGAGAAGAAGTAAATAGTATATATATAGGATTACATAGAATGTAACCCTAACTTTCCTTCTAGGAATTGTTCCCCAAGAAACTCGACATGTAAATTTCCAATATATATAACGTGTCAACCATATATATGGTGTATACCACCACTTGGGTACCTACTCGTGTACCTTATTCCCACATGGAATTTTCAACACCACAATACATGATTTGTAATACACCATACGTGTTGTGGACCCCATATGTGGTTTCTAGTTGTGTACCTTGACATGTATGCCCACAAAGTGTCTGGACGTTGAAAGTACATGACCACAAGTTATGTACCTCAAATAGGTTCTAGCCATGTACCCTAAAAAACCATGTTCCCCCATCAGACATCGAGTTACCAATGCATGGTGAATAACCCCGATAATTTATGTGCCCCCCCCCCCCCTAAAATCTATAATAATAAAATATAAAGAACACAACACATGTGTTCTTTTATCTACACTAACTGTACATGGGGTTTCCAAAATAGAAACAAACCTACTACATACGGAACCCGCTGATTTAACCCCCTGAGCCATATATCGACCCAATGGGGTCCCCAAAAACAAATAAAATTATTTCAACCATAAAAATACATAATATATCATGATTTAGTGTCAATAAATTAAATAGGACAACCTCCATGTGGAAACCGCCGACCATTCATGCCCAATATTCCACCTACAACTGCAACACTCCGATCCAGGCCTCAAACGAACCCCAAACAACACCTACTCCCTATCACTATTATATCCTTCTCCCTATACATATATATCCTATTCTATACCAAAACCACCTGGGAATGAATATAATTCCAAAGAGTTAAATAGATAAAATAACATAGAAAAATAAAGTAAAGAAATAAAAAAAAGAAAATGGGGGCCTCATCCTGGACACAATGCTCGTGATGGGTTTATGCATAGACAAGGTAACCCCATATATTTTAGGTACAACCAAATATAACTTATATTAGTCTAATGAAAAAATCTAATGGTATCACTGAATGAACATGAATGAACAAAATAATATTTTATCATTAAACTATTAATTATTTTATAGAATCTTGATCAACTTATATTTCCACCAAACTAATAACCTAGGGTAAGAATACTATTAGATGAAAAATTTTGTGGTCAAAAGAAATTGTGAAATACCATCTCATTAGATAAATTACAATATTCATAGAAACACTTCTATGGAAGAAAATAAAATTTCATATAGTTTTCAAAACCCCTAACAATATGAGATGCCAAATTTTTCATGCTATTATATATTTATATTATAGACTATAAAGGATTTATTGGTTCTATATTTCATATTTATTGTTTAATGGGATGTATTTTATATATCAGATTCATTTTGTAGTTTTTTATTATGTTTATAATAACATTGTAGGTTCTTTTGTTAGAATAATATCCCCTGATTATACCATGTCAACAACCCTAGTTGGATGCTTATAGTATACAATAAGGCCTTCCTAAGGTAATTTGGTTATCCCTTATTTAGTTTATTTTAAGAAATTCATACAGGGGAATTATAATATCTATAAAAATAATGGTTGACCCTGTGTTCTATTTCCATTTTAGAGTCAATTCTAGGTAAATTGGTAAATCATTTAATTGTGAACATTCCTATTTAGAATTGATAATTATAAAAGAGTAGAAATTATCTATGAAAATAAATAATAGGTAATGAAATTATTAAAATAACTAATAATGAAATCAATCTAGGAATGTAAAACCTATAATTTGACTGGGATGACTATCAACAATGAGAATAAGGGTTTTCTTGGTAGAACTTATTGAAAAATTATCATAACAAATATAACATAAGATATTATGTAAAAATATAGGTTTTCCTTTTTGTGTTGTTGATAAACACTTTCATATAAGTTCTATATATAAAAAAATATTTAAATTTTCTTATACCCCTTATAATTAATTCTATGTTCAAAAAAATACTTATTGTGTGTTCTATTTCTAAAAAATCACAATACTTAAATTCTTGAAACATGGTACCTATATTTATTTTTTTCTTAAATAAATAGTACATAAATAATTATATGTAAACTCTTAAGATAAAAGATATTTGAATTAATTGATCATTAAACATTATAGATATTATCTCTTAGATAAAAAGTTTTATAAAAAATAAGTGTTGTCAAATTAATCATTAATTCCGTAATAAAACCAATTAAATAATGCATATTAAAATAATTTTTCAATATCTAATCTAAAAACACAAAAAAAAACACTAATATAATGTGTAAAATACTATTTAAAATATTAATTATATATTATTAAATTAGTAATTAAAATTTCATTAAATACTAATCCAATATCTCTTATAAATTTTATTCAAAATTTAGAAATAATTTAAATTATAATTGATTTATGAGATCTTGAATGATGTATATTAATAAAAGTAATTGATCATGTTAAAGAAGAAATTGAACTTATGCATTATTAGAATAACTTACCACTTTTTCTACCAAAAAAATTTGAATTTTAATGTCATTAATTATTTGATTAAATTTAATAATTAATATCATGTATATTGAATCATAATTATATTTTATTCACAAAATAATAAAAAGTTTCTTCCACTTCACATCTCTATGAATCTATGTAAAAAAATTATAATGATCATACCAAGATAATAATTTCTATGTTGATTCACTCATTTTTATTGATTTAATGCCTCCATGTTATTGTTGTATCCCCTTATAGTATCCTTTATATCTCATGTTTTCTTGATGTTTCATATTAATTCATGTCTAAAATGAAATTAAGATATCATTTTTTGACCAAAAATGGCTATTGTTTTCAATTTTAAAAAAATCATTAAAAACATATGTGATTATGATAGAAAATAAGAATGTGATGTTGGTATAATTATCCAATAAAAATGAAAAAATACCATTTTATTATCCTATAAATATATCACATTAAAATAATTATGATTTTATGTTTCTTTAGACAAGCCAATAATTTTTTGAAATTTATAATAACAGAATTTTTTCATAACTAAATCAACCTTAATAATCTCTTCAAAACTCTGAATATCTAAAGGGTGATAAATTTTTTAAAAAATAGTAAGCATGATGTGTTGATAGGTATTCACTATTTTAATATCCTTCAACCCTTTTATTTTGATAGAATATATTTATTGTTTCACAAAACCATATAATATCATTATAACTATATACAAATTGCACAACCAAGAAAGGATTTTTTTTGGATTCCCCATAAATAACTCAGAGATAATCTCAATTAATGTATCATTTTTTATATGTATAATTATGATGATAATATACTATACTATTTTCCTTGAATGTGATTAGAAGATAGATCATAGAGGATTGAATCCTAACATGAATTCATTTAGTGATTGTGCATAAATGAAAAGATGTATAAGAATACAAAACTAAGAGATTGAATCACACTATTGGGGTGATTGGGAAAATGATGATAATGAAATTTATATATATGAATCAAATATTTTTTTTATCACTTATTAATTTATATTAATTTTATGATCAATCATAACATCATAAATCCATAAAGATGTACATTTCAAAAAATATTTTAGAAAAATATTATATTTTATATAAATTTAATAAGTGTGTAGTTTTTTATTCAATGATTATAAAAATGAATATGATGTTTAAAATTTTAAATTGTTACACGAAGAAAAAATATGAAATTTTTCTATTGAACTTGTATGTGTAATTTATTTTATGGATTTGGTAGAATTTGTGGAAATAATTTTTTTGGGAAATATTTGTTGATCATTTTTATTGTTGATTTGTTATGAATTTTTAAACATAATTTATTTAATAGTATTTTACATATGTAATATTTTTTCATTAGAGTGGTTAATTTGTAATATATTTTACATGAATGGAAAATTAACCTCTTATTCCTAGATGAAACCTGAGTTCTATTTCATGTGGTAGCAATTTCTGTAGTATTATACTATTACAGTAGCAGTGTATTTGCACATGTAATGTTTTTTGTATTATATTGACAATATTATTACTCAAAAATTATATTTCGAGACACTAAATTCTCCCTTTGGGAAATAGGGCCTCTAAGATATAAAAGATTGGTCTTTCCAGCTATATACTGAAGTGGATTCTAACCGGTGGAGAGTGAGTCGGGGTGAGGGTGGGGACCTTTAATTTCAGTCGGATATAATATGGTCATATAAGTAGTGATTAGTCACTATAACTTTTTAAATATTATCATAGGATATAATAGGATGAAAGACCTAATGTACTTTTGTGTGGGATATAAATTACAGGCTCTATGTGAGAATTTAGAGTGACTACAGATAGAATGGGAAGTTGAACTAAGGTGGAAGATATTGTTTATTTTAGGGGTCATTCATGAACATACTAAGGAAATTATTCCATTCATACCTTTAGTTATGTAATCTGGGTTTACAAATAATGTAGGTGTTCCCTATTAACTCGGTTAAAGGAACGAGTTTATCTAGATTATGAAATAAAAATGGAATTCTATCAAAATTTATTTTATAAATTTATTAATTAAAATATGTCTTATATGGTATATAAAATGAATATAAATTTTTTAATGATATACTAATTTAAATAGACATATTTTATAGATTTATTTTACTAGAGATAAAAAAAAATTACAATAGATATGTTAATGAAAATGAATTTCTTTTTATCTAAAATATTAATTAAGAATAGATATAATTAGTTGTATAAGTTTTTTATACTATTAATATTAATAGCAATTAATAAATATTTGATTCTAAATCTATTCTCAGTAAATAATCCTATTATTTAAATTGAAACTAATCTATCTGACCGATATATATATATATTAGTTTATTATAATAGTAATAGCATAGTTTTATCTATCATTTTAACATTGAAAAACTTAGTTTTGAACAAAAATTATGTGGTAGGGATATACATGTTATTAAAATTATTGACTTATAGAAAAAAAATTAATAATATATTTTTTTGTAAAAGTTAAATATTTTATAGGGTATAAATTTTTTAACACATATAATACTACATTAAAGTATAGTGGTTTAAATAAACATTATAAATATTTTTTGGGCACTTAGAAATGAAATAAAACAAATAGGACTACAAATATAAATTTATTAACAACCTTGTGTTTATATACTATGTATTAAAGGTAAATTAACCAAATATTTATGATGAATTTCAGTTTCTAGGTCGGGTTTTTATTTATTTTTTTATGCATAATAATAGTTTGTTACCATGATATCATATTTTCTGTTTTTATCATATTATTATGGTATAAAAGTTTAATTATGTCAATTCACTAGTTTTAAAAATTTCATATGATATTTTATTAATTTATAGATAATTAATATCATGTTTTAGGTAAATACTCTAGTATATTTTTCATACTCTTTACATGTGAACTTCGACAGACATGAAACAATTGTGTGGATTTTTAGTATGTGTATAAGATGTCTATTTCAATTAAATATATCATAATACCTATGTCTAGTAAGTTAATGTATCACAAATACTATCTCGGAAAAATAATTTATTTTTTCCAAATAAATATTGTGAGAATGCTTCCTTTTTTTAAAAAGGATTTTGAATTTATTTAATACATAGATACCTTTAGAAATTTGTTTTAGTAAATTTATAAAATAAGGAATTTTCCAATATTAATGGAAGACCATTCCTCTATGTTGAATGTTTCATGCTCACCACTTATTGGAATTGTATATTGATTTAACAAAACAAAACAATTGTCCCTAACAATCTATTATAGGGTCTAGATATTACATTCTAGGTTATAATAAATTATATCAAAACACCTACATGTAAAAAGATTTTTATTGGTAGGAATAGATATATGATGTTCAGAACACAAAAAGAGAATATAAAAATTGATGATTAGAATCTTTTTAGAGAGACTCAAGTATCCAAGGATGTTCAAAAATAGTGATATGTCTATTTTCCCCATAGTGGTTGCTTGTGTCTTTATTTTACACAATTAAGAATTTATTATTATAAGTAGATGATATTAGATCTATATCCGATGAATCATGTAGGATTTTTTATTGAATAATTTAGCTAATGTATTACTTATTATGAATAGTATAACTATTTTAGAAAAAAATTATTTGTTTTACACTATAAAACGATTTTGAAAAAAAAAATTCAAAACGGTTGAGTTAATTTTAGAATGTACATTTTTTTAATGTTTGTTATCTCTAAAATTATTTCCTTAATTGAATATGTATTTTAATATGATAACATAATTGTTCTTTTTTTTAAATTCATGTTGATAGTATGAAAATAGGTTTCAGGAATTTGAACTGGAGTTTTATATTGAATTAATTTCAAAAAAACATTTCATTTTTTGAAATGATGGAGTTTTTTGAAAAATTTAAAATCTATGGTGGTTTTCATGATAATTTTAATCTTATATAAATATTTTATGAACTATTGGGGTCTTAAAAAGTTATAAAATAACTATTTTTAATTGTTTGATTAATATTTTATATAAAATTATATGTTTGGAATATTATTGTTCTAATAAAATAAGTTCATAAATGGTAATATTTTTTCACCAGATATTGATGTTTTTATATTTAATATGATGATATTTTATTATAAAATTTAGTTTAATTGAAGAATTTTTTTTAGAATGATATTTGAAAAATTTATGTTAATCAAATAGGTTGGATGAAATAAAATAATTGGGATGAGATTTTATTTAAATAGTTATTTTAGAAATAATGAGATTGGAATCCATTAAGATAGGTGGTTATCTAATAATTGTATTATCTTCGATATAAATTAATTTTTTATAGCATGGTAACTTAAATTAATAAAAATTGATACCATTGTCCTAATTTTGATTTTTTTTATTTTTCTTGATTATTTTAAAAAATTATAGATTATAATTTATTGAAACACACATATTTTGTAATAAAATAGATTTTCAATCATTAAATATGGTTATTCCAAAAATTTAATATGTATTTAATTTTTTAAAAGGGATTATTATTTATAATTTAATTGGTTAAAATAGTGGATTTCAATTAAACTGATGAAATGATGTTTTTATAAAATGGTATTTTTTAATTTTGAATAAACATGGTTATTAAGAAAGATTTATTTAAGACATTTGTTATAGTTATTCATTTTTTCTTCATAATAACAATTATATAAAAATAACTAATTTTAATCTTATGTTTAAACGATAATACATATATTATTTATTGAATTAACATTTGAATATGAATTAATCATTGTATGAATTCGTGAGATTTAATGACAATAATTGAATGGTTTATGATTGACCAAAATTCAGTTTTGAAATTAAAGGAAATGATTGTGTTTTAAAATTATTTTTGACATGGAATGAATTAATTAAAACTATTTTAAACCTAACAAGTATAAGACAGAAATTAAAAAAAAATTATGCTGAATAAATTTTAAATATTTTTTTATGTTCAAGAATTTGAAGTTATTCATTAGAATTAACATTTTTAATATATTTTTAATCATTCTAACATAATTATTTATTTATTTAAAATATAAAAAAATGAATTCATTAAACACATTTTTTATAATAAAATTTTAACTAATACACTTCTAAATAAATATCTATAAATTTAATTCAAAATAATATATATTTATTGAATATGGGATGTTTATATTGTTATTTTGTTTTTAAGTTATATCATTAAATTTATTATAATTTTATCTACTTATAATATGTATAAAATTTTGATAAATGGTATGACCTTCTAGTTTAATTATTATATTGAACATTATTATTATTTTTATCAAAATATTGATAACACATATTATGACTATATAAAATTAACTAAACCTTAATGCAATTATAAAATAATTTAAGGACCATATAATCATGTTTAACTGGTCCATTCATGTGGTGACCTAATTGGTTATGTATTTTTTCTATAATTTTCAATTTAATGAATTTATATTTGAATTATTCTTAACTAGAGGTTTTTTTAACAAATTTAATTAAAAAATTATTATTGTGAGAAAATTTTGAATTTATGTTTTAAATTGATATTTTTTAGTATAATGATGGTTAAAATTGAATATCACTTCATTTTTAATGTAATATAAATATGAATGGTTTATTTTGCTCTTAAATTGAGTTTATAGTCTCAATTATTTTTATTGGAAAAATATGGAAAATAATATTTTTATTTTTTGATTAAAGATGTTTTGGAGATGTTTGATGATGTTTTAATTTGGAAGGGGAATTCTTATAAAGAATTCCAAAAATAATTCACATAATATTAGAAAAATAATATTTTCTTGTAATATCACACTATAATAAGAATATATTTCAAAAAAGTTCATTATAAATCAATCTAAATTTCATCCCTCAAGAGGAAGAACTTTTCCTTGTAATAAGAAATGGTGAATAAGGTGTTTAAATTTACTTTGTATGATTTCCATGATTAATATAAAACATTCATGGTAGTTTCTGTAGTGAAGACGATTAGTAAATGGTTCCTTTTTTAAATGAATGGGGATGAAGAAATAATCTATAGTTGAATGATAATTTTGAAGGACTAAGGAGACCATTAAATGAGGAAAATGAAATGATCATGGTATATATAATTTGAAGAATATCACAAGAATGAAGAAAGGGGAAAATTTTGAATCCATTATATTTTTTATGTTATTTTAGGTGATATTTCAAAATAAGATGACTATAGTGGACAAAACCACTACATTGTTTTCCATGACCCGGATAGAAACCCAGTTTTCTATCTATTTTATATATGGAATGTTTGTAGATACAATTATATGTTTCCATATTGTTTTTAATGATTCAATTAAAGGGTATTTTACTATATATTAATATTGAATGAATATGAGAATCCTAAAGATATTGACATGAAGACCAAAGTTATATATTTAGAGAGATATTAAATATATAAAAAGTAGATATAGATGAAAATATAATAGAAATAATTTAGAAATAATTTTCTAATAGAGAGAGGGAAATTATATAAAATATATCTAAATGGTGAATGTCATTTTCTGATTATGAAAACAATTTATCCAATAATAATGACTAAATATAATGAATTACACTCTAACACCATTATATTAGTGGTGTTATATTTTTATGTATATTTAATGATATTTCATAGTGGTATTTAAGAATATAATGTTGAAGGAAGTGATCATTGAGGGATAAAAAGTACACTAAAACATTTTATATTCTGATTCTAATTATAGTAGTTGAAGTAAGAAAAAATTATATTGATGTTACTTATTTGATTAGATTCCATATTTTATCTAAACTATATATTTTTTGTTATTTTTATTATTTAATTTCGTTTCTATAAATAGATATTTAAAATACATATCCACATATAATAACTAATGTTTTTAATGTGATAAAAAATAAATAATGTAATGAATGGTTTAATTCAAATAAACTAATTATCCACCCTCTCATATTTCTACTGTGGGGTAAATAATTACTATTATAGATTTAAATAATTTGTTTGAATTTTCAATAAAAGTGTAGGTTATGATGACTTTAGTGAATCATAAAACTAATAGAATTATCAATGGGAATAATGTTCAATTAGAGAAGAATCAGCTGAAAAATATTTGAGATCTATTTGAATTTTTTTTCTATTAAAATGTATATAATAATCATTAGAAACATTATTGATGAATATATTACTAAATAAAATTGTATTGGGTCCGATGTAGATACAAAAGGGCTGAATTTATTATGAAGAGAACTGTCAAATATCTTGTAAACAAATTTGATGTCATGAAAATATAAAATTAATTATGTGAAAATTTATTTAACATCAATGAAGGATATTTCAAGGCCAGAGAATAAGTGTTCCAACATATATAGTACATGTTAAAAGGATTGAAAGGGACACTGATATAGTTTGTTGACACATTTTTAATTTGGTAATTAACATAGAATGAGATATGCGAAGACCCTATGATTGACTCTGTATTATAAAAAATATTATTAAACTAATTTAGGGAGCTATTTATAATCTACATAGACGGATTTTAGCATTCATAGGTTATTACTAAGAGATATAGGAATTATCATCCTTTATGGTGATCATTCTCGATAGTGATTCCCTTCACAGAGATGACTTATGCTCTCATGACAGAGGACCTGGATCCCCCCTCCCGATTGGATTGTGGATTTTTTTCACTCATCAATCTCCACAAAAGCAGCATCCTTCCTTCCCTTCTCCAATACATATTTTCTTCCTCCGTTTCCTCTAATCTCGATATGCCCAAAAGTCCCATATTTTTACCGTGGTTCACCTCAAATATCTTTACTACTATTGGAGTTTAATAGTAACTCAATCCTTTTTATTACTATTGGATTTTAATAGTACCTCATACCTCTTCAATGTGACTATGGTGGCTCGATTTCATCATCGGCTCCCTTCAATTGAGGCATTTGACCATTTCCTCTATGAAGCTTGGTGTCACGACCCGACCCTACCCGGGATCGAGCCGCAATTACCCCAGGCCCGCCTCCATAGGCCAGGGGCTCGCGAATAGTGCCGAAGGCACAATAGCTCGGGGAGGCCTTTGCCTAAGCACCTGTACACACACACACATGCAACAAACTCGATGCAACAATGCAGAGTAAATGGAAAGATGAGTAAAGAAAAGGCAACTGCTATAAACATACCACAAAGTGCATCGACCTCTACAAGATCAAAGTACAAACTGAAAAGAAAAAGGGTGAAAACACGCGCCAAACTGAAAAGTTCCACAACCTGGCAACATGTAATAAAAAAGAAACTGCTGACGGGTCTCCCACCTAGAACCCGGCCTCGACCACCGCATGCGTTCCAAGCTCCCAAGCTCCTACACTCCACCGAAGTCACGCTCCACCTGTCCGTCGTCTGCAAGGGCACACCAAGATCGGCAATGCCCAAGCATGGGTGAGTATAAAAATACTCACTAGGATACCCTGAAGGCTCGAGGGAGGAACAAAAAAGGTACTGAAGGGTGAGTAGTAGAGCGAACAAAAAAGTAGAGGAGTACAACTGAGAGTGCATTAAAAATTCCAGCTCAACCCAACAAGAGAAAGGAAGTAAACTCATCCAGACACAAGGAGATGGAAATGGTGAGAAGATGAACTTCCCATCGAGTCTTCTCTACCTATAATATAAGAGTAGACTCAACCCACCATGAGAAGATAGACACGGAAAGCACGTGGCATACCTCGCGCGTCTTCGCCTCTCCTGGAGGGCGACCCGGCTAAAGTCGGCGACGAGACCACTGCCCAGCCCAGCTAGAGGTAACCCGGCATCGGGGACCACTGCCCAACCCAGCTGGAGGTAAGCCCGACATCGGGGACCAATGCCCAGCCCATCTGGAGGTAAGACCGACATCGGGGACCACTACCCAGCCCAGCTGGAGGTAAGCCCGGCATCGGGGACCACTGCCCAGCCCCGCTGGAGGTAAGCTCGGAACTGCTCTGGCCATCCCTACTGGATGGTACTGCTCGGTAAACACCACTGTACTGGCCATCCCTGATGGATGGTAACCCACTGATGAGCCATGCTCGATACAACCTCAGCCCTGCTGGAAACAACCTCAGCCCTACTGGAAAAACTTCAGCCCTGCTGGAAATAACCTCTGCCCTGCTGGAAGAACCTCCTGGGTAGAGGATCGGTGCCCGCGTAAAGTGTTGGTCACACCGAAACCACAAGATCTACCAGGGAACACAGAACAACGAGAGAAATACCCCAGGCCTCACAATGCGATCCCGCTCCAATCCGCTGATTCAATGTCGAAGCGGACCGAGACACCTCATCCCAAAAAGTGGGGAAAACGCCCACGCTGCACGAACACCCGTAGTCGCAGACGGTGTCGTAGTCTCGTGAAAGGGCACAATACTGAAACCCCTCACAGCCAAAGAAGCAAAGGATCTAAACCATCTCTGCCGGCCAAACCATCAAGCACAAGACCAGGGGGAGACCGCTCAACCCTGCTGGTCAGACAAAAGAGAGCAGAGGGACCCTCTACGTCGCAAGAGGTCAATGTATGTAAAGCAGATCACGACACACACGTGGGGCCCACACGACGTGTGGCCCTAAGTCAACCCCAACTGAGCACACAATCAACCTCATGTACAAACAACCACACGTACCTCCTAGTGCTCCCGTATACTCCCGAAGTATACCTCATTCCAGCCCAAAGGCAATCGTTCACACGACACCCAACGTCAACGCCAAGGCGTGACGTAACAACTCCACCTCAAAGGCCCAGGAACGACCAACCACAACTTGTGAACCATTTGTATCACTCTCCCAAGAGTGCGTGATCACTCGCCAAGGGTCCGCTACAAACAAGGTAGGTCGAACCACCACTGGATCACCTTCCATGGTCCACATTTATCAAGATCATGCAAGAGGCTCCGCACAACCAAACAGATCACACTGTTGTAATCCTCGCGGAAAAACACGCGAGATTGACTACTTACTCGCCTCCAACGGATATCTGACGGAGAAGTCACCAATACCGCCTCACGCCCGTTCGACGTCTCGTGATCCCGAGCCTCGGCCCTGAAAACAGTCGGGAACAACACACCATTGCGATCCCCTCGGTAAAACACGTCAAAATCACTACTCACTTGAGTACAATGGATATCCGGAGAAAAAGGTGCATCTCGGTGCACCGCACTCGAGCGGTGCCACGTGGGACCCGCATCCCGGTCCTGAAACTCAATGAATGGATCACACCGTTGCGATCCTCTTGAAAAAGTACACAAAATGGACTATCCACTTGTCCAAAACGGTCGCCCGGTGATAAAGCAGGAAATCACAATCAACTCCCGAAACGGCCCTCGCGGGGCCCGCACCACCGTACGGAATTACAGCGGGCAGACTACGCCAACGCGTTGCCCTCGAAAAAACACCCAACATTGACTGCTCGCACGCCCCGAACGGATGTTCGGAGAAAAAGTCGTGAAACGCTCCACGCAGCTCAAAAGACGAGAAGTGGGGCCCGCGCCTCAACTTCGGCCTCAATGCCTGGAACCACCCTGGAATGCTCCGCCTCGGTGCCAGGGTCCTAACTTCACTGACGGCGCTTAATTCGGACGTCGGACGCGTCTGCGCCGTCCAAAACAAAATCCCCCATAAAACGCCAATCACTTAAAGACGCGTCGCGCCTCCGAAGCCCCTCATTTTGGGAATTAAAAATTCCTGAAATCATCTCAAAAAGTTCGCCTGTACTTAAGGGTCGCGCCGACACAGACGGCGCCAAAATCAGACGCCCGGTCTATGATTTATTAAATATAAACCATTTTCATAAAGATAATAATAAAATTATTTAATTTAATTTTATTATTATTAATTTTTTCTGAAACCGGCGTCGGCCGCCCCCTGTTTCCTGTTTCTTTTTTTTTTCCAATTTCCTTCTTTTTTTGCCGGTCAGCTTGTTGCCAGCCAGGGTCCAAAGACCCAGGTCTTCTCCACCGACCACGCGGACCCCCCCCCCCCCGCTGGTCTCCTCTTGTCGCTCGCTCCCGCCGGCCGTCGGCCCTGCTGCCTGCTCGCGCCGAAGACAGCTGAAGCCGTCGCCGTCGCCTGCTCCGGAGCCCGCACCGCCTGCTGCCGAAGCCCGCACCTCCGCGGTGCTCGCCCGGCTGAACATGCCTCCGCCGCGCCTCCGCGGTGCTCACCCGTCCGAACAGGCCTCCGCCGCTCCTCCGCTCGGCCTCCCGCCGTCGCCGCCGTCTGGAGCTCGCGCTGCCCTCGTCCGATCGCCGGAGACCCCAAAACCCGGTGGAAAACATCAAAAACACGCTAATTTCGGCGGACGATTGCGAACACCCCAAAGCTCAGTTTTTCAATTCAAAGTAGGCGGTGGGAAGCTCACAAAATTTGCTACGCTATTATGTGCTTTGATTGCAAATTAGACAGAGGTTTGATACAAGAATTCAGGCTCAAAGTAGATGCGGAAATGAAAATTGAAACTGCAATGATCCTACCTCGTGGGCGTTGCCCGAATCTTCACGGGTGATCCGCCGGAGTGGCACCTTGCCGGAGAAGAGGAGGAGAGGAGAACTCCCTTTGGTTGCTCCCTTATGCTAGAGAATGAACAAGGGAGGAAGATGGGAGGGGGTTAGGGCTTTAAGTAGGAAAAATAATTAATTAAAACATTAATTAATTAAAACTCCCAAAATAACCCGCATCTGAAACACCCGACGGGGTCGAGGTTAAGCCTCCCCTAGGGTAAAAACCACCTCCTGAGCACAAGGGTGGCTCAAAATTTTAATCTGGGACCCCGTTCAAATGTTATAAAATTTAACGTCCGAAGCTGTTAAATTACGAAAATGCCCCTGGGGACATTTTTCACAAACGGCCCGCGCCCGCGAAACATATACCCCTCCTAGGGTAAACGGCACATTACGAACTCAACGGTGCCCTCTTTTTTCTAATCTGAGCCACCGTTTAATAGATACCTGCGTTTCGCCATTAAACGAATAAAATAAATTTATTTAATCCGTTTAACGTTCCAGAAGCGGGCGAGGGGTCCAAACATCCCGCGATGACAAGTTTTATGTCGTTCCTAGGGTAAAAACCCCATTATGGACCCATCCGTACACTCGGATCTCTGATCCGGAACTCCGTTTAAGAGTAATCCCATTTATTTAGCTTTTCCAGTGTGAACGCACTGAAAATTTAATTCTCGCTACTCCGAGGCTCGGAATCACACGCCGTCTGAAGGTGCTGCTCTGGAATATCATCAAGAATATTCCAAAGTCTTTCTCAGCAAAAACCGGGTTCTTAGATCATTCCCTTAATCAATATTTTCATCCCCGAAAAGCAAAACTAGGGAGCAACACAGGGTACTAAGCCCGCACATGGCTTTCCGTACCCAAAAGAACCCACGCATAGCTCTGCGTCACCGCGCACATACCAAAGGATTGATCTGTCCACACGAGGTCAGGCCTTGACGGCGTCGTGCACCCACTCTAGAATTTTGGTTTAGGTCAAGGTGGTAGGGTACCTCGCCATCCCTTTGCACGGTCTCAAACGGCCCGAAGGCCCTCGGGGGTATCTCACCTTCCCGGACGAACCTCTACGTCGCACTCCGTGACTGGAATCACCACCCGCACCTAGAGCAAGGCCCGGTGATTCCCTCCTTCAGAATATCCATATGGTGAAACACCCAAGGATATCTGGTCACGCAAGATTTCATAGTCGATGCTCTCTTACGTGCTCAAAAGGTGAAGGAGTCAACATAATCGACTAAAGGAAAAGGTGTCACGCCCTTTTTCCTTACCAACACAGGATTACACCCGATGCCCTGCGTCACCCTGGTAACACATCAAACAAGGATCAGGGAGGAATGCAATTCATACACAGAGTCTAACAATTCTACTTCAAAAAGGTAGAAGAGCTATAGAGCGTACCTCTTATCACTTCATGCTCTGCAGGATAGTAGACATCCAAAGCTCGCGGCTGCCCGCAGTCCCAACAGTCAGCTCCCAGAGCCTGACATGGACCGCCTAGTGGTGATGGGGAGACCTAGTAACGTTGTCCCCCACAACCAGCTCCTCCTGATCCTCTTCTACCACCACCTCTCTGGGTACCACTCTGATCACGGCGCTGCCCCTGCCGTGGTGGTGCACCTGCTGCCTGCCCGAAGCTCCCAGCAACTCGGGTCGGGCAGTCTTGTTGCATGTGACCTCAGCCATCACAAGCATAGCACCGACTCTCTCTGGGATGCACTGGTGCCCTCCGTTGACACTGTGGTGTACGACCACGCCCCTGAGTCCGGTTGTCAGTAAGCCACCTGCGTCGAGGTCCTGTTTGCTGACGCCCACTAGCTGCGGCAGACGTCTCGTCTCCAACGTGTCTTCTGCCACCACCAACTCCAGAACGCGACAGGAATCCCTCTGTCACGAGCTCCTGCTCTAGCACCCAGACATATGTGGAAATTTCCAAGGGTACTATGACATCACGAGTCTCTCGACGGAGACCCTGCTCAAACTTTCGCGCTCGGAGGTTGTCGTCATGGACCACGTCCGGGTAAAAGCGTGCATGATCTGAAAAACTAGCTGTGTACTCGGCCACCGTCATCCCTCCCTGCTGAAACTGCAGGAGCTCCTGAATCCGAACGGAGCACAAGTAGGATGGGTAAAACTCCTTCCGAAACAACAACTGAAAGTTTCCCCATGAAAGTGGCGACTCGTCAAGAAACCGAGTCACCAGACTCCACCAATGCCGAACTGCTCCACGAAAAAGGGTGCCTGCCAAAGCCACTCTCTGATCTGTCGGCATCTGGACAAGCCTGAAAAGGCGAACCACTACCTCAATCCAAACCTCTGCTGCTTGATGATATGGTTCACCACTGAACCTCAGCGGTCTATGCCGGTGGAACTCATGGAGCGCGCTCAACCTGCTCTCAAGCTCCGCCTGCTCTACTGAAACTGCCTACTGCGCAACAGGTGGGGGTTCTGCTACCTGCCCACCCAGAGAAAGGGTCTCGCATGATGGGTCCTGGACCGTGGCCTCATAGTTCACAGGGTCTTCATCACAAACCAGAGCTGGTATCCTGGCTGACTGTCCTCGCGGAGACATCCTGAAAATTATCAAGGAGTGTCGCGGTCAGATGAGCATATATGTATATACCAATAACAACTACGATGGAGAGCTGACTCAAGAAGGACAGTCAAAACTCAGTCCTATGTGATGCACAAACAAATTTTCCCTGTAATAAGTGTCTCAGCATGCCGAGTCGACAAGCGGGTTATCACGGTCCTGGTGAATGGATATGTCGGCCGCTGAACCATCACTGGACTCCCTGGCATGAGAGCTGCTCTCGAGACACGTTAACACTATTGCCCTATATCCCAACCAATTCCTCTTTTAGGGACGTCCGCACAACGCCCCAAGGAACCAACCACCTTTGATACCACTTTTTCACGACCCGACCCTACCCGGGATCGAGCCTCAACTACCCCAGACCCGCCTCCATAGGCCAGGGGCTGGTGACCAGCGCCGAAGGCACAATAGCTCGGGGAGGCCTTTGCCTAAGCACCTGTACACACACACACACACGTAGCAAACTCGATGAAACAGTGCATAGTAAAAGGAAAGACGAGTAAAGAAAAGGTAACTGCTATAAACATACCACAAAGTGCATCGAACTCTACAAGTACAATGTACAAACTGAAAAGAAAAAGGGGCAAAACACGCGCCCAACCGAAAAGTGCCACAACCTGGAAACAGGTAAACAAAAAGAAACTGCTGACGGGTCTCCCACCTGGAACCCGACCATGACCACCGCACGCGGTCCAAGATCCCAAGCTCCTACGCTCCACCGAAGTCATGCTCCACCTGTCCATCGTCTGCAAGGGCACACCAAGTGTGGGAAAATCCCAAGAAGGGGTGAGTATAAAAATACTCAGTAGGATACCCTGAAGGCTCGAGGGAGAAACAAAGGAGGTACCGAAGGGTGAGCAGTAGAGCAAACATAAAAGTAGAGGAGTACAACAGAAAGTGCAGTAAAGAGTCCAGCTCAACCCAACAAGAGAAAGGAAGTAAACTCATCCAGACACAAGGAGTTGGAAACAGTGAGAAGATGAAATTCCCGTCGAGTCTTCGCTACCTATAGTAGGAGAGTAGACTCATCCCACCATGAGAAGCTAGACACGCAAAGCACGTGGCATACCCCGCATGTCTTCGCCTCTCCTGGAAGGAGAGTAGCCAAACCCAAGAAGTGGGTACCGGAAACAAGGTATATACATATGTATGCTCTGTCAAGAAGCCCGAACAAACTCGTATGGGGATCTCCGTCCCATAGCTCAACCCAAGAAGGAGTAGCCAATAGTCCTAGAAGTAACACCATCGATGCCCAGCATCCCTCACGTCTGCCCCGAACCGCAAGCCAAGGGGCTCAATCACCACACCTCAACACTATCCGCTTTGGGCGGTACCGACTCGCCCGCACGGTTTTAGGACACATCTCAAGGATGCGTCTCGGTGGGGGAAAGTGCTCCTTGTACTTGAGAGTTCTGGGAGAATGTCAACCACAACTCGTCTGCCCCGCAGTCGACAGATCTGCTCAATGTCGACAAGCGACCCCCTGCCCAGCCCTGCTGGAAGATCCCTGGAAGTCAACGGGTTCCCACTACAGGGAGACTCGAAAATTCAACGGGCGCCTCACTGCCTAGTCCCGTAACAGGGTAGTCCACTGGAGGGCGACCCGGCTAAAGTCAGCGACGAGACCACTGCCCAGCCCACCTGGAGGTAACCCGGCATCGGGGACCACTGGCCAGCCCAGCTGGAGGTAAGCCCGGCATCAGGGACCACTGCCCAGCCCAGCTGGAGGTAAGCCCGGCATCGGGGACCACTGCCCAGCCTATCTGGAGGTAAGCCCGACATCGGGGACCACTGCCCAGCCCCGCTGGAGGTAAGCCCGGAACTGCTCTGGCCATCCCTGCTGGATGGTACTGCTCGGTAAACAACACTGTACTGGCCATCCCTGCAGGATGGTAACCCACTAATGAGCCCTGCTCGATAAAACCTCAGCCCTGCTGGAAACAACCTCAGCCCTGCTGGAAACAACCTCAGCCCTGCTGAAACAACCTCCTGGGTAGAGGATCGGTGCCTGCGTAAAGTGTTGGTCACACCGAAACCACAAGCTCTACCAGGGAACACGGAACAACGGGAGAAACTCCCCAGGCCTCACAAGGCGATCCCGCTCCAATCCGCTGAGTCAATGTTGAAGCGAACTGAGACACCTCTTCCCCAAAAGTGGGGAAAACACCCACACTGCACGAACACCCGTAGTCGCAGACGGTGTCACTGTCCGGTGAAAGGGCACAGTACTGAAACCCCTCACAGCCAAAGAAGCAGAGGAACCAAACCATCTCTACCGGCCAAACCATCGAGCACAAGACCAGGGGGAGACCGCTCAACCCTGCTGGTCAGAAAAAAGAGTATAGAGGGACCCTCTACGTCGCGAGAGGTCAAAGTACGTAAAGTAGATCACGACACGCACGTGGGACCCACAAGACGTGTGGCCCCAAGTCAACCCCAACTGAGCGCACAAACATCCTCAGGTACAAACAACCACACATACCTCCTAGCGCTCCCGTATACTCCCGAAGTATACCTCATTCCATCCCAAAGGCTATCGTGCACACGGCACCCAGCGTCAACGCCAAGGCGTGACGTAACAACATCACCTCAAAGGCCCAGGCATGGCCAACACAACTTGTGAACCATTTGTATCACTCTCCCAAGAGTGCGCGATCACTCGCCAAGGGTCTGCTACAAACAAGGTAGGGAGAACCACCACTGGAGCACCTTCCATGCTCTACATTTAACAAGATCATGCAAGAGGCTCCGCACAACCAAATGGATCGCACCGTTGTAATCCTCGCGAAAAAACATGCGAGATTGACTACTTAATCGCCTCCAATGGATATCCGACGGAGAAGTCACCAACACCGCCTCACGCCCGTTCGATGTCCCATGATCCCGAGCCTCGGCCCTGAAAACAGTCGGGCACATCGCACCATTGCGATCCCCTCAGGAAAACACGTCAAAAGCAATACTCACTTGAGTGCAACGGATATCCGGAGAAAAAGGTGCATCCCGGCGCACCGCACTCGAGCGGTGCCACATGGGACCCGCATCCCGATCCCGAAACACAACGAACGGATCACACCGTTGCGATCCTCTCGAAAAAGTACACAAAATGGACTATCCACTTGTCCAAAACAGTCGCCCGGGGATAAAGCTGGAAATCACTGTCAACTCCCGAAACGGCCCTCATGGGGCCGGCACCATCGTGCGGAATTACAGAGGGTAGACTGCGCCAACGCGTTGCCCTCGGAAAAACACCCAACATCGACTGCTCGCACACCCCGAACGGACGTCCGAGGAAAAAGTCGTGAAACGCTTCACGCAGCTCAAAAGACGGGCTGTGGGGCCCGCGCCTCAACTTCGGCCTCAACGCCTGGAACCTCCCAGGAAAGCTCCCCCTCGGTGCCAGGGTCCCAACGCCACTGACGGTGCTTAATTCAAATGTCGGACGCATCCGTGCCGTCCAAAACAAAATCCCCCGGAAAATGCCAATCACTTAAAGACGCGTCGCGCCTCCGAAGCCCCTTGTTTTGGGAATTAAAAATTCCCGAAATCATCTCAAAAAGTTCGTCTGTACATAAGAGATGCGTCATCGCAGACGGCGCCAAAATCAGACGCCCGGTCTATGATTTATTTAATATAAACCATTTTCATAAAAATAATAATAAAATTATTTAATTTTATTTTATTATTATATTTTTTTATTCTGCAACTGGTGTCGGCCGCCCCCTGTTTCCCATTTCATTTTTGTTTTCCAATTTCCTTTTTTTTGCCGGTCAGATTGTCGCCAGCCTGGGACCAAAGACCCAGGTCTTCTCCACCGACCATGTGGACCGCCCCCCCCCCCTGCGGGTCTCCTCTTGCCGCTCGCTCCCGCCGGCCGTCGGCCCTGCTGCCTGCTTGCGACGAAGACAACCAAAGTCGTCGTCGTCGCCTGCTCCGGAGCCCGCACCGCCTGCTGCCGAAGCCCGCACCTCCGTGTTGCTCTCCCGGCCGAACAGGCCTCCGCCGCACCTCCGAGGTGCTTGCCCGGCCGAACATTCCTCCACCGATCCTCCGCTCGGCCTCACGCTGCTGCCGCTGTCCGGAGCTCGTGGTGCCCTCATCCGACCGCCGGAGACCCCAAAACCCGGTGGAAAACATCAAAAACACTCTAATTTTGGAGGACAATTGCGAACACCCCGAATCTCGGTTTTTCAATTCAAAATAGGCAGTGGGAAGCTCACAAAATGTGCTACGCGATTATGTTATTTGATTGCAAATTCGACAGAGGTTTGATACAAGAATTCTGGCTCAAAGTAGATGCGGAAATGAAAATTGAAACCGCAATGATCCTACCTCGTGGGCGTTGCCCGAAGCTTCACGGGTGATCCGCCAGAGTGGCACCTTACCGGAGAGGAGGAGGAGAGGATAACTCCATTTGGTTGCTGCCTTTCGCCATAGAATGGACACGGGAGGAAGATGGGAGGGGGTTAGGGCTTTAAGTAGGAAAAATAATTAATTAAAACATTAATTAATTAAAACTCCCAAAAGAACCTGCATCCGAAACACCCAATGGGGTCGAGGTTAAGCCTATCCTTGGGTAAAAACCACCTCCTGAGCACAAGGGTGGTCTCAGAATTCTAATCCGGGACCCCGTTCAAAAGTTATAAAATTTAACGTCCGAAGCCGCTAAATTACGAAAACGCCCCCGGGGGCCATTTTTCACAAACGGCCCGCGCCCGCGAAACTTATACCCCTCATAGGGTAAACAGAACATTCCAAACTCAACGGTGCCCTAATTTTTCCAATATGAGTGACTTTTTAAGAGATACCTGTGTTTCGCCATTAAACGAATAAAATAAATTTATTTAATCCGTTTAACGTTCTAGAAGCGGGCGAGGGGTCCAAAAATCCCGCGCTGGCAAGTTTTATGTCGTTCCTAGGGTGAAAAACCCATTCTGGACCCATCCGTACACTCAGATCTCTGATCTGGAACTCTGTTTAGGAGTAATCCCATTTATTTAGCGTTTCCAGTGTGAACGCACTAAAAATTTAATTCCGGCCACTCCGGGGCTCGGAATCACACGCCGTCTGAAGGCACTGCTCTGGAATATCATCAAGAATACTCCACAGTCTTTCTCAGAAAAAACCGAGTTCCTACACTTAGGGTTTGCGAGAACGTGCAAATTTTTGGCTTCTTGATCGAATGAATATTATGATTCGGTTTGGGTCAATAGAAGACTTCATCATTATTTTGTCCACAACTCCTTAATGATGTTATAAACTCATATTCATTATTCTTAGATGGAACTTCAATTTCTGTATATAGAGATATAATATGACTATGGTGGTTTGGGTATGTTTCCCCACTCCCCCACTCCCCTTCCAAAACCCATAAATTTTACGTCTTCTTGGGTATATGGTTTGTTGATATTTTTGTTATGATGCCAAAACCAAAGTTGTGTTCCATAAATTTTTCCCAAGTATCTGTGTGGAGGTGGAAATATCAAATCTGCCAGTATATTTAGTGTGGATTATTGATAGACATGAATTATGATGGAAGCAGTTTTTTAAGTTAGAATCATGGAAGGATTTGTGTATTTCTTTCAACAAACTTGGACATAT
The DNA here is from genome assembly GCA_963277665.1 of Viscum album. Taxonomy (NCBI): domain Eukaryota; kingdom Viridiplantae; phylum Streptophyta; class Magnoliopsida; order Santalales; family Viscaceae; genus Viscum; species Viscum album. The sequence goes on from OY728147.1 coordinate 1,868,504,780, forward strand.
AGCGCCAGTCTACTATAGTGGGTCTCTAAACAAGAAGATGAAGGAGATGAAGTACAATAACATTGGACATTGTGATGGATCGTTAGTGGATCCTCTAAAGAATCATGAGAAGGATTCCCTTGAGGGACCACTGCCTAATTATCATGTAACGATACCCCAGTCTTGAGTATTAATTGTCTTGGGTCATGGTGGCACTAGAAAATGGTATCATCGTATGAAATCAAGTGATATTGGCATAAAAAATCAACAATTGGTGTTACCTCATGAACATAAGTTTAGTGGAGTTTTTTACAGGTTGAAGGGGGATTTGAAGGATGTCACTCCTCCGAGAGTGAAGTAGGTATTGGTGGTGGATGCTAATAGAAATCACGATAGTTTTGGTGTCTCTCATGAGGTTATATAGGGTGTTCGATAGATTCCTATAGTTCTTGTGATCTCTCCTATTTTGGTAAACCCTGAAAATGAAAATTAAACTCTTGCGTTGGGTAATAGATTTGATTGTCTAGAAATTGATGATCTAACCCCAGAGCCTGAATAGGTTGGGAACAAGGATAGGGTAACAATTCTAGAACCAACCAGTCAAGTTGCAGCTCTAGAGGCACTATGTGATGGTCAAGATAATGATGGAGTTTCTTCTGGTGTGGTCTTTGAGGAGAAATCAATAGGTTTTGATATTCTAATGCATGACTCAAGGAATGGGGATATTTTCATTGGTACACATGACACTAATTTTAATGAGTAGATTGAAAAACATTATAAATCTTAGATTTTTTTTGGTAAATGGGTGAATGTCACCGATGATGAATAGGAAATTGATGTAAATACATCTCAAAATAATGTCTCAGTCAACGATGTCATCACTCATGGGAAAAAAATGATTCTAATCCCCATAAACGAGGGATGAGGAAGGACTACTCTATTTTTCCAAGGAATGTGTCGACCAGGTCATCCACAAAGAAGTTACAGAAGATTATGTTGAGGTGTTTAAATACTTAAATAAAGATAACTCCCCTTATGAATGGGAAATTACGGATGAGTTTGGTTGTGAGACTGATTTCTCTTACCATGATTTGTAATCATTAGATGTGGGTGTTCTTTGCTTGTTTTTCTGCACTTATTTTTTCTAATAAAATTTCCTATGAGAAGGTTCGTCTATATCTAGAAATTTCTAGTAATTTACTAAAAAAAATTATTATTATAAAACATTATCTCAGTATTTTTACATTATGTGATCCTCAGATTGTAATAATTACATAACATATGATTTTGAATAGTAATATTAATTTGGTAGTGGTGATGAAGGTAAAGAGGAAAGAATATAAATCTATGAAAAATATTATTTATTACATTAATAATATCTTATAATAATAGTTTCATTCCCATAGGTTTTTAAATCAGGACCATAAGAAAACAATTGTTATGATTTTATACAAACTTGACCAAAAGTTAACTTATTATCATGATTTTGTGTTAGCCTATACGCACAGTTTTGTAAAATCAAAACTAAAAGAAACCTGTAATCATGATTTTCGAAAACCATGACTATATATAAATAACAAAAATATTACACAAGGATGAGGTTTATACTTCTTACACCATATTGACATATTTATTATATAAACATTACACCATGAAAAATATTAGGAACTTAAATACACACACACATAATATTATATATTTATAAATTAAAATATTAATATATTTTTATATTTATAAATTCAAAGAATATATTTTAATTGAAAATATAATATAAAAAACAGATTTAAAATTAAATTCAAAATAGAAACACAAATATATTTATATATACACAGAAACACAATTTTATATATTTATAAATTTAAATAGTTGACTTTCAATTGAAAATAATATAAATTACAAATGAAATTAATTTTTATTATATATATATATATATATATCATTTTAATTAGAAATATAAGTAACTAAATTTCATTTAAATTATTAAATAAAAATCATATATTAAAATATAAGTATATATATTTAACACATACAAAAACATAAGAGAGATATATATTTAAATAATTAATACAGTTCTGAATTTTAATATAGAATTTAAATTTAACAAACCCAAAAAAACAATGATATGTGTATATATATATTTTTAATTAAAATACTAAAGAAATAATAATTATTATATAATAAAAACCTTTATAATGGTGTGTGTATATATATATAATATTTATAAAAATATAAAAATTAGTAATTATTAAATTATGTGTGTGTGTGTTTGTATGTTTGAGAATATATTTATATATGTAAATATAATTTACACATAGCGAGTCATATGATACAAAAACACACACACATATATATATTTAAATATTTAATATATATACAATTATATATTTAATTTTTCATTTATTTATGATATCCAATTAAAAATGGATTAAAATTTGAAACACACACACATGCATTGATATTTTGAAATTAAAATATTTAAATTCTTTTTAAATTATTATATAAAATTTTACTTTACAAATACAAACAAACACATATAATTATCATATTATATATATATATATATTATAATTGTGTAGTTGTTTATGTCTTCAATTTAATGTTATGGTTCTGTGTTCAAATCCCAATGGGTAATTTTTTTTCATAGAGAACCTATGGCCACAGTTTTAAAACAATGACTATAAGTCTATTTGAATGATGAATACTATAATGGTTTCTAGAACTATAATAGTAGGCTACAATAATTGTTTTTAAATATATTCATGGTTTTAAAATTATTCAATAATCTATTTTTCTATTAGTGGTTGTCAAAGATTATTGAAAATATGAATACGTTTATCAATTTTCTTCATTTCTTTAATTTATTCTCTAAACATGTAAAATAAAATTCAAAGTAAATCTTCCTATTACATGTTTTTAATTAGTAAAATTTGGAAACCAGTCCACATTTTCTATAAGGATGTTCCAGATAGAAGAATAAGAAATGGAATCTCTAGTGAGATTATTCAAAAATAATTAGTGGAAAAAATGATTCTCAATAGTATTTCTCAAAATATTATGATTATCTATCAAGAATAAAATATTTTGATAATTAAAAAATGATACAGGTTGACTATCGAATAGATTAGGATTGTATTATGGCGATAGATCTATTAAAAAATTATGAGGATAGGGGAAAATTAAATGTTGACCCAAAATGAGTATTCAACATCACCAAATAAATTTAAAGATTCTTTGGGAAATATTTGTGTCCCTAAAAGTCATTTAATTAGGTAAAATAGTATTGTTAAATAATAAAAAGTCTATATAAAATAATATCTTAATGATATTGATGGATTGATAGAATAAGTGATATCACTAAAATCAAGAAATTTTATAAAACTTGGGGAGATTAATGAGTTGAATGTTAAAACTGAGTAATAATCATAAATCATAGAAAATTAAAATTGAAACTTGGATAATCCTCAAGGATATTGGAGGATTTATTTAATCCAAAAAATCGCATCTTGAATTAAATTTTATTGTAGCTATGATATAACTCAAAAATTTGAATCTATACGCGAACAAGAAATTTTATGATATATGAAATAAGACTGATTTTGGATAAACTCCAAAGGTTTTAGGGTTCTAGAATATGACTAAAAAACACATCATAGATCAAATTAATTTATTTTGAGAATTTCAAAAACTCTATAAACGTATAATTAATCCAGAAAATGGAATGTATAACAAGTTTGAATAATTAATATTAATGAGGTTTAATTTTATTATTCTTAATAGAATTAAAACTCGTTACTTCTAATTTTGGATATTATACAATCATTTGTAATTTAATTTTAAAATTTCAAAAATAAGGGTTGACTAAATTAATTAAATAAATTTTGACTAAATAGAATTTAAAAAATAATCATAGATATTTATTTTTAATAGAAGAATCTATTTTTAGCATAAAAATAGTATTTATTATCATATAGTATATAGTCTAATGAAAATAATACTCCTAATCACTAATCAATGAAAATTGATTTTCATAGAAGGTAAAACCTTATCCAGAGAGGCCAAGGATATTTTATTGATAAAAGATAATATCAAGAGTCTAAAAGAATGTGAATTCCAAAATTATCTTGAAAAACTAGATCGGATATCATTTAACCATTTGAGTTTATAGGTAACCCCTTTATTAGAAATCCCATATGCCAAAAAAATTTCATCTCCATAGACATGATTGATGACAAAGTTAGTGTTGGACAAAAAGACCATGAACTCCATCCACTGAGTAATGAGACACCACATGATATATATGATGCCTTTCCAAATGGGTTTTACAATAGTGGTAGAATAAATTACAATCCAAAGATCAGCACTGCCATTTTACTTTTAATCTGATATAACAATGACCATGTTATGTATCTTAGATTAAATAGATGAAATTATCCCACATATGGCATAAAAATATATTAACCATCCCATTGTGTTCAGGAAATATATTTTCACCTCCCGATAAGAACTAGGTTCCCCTTTTTAGCACCATCTATATTCATTTTGAACAACCCAAAGAGCGGTGTCTTCTACAAGACATCAAGAAATCCGTATTATGGTTTATAATTTATAGCAATACCACACCTTTTCAATACTGAAATATCATTAATGGATTATTTTAGTGATTTATTAAAAGGGTACTATCCTCATTGGACTAGAAAATAATTCTTTCAAGGGTAGATTAAAGATTTAAAGGGGGGATTCTAGGGGAGGTGGGTGTCTCTAACATTCCATATGCGGTAAAAAACTCCACTATAGATGTTTGGAAGTGATTTGAATGTTGTTGGGATATATTTTTATATATACAGTTCTAGTGTTTGGAGTTCTGATTAGACTATTCCATCTTAGAAACATAAAAAAGATCTAAGTGTGCTTTCCAATGGGCTGAGGCAATTTAACATCCAAGGAAAAGGTTGTAAACATATTTTCTATTTTTATTACATATATGGCACATGGATTAGATGGAAACAACAAAACATTATAATAATGAAGCAGTATAAACATAATTTTGAGAAACCGTACATATTATAGTGGGGAACCATTGTGGTGTTTTGTTTTAATATTTTTTTTTGTATTTGTTAAAAACTAAATCTATTTTTAAAACAATGTTTTTGTTTTTCAGGAATTGGGCCCAATACATCATAATGTGGTTATTTTTCAAACACATGTTTTTAGGTCCATGTTTTCTTATTGACTTGCACCAAACATTGAAGAATTCAGAAAGATGAAGTTGTCAATCAGACACTTTATCATATTTAGGTTCATCGATATGGCATTGAGAAACATCATATTCAAAATAATTAGAGGAATAATTTATTGTTTGTTGTAATTATATATTTTCAATGATCAAGTAAGAATGATGTTCCTAAATAGTTTTGAAATAAAAATGTGAATTCTGGACCTAGAAATTTTTCATACATTCTAAAAACATTTGATGATGCTTTTTTAATCAATATGTTCTCATAAATAACAAGAACATTCTGGACAAATTATTTTAAAGAAATGGTGGAGAGGTTTGAAGAATTTCAGAGTTGAAAAATGGGATTTCTGTCATAATGAGAATTATATTTTAATGATATAAGAAATAATATGGCTTTACTGATCCTGAGGATGAAATATTTTCATACTACGATTTTCATACAAGAAAAACTGTAATGATTTTTTCATAATCAAATTTTCATACTGGGATTTTTGAACTGGGAATTTCATAATGGGAAAATAACATTTCAATTTTCATAATCATATTTTCAAACTTGGATTTTCATACTTGAAAAATCATACTGATATTTTCATACTCATATTTTCATTCTAGGATTTTCATACTGGTATTTTTGTACTGGAATTTTTAGACTGGGAAAATATTACTGATATTTTTATACATAGATTTTCATACTAGGAAAATCATTCTGAGAAAGAATATATTGTAATGAACGGAGAAAGAAAGATATAATAATGAGCAGAAAAAAAACATATTTTAAGGAAGATAAGAAAGAGAAAGATTATAATAAGTTTAGAAGAGTATGAATAATTGAAGTGGTCAAACATGAATTTTAATTTTTCATAAATCTTATTGAAGTATAATTTGGTAAGAAAACGTTAATGTTGAATTTTTAAATGATATATAGTTTTCTATGTTTTGATATTTGAGGAAGTTGGTAATGTTTTCATACTTCCTGCCATTGTTTGAGAAGTTTCCTATAAATAATTCCTTAGATCATTTGTTTTTTCACAAATTTTATATATGTTAAAAAGGCACATTTTAACAGAATTTGAAGTAAATGTTCAATAGAGTATTTATTTTTTTTTTATCACTTTTTTTGAGAAAACATTTTAAACAAATGTGATTCATTATAAACATTCCTATCAGTATATATTAGCTTTATAATGGGAGTTGGCACAAGTTCTACTCACTTATTTTTAATAGTATATCTTTATAGACCCATGGGAGTGTCTATGGTTGGAATATAGGTTCCCACACTAAGGCTTAACCTTATAAATATTGTGTGATTCACATTCCTTCATACTATTTCATGCATGAGGGTTTACTAAAATTTGATAAGTATATAAATCTTAACATGTTGCAGGGGTTATGTTTTGAAAATAATTGAAAATTATAAAATTGAAAAACTAATTCCCCCCCCCCCACCCATTTGTTATTTGATCCTTTGGAACATAAAATGGTTTTATAGAGAGGTTCTCATGTTGAATCATTATCTTATAAAACATTAATTCTATCAACATTAGAGGAATCCAAACATTTAATGGAAATATTATTATAGATGAATGAATATGAAGATTTATTATCTCATATATTTAGGCCTATAAGTTGTTGATACAATTACAATTGGTTTTACACATATTGAGAAAGATTCTCTTATTAAGTTTGCTGATAGAAAAACTATAGAAGTTTATAGAAAATCTATAAATTCAATTATCATGTCCTTTTATTAAAATTTTTACCAAAAGGTTCTGTGTCTCAGAACATCAAAAATTACATGGGAAAAGTTAGAAAGTATTTATGAAGGGAATAACAAGTTAAGGAAGAAAAGATAAAAAATTTGTGGAGTATTTATGAAGACATCAGAATGAGAGATGAAGAAAAAATTCATTACTACATCACCAATGTGAATGAATCTTTTTTCAGCATCAGGGGATTCAGATTTGTTTTAAGAGATAATTTTTTTTGAATAGACTTATTAGAAACATTCTAGATAGGTCTGTTTCTAAAATTTATTCATTATAAGATAATGATGATTTATCTATTGATGAATTCTGTATCATTCTTGTTTCATATGGAATGAGGAAATATTCAGTGTTAAAATATAATATGAAAGATGAAATGGATATTGAAGCTATGAGATGTTGAATATCTTGATCCATGTGACTCCAAAGATAAATAAGATGATGACTTGAATGAAAAAATCATGTCTCTTATTTCCAAGAACTATTGAGGGGGAAGTGGAAAGTATAGAGGTAAAATTACTATAAAATGTTTTGAGTGTGGTGGAATAGGACACTTTGCTAGGAATTTCCCCATGAATAATGTTGGGGAACATCGAGAAGATTCAAATTAAAAACCTTTATGGAAGGAGTAGAACAAAAATGAAAAAGAAAAAAATCATCCAAGAAATACAATAAGAAGTTTACTAGAAACAAAAGCATTATGGTGAGTAAGATTTTTTAATCAAACTCAAATGATGATAATTATTCCGAAGCTGAAATATTAGAAAAATTCAGACCCTACATTGAAAATTTTTATAAAACAAAAGGCTCCTCAAAGAGTAAAAAATTTGTGAAGAATCATATCCATAGTATCATCTTAGAAAGGATCTTTGTGCATATATTGTGAAAAAAAATATCTCAAAAAAGAAATTAGAATAACAAATAAATATTGAGAATAAATCACTAAAGGAATAATGGATATCATCAAGCTGGAGGAAGAGTATTTCAATGATATTTTACATTACAAATATAGAATATCTGAATAGGGAAATATAGTTAATGAAATTATTAAGAAGATAAAAGATAAGTAAGAAGAGGTTAAAAAATTTGAATAAAAAGTTCAGAAGTCCTAATGTACCTTGATTAACGTGATTGAAAACTTAAATAATTCTAAAGAAGTAAAATATGGGACATCCAAAGTTTCTGAGAAGTCTCAATATGATAATCTAGTGAAATATTTTCTTACCAAAAATAATTTTTTATCTAATTATATTAGTATTTTAGCTTCCAAGAAAATTATTAAGAAACATTGGGTGGATAAAGGATCAGAAAAACCTATCAAATGTACAAAAGTACAAAACCCACTCAAAAGAAATGATGGTCCACATCTTGAGTATGTTAATTATGAATGATGTTACCGACCTCGATATGGTTTCTATGGAGAATGATCTTTCTTGAATAGAAAATCACAATTTAATGGATATCGCTGGGGTTTTGAAATTGATGCTCCCATTTCATGTAATGGATGAAACAACATATCTCTGCCCAAAATAAGGCTTAAGAAAGGTGGATTAAATAGTGAATATAGAATGAGTAACTTTACTAACTCATGGAATGTTGAAAGGGTGAATTCTGCAGATGTTATAAAATCTCCAACAAAAAATCAATTAAAATGTTTCCAAGAATTTTTTTGAAGCTATGACCTGGATGATCATTATTTCGAATGATATATGACATTCCTTCTAGAATTTTTTTTATAATATAAAATAAAAGGAATTTGAAATGACTAAAGTATAGAAAGTAACATTTTTTTGAATAAATGTTGAAAACAAATAAAATTAGCAAACCTTGGGTAATTGATATTGGTTGTTCTTCACATTTGATAGGTGATATAAAAATCTTGAAACACATTGAAAGTCAGGATGGGGGGACAGTTACTTATGGGAATTATGGTTTCTTAAAAATAAAATTATTTAGAATCGCTATGATTAAAGTTGAAAAGTTTAAATATATGGAATTTTAATTTTTGATGGGGTAAAACATAACATATTCAGTTTATGTTGACCTTTTGGTGATAAAAAAGATGTTATTTTTTGAAAATATTTTTGTATAATCAAAAGTATTAGAGATAAAAAAGGCATTAAAAAGGTGAAAGGGACAATGGGAATATTTTCCAAATAAGAGAATTCAATAACTCCTATTACTTGAGTGCTGAGGATAGAAAAAAATTCTGGCACTGAATACATGGACACCTTGTGAAGAAAAAAACAAATAATCTTTTTAATTTTGATGTTTTTTATAATTTTATAGAGTTGAATTGAAGAGGTGAAGATGTTTTTATTACATTCCAGGAATGAACTATGACTAAAAAATTCATAAAAGTGTTGAGATTCAACATATAAGACCACTTGATCTTATTCATTCTGATTTATATAGGTTGATGAGACATAAATCAACAAATAGAGACATATATTTTATCACTTTTATTTATTAATTCACTTAGATAAATAACATAATTTTTATGAAGCACAAGTTAGAGGGTATTTATATGTTAAAATGCTTCATGAAAGATGTTGAGAAAGAAATATGGGTTTCTGTAAAGTAGTTGAGAATAGATAATGGTCTTGAATTCACAAACAACACATTCAAATTTTTTCTGAGAATACTTTGTATCAAACATCAGTATAGTTCTCCCTATACACCACCAAAAAATGGAGTAGAAAAAAAAACTAATATAAGCTTCATTGAAATGGGATGAAGTATGTTAGAGGAATAAAAACATTAAAAGTTATATTAAAGATTATTTATTAGTAATGTTGTATATATTCCAAATAGATGTTTGTTGAGACCAGATAGATGTTTGTTCTTTTTGACCAATAATTGACAGAGCTATTCATTTCTCTGAAGAAATATAGTTTTTAATTGGAAAAAAATTCAAGGAAATATATAACATTATGTCCCACCCAAAATAATGGAACTCCAATTTATTTGTATGAAATAATCCAATGTCTAATTACAATAACTCTGATAACACTAGCTCTTCTAGACAGAAGATCCCTTTACAAAAGTAGAAAAAATATTTATCCCAAAATATTGATTTCCACAGAACTCTATGATAATGGTAGATATATTCCTTGATATTTTTGAATGATAATTTTCCCACCATAAAGGAAGCGGATGGTATCATTTTCATAAAGAATGCTTAAGGGAACCGTGAGGAATCTAGTCACCAATATAGATTTATGCTTTCCTTGATCTACTATACAAGTGATCATCCTATTAATATAATCTCCAATAATGGATAAAGAAGTGGACGAGAGATGATCAAATTTTCAAAGTCATCTCGGAAATTAAAAATATCCCTTGTGAGAAATATTGAATAGAACTAAAATATAGAAAGATCTAATGAGATATTTAACTGTTCTAATACTGGTTACATTAAATCCAAAACAATGTAACAATTCCTAGATGAATTTTCAATCTATAAAATCAAAATACTTCTTGATATTGAGTTTATTACCAGTGCTAAGACCTCAATTATTTTTCCAAAAATTATTCACACATTTTGAGGTTTCATCAATTTACTCATGGATGGTTCATCAGATAAAAAAGAATAATGTAAAAAAATATTTTGAGGTTTTAGATTCTACATAAGATGACTGATGATGATGAAACATGTATCATCGATAATGGGTACACATCCCACATGATGAGAAATAAGAAACTTATAAAAAGCACCATGTACAATGACGATGGAAATATGATATTTGATAGTAATGGGGAACAATGAACAAAAGGAATTAAAAAATATGTGGTTGGAAATATGGATGAAATAAATACTAATTTGATATAATTTGAAGGATGGAAGAACACTTTTCTAATTTTAGGAAGAAAATTATGATATTAATCATTAAATTCATATTATCATGAAAATATTTATAATTAAAATAATAAAAATTATATTTGTAATCAAAGGAAAAAGAATAAGAATAATTCTCAATCAAGTTAATGATTTTTAAGATTCCGGATTACTCTCATACACCAATAAATATATATTATGAAATTAATTTAATTCTTATCTCACCAACACTCATTAAAATAACCAAAATAATTTGTTTTCTCAAGGATACCCAAATAATTAAAAGAGAATGATAGTGTAATTGGGGATATTAAAAAGATTGAAAAAATTTGAAAATAAAAAAATTCTCAGAAGTTGAAAATGAAAGATTTATTATAGATGATGAAAATGGATATTTTTTGTCAAGTTCACCCAAAATATTTTAGTGAATTAAGTCATTATTTTCTATTCCTTGATAAAAATATTATTTTGATTTTAGTGTATTGAACCAACCTAGGATACCCTACCTCGGTTCTTAATTTGGCTCACCATAAATCCTAATGAACTTCAGGATTTCTATTGGATTGATATAAGTTACAAAAACATGGATTCCAACCCCTCCATACCGAAATCAAAATAATAAATCATATTTTATATCTTGGAGATTACTTTTCTAAACATTCATCATGTGAAATGAATACTACATTTAAAAAGCATGGTTATTGTGTGTGCGCAAGGATCCCAATTGGATTCCACCAAAGGTTCTATAAAAATTGATTAGAAATTAAACCATGTCATAAAATATATTAATATTAGTATATATATATAATTTTTAATTTAATGAAACAAAAAAATGATAAAAACATCTTATTTTTTAACTAAACCCTGTATAAATTTTAAGTGAAAACATGCCTGAAACAGATTTCAGATATTATAATGATTCATGAGACTCTATATATTATCCTATGAAAATGAAATGTATAATCCGTACACCCAATTAATAACTAAATGTTATTCTCTAGTCATATCATAATCCAAACTAATAGAAAAAATAACTAGATATAGAAAAATTCAGAACGTAGTGGGAATATTGGGATGAAACTAGCTAGAGTGGAATACTAAACTACTACACCCTAGGATGATTAGAATCATATAATATTTAGGAAATAATTTTCTGAGTACAATAATGACCCATTATTATACTTGTCTCTAGATTCCTTATCATATACCAAATGATTCAAATTATTTTCTCATACAAAATATAAATCATAATAAAATATATTAAACTCATATCTCACATAAAAAATCCCTTTAAATAAATAACAACTTTAATTTTAATATGAATCATTCATCAAAATATAATATCATATTTAAACAAAATTTTAATATGGGTATTATAACAATAATTTTAAATATAAAAAATGTTTTTAATCAATCTAACAAGTCATTTTACGAGAAACAATTAATAAAATATTGTTACCATAAATTTAGAAATCATCATTAATAATTTTATAAAATTATATTCCTAATTTTAATAATAAAACATCTATATAAATTTGATTGAATGCAGTGTATGGAAAAAAATTATACAATCAGAATTTCAATATTTTTATAGAAATATAATTTCATGTCACATGAAAATAAAAAAGAAAATGTAAACCCTTTCTCACAAAATTTACATAGTTATTAAATTTATTATTCACATTAATAAAATGATTAAACTGAATATAGATGATACCATGGTAAAATCATCCAATAAATGAGTATAAAACATAAAACAAAAATAGATTTATTTAGTTTGAAATCTTGTTATTTAACATAGTAAGATGAAAAATAACCCTTATAAAAATATTAAAAATAATAAAATAAATAATCACTTAAAAAAATGTCATTCAAGATGAAGAATTTGTTTCCATAGTCATATATGGAAAATGAAATAAAGAAAAATGAGAAAAAAATAGAGGTCACTTTTTAGAGAAACATACATTAATAGAACAATCAAAAGTGATGAAAAATATATATGGAAAAGCAAAGAGACTTATATAGAAGAAAGAGGGAAATTACGAGAAGGCTCACAATTTATTTGTGATGAGATGATGGATGAAATGGTTTAAACTAGCTATTTAAAATAAATATATTTAAAATTTTATGTGGATGTAGGTTTAGAAATAATATTTAGAAAAAAAATGTCAGTAAACATTTATTGGTTCTATAAATTTTATAGAAAATGCATAAACCCACTATATGAATTTTGAAACCATGAACCATAAATGGAAACCTAAATATTTCTTAAACAATTCTTATTTTTTTATCTTAAAATCCATATAATTAAATATAGTATTTAGTAAATAAAATACTAACCAAAAAACTAAATTGTGGGTGTCATAATTTTATCCACCAAGACACTTTTATTCCCAAATATGTATTCATGAATTACATAAATCAATGAATAATTTATTATTCCATTGTCCAGTGATATCAATAATTGTGGTAGGTATAGATATGTCATTTTTTTCATTTTATGAATATTCAATGTAAATTTAACACATGTAGACGGTTAAATATTTTATCTACTCATTTTTTGGTCTATAATATTTATTCGAGTTTGTAAATTGTAAAAGGAATTAGATAAAAGGATTTATAGTGTTTGTACTTAAAATTATAATCCTTTAATGTTTGGGTGATGTTCTGATACTAGGATTCTCTACAATGAATCACTTGAATATAATAAACATGATATAGCATAGAGTATACAATGAATAATCTCCCAAATACCATGTATATAATAGCATAAAATATTTTCTTTTTAAATATTCATAAGGGTGGCTACCTGATTTGGTATTTATAAAACAATACTTCATGTTGTGACCATCTTCCAAAAAGAATTCTATTTGACATCTCATAGTGGGATCTTTATATATCTACCTGACAGTTCTTCAAGGCCCCGCCTCAATCCTCCTCGAATAGGCCATTGAATTTTTACACATGATATATACACTTGTCCATATCCTTTTTCATATCTTAATATCTATTTTTTGAGATCACTTCTATAACCTCACATGATCTCTTTTCAGTGAAATATCATAGGTAAATTGAATTTTTTTATCACTTTTCACTTATTCCATTACTTTTTAATAAAAACATCCATGTTTTATTTCTTATCATTCCACATATATGAAAACAATCTCCCAAATTATATTTGATACATATTTTTATGATAGAAATAAGAAATTATGATCCACAGTTATAATATGAGAATATCTCTCACAAATTTTTTCTCAATTTATGTATATTATGTTAATTAATATATCCCACATCCATCTTCCGTAAGAATTTATTTTTAAATACCCATTTGTTACATTTATTTTTTTAATTATATGGAATTATTATGAGTCTGAAAAAATTGACGGCTAGTGATTCCGATGCCCGGGGTGGCCGATATGAATTTCTAAAAAAATTTATGGTGCATTTAGTAAACACATGAGTGGAATTATCCAAATTTTGAACCACGGCTCGGATTAAAAATTTTATGGCACCATTGAATCCACATCATCAACATTATCTTAAAGAAAGATTCACATCAAATTTAGTAGGTCATGAAAAAAAAGATAGATTTTTGGACTTTTAAAAGAATAATAAAATAAAAAGTTAATTTATTTCCTCTGTTTTTTCCTCCAACGGACATGTGGTGGTGGTGGGACCAACAACGTGTCCAACCATTAATTGGATTTACTCTTCAATTATTTGTAATAATAACATTATAATTAAGAAGGTTCCTTAATTAATTGAATCCCATTAATTCCACGTCCATTAGTCACCCTCCCCCTCTTCTATTTATTTAGATCTTGGGGAGGAGTATTAGAAGACTTCACCAAGAGATGATGTTCTGATAATTTGTCATGACGCCAACCACATAGACGACGAGACCAGTTCAGGCGAGCAATGATGAGCACCACCGAACCACGAACTGAAGAATGCTGATTGAGCGGCATCATTGGAGGATTGTTGCGGGAACTACGGATGCCCACTCTTCCTCAAACATTGACATTATCCAACAATCATGAGGTAGGAATTTATCTTGTTTTATTTTCAAGAGATTGTTGAATACTATTCTTCCCTCATGATATCAAGAAAACACGGAGGGTGCGGGCCGAACAAATAATGCTTGAAGCCTCCACTACTTGTTTTACCAACTTGTTCATCATGGTCTTTTGTTCGGATAAGATGGATTTCAGAATGGAGGGTCAAGCAGTGAAGAGGGAATCCCGCGAAAGACCCCCAGGAACCGGTTGTTGGTGGAGGAGATGATGGCGGTGGTCACCACCTGACAACCGCGGTGGGAGTGGCATTGTGCCCTCATGCACCACCATTAGATAAGGTTGTGGTCGTATCTGTGATGGAGAGCAGGGGCCAGCACCAGCCGGTAGCTGACGGAGGTGGAGAAACACAACATCGCACACCACGTGAGATGTCCGCGAAACAAAGCCATGATTGTAGAGGAGGGACCCACTCTGTGGAGCTCGCAGAAAACTCCCCTTCATAGATCGGGTCATACCCTCCACAGGCCAGGCCGCACGATCCCAGCAGGACGCGCCCTGTATGGGCTAGGCCCCGTGATCCCAGTGGGCCGTGAGCTCTGTGGGACGGGCCGGGCCCCTATGCGGGTCGAGCTGCGCCCCCCCCCCCCCCTTGCGGGACGTGTCGTACCCCCTGCGGGTCGGGCCGAACTGTGCATAGAAGGCCAAGTCCAACTAGGTCAGACCTGGTCCGGGTTTAGTTGACCCAAACAGGGTCAGGTTGGCCGAGATTGGGTCGGGCCAGGTCAGACCATACCAGGACCCAACCAGGCATCATTTCTCTTAAAGGGCCATAACATCTGAATCGGGAATATGTTTGATGAACCGCCTATGGCGCTAGAATCCATGGAGCACAACAGTCCCTTTGGTATACTACACTTGATTTTGGGAAATAATTAGAGTTTGGCCAGGTTGGATTGAAACCGAATCCAATCAGACCCTCAGTACTAAAACACTTATAAGTCACAGACCGGGTGCATGTTTGACGCACCGTATATTGCGTTCGATCCCTTACGACATTGAATTCCTTTGGGATAATTCTTCATAGAACATATAGGCGGTTGATTTTTGACTGAGGCTTGAGGATCATATCCTTCCGGAATCAAGTGTACTATGATCGAGAATCTAGTGGCTGATAATGGGGCGGAGGTTGGAGACAGATCATACGGAGGTTAGTACCTAGTGATCCTGTGTGGGTCAGCACCGATCTTATGTGGGTTAGATCCTGTGTGGTTTAGCGCTCAGCAATCATATGTGGGTTAGTGCATTCTGATCCTGTGTGGGTAAGATCCTATGTGGGTCAGTGGGGGTTAGTACTTTTGATCATGTGTGGGTAAGACTTCATATGGTTGGTAGTAGAGCCTCTCAACAGAATAAGATGTTTTTGATTTATGAATAATTATCTGTACTTTAGTAATTATTCCTGGTGTGAGCTGATTCATTACATTTGTGGTACTTTTACCTTCATGGTATTACCTTCATGGTTTTACCTTTGTGGTACTTTTACGTTCATGGTGTTACCTTTGTGGTATTCTTCCTTTGTTGATCAGTTGAGAAAATGGATTAAAGGTTAGAGTCTTAAGTTTCCTCATGAATTAGATGAGTATATTTTGATAACCTAGGTATATGTATAGGCATATACCTATATAGAGTTGAGATTACTATTGCTTTGTGCTTTGTGATTGGGGGTTTTCAAGTGGTTTACCCTTTGTGGAACTATGGGAGACCTTTGGGGGTCTCAGGATCCCTACGGAGTATTGTTATAATAACTAATGCACGGGCATCACCCGCACATTGTTGTGTCCTATGAAGAAGTAGAGCAGCTGGGATGAGACTTGAGGGAACCAGGACCTGGAGGTGCATAGAGGAGACATGCTAATCTGGAGTGCTGTATAGATGATATGTACCTACCCTTTAGGTATGATCCTCGGTGGATGATCTAGGATTTTTATTCTCTTTTCATTTGTACTTGTTCTTTTTAGTTGATCTTTTATTCCAACCCCTTTAAATTCAGTACACTTTTTGTTATAGTTGTTTAATTCATATTTGCTTCTTATTATGTTCTTGGATTGTGTGTTTGTAAAACGTTTAAAGTAAATGTCATCTGGATATTAAGATAGGCCATTTTGATGCTAGTTGCCATCCCCTGAACAATAGAATGTGCGCTTGGGGTAGTCACGGAACGGGTCCTGGGAGGCGGGTCTTGACAAAGTGGTATAAGAAGCCTTGGTTTTACCAAAGAACTTGGAATCTGATCATTTAATTATGTCAATAGAGTTAAGTGTTATGAGTTTGGTTTTCATCTTCGAAAATCCATTTTTAGTGTGGCCGCCAACGTATCCATAGAACATGACCCTAAATTTTGATTTCCAACTTGATGCATGAAAACACTGATTGTATGTGTTTTTGAAAAGTGTTTCTTTGATCTCATTGCTCCAGCTCACCAGGTATAAGATTTGATCGTGGTACACCTAATTTCATTTTGGAAGCTTACACGTAGATATCCAGATAGTATTCCTGATATAGTATATGATGAAGGCCCACCAAGAGATGAGGCTTCAGTGCAGGGACCTCTTACATCGATAGTACCATCGGGGGGTGCACCAGTAGCACCATCACCCATTGGGAAACATGTGACACTAGCCACACTAGTAGAGGGTGCATGATGACTGAGCATGTCTCATGAGTTTCAGTGGTAGAGGCCTCTACGGTTTTGAGGCAAGACAGATCCACAGGCGGCAGAGTACTAGCTGGTGGCTATGGACAAAGTTTTTTTGTTTAGTTGGGACACCAACTGATCTGATGGAGATCCTTGTTAGTCTCTTCCAGAGAGAAGCTGGGAAATGGTGGAGTCTGACACTCCAGTTGCACAATGAGGTTACCCTCACCTAGGTGTACTTATATGGCCTTACTAGGGAAAATTTTTTCCAATCTAATCTACGCTCAGTGCATATATATGAGTTGTTTCACTTACAGTAGGGAAGCATGACCATGGCCCAATACTCGGCAAGGTTCAATGATATCTCCCGCTGCTCCACTAATATGGAACAATACCCTTTTTTTAGGGCCCATTAGTTTGAGTAGGGTATCTAACGGGATATCATAGCACTGGAGATGTCACTCAGCATTCGGAGTCATGATGGGGTGCTAGAGCGATAACTTTTGATGGAGAGCTTCCTAGATGAGTAGGCATCGATAGCGAGAGCCACCACCAGACGTCAGGTAGCAGAGTCCTCCGTAGCATGCATTAAATAGATGAAACAAGGGCCCTAGTGGGCCTAGCCTTCTGGTCGATGACCTTAGGATACATGGTCGGTTGTGAGTGGATCACGGGATCTGGGAGGATAGACGAGGAGCATGCATTGCTACTCGTGCGACAAGCAGGGCCACATGGCTCATGACTGCACGAACCGCCATACGGACAACTGAATGAAGGTTGAGGGACCGCTGAGGTAGAGGAAGAGGTTTGAGTGAGGAGGTTCGTAGAGTGGCATACGTGGGAGAGGAGTTGGTCGTGCCATAGGTGGTGGTTGGATATTTGATGTTCTACTGCCACCACCTCTAGGTGGTCCCCCCGACCACAGGGAGCTGGTGGACATGGACGAACACAGCTCAATGAAGCTGAGGCCTAATACTACAACACTCCAGATATGATTAAGGGTACAATATACCTATACCCCATCTTAACTGCAGTCTTATAGACACATGTTCGAGTCACTCTTTTATTGCCATGATCCTCATTTAGAGATCGTAGATTATAATGGATTCATTTGCTCGATCCTTGCGATTAATGTCTTTTACAGGAGAAGATATGATGATTACACACTGGTGTAGGTAGCGTGAACTTACTCTAGGAGGCAATAGCTCCATCTAGGATCTTCTATATGTGTCATTGAGGCCTTATGATGTCATCATGGGAATGGATTGGTTATCCATAGTCTATGATCATATTGACTGTTTTAGGTGTAATGTTTGGTGTGTCTGCGAGGATGGGACTAGGTGTTCCTTAATCTTCCAGAATGGAACCTTACAATAAAAATATGTATATAGATGGTGGAGGATTCATCCGATCACACATCAGTTCTCAAGCCTTACCCTCAGAGTAGTTGATGTTGAGATTTTATGCTATCTTGTAGTGGTGGACCTATATGCTGATGTCTTCCCGAATAATGTTATGGGACTACCTCATCCTAGAGAGGTGGACTTTTAAATAGACCTATACCTCGGGATAACATAGATATATACACAATCATATTGTATTTCTCCCATGGAGATTCTTGAGTTATGGTTACAATTGGAGGACTTGCAGAGGAAGGGGTTCATAAGGCCCTGTGTTTCTCAATGGTCAACCCCGATTTTGTTCTCCATGAAGGTATATGGGAGTTTGAAAATATGTGTGGACTATCAGAACCTGAACCAGGTGACCGTGAAGAACAAGTATCAACTTCCATGTATGGATTATCATTTCGATCAGCTAAAGGGAGCTCGTTGGTTTTCAAAGATAGACCTCAGTTCTGGCTATCATCAGCTTAGGGTACAAGATGTCGATGTATAGAAGACAAACTATAGATGTCAGTATGGCCAATATGAGTTATTGTTTATGCCATTTAGTGTGACCAACACCCCAGAAGTGTTCATGGGACTCATTAATAGGATCCTTAACCTATACCTCGATCGCTTCATGGTGGTCTTCATTGACGACATATTAGTGTACTCAGCGATGGAGGAGGAGCATGCATGTCATTTGTAGATAGCTCTGGATACACTTTGAGAGCATCAGTTTTATGGTAAGCTCTCAAATTTCCAGTTCTTGATATGCAAGATCCACTTTCTAGGACACATTATCACAGAGGAGAGAGTTTCAGTGGATCCAACAATTATAGAGGTTATGCTAGCTTGGGTGCCACCCGGGAGTGTGACCGAGGTGCGGAGTTTCCAGGGGTTGGCTGGGTACTACTAGAGGTTCGTACCCAGATTTTCCAGAGTTTCCAAAGATTTTTTAGCATTAATGATGACGTTATATACCTTCTTGTGGATGGAGATATTCCAGCACAGTTTTCAGGAGCTGAGGCAGAGACTGATGAGTGCCCCCATCTTGAAGCTACAAGTAGAGGGCGTTGGGTATGTAGTCTACTGTGATAAATTAGAGACAAGACATGGATGTTTCATGATGCAGGAGTGACAAGTGATTGCTTATGGTTAATTAAATTTGAGACAACGTGATCATAACTACACCACCAATGACCTAGAGTTAGCATTAGTGGTCTTCGCCTTGAATATGTGGTGACATTTCAAGATGGGAGATAGTTTTACATTCTATTCTGATCACAATTGTCTCAGGTATATATTCTCTTAGAAGGACCTGAACCTGAGACTGTGGTGTTGGATGGAGTTCTTCGTAGTCTATGACTTCAAGATAGTCCACACTCTTGGGAAGGGGAAGGTAGTGGTAGATGCACTCAGGTGGAGGTATTGTTTACAACTGTTGAATGAGGTGACATTGCAACTAACTGTGTTATAGAAATACATTCTGGATAGATATTAAGAATAATACCTCCAGTCTATGATGGTCACTCCCCCACTTCTTCAGTGAGTTCAGGAGGAACAACATGGAGACTTTGACTGCATGGAATGACTTGGTCAAATGTCCTTAGGATAGAAACCTGCTGGATTTTATGAAGGTGGGGATCCCGTAATTATTTTTAGAGGGTTTACCATGGTACTACTAGTACTACGGGAGGAGGTGTTGAGGGAGTTATGTATGTACCCCCTTGTTTTCGGTCCTGCTGTGGTGAAGATGTACTACGGTCTTCGGCATTAGCATTAGTGGCCAGGGATGAAGAATGTAGTTACAGAGTTTTTTTTCATGATGCCTCACTTGTCAGCAGGTGAAGGCTGAGCATCAGGTTCCAACTGGCTTAGCACAACCACTAGAGGAGCTAGTGTGGAAGTTGTTTGGTGTCTCCATGGACAATGTTACAGGTCTTCCATGTACGTCCAGGGGACATGATTTTATCTGGGTGATAATTGACCGACTCACCATGTCATCCCACATCATACCTATCTGGGAGCAGGGATCTATAGAGGCCTTGGGACGCCTCTACATACAAGAGATTGTGAGACTTCATGGGGTGCCATCAATGATCTTCTCTGACCATACTGCACATTTTACATCCCAGTTGTGGAACAGATTGCATGAGTTGTTTGTGGCTCATCAATTATTGAGCACCGCCTTTCATCCACAGACATATGATCAGATGGAGAAACCCATTAAGACACTAGAAGACATTATTTGTGATGGTGTCCAATAATTTTTCCATAATTGGGAGGATAACTTTCCCTTGTTGGAGTTCGCATTCAAAAATTGTAATCACTCCACCATCGTTATGGCACTATTTGAGGTCTTGTACAGTCAACCATGAAGATCACATCTATGCTGGACATACCCAGGGGAGTAATCACTTATGGGTCTAGAGTTGGTACGGGATACAACTAAGAAGGTGCAGATCATCAAGGACCAGATGATGATAGTACAGAGTAGCTATAAGTCTTATGATGATAGTATATAGAGACTTTTAGAGTTCGAGGAGGGAGACCATGTCTATCAACAGGTCTCATCTCGATGAGGTTTGTAGATATTTGGCTGAGGCAGCAAGTTATCAATAAGGTTTTCCGAACCATTTAATGTTTTCAGTAGAGTTGGTGATGTGTCCTATCTCCTAGATCTTCCCCCATAGATGCACCAGGTGCATGAAATTTTCCACATGTCATAGCTGAGGAGGTACATTCATGATCCATCGCACGTCATGGACTGATGTGAGCTAGACATCGACGATGGGGAAACTCATACAGAGGTTCCTATGGAGATTGAGGATTGACAGAAGCAGGTCCTTCATAGATTATTGATTCCTCTAGTGTGTATTCACTGGAAGCACATGAAACTCTAGGAGAGTACATATGAGAGGGAGGCTCAGATTCATGCTCAATACCCCCAATTTTTTTCATGTGCATATGTTGTGTCTTTTTAGGATTAAAATAAATAAGGTGTGGAGAATGTAAAGACTTTGATTTTCCATGTATTCTATATTATATAGAATTATTATGAGTCCGAATAAATTGACGGTGAGTGATTCTGAGGCCCGGTGTTCCTATAATAAATTTATGAAGTTTTTCTATTGTACATTCAATAAATGCACGAGTGGTGTTTTCTATAATTTGAACCAGTGCTCGGATGAAAAATATGAGGGAACTGTTGAATCCGTACCACCAGGATTTTCTTAAGGGAGGATTAACTTCAAATGTCGTAGGTCGGGAGAAAATGATATATTTTGGGCCTTTTAAAATAATAATAAAATAGAATTTTTATTTTTATTTCCATTCAGTTTTTTCCCCAAATTGACCAGAGGCATAGATGGGACCAACGACGTGTCAATCTATTAAATGGCTTGACTCTTAAATTATTTTTAACAGTACCATTGAAATTATAATGCTTCCTTAATTAATTAGAACCCCATTAATTCCACATGAATTACTCACCCTCCCCCTCTCTTATTTATATGTTGCATGGGGATGAGTATTGGGCGGCTTCACCAAGCGATGAAGTTCTGATAAAGTTCTGTGATTCCGACCACTTGGAGGATGGTACCGGTTTCGATGAGCAGTGAAGAGCGCCACCAAATAACGAACTGAGGAATGATTATTGAGCAGCGGCATTAGAGGCTTGATGTGGGAACAATGAACATCGACTCTTCCTAAAACGTGGACGATATCCAATGACCATGAGGTAGGGATTTATCTTGTTTTAATTTCAAGAGATTGTTGAGTCATATGCATCCCTCATGATATCAAGCTCACGTGGAGGGTGTGGGACAAACAAACAAGGCCCAAACCCTCCGATACTTGTTTTATGAACATGTTCTTCATGGTATCTAGTTCGGATTGGAAGGAATTTGGAACGGAGGGTCTACTGGAAAACATGGAATCCCTAAGAAGATCGTTGGATACTGGAGCTGGCGGAGTAGATGAAGGTGATAGCTGAAACCGGCCGACCACAGAGGGGGTGTTGGCGCGCCGTCACGCGCTGCCGATGGAGAAGGCCACAACAGAAAGTGGAGGCTGGCATTGCCTGGCCGTGTATGGAGGTAGAGAAGCATGCCGTCGTATGACGCTGGAGATGGTCGCAACACAAAACAGCGATGGTGGAGGAGGGACCCACCCCTACGGGTCCCCCAGCCACCAGGAGGCACCACGTGGTGCCGCCACTCCATTACCAAAACAGCTAAGCTGTTTGGGAGAAAGGGGGGGGGGGGCGCTCCCACCCCCCACCATCTACGGTGGGCCCCATCTCGTAGTTTTCACCCATTCACGGGCTGGGTCGCGGGATCCCAGTGGACTACGCCATTCACAGGTTGGGCTGCGTGAGCCCAGTGGGCCATGACCTCTGCAGCCCGAGCCATGCGAGCTTAGCGGGCCGCACCCTCCATGGCCCAGGGTGCACCCTCCTATAGGCCGGGTCGTGACCCCCTGTGGGTCGGGCCGCGCCCTCCTACAGGTCGGGTTGTGCTCCCCTACGGGTTGGGCCAGACTGTGGCCCATCAAGCCGATCCTAGCCAGGTCAGACCCAGATCGGGTGGGTCGGCCCAGACCGGGTCTGGTCGGCCCGGACCCCGACACAATTTCGCTTAAAGGGAACTAACATGTGAATCGGGCATTCGTTTGATGATCTGTCTGTGGGACATAGATCCTTGGAGTGAGAAGGTCCTTTTGGTATACTCCACTTTTGTTTTGGAGAAAGTTGGAGTATGACTGGGTTGTATCGAACCTGAATCCAACCAGGCCCTCAGTACTAAAACGCTTATGAGTCACAGACCGGGCATCCCATTGATGCACCATCTATCGCATTGGAAGCCTTACGACATAGAGGTCCTTTGGGATACATCATTATGGAACTTCGAGGCAATTGAGTTATGAATTATGGATTAAGGAGCGGATCCTCCTAGTATCAAGATTAATATGAGTTAGAATCTAGTGGCTGAAAATGAGATGGAAGTTGGAGACATATCATATGTAGGTTAGTACCTAGTGATCCTATGGGGATAAGAACTGATCCAATGTGGGTCAGATCATTTGTGGGTCAGCACTCTGTGATCATGTGTGGTTTAGCACATACCGATCTATGTGGGTTAGATCCTTTGTGGGTTAGTTAGGGTTAGAACCTATCAATCCTCTGTGGGTAAGACTCTGTATGGTCAGTATCAGAGCCTCTCGATAGAATAAGATGATGTTGATTTACAACTAATCATA
Source organism: Viscum album (assembly GCA_963277665.1). Classification (NCBI taxonomy): domain Eukaryota; kingdom Viridiplantae; phylum Streptophyta; class Magnoliopsida; order Santalales; family Viscaceae; genus Viscum; species Viscum album. The sequence goes on from OY728147.1 coordinate 1,868,528,954, forward strand.
TTTACTTTAGTACTTATACCTAGTGTGAGCTGAGTCATTAACTTTGTGGTACTTTTACCTTCGTGGTGTTACCTTCATAGTGTTGCCTTTGTGGCATTCTTCCTTTTAGGATCAGTTGTGCAAGTGGCTTAAAATTTGGAGTCAAAAGTTTCCTCAGGAATGATACGAGTATCTTTTGATAACTTAGGTATATGTATGGGAAAATACCAATGTCGATTTGAGCTGACTATTTCTTCATGCTTTGTGATTGAGGTCTTGCTTGTGGTTTATCCTTTCTAGAACTCTGGGAGACCTTCTGGTGTCTCAGGGTGCCTACTGAGCATTGTTATACTCACCCCTCCATGGACTTTTCCCGCACCTTCTTGTGTATTTTACAGACGATGAGTAATTGGTCTGAGACACGTGGAAGCCTCAACTGGGCAGTACACGAAGGAAATGGGATGACGTGGAGTGTTGTGGAGACGACATGTACCTACCGTTCAGGTTGGATCCTTGGTTGATGATCCAGGAGTTGTTTTCTATTATTAGTTGTACTTTTATGTTTCAATTGGTCTCGTATTCTGGCCCATTTACTTTCAATATAATTTTTACTACAGCTGTTTACTTTGTAGTTTCTTATTTTTGTGTTTTTGGATTGTGTGTTTGTACAGGTTTAAAGTAAATGACTTCCCATTATAGGTATATGCCTTTTTGGTGTTGGTCGACAACCACTGGCCTATGGAAGGTTGGCTTGGTGTAGTCACGACATGACTCGTGGGGGACGGGTCGTGACATTATTTATATTCACAAGATAATATCATGAATACCACTCTTTTTATTTGATATATAGAAACTCAATACTCTCGTGATTTATGAGAGATCCGATCATTTCAGTCATTAAATTATATTCCAAATTTATATTCACATTTATGATTATTTTAATCATTCAAATTCTTATTCTTGAATTCCTCGAACACTAAACTCTATTTTCATTATATTATAATCCATGAAATATGATTCTTTAAACTAACTCAAATTTAATTAAACTTGAAAATATCACTTGTGGACCTCTATCTTATGTCGTGGATCATATATTAGTAATTTCTTTTCTCTTATAAAACTCCTAATTTTTTTAAATGTTAAAGAGATACAAAAAAGAAGACTTACACAAAAAATACTCATGATCAGCTTCATATACTAATAATATCAAATCATATGATCTTCTTCAAATACATATAATTATTGAAAATTTATATTCTTAAAATCAGACCGAAGGATTACACATATGCCTTCATAATTATTTTCTTCATCCTAAAAAATAATAATTGATATTTATACTTCTAATGATCCTCCCCTGGTCTAAGATTTAATCACAAAATTTATGATTTATTATGATATTAATTCATTTAAGATAAATTTAAGAATCATCTTAATGTATCTCATTATAATATATGAATTTTGGAAACTCATTTTATAACATAAAAGATCTCTAAAATAATCATTATATATGGAACAATCTATGAAGCCAATTTACCAAGATTTTAACTCCTTGAGATTTTGTGAAATATTTTTTTCAAATTAATATAATCTTTTTTATATATTTCATATCACACAAAAACAAAAATATGTTATTTTATATTAAATATCTATGTTTGGAATGAAATATATGGAAAACCAAGATATCCATTCACTACACACAACATAATTTTAGATTACTCTAAATGGAATACCGAGATAGCTTGTGTTACATGCAATGATGCCTTTCCATGGTGACTTGTGTAATATGAAAGACCATGTTTTGCTGAATAATGACATATTATTAAATATAACCTATCAATTAAATTATAAGTTATTAAAAGGTTTTACAAACATATGAAAACATATAATTTATAAAAATTTTAGATGAATTTATTATTTAGAAATTAATTATAAATAAATATGAAAAGTGATTGAATGTAAATGAAAATATTATTATATCCACAAAACCATTTTACCCTTATAAATTATATTTACTACAATTAGTGTGTGATATTAATTTAATACGAATTATATATATATAATAAAATATTTTTAATATTTCTTCAATATATTTAATATACATATGATAAAAAAACCAATTTTATGATTATAAACATTTTTTCTTCTGAAAATGGGGATGACCTCATTTGTTTAAGGTTCAAACATTCCAATCGGTTTCTAACGGGTTTATTCATAGAACCAAAAAAATCCAATGATTCTATATCCATTTGTACCTACTTTCCAAAGGTAGGTGCTCATTAGTTGTGGACCGATGAGGCATAAGAATTTGCATTTGTCGAGAGGATGGGAGGTCAGGATCATCACACCTTTTTGGGGGGAATTATTACCTACTCCGGGACTCTCTTATATATTTAAGTTATGTTCAAAAATCCTTATTAATTCACCAAGTATGAAAATGAGTTTTCCTTTAGATCTAGAAATCAATGATTGATATGTATGGGATTTAAAGAATCTATTATATGTATTTGAGGTTCTTCATCGATGGATAATCATCTGTATATATTATATATTCTTAGTCAATGGTATCATTCAACACATTATATAGAAATATCTTGGTCATTATGATGGCCATATTAGTTTTAAAGACACTCAGTGGGGTACTTAATGTTTAAAGTCTTTAAGAAAGACATGGATTATTTCAGAGTTGGGATCATACCCGTAGATGGGCTACCTATGTATCCTCATTAAAATGGAATCATAACCCATGTAGTAAGATAATAAGGATATAGTTTAACGTCATATGGGATGGAAAAGAATTAATGAAATATGGGCTTGAACCTTAGAAAGGCTTCCTGCGTACTCTACTTTTAAGGTAGAGATCAATGTCCATGTAGTTTGGGTAAGGATATATGGGACTTATGAACGCTTAACAGACCAAAATAGATGTCATGATTACCTTTACACTCCAATCTCACGTGAGTCATGATCGGTGTGAGAAAAAAGATGTATCAGTAAAGTTGATGATTGTGCCATGATAGAGGATATCCCAAGAAATGATGTGGGGCTTACGTATGTATGACTATCCAAGTACATGAAGACAAGGAATTACTTCAAGAAAGAAGCCCAAAAGCATGGTCCTTAAAGGTATTTGTATTTTATGGAGATTTGGAGTTTTAACCCGGGACTTACTCTTAATGAGGATGCCCAAATTAAAGGGGACTTATGATTGGTCTTATTCTTGAAAAGGAGGCCCAAATCAAAAGAAATTTAAGACTGGGGCTTACTCATGAAAAGGAGGCCCATGTTAAGGGAACTTATGACTAGGGCTTTCTCCTGATAAGGAGTCCTAGTTTAAGGGGACATGGGGCTTAATTATAATGAGGATTCCCTAAATCAAAATATCTTCTCATCTTAAAGGATGAGGTTATGGAGGAAACCTATAACTATAGTGACATGAACCTTGTATGTCACGAGGTTTTGAGAGAAGTTATCATAGAATTACTTTCAGATAAGGAATCCAACAAAGTAACCATTCCATAAATGGATTTGAAAAGGGGTTTGAGGCCTAATATCTTCAAGAGGAGAGGTGAACGGGAGAGAGGCACACAAATAAAGTTGGCGCACATGTCTTGGATGTGAAAATAATTTGGAACGCACGTCTTGGCCACACAAGTGTACTTGCATGTCATAGGTTCATCTAGGCGGTGAAGAACCTATAGGGTAATACTTGGGTGAGAGTTAACTCAAGCCTTTAGTATTATCCTAAGATGTTTCCAATAGGGAGGCGTGCAAGTTTCATTGAAAGGGTACGGCGGCGCATAAGTGTTTCCATCTTTAAGGAGGTCTGGACACTTAGGCGCGAATGTGTTGATGAATTTTAAACACTTAGGCCTTATCCTACTTCTTCATTTCTACCATTCTAGGTAAAAAGTTACCATTGAAGCTTTCGGATGAGTTGAGTTGAATACTTGGGTGACCAGAGCTTAAATCTGTGTTTTGAAAAATTCATCCTTCAAATGGGGGGCCCCCAAGGGATATTTATAGGCCACTGTGGACCTTGTTTGAAGAAATAAATAGGGTGCGCAAGTGACTTGCGCGACCAATAGGTGGCGCACAAGTGACTTGAGCCACCCATAGGTGGTGCACAAGTGACTTGCGCGGCGCGCTTGGAACCTGCACAACTCCCTCCAAATGGATTCCTAGTCCATGCCTTTGTAAATTTTTGATGTTATTCAAAGGGTGACCCTATTTGTGATTAATGTATTCCCTATTGCCATTCGTTGGACTCTGGGATGTAAAGGAGCATCAACAAAAGTCCAGCCCTCAGAGTTGGGTCTGAAAAAGAAAAAGGATTTGGCTCTGAGGTAAAGCCAGAGAACCAAGGGTCTGTGGCACACAAGTTTGGCACGCATATTCTGGGGCATGAAAGCATGGCATGTAGGTGGTCTAGATCACATATATATACAATCTCACTCCCGTGCAAAGTCATTCAACTTTCGGAAACTTGATCTCTCGTCGCGCATGTGGTTTGATTTTTGGTCTTCGGACTTCTGGATTTTTGTCGCGCTTCTAAAGAAGGTATTTGACTTGCGCGTCATTGCTTGGGCGCCAAAACTTGCGTGAACCAATTGACATGCATGAAAATATGGGACATGCGTGCCTTAATGCATTTTCCTTTTTTTTTATTTCCATCAAAAATATTTCACAAAAAAAAACTTACTTAAGGTTTGTTTGTTTGATCTTTGAATAGATTCAATGGCTCCCAGAAGAATTGGATCAGTTGATGAGTTGGCCAGCAAGAGAATAGAAGATATGATGAATGTCGTTGGCCATGATTATTATGTTATCTATGACAGAACAATACAAGATTTGGATAAGTACTTGTAGAAATAACATTCCAATTTCCCACAGAGCATCTACATTCTTTTTTTTGTCCATGGTCATCTACAAGAAGTCAACAATCCAGAGGAAAAGAATTATATTCCTCATTCCTAGTTTCAGACTTACACCAATTTCTCTTTGGCTAATGTCTTAGATTCAGGATCTTTCCCAATGCTATAATAGTAGAGAAGACATTTATAATTCATCATAGCCCATGTGCTGCATATCTGAAGCCTGACAAGCCTGATCGGCAACTGCATTAGTATCCGTCTATTTTTAGAAATTACCAGATGGACCAATCCAAGGGATGGAAAAAGAGTTGGGATTTCTATCCTGGAGGAGGTGTGAAGACGGCATGGATGTGGGAATATTGGGTGCAACAAACCTATGTAGATTTTGTCGAGGATCTGAAGGGATCTGTAATTTATGAAGCCTTCTGGGCTAGGAAGACATATGTCTATAGGAATGACAATTTCATGCCCGAGTTAATCAGTCGTTGGAGCTAGGAAATGAATTATTTTCATCTGACTCATGGAGAAGTAGGCATCATTTTGTGGGATGTATACAATATTTTAGGGGCTCTAATTTTTGGAGAAATGTATGATGAATTCATCCGCCCAAGGTGACCTGGAATGATTCAGAGAACACTCTGGACTTCTCTTGAGAGTTAATGAAAATTTTCCACAAGCTTAAGAATACCACCACCACGAAAACCTACTCCAGAGAAGATATCCATCTAGAGGATTATATGGAAATGATTCTTATTAAGAAGAAGGATGAAGGACCTTCCTGCACTCGTCCTACTAATTTCCCAAGAGAAACAAAGAGGGGTGCTACGGGCACATTTTGGACAATTTTGGATGCAATAGAGTTTCATTGGTGGGGTTATGAAGTGAACCATAAAATTTCAGCAAAGTCCCATCTGGAATGCTTTTTGGATTTTTGGCTCAGTGTTTACCTTTTACCAGTTCGGGATTCGAATGGAGGCGTGAGGCCGAGAACCTTTGTCATTGCAGCCAAGCTGGCTGATAGGAAGATGGTTGGGTTGGCCACCTCTATATTGGAAAATATAAATATGATCTTACTTCATGTTTATATTGTTAAGTCTCCTCTAATAATAGTGGGACCATTCCATGTTTTATGGGGGTGGATCGCCACTCACTTCCGGAAATATGTTGTACAATGTTGGGTACAGCTTCGTGGAAGTTCTTTTCAGCAATCTGTTCAGACCTTTTTTGGAATTTTTCCCTTATCCCTCAACACATATGATATCAAAATAAGGCTGATAATGATCATGGAGTTTCAATTCTTTCCTTATTGATATATTCTAATATGGTGTTTTTTTGATGATGGAACAACCAGATTGGAGTTAAGGGCATATATGCTGGAATGTAGAGATGGTACACTGGCCATGAGGTTTGACAGAGAAATTATATGCAAGGAATAGGATCCATAAAGATTAGTACACCAATTAAAATGTCTGCAAAAAATTAATGTATCCCTTCCATTGCATGTATGGATAGAGAAACATATGATGGTTGCTCGTCAACTATGGTTTATGACATCTATGGAGAAGACTGGGGCGGTATTTAATCTACCAGCTATTGGAGCGGCAAGTCGATTGACTACTTGGTATGTCGAGAGCTGGGTAGCATCTTACCCTGAAGGGGAACTGAATCAACTGGTCCCTCGGCTGGGAAAAAATAAGAGAACCATTAGGAAGAATGATTTTTATTTGGAAGGTGATTATTCTTCACCTGGAGCTAATTCACTAGGTTCCTCACCTGGAGCTGATTCAACGGATTCCCAGGATGGGTATGATGAGGTTAAAAATGTTTAAAAGCAGCCTCATGCCAGATATAACCCACTTGAAACAGTCAAGAGACCTACTCCCCCAACTTCTGGTGAGTTACATTATTAAGCCAATTTAGTTTCCATTATTTTAAAAATAAACAAGTTTCGTTTTCTTATCCTTTATCTGTGATTGTAGGAGCTGGGATGAATTTGAAGTCCCAATTTTTAGGACCCTCCTCATGGCCTTCTGGTGCACATTCTGAATATTTATGACCAGAGGCTGTCCGGACATGGATAATTTTATATTGTTATGCTGAAACCACTTAGATAGAAATATGTGAAGGGATACATATCCCTGGAGTGGGGAATCTCCAGGAATCCACTGATATCCATTTGAATTACAACTCCAATGAAGTGAGGGTATACATAAGAGAGCTGTAAACGCTCATATATTCCACTGATAAGTTAGTTCATGTCACCAAACTGGTGAAGGAAATGATGGACTGTGGTACCACTGAGGGGATTGGTCCTTCATTAGATGAAGAGTGGAGTGATTACGTGGCTCCTGAAGATGTATGTTTTCCTTTTTCTCATATTTCTATTTTCTTTTCAATTTTATTTTAATCAAAGATTTGTTATTTAAGGAAATAATATTTTTCATCATGCTGCTTGTAATGGAAGGAACCAAGGAAATCCCTTCATTGTGGTATAGCCCTGGTGGGACCGCTCTTGGAGCCACTGAATCTCTTCGAGAGCTGGGCGAAGGATCTCCATGCTAGAAATCCATGGATGAAGAGTTAGAATGGGAGTTATTGTCTCAGATACATATTTTCGGAGATGATGACGCCGGTCCACCCAAAAATTCCATAAATAAAAAGCATCAAGGAAAGAAGACCACAGTCAAACGATTTATCCGTAGTAGTAATTCATTCGGGTAGTCATGAATCATAAATTATGAAAAAGTGATAAAACATCTTAGGATTAAAGGGATTATTCAGTTTCCCCTTTAAGGTAATGGACTTACCATCCTCAGAATGAAAATAAGGATGTTGGAGAACAACCACAAGTTCCTGCTCCAAAGGTTGTTCCTGAAGAAATACTGAGAGCAGATGAGACGGCGTCTATTTCTGATTCTAGGAGAGAAAATACTTCTGATAAATTAACAATACATCATAGATCATCAAATGAGACAACAAATGACTTCCATTCTGTGATGTTTTAGGTTGACACATGTACTAGAACATCTGGAAACCACCGCAGGTGACCCCACAACTGTCTTTGAAGAAGCTATCTAGGGTTAGAGATTTGCAGATTAATGTCACGAAGAAGACATGCTGAGTGCTCGCACTGGTGAGACTAACCTATGATCTGGGACATCATTGGATAAAATGATGAAACATGGCATGTCCTTTGAAGAAATTTTAGATCATGTTAAATTAACATATGATTTACAAGATTTTGGAGATCTACTTATAGAATCAACTGGACGTGAGTTTCATTATTTTTCATTTTAATCTTCTCAAGATTATACTTCTAACCCTATTTGGTTAAAAATGTACAATTTAATCTAAAGAGACTAATGAGATAATAATGATAGAAAAGAGTTCATATATTGATGTCAAACCTATTATTGTAGAAATACTAGATGAGGTAAAACTTAACATGGCAGACCGTCCTGAAACCCATCCAAAAAATCCTGTTGAATCTAGGAAAGATAAGGAGAACTCTTCAAAAGTTGTTGATATACTGTTAGGTAAAAGATGATTATATTTGTGGCTTACTTATTCTATATGAAAATAAATCAACTTTTAATATCCTTTGAAACTAACCATACATTCAATTGAATAAACAGGGCTGTCAACTTCAATGGATAGATCTAGAGGTGAAGCCTCCATCTCATCCCAAACAGTAGTAGAAGGTGGAGTAACCAGGGTCAGGGAAGCAGCAGAACATGGCACTTCCTTAATTTCATTCATCCTAGAATATATTCCTTCCTGTGATAGAAATACTAAATCATACCTAGATGTGAAAAAGGTAATGCAATTCTCATGTCGCAAGGCATGAAAAAATATATGGAATATAATATCTGAGGTTCCTCTTGATGAGCTGCCATCAAAAATTCCAATACTTTTATCCCTGTTGATCATGCTAGGACTTGGTGGTTTTGGATATAAAAAAACACATTTTGTAGTGAAACAAGTCATTCGATGGAGGGAGCAAGAGAAAAGGTTATGTCAAGACCTGTTCAGAGCTAGATTACTGATCAATATCAGTGAATTTCAGGCTGCAATGTCCCGAGATGAGGCTGATTATGCTGCAAAGCTGAAGGAGCTAAAGCAAAAGATCAAGGAGAAGATTGTTCAGAAGTTGCGCCTTCAGCAATAGCTAGATGTTGTTTCTGGGGATGTTGAAAAGCTTCATAATTCATTGGAAGAATTCCACGCGGATGGCATAAAAGCCATCAAGGATGAAAAAGAAGCACTTCATCGAGCTGATGAGAGTGAAGCCGGTAAAGTAAATGAGCTTCAAGTGCATGCTGATGAATCTCGGGTTGCTGTGAAATAGATGAGAAGTCATGTTGAAAGTCTTTTGTAGTTTCTGAAAGAAAAGAGAAGATACTCCAGTCTGTGGATGTTCTTCTAATCTTGTTCAACAATGGAAAATTATTCATCTTCAATCATGATAATTTCTCTTTATTTTTTTTCTAAGGAAATGGGCCTGGTAAACATAGTTTCATTTTTACTAGGGTTATACAATCAACCCCAAAAATCATATGTTTTAATTTCTCAATATTGTCTAATCATAAAAAATTTATGTCTAACGAGCTGGGACTCAAATTTTATTCAGAGTACCCATTATAGGTTCCCAATTTAACGAGTACCATGTCTATTTTTATTGTATGTTTAAATTAATTTATGTTGGACTATAAAAAGTCTAATATTTACTGTCAAATAGTTTTGAACAAATGTTTGATATTGACACAATTCTTGATAATTTGTTTGGAAACATGTTACCATATTCGAGTATGGAGGGGAAAATTATAAACTGTGAATTGAGAAATTTTTGATCTGAGAAATGACATGGGAAAAGATCTAAAAGGAATTAGAGGAAGTATTTTCTAATAATTATGTTAGAACTACTTAAATAACCCGTTATTGGGGATGAATTATGTAGGTCCAACTAGGCCATATGCTACATAATCAAATAGTAGAATTTTTTGGCTGATAGGTTCGTTATATAGACAACATATGCAAGGCCACCTAAGGGCACGTGCTGCATATTCAGGAAAAAGAACTCTAAAAAATTTGATTTTCTATTGCTAAATGCCGAAGAAAGTTTTATGGGGATTCAAATTTTCCAAAGCACAGAGTTTTATTTATGTATAAAGGTACTTGAACATGGAGAGGATATTTCCAATTAGAATTGTCAACGAATTGGCGAATTGTTACTTCTACGAAGGTATTAACCAAACTTAGGAAAAAAAGGTATTTATGGTTTTAAATCATATGATAAAAACCAGATATAGAAACAATATACAACAAAATATTTTCATATCATGAAAATGATTATGCAAAAAATTTGTTAAGGATGGAAGTTTTTTTTTTCAGATCCCTACATATCACTGTTAAGACTAATAGGGACAAAAGAGTCTTCTACTAAGAATGAAGTTACCACTACTTGAAAAACCTGTTATAGAGGTTGAATTATTTAGGGCCAAATGGGGCATAATCTGTATTGTCGAATAGTAGCATCTTTTGGGCTGACAGGTCCGTTATATAGACAACTTATGCAAGGCCACCTAAGGGAATGTGATGCATAGTCAGGAAAAAGAATTCTTAAGTATCAAAAATTTTGAGACCAGAATTCAAGAAAAGGTTTTTGGAGAACATGAATATTATTTGTATAATGTTTTGGTTGGGTGTTCCATATCACACCATGTGCTCCTAGGGGGGACTTTTCAGCCAAGAAAGTGAAGTTTGGGGGGCCCAAAGGCTTGTGGATATATTAAAGGAATGCTCGAGCATTCATATGTATCTCATAAGGAAGAGAATCAAGTCGTATGTAGTTCTTGAAATACCCTTTTTACAGATTTGTTCCGTACATATGAGGGCTAAAGAAGAATTTATTTCAATTATGGATGGACCCAAGAATAAAGACATGGGTGTCATGATGTATCTCATAAGGATGAAAATCAAGCCATACATAGTTCATAAAATATGACATGGTTGGAGAACATTTCAATGATGATTCTTCTAGTGAGGGTATCAGGGATTGTTGCAGTTTATTGTCAAATAGGACAAAAGAGAAAATAGTTTAAGGTTAAATGCATGGACCAGTGCTATGCAATTTAATGTCTTACAACGAAGAAAATGGGGGACTATATAGTTTAGCATAATATAGCTAGGACGATGGGACATACACAGTTTAACATCATATAGGTTGAATGTGAACCGATATGAATACGATATTTGACGGGGGATTCACGGATCAACATCCTATGGATGAAGGTGAATCAATGTGAAGAATTTTGGTTCGGTCTTGAACATCAGGAGGTTGCCTACAAACCCGACATAAGAGGCAAGGATCAAAGTCCTTGTAGTTCAATTGAGAGGTATTTGATGATCGAGGTGTAGTTGAGGATAGCGACCCGAAGATGATGTTAGGAATTAACCATGGTTAGAAGCCCAAAGAAAATGTCATGGTCGACGCTTATTCTAGGATCACATGTGTCATTCTCGGTGTGAGAAATAAGAAGCAGCAACAGGCCAGATGATCGTGTCACAAAAGCTGCGACCATGAAGAATGATGTAGGGATTATACGTGGTTAGTTTCCCAGAGCACGAATGGGAACAATGTTTAAAAAAATTGTGCATGCGACAATCACAATTTAATGTCATGTGTCACAGACATGAGGTGATTGGCAGTTTAACATCTTGCAGCTCGGATGATGAATAGTTTAATGTCATGTTAGATGATAATGGGGACACAATTTAACATCATGTTGTACGATAGAGGTGGCTATGTAGTTTAATGTCCTTCATCAAGGAAAAAGGATTATTTGTGTTACCCAAAATACTTCTTCAAGAATCTTTCATTGGTTGGAGTTGTAATGAGATCTCCATCCATTGAGATTAAAGAATAATCTCCATTAGAGTAGACCCTATGTATTGAGTAAGTTCATTCCCACATTGGCTAAATATTTGGAGGTATTTTTCTTGGTATCATTGGGGTTATGAAGACTAATACCAATTCTATTTTAACGAATGAATGAATAAGAACACATATATTTAAATCTTGTGCTATTCAATTCTAATAGACTTCTAAATGGTGCAGTGTACACAATAGTTTTTCATCTAGTCATTACAATTCATCCAATCACTTTTGAGATTTTTCATTTGTAGATAAATGATCATAAATTGCGACTCTATGTTAGGGTAGTTAGACTTCAATAGGCAAGACTGTTTCCATTACATATACCAACGAATATGGAGTTGATCATGTAGTAGTGCAGGTGTTATTTCGATAATCCCATATAGCATGAGAAATTTTATCAGGCCATGACTTCTTATCTTTATCCACCATATTTTTAAGTATGTTTGAAAGAGTCTTATTGAAAGCCTCTACTTGACCATTGGCCACTGCATGATACTGAGATGAATGGTTGGATCTGATATTATATTCTTGATACAATTTTCTTACCTCTGATGAACAAAAGTTGGCGCCATTATCCGTCAATACGGTATGAGGAACATGAAATCTGGTAATGATGTTAGACCTGATAAAGATAACAATGCTTTTAGAACTGACTTCTTTAAGAGGTATTGACTATACCTATTTGGAAAAGATGCCAGTATCAGTAAGAATATACTTAAACCGCTTAGCTGAAGCCGGAGGATAAGTTCATACTTAATCTATTCCCCATATAGCAAAAGGCCAAGAGTATTTAGCCGTATGAAGAAACTCAGGGGGTTGATGAATGAAGTTAGCACATACTTGGAAAGAATGACACATCTTAGTGAAATCAACAAAATCTTGCATCATTGAAGGCCAGAAATATCCAAGACATTGAAATTGACAAGAAAGTCTATGTCTAGACTAGTGGGCACTACAAAGTCCAGTATGTACTTCATTAATGACAGACATTGTCTCTTCACCATCAATACATATGAAGATAATTCCATCAAATCATTGCATGTAGAGAATTTTTTGGTGGTCTAGGTTATCATAAAAAGTAAAATTGACCACACGTCACCGGACTTGTTTTTTCCTGTCTCCATCAAGTGGGAGTGTTCCATTTTGAAGCTATTCTCTGATAGGTGTCATTCATATTGTACTATGACCATATAGTTCAAAAATGGGATTGATTTCATTAATTTCCTCTATTCTTATTTGAACAAAAGGTGAAACTACACGATGGTGGGAATTAAAGATGATTGTTTCTTCCTGATTTGGATCTTCCAGGGCTGTGGCTACATTAGCTAGTGCATCATCAGGGGAATTTTGTGATCGCGGGGCATATGAAAATGTCAGTTCCGAAGTAAATTCCTTCATTAACTCTATGATGTAATCATACAAAGGGATTAAATCTTCATTTCTGATGGAATAAATCCCATTTATATGTTTGATTACCAAATCTAAATCACCTTTTACCTTCAAATGATTCACCTGTGCCTGAAGTGCCAATTCCAAGCCTGTGATGAGAGCTTGATATTCTACTTCATTGTTTATACCACCTTCCAAAAATAAGAATGAATATGGTAGAATTTCCTTTTATAGGGAAATAAGCATGATTCCTAACCCAAGAGTGTTGAATTTAGGATCTTCCATTTTCTTCCCTATTGGACTTCTGGAGGCACCATCAAAGAACATTTCCCATGTTTGAGGATTATCTTGATTAGAGAAAACTTCCTCATCAGGAAGTTCAATATTTAAAGATGTATCTTCTAAATATGGGTGTTCAATAAGGAAATCGGACAAATCTTGACCGTTTATTTCCTTTTGAGACACATACTTGATATCAAACTATTTCAAAATAACATCCCACCATGCCAAATGTGCTGTACGCATTGGACAACTAAGGATAAATTTGAATGGGTTATTGTGAGATACCAATTGAACCTCATGATGTTGTAGGTAGTGTCCCAATTTCTGAACTGCAAAGATTAATGTGAGAAAGCACTTTTCAATACTTGAATATCGAGTTTCTGCCTCAAGCATAGTCCGAATGAGATAGTAAAGGATGTTTTCATTCCCAGCATCATTCTTTTATGAAAGGAAGGCACCTAATGATCGCTCTAAAGCTATCACATAGAGAATAAGTGGTCTTACTTCAATAGGTGGAATTAATACCAATGGACTCAAGAGATATTTCTTGAGGATAGAGAATGTTTCTTGACATTCTTCAGTCCACTCGTAGGTGACTCCCTTCTTTATTAATCTGGTGAAGGGTAAACACTTGCCTGCCAAATTGGCAATGAAACAACGAATATAGGACAAATTTCCTTGAATTCCTTTTAACTCCTTCAAATTTCTAGGAGGTGACATATAAAAGAATTATTTTTTCTACTCAGGATCAACTTCGATACCACAAAGGCATACAACAAAGATGAGAAAGTTTCTTAAGGCTACCCTGGAAGCACTTTTCAAGGGGTTCATTTGTAATTTATGTTGTCGAAGATTGTTGAATATGATTTCTAGATCATCCATGTGATCAGAACATTGTCTGGATTTAACCACCAAATCATCCAAATAAAATTCCACAAATTTCCCTAAAAATGGTTTGAATATATGGTGCATGGTACATTCATCCGTTGCACCTACATTATTCATGCCAAAGGGTATTACCCGATATAAAAAACACACCTTGGGGAGCTCTGATGGTTGTAGAGTCCTCATCTTATGGGGACATTTGTATTTGATTGTACCTAGAGTAACCATCCATGAATGAAAGATCATCGTATCCATCTATTTCATGAATTAAGAGTTTTGTGATCAGAACTAGAAAATAATCCTTGGGACAGTGCCAATTAAGATCTCTGAAGTCAATGAAAACTCTAATTTTTCCATTCTTTTTTTATCATAGGTAAAATATTACCCATCCATTTGGGATGCTGAACTTCTCTGATGAAGTTAACCTTGATAAGCTTATCAAATTTAGCATCAATTTTGGAGGCATAAGTTGGGTGTCTTCTTCTTGCTACTTTCTTGAATCCTCGATGTTCTTCTCGGAAACCCAAATGATGAGTGGAAACATTGAGAACAAGACCTTGAATTTCTATATAATTCCAAGAAAATACATCTGGATTTTTCATTAGAAATAAATTATAAATTTCTTTCTTTTCAAGACCCACGGCTGCAGTAATTAAAGTGGGATGTGGATCTTCTTTTGTACCTATATTTCTCTCTGTGAGTTCATCCATAGTAGTAGAGATATCCTCTTCAAATGTTGGAGGATCATACCTGAGATCTTCCTCTTCTATGACTTCAATATGTGTTACTTCTTATGTTTCTACTTGCATAGTAGATGACGATGCATAATTTCCATGGTCAGGGGAGAAGTTAAAATTTGAACATCTTGGAGAAGAGGCTGCCATTTCTGACCCTATTGATGATGAAGGGTCATCATGGGGTAATAGAGAGGAGATTATTGATTTAGAATCGATATCATAGTTTTCCTATAGTATTGATATAAATTTTTTTGGCCTAGTTGAAGAAGTATTGAATTTCTAGATTTTAGTAGATGAAATTAAGACATCTACATTTAAACTATAATCACCACTTGGCAAATCAACAATTTCTCCCTTTTTGTTTGGTATGGTAGCCGTAATTGACATTATGGAAGTTTCCATAACATTGTTTGGATTTAGGTCTATCTTGTCAATTTTATAGATAAAAAACACATAATCTGTACTTAGATGTTTGAATGGGTTTACTGGAATCTTTTCCAAACCATTTGGAGAATTAATTTTTGTGACCATCTTTTCTGTGGATTTTTCCTCTCCATGTGATAAAATTATGCCTCATTGTATTGAGATTCACATGTTTTGAATGGGTCCTTGTCACCATACAATGTCCCTATTTAACCATTGAAACAATATTTGAGACATTGATGGTATGACAAAGGTACGACCATATGTTGATGTAGCCATGGTCTTCCAAGAAAAATGTTGAATGATGTGTCCTGACGAACAATCGTGAAATCTAAATTAGCCACAAGGTCCCCAAAATGAATTCTGAGTGTAATCTCACCAAAGGGTTATTGTTCATTCTTATAATATCCTTGTAGCATCAATGTATAAGGAGATAAATTAGATTCAGTGAGGCCCAATCAATGATGTTTATGAATAGGAATGAGATTGACTCATGAGCCATTATCAATGAATGCACGTCGGATGTCTATGTCATTGACTTTTCCAGATAAATTTGAAGGTATGATATGTCCATGTACAACATCATCTTCATCTTCATCTATATAAGATACCACTGCATTGAATTTCGTAGGATCATTCTCTATATGGTAGACCTCAGCCACAACAATTTCAGTTTGGAATTCTCGAGGACTTGACAAAGCCTTAATAAGTGCCTCTGGAAGATCTTTTTAGAGATTCAAGAAATCTTGAATTGATAACATGGCCGGCACTTGGGCCAAATGTTTCAAGAAATCATAATTTTGGTCCAAAGGTCTGCGTTTCCCATCATGAAAATGTGGTTTTGCAGGTGCCTTGTAAGTTTATGCGTTGGCAGTATATGTATCCCATATTGGGGCAGGAATTGGAAACACTCCTGGATTTTGTATATTAGATAGACTTAGTCTATATATTTTATGAGAGGAAAAATGTGTAACCTATAACCGATCCTCTGAAATAACTGTGCCAGGACCGAATCATCCATGTGTGGAAGAATTTTATTATTCCTGTTGAGCCTGCTGAAGGGATTTTCCATGAGTTTTTGCTGCATACACAATTCTAGCAGAGGTAGGATTGAAATAGTGGCTTCTGTAATATCAACATCTTCCGCTATATCCTAGACATTTGTCTCTTACTCTAATTACTCTACTAGATACAGTGAACTTTTGATCATCATAATTGAAACTGTCATTAGCATATGGATCTATTAAATGAATCATGTTAATGGAACCAAAGATCAATTCTTCATCTGATGAAGATTCTGCCTAATTATCCAGTTCAGGATGTGCAGTTTGGTGGGGCGGTGCTTGTTCTTTTGAATAATATGGCATAAAATATTCCGGTGTCAAAGACAACTTAGGATTTGACACGAGCTCATCTTCTTCGGACTACTCTTATTTCATAAAATTATACCGCTTCTTTAAAGATTTTCCTTTTGATGAAGGGGGTTTTGCTGTGGAAGACATAGCATAAGACATAATCGGTTGATTCAATTGTGTTCGTAAAATGGCATGAGTTTGGTTGATCATTTTTCCTAACTATCCAATAATCATATTTCTGTGTATTTTTACTTTTGACTTCATTCCACTCGCCTTCTTTCTCTAGATCAGAAGAAGTAACGCATGTTACATGGGATGAAGAACCTTTTATTTTTAGTTTTTCATAGTTACGACGTGGTAAAATTTTATTGAAAGAATCTCATCACTTTTTGAGATTGTTTATTTTTTTGTTTCCTTTAATGAAATCATATGAACCATCTCTCAAGAACATTCATGAATCATTTTATGCTCTATTTATTAATAATTTAATCATTTATTAGTTCCATTTTAAAACAATTTTGGTATATAAGATTATTAAGAAAGTTGTTTTAAGAAAGCTCGACTTTACCGTGTATTAAATCGAAAAGTTTGTTTCTGGAAAACCCATGTTTTATAAAAAGGTTTTCCATGAACCTTATATTTTCTCTCATAATAATTAAATGGTAGTTATACCCTTTTTAAATTTTACATAATTTTTAGAGGAATATTCCCTTTTACTTTCTAAACAAGTAATTTTTCTAACCTTTTACCATGAAAAAGGAATTCCTTTTCCTTCTAAAACATGTATAGAATTACCCACTTTCATTTCTGTGAGAATTTCTTTTCAAGTTTAAAAATTTAATATTTCTGAATTTCTTTAAAATTATTTTTTTATTAAATTCTTTATCAAAAAGCTTTCTGGATTTATGTGATTCAATATATATTTTTTTCAAAAAAATTTCATGCTTCTTTATAATTTTTCATGGAAAATGTGTTCAAATTATTTTTAATCATTATATATAAGTTTTCAATGTATTTTCAACGAAATGGTTTTCGAAATATTTTCATACTCTCTTTATAATTTGTAAAAAAAAGTTTCTAAAATATTTTCAAATATTTCTTTATAATCATTCAAGTTTATTTTCAATAAAATGGTGTTTAATAGTTCTTTGTGTTTTGAAGTGTTTTTTATAGAAGAATGGATTTTTTCTCCATGATTTGTTTTTTAGATATATTTCCAAGTAATTTTTATATATGATGGCTTCCAATTATGTTAATCTTTACCTTATACGTAATTATCCAAAGGTTTCATTCATATAGTGTCATTAATGATTTATGTTTTGATGGAATGATGTTTATGAATCATGTTTCTCTTTCATGGGTTATATGTTTATAAACCCCATTTCTATTGCATGGGTTATATTCTTTATGAAACCATCTAATTTTCACAGGTTATGTATTGATGAAATTTTTATGAAACCTATATATTTTTTATAGATTGTGATGTGATGAAATGTGAATGATATCCATTTTATTTCATGGGTTATGATTTGATGTTTACAACACCCATCTCTTTTTATGGGGCATGATATGATGAATTTTTATTTTCCAAAAACGTATGATTTTATTATGAGATTGGTGGGACCTATATCTCCCTCCAATGCATTGGGTAATAATCCACGAATCCTGAGTATAAATGTTATACATGAACCTGATTACATGTTCATTGTGTTATGCATAGACCTAGTTGCATTTCCCTAAGTTTATGTGTGAACCTCATTATATATTCACAATGTCATGATTGAACCATATTATAAGTTTATAAGATTATGCATGAACCTAATTAAATGTTCGCAAATTTATGCATGAACTTGATTGCATGTTCAGAAAATTATTTATGGTCCCAGTTGGATGACCCTAATTCTACGAGAGGGCCTGATTACATGTACTTAACTTAATGGGTGAACTTGTTTCCACATATACAAGTTCACTGAGTTATACATTGATTTGTATTCTATCATTCCATGTCTTATTCCTATGTTATGATTTCATGTATTATGCTCCATATTTCCTTTTGATTCTTGTGTTATGAACTACTAATTTTTATTCCATGATTCATGCTTATGATCTTTGATATGGAAGGTATGACCTTCTAATGATCATGATCAAGTTCTTATACCCTTATGTTCATGATATGCATACGTGTTTCCATTATTTTACCTTTATTGTGAATTTGAGCTTACCCCTTTCTTATATTTTCTTTCCCTAGGTTATGAAGAAATTTTTCTAATTATAATTATAATAGGGGAAGATCTTTGTATGAATCATTGAAGATATTTCACTGAGTTATAAGATTTTTGTTCCATGGTTACATAGGCATTAAACTAATACGGTATTTGGGTGTCAGTTTGTATAATGTTTTTTGTATTCCTCAAATTTATGAAATTTATATTTGTGAAAAGAGAGGGTCATCATTTTTGGAATCAAGGTAAAGGTTTAGTAAACCTTTGGAAACTAGGTTGAGAAATCATTAATGAGATACCTAGGTATATTTCTTTGGATATATCTAGGTATGTCTCTAAAGATAATTATATGGATGAGTTAAAGTTGAGGAAAATACCTGGGAATTTTGGAAAAGGATAGAGGAAGTGGTTTCCTTGAAATATATCCCTATCTTGATAATACAAGTTAATATCAAACTGGAATAGATGTAGGTAGGGATAAAAACTCTTACAAGATGTCTTGGTCCAAACTGATGGTAATCTGGTACACAATAATGGGCATTTTTTCACACCTAGTTTGACACACCTGAGGGATAAGTATTCGGAATTAAAAAACTATTTATGAACCATCATGAAGGATTTAAATATAGGATGCCTATGATTAAGATAGGATAAACCTAAGGTGTCTAATGTTAAAAAAGTATGAACCATGATTTCAACACCCTATAAGTAATCTTTCATGATTATATAGTATCCCAATATGAAAAATTCTTGTCACATAGATATTTATGGTTTTAGTGAATGAAGATAACTAGAAGGAACATGGTTACCATTTAATGTTTTAGATGTGTAATGTATGTGCATTATTTGAATGTATTTTTTATGTTTAAATCGCATAAAAATAATCAAGAAGGTGGTATAATAATTTGTTATACTTCTCAAGATAAAGAGATAGAAAATGACATGTGAAATGTATGTGATGTTTTTCTAGAATTTTTTACAATTTAAATAATAAGAATTATTAGATTGAGGTTCAGTATCCTTAAGACATGATTCGTATTTTATATTATAAGAAAATGGTATTATGGAATAAACTGACAAAGCATAAGTAGGTCTTCAGGAATAATTTTGGATGAATAAAGTAAGTCTATTTTGGAATTCTATGATAATGTTATACAAATAATGAAATATATAATTAATTTTAGTATAATATTTCATTAAGGATTGAAAATTACATGTTGAATGGTGAATAATACAATGAAAATTGATATCATATAATGGTGATATTTTGATTAAGGTAAGGTAACCGATAATTAATGTCTGGTGTTGATATAATGATCTATGGTTAAAGATATAACAGGTAAAAATAAGTAAATTGGATTGAATGTAATACCCTGGATCTAATTATTGGAAAGGTGTTCTATTTCATCAAGCATTATGTTTATAACATCTTTGATTTAAATAATATATCTAGTAATCATTATAATAAATAAAAATCCATGTTTTCTAAAATGATTTATGGTAATTACGGTTGTTACCATGTTTCAAGGGAACATAGGATGATGGTATCCACGTGATTGGAATTTGACCACCAATTGGTACATTGTGATATACGGGGGATCAAATTTAATATAAATTCATGAAATTGTTTTTAAATCATTGAATTTTCATATTTCATTAGGGTTATAATGTTATCCATTTGTAGAATGTTTAATCCAATTTCAGAATAAATTATTTTAGATTAATGTATTATTTTACCACATAAATAATTACACATATTGTAGAGCCAATTTTTGTTAATTTAAGATTTGTGTGATGAATTATCATGGGTCTCATGATGTTTTAGTATTACATGAATGAAACAAATTCTCATTCATTTCTTAGGGTAAAATATGAAGTGAAAATATATCAATGAAAAAACAATGTGAAATCCTAGACAGAGATGCCACTTAATAGATGCCCAAATATCGGTGTGACATATGGCCTCAAGTGCATATCCCCAAATTGCTGAGGTTGTAGAATAGTATTTATGGCCTAAGGTGTGGTAGTAGAGATACTATTCCATCATTTACAGACTGTAGCACAATGGATAATTATAAACATATGTAAATAATGTAATAAATAATTAAACATAATGCATAGTGGAATGATACAAATTAATAATAACTGAAATAACTAGAATAACATAAAATAGATGTTTATGATGAATTCTATGTCAATAGAAAATTAGAAAACATGGGTAAAAAGTAGAACACATACATGAAAACCCCAATGTAGGAAAACAAATTTATAAACTATCCCAAGTATTGTAATCTATAGCTCCGTCATATACTACTATCTACATCATAGAATGAAACGAAATCACACATCAAAATCTTTTCACTTCCCTGTATGAACAAATTCATACATCAAATCTACCCTGGGTACCAAAAGAAACCTTGATAGGGTGTGAGATAAGTTTCAATGGGCCACCACCAATGCTGTCTACAACATACGACTAGTGTAGGGAAATGTAACAATGTGATGGCATGAAATTATAAAGTAATGCAGTAAAATATACCTAAATACCCAAGTACCAACTTCATCCCTCAGCTGGTGTCTAAAATTATAATTATATCATCAACTAATTATGTTTTAATTAATATAAACAAGTGACATGAGGCATATCAAGAACTGAAATCACCTCAAGATTGTATAAGTAGTGAAGGCCCCACGATGTAATAAGGAATCCATAATTGATAATTAATATGAAGTGGTTACTTGGTAGTAACTGAGGAAAAATATGCTTTAGGGGATACTAAAATATTAAAAACTATGTCTAGCTAAAGGTTATGAGTGTGATCTAATGATACACATCCATGACATTCCACAAAAGACACCTAACAAGTCCAAGGAGTTTTTCCATGGTAAAACAGGTATAAGAAATGACTAGGTCTAATGGGTTATAACCATGGCACTGACATGTCAATGTTGGATCCATGGAGTGTATCCAAGAACTCCTGTAATAATAATTAATGGATCCATTGGTGTTATAACATGAATCAATAGGTAGACTAGGATTGAGTTCTGATGTAGGTTTATCCCAAGAAAATTGGGATCTTAGATTCGGAATGACATCCTTGAGTACACACGAAATTTCCTCAAGAATCTGAGAGCTAACAAAATTCAAGAATTCCTATAACTATTTCATGATCAATGTTTATAAATAGTAAACTGAAATTTAATTAATTGTAAATTATTTTTTCATATGATAAATTTTCCATTAACAAATTCACTTGGCTCAAGCCTTGCCTTTAATTAGTTTGACATGGCCAATTATCATGAAACCTTTTAAATAAAACCATGTAAGTAAAGTTCAATTAGTAATGTTCACTTTGATAACTTCCATGAACATGGAAATGTATGCAATTTATGTGAATCCAAACATTTTTTTATCTTTAATAAGGCCATGTCATATACTTATGTTTGATTTTCATAATATCATTTGAATCAATTGCCTACATATATGAACATACCTTAGGTTGGCCAAGTAAAAGTGACATGGTATATTCCATTAAAAATTTCATTATTAAAACAAATTAATATAAGGAGGCTTATCATTAGTTTAGTCAAGCTCAAACACAACCGAACCGTGACTAAAAAGTGGAAAAACACTAAAATCTCAATTATTGCATATTACCCAATTTGTGGTGTTAGGAGTTATGGATATAACCACAAACAACCAATTTCAATTGTGGAAATATCATAACCATATGGTTCTAATGTCTATAATCATGGAATATAAGTTAAACAAATGAAAGTTGATGAAATCGGTAGGCCCCACTTGTAAATTTTAAAATCAACGAACTTGGGGGATTAGTAATAGACCACTCACATAGTAATCATATAACACTCTCCTACCAGTATTAACCTCTATTTCAACTCAGATCAGAGTAGATCTAAGAAAAGAGTAAAAATTATTACATGTTAATAACTACGATGAGAGAAAGAGAGATGAAGAACGGATCAAATATACTCGAGTACATTCTATTTCGCATCCAATGTGATGAAATTATGATATAATGAATCTCAAATGAAGGAGATATCATGATAAATATGAAAAGCCTTCAAAAAGCTCCAAAATGAGAGAAATTGAGGTTCGCCACACTAGAAATTTTATTATGGGGTAAGGGTTTTGTAAATTAGATCATTTAGGGGAAAAATATAAAAATACCCATAATTTAGCACGTGAAAGGATTTTCCTCACGGTTATCTAAACCATGTGCAAACCATGCATGGTTACCTAGAGATAGGGGTACCACATGGCTAGGTTTAATGGCTTCAGAAACCATGTACCAACTATATGAGATGGCTCTAACTGAAATGAAAACCATTCATATGGTTAAATCTAACAATCCAGCCTAACCACATGATTTACTCCAACCATGCGGTATGACCATTTTTTATAGTTATGGGTTTTGCGCTCCGAATAAGCCATATACACCCTTGGGAACATCACTCAATTATTGGTCATCCATATTAGAATCAAAATTAAAAATTAAACTGAAATTAAAAGGATCCATACTTGAGTGAAAACCAGTTTCTTAAAGTCTTTCCACTTAAAAAAACTCAACATTGAGTTCAACTTCCAATTGTGGTGATTCTCTATCTAGGAAGAACTCTAGCCACTGGACACATTCAATAGTCTCCCTCTACCATGCCTCATCATGAACACTGTCATGTTTCCCGTGCACTAGTACCAAGGGGTCAGACCATCCTTAGAGAGCCTCCATGCTCTAGAAAATGATGCATACTGGATACTCCTTAATGGTATCATTATAAACTAAATCAACATACTCAGGATCAAAGGTATGAGATGGGTTGACATGATATTTCTGAATCTATGAAACATTAAATACATTGTGCATTGCATGGTACCTCTAAGGTAGTATTAACTCATAGGTTGTCTACCCAACACACTCTAAGATACCAAACAACCCTATATATTGACGCAACAACTACCCTTACTTATGTAACCATACATTCCATATACTGTGTGATACATAAAGGAATAATACAATCCCCTACCTCTAACTCTAGAGGTCACTAATGATGATTAAAAGAATATTTTTGTACAGAATTAGTAGTAGACATATGCTTCCTGGTCAACTAAACCGACTCGGAGGTCTCCTATACAAAATGAGGACCTATTTGGGAAACCTCACTTGCCTTTATTCTAAACAAGGGTTAATGACATATCCTACCATATAAGGCCTCATAAGTGTCCATAAGAATTGAAAATTTAATGTTGTTATTATAGGTGAACTCGACAAGAGGGGCATGCTTCTACCACGAAATGTTGAAATTAAGGAAATGTGCCCAGAGCATGTCCTCTATAACTTATATCATCCATTATGACTGCACATCTATCTATGGTGAAATGTAGTTCTTAGAAGAACATATGCACCCATATCTTATCACAGGCCCTGCAAAAACTGTGATGTGAAACGAGTATCCCTATCATAAATGATTGTATGTGGCGCCCTTTGTAGTCATATGATCTCATGGAAATACCATCCTCCTATCACATTAACTGAGAATGTATCCAAAATAAGAATGAAGTGGGATTCTTTTTTTGTTTGGTCAATGACTACCCACAAAACATTGATACACATCGGTATACCTGGTAAGCCTACTACTAAATCCATAGAATTATCTTCCCATTTTAATTCTAGGACAGAAAGTAGATATAACAATCTTGTAAGTATCCTGTGATATATTTTTACCTGTTGATAAGTGGAACACTTAGAGATAAAGCCTTCTATCTTACATTTCATCCCAAGACACCAATATTAGCGTCTCATATCCTGATACATCATAGATATTCCTAGATGAACTACCCACTGAGAAGCGTGGGACTCTTAGATCAACTCTTTTATCGTATACATATGAATAGATACATGTCCATGAATAATTAGGTTTCTACATATATTCATGTACTTATCCAGTGGAGGGTTAGCTCTATATATACTCTCATGGGTAAGCAAGCCCTCAGGATCTAGAAATTACTTTCCCTTCACCATCCCATTTAGGGAAGAGCTAACTATATAGTATAGAAGGAAATAATACTAATGAATATCATGAAACTGTATATGAATCTCAGAAAAGAAGGCCATTAACTTCCATTCATCATTGGATTCTTGAACAACCTGTATCAGTGTTTTCTGAATCAGTGCATTAGTGACCATGATTTATTTTTTCAAGAATATAAGTAATCTCAAAATAAATATACTATAGATATTTGACTCGTATTCAAAATCTGAGTTTCTATTAATATTTTTAAAAGATATATTTGAGGATATTTTGGTTGGTAGACGGCACAGAGAACTTAACAAAATGGTAGTGTCTCTAGGAACGTAAGGCATGTACAACTACTGTTAGAATAAGGTTGTGCATCAATAAATTTAATTCCAGAGGCCTCAACTGTCGGGATACCTATGGCAAAAAAAATTCTTCTAGATTCATCACTACTACTAGTTCAATGCCTAATGCATCACATAAGATAATATAACCACTTATAGTATCTAGCGGAATCAGAATAGGTGCATATACAAGCCTCTCTTCTAGCTCATAAAAGGATTTCTCACACGCTTCTAACCACAAGAACTTAACACCCTTCATTTTAAGGCCAGTAAATGGTTATTCAAGGATTGATTAGCCTGATATGAAATTCCTATAATATCCTACCAATCCCAAGAAACTCTGTATATCAAACACATTCTTGGGTAACTCTTATGAAACCACTCCACTAACCTTATCTAGGTCAACAGAGACTCCGAATTTTGAGATAATTTGACCCAATAAGTGAACATTTTCTCAACCAATGTAGAACATAAAAAGAATAGAATAATGTTGATGCTCTCTTGGTGTACTGAGAATGATATCAAGGTTCTTGTAATGGTCGCTGCGAGTGTGAGAATACACAAATATTCCATCCAGAAAGACAATGGAAAAAGAATCCAAATTGGGGTGGAAAACACTATTCATCAATGCCATGAAAATAGTGGGAATATTTTTAATACACAATGACGTAACTAGATACTTTTACAGACTATAAATTCTACAAAAATATGTATGAGGTAAATTTGATTTCCATAATTGAACATGATGATAGCCCAATCATAGCTCGATCTTAGAGAATACCATAGATCATAACAACTCTTCAAATATATCATCTATTGAAGGTAATAGATATTGGTTCTTGACCATAATATTGTTAAACCATCTATAATTCTCACACAGATAAATGGCAGCATCTACCTTCATTTTAAAAATCATGGTCAAACACTAATAGGAAGTGTTGGGGCAAATAAAACCTTTGGTCTACATTTCCTTTAACTATGACTTGAGCTCTTGGAGCTCATAAGGTGTAATTTTATATAGATTAATAGACATTGGAGATACTCCTTGAATAATATTTATCATAAACTCTACATACTACTCAAGAGGTTTTCTAGAAAAGTAATCGCGAAAAACATGTATGAATTGATATATTAATGGATGGAATTGAGCATATCCTAAAACTTGATCTTGTATCAAGAGATTGGAAATCTAGGTAGCTACCCCACCTAGCCTAGGATGCATTGGTTTGGATCTCTTAGAATGTAAATCCTAGTCACAATTTTGTAGATAACTGCTATTCTCTGTTTATGTAAACGATAGCCTTTGAAAATAGTAGTCTACAATAGAATTATGCATAAACTATCAATCCATCATGAGAACGACATCTAAACCTGTCATTTAGAGAATAAAGAATTCCCATAATAAATGTTAACTTCCTATCTCATGGGGAAAGGCCCTACATTAGTGTATTCCCTCTGATCATATCTCTAATGGTGTACTGAGGGTTATTACACCACAGTAACACTTTATTTCTCACCCAAGGACTTCCACGATAGATAAAGAGATTATAGAGTGTGAAATAACTATATCAAATAAAGAAGATACTATAGTTGTGGATACTAGAATAGTAACTCATACTATAGATGGTCCTGCAGCCTAATCCTTGGATATCGATTGTAAATCATTCATCTGGAATGATCAATGGCCCTGAGAAATAGATGGAATAACATAATCAAAACTACATTGATGGTGATACTGGTGATCATGTATCTGGATTCTATGGACAAGACCTCATCCTAGTCCAGTCCTATCGGTGCCACTCTAACACTCTGCGTAATGTGATGTAAATGAAGATACTTCTGAAGGTGGATCTAGTGTATATAATCTTCCACTAGAATATGATAGAAAGATATGAAAGTAATGATTAATATGTACCATACATCCAAAATCCTGACACTCCAGTGGGTCTATATCACAATTAGGCTTCACATCCCCCATACGTCTGCACTAGTGACACACTACATATCTACCTATTTGGGTACCGTGTATACCACTACTCTAATGAGAAACGTAGAGGGAATGATTCCTTCCACGAGAAGAACTATTATCCTGATGCAACACTGGTCCTCAATGCCTTGTACTATCATCATTTCTCATGTTCCACTCATTGATAAGATTCTGACTTACTATTTCATTGAAATTATATTGGTGAAATATATTCACCAGAGTATGAATGGAATGTTAGAGCCCATCCTCAAAGCGTATAGTATGCAGAAGCTCGTCACTGGCTAAAATCAGTGTAATGTGCTTCAACTACGTGAAACACACTGAAAAATCGATAAATGACATATAAACTTACTCAATATAAATGAACTCTCGGATTTATTTGATCTCAGTGTGTGAGGAATGAATTGATCAAAGAAGGAAGTCTGGAAATCAACCAATAACATGCCTTAATGGAGACTAGCCTGGTAAACCACATCCCACTAGAGTTTAGAAAAATCATACAGAATTTAAGTAGAATATTGGACCATTATCTATAGAGGGGTATTCATATTGTCAATGGAAAATAGGGTGTCCTTCAGCCCCGAATTAGTTGCATGCAGATCGTCTCCCCTAAGAAGGTGGGGTATGATGTAGCTAGAACTCATGATTCAGATCATCCATCATAGGTTCAACTCATGGAGCACCATGAATAGAGATAATCAAACATATAAAACTATAAAAAACTTGGGAATCAATGTCTTTATTAGGTACAGAAGGTAGATCCTCAAGTGGAACTCATGGCAGTTAGACTGTTGCCTCAAGTCCCACCACGTCTAGAGAATGGTCATATCCACCTTCATGGAATACAACATGAGGAAATTGTGATGGAATTGGATTAAATTTTCTAAGATCAAACCATAGAAAAAATATATAATCATCATGATATCATCACTAGAATAAGTTGAACACAATAAAACTCACTAGAAAATTTATACTACCCCAACTACCCGCTTAGATGGCCCGATATCAGTAAGTTCCTAGATATTAATTTTATTGGTTCTCATAGATGAAGGGTCAATATTACCTTTCCTCATAAATTATTAAAAATTGTTTCAACCCAATTTATATTTAATTGACAAGCTCACACGTTTTCCTTTCAAATTCATGAAAGTGCAGGATATGAAAGTGTAACCATTCCACATTTATGTTTTCATTTTCTTATAACTTGTATCATGGTTTCATTAAAATGGACTGTCATTCCCTGTGAATTCAGCCCCATTATTCTTTTCACTATGAATAACATCCACATTAAATAATAATAAATGATTTTATTTAGTTAATTACTCATTATACCCCAAGAGGGCCAATAAAACATCATGAATTAAAATAGGAAATCACTCAATCAACGACTAAAATCATCACAATCATATATATAATCAAGAATCACTCAACAATCACATGAATATAAAGCAATAAAAGTATAGAAATTCATCTTTATGACCTGGAAATATTCATGACATGTAAATTATAGGTGCCTATAATGATACAACCCCTTTATCCTATATTTTCAGGCCAATGATGAAATGATATTCTAAATTAGAATAATAATGAAAAACTCCACGCAGCATGTGTGTCCCCAAATGATGAATGGATATCAACTATAATAGGAGAAAGAAAAAAATCATAATTCAGGTAACTCGGATTTTACCTCAAACATGGTTTGTCGACACCCAATCATGGCTTATAAACATGTACAAATTGTTCCTAATCTACTAACTACTGTCTCAAAAGTGTAAAGAAAGAATGAAAACTTTCCTTTGATACCATATTTTGACTTCTAGGACCTGGATTCCAGATAGTAGGTTCCCAATCCCTTAGGGTCACATGGCCTAAAGCACATCTCCCTGAATGCTAGTGGTTGCCGACTAGTTGTGAGGGACTAGGTTATACCCATGGAGAGAGTATGAATTAATTAAAAAATTTTGTCACTATGAATAATTATAATCAAATTTAAATACTAGAATAAATAAGTAAAAAATGAACAATAGAAAGAGGAAATTTAATTATAAATTAAATAAGTAGAATAACATAGAATATCTCAAGAAGATGATTAATGTCATATCACTAGAAAGTAGAAAAAATGGATACAAATTAGTAGGAATATATGAAAAAACCAGTGTATAAAAGCAAATACATAATTTATCCCAAACAGCCTAAGCTACAACTCAGTCATCTGTAACCAATTCCAACCTAGAATGGAATGAAATCAATTGCTTGAAGCATTTTCTTCCCACTACCAATAATTTTATACATGTAACCTTCCATGGGGACCAAATAGTTCCTGGAGTGGGTGTGAGATAAATCTAAATGGGACACAGGTAACATTTTCTATAACATATAACCTATGTAATGGAAATATAACATTGTGAAGGCATGAATATTAAATGTAATGTGGTACAATGTCATTAAATACACAATTATCTACTTCATACCTTAGCTAGTGTCTGAACATGAAACCAATTCACCAAAAAATTAAGTTACAGTTCATATAAACAAGTTATGTCAGACATACCCATCACTGACATGACCTCATCATGGAAAATATAGCGAAGATTCCAAGATAAAATAAGGCATCCATAATTGATAATTAATATGAAGTGGTTCCTAGGTATGAAACAAGTAATACTAGAACTCAAGTTTTGTTAACTCAGTAATAACTAATTCTAGAAAAGGGGTAAGAGTGTATTACATGGATCAGAGTCCAAGGAATTACAGAAAAATGTTCCTACTAAGTCCATGTATTTATTCCATGGTAAAACAGGTTGAGAAATTACTGGTCCTAATGGGCAGTAAACATGGAACCAACTTGTTAATGCTAGATCCAAGGAGTGTATCCAAGGAATATTGTAATAATAATGAAGGAATCCTATGGTGTCATACTAGGAATCTAAAGATAGAAATTGATCAGGTACCTCAGTAGTTTTCTCCTAAGGCAACAAAAATCCTTTAATCGGAATGGCATCCTTGAGTACCCAAGGAAGTCACTCAAGAATTGAAAATATAACATGTTTCAAGAATTATTATATATATTTCACGGTCTATGGAAAAAAAGAGTCTCCTTAAATTTAATTCACTACAATTTATTTGGTCATATGATAAAAATTTCATTAACAAATTCAATTGGTTCAAGCCTTTCCTTTCATTAGTTTAACAAGTCCATGTAGCTTGAAACATTTTAATTAAAACCATTTATGTCAAGTTCAATTAATAAGGTTCACTAAATTTATATCCATAAACATTAAAAGGTGTTCTAGAAATGTTCAAGAAAACATTAATGTAAATTTAACAAGGTAAAGTCATATAATTAAGTATTCTTTCCATAATATCAAATGAATCAACTATCTACATTTAAGCACTGAACTTAGGTCGTTTAGGTAGAAGTGACATAGTGAAATACATTCCCAATTTTATGATTCAAAAAGAAATTCTTATAAGGAGGATTACCTTTTGTGTGGTCAATCTAAAACACACCCAAATAGTGGCTCAAAAGTTTCCGAATACTAAAAACACAATTATAGCATATTAACATACATGTGGTGTTAGGATTTATGGATGTAACCACCAATAACCAATACCGTTTATGTGAATATCATAACCATATAGATATATTGAATATAATAAAGGAATATAAATTCAATAAAACAACACCTGATGAAAATGGGCTGGCACTTTATGTAAATTCAAAAATTAACAAACTTGAGGGAAAAGTTATAGACCACCCACCATGTACAGATCAGAATATCCTCCTCCATTGTTAGCCACTAATTTGGATTAATTTTGAGAATAACTCTTAAAAACATAATAATTATTTCACCTAGATAACTAGGTTGACAGTAAGAGAGATTAATAATAAATAAAATAGAATCAAGTACTTGTCATTTTTCATCAAACGTGACGATGGAATCTAGAATGGATACCTGATGAAGGATATATATTGATCCCTAGGTGAGGTCTTAGAAAATCTACCAAATGAAATAATTATAGCTTCATTTCACTTTAAAATACATTAGGTGAGAGGGGTTGTGTTAATTAGATCCTTAACTTAAAAAATTTAAAATTACCCAAAATTTAGATTTTGCACGATTTGGCTACAAAGTTTTCCAAACCATGTGGAAAACATGAACGGGTACTTGGAGAAAGGTGAATACCACATTGTTAGGTAAAAAGGGTTTGAGAATCTTTTCCCCAAGTGTGAGATATGGCTATTCCCAATAATGAAAACTATTTGTACAGTTGGATCTAATTGTTCGGCCTAACTGTGTGGTCTCCCCTAACCATGCGACAATACCATTTTCCCTAAAGGGATGGGTTTTGGGCTTCAAAAAAGCCACATAAATTCATGGGACATTTATTAACTCATTATGAATCTGTATTAGTTCCAAAATAAATAATATGAATTAAATTTAAAGGATCCAAAATTGAGGGAAAAAAGGATCTTACAACCAAAGGGTGAGATTGTGCATATGATGGGGAATAAAATCATGTAAGTATATTCTCATGAAAAAATTTCAACTATAGTTAAATATTCATGAAACTAAAAATGTTATTTTAGTTACCCCATTTATAATGATTAAAATAGTCCCTTATATCATCATAGATTTATGGATTTGTGATTATGAACTTTTACCAAACCAAGTTCTCTATAACTCTCCACCAAAACCTGATAGTTA
The DNA here is from genome assembly GCA_963277665.1 of Viscum album. Classification (NCBI taxonomy): domain Eukaryota; kingdom Viridiplantae; phylum Streptophyta; class Magnoliopsida; order Santalales; family Viscaceae; genus Viscum; species Viscum album. The sequence continues at coordinate 1,868,561,110 of OY728147.1, forward strand.
TATTTATCTTTAATGTATATGTTTTCCCTTTCCAACTTCATTTTCCTATGTGGTAACCCATTTATGTGTTACTCTAGGTAAACATTATGGATCCAACCTTCATTTTTTAATTTGGGATTTAGTGTTCATTTTTATGGTGTGGTTATCTATTAATGTAACACCCTGAGATTTTGTGATATATGTTTTTCTCAAATTAATTTAATATTTTTGATATTTTTTATTTCACAAAACACTAAAAATAGTTTATTTTATATTAAATAACTATAATTATATTTCATTATATGGAAAACCAATTTAATATGGCACTACAAATAACACAAATTTTATATTTCTCTACACATTACATCGGGGATAGATTGAGTTACACGCAAGAATGAGAATCCTCGATGGACTGTGTAACAGGAAAGACCATGTTTTACTGAATTACAATATATTATATAATATAAATATTTTGTTAAATAATTATTTATGAAAAGGTTTAAATAAATTATAAAAATATATTGTTTAAAAAAATATAGATTTAATGCATTGGTTAAAAACTAATTAGAAATGAATATGAAAGCCAATTGAATATAGAGGAAAATATTATTATATCCACCAAACTATTTCACCCTAATAAATTAAATTAATTAAAATTAGTGATTGATATTAATTTAATATATATATTATATATCGAATCAAATATTTTTGATATTTATCCAATAGATTGGACAGACATAAGATAAGAACACCCCCAATTTTATGCTTAAAACCTATATTTTTATTAAAGCATTCATATCACCTTTTAATGACAAACCCCTTTTAAATCCAATTTTTGGCCGTTTTATAGACTTAATATGTGAAAAATAAACTTCATATTTGAAATTGGAACATAATAATTAATATAGGTAAAATATTTGGTTTTTTCTGTGATGTTTCATATCTTAATTAATAGTGAATAATACTGAATTATAGTTCAAAACAGCCTTCACATATAATTGATTTACAAGGATAAATTAAATTTTAAATTGATTTAAAAGTTTAGTTAGATAATATTTTTATTAATTAATTCAATTTAGTTCATTGGAACCAATTTTACATTGAATTTTATGATAAAAATAACGAAACAATTTGAACATTTTTACTTTAAAAACCCACCGTGTTTTCCCATCACCGGGGTTAATATTAAATTAATTTATACCATTTTGTGATTTTAATTTTGAAAAATGGATTAAATATTTTTAATTAGAATAATTTATAATTTCTAATATCGTTAATGTATTTTTTGGACAAAAATATTAGTGAATGTAATTAAAATTGACTACATTGACTTAGGTAAAATTAAGTTTAAAAAATTATTGAACCTTAAATTAAATTCTAAAAACAGATTAAAAAAATTTATAAGAGCCATTTTATAGCCATATTTAGACCATATAATTCATATTCTCTAGTTTGGTACATAATGGGATCGACTTGACTTGTGAAAAACGTGTATAGAATTTATTTTTCCAAATATTACAAGAGTGCCACTACACCTCCACTATAAAAAGGCCTCCTTCCCTTCCACTTCCTCACAACCCTAAATCACCATGGATCAACGAAAATATGATAAAATAAGATGAAAATATCAATACATATTCCTAGAATGATCCTCTTGTGCATTAAGCAATCCAATGAATCCTTTTGGCATAAACGAATAGGAGTTACCCAATTATGAGGTAACATCTTTTCTAAAAATCCATTTTATTATTTTATTTCTCCACCCCATACAATATATTTATTCCATTATTGTGAAAAAATATTTTATCCCCAGTATACTATTATTTTTTTAAACTAATGTTTTTTCTTACACTTACTCACACCTCCATCTAATTGGTAACAAACATACTGTTTATATGTATGGTGAACTACATCTTTACTAAATAATTATTGTTCATCTTTCTTTTACCACCTCTCATGGTGAAACTTTATATGGAAAATATATATATATATATGTAATAAATTATTTTTATTATTTATTTAATATACTATATTACTTTTACAAAAAATTAATTTTTTACTGTCCATTTTTGTAAATATGATTATTTCATCTGAGGAAGTGTGGACTACCGCCCCCTCAAAGTGGTGCGATTCATTCACACACTACATAGAATGTATTAAGGATGGGTTAAGTGAAATGATATGATATATATGATATAATAATTATATTTTAAGAATTATATATATAAACGTATATACGTATATTTCATGTACATTCTTTTTATCAATATGACAATAAAAAAGGAAACAATGTTCATGCGTACATACTGCTTACCGTCCCCATGAATGTTGTATTCCATTTTATACCCCTATATTATATATATTATTATAATACAAATATTTTTACTATAAATGATATTTATTTGATTATTTATATCCTTTAAATTATGATATAAGTATAAGGACCAAATATATAAAAAATTAAGACACACACGATAAAAAAAGATTATATTACCCAAAGTATGAAAACATAACATAGAATAGTTGAAACGAGTGAAATATAAGGTCATAATGAAACCATATATGGTATTAGATATCAAAATATAAATCTTTAAAATATTTATAATAAATATAAATTTATTATATAGAAATCTAGTATGAGTACGAAGAGAGTCAATTCACAAGGTAGGGTGATTCCATCTCAGTTTTTATTTTTTAATGAGATACATGCTTTATTCAACACCAATTCCTTTTGAGTGGTGTGTATATTACACATTTATTTTTTAAATGATTTAATTACATTAATATATTGGTACTTATCTATCTTTTTTATGAAACACTTTTCATGGGATTTATATTTCAAAAAATAATAATTTGGTAAAATAATATTTTTTTCTCCATTTTTCTTCTTTGAGGCACATTCCATGTTATGCAACTATATTTTTATATTAGGTTTATATACTACCATTGGAATTTTATATAATGAATTAAATTATTTTAAAGACATTTCCAAATTCATTTAATTTAATTTTCTTACATGAGAAGTATGTTACAAAGTTACCATGTTGTAAAAGTTTATGGAAACAATCTCATGGCTTTTTGATATTTTTTCATTATGATTTCTTTTGATGAAATATTGTGATCTATATTTGATTAAAATTCATGAATATTATTCACATCAGGATATTTGTTATTTATTCATTTATTGGTATCATTTTTTCTACACATTTTAAAATATCATATTTAAGAAAGTGGTTTTAAGAAAGCCCGAAAATACCCACTCTTTGATCAGAAATATCATTTCCTTAAAAACCATGTTATCTAAACAGGGTTTTCAAGAATATTATAATATTATAATATAGTAATTAAAATAACAATTTACTCTTTTTTCCAATTCCAAATTATTTAAACATATTATTCAAGTCTTCCTCCAATCAATTCATGTTTTAAATTTTTACTGTGCAAAAAGAATGTTCCTTTAACCATGTATGACATGTACAAATATACATATCATCACTTCTATGAGGATTAAATTTCATTATTAAAGGATTTATTTTTATAAAAATGGTTTTTGAATGTAATTTTCCAAATAAATGGTTTTCAAAATGATTTGAAGTTATATATGTTTTTATTTTATTTTTCTAGTTAAATGATTTTAGAAATGTTTTATGGGTTTTTATATGTTTTCAAGGAAAAGGGATTTCAAATGATTTTCAAACATTAATTATATGTTTTAATTTTTTTAATGAAATAGTTTTCATAAAAATTTCAAGATATCATTATATGTTTTCAAGTAAAATGTTCTCCAAAATGTTTTTAAATAATTCTTTATAAGATTTAATGATTATTTTCATGAAAATGATTTTAGAAATTCTTTTTATGTTTTAAAGTTCCTTTTTCAAATAAGAAAAGATATTTTTCTCAAGAAACATTTTCAAAATATCATTCCACAATATTTTACATCTAAGATGAAAACTGTTGATGTTACTCATTAAAAAATTAGAAATGATCTGAAGGTTCCATTCATATCCTCACATGGATGGTTTATGATTTAATGGAATTGTGTTTATGAAACCAAATTATATTCAATGGGTTATATATTTATGAAACCCATTTTTCTTTCAGGGGTTATATGTTTGTGAAACCTTCTTATTTTCATGTGTTATTATTTGATGAAATGGTTATGAGATCTATATATTATTAATAGGTTAGGATTTAAAAAAAACTAATGAAACACATTTCATATCTTGGGTTATTATTTTATGTTTATAAAACCCATATCTTTTCAGGATTCATGATATAATGAATTTTTTGTGGCACATGTATGTAAGATTTTATTATATAATGGGTGGTACCTATATATCCCACTAATTCATTGGGTAATGATGGATACCTCATGAGTATAAATGTTATGTGTTAACCTATTTTCATGTCCATAAGATTATGCGTGCACCGGATTACATGTTCAAAATGTAAAGAGTGAACCTTTTTATATCTTCATAATGTCATGTCTGAACCTAGTTGTATGTTCACAATGTTATTAATAAACCTAATATCATGTTGAGGACATTATGTGTGGACCCGTTTTCATTTCCATGAGTTTGTGAGAGGACATGATTTCTTGTCCTTATGTTAATGTATGAGCCTATTTCTATTTATAAAATTTCACTATGTTATATATTGATTTATATTGCACCATTCCATGTCTTATTCTTATGTTATGATTTCATGTCTTATTATATTTATTTCATTATGATTCATATATTATGAACTAAAATTATTAATTTCATGATTCATGTTTATGATAATTAATATACAGGGTATGATCTTCTAATGCTCATGATCACATTGTAATTTATTTATGTGGTTATGGGCATTTTATTGAATATGTCTATATAAGTCTTCAAATTACAATCTTATTTCACATCAAACAAGTGTATCCTCTTAAAATCTTTACCCTTCCCCGGTCAACTCAAAAACACTTCTAATATGTTGTTGATAGTTAATCTACTTAAAAATAACATTACATTAGTTTCATTCATGATCCAAAAATAAGTCATCAAATAAGATAGATGCTCCTTTAAAATGTACAACCAATTATTCTATGTAACATCTTGGACTTATATCATTTCTATGTATGATTTTGACCTCAACATATCAAGAAAAAATCATTCAAATATTGATAATGTCTTATATCTTACTTATTAGAAATAAATACAGTCATACATGTCCAGAATAATCTCTCACTTTTAAATTATTTTCAATACCACCACACATTTCTAAATTCTATATATGTAGTCATTTCTTTCTCATTCTTTTTGAAAAAAAAATTGGGAGGTCATTTAGGGGTGGGAATTCACCTATTATTATTATAATTGACTTGGATAAATGTATCTACATAGTTAAGTTATTCTCTATATTTAATTATTAATTTTAGCATGAATTATTTGAGAGTGAAGGACGTCACTAAACCCATCACAGTCGATAGGCCTTAGTTATTCCACTCTATGTATATATGGGATAACCTGTTGTATAAAATAATATATAATTCTATATGATATTAGTATTTCCCATTATCAATTAAACATGTGATACCACAAACAAAAATCTTGTTATAGAGTCTGTGAAAATATATTGATCACGAAATACATACCCTACATCCACCTCAACAAACAGATTATAAATTTCATGTGAAAGTTAATCCCCCCCATTTTTCATACCAATCACATCAACCAACACTCCCCCTTAGTAATTGTTTTTCAATATCAAATTATTGATGAAATTTTGGATTGGAATAACTCAATATTAGACTATTTATATGATTATTTATAATAATATATTTCATGTACTTTGAAATTTTTGAAATATTGTCTTCATGTTTATTTCCCTAGTGAAGGATACACTCACATCATTATGGATTCATATTCTTTTCAATTACTATATAAAGGACACTTTATTACTTGTATAAAAATATACTTCAATACTCATCCAGATTCCCTAAATTTTAATTTACTTTAATTCCCAACATGTTAGTTTACTCAAAATAATAATTGACTACGGATGTGATACATTTCTATTTAATGATATTATAATGGTTGAGATATGTCTCTCAACCTGTAACTTCCATTGTTCCCAAATTTATCATTGGTTTTACTCATCAATATTCTTTTATCATTCATCAATATAGATAGGTCATATATAAGGACCCATCCTTAAACATTACATAATCTTGAGTAAAGTCAAGAATTCACATTGAGGATCTTTTTACATTTATAGATTTTGAGAATTAGGCCATAAATATTACATTACTTCTCAATATTATAAGGTAAAAAATTCTACTCTATCCAAAGTTGTCACAAAATAAAACTCATTAAATAATACAAGAGTTATTTTCTGGATATAAATCTTCATTAATACTTAGTTTCTATTACCCTTCTTTATACCCTGTGAATAATGTTTCAAAAACATGAGATGAGAAAAAGAAGCCCTGTAAGGGTTATAAAATAATGAAAGAAAACATTAGTCCATAAATACATAGAAAACCTAATCTCTTTAACATAACTCATAAAATCATAATATTTATGAATGACATATATAAATCATAAATCAAAAAGGTAACTTGTGTCATTCATAGCATACTTACATTGTAGCTTTCACAACTACATAAAGGGAGAGGTTCAGAATATGCATCATTGTATATTCCCTAAATCTCTTAGGAGAAACAAAAACGTTTACCTCTATCATGTAACCCAATGAATTAGAGAGCTATCTCAGGATAACCTTCCATAGGTTTGTCATGGAATCACTAGTATACGTAAACAACACCCAAGAAAAAATAGATAAATAATAACACATATCACATGCATAAAAGAAATATTACATTTACAAATTGCGATTACAATATAACATTTAAATATATTTGAATAATCAATCAATTCTAAAAAAAATATTCAATACCAAAATTTGTAAAAATATTATATTTATTTTTCTTTATAATAACATTACTGCTTGTTAAGAATGCCAAATATCAAATAATGCTCACAACAGCAGAAAGGTCGTTGTCACTACGTATATTAAAAAAACATTCCCATTGTCATTTAATAAAAATATTTGTAGATAAAATATTATATTTGAGTTAAATTAATAGTCAAAGGGTTTTATACACCGTATAAAATAAATTCATGTATAAATAAAAGTATTCCTCAATGAATGGAGGTTGAGATGAAGCCCCTTACCTTGTGTTCGATTTGTCTTGTTCGTTCTCTATCTAACTAAATAATAAACATAAGTTAATTATAATTTAATCATAAAATTTTTAATTTTTATTAATACTTTTATATCAATTAATACCTTTCTATAAGAATAATGTAATTATTCAAGTTCATATTTTTATTTTTGTCGATGTTCGGTAATTGAATCAAAAATGAACTTGTTATAATTCAAATTGTCCACGTAGTAAAAAGTACATTATCTCCATAATTGTATTAAATATTTAAATATAATATATATCTTGTATATATGTATTTATATCCAGTTTATATTTATTTATAATAGCCCATAACATTTGGATTTATGAAAATGAAATGCATCGTTCATGGAGACAGTAAGATGTACGTACGAATGAACACAACTTTCATTTCCTTTTCATTTTTAAAGGAATGAAAACAAAATGATACGTAGGTTTATTATAATTCTTTTATAATATATATGTTATATATGTTAAATAATTTCATTAACTCCATCCTTTATACTTTTTATATATAGCATGAACGAGTCATATCACTTTTAGGGGGTGGTAGTCCGCACTTCCTCAAATAAAATTATCATATTTACATGTTATAGAAAGTATAAAGGTATGATTTAAATGAAAAATAAATAATAATATAAAAAATATAAATATAATATATGCCATATATAAATATATTTCCATCATAAAATTCACCATGATAGGTAGTATGAGATAATTGAACAATCATCATTTTGTGGGGCAGTTGTTCACCGTCCACAGAAACAGTATGTTCGTATCCATTAGATAGTGGTGGGTGTAAGTGTGGTTAGAATACTTATCATAAAAAAAATCCATGTATATTTAGGATACTAGTTTTGTATTTTATCAATTAATAATAATATAAAAGAGAGTGGATAACGAAAAAAATTGAAAAGAACTTGAGATAATATGTTACCTCTAAATCGGGTAACTCCCTTTGATTTAAGCTAAATGTGATTCTTGAATTTCCATATTACTTGTTGAAGGATTCTAGGAGGAATAGGGTGATTTTTAGAGATACCTGGAGCATAGTTTGGGTGAGCCTAGGGGCTTGAGTGGTGTTTGTAATGGGTTAGAGGTGTTGGCCTTTTATAAGAGGGAGGAGGGAATCTTTAGGAATGTTTGAAAGTATTATTTTATTATAAAATGACCTTCAGTTTAAAATTCTTCAAAACACATTAAATTTGAATATAATGTGAATATAATTCTAAATAGAATCATTTAATAATAATTGGATATGTTTTGGATATGTTTTAATCCTTATCTTTTTTATTTAACCCTTTTTACTCTTACTGTTTTATCAATAATTTAACACTTTCAGAATCAAAATATTTACCAAAATAAAAATATCTAATTAAAGAGTCATATATAAAATTTTAGGCTTATGATATCTATTTGACTGAATCTTATGTTTTTTTTGGAATTTTATAATATTTAATAAAATATTTTATATTTTAAAATTTGAATTCTGTCAATTTATGACACTATTCATATCTTAAATTTTTTTTAAAAAATCAATAAAAACTTGATTACTTCAAAAAAACATCATTAATACAAATATAAAATATAAATATCATTTAGAAAATTCGTGGATGACATCAAAATAACCAAATTACATTTATTTTGACATTTATAATATCATTTTTTTGAATATGTTATTAATAAAGCAATTAATGCATCATCATTGTATCATAATTAAATTTATTTATATTATATCTAAAAATTATAAATAAAATACCATTATATAGAAAAAAAATTATATTTTAAATGATTATTTATATTTGAAGAAGTATCTTATATATCCCCATATAAATATTGTTTTAGTAAAAGATATATGTTTATGTTATATTTTCATTAATATTAAATTAAATATAATTAAATGTCATCTTCACACACAAGTGGAACCATGGGGTCCAAAAATCAACTCAAGGTTTCACATGGTTGGAAATATCACATTAAATTGGGTTAAGACAACTGTAAGGGAAATTTAATATAATTATAATATTATTTATTACCCTTATTTACAATATTTACCCTTTAACCATGATAAACATAATATTTACTAAAGTTACTATTTATAATGTCTAAAAATAAAAATTACCTATTTTAAAAATTTGGACCTCTTAATTCTAAATATGGAATAATGTTTTACAAATTCAAAACTTAGAATTGGAAGATATTAATTTAAAAATAATTTTTTTTGTCAAAACCAAAAAGCGTGTTTTTAAAAAATATACTACCAAAAGATTGACATTTTTTTATATCCAATTTAAGAGTGAAATTACATTCAATGAACATCATTGGATTTAAGGGTAAAAATATAACCCAATTAAACTTTAAAAAAAATTAAATGAACAATATAATTATATAAGTATATTATATGAAAATGATGTTTATAATTAAAATGTGTTATTTTTTTATATTCATTAAAAAACTGAACTTTATCAGAAAAATACCAAAACTTTGTCCAATGTAAATTTTGATGTTCTTATTATATGAAATAATTTTATTTTTTAAATGGAATATATAAAAGTAAAAAAACTAGATTTAAAAATGGTTCTCAATCAAAAGGTGGTAAAACATCATTTTAAATAATATTATAGTATTTCAAGCTTAAATCAGATCCAATTATATTTTAATCCTCTAAAATTTATTGGATAACTATAAATACATTTATGAAAACATGTACATTTAAACTTTAGTTAGTTCTGTTCATTTTATCCAATATAATAGCTCAGTGTTAACTACCATTTAAAATAATTATATAATTATATTATTTGTTGGTACAACTCAACATTGTGTGCAACATAAGATTTTGGAGAAAATTGATGTTGTGTGTCGAGTAAGCTGTCATAAATGACATCCACTTTAATGGAAAATTAATATTTAATTCAGAATTATTAATAAATATGAAAATTCCATGTTCTTTATTTTCTTGTGATGTGTCATCATTCCCCCCTTTGGGAATTGCCTCACTGCAATTCTATTTACCAATAAATTAAATAGGGGTATTTATCCCTCATAACATTTTCAGATTCCCACATTTCCTCTTCAAAAAATGATTTTTGTACAAAAACCTTTACATGTTGAAATACCGTATTCCACAACACTTTCTCTCTTCATACAATAACCCGTACTCATTGTTCCTCATAAGAAAGATTATCTTCCAACTAAACTACCTATAGATTAAAAACATTAGATTGATCAGGAATATACTTTTTTAATATTTAAACATGAAAAGCATTGTGTAACTGTGATAAACTTGGTGGTACAACCACTCTATAAGAAAGTAATCCAACTTTATCTAGGATTTCATAAGATCCAATGAACATCAGACTCAATATTCCCTTATTACCAAAATGCATCGCACTTTTCCCTGGAGAAACTTTGAGAAAGATATAATCACCTACCTTGAAAGAAATAACATTCCTCCGGTTATCCATATAACTTTTCTACCTTCTCTAAGATATTCTCTGGTGATTCTGAATCAACTGTACTTTTTCGACCATCTCTTCTACCAATTCTAGTACCATCGGTTTCCTTTCACCTAATTCATCCAAAAAAGCTAGGGTTTGACACTGATTTCTATATAATTCCTCAAACAATGTCATCTGTATACTGGAATGAAAACCATTATTGTAAGAAAACACAACCCAAGAAATATGTTGGTCTAAAGTTCCCTTATAATCCACTCAACAAGCACGTAGAATATCTTCCAATGTCTACATTGTTCATTATGATTGCCCATCTGATTGTGGATGAAAATCTATACTAAAATTTGATTCAGTACCCAATGACTTATGAAGGTCTTTCTAAAAGTTATAGGTAAACATGGGGTCACGATAATATACAATTAAGAGGGTAACTACATGAAACTTGACTATCTCTTTAACATACAATTGAGAAAGTTGATCTAGAGATATATTATTTGGAATTGGAATAAAATTAGCAGATTTAGTCAATCGATCAATAATAACCCAGATTTCATTTTTACATAGAGATGTTTTTTGTAACCCCACGATGAAATCCATTGAAACATTTTCACATTTATACTATACCATTAGAAAAGGATAAAGAATCTCATTAGGTAACTGCTTCTCTACTTTAACCTGTTGAAAAATAAATCATCTCAGGGTAATGTCAGCAATATCCCTTTTTATTCCATCTGACCAGTAATACTCCTGATGATCTCTGTACATCTTATAACTATTAAGAGGAATTGAAAATGGACAAATGTCAACTTCACATAATAACTCTTTCTTAAACTATGAATCATAAAGAACACTTAATATCATTCCAAACCTCAAAACATAGTCTCTATCAATGTTAAACTTTGGTAACTTACACTTCAGAACCAATTATACCTTTTTCTATAACACACTATCATATTTTTATGCTTGTTTATTCTTTCTTCTAGAGATTATTGTAATAATACCTGAAATAAAAAAGAGAAATTTTATACACCAACAAATTCTATTCCAATATTCATCAAATCGTTAATCAAAATATAATGTTATAAACATAACAAAATTAATGTAGCGTTACATTTTTGACTCAAATCATTATCCACTTTATTTTCTTTTCCTAGATGGTAATTAATTTTGAAATCATAATCCTTCATTAATTCAATCCATATCCCCTGTATCATGTTCAATTATTTCCAAGTAAATATATACTTCAAACTTTGTTTGTCAGTATATATTTCACATTTTACTCCATACAGAAAATTCTTTTAAATTTTAAAGAAAAAACAACAATAGGTAATTCCAAATCTTGTGTAAGGTAATTTAACTCACAAGGTTTCAAATGACGTGAAGCATAAGCAATTACATGATCATTCTATATCAGGACACAACCAAGTACATTAAACAAAGCATCACTATAGATAAAAAAATCAAAATTTCTTTAAGGTAGTCAAAAAACTAGAGCATTCCCCAATATTTATTTCAATTTCTAGAAACATTCATCACATTACTTTTTTCAGATGAACAGAAAACATTTTTGAGTTAACTTAGTCAGTTTGATAAATAACCGTGCAAACTTTTCAACAAACCTCCTGTAATATCCTAAAAAACCAAGAAAACTGTGATTCTCTAATATATTTGCGGGTCTGGGCCATTCTTTAACAAATTTTGTTTTAGTATGATCAACAGTTGTATCATCTATAGAAACAATTTCACCAAGGAATGAAATTTAATTAAACCAAAACTCACACTTTCTGAATTTCCCATATAGTTTCTTTTCTTTTAAAGTTTTAAAGACAACCATTAAATGACTTTAAATCTCTTATTTAATTTTAGAATAAACCAAAATATCATCAATAAACACAATCAAAAACTTATCCAAGAACTGATGTAAAATTATATTCATAAGATCCAATAATATAGTAGGTGAGTTGGTTAACCCAAAAGGCATAACTACAAATTTAGAATGGCCATATCTTGAATGAAATGTGGTCTTCAAAATTCCTGGTTCCTTTACTTTCAATTGATGATACCCCGATCTAAATTCAATATTCAAAAAATACTAAGCTCCCGGGAGATGATCAAACTAATCATTGATATGAGGAAAATTATGCTTGTTAATAATAGTAATATTATTCAAGGCTCTATAATAAATGTAAAGTCTCATTGAGCCTTCTTAATTTTTAACAAACAAGACAGGAGCACTGCATGGTGATGTTCTAGTTCAAATGAAACTTTTATCTCATAACTCATGCAACTGTTTATTTATCTATTAATGTTTAATTTGAGCAATTCGATAAGGGGCTCTTGAAATTGGCTTAGCATGGGATTCTATTTCAATTATAAATTAAACTTCCCAATCAGTTATTATACCAGGAAACATATCAGTAAAAACATCAAGATACTCATTTAACACCAGTTCATCATTTATATGAGTATTTTTTTGTTTTTAACAATATGTGAAAGGTAAAATTTATTTCTATATTTTACCAGTTTCTCAGCTTCTTGATAAGTTATCAAAAGAATAGGTTCATTCTTGTACACAAACTGATATTCTTTCGAATAAGAAACCTATTTAGCTCTTCAGTCAATCTTTTCATGTTAAAAAGAAATCCAATCCATACCCAAAACATCATCAAACTCTACTAGAGTCAATACAATAAGGTTTTCATATAGACTCTTTCTGCCCACAAGGACACAAAGGTTCTCATAATTTAATTTTGTCTCCAAATTCCCTCTTGGTATTTTTTCAATAAGTTCGGGATTCATATATTGATATGTAATCCCCAATTTACAAGAAAATTTCTCTCAAATGAAAGAATATATAGAACATGAATCAAACAACACATTGGCATAATCTGAATAAACAAAAAATGTACCTGATACAACTTCGTTTGATACCCAACATCTGCAGAAGTAGTTTCAAAGGAATTCACCACACTTTTCTGCATCTAGTCCATCTACTTTCCTTCTGTTGAGTTATTAGTTGGACACTCATTTTCATAATGACCCATTTTATTTCACATAAAAAATTGTACGGACTATAAATCAGATTTTTTCTTACCACTACTCTGATCTTTTTTAGTTAAATTACTATCCTTATGTCCCATTTTACTACATTAGAAAATCTTACAAGAATTCAAAAGGAATCCCCTAATGTTCTTTTTACCATAATTTTCACAAAAAATAAAAATATATTTCTTATCAATAGTATTTTTGGAAGATTTATTCCCTTTTGTATCCCACCTATACCACTTATTCTGTTGTTTGTCAAAGAACACATGATAATCAGAAAACTCAATTTCCACCTTCTCTGCACATTAAACATCTTTTTCATAACTTTTTAACTCACGAGAAGATAAATCCATTTGATACATTCTATTTAATCCAATGTAAAAAATATTTATTGTTCTATCAGGATCCCATATGAAATTTGGATCATACCATGCCAGTCAAGTGAATTTAGCTTCATAAAAAGGAACTGAGTCATTTTCTTACCTCAATTTGGGGAATTTTTTTTCTATCCTATGTAGAACCGCCTAAGGAAATATTTCTCGAGAAAAATACCTTTGAATTCATCCAAATAATTGGAATCAATATCCTCACCATCCTTGATATTATTAACCATAACCACCATTTAGCGACTTCACCTTCAAAACAGTAAATAGAAAGACTAACCTTTTGATTTTTTGAGCACCCCATGACTTAAAAAATCATTTCTAGTACTTTATTCCACCCTTCAGCAATAACATGGTTAGATGATTCTCTGAATGATGTGGGAGGTTTCCTCATCAAATGCACTACTACTAACATGTTTTTTGTGGTTTATCTTGATGATATCGTGCATGGATACCCCCACCATTTATATCATGAGTCAACTATTCCATCATTACAATAAATTGTTTAGTTCTGATTCTGACCATCTCCAGTTGCTAATTTGGAAGGCTGTTTTTCTCTTGATGTCACCCAATCTTAGATTCCCTATTTCCTCAGTTGAAACCCATACTAAAAAAAGGAATATCTTAAGTTAAGAAACATAGTAATCTAGAAATTATATATCATTTGTAATCTTTAAAAGCTATATCATTTCAATATTACCATAAATTAGTTTAGGGATATTAATTTAACAATATCTTAACTCATAAAGTTGTCTAAGTATATTTCTGATACCAACTATAAGGACTCAAGCTTAAAATTTACATAATCATGAGTGATGTCAGGAATTCACATTGAGGATCTTTTTAGGTTTACAGTTTAAGAGATTTAGGCCATAACTGTTACATTATATCTCAATATTACAAGGTAGACACTTCTACACTATCCAAATTTTTCACAAAAACAAAAATCGTTAAATAACAAGATTTAATTACTTTATATAAATCATCTTGAATACTTTATTTCTCTTACACTTCCTTATACCATGTGAATTTTTTTTCAAAATCATTGGATGATCATAAAAAGATCAGAAAGATAACATTTCCACATTGCAATCAAAATATGAAATTTAAATATATTGTCCTAATCATTTCATTCTCAAAACCATTTTCAACACAAAAATATGTAAATAGAGTATATTTATTTTTGATTTAAAAACATTATTGTTTGTTAAGGAATCCAAATATCAAATAATTCTCACAGCGGTGAAAATATCATTGTCACTGCGTACGTTAACAAGAAACCTTCCCTTTGTCATTTAGTAAAATGATTCATAGAAAAAATATTCATTTTGAATTTAATTAAAAGTAAAATGTGTTAATAAACCTTAAAATTCAATGTCGTCTATAAATCAACGTATTCTTTATTGAATCGAGATTGATACGAAGTCCCTTACATCGTGTCTGACTTGTCTTGTTCATTATTCATCTCCCTAAATAATAAAATTAAGTTAATTAAACATGATTTAAAACCTTTTTAATGTTTATTATTCCCTTTATATCATTTATTAACTTTCTATAATAATCATGTAATTATGAAATTTTATATCAGTCTTCTTGTCGATGTGCAGTTCTTGAGTAAAAAATAAACTTATTATAATTACAAATTTTCCATGCGGTCAAAAGTCAATTATCTCAAAAAATTTAATCATGGTATAAATATCATATATATCCATTATATATGTATTTAAAACTATTATTTATTTATTTTTTATATTCCATAACATTTGGATATAAGAAAATAAAATTCACCGTTCATAGAGACGGTATGTTGTACATACACATGAACACTACTTTCATTTTTTTCATTTTGAATGAAAAAAATTATACATATGTATATTATAATTACAGTATAACATATATGTTATATATTTTAAATAATTTCATTAATTCCATCTTTTATACATTCCATGAATAGCATGAATGAGTCATATCACTTTGAGTGGGTGGTAGTTCTCATTTGCTCAAATGAAATTATAATATTTAAGCGTTATGGAAAGAATTAAGGTATGATTTAACTGAATAATATAGAATAATAGAGACAATATAAATATAATATATACCATGTATAAATATAGTTCTATCATAATGGACACCAGGGGAGGCTGTAAGAGATAATTGAAAAATCATTATTTCGTGAGGCAGTAGTTCACCTTGCACAGAAACAATATGTTTGTTTGCATTAGATGGAGGTGTGTATAAGTGTCATTCGAATACATATCATAAAAAAATCCTAGTATATTGAATATAATTTTTTTTATTTAATCAATGAATATGAATAGAATAATAAGTGGAGATGGAGAATAAAAGAAAAGAACTTGAGAGAAGACATTACATCTAAATCGGGTAACTCCCTTGGATTTAAGCTAAAAGTACTTCTTCAATTTCCTTTAGAATACATAATGGATTTGAGGAGGAATAGGATAATTTTAAGAGATTCTTGGAGATGATTTTTGATGAGAAAAGGGGCTTGAGAGGTTTGTGTAATGAGTTAGAGGTGGTGGCCTTATATAAGAGGGCGGAGGGGCTCATTATGAAAGTTGGAAAGTAATATTTTATTATAAAATTATTTTCGGGTCCAAAAGGTCAAAACCCCATTACATTATAAGTTAAGATGAATATAAGTCGAAATAAAATCATCCAATAAGAATTGGACATGTTTTGGATATTTTTTAATCATTATCTTATTTATTTAACCCTTTTTAAATCTTACTATATTGTCCAGAGTTTAACACTTTGAGAATCAAAATAGTTAACAAATAATAAAAAATAAAAAATTAAAGATTAAATAATAATATTTAAGACTTATGATAACTATTTGGCCGAATCATAGATTTTTTTTAAGTTTATAATATTTAACCAAATATTTTCTTTTATGAGATATAAATTATGTCAATTTTGACACTATTCGTATAATGACTTTTTGAAAAATCTATAACGACTTTATTACTCATAAAAAACATCATTAATACAAATATAACATGTAAATATAATTTATATAATTCATTGATGAAATTAAAATAACAAAATTATATATATTTTAAAATTTATAAAATCATTTATTAGAATAATTTATTAATGAAGCAATCACTGCATCATCATTATGTCATAATTAAATTTATTTATTTGATTTAGAACAATTGTAAATAAAATAACATGATATATGAAATAATTTTATATTTCATATGAATATTTATAGTCTAAGGGATAACTTATATAAACCCATATAAATTTTTTAGTAAACGAAATATTTTTGTGTTATATTTTCCATAAATTAAATTAGAAGTAAATGTCAGTATCACACACAAGTGGCTCCATGGGGTCCTAAAATTGACCCAAGGTTTCCCATGGTCAGACATAACTCATCCAATAGGGTTATTAAAAGTATAAGGTTAATGAAATATTATTATAATATTATTTTTTACACTTATTCAACAGATTTACCCTTTAATCATGGTAAATAAAATATTTACTAAAGTTACTATTAATAATGTATAAAAATAAAAGCTACAAATTTACAAAATTTTTACCACTTGATTCTAAATATGGAATCCATTTTTCTATATTAGAAACACATTATTGAAGAAATTAATATAAAATTTATTTCTGTTGTCAAAAACAAAAAATGTGTTTTTATGAAGTAAAAACTACCAAAAGATTCACATGTGTTTATGTTCAATTTAAAAGTGAAATTACTTTAAATGGAAAAAATTGTATTAAATGGAAAAAATATAATCCAATTTGAAATTAAAAACAATTAAAATAACAATATAACTATTTAATTAAATTATATGAAAAGGTTGTTTGGAATTAAAATGTGGTATTTTTCACTATTCATGGAAAAATGAACTTCATCATAAAAATAAGAAAATTTAATACAAAGAAAACATTGATGTTCCACTTCTCAAGAATAATTTTATTTTGTCAAATGTAACACATAAAAGTTACAAAAACAATATTTAGAAAGGGTTCACCATCAAAATGCTGTAAAATGGCCTTTTTGAAGAATATTAGAGTATTTAATGCTTAAAATCAGATTCATTCTTATTTCAAGTCTCAAATTTTTTCTTGAAAAATGTAAAGACATTTAATAAATATGCATAATAATATTTTAGTTATTTCTATTCATTTATTTCCAATACAACGGTTAGCCGCTAACTACCATTTAAAATAATAATAATATATTATTATTTTTTGGTGCAACTCAACGTAGTGTGAAACGTAATATTTTGGAGAAATATGTTATTGCGTGTTGAGAACGCTATCTAATATAGAATCCCCTTCAATGTAAAATTAATATTTTATTCAAAATTATTAATAAATATAAAAATTTCACATTTTTTATTTACCTGGGATGTTACATCGTCAATATCACTCATCTCAAAATTCCTCTAATGTAGGAATTTTTTGTTTGTATGATAAATAGAGTCACATTTATCTTCAAATGCATTTACCATTTTAATTACCTTTATTATTGTAGGAATGTGAAATAGTAATATAAAACATCACCTGTGGCCTTTTATCTACCAAATTGATTCTATTGACATTCAAAATTTCCTTTACCACAAATTTAATTTTTTTTCTTCCTTCATATTTCCCCCTTTTCCAATACTATATTAACCAACCATTTTAATTATTATTTTATCGATAAAAAAATTTAATTTATATTATAATTTTTATGTATTTTTTCTACTTCAAAATATTTACTTATATAAGTATTTACACTTCTTACAAGAACTAATTTTCTTCTTCTCATGCCTTCTCCACTTTGAGTCATGTTAGTTTCTTAGAAATAATATGTTGTTCCATTATTCATAATATTTATTACTAAATCTTCCATAATAAAAGTTATACCTATTAGTGTTTTCTCTTTAAATATTTTTATTATTCTATTATTCTTATCGTCAATGTGTCCTCAGACTTATATAAAACCTCTTTCGGTATCACTTAAACATTTATAATAAATTTATATATTTATCTTGAGGATTTATAAAGATATAAAAAATACATTATTATAATAAGGAAAAGTAAAGATAATATTTGAAGGTAAAATACATATAGGTATGAATATTGATCCCACATTTGTGATTCACAATATAATGTTTTATGAGGGTTACTTCTATTATATAATTCAATACACACCATACAAATTTATTTCACTTAAATTACCTCATATTGTTGATCAAGAAATCAAACTGATTATTATATAATGATGAATCATGTTCCAATTAAAAAACCTATATTTCTTTAATTTGATAGGGATAAAAATTTTACCTCTTCAATATAGATAGGTTAAGCACATCATTAATAAATTTCATATTGGGAGGTAATTCTATTCTATATTTGACCGTTATAATCATTTTAACAATCTCAAAATGTTGGACATACCTTGATATAATCATAAATTTATTCCCTAATCATTTTCTAACATGTTGAGGAAAAAATTTGAAAAAATAACATGATCATCCACAAAGAGATTTAATGGCCTATGACAATGGTCAACACAAGATTTCTGTTTGATCTGAGCCATCAAAAAATGCGTTCATGTAAAATGAATTTTTTTCATCATCTTCTACACATTACTAGGCATCACTGGAGTAGTTTTGCAATTTCAAAAAACATGGTATAGATTATAAATTTTGACCAAATAAATTTTCAAAAGGTTCCATATTTATTGATGATTTATAACTATTATTATGAAAATTATAAACATTTATAGATGGTTATCCTTTAACCTCCCCTAAAATATAATCCCAAAAACAGAGTGTGTATTCCAAAATATGAATCTTCCACTCTATTTTATCATTAGTTTTTTGGTGATATAATATTCTATGATTTACTCAAGAACCCTTGGTTTCCTAAAGGTATTTAAAATATTATGATTTAAAATGGGTTTCAATATTTAAAAATATATTTAATAGCACAACTTGCAATTTAAAATTTTTAGAACATATAGCTATCCAAAATAATCAACTATAAAGATTTATTTAATAGGAATGAAATTAGATGATTATTTTTTCCTATCAATTATAACCCATATCTCATTCACCTACATGATGTTTTCATGGAAATATTATTATAACATACATAGATACATCTTCTAACTTTTATATTGGAATGGGTACGTTCTAATTCTTTCATGTAGGCTTTTAATGATCTGAATTATCTTAATGAAAACAGAGGCATTGAGAGATATAAATAGAATTTTAACTTCAAAATACAATACACGATTATTAGAATTTAATATAATAATAAATATTTTATTCACATGTTTGGAAAACCCTATAATATTAATGGAAATCAAACTTTATAATCATTCAATGTGAAGGTGGGACCACAAAGTTATTCATAAATTGAAAAATCCATGAAAAGAATGGGAAAATTCACCATTGGTCTCACAGCTAATTAGAATAACAATAAAAATTTAAAAATTAGGTTATTATGGTTTCAAATTGTTAATTAAGTAAGGATACATGGGGAAATTTTAACGTTTGATAAAAATATCAACTAGATATCCTCATTTACATCAAGGTGCCTCTGTGCAGAAGGAGTGATTATCTCCAATTATTCACTATAATTTTCACTTCTTGAGATGGAAATTTACATTTAAGAGAATAAATAATGAATTTCCTTTCACATATTTCAATGAAGTATTTAAATCAAATTTCAATTGTTATTCCACCACACACATTATGAGATTCAAATCCTGTCATGAAAATTCATGGATATCTTTGTTTTTGAAAGTGTATAATGTAAATTTATTATAAAATTAGTAGTGTCTTGAATACATCAATTTATACGAAACCATAAATAATTCTAGAAAATATATCAAGAAATTTTATTATATGGATACAATAAGTGTGGTACATGAATTAGAACTTGATCAGTCTATATAAGAACATATACAAAACCCATACCTAATGCATAAAAAAAAAGAAACAAAGCATTCTTCAGGTTTAGGATAAATTAGAATATGATCCAATGACAATATATCTATCAAATCATCATATTATACCGTATATTCATAGCTCCATACAAATGTCACCATGTATAATTGGGGTCCATAAAAAAGGTTGTTATTTAAAAAAAACATTTACAAACCACTACTAGTATTAGAGAAAACCTAATGTGATCCATATATCAAAGAAATTATTTGGAAGCTCCCATAAAAATAAAATTATACCTTTATAGAATCAACTAAAATGACTTATTATAAAACCAATTTTCAGAAAACTCAATTATTAGATCCGAAAAAGAAACTAGGATGAGTATTTATATATGTGATGATCATAAAGAATTCCTAATGTAATACATGACTGATTCTCATGGTTCTCCTCAAACATATATCAAAATACACCATCATACAAAAATACCATAACCTATGAGCCATGATATATATTAAGGATATAATTTATTTTAACTGTGATCTCTTTATTTGCACTTTATAATCCAAATTGAATCAGAATAAAGTCAAAATTACTATATCTACATTGAAAAGTGTTCTTTGGAAAATATAATTCTTTGATTTTGACCCAATGGTACCCAGATATGGTACATAGGATATTTAAATTCATGGTCACAAGATTATGTTTCCAATAATTTATATATAGGTAGATAATTCCATCATATTTCATTGAAAAGTGTTCCAAAAATTCACAATGGGACACACTATGATAAATAATTTATTTAAATTCAGGGAAACCAAGAATAATATTTTACTAATTTAATTTTTTATAATATATTAAATATTAAAGAAAATTTCTATGGATCATCTTTAGAATAATTATAATAAAATATTTTACTTCTTTACCACATGAAAGTCATGAGAAAACATAAAGAAACGCCTTAGGAAAACCCCCTAATATAAGTGTATGTTCATTCACTGAATACCCAAGAAAATATTCCACTATATGAAATTATAAATTTAATGATAATTAAAAAACATATGGATAGGTGGTCCATGTCATCCTAAACTATGATCACATTCTCCATAAAAAAATTTGGATTCCATTTGGATGATAAAAAAGTCACCAATTTGTGACAATGGTCAATATGGGATTTAATTATAATCATCCAACCCATTATAATTATGATTTTTAAAATTTAAAAATATAGATCAAGGATACACCCATTTATCTTAGGTTTCTAAATAGTTATAAAACAAGAAGAATGAAATCCCTAAAACTTATTATTCCCAAGTGGAGCCAATATCTTCAACAAATATGGAATTGGTTTAGATAGAATATTAAATACATCCATAATTATAGAATATATAAATTTTTTTGAGAGAAATATATTAAATAATATGATTCCCAAAGAATATATATTAATAATAGTACCAATAACTATATTAGAATAAGATTTAGACTACATGATTTCATTATCGATTGTTAGTAAGTTCCAAGATTCATGTAACATTTATGACAATAATTGTATTGATCTTAATTTTTTAAATGACTCTTCCCACAATTTGAAACACCATTAACCATATGATTTTGAGTATAAAAACCGATCACTTCTAAATCATCTAAAAATAAATTGGACCATATTGGATCTAAAGAACCAATACCACTCCTTTATTGTGTGTTATTCATAAAAAATATCTAAAGACAACCCATGTGACAATAGTAATAACAATAATTATCTACTTCCTGACATGAATTCTTAAAATATAAATTATTTTTACATTATTTATATATTAAAGTTCTATTACTTATATATTCTAAAGAAAACAACTGTACTAGACATTTTGGACTAATGATGCTACCACAAATGAACTCATCAAACTTTCTCTTTATTTATAGGAATCCAACATCAATTCCATAGTGAACATTAGATTCACCTCCCATTTAAGATAATATATATTAGTTTATCTATACCATTAATGTATTATCCATCCCTTCAACATAAGTAGGTATTTTGACAAAGATCACTTTAAACCAGATATTTGGGGGAGGACCCATTTGGAAGATCTGAGCCTTCACAGTGTCATTGGTGAAAATATTGGGAATAAAAATCCTTATCATAGTTAACTAGGTTGTATAATACATAAATATATGATTATAAAAGTATTTATAGATCGATCCCCATTATTTTTATTAATTCATATTTTATGGATATATTGTTCTGTGAACATGGGTTTAAAATCCTTCCATGATAGATGATCATGTAGTTTTTACTAGACCAGATACACCCACTACTATCTACTAGAGACATCAAGAATATACATGACATAATTAAAATTATAAATATATACAAGTTTTTTGAAATAAATAATCTTATTCAGCTTCTACACCCATCCATAAGATTCTGGAGAATCTTTACTACCTAAGAAAGAAGAATAATTATGAAAATAGAAAGTCTGGGGTATATCTATATCATTCATAAGTCAATTATATACTCATATTTAATGATATAAAATATTTTAAGTAACAATATTGATGAAATAATTATCAAGAAGTTGATAATATTATAGGAAATTATCCATTACACCATCATATGGGTCCAATGAGACTCTTTTGGGAGGAGTGAATCTATAAATGAATCAAAGAAACAAATTCCATCAAATATAAAATATAATCACATGTAAATATATAAAGTAAAATTAATTCATATATAATTAACTAATAGAAACTTTTAATTGGTATATAGTCTATTTAGTTAAGAACTTAAAAGATAATAAAACTTTTGCATACAGAGTAGGATCAATTGGAATAGTCTATCACCCATGCTTCCTAACCAGTCACTGTTATATTTCCATCCATTTTCATTGTTATTTTTTATATTTTATTCGAAAAAAGTAACAATAAGTTATAATAAAAAATATACCATAAAAAATAATTAAAAAAATCATAACCCAATTTTTTAAAATTCCCAATGAAAATCAATGATTATCACAATAATATTTTCAATAAACATACAAATAACCTACCCCTTTCTGTTCTAATAATATTATCACTTATCTGAATTATTTCCCTAATATCATAATAAAAACCCTGATCTTATTCCATTTTGAATGAAAATGACTCTATGTAATTTATCCCGATATTAGATCCATCTCCCCTCAAGGATAAAAAAACCATTATAATCATCTTAGGATGACAAAACATTTTAAAAGAATAAATATTTTCATTTTAAAATTATTTCACCTGGTTATCTATGAATAAAAAAAATAATTTTCACCAAAAAAATATATCATGCTAATTATATATTTTATATTTGTAATTATAAAGAAATAACTAATATTAAAATCATTAACATCCAAATATGGTATATCATCAAAAAACGATCAAAAAACCAAGAAGCTTAAGTGTACAAAATATAACAAAAAATCATAACTTTCATACATCCAAAAACCCTATTTAATATTAAAAATATTTATAAAATGAGAGAGAAATGGGATATCCATATTATTATGAGGAAAAAATAAGATAAACCAAAGTACGTGAAAAAAAGTAAAAACAAAAACTTCCCAGCATTGTTTTGAAAGTGAGAACTCTCTAATTTTTATGTCCTCTATACCCAATCTAAAACTATCTATCATCTATTATACCTAACAAATTACTTTACTTTACCTACACTAAGAGAAATAATGCCTATATAGAAATGAATTTTTTAAGAAAATTGGTATGAAGAATATAATTAAGTAACCACAAAAGGTTCTTGAAAATTACGTTAGAAATTAAAAAGAGTTATTTTTTTACTTCTAAATTTTTCAAGGTATAAAATTTCACATTAAAAAAAATAAAACACATTTCTCATATCATAAGGTATCATTAAAATAAAACTTTTAAAGAATTGAAATATTTGATCATTTTACCCATCCAATAACTACATTTAGGTGTGTATTTAAAGAAATATCATAACTAATGATAATAAACTAGCATGATAGGAATTCTAAACTAGTTGTAAATATTAGATGAAATTTTCTAGAGTATAATACTATAAAGGTACATAGTAACCAATAAAGTGTAATAACTAGTTTACCCAAGTCCTGTAAGAGTGGAATCATGAACTATTAATGCACTTTCCAATAGAATCCTTATTAGATACTCATGTATTCCTTGGATTTTTGTTATACCAAACATTAATCCATGTACATTTTATTAAACTCACATATCACCATTAAATTCCATTCAATGAAAATATACATTTCATGTGAATTTACATCATTCAACAATTTTTTCCAATTTTATAATAAATAATAACATGAAAATAACTAAAATAATGTGAAAAACTAATATTATTTAATTAATCCAAAAAGTTATTTATTTTATGAAAAAATACTAAAATCATGTTACTTTCCATTTATTCTTCAGAATTGATCATTCAATAAAAACAAATCCACTTATTTCATAATAATCCATCTCTTAGTATTCATCAAACACAAAAAATAAAAAACATACATCTTAGGAAAATTTATATCTTTCTATAAAATACCTTTCCATGAAATATAAAAATATAGAATAAATAAATTTTTTTAATAAATTTATCATAGATAATAATATAGATTCCAATTTAAAAGAAATTCAATTTAAAATATATAATAACACATGGTTTAAAAAATCCATGAAAAAATATAAAACATCCTAAAAAATGATATAATTTGTGGAAACTAATTTTATTTAATATTAAATAAAGAAAATGAGTTCTTATACAAGATTTCTGACCCTAAAACAATGAAAACATCAAAAAATATTTTTCAAAGATTAATCATAGACTATTGTAGTAAGATTCGGTGAAGAAAATAGATAAAAACATGATTAGAAGAAAAGAGGAGGGAAATTTTAGATCCATACATAAATGAATCAATCTAACATGAAAATAAATCCCTACGGAAGAGAAACATATAAAAAAGGTAACAACGTAGCTGAGGACTATAGGGATCCCAAATGTATGGAGAATAAATGAGGGATAAAATATTTTAAACTATATTTTTGAAATAAAAATATATAACATTTTAAATAAAAACATATTTTATATACACATTAATAAAAACCATCTATCTAACCATACAGTTGTTCTAAATGAGTTATAAAATATTCATAACCATTTTATATTTTTATGGAGACTATTGTACAAAAAAACCTCAAAATATTTAAAAACAATTTACTTCAAACTTAAATGAATAAAATATAAAATTTTCTATAAAAAATATTAACTGAATAGTAACATTTGGGCATCACATTTCAAGTGTGTGATTAGCTTAAAAAAGTGATGGATTATTCATAATCATATTAAAGATCAACTTTAATTATGTATGGAAACAATCTCACCACCATGAGTTTTGATAATAATATAATATTATTAGATAAAAGAGTGGAATTATATATCATGAATCAAAGAATATTTTATGAAAAAAATTTAGAATACTTTCATAAAATGGGGTAGTTGAGTAGTGAAACTAGATAATCAACCAAATATATAAATAATGTTAATTATAGAAAGGCTCTAAAAAAATTATAGAAATATTATATCTTAAATATTTTTTTCAATTATTATTAATATTACTGATCCAAGGTGAATAGAAGACTCCCTTTGAGATGTGGTGTGATGAAAAATGTAGTTTCAATTACCTGATCATCATAGGAAGTAAATAATAAATTTTACGAAAAAGCGTTATTGGAGGAATTTTTTGTATTAATGTTAATGAGTGTAACTTTATTAATATTTCATTTAAAGGAATGGAATACAAATTTGTTTTATAAAATATTTTTAATAGTTCAATAATTATTGAATGGCGTCCTTATAAGTTGGTGAAAATCAATGGAAACTCAAATTTTTGGCCCCAAAGTATGGTATATTTTGAGAATTTGGACACAAATTAGAGTTATGAGAGTTAATATAACTATAAAATGAGTTTTTTGAGGTGTTTGGGGGATATTATGGTGTCTTAGTTTTTTGGGTGAGTGTGGGAGAAATTTGGAGTTTCCTTTTTATGAATTTCAGCAGTATGAATCTGTTTTTGCTGCCATATGTAACTGGTGTGATGTGTATATTGTTAATTGAATGGATTTTGTGGTATGATATTCTTAATTCTATGTGAGATATTTAGTATAATGAATAATATTTCTCGAAAATTTATATAAAATATATTGGAAAAGGAAATATGTAAGGGTAAATAGCAAGTACATAATGATCTCCCTATAATGCAAAATTTCCACCCTACAATGGATAAGGATCGCCATAAAATATTTAAGGGTTAAAACCTTGACATGCGAGGGATAACTCTAGGACACCCGGTGATATGTAGAGGTTAGATAAGTAAATATAAACTCAGGTTCACCTTGTGATACACAATATCGTAAAGAATAGTAAAGTGTTTGATATGTAAGGGTTTGACAGACATTGATGATTATGAATTTATAAATGTATTGACATCCACAATGATACAAAAGGGTCGTTATATAATACATAAGTTCTACCCCATGATTCATAATAGTCAATAAATTAGTAAAGTCCTCAATAAACAGGTGTAGATCTGGATTATATGTAAGGGTTACTCTGATATGTGAGGGTATTAAAAATTTATAAGGTATGTGATATTCTAGGGTTGATCTAGATGATATTTAAGGTAAACTATGATATATGAGGGTCTAAAAATAGTAATGTATATGATTTTTAAGGGTTAATTTTTGCTTACATGTATGGGTTTATGGGTTAATTTGGATGATACATATTGTTTTATCAAATGTATGGTTTGATCTTGACAACTTAAAAAATGAGTTTGATGGAATGGATGCATTAATGTAACTGTTATCCATTTTATTTTTAACTAGGGAAAGTATGAACATATGGGTTTTTCAAAATATA
This sequence comes from Viscum album, assembly GCA_963277665.1. NCBI lineage: Eukaryota > Viridiplantae > Streptophyta > Magnoliopsida > Santalales > Viscaceae > Viscum > Viscum album. The sequence continues at coordinate 1,868,589,045 of OY728147.1, forward strand.
CCCCATTTTTAGTTTTATTTACTTACATGATGTATAAAAAATGGAGAATCTAACTCATCTCCCATCAATCTTTTCCTTTTAGCCTCCTTGATATATGAAGATTTAAGGTGGTTTTACTCACTATATCAGATATTATTTCCTCCTTCCTTATGAAACCTTATTCTTAATTATTTGAGGATTATTTTTGTGTCTTAAGGCCATCTCTTTAGTTAAAATCTCACAAAATTAAACTTCAATCATCCTAATATGATATATTTTTTCTTGTATTGAATAAAGGGGATAAAAGGATACTGAGAGAACTTGGTTTCATTCCATTTAATTGAGAAATTCCAATACATTGATTCACTAATGTATTTAAATAAGTTTTAGGGAAATTGATGGATGCCATTAGAATTAAATTTCGTTATTTATTATATCATAGATCTTGTAATAAACTCTATGTGTTGTAAACAATATTTCTTAGGTTTTATGCGATAGGAGATCACCCATTTATTAATTCATTAATTATTCTAGAAGGAATAGTGTTCGATTGATTATGGGATTAATTATGAAATTGGTTTTATTTTTTTAAAAAATAATTAATGTTTGGAAAATATTTTTAGGACCTTATCATCATGATGATGGAAAATATTGACGATTGGTCTTGGTCAACATTTGTTTCCATGATTCAATTATACGGAATAACATATAACGAGGTATGTTTTCAGTATATATCTCTATATATTTTATATATTATTCTATATATAATGTGATCTACTATCACTCCACTTGTGTGTTATTAACCTTGAAATGACTGTGATTTTTTTTCTTTTAATCCCCTTGAATACCAAGAAAGTGTGTAGTTCCATGATGAACCCTTAAACACTAATCTTGGTGTCATGGTCTCTAATTTCCATGTGTTTGACCATAAATATATTATTTGAGATATATGGACCCAACTCTTCCACCAAATTTCTAGTGGTATTGGTCACACTAAAATATTATTCTAGGAAAGTTGAATTTGCTTCCCGTAAGAATAAGGCAAAAATCATAATCAATCCTTATTTATTTTTATTTATTTTATTCTTCTTATACATCCCCAAACATATTATACTTATTATAAAATAATTACATATTTAAAATTAGTTTAATAAAATTTTATTATATTGGTGGAATAACCGTTTTACCATCATTCCATCCATTAGAAAAATAAAATTGTCATTCATGTTATGGGGGGGATACCACCTCAAAGAATGACTTATTTAATTTTTCACTACCACCATAAATCCATTTTTATAAAATATAATATATGAATATATAATATTTTAATGATAAATATTTTTAATGAATATTTTTTAAAATGAAGATATAAAAATTAATTGTCATTATAAAGTGATCCATTGATATTGGTAAATTACCCAAAACAAGCTGATTATGGATACCATTATCATAGGCAAAACCCATAGTTTAATCAAATTAACATATGGATACATAAATAATTGAAAAAAATTATTTCAAAATATATTATAATAGGAAAATTATGCACATGGTATCAATGATTATGGTTTTATTTCATCATTAGGAAATAGGTGTGAAACGATCAAAATTATTAACATATGATGATGAAAATAGTTGCTAACTGACTAGTTGATATATAATGAATGGTTATAATTAAATAAAAGAAAACTTATAGTTATGAATAATATTCTTAAAATTTTTATTAGGATGGTAATTTTTTTATATAATGTGTTAATGAGATTCTAGGGAAGTCGTGATTAAAAGGGAAAGAGTTTTATTTCAAATCTGATTTTAAATTTGAGACTAGTTTGAATAAATTAATATAAAGGTAAAATGAATAATATTTGTCTATAAGACCACATTTATTTTAATTTAATTTAAATTTTTACATTTAAATGTTCTCCTACCATGTGACTTCTTATTTAGCTCATAATTCACTAAAATTGATTCTTGTATTATGAACTGACCATACTTTTTCTTTTTGATAAGGTGGATTTCTCCTCAACGTCCATATTATTACTTATTGTAATAGATATCCATTAAAATTTTGAAATGAAATAATGTGTTATTTCTTTTTTATAATAATATTTTTATTAAAATATTTACAAAATAATGTTTTATCTCCCATTTAATAATTTTAGTTTTAATACATATATTTGAAAATATTATTCATGTTTGTATATTTTATCTTACACTCTTAATTTGTGGGAAAATACTTTGTTTATTTCCAATTAACCATTATATAGATTTATCAATTGATATAATTTCATGAAAATAAATATTATCATCTCTTTAAAAGGTATATTTAAAAGTGAATTACGACTTCATTTTTAATTAACATTTAATTTTTTTAATATTATTAATGTAATCATTTCTTAAATGTTTTCATGCTTGTATATTTTTCCACTACCTTCATCAGATCACATTAAAAAATTTGCAAAACATTTGTTTTATTTTTTTCAAAATATATTAATATGCCATTTGATATATAATCATATTATCAAATGTGGTAAAAAATAATATTTCCTCTCTATTATTTAATAAATTTTGGATCCATTTTAATAGTTTTTTAATTTATGAAAAAAATTTCTAATTTTTATCACGGTTAAATGGATATTGTCCATAAATATACTATAATTTTTTATTTTTTAAATGTTATGTGATTATGTATTAAGGTTGTTTTTATATAATTCTTTTATTTTCCATGATTTAATCAAGCTTTAATGAATCATGAATGTTTTCATGTTCTTGTGGAACACATATGTATAATTTATCATTATGTGACTAGTGGGTACTATAAAAAATGTAAATTAATTTGGTAAGGTGTTATATATCATGATATCTCATGTTTATGCTAATATAAGTAAACACAATCCATTATGGGAGTTTACCCACTATTTCTACAAGAATGAGAGTGAATCTAATCCCACAGGGTACTCAGTTCACGATGCAATGAATTCCTTGGAATTTAGTGTGAATAAGAATTATTTTTCTATAGTTATGTATGTGCCATAATTTTATACCTCATTCATATTCCATGTTATATTTTCATGGCGCATTGACATCAACTTATTTATTTAAACTATTATTAATCACGTTTTATGGTATATTCAAAGACATTTTTCATGAATCATGTTTTATGATTCATTATTTATTTTTTTGGAATAACTTATTTCATTCCATTCACATTGATTGCATTATTATACCCATATACTAATCTTATCTTCACTTATGATCATAGATTGATAACTCTTGTGCATTCCTTTAATGATAATTTGATCTCACCCTTTCTTATGTTTCAATTCCCAAGGTTATAGAGGAGAGTGTTATTTTTCATGTGTACAATTTCATATAAAGTGAGATGAATATTTGTGATATATTTTTAAAATGTAATAAAATAATTTTTTATGTATCAATTATCCAACAACAGTAAACCATTATGTAATGAATCATGTTGTATTGTGATATAAAAAAATATCGAAAAAATGGCCTAATATGTTTTTAAAATTTTTTTGGCTCACCTAAATGGGAATAAGAGAAGGGTTTCAATATTTTTAGATATTAGTTTCATTATTTTTTACGGTAGGACTATAAAACATTAGTGAAAACCATTGTGAAAATTCAAAATTTAGGGAAAAATCCTAAAGCATTTATGAACATATTTTGAGGATTCTTAACACAAATATCCATACATGAGTTAAAATAATTGGATGTTGGCTCCATAAAAGAATTATATTAGGGTAATAACATTGAAAAATGTTGGACGCATATTAAATCAATCTTTAATAAGTAAATGATAAGTGGATATATCTACACACATCATTTGACACTCCATATGGATAAGATTTAATTGATCCAAATGAGATTTATGAACTATTAAGAATTTTTTTATGGAATATTATGAGGTAATCTATTACTATTTATGTGAGATTACCAACTAGGAACTGTACCATGGATAACCTAGATTGAATATTATAAATTTCTTGTCTATTATACATATTTCATTTATGATTTATTTTATTTAAGTTAATAGTTTTTATTTTTATATGCATATCATATTATGTTTTCACAACCGTAACATTACACTATTGTAGATAATGGATATAAATATAATTATTTTAGTTAAAAATATGTGTGAAATAAAGTGAAATGATTGTTTCAATAAAGATCTTAACAAGATGATATCTCATATTCTAAATTTGTAATAAATAGTGACCAAAATAAGTCAATAAATGATGATAATGTGAACCAAGATGAGATACCAAATTCAATAAGGAAGGATATACTTATTATTGACTCTTTCATGAGTAACCATACACCCTACTTTAGTGGGTATTAAAATAATACATAGATCAATTATCTATAGAGAATATATTTTCCATTATCTATCGATTAAACCATGTAAGGGTTGTCTTAAATGTGTATCATTTATAAGGTGAATCTAACCAGTGGTGGACCCTTATAAATAATATGCCACAAAAAGATAATTTTGACAATATGGGATAAGTTTATTTTAGATAATATTCTTCACCAAACATTTTCTATAAAGCCTTTATATAAAAAATGAGTGATAATTCATATATATGAAACAAAAGGAAGATGAATCCATTTTCACTTTTGAGGAAAATGTATAATGATGTGAAAGTTATACCCATGTTTCGACTATTAATACTAAAAGTATTATTGAAATATTATTTATTATCCCAAAACCAACATTTATATATGAATTTTCCATAAGGTAATCCAATATCTACAATGAAATTTTTTGATGTGCAGTTTAAGTGGAAATGTAAACTTGAGACTATAATATTTACCATGGGATTTAATATAAGAAAATAAATATGGGGTTTCATGGAAGTGATAATATTTATGGAGGATTGAAAAATTATCAACCATGTTGTCAAAAATTTGTGAAGAAAAAAAAGGTAAATTTCATGAATGTTACTAGAATGTGATTCAAGTACTGGATGGTTATCTATAAATGTCATGATTTTTGAAGAAGGATGAAGAGGCCAATCAATAGGAATGAGTATTTTTAAGAACAATGTATTGTAAAACCCATAATTTAATTTTTTAAATTCATCGATTTTATTCTTTATGAAAATATAATAACCAATATAATGTCTAAAGAAGAAAACATGTTTTATCAACCTCCTAGTTCAAAGGGACAATGAAGAGCCTTTGAAATCACTACCACTATGGTGAAACATATCAATTAAATTATTAATGGAACACATTTTTTCCACTATAGATCTTTTAATGTATTATTAATATTATTATTTATATAAAATTTAACAAATATTGATTTTTCACCTCAAACCACAGTTATGGATTTATCATTGAAAATAAGAGGTGGTATAATGATTACAACAAAATTATAAAACTCATGTAGAATCAAGATCCGTGGGAATAGACTACAAAAAAATCTAGTTATTCTTCCCTTGGTATAATTTTATGGGATATTAGTCTTTAATTATATCTCCCTATATAGATCTATTATCAATTTTTGAGATAAGGATATCTCTTTTTATATACTAGATCATCCCATTATCAAATATCGATAAAAAAATTATTATGACCTCCATTTAGAAGAATTTTTTTAAATGGGCCATGATAAAATATAACAAGGGACTCTTGGATTAATTTTTTGGAGAGAATTAGATATTAAAGGCATTCCTACTGTATGAGAATATTTGGATGGTTTTACTAAGGAAATATTAATTATTCCCCCAAAATATGGTGATGATTTTCCAATTCAAATCATACGTAATTATATTCCATTAGAAATTATTCCTTACCAAGTAGGCCTAATTATATTGGAATAATTGAAAAATCATATTTTTGGAAAATTTAAAATGGTCTTTAAATAACTATGTTCTTAACGGTGTCGTGTGATGGTCTTATTTATCGAAAACAAGGTTGGATTAATGTGTATTTTAAAATATTATCATGGGTTTAAGCAAATCACTCTTAGGAAAAAATATCCTCTACTAATGTTGATGATTTGTTTGATCAAGTTAAAGGATATAAATACTTGTTAAGGGTGAATATTTGATTTGGATACCACCAAATCAGGTTAATAAGATAAAATACACTAAAGAATATTTTCTACACAATACATGGACACTAGGAATTAATAGTGATTCCATATTAACTTATAAATTACCCTTATGTATTTATCAATTTTATAAATATAATAATTATAGATTAAATATAAAAATTCCCATATATTATAATATCAAGGAAGAACATTGAGACCAGTTAAGGATTGTGGAAAAGACCCTACCCATGGAGAAATTATATACCACCTTCCAAAAGTGAGAATTGTGGCTACAAAATTACATTTATTGGGCCACATAATCACAAGAGGGGGTATATATATGGATCCATCAAAGTAAAAATATATTAAATGATGACTGAGACCAACCACTATGACTAAAATCCAAATTTACCTTAGATTATTGGGATATGTAAAGACCCTCGCTAGATTAGTCCAAAATTGGCGGTTACTTTATTACATTGGATCTAGATACAAGCAATGAAATCCCAAAAGACAAGATAGTTTAGTGTTCTCGGTAAACTAAAAATATACATGACTCAAATATAAATTCTAATACAAGAAGTATATGATACTTTTATTTGTGAATGTCATTATTCATTCTAGAATATAATTCCATGTCATTCATATTAAACTTCATTGATTATTATGAAAAGAAAAAAGAAGGGTGGGATCAAATTCTCAGTAAGGGTAACATTATATAGAATATATCAGGAATAACTGAAGAATAATCAATATGATAAGGTAAATAACTAAAAACACATGACATTTAATCTAAAAATTGATTATAAAATAACTCTTAATCAATATTTAAAGGTAAATAACGGAAGAAATATTTTATTCAATAAATAAACAAATAATGAAATGAATCAAGTGATTATATGAGTGAAAATTTACCAAGAATAATAAAAAAGAAAAATTATGAACGAAAAAAATTCTCAATTATTTTATTTCATGATCTCAATCATCATGATGAATTTACAATCCATACATTATTCCAATGCATTTTTACTGATTGGTATGTATACACTATATACTAAATTAAATAATTATATCCAAATGATTAGTCTCGTGATAATACTGATTCATTGAGGGGCAGTCTACAGCTAGTACCACCCATAACTACACATTAAATACATACTTTATATAATGAATGAACAATTTAATTCGTGAACAATATGACTTATCATCAAATTTCCATATCGATTATAACACACATATTAATAATAATTTCCCATTCAATCTTATAACTTTTAAAGTAAAATATAATATGTATAAATCACAGAACATTTATGTAATAAGAATATCCATGATAAATAATATGAATATTTATGTGAAATATATTGTTAATTGATCATAAGAAAGTGAATATTTAAATGTAATGTTAATGATTACAAAAACAAATCATGAAATAAAATTTCGATACTTTCCCAAAAAATTGAATGTAAATAATCCTTATTAAAAAATTATGGTATCATTAAAAAATATATCACGTAGTATATATGTGAAATAATATGTTTCAGTTATTAATGAATTAAAATACAATAAATTTATTTAAACAATCTATAAGAAAATAAACTTTTCACTTTGAAAATAAATTTTATAAAATAAATATTTCTAGAATATTAAGAAAAACATTTTCAATAATATTAAACTTATTGTAATATAATCTTCATTAAAAATAGTGGTCATGGAGGTCGAAGGTTTCATTCATACCAACTATGTTAAAAACATAGATTCCTTTCACATTTTGGTAAGAAAAGTAAAAAATTAACTGGTTTGAAACAGAACTTGAAGATTCATTTTTGAAACACCTTTAAAAAATACATTTATCAGTGAAATGTACATTAAATAAATTTGGTAAAATATTTATAAAAAAAATGTTTAGAAATCATGATTTTCAAAGAAAAAGGACGTTAGACAAAAGAGATAAATTGCAATAGATTTTGATAGAAACATTTTCTAAACCATTATAAATAAAAAAGAGAGTAAAATGGTATTATCACCTAAAAATCATTAATATTGATAGGTTAATTATGTTAATGGGTTTTATTATATAATTATGGAATAATTTCGTCAATGGAAATTCATGTATAAATAATCCAGTTTAAAATGAGATTGATAAATAAATTTATTACCTTTTCTATAACTTTTGAATTGTAACCCCATGAAAGAAAAAAATAAAATAAAACTTAAAATACATTTAATTTAAATATATTCATGAAAAAAATATCCAATGTATATTAGTTATATATTATAAATGAAGATAGCTGTATAACATGATATATTTGCCAAAGAAAACAATTTGAGACGAGAAACCCTTACAAAGATGAAAACGTCGAAGTAATAATTAATCAATGAATCAATTACATGTATCAAATGGGAATAAATATAAAAAAGATGAAATATAAAATACTATAAAAAAATTCATAATGAACATAATCTATGAATATCAAAGAATTTGAATATTTAATATTACACAATGAAAATAAATTGAGTTATGAAACTCTTTACCACATGGTATTTTTTATGTCAGATACACTTGGATAAATTAATTCAAATTTAAACTTATAATACCAATAATTGGGAGTAATTAAAAATAAAACATGTTTAAGGGGTATTATAGACACCATCTAAAATAGATTAGATGCATTAAAATACAATATGACTTAATGAAAGGAAATTGAGTAAAAATGAATTAACTCGCACATCATTTTTATTGAATGAACATTAACCTAATATATTTTATTTCTAAACTTGATATTAACTTAAAAAAGAAATATATTAATATTTATATTATCATATATGACCCTTGTAAAATATCTTATAGTCCTTTCTTCAATTTTTTGTAATTATTACTTTTGTTTCAGGTGTTAACACTATTGTTTTCACTAAATTTTTTAACGTGAATGTTTTGGATATTTAGAATATTATATAATTACAACTTATCAAGAATTATGGTAATGTCATAACTATAATTTTTTTCATTATATACATTATAATAATTATTATTTCTATTTTAACATGTCGAATGGATCTAATCGCTTAGTGGAGATGGTATGGCATATATACACATGATCAACGTTGTCATTTATTTAATTAACGAAAGAGAAATGAATTGGGTGATATATTAATTTGTTAGAATCAATATCATTTCATATATATAACATATATTAATTAAATTTATCTTTATTACCTTCTAGGTAAATAGAAAGTGAAAAAAAGAATCACATTGCTTTGTGAGGAGGTAGTCTAGGGTACAAACAAGTGACATTATCATATTTTAAACAGATTAGATAGAAAAATAGTATATGTGATATCAGAATTATAGGAATATAATTAATTTTTTAAATATTATATATACATTAAATTAATCATTATATCCAGCTGGTAGAGGTTTTATGGAAATTGATTCACAACATTTCTTGGGGAGGATGCCCGTCATACAGACGATCAACGATTATGTCTTCCATTTTATAGAAGAGATGATGGATATAAGTTATTACATTAATATAATAACATATTAGTATATGTTATATACTGGTGTTAGTATATTTTAATTGTTAATAAATTATATATGGTTGTAAAAAAAGTGAAAAAATAAATTGTCTCTTTAATATTGTTAATATCTCTTAATGAAACCTCGTTTGGATATCATCTTAAGGAAAACAGGTTTGGTCTTATTAGAAATCATTATTTGTAGAATGTGGATAATAATTTTGGGGACTTATTTTGGTTCTCATGAAAAAGTGAGGGGAGGAATTTTCTTTTAAAATTGAGCTGGAGTGACTTTTCTGTAAATAATCAAAACTACTAAATAATTAGAAGTCACTCTCACCCCTAGTGTCTAAAAAATTGATAATTAAAGTATTTTGATGTATGATATGGTTGATAAATTATTCCAAAAAAATAAAAACACATTTTTTAAATATTTTGTCCTTTAACTTCTAGTTTCATTACTTTTACCATTTTGGTTATCATTATAGTAACTAAAATTTTTTACAAGGTAATTTACCATTTTATGAATAAATAAGTATGCCTAATTAGATAAATTTTCCCCAATAGTTATAAATATTAAATAAAATTTATAAAAAAATATAAAATATGTGAAAAAAATTAATAAAATCTAATGTAAGGAGTAATGCTCTGTTTTTCCCTATACCATGTTAAATTATTATTTTTTACTATTTATTGTTCAATATAATTATTATAAAAATCCCACTATTCTATGAGTAGAATATGGTTGATATAACTAAAAATATACCAATAAATTTTCATTGTATAGGTTTTCAGGAATTTTAAATAATTTGATTAAATATTATATATTGTAAAATAACATTAATGTAAATTTTGGAATTATTCATTTAATTTGAATTTAAAAAAATGAAGAGAATTGTTGAATTAATTTTTTTTCTAAAACCAGTATATAATTTCATGTGTTTCTAGTAAATTTATTTAATATAATAATTAACTAAATATATATTATTTAAATATTTTTATTATCATGTGTTTTATTTTCAATTATTTAAATAATTACCAAGTTTGGTGGTTAAGCATTTAATATAATTATTTAATTAATAAAAACTAATAATAATGTAACCAAATGAAATAATTTCAGTATAATTAAAATTTACATCAATATTGATTCAAATCTTGTGTTTTCCCCCATTGTTAACATAGAATTTAAATTTAAATTATAGAAGGTTATATTGAGTGTTTTTCTTCACAAAAATTATATTTTTTGGTCAATTTCTTAAAAAGGTGTACCCAAATCACATAAAAATATATCCTTATGTAATAAGGGATAAAAATGGTCATTCAATATATTTTGTATTTTTTTATTATAACCATTATCTTTTTTTATTTTAACCCATGGTAATGATGTCTTAACCTTAATCATAGTAATTAATTTTTAATGTTTACATTGTTCAATATGAAAAAACATTATCTTAACATATTATATAATATTAGTTATAATGATTATAAACTTGGATTTAATTTTTAAAATTTTATTCATAGAAGTAGAAAATTTTATTTGAAAATTAAATATATCAATGGGATGAACAAGATGTTTTCCAAAGAGAATTTCATATAATTATAAAATGTTTTTTAATAAAAGTAAAATTAATTTGAATAAATTTTCATAAATTTATTGATTATAATATTAATTTAGTATTTTTTATTTTTAAAAAATTTTAATGAAAAATATTAACTGAATATGATTTGAATGAAAATGTATTTTTTAATAAATATCAATATTTTCACTATTCATCAAAATATGAAATATTTATGAGAATTCACAAAAAAAATAACTCTAATATAATTCTGAAATTATTATTTCAAAATATAATTTAATTATTTAAATTACATTGTTTAAAAGTTTTAAATATTAATTTTTACATATGTGTACAAAGCATAACCTAACTACCTTTTAGAAAAATAAATATTTTTTCAGAAAAGTATTATTTTTATTTCAAGGGATTCTTATTTTATTTCTAATATATAGATAACTATTTAATTTGTTTTATTCATATTTAATCCTTATAATTTTCATTATTTTGTTAGAAATATTCATAATCTCAAATTTAACTCCTCGATTATGATGATATAATATTTTACTATTCTTATAGACTTGGTGCTACATGTATCACAATCCATCATAGATAATGTTTTTTTAAAAAGTAACATGTTTCATCAATTCTGAGGGTGTTACATTATATTCTAAGATTGGTTTTTCATTTCATATATTCGATCAAACACGAGCTTCTTCTTTTAAAATATTAGGGTTTTATATTCTCCCCGCTATTGATAAATTACATCCTTTCTATTTTATATTGTGATCAGATGTCAAGGTATTTCAATTTGAAAATTACTTTTTAAAAAAATCCTCATTATTAAAAGGGTTGAAAAAACATAGCCTTAAAAGAAGGAAATAGAAATACAAAACGGTCACCTGGAATATCATGTAACTAGGTTTCAATGTTGGGGAATAGTAGTGTGATGTGAAGATGTTGAAATGGAACAAAACCATAATTCCAAAATAATGATATAGTGTTAAATATTTCATTGATCAAAAGAAATATAATGATCAAGAATTAGTAAATAAACACAAAATTATAAATCTATGATGACTTAAAGTCCATTGATTTATCATATTTGAAGCTAATAGGTTAGTATTCTTGATTCATGACCCTTATCCTTTTGTTGAGGCATTATTTTACTATCGAGATAGAGAACAAAAGAAAATATACTTAGTTATCATCTTTCAAGTATAATTTATTTATTTTTCTATATATATCAATTTACACTTAATTTATTTGTATCAAAAATAAAAATCCAATATGATTTTTATGCTTCAAGAACTAAAATTATCTTTTAATGGATCATAAGATCCATAAAATAATAATTGCCTATTCCAATTTTCTTTAAATATTTAAAAAATTAAATGTGTACCAAATGGTAGGAAAAAAATCTATAGAAATTCATATGAACATTTAAACTATTTTTCATTAAATGTTTTACCAATTGTTCATATTCGATTCTTCAATAAATTAAAACCCATATTTCCCAAATAACATGAATATCGTTAACATGAAATATGGTTTCACCTCCATGGTTAGCTCAAAAATTTTACCTTACTTATGAAAAATGATAAGAATATACATCCCAAATAATCCATTATGTTAATCATAATGTTTATATGTATACCTTGACCAAATAAAATATCTCCCAAAATATCAGTAATTGTCTTAAACTCCAATTACAATAAACCTCAAAATGGGTATTTGTGCCCATAAACATACGATCAAACTTATAATTATCAATATAAGAAGCTTTAGGTTTACCAAGTTCATTCAAGGTCTTTATTTATTGAAATTATTCATAATGGTTTTTATTGAAAACATGAATTATCCTAAGCATATCCCCATGAATTGTGTGAATAGGTGTATATTAATGCCCATTATTGTGTACCAGGTGATAGCCAAGTCAAACCCAAATGCACCCTTTTCAGTATTATTACCCTCAAGTAAAAATACACCTGAAACATACCCAATTATATTATCTATACAAGGACATGATTTTTGGAAAACTAACATAATATATAACTTACCAAATCATTAGTTTGTTATTATATAAATATCATCAATTCCTATCATAGGGTCATGTTCCCTAACTTATTGTTTCCAAAATATAGTTCCCAAGGATTATATAAAATTTCCCTGATACCTACTATAAATACCCTGATCCCATTAACCCAGAGTCAATCGTTACATTATTATATTTGTTTTAGATATAAGTGATTACATGATAAAGGAACAAACAGTTTAATAGACTTGGTAAACTAGGTACATACATGACCTATATTATTTTGAAATACATAAATTATAATGATTTTTTTTCAATAATATCATTATTCCCTCTATCATATTCCTTCATATCATTCATAGTACTCTTCATATATTCCTATGAAAGGAAAAAAGATAATACTGAGCCAAAATAACCATTAAGGATAACATATATCATAATCTATCATGTCTTAAAAAATAATTATAATATTTCAACGTAAATAACTGAAAACACCTTTCATTTATTCAAAAAATTGATCAAGAAATAAGGAACAATAAAAATGGAAAGGTAAATTAATGAACACACAGGGAATTTATTCAACAAACTGATATTTAAATTCATACAAATATAATATTAATGAAAAAATATAATAGATAACACTAATAATTGAATTAACAATGAAGGAATTCTTAATTATTAGATATCATGATATCATGCGTCATGATACCTTTACCATGAAGACATTCTTATAAGATAGTTTAATTGTTTGGTAAGTATACACTAGAAACCCCTTTAAATAAGGATATGCAACTGATTCATCTCAAGATATTATCATTACATCAAAGGGATGTCTAAAACTATGATCCACCAATAACTACATGTCTAAAACATTCCTCATATATAGAATAATCGATTAAATTCAAGAAAATTATGTCTTATCAAAAAAATGTATCGAGTATGGAATACTTATTAACCATAATTTTGTAGTCTACCGTATAAAATTCAAAGTAAAATATCATATGTAGAAATTATATATCATTCGATTTATAAAAATATCAATGATAGAACATATGTATATTTAATTAATATTTAGTTCCCATTGATAACAAGAAATTGAATATTTCAAGGAAATGTTAACGATTACATAAATCAATAAATAAAGAGAATTATAATACATACCTTGGTAAAATGGTGATAAAAATTCATGAGAAAGAAAAATTTTGGAATCATTACAACATTACGACGTTGGAGTATATGTAAAATGAATGTGTTTTCCATTGATGAATAGAAATACTATAAATATAAAATTAAAAAATTCTTGAGGAAGATATCCTTTTCAATTTCAAAATAACTTTTGAAAAATTATAAAATGTTAGAACAACCATTTTATTTAAAAATAACCTTTTAAACATCTCTTTTAATCACCAATGAAATGATTTTTATATTGATGTAACTTTTTGTTCTAGTATAGTATGTTAATATAAAATATTTCATTCACATTTCCCTATGAAAAGTAAAAATTACCTTTTGTGGAAATAATAAGAAGATTAATTTTTAAAATATTTTATAAAAAAACCAATTATGGGTAAAAATGACATTAAATAATAAATGTAAAAATAATATAAAATATTTTTAGAATAAATTTATTTTGAAGAAACTGGAATTTTCACCAAAGAGATAAATAAAATCAGATTACAATAAAAACATTTTATAAGGAATTTTAATTATTAGGGAGATGAAAATATTACCATTAAACGGATAATTCCATAACAACCCGAAAAGAATAAAATAAATGGGTTTTATTATGCAATTATCAAATAATTTTATTAAATTCAAATTCAATTGTAAACAATTCCAATTAAAATGACATTTAAGGACTTATATCTTACCACTTTTATATATTTTGAATCGTAACCCCGTGAAAGGAATAATATAAAATGGTACATTTAATAAAATTAATACATTTAGATCCATGAACTAAAATATAAAATTGGATGTTGAAACACATCATACAAGGTGATAGGTGTATAACAAGATATATGTCCCAAAGAAGTAAATTTTCAATGTGAAACCCATATAGTGATTATAACGTTGAATTGATAAGTAATAAAGGAATAAATTATTCTTATAATATTTAAATCCAAATAATAAATTGGAAATAAATCATAATAAATTCCAATTTCCTTAAAAACATAATCTAATGATATTAAAGACAATGAAGAAGTAAAATATGCCAATGAAAATAAATTGACTTATGAGAATATTTATCGCTTTGTATTTTTTAATTCAAAACAAATTGTATAAAATAATTAAAATTGAAACATTAAATACAATTTTTTATGAACTATTCATCCATATAATGGAAATTAAGTGCATAACATTACAATATTCCACAGTAAAAGGAAATTGGGGAAAAATTCCTTACCTCATACTTTATTTTTGTGGAACATGATTTGACATCAATTATATATGTTTTAAACAAGTTATTAACTAATAATATAATCATACTAATATTAATAGGATAATATATGATCCTTTTGTGACAAATTACCCCCATTCATTAATACTCTTTCATTGCTACTATTATTTTGGGTGTTAATATCTTGGTTTTCTCATACATCTTTTAAGGTGAAAGTTATAATTTTTGATCATATTATATAGTTAACGTATCCATGTAATGATATTAAATATATAAACATAATTTTTCCATTCTATACATTTTTTAAAAAAAATTATTAAAATTTGAACGTAGAGAAAGGATCACATCGCTTGAAGGAGATGATAGGTCATATATACACACAAAAGATCATGTAATTTACATAATGGGTGAAAGTGTCAGGAATTTGGTGATATATTAATAATTAAAAATAAATATCATTGCATATATATCACATATTTTTATTAAATTTTTCTTTATTATATTTCCAATAAAGAGACAGTGAAAAATGAGTCAAATTTCTTCTCAACGAGGTAGTCCATCATACACATGAGTGAAGATATTATATTTTAAATGGAATGGAATGTAGGAAGGTATATGTGATATTAAAATTCAAGAATTATAATTATATTAAAAATATTATATAAATATGTCAAACCAATTATTATATCTACCTTTGAGACGTGTTTATGGATAATAATTAACATCGGTTCGCGAGGTGCTAGTCCACCGTACACATGATGGATGATTTTATTTCCCATTTTATAGAATAGAAGAGAGATATAGGTTACCTAATTGAAATAAACTTATATTAGTATATAGTATATTATTTACAATTATATATTAATTTTTAATACATCATGGACAGTTGTAAAATAAGTAATAAAAAGAAATAACTTTGTTAAAATGATTGACTTCTCTAAGAGAAACCTACTTCGGATCTCCCCATTAGGACAATAGGAATGGTATTTATAGAATACCAATAGATCTGGAATGTGGATAATGGGGTTGGGGATATACTTTTTAGGGAATTGGTTGACCCAAATGGATTGATAGGAGTGAAACTATTAGGGAATTATGTTCCCTTTTATTATTGAGGAGTGATATTTATGAAAATACCAAAAACAATTCAATAATAAGAAGTCACTCTCACCAAAAATGTATATAAAATTGATAAATAAATTATTGGAGGGATAATATGATAGATCCACAAGTCTTACACACAAAAAAAAATTAAATTTTTTTCCATAACTTCTATGTTTCTTTACTTTTACCATTATAGTTTTCTCTATGATAACTAATATTTTTACCTAGGTAATTTATCATTTTATTACTAAATAATGGATCTTAATTTGATAATGTGTACCCAATGGTTGAAAATATTATATCAAATTTACAAAATTAAAATTATATGTGTGTGGAAAATTAATTTTAGCACAAGCACATGTAACATGGAAAAATCCTTTCTACCATTTACCATGGTAATAAATATTTTACTATTTTTGGATCAATATAATTTTTATAAAAGGAACATTGGTCCATTATTAGACTATGTTTTCTACTTTTAATCATATATAAATAAATTTTGAGAGTATAGTATTTTTAGTATGTTTAAATCATTTAATTAAATATCATTTCTTATCAAATAACATTAATTCTACTTTTGATAATATTCATTTAATTTCACATTAAAAGCATCAAGAATATGGTGGAATTCAAATATATTATTTTTACACTGGTATATCATGTTATATTTATATAAAAATAATGTTTTAGAATAATTCATTCAATTTATAATACATTTATTTTTTCTATTATCATTTAATTTATTTTTCTATTAATTGATTATTTATTATATTGGAGTTCCATAAGCATTTAATGTAAATATATAATTACTAAAATATTAAAATAAGTTTATCTATTGATGTAAATTTATGTATTACAGAAATGAAAATAAATATTCAATCTCATCTTTCTTTTTTTCACTGTGTGAACACATAATTGATATTTAAAAGCAAGTGGGTGGCATTTTGTACATTTATTTACTTAAATTATTATATTTTTCAATTTCATCGAAAGGTTTCCTACATGAACATAAAAAAAGATAATAAGGTAAAAAGTGTCTAAATGAATCCATATAATATAATTTAAATAATTACTTTTTTCTATTTTAAATAATATATTTAATTTTAACCCCAGATAATCAGGTTTTAACCTTAACAGTGATGATTAATTTTAGTTTTCTTATTGTTCGTTATCAACATTAATTATGTTAACCTTATTATATAATATTAACTATCATCATTAAAAATATTTAATAATTTTTTTTAAATTTCATTCAGATAAGTGGGAAAATTAATTTAAAATTAAACTCAAAGATATGGCGAACACGTCATTTTTTAAGGAGATAATTTTTATAAGTATATATAGTTTTAAGACAAAAAATAAAAATAAATTTCAATAAAATGAAATTATTTTTAAATATTTTAATATAATTTAATTATTGTTTATTTTAAAATAGTTTTTTTTTAATTTGGGGTTTCAAAAAAAATTGTAACAAAAAGTACCATTTTTTCATTATTAATCGCAAAATTACACTTCTTAGAAAATTCCAAAAAATAATCACTCTATGAAAATATTTGTTTTCAGAAAAAATCTCTCATATATTACTACCTTTTAAAAAAATTCATTTTTTTAAAAAAATGATTATTTTTTTCATTCAAATGTTTACATTTTATTTCTAATCAATTGATAAACCTTGAATTTATTTTATACATTTTAAAAACATATAATTTTCATAATTAAGTTAGTACTATTTGTACAATTAAATTTAATAACAAGGTGATAATGATATTTAGTAGTTCTTTTGGACTTAGGGTTTCTAATAACAAAAGATAATGAAGATAATAGATTATTATAAAAGTATATATATATATATATATAATATAGTCTGAATGTGTTACATTCTCTTTTAATCATGGTGTTTCATGTAAAATTAAATATCAAAAAATTATTCCTTTTTTAAAATCATGGCATGTTTCAAGATACTACTGATGAATTGTGAAACAATTCTCAGAATTCTATATTCCTCCATCGCAGCTAACATGCATGGGATTTAAGTTATTTTGGATGGAAGATTGTGTGGAAGGATTCAAGGAGCTTATAAAGATATTGGTCACAGAACATGTTCTTACATTACATTGCATTGGATAAGGGTCTTTAATATATTAGGATGCTTCATTAAAGGGGTTGAGATTCATAATTATATAAAATGCAAAGGTAATAGCTTATTTTTCATGTCAATTAATTGTGAGTTTGAAAATTTACCAAACATGTGACTTATAATTGGTAGTAATATTCTTTGTGTTGAAAATTTTGAAGTATTATCTTTATGGAATAAAGTTTAATATCTTTATAATCAAAATATCATATGTATATATTCCAAAAATGGTTATAAACATGAACCATAGGAGAAGGTAAGAATTTGTCAATGACTGTGATATATCAATATATTACCACTACGGGGAGGAAAAAAGGTGGTTTATTCTCTAGTCATGAACGATCATTCAAATATTCCAAGATGAGGATTGAAAAATATCCAATACTAAAGGATTTGAAAATTATGAGACATTAAATAACAAGGTAAGGGGATAAATCTTATATTCAAAAAATGAGGTCCCAACCACCTACCCCTTTTTGGAATATGGAGGTACATAAATAGGATATAAGGTTATAAAACAATTCATGTAACAGTTTGTATTTCATCTTTGATAATGAATAAATTATAAGATTTTTGAAATATATATGTTTTCCATCAATATCAAAATTAAATAAGGAATTTTCTGATAGTATATAGTGACCCATTCTATACATACATGGATATTACATCATTTTAGAACAATATTTAGTACATCATAAATATAGATGCTGAAGGACCATAATATTTTAGCATCTTTAGAAGCATGGATTGATAATATTATATCTTGGTGAAAGATCTTCAACAACGCCCTTAAATATATTCCCCTTTTAGTACTCCTACATAAAACCAATAATCAGAACATGGGGAATGGAAACATAAGTAATATGGGATCTTAGATGCTTATTAAGGTTAAAAATTAGGGATATATAAGAATAACATGAGCATAAGGGTATGATAACAAGATCATAACATTATATAAACACACCCTTCAAATAAAATATCATAATCATTATTCATTTCATAAAGATTTAAAGTTCATAAAACATGAATCATAAGGGAATTAGGATCATAATCCATTAGAGAATAACATAGGAATACTACATAGAATTGTTCCATAAATATAATTAAGGAAATCCTATGTCAATGTAACATACCAAGGTCATCATAATATGTTAGTCTTGGACTAATCACCCATGTACCTGCTTTAGGCTTGAGATTACCTCCTGTATACCCTCTTGTTTTGGGATTAGGATTCACTTTTTTTCAGGCTTGGTATACATTCAAATGTACCCTCTTATTTCAAAATTGGGATGTCCTATTGTGTACCCTCTTGTTTTTGGCTTATGACGCCCTCCTGTTTTGGGCATAGAATACCCTCATGTGTACCCTTTGAGATCAAAAAACAGTTATCATTTCCTAATACATTAGAGGGAGATATAGGTCCCACCCATTAAATAATGAAATTATACATATGTGTCTCATAACACAATAAAACATTCATAATACCATTACCCATAAAATGTGATGTGTATAAATGAAATAATATCATAAACCATTAAATGAAATGGGTATCATAAACATGTTAACTTATCATAACCTGTAGAAAATATAGAGGTTTAATAAGAAAATCCTCAAAGAATAACAAATGAAAAGAAGCGGGTTTCAAAAGAATATAACCCATGGAAGTGAAAAGGGTCGTATAAATAACATTTCATTAAAAACATAAACTATCCAAAGAAATATTAAGAATGAAGTTCTTGAATCAAATCCCTAGTGAAGCATAAACTCTATCCAATGATATCATCTTTGATGGATAAGAATTTTGAAATATCACTTGGAAAATATCTTTTCATTGAATATCAATTTTTAAAACATATAAAATTATAAAAATAAATTTCATTGAAACCATTTTTAAAACATCTAATGGAATCATGAAAATCATATAATAAATTTCTTGAGGAAAATATCCATACTTATTTTAAAATAATTTTTAAATAATAAAACCTTTTTTAAACGTTTTTCTTTGAAAAGATCATTGAAAATAATTTTATACACCTTTTAAAAAATAAAACCTTTTTGAAAACTTTTTTATTTAAAACCAACTTTAAAAAAGATAATTTCAATAATATCAGGAAAAATAAGTCTTTTGAAAAATAAATCTGTAAAAATTAAAAGGAAGCTTCTAGGAAATGATGGAAGGTAAATCCGTACTTGGTGAACATTATTTTTTCAGTGTAAAACCATTAGAAAATTTCATTTATCATAAAATGAAAAATTAATAGATTTTAAAAAAAATTATTCAAAAGGTAAAACATAGCTAAAAACATTTTTTACTTGTCATAGTAAAAATTTTTGGAAATTGTTTTTTGAAAACATTGTTTTGTGAAAAAAAAAATTTCTAACCAAAAAGATAAATAAAGTCAGGTTTTCTAAAAAAACATTCCTTATTATCCTTAGTACTAATCAGTGGGAAAACGGTACCAATATATGGACATATAATGAATAGTAATAGGATAAGAGATTTCCTAATATTTCTTGATATAAGGAACATAATATTTCATCAATGTATGAATAATCATAAACAACCTCTATAAATAATGAGACTATAGTAATAAACCATTAACACTTTCGCAATAGTGAATCGTAATAAAATGAAAATAATAAAATTAAATGAATCATAAAATACCATGAAAATAAATAGATTCATGATATAAAATTTCAAGGGGAATATAAACCATATAGAAAAATATTGGTTCATAACATGGTTTGTGTCTCAACGATCGAAAATTGAGACCACGTAACTTTACTGATTTGGTAACTTTTGAGCCATAAACCCCCTGAAATAAATATAATGAAAGGGATATGAATATAAAAAAAATTAAGTATAATAATCATTAAAACATTCATGGGTAGTATACACACTACACAAAATAAATAAGTTTAGAATAAGGCATATGTCTCATAAAAATAAAAGCGAGACACAGACACACTTAGCTTAAGTCAGGAATTTCATTTTGCACATTAATAAAATCCTTCATAATAATTAAAAATTTATTATGAATCTACTATGTAACCACATACTATTTTAAATTATACCATATATTATTTTATTATGTATTTATATTACCCTTCTACTAATAATTTCATTTTAATAATACATTTCGTGTAATATCTACTTTGCTTTTCGTATATGTTTTGACTTATTATTCTTGATGCTCGTACTTAGATCTTTAATTACATAATTTTGTAATGTAAAACAGAAATTCAATATAATATATATTAACTATATAAATATTTTTAATAATATATAAAGTATATAATTATGAAAATAAATACAACTTTTATTGAGACGGTAGGTCGTACGTACGCATGAAAGTTGTTTCCATTTTATTATCTTTTTGAATGAAATAAATTTAACTAAATATATGTATTTATATATATATATATTTAATTGTAATTATTATTTAATATATATAATATAATTTTATTAAACCCATCCTTAATAAATTCAATGTAAAGTGTGAACAGATCACATCTCTTGGAAGAGATGGTAATCCACACGTCCACATAAAAAGTTATGAAATATACAAAAAATTAAAAGCATGAATTTATATTTTCTATTATAATTCAATAAGAATTAATAAATCACAAATTTAATACTTATGATACAAAAATATAAATTACATCATTACTTACAACCATGAGAAGTGGTAATGCAAGAACAAACGATATTGGATCGCATAGTGGTAGTCCGTCGTACAGAAGAATGGTGATTGTGTATCCCACTAGATGGAAGAATTTGTGAGTGTATGTAGAAACATTAAAATTTAAAAATTAAATATTTTTGGGATATTGAAGTTATTATATAATCATGGAATGAGAATAATTTATTGGGTGGTGTATAAAAATAAATCCAAAGAGCTTATTGAAGGATAGTGTGTCTTCTTTGGGTAATTCCTTTTGGTTTTCACCAGATGAATAACTTGGTCACCCTTAATATAAAAGTGATGAATATAGGTTGAGATAAGGGAATTTGGGAGATTAGTTAGGAATGTTTTGGATGAGACAATGTTTCTTGAGAGGTGTGAGGAAGTGAGGGGTGTGAGTTCCCTTTTATTGCGGAGGAAGAGTGGCATTCTTCTTAATATAAAGAGATAAACACTATTGAGTGGTATCCCATTATTCATGTGCCTCCCATAATTATCACTTTTCTATAAATGGTTTGATATAGTAGAAACATTTCCCTAAAAATTATTTTTTACATGTGTACAGTGTATTTTTCCCTTTATTATAATGTTTAACAACGAAGTAAACTCATTTTACCCTAATCAATATAATTAATTTTAATAAAATTCACTAATATTTTTGGTTAAAAATGATGATATTAATGGAAACTATAAATAATTATGATGAAAAATATAGATTAAAAATTTCCAAATTTTAACCATATATGTGGCAGATATTAATTTAAAATTAATCCCACAGACGTGTGGTGAAAGAAGGTTTCTAATGCGAAAAAGACCAAAGTTTAAAATGTTTTAATTTTAAAATTGAAATTGAAATTGGTTCCAATGACCTGAATTGGAGTAATTTTTTTATAATTTATCTAATTATATGTTAAAATTAAATAAATATATAAATAAACTATATAAAAAATTTATATGAAAAAGATGTTTTGAATTAAATTTTAATATTTTTCACTATTCATAAAAAAATAAAACTTCTCAGAAGAATACAAAAAATTAAACCAATGTAAATTTTGACATTATAATTATAAAAAATAAGTTTATTTCTTAATATCAAAAATATAAATATGTCACAATTTATTTTTTAAAATTAGTTCTCCATTAAATGGAGGTAAAATTACCTTTTATAAAAATAAATTTTTTATTCCTAAAATTGGATTTATTCTTTTCTTCTAAATAATAAATATATTGGATGAGTATAATAGAAATATTTATTTAATATATTATATATGAATTTTATTTATAAAAATCATCAAAAGTGGTTTGTTTAATTAATTGAGATAAATTTGTTTTTGAACATAAAAAATGGTTTTCTTTGAAAAGTAATTTCAATAATTTAAAATAGATTTTACATTCATTTATATCTAATTTATAACCAAAATTTTTTTATATACAAGTGTAAATCATATTTTAAAATTTTAGATCATTGTTTTCGGAACATCCATTCCAATGGCTAGGTGGTTACTATACTAATATTTTAATGACTATATTAATAATATATTGTAGTTCTGTTGAACATGGAATTTTTTGTAGTGAACATTTATCTAAGGGACTCCATATTTTGTGTAAAACAAGAAAATATACAATTTCATAAGATTTTTATAATTATTTGTTTGATAACTAATTAAATATTTTTGATATTATTTATTTTACGCAACATTGAAAAATGTTTATTTTATATTAAAAAACTATGTTTAGATTCAGTTGTACCCAACTCCAAGTTAATTATGTACTAAATGCAGCATAAATTTTATCTTTCTATACATGGAACATCAAGGTTAGCTGACGTTACATGCAATAATGACTTTCTTCAATAGATTGCGTAATATACAAGACTGATTTTTACCAAATAATAATCTATTATTAAAAAAAATTCATTTAATATAATAATATATAGGATGGACATTAATTTTTAAAATTAGAATTTTATAAAAATAAATTATAATAATACATGTTTGAATTCATGGGGTAAAAATTAATTATAAATAAATATAAGAACCAATTGAATATAAGCGGAATGTTTTTATAAAAACTATTTTTATGATCACAAAGTAGTTTTATTATAATGAATTAAATTAATTACAAATAGTGGGTGATATTTGTGTAATACATATGTTATATATTCAAATAAATATTTTTTACATTAATCTTATATGTTTCATAAGCATAAGATAAGAACGGACCTAATATTACACATAAACACCGATATTTGTATAAAAGCAGTTTTTCAGCCATTTAATGGAGAACCTATTTTAAATATTAATTTTGGAACTTTTATAAACTTTATATGTAAAAATAAACTTCAATTTGGAAATATAAACATAAAAATTCGGTTATCGTTAATTTTTCTTATATTTCTTCCAAGTTTCATTTTTAATGAATAATGAAAACATAATGAATATTAATTCAAAACTTATTTATCTTGTCATTTATTTATACATATAAATTAGATTTTTAAATGGATTTAAATTTTAATTAGGTTAATTAATTATCATTTAATCCAATTTAGGTCATTTGAATCAATTTTAATTTGAAATTTAATATAAACCCTTAGAAAACGTTTGAACATTTTTACTTTAAAAACCTGCATTATCATCCCGTCTACAGAATTACATTTAAATAAATTTCTACCACTTATATGGTTTAAATTTAGAAAAATGGATTAAATATTTTTAAAAATAATAATTCATAATTTATATTAAATTAAACATAGTTTTGACAATAAATATTAGTGAAATTAATTAAACTTAATTACATCGATTAAGGTAAAATTAAGCTTACCAAGGGAGTAAACCATATTATTTAGGGTAAAATGACATATAAATATGTCCAAGAAATATTTAATAGACATATTTATTCCAATAAACCTATATGGTTCCATAATGGTAGATTTTGACACTTGGCGATCATGTAATAGTTGGGGAACATACAATTCTTTTGAAAAATACCAAACATGTCCTTTTTGTCCACTATAAAAAGGTATTCACCCCTCCCAGTTCCTCAAAAATCCCATGAATTTTTGGCTCCAAAAATATCATCCCAAATGGATCATCAAAATACCTCCCCTAAATCTAGAATCCTCACATTGAGTTGAATTTCATTCAAGGAATCCCTTTTCTACAAACGGAAAGGAGTTACCCGAATAAGAGGTAACATCATTCTTCAAGCTCTTTAGTTTTAATTTTTATTATCCACCACCTCAATTAATATTATTATAAGATTATATAATGAAATAATTATCTAAAATATACTTATATAATTTAATGCTAAGGTCTCAACCTTTTCTTACACACACTTCAATTTAATGGGAAACAAACGTATCATTCTTCTCTACAATGAACAACCGGCTCACAAAATGATGTAGTTCATTTTTCTTTTACCACCTCTCATAGTTGAAAATTATGATGGAAAAAAAATTATATGTTTTATATTATATTTCTTATATATTTATTCTTATTTAATTATTATATAACACATACCTTTATACTTTCTACTTTCTGTAAGTATAAAAATTTAGTTTGGGTGAGTGTGGACTACTGTATCCTCAAAGCGATGTGATTATTCTACACCATACGTGGAATGTATTAAAGATGGATTTAGAGAAATTATATGATATATATAAATTAATAATTCTCCTATAATTATAATATATTTATATATGTTAGTAATTAAATTTCACTCTAATAATAAATCAATAAAATGGGAAAAATTTCATGTGTGCGTACGATCTACCGTCTCCATGAAAAGTGTATTCCAATACATAGTTCTATCCTATACATATTATTATAAATACATATATTATAAATATATATGATATATAAATTTTTTTACATTCTTTAAGTAAGTAAATCATGATCTAATTAAGAGGATCGACAATAACAAGTCAAAACATATACAATAAATAAAATGGATGTTATCCAAAGCATGGCATTAACATGGAGTTGTTAATGAAAAGGTAAAATGAAGTCATCACCAAATAATATATGGTATTATATATAAAAATATGTTTATTTCATAGATTCATAACAAATTTATATTTCTTATATAAGATGATTTAAAGTGTATGAAGGAATTCAATACATAAGGTAAGGGAATTTTATCTCACCTTTTATTTTTATGTGATACGAGTATTATTCAACACTCATTTATTTTGGGTGGTGTGTATAATTCCCCTGGATTAATTATATTATTATTTTAATTAATTTTTTGTTTAATTACATAACCATTTCATGATCTTTCTTTCATGGGGTTTATGCTTCAAAAGTTACCAAATGAGTAAAGTAATTTTGTCTCAATTTGTTTTCTTTGAGACACATTCCATGTTATGAACACATATTTTTCAATAATGTGTATATATATTATATTCTTCTTGATTATATCATGAATAAAAATATTTTCATGATATTTCATGATTTATGTAATGTTATAATAATCATTATGTTATGATTTATGGTTACCAATGTGGTAAAAATTTATAGATTCAATATCATTCTTTATTGAGATTATCTACAAATATTCTTCTATACATGAAATATTAAGATCCATATCTCAAAAAGTCTCATAAAGTTTCCAACCCTATGGATAGGCATGTTATATAAAATAAATAGTACCATTTTCCCACTCTTCTGTACTTAACATAACTAATTGAACATTTTTATAAAAATTTGAATTTATTTCTCCTTTTGATCGGAAGTCTGTGTTATTTCAAAACCATGTTTTCTAAAAATAGTTTGTAAAAAAAATTACTATTTAAATATGATTCTAAAATTAAATTTTTACCCATTTATTACCTTTCTTAAGAATAGTTTTAGAAGTAAAATTATTTTCATTTTTAGATAAAGGCATTTTTTTGAATATTTAATGTGAAAAAATATATATTCAACGTGTACGAACCTAACACCCTGTATTACCATCATTATAATGTTTATTTTTTTATTTTTACAAGTTTATTTGTTTTAATGAAATTTTATTCCTAATATTTTGGACATTTGTTGATTTTAAAATAGATTTCAATGAAAAAGCGTTTCCAAAAAAATATGTTAAGAAATGTTTTAAATGATTTTCAAAGATTCTATTATATGTTTTAAAAAAGGTTGTGGTAAAATAAATGGATATAAATGACTTCAAAGTTTATTTCATATGTTTCAAAATTATTCTCATTGATTGTTTTTCAAAATAAAATTCATGTCTCTTTTATAACAATTCGAAGAAAATATTTGTCAGAATGTTTTTAAGATACTTTTATAATTTTTCAAGGAAAAATTCATCCAAAAATTTTCGATCATCTTTTTTGAGATTTCAATGTATTTTCAAGTAAATATTTTTTAAAAGGTTTTATGTTTTTAAAATACATTTTCAAATAATAATGTATATTTTTCTCTAAAAATATTTTTAAAAGATATTTGAAATTTATTTTCCAACTAAGATTACATCCATTAATGTTACTCATTATCTTATGGAAAATGATCCAAAGGTTCTATTCACATTATTTATTGAATGGTATATGTTTTTATGGAATGGTTCTTATGACCCCAATTTCTCTTCCATAGGTTATATTTCTTTTAAAACCCTCTTTTTTAGGTTATGTTTTTATTGAAATTATTATGACACCAATCTGTTTTCCATAGGTAATGATATGATGAAATATTTAGTATTCCCATTCCATTTCATCAGTTATGATATGATGATTATTTATAATCTTCTAGAGAACACATTATTTGATGTGTGGGACCTATATCTGCCCCCAAGTCATTGGGTAATGATAGATTACTCATGAGTATAAATGTTATATGTGAACCTGATTGTATCTTCAAAATGTAATGAATGAAACTATTTTCATTTCCACAAATTTATGTTCTCACCTGATTACATGTTCACAATTTTACGAGTGAGACTTTTTATGTGTTCATAATGATATAAATGATACTGATAGCATGTTCACAATGTTATGCATGGACCTTATTACACGTGCATTAGTTTATTCACGAAATTGATTACATGTTCACAATGTTATGTGTGAACCTGATTTCACGTTCAAAACATTATGTGTGGACTTGGTTTCATGTACATAAGTCTATGTGCGGGCCATATTTCATATACATAACTTAAAAGGTGAACATATTCCTACTTATACCTTTTCATAATGATATACTATGAATTTTATTCCAGAATTACATGTATTATTATGATGTTATGTTTTCATAGATCATGATTTTGTTTCACTTATTATTCATGTCTTATTAACTATTAATCATTATTCCATGATTCTTGTTTATGATCTTTGATATGTAGGGTATGATCTTCTAATGATAAAATCAGGTTATCATACACTTAAACTCATGTTATTGTTGTGTATTTCCATTATTTTCCCTTACCGATGAATCAAGATCACCCATTTCTTATGTATCCTTTACCAATGTAATTAATAATTTCTTCCATGATTGCAAAGGCACTAAACTAATATGTTTTCTGGGTGTCTATTTGAGTAAAGTTGAAAATATTTCAAAAAAAATTATGTAATGTCTATGTAATTTAATATTGGGTTTTTATAGTTGGCATTAGTGATTTGGATTAGTCACCATTTTAAACTAGTGTGAGAAAATTTATTGAGATCCCAATGGATATTTTTAATGATATGTATAGGAATGTATCTAAGGACATGTTTAAGGATGAGTTAATGTTTATGAAAATGTCCTGTAATTTTTGTAATGGATAGAGCGAGTGGTTTCTTAGAAACACATATCAATGTTGATATTATAAGTGGACTTGGTTCTAGAATATATTTAATGAGAAGAAACAAATCTGATTGGGTGCTTTGGGAATGCCTTAAGTGTAACCCGATACAATACAACAATCCTCACTGTGCACTTGGTTTGATGCTCATAGAAGATAATCATTAGGAATTTACTAACACTTTATGAACCATAATGGACTTAAATATAGGATTACTATAAATAACCTATGTTAAACCTAATGTGTCATATATCAAAGTAGTAGGTGTCATTATTTAGACATTATATAAGTGATTTTTCTGTATTGTGGTGTTTTTTTCTTATATCAATGTTTCTCACACTATGATTTTTTGTGTTATTAAATATTAGGAACTAGAAGGAACTGGGTTAATATTTCATGGTTCATGTGTGGAAATTATGGGCATTATAAAAATTGATGTTCTAAGGGTAAACCTTATGAAGATAATAAGGACGGTCGTACAAGTATGGATATACATCAGAAGATTAGGTGGCCGCAAATGACATGTAAAATGTATGGAATTTATTTCCTGTGTTTTTTACATTAAATTCGAGAAGAATGATTATATTAAGGTTGAGGAACACTAATACATGAATCATATTTCGTATTATAGGAAATATGTATTAATTAATAATTTGATGAATCTTTATTCATGGTTTAAGAATAATGTTGGATGACTGTGGTGTATATGTTTTTGAATTTAAATATTACATTATATTAAGCATGAAATAAATATTATTATTTTAAGTATAATTTTTTTACTAAGGATTGAAAAGGATATGTTTAGTGGTGATTAATACATAGAAAATTTTTTTTTGGTAATGTGATATTTCAAATTATTGGATGGTAACCCTTAATGCATCACTGATGTAAAGAAAATGTGTTTATTATTGATATAGAGATGATTGATATGGATAATGAAAATTAGATAGTACAGATTACCCTGGAGATGATTATTTATTGGTTGAAAAATTATTTTATGTCATCATGGATGTTTTTTAAAACTTCTTGGATTTGAGCATTATATCTTTTAAAATTTGGAATAAGAATTCATATTGGTCATCTAAAATGATTTATGGTAATTTGGGATATTTCCATGTTTTAAGAAAATATAGGATGAGGGTATTCATATTCTTGGAATGTGACTACCAGGAGATAATTTATGAAATATGGGGGATATATAATAATATTAAATAGTGACATTCATTATAATTGTTTGGATTTTCATCTTTCAGAAGTGTTACAAGGTTACTCATTTATGGTCTGGTTAAAGTTAAACATCAAGTGTAGTTTTATATATTAAATTATTATCTCTTAATATTATTATTAATGAATATTGGATAACAGATTCTAACATTTTTTGATAAGGATATGTGGAATGAACTATCATCCTATTTATTATCCTCGTGATTTTTCAGTGAATCGGGAATAAAAAATTCACCTTTTTTGGAGAAAGAGGTGATGAATAATATGATCAAGGAACAAAAAAGGGTTATATTATACTGAATAAAGTAAGGGTATATTCTCATGAAATTTATTCAGATCTAGGGAAAGGATATTAAAACCGAAAACATTATCCTAGAAACATATTTTCTGATGAATAAAATTAACCCTTTGATCATCACAGATTTATGGCTTTTTGATTGTTAACTTTATCCAGACCTTGTTATCAATAACTCTCCATTAGAACATAAGAGTTAGATTTATCTTCCATGTCCATGTTTTCACATTCCATAAATGTTCTCCAATGAGAAAACGAGGTTATGTGTATATTAGGTAGACATTATGGTTCCAATTTTATTTTTAAGGAATTTCTAGTATTCATATTTTAAATGTGGGTTTATATGAAAGGAACATTCATGTATTAAACCATTGACAACCCAAAAAAATTTCAAGGGAGAAATTTATTCTAAGGGGGTAGAATGTAATACTTTGAGATTTTGTGAATTAATTTTTTAAAATGAATTTAATGTTTTTGATATTATGTATTTCTAAAAATAATTAAAATGGTTTATTTTATATTAAAGGACTATGTTTGGATTTCATTATACACAAACCAAAGTTAACCATGGTCTAAATGAAATTTAATTTTTATCTTACTCTACACATAACACCAAGGTTATATTACATTACATAGAAGACTCATTTTCAATGATGGCTTGAATAATATGAAAAATCGAGTATTACCAAACAATAATATATTATTGAAAATATTTTTATTTTATATAATAATATATAACCTAGAAATTAAGTATGATGTAATTAATATGATTAAAATAACTGTTGAAAATACCTGGTTGAATTCATTAGTAACAAGTTAATAAAAAATGAATATAAGAACCAAATAAATATAAATGGAATGTTTTTATAAAAACTTTTTTTATGCTCACAAATTAATTTTTTCCTAATATATATGTTATATATTAAATAACATACAATTTATTTTACAATAATAAGATGAGAACATACCCCATATTACACAAAAAAACCTATATTTTTATAAAATATATTTAAATGCCTTTTAATGGAGAACCTATTTTAAATATTAATATTTAAAGTTTTATAAATTTTAAATGTATATTTAATATTTATTTTTGAAATGAAAACATAAAAATTTGTTTATGGTTAATTTTTGGTATTTTTCATTGAAGTTAAACTTTTAATGACTACTGAAAAATAATGAATATTAATTCTAAACAACTTTTTCATATAATTTATTTATAAAGATAAATTATATTTTTAAATGGATTAAAATTTATTAATATTATTTTTTATCAATTAATGTAACTTAGGTAATTGGAATCAATTTCACTTTGATATTTAATATAAAAACATGGGAAACTTTTGAACAATTTTTACTTTAAAACCCTGCATGGTTTTCCATTCTACGGGACAAATTTAAATTAATTTCTACCACTTATGTGATTATAATATGGAATTATGGATTATATATTTGGTATAAAAATAATATGTAATGTATAATAATTTCAAATTATTTAATGTCATAAAATATTAGTGAAAGTAATTAAAATCAGTTACATTGATTATGTTAAAACTAATCTTAATAAGGGACTAAAAATTAATCTTAAGGGAAAACATGACCTATAAACTTGTTAGAAACCTATTTTATGACCATATTTCGTTCAATACACCTCTACGGTTCCATAATAGACTATTTTGGCATTTTTTGAACATGTAATACTTGGGGAATACACAATTCTTTTAAAAAAATACAAAGTGTATCCTTTCCCTCCACTATAAAAGGTATTAACCTCTCCCACTTCCTCACACATATCCTGAAATTTTTTATCTTATAATACCTACCATAATGGATTCTCAGCATCTATACCCATAAAATATAATCTTCAAATTGGGAATAAATCTATCCCAGGAATCCATTTTTTCAAACCTAAAAAAGTTACTCGAATAAGAGGTAACATCATTCCTCATGCTCTATAGTTTTATTTTCAGTCTCCACCACCTCAAATAATCTTTTTAAATTATTATACAAGAATCCTAAATAGAATATTATTTTTTAATTCTATGTTTTACACCCATACATAAATATAATTCCATCTAATGGGTAACGAACTTATCATTATTCTGAACGGTGAACTACTGCATCACGAAATGATGTTTTTTGTTTTTCTTTCACCACCTCTCATGTTTGGGATTTATGATGAACATTTTATTTTTATATGTAATATATGATATTTTTGATGTATTTATTCTTATTTTATTATGATATAAATCATACCTTCATGCTTTCCATTTTTTGTAAGTAGAATAATTAAATTTAGGGAAGTGTAGACTACTAACTCCTCAAAGTGATGTGATTCATCCACACCTTACATGGAATTTATTTTGGATGAGTTTACTGAAATTATACTATATATCTGAAATAATAATTTTAATATAATTATAATATATATATATATATGTATATATATCATTTATTTTATTTTTTCAATATGTCAATTAAACTAATACAACGTCCATGCATGCGTATGACCTACTATCTCTATGAACCATGTATTCCATTTAATACATCTATACTATAGAGATTATTATAAATAGATATATAATGAATATATATTATATATATTTCATGTTTTACATCATTTAATAAAGTAAATCATGATCTTATTAAGAGGATCAAGAATAAAAAATCAAAACATATAAGAAAAACAATGCGAATATTACATGAAACATAACATTAACAAAGAGCTGTTAATGAACATGGAATATAAATTCATAACAAATCATATATGGTATTATATATAATAATATTTTTTTATTTAATATTTATAATAATCTTATATTTATTATATAGGTGTTTTGAATGTGTATGAAGAAAGTCAATACGTAAGGTTAGGAAATTTCATCTCTCTTTTAATTTCCATGAGATACATGTCTTATTCACCATTCACTTATTTTGTGTGGTGTTTATACTTAACATGTATGCATTCAATGATTATTATAAATAAATTTATGGGTATTAACATATCTATTTTATGTAATTTATTTAATAGTTTTTATGTATCCGAAGTTACCAAATCAGTAATATAATTTTTTCTTAATTTATCTTCTTTCATACACTCACCATGTTATGCACCTATATTGTTCTATGATGTGTATATAATAATATTAAAATGATTAAATTTTTAATATAATTATTTTAATGATATTTAAATATTTATGTAACTTCACTATTTCCATTTTCTTATGATTTAATGTTACATAATGGGAAATGGTTCAGAGCTTTAATCTCATTGATTATCAATATTTTTTATGATTATGCTTCCATTGATGAAATATTATCATCCATATCTCAATAAATTTCATGAATTTTATTACCCTCTAGATATGTATGTTATATCCATATAATGAAACAAGTTTACCCCTCTTTTTCAATTAAGATAATTAAGAATATTTATTTATGAAAATCATACATTATTACACATTTAGGTTGGAAATCTATGTTTTTTCTAAACCGAATTTTCTAGACATTGTTTTCATAACTACTTTACTATTTTCCTATACTTATATAGAAATTTTTAGACATTTATTTTCCTTTTATGAAATGGTTTTAAAAGTAATATTATTGTCATATTTTGATGAAGGAATTTTTATGAACATTTAAGGTAATAAAGGAATGTTCATCATATATGGACATACATGTCATCATGACCATCATTTACTTAATGATCTATTTTTATGTTTATATGTTTTTCTCTTTAAATAAAAATTCTTTCTAATATTTTGTGAATTTTTATATTAAAAAGGATTGAAAATAAAAATGGTTTCCAAAAATTGTTTTATGTTATGAAATGTCTTAAATTTTTTGAAAATATTCTCTTATATTATTTCAAAACAGTTTTTTTCAATGAAAAGGATATGAATGATACAATAAATTATTTTATATATGGTATAATTATTTTAAATGAATTTTTTTTTCAAAATTATTTCAACATTCTTTTATAATTTTTTAAGAAAAATAGTTTGCAAAATATTTTTATGATTAATTTAGATTTTTTCCAAGAATATGGTTTTAAAATTTATTTCGTGCTTCATTTATATGTTTTAAAATTATTTTCAATGAATTTAATTTAAAATAGTTTTATGTTTGAAAAAAAAATTCTTAGGAAGAAAATATATTTTCATTAATAAATTTTTTTACATGATATTTCAAAATTATTTTGCATCTATGATGAAATCTATTGATGTTTATAATTACCTTTTGGGAAATGATCTAAAAGGACCCATTCATATTTTATATTTAATGGTTTCGGTATTAATTGATTGATTTTTATGAAACTTGGTTTACTTCAATGGGTTATATTTTTTTGAAAACACTCTTTTTTGTGGTTTAGATTTAATTAAATGATTATGAGATATATCTATTTTCATAGGTAATGATATAATGAAATGTTTTTCATAGACATTTATTTTCATAGGTTATGATGTGATGATTGTTTATAATATTGTGGCACATGTATTATGTGATATATGAGACATATATATCCCTCCAATTTAGTAAGTAATGATGGATGAATCGTGAGTATAAATGTTATGCATAAACCAGATTACACACTACCACAAAAAGGGAAAGGGAAGCACTTTCCTTTATCAGCGCTAAGTAGAAAGCGTTGATAAATGGGTGGGTGTTTATCAGTGCTATCTGAATGTGAGGATAGAGGATCCTTTCATCAGTTCTATCTAAATGTTCTGATAAATGATCCTTTTATCAGTGCTAAAACAAGCACTGATAAAGGTTTACCCTTTATTAGTTCTTTTATTAACGCTGATAAAGGTTACATTTATCAGCGCTATTATTACTGCTGATAAATGTTTTTATTATTAATTTATTTAAAATTATTATATTTATATTCAAAATTAATGTTTATTTGTATACATTAAATAAAAAACAAATTTTTATAATTAACATATATTTTTAATAATTCAAATATATATATAATGTTTTAATTGAAAAAAGAAATTCTAGGATTGTAATTATATATATATATTTAAATATATAATTATAATATTATAATAAATTACATTAAATAATATATATATTTATTTTATTTATTATATTTATTATATTATTTGTCCTAATTCATCATACTTATTATAATTTTTATATCTAATATATTAATTTTATTTATTAATATATATTAGTTTTTAGTAAATCTATTTATAATTAAAATTTCTGTATGTATATGTGTGTTCTAATTAATTTGGTCAGTGAAAAAAGTGTTCAAAAAATAACTATTTATCAGTTCTATAATATTAGTGATGATAAATAGGTATTTTATCAATGCTTTTTGAGTGATGATAAAGATAGGCCATTATCAGCGCTAAAAAGTACTCAAAAATATATATTTATGAGTGTTATATGTTTAGCACTGAAAAATGGGTCCTTTATCAGGGCTTTAATTTTAGCATTGATAAAACATACCTTTATTATCACTTTTAACTAGAACTGATAAAGGCACTAGTGGTTCTTATAAATTAATCCTAAATGCCCCTCCTCCCTTGCACCCCTTCATGGCTTTGTGGAAACTAAACACTGCATTGTCATCCTCTCCTCCAATGTGACCCCTCCTTCTCCTCTTCCACTACAGCTACCTTCTCCTCATCCTCCACCATATCCTGTCTTCCACTATGACCTTGATCCACCTCCCCCTCTGCTACCACGACATCCTCCTCCTCCTTCTCTGGTCGCCGACTCATCCTCCTTCATCATGGGCTCCTCCTCTTCCTCCTCCTCCGCCTCCTTCTTCTCCTCTTCCTTGTGTAGTTCCCTTTTCCATGTGACCAGCTCCAACACTCCCTCCTCATCTAATGACCATCTCGGTAGTCTCCTCTACGTTCCATAGATTTCCCCCAATGAGTCTCTTTTGTAAGTAATTTTTACTATCATGCATTAGAAAGAAATTTGGTGCGAAGAGTTAGGTATAATATACCATATTGTTGTATCGATTTATGTTATCAATTACTAATAGCCTAGGTTGAAACAATATGAATGGGATTATGATCAATCATGTTGTCAGGGTCATGGGTGGAGGTTTCTGTGAGGGAATTATTATTATAATCATAATGAAATGGTATTTATATTGATTGTTAATTATGTTAGAGTGATAGTGATGTGAAATTTACTGGTAAATACAATGCATTTACTAGAGATTTGGCTATCTGGAGTTATGGGAATTTGTGGTAGTACTGCATAGTATTATTTGGGGGATGCCGTGGTAGGTACTAATGATAAAACAACTAGTTTGTAGGTTGTTTTTTATGATATATCAAGGATTAATTTAAATCTTATATCATGTTGAGTACATGGTTTGTATTGATTATCCCATAGA
This sequence comes from Viscum album, assembly GCA_963277665.1. Classification (NCBI taxonomy): domain Eukaryota; kingdom Viridiplantae; phylum Streptophyta; class Magnoliopsida; order Santalales; family Viscaceae; genus Viscum; species Viscum album. Next base: position 1,868,626,168 of record OY728147.1, read on the forward strand.
AAATAATTATCCTTGATATATGAAATTGTGACATCTCCCTTAGAACCCTTTATAGATATAGTACTTGTAAAGGGGATGATTATGATATTAGTGGAAATGATAATGTGGATTCATTATGACCTTAAGGGTAGGTAAATCCACACATGGGTTATGAAATAACATCATTCTTGACGCTAGGTATCAATCATTAGATAGGTATAATACATGATGTGTCTTATCTTCCATGCTTATTCATTATATATAAATTGTTATTATATATCTACGATGATGATGAGGACTAGAGAACTTAGGATTTCAATGTAGATATACTCCACCAAGGTGAACATTCATTCAATTTTTTATTATGTTTTTGGTTGGATATACATCATGAGGTATATGCGATTATCCACAAGACATTAATTATTTTAGTAGATCTGATTATGTTGGACGTTAGGTTTGTTCTACCCTCTCTAGGATCTTCTATATGTATGTTCATTTATAAAAGGGATCTTTCTTACATTGGTATCTCTTTGTAGGTAGTAAGATGTCTCTTTTATGAGCTTCTCATGATCCACTACTATTATATCTTATTGTCCATGTGGAATACCTTGTATTAGTGATTTAGAATTTATTAGAGGTTAGATTGGTTATTCCTATTTATGTCCTCCTTTATGTATGTGAGTTTATACATGGGACCCACCTTATGTTAATTTTTTTGATCATGTGGGAGGTTGGATATGTTATTCCCTCCATACTATATTTTCGGGGAGGATGTTACATAGTCACATCACAATTCATGATCAATGTTTAATGGTCCTTCCTAGGTGATGAGTGTTGTTGTGTATACCATGTTGTAATTCAACAATGGGACAACATAGGGTTTAATATGTATTAGACCCTTAGGCTACACCATAATGTACCCTATTTTTCAAATGAAAATATATTTTTTCAGTCTTTTAAATGAGGTTCCTCTATCCATTATTAACCACTCAACCCCATCACCCAAACCACTATTCCCCATAATTTTTCCCTCTTATAATTCACTCATTATGATCCCTAATGGTAATTTTATAGTGTACAGACCAGCCCCTCCCTAGATATCCCACACCCCCTCCCCCATACAAATGCAGCCCTCCTACCACCTGGACAGACCCCCACCCCATAAGGGATGCTCAATCCCTACACATCCCACACCTCTCTTCCCACACACCTACAGCCCCCTACCCCCAGATAGCCCACCCCCCTCCTTGGACAACCCACACCCCCTCTCCCACACCCCTACAGCCCCCCAACCCCTCTTATAGCCCCATGACCCCCCCAACAACCTAAATTTTCCTATGGAATTCTCTGTAATGGTGAAACCATTACACATCAGTAAGTGGTAACTATGTTATATCTTTTTCCTCCATTTATTTTGGTTTTTTCATTTTGTTACGTCGAAATCATGATTCTAGTCTCTCATTTGGGTTCTCATCCTTGAAGGATAAATGTTTTGAAGGGTTTTACATTAATTTAAACCTCTTTAATGTGTGTAGTTCAATGAAATTAATTCATTTTAAATTAAATGTTTTTTATTTCATTGTAAAATTATTTTTATTGAATGTATGGATATATATAATTATTTTAAAGAATATAAATGTTTCCCTTTTGAATTTCATGTTTGAAACTGAATATGTTTGTTTTAAGAATTTATTAAATGCTATTGAGACCTTTTGAAATGGATTTAATGGTGTGTGATAGATTTTGACCAAATTTCATTATTCATGGGGTGAAAAATATATTTTAAAAATGAAATTTATTTAATGTGAGGTGTTGAACATGATATTTTTTTAAATTTTATTCTAATTAATTTGAAACGTTTGATTGAAATGAGTGTGTGGTTTTCCCTCTAAGGTAATTAATTAATTGACAATTGAAAATTGGTTTGACCGAAAATGAATGCATTCGGAAAAGATAATGATTTGAAAGATAAAAATTCATATTTTGTGGTAGCTTTGAAATGTTTTATATTTTATGTCAGGTTTATATTAGCTTGTAATGAAATTTTTATGTCATATTTTATAAAAAGTAAAAGAACTTGGAATTTTGAACCACATTTTAGAATTAAATACCTATTTGGAACATTGTTTTCAAATGATTGGTTGTGAAATAACATGTTGATTATTACATTGATTTTTTTCCATTGTGTGGGTTTTTTGGATAGGTATAACATATGAGTTCTCATTTTAAGTTTTCTTTTTAGTTGTAAATTTCTTCTGTCGTGCACTAAAAGACACCTTGGCGGTGAGTTTTCTCATCCTACTCATTGTTATCCTCTTGTTCACATGTTATTATTGTTGGATATTGATGGTTATATTGTGAAATGTACATGCTAAATGCCCGACTGAAAATCTCAGCTGTTGGTGGTATTTGATTGTGAACGAAATGAATTTCAGGTTGGTTGGTTCCTGTAGAACATTTGAATGTAAAAATGTTAATTTAAATATACATGACTAATCAATGAATTCCCCAGGATTATAAAACTTTTGTGATAACCCCTGAAATAGCAAATGGAATATAATAAGGGATTCTTTTTAAAATATGAAATTGTGTTTTTTTGGTTTGTATGGTGTTTCAATTATGAGCACGATTGTGTGTTTGTATGGTGTAACGGTTATTGAAATGATTGGTATGCAATTTTTTTCCACATTATAGTACCTACACAATTACATATCAATCCAATGTTTACCCATTTCAATGGAATCACCACATCATTACCATTTTAATTCCACTGAATCATTGAAAACCAATTCACTAGAGGACTCTATGATACCCTTTATGGACACCCTAGTCAAATTACCAAAAAACGTGTAATGAATCCTTCCACAAGCATGAACTCTATAAAAAAATCATACCATCTATTAGTGTAGTACCATAGTTCTTGACTTGAGACATAATGTTTCTAAAGAAGCACTAAAAAACCAGTTTAAAACAATGAATATAGATCACATGTGGGAGATTAAAAAATTCTATAAAAAGGGATTCACATAGCTAGTTCGATTGATTAGGTGGTTGGGAAGATGGTTGTGATCTACATTGGTCTTGAGTAATGAATGGAGATGTAAGAGTATTGTTTACCATAGCTAGTTCCATTGATTATAGTTGGATGATGAACCTAGTTGATCATATTTTGTGTAATTATATTTTTAAATATTAATATTACTTTATAAAATATGATTAATATGGATAAATAATAGACGAATGAAAATCGGTTGGCAATAGAGTATAAAGATGGTGTGAAAGAGTTTATCACTTTTGAAAAAGATCATGCATATGACCCTTCACAAATACATTGTCAGTGTTTACGCTATTGTTATTCAAGATAAATTAGTCCATAGGAGTTGGAATAACACATGTTCTGTCACGGAATATATCAAAGTCATACTTTTTTGAATAATCATGGGAAAAAACAAATGTAGGGAGTGGCTGAGATAGCACTGTGTTTTATGGATCATCAGATATGATTAAAAGTGTGAACAATAAAGATGATCATATAGAGAATGTGATTACAGATGTGAATGATGGTGAAGATCATATTGAGAGAATGATAAGGACTGTTGAAGATAAACTTCATGATTTCCCAAAAATTTTAGATCAGTTGAAGAGTTGTGAAAAGATTATATTGTATTCTAGTTGCACTAAATATACAGCATTGTCAGCCATACTAAAGCTATATAATTTGAAATTAGGAAACGGGTTGAGTGAAACTAGTTTTATAGAAAAACATTCTTATTTGAATGAAATTCTACCAGAAGATAATGAGATTCTGAGTTGAACATAAGATTCCCAATGAATGCACGCTCAATGGTTATGATCTCCGAAATAATACACACCTACCCAAATGACTGTATATTGATTCACAAAGACCATAAATCACATAAATAATTCCCAATGTGTGGTTCCACTTGATACAAGAAATATTATTCCAGTCCTAAGAAATTTTTATTGTAATTTCCAATCATTATAATGTTTAGGAATCTATATGGAAGTGAGGAGACGACAGAACAATTTACATGGAATGTAGATACAAAAATTAATGATGGGAAATTATATCACCCGAAAGACTCTCCTTAGTGGAAGAGAATTGGTTATGAGTATCCTCAATTTGGAAATGAGTGAAGAAACTATCGTCTTGCGTTATCTACAGATGGAGTAAATAGTTTTTGTTATCAAAGAAGTAGTCATAGTACATGGCTAGTTATGTTGGTAAATTATAACATACCAATGTGGTTATACATGAAATGAGAATACATTATGTTATCTATTTTTATATCTGGACCAAAACTTTTGGGTAATGATATTGATGTTTATTTGGATCCATTGATCGAGGATTTCAAATTATTGTGGGATTCAGGTGTTAAGTTGTATGATGTTTAAACAAATAAATATTTCACTTTGAGAACCATGTAGTACGGGATGATAAATGACTTTCCTCCATATAGAAATTTTTCTAGATATATAATTAAAGAATCACAATGGTATTTCGTTTGCAAACTAGTTTTACATTAAATTATGTGGAAACATTCATAAAAATCATGTTTCTAGGACATCACATTTTTGTACCCTGATGACATTAGTACTGATCTTGGACAACATCATTCAATTGATCTTCAGAAAAATTTAAAGCACCATCTCCACTTAGAGGTGATTAATTCATTGTGAAATTAAATTATCTGGACACTAATTTTGGTAATCCATTTTCAAAAAACCATACAAAAATTAGTTGGAAAAAGAGTTCTGTTTTTTTAATTACCATAGTAGAATTCACTATATGTCAGAAATTTTCTTGATGTTTTTTCTGTTGAAAAAATGTATGTGATATTAACAACAACATGTTGCTAAATCCACCCAACAAAATAGAGGATGGAATTAAGGCTAGATTAGAAATGGTTGAGATGGGAGTATGAGAAGTGTTGGCACAAGTGTAGGGTGAAAAATTAACATTTCTTCCTCTTACTACTTACACTCTTTCCAGAACAGAGATATATCAGTTTTGAAACTTCTTGAATGACATAATGGTTCAAGAGGAGTATTCATCAAATATCATGAACATCGTGTCAATGAGAGATTTAAAGTTAAAGAGTCTAAAATCCCATGAATTTCATGATTTGATGATAGATCGAATTTTTATATCTTTACATTTATTTTTATCTAATAATGTCTTACACACATTAATGAATCTATGTTTCTTCTTTAAATCTATATGTAGAAAAGTTATAGACCTGGAGAAATGGTCAACTGTGGAAAGATAGATTGTCTTCATATAATGTGAATTGGAAATGTTCTTCCCACTAACATTCTTTGATATGATGGTTCATTTTATGGTTCATTTGGGGAGAGAGATTCAACTATGTGGTCCAGTAAATTATAGATGGATATATCCCATTGAATATTATATGAATATATTTAAAAGGTATATAAAAAATTGAAGTCATCCAGAGGGTTTTATAATAGAGTGATATATTGTTGAGGAATTCATTGAATTCTTTACCGAATACCATTATAGTGTGGAAAATATTGTCCTATCAAAAAATCATCACATTGAGCAGCTTGAGGGTGAAGTAATTTTTGGAAGATAAGTTGTCACACTCAATATTACCGATCTAGAGCGGCCTCACCTTTACAATTTTCATAACAGTTTCTATGTTGACCCATATGTTCAAACCCACAATAAAATATTTACGATTTTTAATCAATCTAGGGATGAAAATTGGATATCAAATACACATAATCGATAATTTATAGGATGGTTTCAGAACCATATTTTTAAGAAGTTAGACAAAACCTAGACTCAATTTCCAAAAAAAAATTATTGCTAGCCAGAAGACCAAGTGTGTATGTATTATCTTACAATTCTTATATAATTAATGGTTATACATTCTATAAAAATGAACATGATAAAGATAGTACCATATAGAATAGTGGGGTTACAATTGTGGCTAAAGTGATGCATATTTCTGGTGCTAAGAAAAAAAATCCAATTTATGTGAATATGTTATACATTGGCATCATCAAACAAATATGGGAGTCAGATTATACAAATTTCCAAGTGAAAATTTTTCAATGAAAGTGGGTTGATAATAGGATTTCTGTTAGAATAGATGAATTGGGATTCATGAAAGTTGATTTTAGTAATTATTGGGAGAAAGAAGAATCATTTATAATGGAATAACAAGAAGTAAAAGTCTTTTATATTCCAGATCCCACAAACTGAAACTGTTCAATTGTTCTGTCATCGACCAAAACAACTGAAGGGTCAGATGAAAGATCAATAGGGGATGACCCTTTCATTGGGACATCGCAATAATTTCATAGTGGGCCCAATGTTGACAGTGTTTTGTATGTCAGAGGATACCACAATGAAGGGATTTACAAAGTCGATAGAGGGGTCAAATATCAGCCTTAAAAAAAGAGAGTTCAATAATCATAATATTTTTTTATTGTAATATACGTTGTGTTGCATTATTTTATTATATCTTCTATGCTAAATTTATGTAATCTAAATTAAATGTTAAACCACTTATATAGATAATTACATCGGAACCTTTCGATGCACCAAATCCTAAGGCACAACAGGCCTATCAACCTACTGCTATTGGTACCAGTGCAGAGAAACAATAGGTTTCTCAAATTTTTACTGCTAGTCCTAGTGTTGAGGTACAGTATGTTTATCAACATGTTGCTTCTGGTCCCAGTGCTAATGCTATCACTCTGAAGGAATATAATTATGATGCTTTTGAGGAAATGGTACGAAATAAAACCCTAGCATGGAAAAAAACCATAGCGTAGTAGTTTGATAGTGTTATCCAAAATCCATAAGGCAAAAGAAAAAGGCATCAAATTTGTGGGGGGATAGAATAAGAGAGGCACACATGTTATCCCCAAAAAATCCAACTTCAGTACCTAAATTTTATTCATCACTCAGCAACACATGCAGATTGATGTACAATTTTGTAATTGTGTTCTTGCTGGTATTAAGACACTTATGTGGGAAGTGATTATGGTAAAATTATTATATCATTTCTTTAATTTATTAAAATAAAATAAAATACTAAAAAATTAACTTACTCTTCATAATTTTATGAAGAGTGCATTTATAGTATAATGCTTGCACAATGAATATGTATTAAGAGTTGCATGAATGATTCATAGAGGCTTCTGCACAATTTTATCAAAATATCATCTTAAAGATACTGAAGGTAAAATCAAGTCACACCAACCTCATATTTATGCACACTTGATATCCCTAGGTGTGTGCGAAGCATTTAGCAGCCGTCGTGCAGAGTAGACTTTTTAGGTACATTATGTCGGATAATAAGTTGTTTGACATTGCTTCTATTCATCAATTTGATTGACAGTTTTTTTTATGAAATATAAACTATGTGCTAAAAATAAAGAATGGAAAAAAATAGTTTACCCCTACAATAAATAAAGGATGGGGTATGCTTCACTTGATAAAAAATTGGAACGTATTTTAAATATATCGTAATACATTTATCGGACATAAAATAACACCTAACTATGTTCCTCTATTGATATACATATTGAAGAATCAAAATCAAAATCCACTTCCATCCCACTCCATGTTCCATGGAAGGAGGATCGTGTAAATAAAGATTGGATACTGATAGATGAAAACACACAAAAAGTGTGGGATATATGTGTATGTTTGATATAATATAGATTTTACTTTATTTAAATCGCAATTACATACAAATGACTACTTATTTTTCTATATTATTTATCATACATATTCATAGGAATCAAAAACACCCGCACCATATGCAAACATACATTCAACAGCGTTGAAGCAGCCAGAACAACATGACTGTGTCAGAGTTGCGGGTTTTGGGTTGACACCCTGAACATATTTTCGGAATGAAAAACAATCGGATGATCAAACTATAGAAATGAATAATTTGAGAGAAACAATAGATATGTTTCAAGAAGAATTAAAATAATTGAGAGACATGGTAGCAAGTTTGATGGGGGGAGGAAAGGAGAAGAAACAACTCAACAACATCTCATGTGTGAATACACCCCCTCCCCACTAGCTTTAAGGAAATCCATTCCCCTAAAAACCTAACTTAGCTAAGTTAATCAATGTTCTAATAATTGTTTCAGTGAAATGTGAATTATAATGACCCTGATGCCTTTCCCATACTAATATTATACAGGGTGAAAATGACTGTGATTTATATCTATAAAATCCAACCTATCATTTTGTAGCGAGGGCTATGTTTTTCAATATGTAAAACAACATGCTACACAACAAAAAACTTCTAACAAATCATGTCATAGTGTTGATGAATGTAGCTAATTATCCAAGTGTGAAACTACATATTCCAAAAAATGTAATGAAGTTAATACTGTCGAACAAGCTATTGGAACATTCATCGAATGGATGCCAATTCTTGTAAAAACATGTTGAAAAGATGGTATTCATTTTGAACATATTTTTTAGTCAGAACCATTATCATTTAATGAAAAATGGATTGAACTAATAAATGTTATTACAGAAGAACAAACATAAGGGGGAGAAATGAAAGATCTTCTGAAATATATCCCAAGGATCAACCAACCGATTGAAATAGTATACCGAGACCACCTTCACTCACTCGTTCTATGTCCACATTTAATATCAATACAAGCTCATGTGTATACAAAGTTAACAAACAAAATTACTCACATAGTTGATTTTTAAAAAAAATATGTATGTAGAGGAAAAATAATTTTTCATAAATGCTGAAAATGTAAAAGAATTCATCATGTATGAATGGCTAGGCACCTCGGTTTTATATGTATACATGAGGTATGTTTTCATGTTGTGATTTTATAAAATCTGATATTCTATGATAATTATGACCAAATATATTTCATATTTTTCATAGGTGTATATATGAAAAACAATTGAAGTGATTTCCCCATGATAAAAAAAATTAGACTCCTTGTCCCTCACATCACCTCTTATAAAGAAGAAATTAATTATGATAAAGTTGGTGAAATAATGTCGTCCCTGCTCAAATCATTTGAAAATAAAATTATGGACGATAGACTCATTTTAATAACAACGATTCAGGGCTAAAACTCTATAATTTAATCATATGACCTATATTTTCATTTCATTCATTACATATTATTTTTTATGTTTTTAGGCAGTATTGGATGTTGATTGTGGTCAATTTGGATACTCCAAAGATTTATTTTCTAGATTGAATGCATGGATATGCAACAAACTGACCACACAGGATTGCATTTGGCAATTTTTAATAAACTGGATCTATCAGTTTAAAACAATAAATATAGTTATATAATTTATATTATCTTTTAATGAGGATTAGGTTATGATAGGGGGGTTCATTAATATATTTTACATCATGTAATGGATCCAGGTCCTATAGAAAAGAATTCCCACAAGATCTATAATTGGAAAATTATCATGGTATAGATAATAAGATTTCACCATCCAAACACATATCAAAAAAATTAATTATTTTTCTTGATGTTTCTACGGTGTCCAAAACAATCAAACAGAAATGAATGTGGTTATTTTGTTTGTAAATTTATGAAAGAGATAGTATTTCATCAACAAAACAGAATCCATGAAGAGTTATTTTTGAAAATAATTACTAGTTCATTTAAAATATTTATTAATCCTTTGTGTATTTATATTTTTTTGATACCACCATGATTGTCTCAAAAACTCATATTCACAAGATGATATAGATGTGTTTAGAAATTAATGGGAAACATATCTAGAGGAATATTATACACAAACAAGATCATGTTTAATTCCTACTAATTATATTATCATTATATGATCAGTTGTTATTTCCCTTATTTACACTTATTGAGCATATATGATCACCCTTTATTGTGTTTCATATCCTTAGGTTATGAAGAATGGTTTTAGAAATTAATTTTCATTCTAGTAAAGCATAATGTAATGAGAGACTCTTATGAACTAGTTCAATATGTTTCTATGTTTCCAAAAAAACTAGACCAAATCTATTATGGCATGGATCGTTTATATTCTATATTATGGCCATTTATGTAGGTGTTTCTACTAATGTAGTGTGTTTTAAGAATATTGGTTGTGCAACACTCATGAATTTAATAACAAAACTAAGGACTCTTCACTATAGTTGGTTAACTACTACTTATCATACCATACGATCTAAACTTCCTATCCCGCTGCCCTATGATCCTCTCATCTGACGCCATCACTATGATATCATCATTCATATTTACCTTTTCCTTCTCTTACATCAACCATTTACTAGGTAAATTGGTGCAAGAAGTGAAGAAAACGTTAATGGTGAATGATGATATAATAGAGATGGTAACCATCATTGGGACGTCAGATCAGATGTTCAGATCAGATGCTATGCTAGGCGGTAGTTAACCAATAGTAGTAAAGTGCACAAAGAATCATTAGTTTTTTTATTATCGTATGTCTGGACCAAAGAAACCCCTTTGTAAATATGTAAAGGTAATGTTATGATAAAACATGTCTATTTTAATAAAAAATTATATAATGAAATGTTGGATGTATTTTCAATATACCTTACAATGTTCATTTATTTTAGATGATATCTATCCATGTGACATGCCTTTGCAAAAAGAAAAACGACACTATTTCTTCTCAATCACTGAGGTAATATTGATGTTTTCACGGTAAATTTATTGTCCATAGAATTAATGCATGGTTTCATATTTATGATTAATTTTTTTATTTTATCTAAGGAATATTAATCTAATCATATGTGATATCAATTTATAAAATGTCTAGGTCATTATACTTGGTATTAGAGTAACTGACCCTATAACCATGCCCCTAAAATCATGATGGTCAACACCATATCATGTCTTGAGATCCATAACCTTGTACTGACGACTTCAGCACCTCAAAACCTGATCAACAAGTAACCTAAACCTAGTGATCATCATCGCTCAAATTATTTGAGCCAAGCCCCACCTGATGAACCACATCACCTCAATCCAAATGATCAGGACCCACCTCAATCCAAAGGCCAATACCATTATATTCCCATGTAATCTTTTATCCAATATAACAATTCTATTTAAATAAAATTTACACTTGGCTTAAATGTTCCATGTTAGTCCGAACCTCTTACCTGGCTTAACCAATTGATGGGGAGAAAGATCATGCCAAAATGCATCTCATATAATAATTAGAAAAACTTAATAAGAATGTATTTAATTATTTAGGTTCTCTCTTGAAAAACCCACACAGTGTATATGAATGAACACCCAAAACAATAATAAAATCAAGGAGAAATCTAGTTACCACCTACCTTATACTAGTATGTTCACACTCATTTAAATTCATCCTCAAAATCGATCCGAATAGGAAGAAAATGGAATTTTAGATTAGTGACTTGAAAAAAGGGAAAAGGGATCACATGGATTTATTGCTCCATATGGAGAGATAAATAGAAATGAGAAGAAAGAACAAACCGACATCTAAAATAATGTATCTCATAAATTGTTCAAATAACCTCACATCATATATACATACACCTGCTCATCAAAATCTGGGTGCCTACGCAACTTATACAGAACCAATATCACATCAATGCCCAGATGCATACTCACCTTACATAAAAATTTGCATCACTTCAATTCCCACATAAATCTCAATTCCAATTCACCACATCTATATATATAAACATCTCACATCATAATTGACTAAAACCTAGTAACTAGTGCCTAGTAAGTACAAAAACAATACTCGTGAACCTTATCCACCAAAACCGTCTAATCCAAAATAAATTAGAAGCATGGTCACACCCACAATTTACCACTAAATATCATTAGATCACCATCCAACTCCACCAAAAAAACATGATAGTGTGCTTCTGGCCGAACGCCTGACTACCTGAGTTCTGGCCTCCCTGCGGAGCTCCACTATCCACTAGCCACTGATCCCACTACTGGTCTCACAACCTTTTACAAGACCTCCACGTGTAGATAAATCCCAACTACCCACTCCTGGTCCTACTCTTAGTCCGACCTCAGATCCCTAAGTATTCCCTATTCCCTCGCTCCCACCTATCTTATAAGGCTTCCTGTAGAACCTCTACAAATGGATCACCTAGTCGCACGCATGACACTCCTTCAAAACCTGATCACATTGGGCCACAATTGATGCCATATGATATACCACTTTATTCCCTACATGCCACATATGCTTCACCCAGGTATTTGAGAGAATACTTATACTTTTTCGGGTACATTATGAGATGGGCCAAGGGTAAGGGAAAGTACCTTTCAACAATTGGAGGAGAATTAGGGATTCTATTTCAGCTTCAGTAATGATAAGGCCCCACTGCTGGCAGAGGTAAAGGCCTGAAAGTAGGGAAAGGGATTCCTTATATCTGGAGGTAACCTTTCATAGAAAAATATAGAAGGTGAACACAAAGGATCCCCTATAATCATGGACCTCTCCTACTTCCTTAAGGATCCCCACAGAACAAGATCCATATGTGTTGAGCTTCAAACTGTAGGATGGGGGATTCCACTAGACCCAATTTCCCTGAGGGACAGTAGTTGGGAGACTGTGAATAAGTGGTTGTAGAAGATAGAGTGATAGATCATCGTCCCACACCATAATGTATCTGATAAGATTGAGAAGAAGGTAGTTGATGTGTGTAATGATGGTCCTCCATGGGGAGAAGATCCCTTCATAGCGTACCTTGTTCTGTGATTTCCAAATACACCACATACCTACACGAAAAATGTCATCAAACGTAGTCCGTTACACCCCCTTATCATCCGCACCCTAAAAGCTAGTAGGTGATGAAAGGAACATTATTTGAATTGCGGTTGTGCATAGAAGTGAACACACCAAATATATTTCAGACCTCTTAGGCCTAGACAACCACATAGAAAAGACGCCCCATAGTTTCCACTTTGTTATCATTGCAGCACGAGTAGCGGGAAATAGTCTTGATACAACATTTTTTTTATATTGTCGTCTGTAGAAAAGTCACCATTCCAAAGTTTCCATGTAATAAAGATGAATTTCTAAGTGATGTGCTTAATCCATATAATATTGTTTCATTAATTATATTGGGTTTGGGGAATGAGGATGCTACTGTCGACTTTAGAAGAGAAGGCTCTTGATTGATCTCATTGAAACCACATTGGAATCACATGTTATGTTTGGCTTATAGAATGCCACAAAACATGATAATTAAGAAAAAACTATTTATATTCTTTGCTAACACATTAAACAGTCCAACCCCTCTTAGGTCAATCCAAGTTCCCAATGAAAATCAAAATAAATCATACATCATATGATCTTAAGTGCCTATCATGATGCGTAATCAAACCACCCTTTCCATACTAGTCCAATAGTCTAAATACACATAATATCTAAATATCACACGCATGTGTTCTAATTGAGGTTGAAATAAAATCATCTATAAATTAGATAAGTAAAAAATTATTTTTCTGTTGTTGGAAACAGAGTATGTCTCATGTGCATGGGGATTAAATCACCCAAACATAAGATTTGTACCCAGTCATAACATACTCAAAAAAACAATTGACATACTAAAAAGAGATAAAACCCATTCATATTGTTTTAATATTTTAAAATAATGAGCTATGACTCATATTTGAGGTGTATGAATCAACCTCACCTCAATACGACACAAGGTGTGACCTTTATAACTCTAAATGTGTCTTTTTTTATTAAAAATTGTCATTTTATTAATGTATTCTTTCATATTAATGTTTAATTTATTTCATGATTTTATTACTAACATAATATATTTTTTATATAGGTGAAATTTTTTATTGAGTTCAGATGCATTTTTTGGCAACTATTTCCATGGAAGACAATTTTTTAGAGGGGATCACAGAAGAAAAAAGGATGAAGTATTAACTTTTTTTATTTTTTTTGGTTAATTTTAATTGTATCCATATAAAACGCAGTTTTAAATGTATATAGAAAGGTGTTTTATTATATTCATGATATTAATTAAATGTATATATCATTTATGAATCTCTTGTGTGGGGCGATTTTGTTCTTCTATTATTTGTTTATGAAGGTGTGGTTTTGTGTATTTTTTTTGTGTGTAGGTGTTGTTTTGTGTTGTTTTGTTCTGTTTTGTGTAGGTTTTGTTTATTTATAGGTGTGTAGGTGTGCAGGTGTTGTGAAGGTGATGGGTGTGTTGTTAAATAAACAACACATCATAGGCAACATGGTCTTTATCAACACTAATTAATCATTGATAAATTGGACCTTTATCATTTCCCAAAATAGAACTGATAAATTGGGCCTTTATCAATGCTCAAAATGGAGCTTATAAAGGTGTCCCTTTATTCGCAATAAAAAAGAGTGGATAAATGGGGGAACCTTTTTCAGCTCTTTTTTAGTGCTGTCAAAGGGGACCCCCTATCTTCACCGTGATTGACAGTACTTTTCTAGCACTGTTAAATGCGGTTTCTATCGCTAAAAAATCCTTATTTTTAGTAGTAACATTTTAAAAAAATATCCATTGGCCTAGTTTCATGTACACAAGTATATGATTGAACCCAATTACATGTTCACAATGTTATTAGTGATACTTATTATGTGTTCAAAATATTATACACGATCCTGATTGCATGTTCACAATGTTATATATGGACCAAGTTGTATTCCTGTATGTTTATGCATGAACCAGATTACATGTTCACAATGTTATGCTTGAACCATATTTCATGTTCACAGCATTATGTGTGGACTTGTTTTCATGTCCTTGAGTCTATTATTGGGCCTTATTTCATGTCCTTAACTTAATGAGTGAACATATTTCAACTTATACATGTCCATGATGTTTTAAGTTGATGTGTAAGACACAATTCCTTGTATTATTCCTATGTTATTTGTTCTTGGATCATGCTTGTGTTTCCCTTATGATTCAAGTCTTACTAACTACTAATATTTATTCCATTATTCATATTTAGGATCTTTTATATGTATGGTATGATCTTTTAATGATAATATCATGTTCTCATAACATTGTTTTCATGTTATGCTAATTTATTTCAATTATTTAAACATTATGTGAATTTGATCTCACCCATTTCTTTTGTTTCCTTTCCCTAGGTAATGAATAGTGGGTTTTAAGTATAATTACTAAATTGAGGGGAATATATTTGTGGGAAAAATTGAATATATTTCACTGAGTTATAATATATTTGTTCAAGGTTTCCAATGGCACTAAACTAATGCGATCATTAAGCATCTGTTTGAGTAATGTACTAACTATTCTATAAAAAATGATGCAATTTCTATGTAATTCTATATTATGTTGTAATAAAAACCTAATTTTTTGTATACGACATGAAAATATATGTTTTATGTATATTTTAATTTTAACTTTGCGTTTCTTATAATGAAATCCAAACATATAAATTTCAAAGAAAAAAATATATAGTTTGAGTAGTGTGAAACAAAAAATACGGAAAATATTTAATTAATTCAAAAAAAACCACAAAATCTCACGGTGTTCTATTCTACCCCCAATAAAATTAATTTCACCACATAAATTCATTTGGGTTATCAATAGTTTAATAAATGATTTTTTTCATCATAAAAATAGATAATAAAACATTACTTAAAAAGGGAATTTTAGAAACAAAATTGTTACCCAAAGTAACTCATAACTAGAATTCTATATTTGATAAAATATGTGGAAAGTGAAAATAAAAAGATGGAAGAAAATCATAAACAATCATAGGGATAGATAAATATCATTGGCCACAATAAAGTCGGTGATCTATAAGATGTTAACAATCACACAATGATAAATTATATAATCCTAAAATAGGTCATTAATATCATCAAAATTGATGATAATAAGACAACATTTTATTTCAAAATTATTTTTTCCTAAAGTAGAATTTTTTTATAATAGACATTATTACATGATTTTCGGACAACCTCTCCCTTTTTTGTGCCTTGATCAATTTCTACATCATCTCTTAATCTAGGAAATAAAGTTAAAATTTTTATTCCAGAAGAATTATATGAACAGGAGGTCTGTAAAAATAATGATAGGTGATTCTATATGTCTTTAGATATTACAGAAAAAGGATTCAACATGTTATCCAATGTGAATAAATACTCATACAGGGAGATAACAATTTAATATCTAAAACCTCTTATGATTTTTAACATAAATGGTTTTTAAATGGGTATCCTTATAACCCTTCTGAAATATTGAAGTCCAAAAATATAGAAACAAGGTCACTAAATTTCATGAAAACATATTATTATTTATCCCCCGTATATCATAATGTCACTTTTGTTTGTCATATACCAAACATGTGAATACCTTCATCATGTATTCTCTTGAGACATGGTAATAACATGAATTACTATAAATCCTTATTGAAAATATTCATGTCTCCTTATTCAAATTTTTATTGGATATATTCCTTAAATGAAAAAAATGTTTAAACTTCAACAATGATAGAATAAGACACTAGATAAAAAATCCTTAATTAATTATATGGTTTTTACTACCACCTGATTAACTTATTCATATCCATCATATTTTTATGCAAACATCATTATATTATCATAAGGAAAATATTAAGTGTTAAATTTTCCATAATCATGTGTTTTAAATGAACACAATATTTCCATTAAATTACTTTTTTATTTCTTCGATGCCACTTAACATATCCTTTTAAAACCTTAATTAAAAACATATAAAAAAATTCTTATATATTTTATTATTTTTAAAACATAATCATTGAATACCAAAAAATATACACTTCAATAATATATATTTATTATTAAATCATAACCCAAGATTCATAATCTTATTACTTAAAACCCATTTCCTAGAACATGAAATATGAATCTTTTCTTAAGGTTCAACAAACTCAATCTAATATTGATTCATATGATTAATGATATAAATAATATTATAACATACCATACCGTTCATATGTCTTTTGTGGTACCCTTATATTCAGTATTATATCCAACACCCTACCACCTTTTTTATTTTCAATATGATATTTCCACTTTGGAGATCAATTTTCATAATGCACATACTTTCCACATCTAAAACATTCAATGTTAACCAACATTATTCAAGTTCACTCTATTTACTAAAACCAAAATTAATAGGGTTAGAATCACTTATCATAGATGAAAACAACATAATAATGAAAAATTACTCTTAGTATTCATAAATCATGACACATACTTTTAAATCTACAACACCTTAGGATTATTTATAGAAATATATGTAGACATAGCCTTAGAAATAAACCTATGGATCTCCCTAAATTTTCCTCATACTAGTTTCAATGTTTGACTAAACCTTTCCTTTGATTCAATCTATAGAGACCCAGGCTTCACATATATGGATATTACATAATTATAGATGAATATTCAGCACATTACAAAAAAAACATCCATGAGGACCATAATTATTTGGTATCTTTCAAAACATGGAAACATAATATTCTAGCATGGTGAATGATATTCAACATCTCCCTTAAATATCTTTCCCTTTTAGTAAACCTTCAAATAAACCTTCTTCATAACCTAGAAAAGGAAACAAAATAAAGGGGTCATCTCAGATGCTCAAAAAGGGTAAACAAGTGGAAAATTTGAGCATGACATGAGAATAAGGATATGAGAATATGATCAGAACATTAGAAGATAATACCCTGCATATCAAATAGAATAATCAAGATTCATAGAATAAAAAATTTAGTTTATAATAATTGAATCATAAGGGAATCATGATCATAAAATATGACAGAATACTAAAAGAATAAGACATAGAATCATGGAATAAACATTGGAATAGAAAATACATTTTCAATTATACCAACCAAGACCTTCATATCTTGTTGGGATTGGTATTATAACTTGTGTACATGCTTCGCGCATCATATTCCCTCTCGTGTAGCCTTTTTTTAGTCTTGGGTAACCCAATCAGGTACCCTCTTATTTTGGGATCAGGATTCCTTCTTATGTCCTCTCTTATTTAATTATTATGAGGCCCTATTATTTCTTGTTTGGGATGTCCTCTTATGTTCCCTCAATTTTTGGGGTTGGGATGCCACCCATGTACCCTCTTTTTTTAGTCTTGGGATGAACTCTTGTTTCAAGCTTGGTATTACCTCTCATGTTTTAACATCTTAGATTTTACGTTTATTATTTTTAAAAATTATATGGATTGATTTCGAGACTATTCAGTTAGATAGATTGTGATTCTGAGGCTCAATGTGCCCAAATTTTTTTTAAATATATTAAAATATTAAATATAATGCATGTGTGGCATTTCTTAAAAAATCGAATAACTCAAAAATAGGTGATGTTATTAGAAATATAAGGGCACCGTTGAGTTTAGAATAGTGATTTTATCCCAAGTGAAAACTAACAGTGGTTAGTTTGGGTCACTTGTGAAAATTTTGTAAGGGGGAATATTTAATAAAATAAAATAAAATAAAATATTTAATCTATTTTTTTTTTGATGCATCGATTTTCTCCCATATAAGTTCGTAGCTAATGAATTTATCCATGGTTTTCCACTAAACCATAGATACATAGACAACTTGGAGGAGAGATTTATTGGAGGACAACAATGGATCAGTATCAGATTATAGATCATCACACCAGCGGTGTTGAGGGATCTCGTCAATGGAGATAATGCTGCAGTTACTCACCAACGATCGATCTGGATATCAGGTAGCATGCTTTTTATGTGGATTCATCCCCATTATTGAATTATATGATGAATGTAATTTAATCGATAAAGGTATTTATTTGTCGATCAATCACCTTAAGGGATGGGATTTATTTTGTGTGATCTTTTTGGGAGAATTTATATGTATTTCTTTGTTGTTTTTCATATAAAAAATAATCTTGATCGTTTTGAACATAGATCAGGGTTCATTCCTCACATTTTTCATGATTCTCTCGCCTGATTCATCATTCATCATAGGAATTCTTCGTTTATCCCATGACTCAACTGTTCATGATCAATCCATCATTGTACACCCATTTCAAGTGCAATGATCTGATAATGTAGATATGAGATCAATATAGCATGGTGGAGGTGCGATGATGGAGATGGATCGGATCAGATGAAATATGGTTCCTGAAATCATGTTCATCGTCATTCATAAGGCATGACAAGGAACATAAATTTGATTTGTTTTGCAAGCAGATTTGGAAATGAGATGCATTTTTGGGTGATGTGAAGGCATGAGTCTCCTTGGATCTTCGATGTCATAGAAAATAGACCATAGAATCAAAGGTGTATCAGTGGTCGGGATTCACAGAGGATGACGGATGGTTCTGGAAAATCTCACATAACACATCATGTAATCGAGGAAAATATGGAGTGTTGGGCACTTGGATGTGGTGTTAGGGTTTTTTCTTGAGTAAAGGATCACATGGAATTTGACCCCCATCACATGGTCTGTTACCCTCCCCAGTTAACCCAGTGTGTACTTTAGAGGTACATGGACACATCTTAGAATACATGGACAGTGACATGCCATGTAGTCCCACACAGACAAGACTTGGCGTACCTGGACCAGTACACAAACATGGATTCAGTACATATACATGTCCAGAAGACACAATAAGGGAACTTTGTATCTCTACACCCCATGTATATCATTTTATATTCCATGTATATAGAGACTAAAGTTCATGGAATATTCTACCATATGGGAAAGACATGGGACAGCTGGACACACCATGTACTCCCATCATGAGTGCACGAGGCTCTTTGTTATCCTAGTTTGGACTAGTACAGGTTGAGTGTGTTCCCTTGTTCCTTTTCCTCGAGGGTACGTTGCAACATTAGTTACATGTCACTGAACATTAATCCTCTCTAGTGGCCAAGTATCAGATAGAGTTGTGGTGTCCCTTCATGAGACTAGAGTTTGATCCTCTATCATCCCAAGCAGAGTTTGTTGAGTCAGCATAACTTCCCTGAGTAGGTGTTGATCCTCTATCTAGTGAGCCACATCTGTAGGGTTGTAGGTATAATTTTCATGTGATCCTCTATATAGTAGGTTGATTCTTATTGGTTTCATGTTTTCCTCTAGTGTTTCTAGGCGTGACTCTATATTTCTGTATTATGGTTGATCCATATTGGAGTTGTGGTGTCCCTATGTGGTTTTGGATAGGTCCCCAATCTATGTATCCAGGTTGATCTAGATTTTTTTCATGGTTTCCCCTAGAAGATATGGGTGATACCCTTCTCTATGTATCATATCCTTCATTGAAAAATGTGTTGCCTTTGGTAGGGGCCCAAATGAGTTATATCTCTTCATCATGTGTCTCTGATGACAGCATGACTCATGGATTGTGATCTACCAAAATGAGAATTTTTTTGAATATAATCATTTGTCTGATAGTTGGTTATGTCCACCTGAAGGTGTGGTTTCTCTATCTTAAGTATATCAGATTTATTTTTTTCACAAATATTATCTATGATATATTGTTACATCATGTATTATGATGAATATTTTTGTGCTTCATGATTAGTGTTTTCGGTGTGTCCTACTGAGTATTGTTATAGTCACCCTTGTAAGGTCCTGGCCCGAACGTGTCTAGACATGTATATATGGTGTCTCATTTGATGGTTCCCTTGGAAGATAGGGAGAGGGTGGAGCACATTTGTACCTCGGTATATCGTAGTGTTTATCGAGAGCATACCTTTGACTTAGTCCTCTCCTAGAGATCATGTTGGACTTATAAAAATTTAGTTGAACTTGTGTTAGATGTTGTTTGTGGTGGGATTTTATTTAGAAATGTTTACTTTTCATTTCGTCATATATTAATATGGTTGTTGGATATTATTGGTATGAATTCATTCTTTCAATTGATTGCATTTCAGCATTGTGTGGCTTATATATTTCTATTCTTGTAAAAGTAATTTCGGCTAATACCTCTTATTTATTGGATATGCCTACTCGGTGCTAGTTGTAATCCCCTGGCTTATTGGAGGTGGGATTATGGTAGTCACAAAATTGACCCCTCTAGGATAGGTTATGACAGAGTGCTATCAAAGGGGGTCATTTCTACATAAGTACTGGGAGTTTGTGAGGTCGGTTTAGGGCAACATTGTTATGTGTTTCAGGTTTGAATTTTAGTCCAGGGACTTCAGGGTTGGTGTGGTGGCCGACGTATCCATTTACCGAGACTCTGATCATCTACATTCAACTCAGTGCATGAGGACTCTTGTTTTCATGAGAAATAATGGCACATGCATCATATAATAATGTTTGTGTATCCCATGTTCTTCTTAAGTTATCTACCCAGATAAATACTTTTGACTATGGTGCGTCTTGTTTTATTTCAGGATGTCTCTACATTGACAACTAGCCAGGATTCAACTACATGATCATGAGGATGAGCCACCAGGTGACAAGAAATTCTTATAGAGATTTTTATATGATATATAACCACCATTTTGTTCGCCATCTATACCACCACCTATAGAGAAGCACATAGTACCCACAATTCTAGCATTTGAGATGTGTAGTTTGAGCTTACTTCACATGTTTTAAAGATAGAATCCTCTCATGATACATGGTGAGCCTGACCAATATAAGGATGAGGACTAGCTTGAGTAGGTGACCTGAATTTTCCATCTAGTCATGACACCATGATATTTGATGGTGTTCCTAGTAGTGAGTCTCTTACATGGCTCTATAGGCAGATGGTGGGGTTTAGATTCCCTGTATTATGACAAGGTTACTCATCCATATATACAGTTTGAGAAACTATTCATATAAGTGTTCTAAACATATATGTTAGGGGATATTCATATCCAGGAGCTTATGTTGATCTAAAAATACAACATGTTGGTATCTGGGTATTCATCAAAGCATTCCAACCTCTCTAGGTACTTGTTGAATATGGTGCATGATTAGTAATTCCTAGCAAAAAACATCAAGTGAGGTCTGCCTAGATACATCTGATACATTGTTATACCTATGTGAACTCCAACCTATGCAAGGGTTCTAGAGTGAGCCTTGTCAGTTTATATTTCTATTGTTGAAGAGTGACAAAATGTGGTAGTTATCAGTGGACAAGAAGGAGTAGATACCTTAGCAGTAGATAGATAACGTTATTCCTAAATACCTGGATGTGAGAGACATTTCAAGAGGATGTCCCATGATAGAGGATATATAGTTCAAGCCTCGCATTATGGGTCCATTCATCCTAGATAGAGGAGATTCTACTCATGTGATGGAAGGTTACATCTCACCTAAAATTTTCTAACCCACCGTATAGCTGATAGAGAAATTGTGGATGGACCACCAAGGTAGAGATAGTTATTGGAGTTGGAAAATCTATAGGGTGAAAAACATGATAGAGGAGATGGGGGAGCGGTAAGAGTTGTTTGACATTTGGACTTGTTACCGCCACAACACACAAGTTTTCCATGACAGGCTTAGGGAGACGTAGGATAGGGGAGGGGAAATTTTCATGTAGTCCTGACATATAACTCATGGGATATAAGAATGAGTCGAGATATGATATGTGTATTTTTTTAATTTAAATTACACATTGACAGACAGTGGTTATAGTCATTATTTTCGTTCCATGAATCTTTTTTGAGACTCAAATATTCTAGTTGAACTATTGACTCAACCCTTATGCTTGGAGACTTCTACTAGAGGAGACCCAATGATCACACACTATATCTAATAGTGTGGATTGAATCTTGGAGGTGAGAGTTTTGGTTGGTATCTCTTGGTAGTGGCGTCAAGTCCCTATGAAATTATTCTTGGTATGGAATGGTTTGATATATCATGCTTTGAGTGACTATTTTAGGCATAGAGAGCGGGGATTCTGCAATGATGGGATGAGGTCTTCGGTTTTCAGTGAAAAGGAAACCTAGGTAGTACTGGATAGACTAATTAATGAAAGGGTGTAGTAAAATACTCATTAGTTGGCTAGCTTGACCCTTGGTGAAGTGGATGTTATGAGTTTCCAATTTTCTATAGTGGTGGAGGAGTACGATTATGTTTTTCAAAAATATTCTTTTGGTTTACCTCCCCACAGAATGATATAATTCTATATTTACTTACACCCCCAGGATGACATCAATATCAAAACTATCATATTAGATGACTCCTGTAAATCTTTTTGAGCTAAGGGTATTGTTGAGGGACTTATTGAATTATTTATTCATGAGACCTAGTGTTTCACTCTGGGAAGCCCCAGTTTTGTTTTCCAAGAAGGAAAATAGGAGCATGAGGCTATGTATAGATCACTGGTGCTTGAAAGATGTGACAGTGAAGAATAAGTGTCCACTACTGGGGATCAATCCCCTCATTGACCAATTTAAATGGGAGTGATACTTCTCAATGATTGATCTCAAAATAGGCTATCACTAGCTACATGTACGGGATGCAGATATACTAAATACGACCATTATATTGTGTTACAATCACTATAAGTACTTTTTGATTCCATTTGGCATGACTAACTCCTCAATATAGTACTTGGGACTCATGAAATTTATCGTTCATTTTTTCTTAAACTGCTTCGTGGTGGTCTTAATTAATGATATCCTTGTGTATTTAGTTTCTTAGGAGGTGTACATGAGACACATGAGGTTGGTCTCGAAAACAATCTGATATAACCTAATTCATAGGATGCTCTCAAAGTTCTAGTTTTGGATTCAAGAAGCCCATTTCATGAGACATGTCATCATAGAGGCATGATTTGTAGTGGATCCAATGATGGTTGTCATAGTCCTTGGTTGGGAGTCATCAAAGAATGTTATTGAGGTTCAAATTTTCCAGGGATTGGTAGGGTAATATCAAAGGATTCCATGTATTCCACTTCGTGTGGATAAGAATGGTCCAACAATGCTTTTAGAAGTTTAGGAAGAGGTTTACGAGAGCTCTGATATTGAGGTTACTAGAGGAATTTTTTGAGTATGTGGTTTTATGTAATGAATCACAAACTGGTATTGGTTGTGTCCTATTGAAGATTCAAGAGTTGATTGCCTATGTTTCATTCTATTTGATCCCACTTTAGTAGAATTAAGTGATTGACAATCTTCAGTTCACAGCTATAGTCTTCGATTTGAAGATATGGTGACACTACCTGATGGCTGAGTGGTGTGTCATCTATTCTGACTATAATAGAATCAAGTATATATTTTTCAGAAGGATATAAGCATGATACAAATATGATGGATAATGATTTTCCATGACTTTGAATTCAAGATGGTCTATACTCAAGGGATGGGGAACGTGATGGAAGATCCTCTCAAAAGGCTATCTAGTTTTCAGTTGCTGAACAAGGCATCGAAGAAGCTGGCCACGTTGTAGTTATCCTTTATCGATGGAGATGGATAATCTTACCTCCAATTTATGGTTATCACCCCTAAACTATTACAATGAGTCATAGATGCACAACTTTTGGATACTAACTGCAAAAACTAAATTATTAGATATCTATAGGCCATTCTCTTGATAGATATTCAAAAGCTGGAGAGAACATCATTCTCTTCAGTGGAGGCACATTGGTACAAAAGATGTTGCAGGAAAAATTTTTGAGGGAGTTTTATATGTCTCATTTGGCAGTATATACAGGCATGATGAAGACATATCGGGACCTCCAACGTCAATTTTGGTGGACAAGAATGAAGAAAGGAGTTGCTGAGTTAGTTTCTTGGTGGCTTACTTGTCAGCAAGTGAAGGATGAGTACCATGTTCCAGCGGGTTTTGCTCAACCCCATGAGGTGCCGGAATGGATGTGTGATTGTATATTGATGGAATTCGTGACGGTCATACCACATATGCATAGGGGGCCTGATTCCATCTTGGTGATTGTTGACTGACTCACCATGTCATCCCACTTCCTATCTATTTGAGAGTAGACTTCAATAGAGATATTGGGATACCTCTATGTTTAAGAGATAGTTTGACTCCATGAAGTTCCATCGAATATTGTTTTAGATCGTGATGCTCACATTACATCACAATTGTGGAAGGGATTACATGAGGTGTGTGGGACCCAGTTTCACTTGTGCAATGTGTTTCAACCAAAAATAGATGGCCATATATAACATACCATTCATGTTTTTTAGGACATGATACATGATTCCATGTTATAATTTGGCTGAATTTGGAAGGATCACCTACCATTGGTGGTCTTTTCATACAAAAACAACTACCATTATACCATTAGTATGGTACCACATGAGGCTTTGTATTGGCGACCATGCAGGTAAACACTATGATGGACTGACCCAGGTGATTCTGCACCCATGGCCCTAAAGATGGTGAATTCTACTATAGACAAGGTGAATATCATCTAGGAGAAGATGAAGAGTGCACAAATCCATCATAAGTCTTATATTTACACGTGATGGAGGATTTTTCAGTTTGAAGAAGGAGACCATTTGTTCCTTTGGGTATGGATTATGGTGATCTGAATGGGGTGTAAAGTTATCTCTAAGGTTAATTGTCCCTTTTCATATATTACTTAGAGTTGGTTGGTTGGTGTACCACTTGTATCTACCACCACAGTTAGACTGGGTACACGATGTCTTCCTCATGTCGCAGCTATGTAGGTTCATGTCTGTCCCATCACACGTCATTGATTAGGGAGTTATTGATGCCGAGGATGGAGCGACATTTATTTATTACATAATGGATATTGAAGATCGTCCGAATAGGATCCTTTTTGGGTGATTGATTATTTTATTATTTTTCTGATGGCAGCATGGAAATCATCAGAATAGAAATGGGAGAAGGAGGCTCAGATTCATGCTCAGAACCCTCATCAATTATAATTGCCTTTGTTTTGGATTTTGGTGAAACAAACCCCAAAGGTGAAGAGAATGAAATATCTATTATATTCCATGTATTATGTTTTAATATTATTTGTATTGATTTCTAAACCAGGAGCTGAGCTGGCGTGCGATTTCGAGACCCGATGTGCTCATAACAAATGTTTGAAAAATAATAAAATATTAACTAACACCCATGAATGGTTTTCTTGAAAATGTGGAATAAATCATAAAAGGTTTCCTGGATCATAAATTAGAAGGAATGGTTGAGTTCAAAATAGTTTCTTTACCATGGGAATGATCTAAAATTGGTTGTTGCGGGTTGTTTGTAAAACAAATTGTTGGGGACACAAAATAAATCAAATAAATTTTTAAAAAGTTATTTTTCTTCAATGTAGCGACTTTCTACCTTATATTTTCATGAATAAAGAATTTTTCTAAGGGTTTTCCACTAAACCCATGATATATCGACGTCATTAAAGGAGATCTTTTTTGGTGGAAGACAATGAATTAGGATCAGATCATGGATCATCACACCATCATATTTGGATGATCTCATCAATGATGGTGATGCAACCGCTATTCATCAATGATTGATCCAAACTCTTGGTTGGATGTTTGTTTTATTTGTATTATTCCTCATTATTAAATTTTGTTACTTACAAAAATAAATCAATGAATTTATAGATTTACGAATCGACAACAATTTAAGATCGGATTTATTTTTCTGGGTTTATGTGGGGTGATATATCTGAATCTCTTTATTTTTTATCTGATAGAAATGAATCGATATTGACATGAATATCAATTGAGGTTAATTACACTTTTTTTGTTTTTTTCTCGTAATTCATCATTCATCATGGGTGTTATTCATTTGGCCCATGACTCGACTATTCCTGCTATATTGATCACTGTGCACTAATTTCTGGGTGCAACCAACTAATTTTGTATAACGAGGATTGCCACAGAACGATGGAGGTGTGATGATGGAGATGGAGCAGATTAGATGATAGATGATTCTCAAAAATGTGTTCTTCATTATTCTATGGTGAATGATGTGGAAAAATGATTCAATCTATTTTCCTAGAAGATCTAATGACATGATGTATTTTTCATCAACGAGAAATAATAGGAAACCTGGGATCTTCAATTTCGTTGAAAACCAACCACCAGATTAATGTTAAAGCATGAGAAAGGACTTAGAAAGAAAGAACTGTGGTTCTAGAAAATCCAGTAGAACATGAAATGAAATTCGGGATGACATAGCCTTTGGGGCCCCCTGTCTATGGAACTAGGGTTTTTTCTAGAGTTATGGATCAGATGGTGTGTGACCCCTATCACACGGTGTGTTACCCCCGTCACACGGTGTGTAACCCCCATCACATGGTGTATTACCCCCATCACATTGTGTGTGACCTCCGTCCCATGGTTTGTTACCCTCTTCACATAGTGTGTCACCCTCCCTGGTTTACTCGATGTGTACTTAGAATTATACATACACAGGTTGGAGTACATGTTCATGGACACATCGTGTTCTTCCACATGGACACGTCTTGGCATACACAGACCTATATACAGACATTCCTTTGATACACAAATATGGCCATTAAACATGGGTAGGGTACCGTGTGTCTCTACATTTCATGAACTTTATTATACATTCCATGTATATAGAGACTAATTTATTGGTAGGTTCTTCCATGCATGAAATACTTTGGATAGCTGGAAAAACCGTGTACCCCCTGGGACACATTGTGTACTGCCATCAAGAGTGCATGGCGCTCTTCATTTTTCCTATTTTAGAGTAGTAATGGTGAAGTTCATTCCCTTGGTCCTTTTCCTTGAGGGTATATTGCAGAATTACATCAATTACAATGTATTGTAACCGCCTCTATAGGTCAATTCTCTGATAGATTTGTGGTTTCCCTTCGTGAGACTGAAGTGAAATACTCTATCATCCCTAGTGGAGTTTGCCTAATCGACATAACCTCCCTTAGAATGGAATTGGTCCTCAATCTTTTGGGCCACATTTGTAGGGTCTAAGGAATAGTTTGAATGTGATCCCCTATATAGAGGGTTGAACAAGATTAGGTTTGTAGTGTCCCCTAGAGGTTCTAGGTGTGACCCCATATCTATGTACCACGGTTGATCCAGATTGGGTTTCTGGTGTCCCACAACAGTTCAATGAGTGACTCCCTTCTGGGGATCAAGGTTAATCTATATTGGGTACATAGTATCCCCCAATAGTTTAGGGTGTGACCCCCTCTCTATGTATCATATTCTTCTTTGACCAATGGGTTCTCTTTGTGTGGGGTGCAAATGAGCAAGATCTCTTCATTGAGTTTATCCGATGATAGAATGGCTTGATTAGTGGGATCTCCTAAAATGAGTGTTTCTTAAAATAGAATCTTAAGGCTGACAATTGGTTATGACTACCTAAATGAGTGGTGTCTCTCTCCTAAGTATATCCGGCTTCTTTTTATACTTATTTTATCTATGATACATTGTAACATCTTGTATTGATCCGAATATACTAGGGGATTCATTTTTAGTGTTTTCAGGGTGCCCTACTAAGTATTGTTATACTCACCCCAGAATGGGTTTTTACCAAATGTGTCATGTCTTGTGCAGACGGTGGCCCTTTTGACGGTGTTCTATGAGGACAGGATGGTGTTGGAGAATAGTTGAAGTTGTACATATTTAGGTGTTTATTGGAAGCATACCTTTGACTTAGTCCCCCCCTTGGAGTATGTCATACTTCTACAGTTTAAATTAGAATAATTTTATAGACCCATTATGGTGGGATTTTATTTGACCTCGTTTACATTTCCCTTACATCCTATTGCACTCTGGTTGAGGGATCTTAGTGGTATACATGGAATATTTTAGTTGTTTACATTTCAGTATTTTGAGGTTGGTAGATTTGTGTGTGTGTGTGTAGGTACTTTAGGATAATGCCTCTCATTTGTGGGACATGCCTGCTCGATGTTGTTATGAAGAACCTGGAATATTGGAGGCTGGATTTGGGTAGTCACGACATGGTACCCTATGGGATGGATTGTGACATATATAAATTTTTATCTCACAAAACAGTTATCATTGCCCAATTCATTAGAGCGAGATATAGGTCTCACACATCACATAATGAAATCATACATATGTGTGCCACAAGATAATAAAACAATCATCATATCATGACCCATAAAAAGATATGGGTATCAAAACAACATATAATAACCCATGAATTGAAATGGGTATCATAAACATTCATCTAATCATAAAATGTAGAAACAATACAAGTTTTATGATCATTTCATCAATGAAAAACCCGTGAAAAGGAGGAGGTTTGAAAATCATATAACCTATGGAAGAAAGAAATTTATCATAAAATAACATGTCATCAAAAGCATTAACCATTTTTTGAAACAATAATAATGGTTTCATTTTTTCATATACCTAGTAAAGAATAATCTATATTGAAGGATATCATCATATATGGAGAAGTATTTTGAAATATCACATGGAACATAACATCTATTTGAAAATTTATTTCTAAAAAATATTTAATTTTCCAAATCCTTTTCTTTGAAAACATTATCAAAACATATATTTTAATCATTAAAATACATTTAATACATCTCATGAGGAAAATATCCTTTCTGATTTGAAAATCACTTTCCAAAACAGAAAACATTTTGGAAACGATTTTCATTGAAAATAACCTTACAAACATATAAAATAAAATTTAAAACCCATTTTCAAATTATTTAAAAAATAAATTTTTTTGAAAACCTTTTTCTATGAATTTTTTTAAAATAATGAATTTAAATAATATTAGGGAAACAATTATTTTCTAAAATAACCTTTTTAACATTCAAAGGAAGCTTTAAGGATATGATAGATATTATATCTTCACATGTCGAACATTTCTTATGCATTTTAAAAATTTAAGAAAAGTTCCTTGATTGGAAAATGACATGGAAATTACTTTTAAAACATTTTCTTTAAAATGTTAAAATAAGGGTAAAATATTATTTTATGAATCATAGTAAAAATAATTTGAAAATATTTTTAGAAAACATGGTTTCGGGAATAAAAAAATTCTAACCGAAGAGATAAATAAAGTCAAATTTTATTAAAACCGCTTTATTAATTATCATATGTGTTAAAGAGTTTAAAATGGTACAAATACATGGAGATATAATGGATAACCATAGGAAAAAACATTAATGGGATTTCATCAGATAAGGATCAAAATATTTCATTAATGGAATCAAAATCATAAATAATCTTGATAAACAATGATCTTGTAGAAATAAAACATTATAACATTTGTAACTGTGAATTATAATATAATGTAAATAATTTTTGAGCCAATTTTTTTCTTTTTATGACTTTGATATATTTTTGAATATATTTTCAGACCTATCCACCAAGACACATACAATTTTGAGGCCCCGTGTGTAACTCCCCGGCCCCAGTTACCCAGAGTCGGTGCATTATTACATAACATTGGCATGATCACAAAGGATCAAGTCTTGAAAGACCGATTAGTTTAGTAGTCTTGGAAACAGTATAAAGATTCATAAGTCTTACATTACATCATAAAATTAAAATTACAACAATATAGTCTCCATAGTCCACACTTTTATCCCCTTATTCTATCCCTGCAGGTCATTCATAAATTACTTCTTCACATCCTGGGAAAAATAAAGCATAGAAAAGGGGTGAGCTCAAATGCCCAGTAAGGATAACAATATAGCGGAAATGTTCATAAATAAGAATAAACATTTAAGGCATTGTATAACTAAAACAAAATCCATTTAAACATAAACTTTAACATAGTATGGAAAACATAAAATGAAATAATTCCATTTACTTATTCACATGGTTATTCTACTAATTGAATAATCACATGCAATATCAATAACCACTTTCATAACGATGGAATACATAATTCCAGACTATCATAACCACATAGCCAAGGCATCATGAAAAGACTTCAAATAAGATTTTGTCAAGGCCTTGTGCCAATACACTAGTTTGTCTCATGAGACCTACCAATGCATCGATGAGCTATAGCGGGCTCCACCCATCACATACTAAGTATAATTCATTCCCATATGAAAAGGTTTAAACATAACATAAACATTCGTATTAAAACAATCATAAAAAATGTCAATACCTTCTCCATAAACCATGAATGGTATAAAAATAACACATCCACTGTAAAACATATCAAAAAACCTTCAATACAATACAAAAGATTTGTATTATAATAAATCAACTTCAAATTAGCTTAAAATCCATCAAAGGATGTTGATATAGATGAAATCAAAACTATTTGAGAGAAATATCTATTTTCTCGAAATCATTTAAAAGTCACACATTTAAAAAGGAAGTAATTTTAAAGATATTTTTGAATCAAAGTGTCCCATACCACATTGAAACTTTTGAAAATAAATATAATTTCAAAACATTCATGTCCATATAAATAAATCCTGAAAATCATTTTAAAAACATGGACATTAATTAGAAAGATTTAGAAAGATAAATCTTTAAAACATTTAAAATTATGATCTTGATAAAGATTACCTTTCACAAATTCTTAAAATATTTATTTTAAAACCATTTAAAAGTCACATAATTATAAAATAAAACATTTACTTTGAAAACATTCTTATAATCTTGTAAGGGAAGCTTCAGTGATTTCATAATGGTGGAAAATAACTGCATCCGACGTATAAGTTTAAAAAGACATTCTTTCCTTAAATTTTTCAAAAATGATAAAAATTATCTTGTTTGGAGAACGATGGAAAGATTCCTTTCAAAACACATAAGGGTATAAGTGACTTTAACCCATTGTCTAGTAAATAGTAAAAATGTTTTTAAATACATTTTTAAGGAACATGGTTGTCTATGATAAAGAGATCCCAGTAGATAATAACATATAAACAACCTTGGATAATAAAGAGATTGTAAAATTAACCCTTACCTTGTACTTTTCCTTGGTTGGGGGTTGGTTAACCTCCTGTATAATGGTAAAATAATTTTTATTAAATTATACAAGAATCATATACATTAATATGATATCATATATGATCTTTTATCATTTCTTTGTTAATAATATCTTAGTATTATCGTCGTTTCGGGTGTTAACTTACTAGTTTTCTTTTATATGTTTTGTTATGTAATCCATGGTTGTCATGGATATATTGTATCTTATTCATATCCAAAATGATATCATGTCCTCAAACATTATTTTTTAATCATAAAATGATAATTATACTTGAAAGGACACGATGGAGAATGAATCTCATCGCATTCATGGAGACTGTAGTCCGTACGTATGCACGAGTAACAATATCAATTTTTTGATATTAAAATAATACATAATTGGATGGTATATCATATATACAGAATAATTATCATGTTATATTTATTATTTACATGAATTACACCTCATTATTATACACATCCAAATAATAATTTATTGAATAACAATTACACCACGACGTGGAGCCGGTAAGCCGTACGTATGCACGTATGGTGACATGTCATTCAAAGGATGGACATAATACTGAATATGGTTGTCACATATTTATAATAACACCACAGTATATATAATATACTAGAGTTATTATTTTATAATGGGAAGAACAAAGAATGAATAAGTTGAAGAATAAAGGAACTTGAAGGAGGGTGGTGAAAACATTACTTCTTCTTCAGGTTCTTCGTTTTGATTTGATAAAAATGGTTCCTTTGGATGGATTTATGACTAATGTAAGGCTTCTAAAATTAATTTTGGGAAGTTGGGAGAGTATTTGGTAAGGGTTTTGACGAACAAAAAGGCTTTTAATGTGTGAATTAATGATAATGGGGAGTGCCCTTTTATAAGAGGGGTGAGGGGAACCTTTGGAAAAGCTAGAAATATTATTTTATAATAAATTCATATTAAGTTTATAATGGATCCAAAGTGAATTATTTAATGTTTAAGGTGGATATGGGTGTAAAACAACTCAACCAATAGGATTTAGACAGGTTTGGGTCACTATATTAACCTTATCTTTAATTATTAACTCTTAGTTAATTAGTTTCACTTTTACAATGTCTCTTTATATTTTTATATTATATGGTCAATAAATATACTATATACATCCAAGCTACCCCCAGGTGGTCCATTAATGATTCCCTGATCATGATATAAGTCCTTTGGCCGAACATTAGATTTTTAGAAATTTAATATAAATTAATAATATAATATTTGTTTTAAAAACTGTTTTATGTCAATTTTGACACTATTCAATAATTGATTTTTGTAAATATCATAATATAATTATTACTTCGAAATAAGTTAATTAAATAAATTCTAACATGTCATATTAACCTAAAAAATCATTGGTATTTATAAAAAGTCTCTAATTACATTTATTTGGGTATTTAAAATATTAATGTTTCTACTTTTTCATTAATTACGTAATTACTGCATCACCATTGTGTCATAAATAAATTACAATATATAATGTCTAAAAATTATAAATAAAAGACCATTATGTAGGAAATCTTTTTATCTTTCTATGGAATATTTATATTCGTTAATCCAACACATATAACCTTATTTAAAAATTATTTTTCTAAAAGATATATGCTTATGTGATTTTTGTATTTATTTTAACTTAATTAAAATAAAGTGTCCCTATCACCTACAAGTGGCTCCATGGGGTCCCAAAAATCGTCCCAAATATTCCCTTGGTCGGACATTTATCCACAAATAAAGTTAGGACACGTTTTAGGGTAATTTAGTATTATTATAATATTATTATTTAACCCTTATTTACCGCATTTACCCTTTAACCACGATAAATAAAATATTTACCGAAGTAATTATTCAAAATGTCTAAAAATAAAAGTTATCTATTTGCACAATTTTGAAATCCTGATTCCAAATATGGAATCCATTTTTCCAAATTCAAAACACAGAAGTGGCAGGAATTAATTAAAAATTAATTCCCGTTGTTAAAACAAAAAACGTGTTTTTAAGAGATAATAAATATCAAAAGATTGACACTTGTTTATGTCCGGTTTATTTGTGAAATTATGTACAATGACCAAAATTGTATTAAATGGTAAAAAAAATATTCCAAATATACTTTAAAACCACTCAAATTCATAATTTATCAATATAAATTATTTCGACTAAAAAAGTTGTTTTTAATTAAAATTTAGTAATTGTCACTATTCATCAAAATATAAATGTTATCCGAAATGTTCCAAAATTTCACCGTAGGATAAATTCGATATTCTGAATCCAAAAATGAATTCCATTTTGAAGATAAAATTTATAAAATTTCAAAAAGTAGGTATTACTATTCATAATGACTAGTTTGATTGGTTGTAGTGTGTGTTAGAACATGAAGTTGCGTACAACAGACGCTACTGTATTATTCAAAGAGAAGCGTACCATGGAAGCTTGGGGTGTTACCTTGTAAATTTTTTATGTCCCCATTCTAACGAATAAATTAATTCAGTCAAATTTAATACATATAAATGTTTAAAATATTGGATTAAAAAAAGGGTTTCACTCTTAAAAGTTTGTAAAAGTGCATTTTTTGAAAAATACTTCTTTTATCTGAAAAAAATTAATTTGTTCTTACATTATGTTTAAGAAACTCATAATATGGATTCTAAAATTATAAGGATTACAGAAAGTTCAAAATTTAGTTAATACTATTCATAACTTCTTTTGAACAGCTTTTTTGGTAAGTCATGGTGCGCTTGAACTCGGTGTTGCGTGTAGTGAAAGTTATGGAATTATTTTGAAAAAATAACTCACTATGAAATCTTGGGGTGTTACATTCTCCCCTCCTTCAATAAATTGCATCCTCACAATTTGAAATTGTTCTTCAAAAATAAAAGGTTGAAAATAGAAAATATCTTTGTGGGAATACCCACATCAGAAATTAGGTTACTAAAATTTAGTCTTAATATGATGAAAAGGGAAATGAAAGGGTAACCACCAAATTATGATCTCGATTAGGAAAAAATTGGTGGCAATTAGAGACATATAATTGGAGGAAGAACTTAAATATTTGTAGGTAGTGATTGAGGTCATCAATCACAAACAAGTGTAAAATTGAGGGCCCTAAATTCATCAATCTATGATGATTTAAAATACCATCGGTTCAGCAAAACATATGGTCTTAACAGAACACGTTTTTTTGTTTTAATATCCCTTCACTAAATAATAAGAATTAATTTCTTCATTGAATAAGAGAAGAAGAAAAATATATACTTGAAAAGTAGAGTCTCATCCTTTAACTAAGTTCTACCACAAACTCATCTTTCACTCTTAAAGATAGTAGAACTTAAAAATAATATTCTATTTATCCTATTCGTATAGGGTTAAAAATTAAATTATAATTCATCTTGAAGAACCATTAAAAAATGACATTATTCAATCCAAGACATCATGTGGGTCAGTGGTAGGTGATACACCCTTGTCTCCCTTCAGTTGTGGGTCAAGTCTCACGGCCTTACCGGACGCGATGGGTTGTCGCCCGACCTCCGAGTTGTCCTTTTATGGCAATAAAAAATAATCCAAACTAGAACTATCCAAAATACTTCAGTCCAAAATTTATAAGGAAGGTAAACACAATGAAGATCCTTTTTTCCGCGTAATAACATGTGAACACCTTCATCATGTATTCTTTTAAAACACTGCAACATCCTGAATTACCATAGAACCTTATTGATTACATTCATGATCCCTTATTCCATAAAGAATAATGGATATACTCCTCAATCCAAAAATGTTGTAAACCCCAACAATGATGGAATATACAAATCATTAATCAGTTTCAAGGTAGTCAAGAATATCTAACATAATTTATCCAAATCAAACTTGTATTATTCTATAATCACTACATCGGTATCAGAACCATATTATGGTTTATCATTCTCTCAACCATATATTTACAAAAATTTAAACTTTTATTGAGTCACTTTTATTTGTTCCACACAATCTCAAGTCCTTAATGAAATAGTACTACAGTACAATCCTTATATACTCAGTAAT
The DNA here is from genome assembly GCA_963277665.1 of Viscum album. Classification (NCBI taxonomy): domain Eukaryota; kingdom Viridiplantae; phylum Streptophyta; class Magnoliopsida; order Santalales; family Viscaceae; genus Viscum; species Viscum album. Next base: position 1,868,662,087 of record OY728147.1, read on the forward strand.
TATTATAACAAGTATATTGTTTATACAACACTCAAATGACATAATCACCATAAGAACTCTAATCATTCCTCTTCATATGTGGTAGTATCATAACTTAATTATTATCCAATATCATCATTTGCGGCATAGTCTGATGACTGGGGCATAGGTTTGCGTAGTGTCCAATCTCCATGAAAATGATGCATTGTACATTTGAAACAATTTTCTTACCCTTGCAGTCACGTACATTGTGTCCTTTTTCTCCACACTTCTAACATACTCTCATTCCCTTCAAGAATATTCCAAGGTGATTCATTCCATAATTATCACAAATAGGAAAATCCTTTTTTACCTTATTCCTTTTATCTCCCCTTCTCTCTTCCATCCTTTCCTTCTCTGGCTTCCCTTCAATGCCATAGGACTCTGAGAATTCTTTACTTATCTTATCAACACATGATATTATTTCTTTATATGATGATAATACGTGGGAGACTATTTCCCTCCTAAATTCTGTATTAAGACCACAAAAGATATGATCCTCCTTACTCTTTCAATCATGCGTATTGTTGGAGTTCTCATTCCTTCTATTGGGCGCCATTTCAAAACAATGTCATAAACTAGATCAGTTTATGAATAAAAATACATAATTCCATACTTGTAAAACACTTAACATAAATTGAACTATTTATGTATATAATCCATAATCATAAAAAAAATTCATTGAGAAAGTATATACTCATAAACCATTCATAATGGATTGTAATGAAAATGATAATTATCCTAAGAATATCCCCCGGGATTGTTGTAACCTAGAGTGCAGCAAGGCCCATTGTCATGAACCAATTCCCATTCGAGTCTAGCTCAAAGCGGTGTTTTTGGGTTTTACCCCTAGGTACATCTGTGCTAGAGCCGCCTCTACCTTCTTGTATCAAGAAATGAATGTATTGCTCGGAAAACTCACAAAATCTCTACAATACGAAAATTCTAGGAAGTTATTCTATACTAATCCTCAAATTACATATTAAATCTATGTGCTGTAATCATAGTTTATCTAAATCTAGCTTCTACGGTTTGTACTAAACTTCCTCTAATACCAACTGTAACGCCCCGACCCCAGTTACCCAGAGTCGGTGCCTATTACATAGCATTGTCATGATCACAAAGGATCAAGTCTCGAAAGACCGATTAGTTTAGTAGTCTTGGAAACACTAGAAAGATTCATAACTCTTACATTACATCATAAAATTAAAATTACAACAATATAGTCTCCATAGTCCACACTCTTATCCCCTCATACTATCCCTACAGGTCATTCATAAATTACTTCTTCACATCCTGGGAAAAATAAAACATAGAAAAGGGGTGAGCTCAAATTCCCAGTAAGGATAACAATATAGCAGAAACTTTCATAAATAAGAATAAACATTTAAGGCAATGTATAACTAAAACAAAATACTTTTAAGCTTAAACTTCAACATAGTATGGAAAAAATAAAATTAAAATAATTCCATTTACTTTTTCACATGATTATTATAATAATATTATAATCACATGCAATATAAATAACCAATTTCATAATGATGGAATGCATAATGCAAGACTATCATAACCACATATCCAAGGCCTCGTGCCAAGACTACAAATAAGATTTTTTCAAAGACTTGTGCCAAGACACTAGTTTGTCTCATGAGACCTACCGACGCATCAAGGAGCTATATCGGGCTCCACCAGTCACTTACTAAGTCCAATGTATTCCCATATGAAAAGGTTTAAACATAACATAAACATTCGTATTAAAACTAGCATACGAAATGTCATTACTTTCTTCATAAACCATGAATGGTATAAAAATAACACATCCATTGTAAAACATATCACAAAACCTTCAATACAATACAAAAGTTTTGTGTTATAATAAATCATCTTCAAATTATCTTAAAATCCATCAAAGGATATTGACATAGATGAAATCAAAACTATTTGAGAGAAATATCTCTTTTCTCAAAATCATTGAAAAGTCACACATTTGTAAAGGAAGTAATTTAAAAGATATTTTTGAATCAAAGTATCCCATACCACTTTGAATCTTTTGAAAATAAATATCATTTCAAAAAATTCATTTCCATATAAATAATTTCTTAAAATCATTTTGAAAACATGGATTTTAATTAAAAATATTTAGAAAGATAAATCTTTAAAACATTTAAAATTATGATCTTGATAAAGAGTACCTTTCACAAAATCTTAGAATATTCATTTTGAAATCTTTTAAATTTCACATAATTATAAAATAAAACAGTTAATTTTAAAATATTCTAATAATCTTGTAAGGGAAGCTTCAGCGATTTTATAACGGCGGAAAATAACTACACCCGCCATATTAGTTTAAAAAGACATTCTTACCTTAAATTTGTCGAAAAGGTTAAAAAGTATCTTGTTTCGAAAATGACAAAATGATTCCTTTCAAAACACATAAGGGTATAAATGACTTTAACCCATTGTCTAGTAAATAGTAAAAATGTTGTTAAATACATTTTTAAGGAACATGGATGTGGATGATAACGATATCCCAGTAGATAATTACGTATAAACAACCTCGGATAATAAAGAGATTGTAAAATTAACCCTTAACTTGTACTTTTCCTTGGTTGGGGGTAGGTTAACCTCCTTTATAATGGTTAAATAATTGTTATTAAATTATACTAGAATCATATACCTTAATATGATATCATATATGATCTTTTAACATTGATTTGATAATAATAGCTTAGTATTATCGCCGTTTCGGGTGTTAACTTACTAGTTTTCTTTTATATGTTTTGTTATGTAAGTCATGATTTTCATGGATAGGTTGTATCTTATTCATATCCAGAATGATATCAAGTCCTTAAACATTATTTTTAAATCATCAAATGATAATTATACTTGAATGGATATGATGGAGAATGAATCTCATCATGTTCGTGGAGACGGTAGTCCGTACATACGCACGAGCGACAATATCATTATTTTGATATTAACATAATATATAATTGGATGGAATATTATATATACAGAATAATTATAATGTTATATTTATTATGTATATGAATTAAACATCATTATTATACCCATCCATATAATAATTTATTAAATAACAATTACACCACGACGTGGAGACGGTAAGCCGTACGTACGCACGTATGGTTACATGTCATTAAAAGGATGGATAGAATACTGAATATGGTTGTACCATATTTATAATAACAGAACAGTATATATAAGATACTGGATTCATTATTTTAGAATGGGAATAACAAATAACGAAGAAGTTGAAGAATAAAGGAACTTGAAAGAGGGTGGTGAAAACATTACATCTTCTTCAGGTTCTTCCTTTTGATTTGATAAAAAGGGCTTCTTAGGTTGGCTTTATGACTAAAAAAGGCATCTATGATGAATTTAGGGAAGTTGAGAGAGTATTTGGGAAGGGTTTTTCTGAACCAAAAGGCTTTGAAGGTGTCAATTAATGAGAAAGTGGAGTGCCCTTTTTTAAGAGGGGTGAGGGGAACCTTTGGAAAATTTAGAAATATTATTTTATAATAAATTAATATTCGGTTTCTAATGGCTCAAAAGTGAATTATTTAAATTTTAAGGTGTGTATGGGTCTAAAACAACACAACCAATAGGATTTAAATAGGTTTGGGTCACTATATTAACCTTATCCTTAATTATTAACTCTTAGTTAATTAGTTTCACTTTTACAATGTCTCTTTATATTTTTATATTTTATGGTTAATAAACATACTATATACATCAAAGATACCCCCAAGTGGTACATTAATGATGCACCTATCATGAAATAAGTCTTTTGGACTAAAATTATATTTTTAAGAATTTAATATCAATTAATAATATAATATTTGTTTTAAAAACCTTTTTATGTCAATTTTGACACTATTCAATAATTGATTTTTCTAAATATTATAGCAGAATTATTACTTCGAAAAAAGTTAATTATATCAATCCTAACATGTCATATTAACCTAGAAAATTATTGGTACTTATATAAAGTCTCAAATTACATTTATGTTTGTATTTATATTATTAATGTTTCTAATTTTGCATTAATTAGGTAATTACTGCATCACCATTATGTCAAACATAAATTAAATTATTTACTGTTTAAAAATTATAAATAAAATAACATTATGTAGGAAAGATTTTTATATTTCTAATTAATATTTATAGTTGAAAATCCGACATATATAACCCTATTTAAAAAAAATTCTAAAAGATATATGCTTTTGTCATTTTTTGTATTTATTTTAACTTAATTAAAATAAAGTCTCCCTATCACCTACAAGTGGCTCAATGGGGTCCCAAAAATCGACCAAAAGATTCCCATGGTTGGAAATGTATCCACAAATAAGGTTATGACAAGTTTTATGGAAATTTAGTATTATTATAATATTATTGTTTAACCCTTATTTACCATATTTACCCTTTAACCACGGTAAATAAAATATTTACCGAAGTAATTATTCAACATGTATAAAAAGAAAATTTACCTATTTGGACAATTTGTACATCCTGATTCCAAATATGGAATCCATTTTTCCAAATTCCAAACACAGAACTGGCAGGAATTAATTTAAAATTAATTCCTGTTGTTAAAACAAAAAGTGTGTTTTTAAGAGATAATAACTATCAAAAGATTGACACTTGTTTATGTCCGGTTTAATTGTGAAATTATGTACAATCACCAAAATTGTATTAAATGGTAAAAAATTATTCCCAATATACTTTAAAACCACTCAAATTCATAATTTATCAATATAAATTATTTCGATTAAAAAAGTTGTGTTTAATTAAAAGTTAGTAATTTTCATTATTCATCCAAATTTAATTGTTATCCGAAATGTTCCAAAATTTCACCCTATGATAAATACGATATTCCAAATCACAAAATGAAGTCCATTTTGATAGATAAAATTTATAGAATTTCGAAAAGGAGGTATTACTATTCACAAGGACTAGTTTGATTGGTTGTAGTGTGTGTTAGAACTCGAAGTTGCGTACAACACACACTACTGTATTATTCAAAGAAAAGCGTATCGTGGAAGCTTGGGGTGTTAACATGTAAATTTTTGATGTCCCCATTCTAAATAATATATTCATTTAGTCCAATTGAATATATATAAAAGTTTAAAATAATAGATTTAAAAAAAGGGATTCACTATTAATAGTTGGTAAAAGTGCAATTTTTGAAAAATACATCATTTAACTGAAAAAAATGAATTATTTCTTACATTATGTCTAAGAAAATCATAATATTGATTCTAAAATTATAAGGATTATAAAAGGTTCAAAATTTAGTTAATACTATTCCTAACTTCTTTTAAATAGCTTGTTTGGTAAGTCATGGTGCGCTTGAACTCGGTGTTGCGTGTAGTGCAAGTTATTGAATTATTTTGAAGAAATAACTCACTATGAAATCTAGGGGTGTTACACCGTGTGATCGTACTACTATAATTATAAGTATTTTTGATGAGTTATTTGCGATGGGATTCTGTAACAAATACTATTTTGCGATGGGGTCCCATCGTAAATATCTCATTACAGGAAACGACGTCAGAAATATTTTTTTCGATGAGCCTGCCACAAATAGTTCTCTGATTATATATATTATATATATAACAACCTTTTGCGATAGTACTATCACAAATAGTTTTCTGATAATATATAATATATATATTAAAACATGTTACAACATGCCCATTGCAGAAACATATTTGAGACGAGCCTGCTTTTCCCGTTGCAAATGATTATTTAAAAAATATACATTCTATTTCCAATTGGAAATCATCACAAAAGCTTTTGTTGCAAATACTTAATAAAATAAAAATTATATATTCAATAAAATTATGATAAAATAATATCAAAAAATATTAATAATATAAAAACTATTTATATAAATAATATTATATTATATAATTATAATATTAATATTAATAACATAAAAAAATATAATATTATAATATTAATAATAAAATAATACTAATAATATAATAATGTTATTATTATTATTATAATTTATGAAAAATAATTTTAATTATATTAAAATAATAAAAAAATTATAAAATATTAAAATTCTCAATATTCCCAAAAAATAAGAAAAATATATTATTAGTCGTAGTAGTAAAATAAAAAAACATTAAGAAATATAATATTAATAATAAATAATAAAATAATAAAATAATAAAAATATAAAAAAAATTATATTATGCAATATTCGCACCAATATTAAAGAAAAAATTGTAAATAGTTAATATTACAACAAACATTGAATTCGAATGTTTTTTACATTAAAAAAAGTCACTATAGGGATAGTCTCCTAAAGGAGGTGGATGGTATGGATGAGATTGTGGAGGAAAATCCATTTCTAATCTACGAGTCAGATGTCGCATGTATTCCATCTACATGTGATTTTCCTGCTGCCATCAATGCATATCCTCCTCATATTGTTGTTGTTGTTGCTGACACATCTCTTCCAACTGCCTACACAAACTCACTATAAGTTCACTCTGAGCTTGCAGCTGCTCGTGATACTGTCAGAAAAAAGATGATCCCTATCCACGAGCTCCTCTTGAGTTGGACACCGACATCGTATTAGTACCATAATAAGTCCCATGAGTCAAATGAGAGCCAATAGTAACTACTCTGCACTTCTCAAAGCCATACTAGGTCACCTGCATCCATGTCGTCTCATAGAAATGGTGGGAACTAGTCTGAATAGCCATATCAGCCTATCTCTCAGCCTATGTTTGAGAGGTTACAACCTCATATGGATCCTTCTGTTCCAATTTGGAATTAAAATAATGATAATATTATATGTGGCAAATTTTCAAACTGAAAAAGAAATAATTCTGACAGAATCTGACGCTGGTGATCACCTCTAATCTCTTCAGTGGCTAGATCACTGTACATCATCGGATAAATGCCATAGTCCATAATATCTGGCTTCTTGACTGCCTATATGAATATAAAATAAACCGTTTTTATTTAAATTTATATAAAATATTTAAAAACGTACTTACTAGATGCAATGTATGAGTACTAAATGCAACAACTACTAGCTCAATGCGTCAATTCCTGTCTCCCCTGGTTTTTTCGGCTACCACCCAACCAGTGCGAACATAATCTATCCCAAACATGAGATGAAATGTACTCTGGTCATTGGGCTCTACACGACTTATCAAATACTGCCACTCATTATTTTCTTCATGGTCGCCCTTCTCAAATTGTGCAAAAACTAACGAAAATGTTCATGCATAGACACCTCTCAGGCCGCGTGGATAGTGTCAGACATGCTATCATCGATGGGTTTCTATAAACCCTTCAAATAATTTAAAATATCTAGTCATTAATGAAATAAATTTGAAAATAAATATTATTTATTTAGATACTAGCCAATGATTAAACATGATGAGCTACACATCAATGGGAATCTACTCTCATGTGATCCATGGCAAAGATAAATAATTGTGCAAGATAGCACTCCCCTATCCAACAGTTATATGTGAAAAACTTTGAAAAAATAAAAAATAATCAAAAAATTAGTATATAACTGAATTAATGAAAACTAACTAAAATATATAGGTTATCATACCTCTGCATGTTTGGATCGAAGTTAATACATGGATGTCACTCGGGGATATGGTCAAGAATCACCAGTCATGCAAGACCGTACCCCCTACGCGTACCCCCTGAACCGCCATTAGGATGAGGGTTAGATGATCCCAAATCCTCCTCATCTATAGGTATCTTACCATCCTACAACTAATGAAATAGATCATTGTCCATATAAAACAAAAAATTATTATCATTAGAAAATAGATAAAAATAACTATTATATATAGATATGTATTGGTTATGATTATAACCACTATTTAATTGTGTAAGTGTTCTCTATCATCATCATCTTCATATATGACGACGTCAATGTCTTCATATTCCTCCCCAACATCATCAATATCCATTTGAGTTTCAGTTTCATCATCTCTTTCCATTTAAAATTCATTTGTAACATCATTAATATCATAGTCATCATCAAACCTTAATTGTGGGGTGTCATCATAAATACTCATGTCTCTTTGTGAAAAATATGGATTTTTAGTGGTCATTTGTACAATTCCAATTCCTTGAAATTCATCAGAACCACATTCACTTTGAGTAAACTGATATTCCCAAGATTTAATTTTTATTATGGTCCACTAATCACATAGATCTCTTAAAGTATCACAATACTTTTGGTAATAAATTTGATATCCTTGTTGATCTAGTAAAAATATTTCATTTTCTGCAAGAATACTTTTATATTTAATATTAATGATTATATGAGTCTAATGAACACAGAATCCTCTTTCAGTATCAAACCACCAACATTTAAACATTATTATATAATTTTTTCCTAGATGACACAGTTTAATAATTTCATCTAGCCTGCTGTAAAAGTTAACTTCAGTTTCTCTATGATGAATTCGGCTCATGAAAACTCTATTGTTCATTGTTTTTTTGATTCCCTGTACTGACCTGTTTAAAATAGAACTCCATTAACCTCATATTCATAATAATATTTAACCATTTTGGATGGTGGGTTACCCAATACACGCAGTTGTTTATCAATTTTATCAACATGTTGAGAAGCCTGAAAATTTGTTAAACAATTATCAATATAATGAATTATAAACTAAATTGATGTGGTTGACCATCAACAATTTATGACACCAGTTTTGGAGACCATTGAGAATTTTTTTTCGTCGGCATTCTTCAAGAGAAACTGCTGTAATTTTTGGAAGCTGTTTCTTGATATTATTATCATATAACCTACAAATAAAATAAGTTTACTTACTGTAACATAAATTATACAATAAGTGATAAAATCACTCACAGTAAAAATGATTTCATTTCTTCACAATTGAGAAGAACATATGTATGAGCTTTGTGATGTTAATCATCTAAAAGTCATCATTCATGAACTCCACCGAAGCAAATAACTGGTTTACAATACTAACAATTTTTTGGACATTTCATCATTAAAATTCCCCTCATTATATCCCATGTATTTTTGTTTTGAGGGATATTTGGATTCAAAATAATTAATGCAAGAAAAAAGAAATTTCTTCTTGCAAATAAGCTTCAACAATTGAGCCTTCAACTGATGCTTTGTTACGTACTTTTTTCTTCAATTTCTGCATGCATCTCATGAATGGGTACATCCATTGAAACTGTACCATACCTCCACATTTTTATTTATGTGGAAAATGTAATATCAAATTTTCCATTGAGTCAAAGAAAGTCGGCAGAATGATTATTTCCAGTTTACATATAATTACAACAACATATTCTTATAGTTTTCTTGGTGCATCATAGTATGTTTTCGCCGCAAAAAAATTCCCAGAAAAAATATGATATGTCTGTTATCGACTCCCAAATCATAGAATTAAACAAACCTCTTAATCCAACTGGCCTATGTCTTTCCATTATTACACGATAATCTGGACTTTTTAATCTTGTAATATGACCATTCCTAACACAATTTCCCAAATTGGAAGCATAGACATCTAGAAGTATCAAACCTACAATCCATTGACATAATAATAAGAGACTCTCTTTGGACAATGTATAAGCTTCTTTTGTCTTTATTAACCTCTGTGATCGGACATTTTCAAATAGTTCAAGTTCTGATCACCTTTAAATTTGGTTATGGTCTTATCGTGCCTTTACATTATATTTGGTATTAACTAGTATATCCAAAGAGGTATGAAAAAAATTATCAAAACAGTTATTCTCATTATACATCACTTAAAAAATGTGGCGAAACAACAAATCAGGCCATTATGACAGATCCCAAAAATTTATCCATTTTATCCAAGTGTGTTCTTTCCCAAAACCATGAATTTTCTGTTGGTTTATTGTTGGTCCAAATGTTTTTGGAGGTATTAAAAATAAAAATGATTTAAACTCTATACCAGAGATCATTTTTGGAGGTATATCCCTTTCAAATGTGCCTTTTCTAAAATGAGATTTCTTCCTCTAGAAAGGATGATCGGTTGGAAAAAATAAGCAATGATAGTAAAAATAGAAAGGTTTTTTTTCGTTGATGAGGATAAATGTGTTGTTGTCTCCTATTCATTAAGAACATGATTTTGAACCATGTTTACTCTATCAAAATAACATTCCATATATCGAGAAGTCACTAATTGTCCACATCAATGTAGCATTAAGTTGGAAATTTTCTTTCGAAGAAACATCATATGTACTAACACCATTACTCCACATTGAATTTAACTCATCAATCAATGGATTCAAATGAAAATCAATATTATTTTTTAGATGTCCTAGATTAATAAGGTCCAAATTATTTAAGGCTCATTCATCAAAATCCATGGAAGTAAATTGTACGATGTTATAAAGATTGGAAAACATGAATACTGACTATCATAAGAACCAAATGGACAGAAACCATTAGTTGAAAGACATAATCTTACATTCCGGGATAATAAAACAAAAGATGGATGCACTAGGTCAAAATGTTTCCATGAATCACCATTAGATGGATGATTCAACATTTTACAAGGTAAAATATTGGTTTTATTCCGTGACATCATTGTCACGGTGTTCTGAGACATTAATATACATTGCAACCTGGGTGTAAGTGGGAAATATCTCAAATGTTTTATAGAAATCAATCTAGACTTCCCCAGTTGAGATTCTTTATACCTCGATTTTCTACATGTGGAACAACTTTCCAATGACTCATTTTCATTACAATATAAGATGCAATCATTTCCACATGCATGAATATTCTAATAAAAAAGGACCAGATAATGAAACAACATCTTTCTATTATAGTAATTTGCAGGCAACACATTTACTTCAGGTTGCAATGTTTTAACCAAAAAAAATATTTGATCAAAACAGTTGTTAGACATTCCATTATCTGATTTAATAGCCATAAATTTTGCAAACTGCTTCTAATTTTCTTATCTTAGAACCAGGATATAATGCATTCTCATCAAACCTCAATAACTCCTATAATTCATATGGTACCAACTCTGGTGTTAAATCAATATCATCCCACTACAGAAAAATAGCTTTTTGTGACGGTTTATTTTGCGACAGGAGATTCTACCCATCGCAATACTTGGTTATTTGTGATTGTATTTGAGGTCTCATCGCAAATGGTTTGGAGCGGTTTTCACGGAAAACAACAGGAATGTTATGTGTGATGGGGGTATTCCTCCATCACAAATACCATGTAGTGGTAAATCGGTTTTTGCGATGGGATGTTTTCTCGTCGTAAATAGTGTGTTGGCAAGTACCTTTTGCAACGGGACCAATAACAAATAATCTTTTAACCGCCGACCGTAATTAATACAGACAAAGGTTTTTGCGATGGGTCCCTTCGTAAAAAATACTATTTGCGATGGGAAACCCATTTCAAATAGTCCCGTCACCACTAATCTAACCTATATATAATCCCATCCGTTTTTTCAAATCCAGCTCTCATTTCTTACTCTCTCTCTCTCTCTAAACTGAATTTTCTGAGGGAAAATTTGGGAGAGTTAGTTTTTTTCACAAAAAAGTTGTGAAGGCATCTACATCAATAGGAGATCAAGTTTAAAGGTATTTATATTTTCATTAATTTAGTATTTATTTAATTTTTTTATGTTAATTTTAATTATTTTTTATTAGTTTCAATTAAATTAGATTTAAATTGTTTTGTTATCTGTATTTATTTGTAATAGTAAATTGAGATTATTAGTACAAATTTTTAATAATTAGTAATAAATAGAAATAATTAGTAATAAATAGCAATAATTAGTAATAAATAGCCATAATTAGTTATAAATAGCAATAATTAGTAATAAATAAGAATAAATAGTAATAAATAGGAACAAATAGTAATAAATGTCAATAAATAGTAATAAATAGCAATAAATAGTAATAATTAGAAATAAATAGTAATACTTAGCAATAAATAGTAATAATTAGACATAAATAGTCATAATTAGCAATAAATAGTAATAATTTTCAACAAATAGTAATAATTAGCAATAAATAGTTATAAATAGCTTTAAATAGGAATAATTAGGAATAATTATGAATAATTAGGAATAATTATGAATAATTAAGAATTATTATGAATAAATAGTAACAAATATGAATAATCAGGAATAAATAGGAATAATAAGGAATAAATAGGAATAAATAGAAATAAATAAAAATAATTAAGAATAAGTAGAAATAATTAGGCAATAAATATGAATAATTTGAAATCTATAGTAATAGTTAGAAATAAATAGCAATAAATAGTAATAATTAGGAATAAATAGCAAACATTAGAAATAAATAGCAATAATTACAAATAAATAACAATAAATAGAAATAAATAGCAACAAATAGGAATAAATAGCAATGAATAGGAATAAATTTCAATAAATTGGAATAAATAGCAATAAATAGTCATAAATAGTAATAAATAGGAATAATTATAAATAAATAGGAATAAATAGGAATAAATAAAAAAAATTCGCAATAATTAGGAATAAATAGTAATAATTATTACAATTTAGCAAAAAAAAGCAGTAAATAAGAATAATTAGCAATAATTAGCAACAAATATGATTAATTAGCAATAAATAAAAATAATTAGAAAATATTAGCAGTAATTAGCAATAATAAGAATTTAGTAGCAATAATTAAGAATAATTTGAAATAAATAAAAATAATTAGCAATAAATAGGAATAATTATTAATAAAGAAGAATAATTAGCATTAAATAGAAATAAATAGGAATAAATAAGAATAAATAAGAATAAATAGGAATAAATAGGAATACATAGGAATAGATATGAATAAATAAGAGTAAATAGAAATAAATAAAAATAAATAGATATAAATGGAAATAAATATGAACAAATATCAATAAATATGAATAAGAAGCAATAATTAGCAATAATTAGCAATAATTTGGAATAATTTGGAATAATTAGGAATAATGAGTAATAAGTAGCAATAATTATTAATAAATAACAATAATTTGTAATAAATTGAAATTATTAGTAACAAATAAAAAATAGTAATAAATAGAAATAAATTGTAATAAATAGGAATAAATAGTAATAAATTAGAATAAATAGGAATAAATAGTAATAAATAACAATAAATTGTAATAATTAGAAATAAATAGTAATAATTAGCAATAAATAGCAATAATTAGCAATAAATAGTAATAATTAGAAATAAAAAGTAACAATTTGCAAAAAAATATTAATAATTTGAAATAAATACTAATAAGTTGCAATCAATAGAATTAAATAGAATTAAATAAGAATAATTGGAAATAATTAGTAATAATTAGCAATAAATTGAAATACTTAGTAATAAATAGGAATAATTAGGATTAAATTGGAATAATTTGGATAAAATATGAATAATTAGAAATTAATAGGAATAATTAGCAGTAAAATGGAATAATTAGAAATAAATAGAAATAAGTAGAAATTAATAGGAATAATTATGAATAAATAGAAATAATTTAGAATAATTAGGAATAATTAGGAATAATTAGTAATAATTAGTAATAATTAGCAATAATTAGTAATAGTTATAAATAATTAGGAATAATTAGCAATAATTAGGAACAATTAGAAATAAACTTGGAATAAATTTGAATAATTAGTAATAATTAGAAATTAATATGAATAATTAGCAATAATGAGTTTCATTTTAGTAAACAAATGGACTTGCAATATCATGTAATAAATTTCAATACTGTGATGGATCTAGAATCAAATTATTAGTATCATCTCTGGAACTATGTTTACCGTGTTGATACCAAATAACATTATCTTGTTGGAAACCAAAATGCAAGAGATGTCACCCGATGTTGTCAAATGTGTCAAACGTTCTCAGAGCACATTTTTTACATGAACACTTTATTGCGACTTTAAATCAAATTTTGGTTTTGATGATGCAAATGATAAGAAAGCATCAACACTATCAATATATAATGGATTTAAACTAAAACCATTTGGATTTATGTGTTTATTTATCCAACCGCGATAATCAAATAATGACTATTTTCGACTTCCTTGATAAATATTTTTATACAAAATATAAAATCATTACAGTTTTTTTAATATTTTGAAATAATAAAAACACTATCCAAAAAAGAGAAGATAAATAATTATAGCCACTTCTTACTAATTACCACTAATTGTGGGCGACACAATTTCCAGTGGATTGACATCTGCTCTTTTTTCTAACAACTCTTTTACTTAAAACATTCTCACATTAAAATCACAATAAAGAATCTGTTCAGAGGTACGCATATAAATCCCTGTGTATACGAGAATACATAAGTGTACCTCTGACTAAATTCATCATTGTGATTTCAGTGTGAGAAAGAAGCAAGTAAATGATCAATTTGACAAAAGAGACCACTTTTCATGAATGAAACATCTTCATTCCACTATCACTGCCTGAAAACATTATAAAAAATGTGATCCTACAAATTCATATCCAATCATGTGCATACGATATTAGATATTCATACGTAGAAGAAATTGTTTCATAATTTTTGATTTGGTGAGAGTTTAAAGGAGAAGAGTAATCAGAGAAAATGATTTTCGCTAATCCACTAGAAATTGTGCTCAATTTTTTCAATTTATTAAAATTATCCATATTTTTTACTAATTTTTTATAATAATTTATAATTATCCCTATTTATTACTAATTATTGCTAATTATTTCTAATTATTGCTAATTATTTCTAATTATTGCTATGTATTGATAATTATTAGTAATTTATTTCTAATTATTCCTAATTATTCCTAATTATTTATAATTATTGCTAATTGTGGCTAATTATTTCTAATTATTGCTTATTATTCCAAATTAATCCTAAACATTACTAATTATTTCTAATTATGTAACACCCCAAGCTTCTATGGTACGCTTCTCTTTGAATAATGCGATAGCGTGTGTTGTACCAACACCGAGTTCTAACAACCAATCAAACTAGCTGTTATGAATAGTAATACCTACTTTTTAAAATTATATATATTTTATATTTCAAAATGGAATTCATTTTTGGATTCGGAATATCTAATTTAGCCTAAGGTGAAATTTTGGTACTTTTCGGATAACTTTCATATTTTGATGAATAGTGAAAATTACTATATTTTAATTAATAACAACTTTTTTAATCAAAATAATTAATAGAGATAAATTATGAATTTTAGTAGTTTTAAAGTATATTTAGAATATATTTTTACCATTTAATATAATTTTGGTCATTGGACATAATTTTACAATTTAACTGAACATAAAAAAGTGTCAATCTTTTGATAGTTATTATCTCTTAAAAACACGCTTTTTTGTTTTGACAGCGGAAATTAATTTTAAATTAATTTCTGCCACTTCTATGTTTTGAATTTAGGAAAATGGATTCCATATTTTGAATCAGGATGTTCAAATTTTGTAAATAGGTAACTTTTATTTTTAGACATTTTGAATAATTACTGCGGTAAATATTTTATTTACCATGGTTAAGGGTAAATCCGGTAAATAAGGGTTAAACAATAATATTATAATAATAATAAATTACCCTAAAACGTGTCTTAACCCTATTGGTTGATACATGGTCGACCATGGGAATCTTTGGGTTGATTTTGGGACCCCATGGATCCACTTGTAAGTGATAATGACACTTTATTTTAATTAAGTTAAAATGAATACAAAAATGACACAAGCATATATCTTTTAGAAAAACAATTGTTACATAGGGTTATATATGATGGATTTTAGATTATAAATATTAATTATAAATATAAAAAGATTTCCTACATAATGATATTTTATTTATAATTTTTAGACATTAACTAATTTATTTTATTTATGACACAATGATGATGCAGTAATTACTATAATAGTGAAAAATTAAAATAATTGATAGTATAAATACCCAAATAAATATAATATGAAACTTTTAATGAATTAAACTAATTTTCTAGGATAATATGATATATTAGGATTGATTTAATTGACTTTGTTCGAAGTAATCAATCTGTTATAAGTTTCACAAAAATCAACTATTGAATAGTGTCAAAATTGACATAAAAGAGTTCTTATAACAAATATTATATTATTAATTGATATTAAATTCCTAAAAATCTAAGGTTTGGTCAAGAGACTTATATCATGATAGTTTCATCATTTATGGACCACTTGGGGGGTCTCTTGGATGTATATAGTAAGTTTATTAACCATATTATATAAAAATACAAAGAGACATTGTAAAAGTGAAACTAATTAACTTAGAGTTATTACTTAAAGATAAGGTTAATATAAGTACCCAAACCAGTCTAAATTTTATTGGTTGAGTGGTTTTCGACCTATCCCCACCTTAACCTTTGAATAATAAACTTTGGAACCATTAGAAACCGAATATAAATTTATTATAAATTAAAATTTCTAGCTTTTCCAAAGGTGCCCCTCACCCCTCTTATAAAAGGGCACTCCTCCTTCTCGTTTCTTCACACCTTCAAAGCCTTTTGGTTCGTCCAAACTCTGCCCAAATACTCTCCCAACATCTCTCACTACAACCTAGAGGCCTTAGTTTGATCAGAAAGCCAACCTAAAGATCCCTTTTGATCAAATCAAAAGGAAGAACCTGAAGAAGAGGTAATGTTTTCACCACCCCTTTTCAAGTTCCTTTCTTCTTCCACTTCTTCTTTCTTTGTTCTTACCATTATAAAATAATAACTCCAGTATCTTACACATACTGTGATGTTATTATAAATATGGTACAACCATATTCAGTATTCTATCTACCCTTTGAATAACATGTCACCATACGTGCGTACGTACGACTTTCCGTTTCCACGTCGTGGTGTAATTGTTATTCAATATATTATTATTTGGATGGGTATAATAATGATATGTAACTCATGTAAATAATAAATATAACATGTTAATGATTCTGTATATATGATATAACATCCATTTATATATTATTTTAATATCAAAAGAATGATATTGTCGCTCGTGCGTACGTACGGACTACCGTCTCCACGAACGCGGTGAGATTCATTCTCCATCGTATCCATTCAAGTATAATTATCATTTGATGATTTAAAAATAATGTTTAAGGACTTGATCTCATTATGGATATGAATAAGATACAATAAACATGGCTTATGTAACAAAACATATAAAAGAAAATGAGTAAGTTAACACCCGAAACGACGATAATTCTATGATATTATTAACAAATCAATGTTAAAAGATCATATATGATATCATATTAATATATATGATTCTTGTATAATTTAATAACAATTATTTCACCATTATACAGGAGGTTAACCTACCCCAACCTAGGAAAAGTACAAGGTAAGGGTTATTTCACA
The DNA here is from genome assembly GCA_963277665.1 of Viscum album. Classification (NCBI taxonomy): domain Eukaryota; kingdom Viridiplantae; phylum Streptophyta; class Magnoliopsida; order Santalales; family Viscaceae; genus Viscum; species Viscum album. Next base: position 1,868,679,525 of record OY728147.1, read on the forward strand.
ATCTCTTCATTATCCGAGTTTGTTTATACGTAATAATCTACTGGGATTTCTTTATCATCCACATCCATGTTTCTTCGAAATGTATTTCAAAACATATTTATTATTTACAAGAATATGGGTTAAAGTCATTTATACACTTGTTTGACTTTTTATAAGAGGTTTATAATGGAATCTTTCCGTCGTTTTCAAAACAAGGTCCTTTTTAACCTTTTCGACAGAATTAAGGAAAGAATGTTTTTTTAACTTATACGGGGGGTGCGGCTATTTTCCGCCGTTATAAAATCTTTAAAGCTTCCCTTACATGCTTATAAGATTATTTTCAAAGAAAATGTTTTATTTTATATGGATCTTAAATGATTTCAAAATAAAAGGAGATATTTCTTTAAAAAGAATTTTGATTTCATCTATGTCAACATCCTTTGATGGATTTTAAGATTTTTTGAAGTTGATTTATTATGATACAAAACTTCTATATTGTATTGAAGGTTTTTTGATATGTTTGACTGTGGATGTGCTATTTTTATACCATTCATAGTTTATGGTGAATGTATTGACATTTCGTATGCTAGTTTTAATACGAATGTTTATGTTATGTTTAAACCTTTTCATATGGGAATGCATTGGACTTAATATGTGACGGGTGGATCCCGCTATAGCTCCTCGATGCATCGGTAGGTCTCATGAGACAAACTAGTGTCTTGGCACAAGGCCTTGACAAAATATTATTTGTAGTCTTGGCACGAGGCCTTGGCTATGTGGTTATGATAGTCTGGCATTATGCATTCCATCATTATGAAAGTGGTTATTTATTTTGCATGTGATTATTCAATTAGTAGAATAACCATGTGAATTAGTAAATGACATTATTTCATTTTATTTATTCCATACTATGTTAAATGTTCAAGCTTAAAAGGCTTTTGTTTTAGTTATACATTGCCTTAAATGTTTATTCTTATTTATGAAAGTTTCCGCTATATTGTTATCCTTACTGGGCATTTGAGATCACCCCTTTTCTATGTTTTATTTTTCCCAGGAAGTGAAGAAGTAAATTATGAATGACCTACAGGGATATTATGTGGGGATATGAGTGTGTATTATGGAGACAATATGTTTTTGTAGTAGTTTTTCATTTTATGATGTAATGTAAGACTTATGAATATATCTAGTGTTTCCAAGACTACTAAACCAATCGGTCTTTAGAGATTTGATCTTTCTTGTGACCATACCAATGTTATGTAATAATATACCGACTCTGGGTAACTGGGGTCGGGGCGTTACAGTTGGTATCAGAGAGAGGTTTAGTACAAACCTTGGAAGCTAGATTTAGAAAAACTCTGATTAGAGCACGCAGACCTAAGATGAACTTTGAGGATTAGTATAGAAGAACTTCCTAGAATTTTGGTATTGTAGAGATTTTGTGAGTTTTCCGAGCAATACATCTCTGTCTGGATACGAGCAGGTAGAGGCGGCTCTGGCACAGATGTACCTAGGGGTAAAACCCGAAAACACCGCTTTGAGCTAGACTCGAACGAGAACTGGTGCAAGACAACGGGCCTTGCTGCACTCTTGGTTACGACACTCCCGGGGGATATGCTTAGGATAACTCTCATTTTTCTTTACAAATCATTTTGAAGGGATTATGAGTATATACTTCCTCAAAGAAAACATTCTTATGATTATGGATTATATCCATAAATAGTTCAATTTATGTTAAGTGTTTTATAAGTATGGGATTATGTATTTTGATTCATAAACTAATCTAGTTTATGCCATTGTTTAGAAATGGCGCCTAGTATAAGAAATGGAAACCGTATCAATGAACGCACTCCATGTAGGTATTTCCCTCCTGCTCAAGATAATTATAGTGGAGATGGTGATGCAACTGGAGCCGATCAGCTAATCACCATACTGGGACAACATACTCAGGTTATGAATAATAACCTTACCTGTATGGAGCACCCTGATCCGCAGCGTGGAGGATCAATGTTAGATCGATTCATGAGGCAAAAACCACCAACGTTCAATGGGAGTACAAATCCCTTAGTAGCTGAGCAATGGATATTTTCCCTAGAGAAAATATTTCAGGCTTTGGGGAGCAGTGAAAGGGAAAAACATATCATGGCTGTTTACCGCCTCACTGGAGATGTTGATCAATGGTGGTAATTGATTCAAAATACGAAGGAAGATGATGAAGTATCAAATATGGAATGGAGGGAGTTCAAAAATCTGTTTTTAGAAAAATACTTTCCTCGCGACCATCGAGCAGATATGGAAAGGCAATTTCTAAGTCTGAGACAGAAGGAGGATGAGAATGTCACAAAGTATGAGGCTAACTTTACAAGGATAGCAAGGTATGCTGGTGATTATATACGTAACCAAAGAAGTAATATTGATCGTTTCTTTGATGGGTTAAAACCATTTCTCCTTCGAGCATTAGTCTCACAATCCTTTTCATCGTACGAAGACATTGTCTCATGTGCTATCAAGACCGAAAAGGAATTCTCTAAGTCTTATGACTTTAAAGCAAAGCAAGAGAAGAAGAGGCCTGCTGATCAATCTAGGAATGGAAATAAGGGGAAGAAAGGAAAGGTTGAATATCCATCCTGTGGTAAATGTGGGAAGAAACACCCCGGTGCTTGCTTGAAGGGAATGGGAGTCTGTTACAAGTGTGGTGAAAAAGGCCACCATGCTCGTGATTGCAAAGGGAAGAAGGAAGCCGCCAACGTTCTGTGCTACAATTGCAGGGAGATGGGACATTATGCGAATGAATGTCCTAAGCATCAGGAGAACTTAACTCAGAAAAGGCCAAGGGATCAAGGCCAAGCTTATGCTATCACTACTGCTGAGGTAGAAGCTCCAAAAGACGTGGTGGCAGGTAATTTAATGGTTTCCTCAAGTTTAGAAAATGCATTATTTGATTCTAGATCATCGCATTGTTTCATATCTTCCCAGTTTGCTAAGAAAATTATATATTTCCAATTTGATTTAAAAAGGGAGTTGTCAGTAAAAACTCCTAAGGGAAGTATCATTGCAACAATGTTTTGTGAATCAGTCCCCATTAGAGCACATAAATTTTCTTTATCTGCTGATCTCATCGTCATACCTATGATTGAGTTTGATATAATCCTCGGTATGGATTGGATTTCAGACTATGATGCGAAGATTTATTGTAAGAAGAAAGAGGTTACGATTCTTGATGATAATGATAAGGAACACCTTATCTTTAGAGCAGAATCGTCACCACCTAATTCTTATTTAGATCTACCCCCAATAGCTCAACTTAATTCAATTATTGGGGAGGAAGAGAATGAAATAACTGCGGGTGAGGAAAGGAATGTTCAAATAGAGGATGTACCTGTTGTGAAAGAATTTGTAGATGTATTTCCGGAAGATTTACCTGGACATCCTCCAGAACGAGAAGTTGAGTTTTCCATTGATTTGATTCCCGGATCAAGGCCTATATCGATGACCCCTTATAGAATGGCCACTGTAGAGTTAGTCGAACTAAATAAACAAAAAGAGGAATTGATTAATAAGGGATTTATTCTCCCTAGTGTTTCTCCATGGGGATCCCCTGTTCTTTTTGTTAAAAGAACGATGGATCTATGAGGTTATCTATCGACTACAGGGAGATCAATGCTATAACGATAAAGAACAAGTATCCCCTACCTCGTATTGATGATTTATTTGACCAACTGCATGGAGCTGAATACTTTTCAAAGATTGAACTTCGATCTGGATACCATCAGTTGAGTGTGAAGAAGGAAGACATTCCGAAGACAGCATTTCGAACCAGGTACGGGAATTACGAGTTTACTGTAATGCCGTTTGGATTGACTAATGCACCCTCTGTATTCATGGATCTGATGAATAGATTTTTCAAGGAGTATCTCGATGAATTTGTGGTGGTATTTATTGATGATATATTGGTATACTCCAAAACCTACGAAGATCATGAAAATCACTTGCGCATTATCTTGAAGACTCTGAGGAGGCATGAATTATATGGGAAGTTTAGCAAGTGTGAATTCTGGCTTCAGGAGATTTCTTTTCTTGGCCATATTGTCTCTAAAGATGGAATCTCTGTTGATCCTTCTAAGACCAAGGCAATCCAAGAATGGCCAGCACCTACGAGTATAACTGAGGTACGCAGTTTTATTGGTTTGGCAGGTTATTATCGACGTTTCGTCCATAATTTTGCCCGATTGGCTAACCCATTAACAAAGCTCACACGTAAAGGGGTTAAATTTGTTTGGACAAAAGAGTGTGAAGAATGTTTTGAAGAACTGAAGAAAAGATTAGTCAATGCTCCTATATTGACTCTACCATCGGGGAATGATGGGTTCGTTATTTATAGTGATGCATCGAAGAAAGGACTTGGTTGTGTCCTTATGCAGAATGATAGAGTTATTGCCTATGCATCACGATAGTTGAAAATTCATGAACAAAACTATCCTACTCATGATCTTGAGTTAGCAGCTGTGATCTTTGCTTTGAAGATATGGAGGCACTACCTCTATGGTGAAAAATGTGAGATTTATACTGATCACAAGAGTTTGAAGTATATTTTCTCACAAAAAGAACTCAACATGAGGCAAAGGAGATGGCTTGAATTACTCAAGGATTATGATTACACGATACACTACCACCCGAGGAAAGCAAACAAGGTGGCAGATGGTTTGAGTAGAAAAGACCATGGTGTTTTGAACAATATGAGAATTGAAAGGGATCCAATTTTCATGGATCTAGTGAAGATGGACATGGGAATAACCAGGGAAGGCGAAACATCATTTCTTTTTCAAATGGTTTCCAAACCATCTTTAATAGAATGGATTAAGAGTACTCAGACCGATGATGAAGAATTTCAAAAGAAGATTAAAGCTGTGAATGATGGGAGATTGAGAGACTTTGTGTATGAAGATGGAATTTTGAAATTTGGGAAGAGACTTTGTGTTCCCGATATACCTGATCTAAAAAGGGAATTGCTGGATGATGCTCATAGTTCCAATTTCTCTATACACCCTGGGAGCACCAAAATGTATAGAGATTTGAAGGAACATTTTTGGTGGGACAACATTAAGGGGGAGATTGCTGATTTTGTGTCAAGATGTATGGTTTGTCAACAAGTGAAAGCTGGAAGGCAACAGCCTGGAGGAGTCATGCAACCTCTTCCCATACCGGAGTGGAAATGGGACAATATTACGATGGACTTTGTCATGGGGATACCAAAGACTCTTAGAAGGAACGATGAAATATGGGTTATTGTTGATCGCCTTACCAAGTCAGCACATTTTCTTGCTATAAGAGAAGATCTACCCCTAGAACGTCTAGAAAGACTATATATTAATGAAGTTGTGAGACTTCATGGAGTACCCTTATCAATTATTTCTGATCGTGATCCCCGTTTTACTTCAAGATTTGGGAAAAGTCTTCAGAAATCCCTGAATACTGAACTTCATTTGAGCACTGCTTACCACCCTCAGACAGACGGACAATCAGAACGGACTATTCAAACCTTAGAAGACATGTTGAGATCTTGCTCACTTGACTTTCAGGGTATGTGGGATCAATATTTACCTCTGGTAGAATTTTCCTATAACAATAGCTTCCATTCGAGTATTCAGATGGCACCAAATGAAGCGTTATACGGAAAGAGATGTTGTACACCAACCTGTTGGGATGACGTTGGCGAAAGAAAACTTTTAGGCCCAGAACTGGTGGAGGAAATGGTGGAAAAGGTGAAAGTAATCCAAAATCACATCAAAGTAGCTCAAAGTAGGCAGAAGAGCTATGCCGATAATCGAAGGAAGGATTTGGAATTTCAAGTCGGTGATCATGTTTTCCTGAAGTTATCTCCGTGGAAGGGAGTCATACGTTTTGGTAAAAAAGGTAAATTGAGTCCCAGGTACATCGAACCTTTCGAAATTCTAGAACGAATTGGGGTTGTAGCTTACCGATTGGCAATGCCGCCAAGTCTCTCCAAAGTTCACGATGTGTTCCACGTATCTCTGTTGAGGAAATACATGTCTGATCCAACGCATGTACTAACCTATGAAGAATTAGAATTGGAACCCGATCTTTCCTATTGTGAAAAGCCCGTCAGGATTCTTGATACGAGAGAACAAGTACTGAGAAACCGGACGACGCGTCTGGTAAAAGTTTTGTGGAGAAACCATAAGATGGAAGAGGCAACGTGAGAACCCGAGGAACTTATGATGAAGAACCACCCGAGTCTTTTCATGCGATATTATTCTATAAATTTCGAGGACGAAATTATTTGAAGGAGGGGAGAATGTAACACCCCAAGCTTCTATGGTACGCTTCTCTTGGAATAATGTGATAGCGTGTGTTGTACGCAACACCGAGTTCTAACAACCAATCAAACTAGCCGTTATGAATAGTAATACCTACTTTTTAAAATTATATATATTTTATATTTCAAAATGGACTTCATTTTTGGATACGGAATATCTAATTTAGCCTAAGGTGAAATTTTGGTACTTTTCGGATAACTTTCATATTTTGATGAATAGTGAAAATTACTAAATTTTAATTAAAAACAACTTTTTTAATCAAAATAATTAATAGTGATAAATTATGAATTTTAGTAGTTTTAAAGTATATTTAGAATATATTTTTACCATTTAATATAATGTTTGTCATTGGACATAATTTTACAATTAAACCGAACATAAACAAGTGTCAATCTTTTGAAAGTTATTATCTCTTAAAAACACGCTTTTTGTTTTGACAGCGGGAATTAATTTTAAATTAATTTCTGCCACTTCTGTGTTTTGAATTTAGGAAAATGGATTCCATATTTGGAATCAGGATGTTCAAATTGTGTAAAAAGGTAACTTTTATTTTTAGACATTTTGAATAATTACTGCGGTAAATATTTTATTTACCATGGTTAAGGGTTAATCCGATAAATAAGGGTTAAACAATAATATTATAATAATACTATATTACAATAAAACGTGTCTTAACCCTATTGGTTAATACATGGTCGACCATGGGCATCTTTGGGTTGATTTTGGGACCCCATGGATCCACTTGTAAGTGATAATGACACTTTATTTTAATTAAGTTAAAATGAATACAAAAATGACACATGCATATAACTTTTAGAAAAACAATTGTTACATAGGGTTATATATGTTGGATTTTAGATTATAAATATTAATTAGAAAGATAAATAGATTTCCTACATAATTTTATTTTATTTATAATTTTTAGACATTAAATAATTTGTTTTATTTATGACACAATGATGATGCAGTAATTACTATAATAGTGAAATTTTAAAATAATTGACATTATAAATACCCAAATAAATATAATATGAAACTTTTAATGAATTAAACTAATTTTATAGGATAATATGATATATTAGGATTTATTTAATTGACTTTTTTTGAAGTAATCAATCTTTTATGAGTTTCACAAAAATCAACTATTGAATAGTGTCAAAATTGACATAAAAGAGTTCTTAAAACAAATATTATATTATTAATTGATATTAAATTCCTAAAAATCTAAGGTTCGGCCAAGAGACTTATATCATGATAGGTTCATCATTAATGGACAACTTGGGGGTCTCTTTGATGTATATAGTAAGTTTATTAACCATATTATATAAAAATACAAAGAGACATTGTAAAAGTGAAACTAATTAACTTAGAGTTAATACTTAAATATAAGGTTAATATAAGTACCCAAACCTATCTAAATTCTATTGGTTGAGTGGTTTTAGACCTATCCCCACCTTAACCTTTGAATAATAAACTTTGGAGACATTAGAAACCGAATATTAATTTATTATAAATTTATATTTCAAGCTTTTCCAAAGGTGCCCCTCACCCCTCTTATAAAAGGGCACTCGTGCTTCTCATTTCTTCACACCTCAAAAGCCTTTTTGTTCGGCCAAACTCTGCCCAAATACTCTCCCAACATCCCTCACTACAACCTAGAGGCCTTGGTTTTATCAGAAAGCCAACCTAAGGAGCCTTTTTGATCAAATCAAAAGGAAGAACCCGAAGAAGAGGTAATGTTTTCACCACCCCTTTTCAAGTTCCTTTCTTCTTCCACTTCTTCTTTCTTTGTTCTTTCCATTCTAAAATAATAACTCCAGTATCTTACATATACTGTGATGTTATTATAAATATGGTACAACCATATTCAGTATTATATCCACCCTTTGAATAACATGTCACCATACGTGCGTACGTACGGCTTACCGTCTCCACGTCGTGGTGTAATTGTTATTCAATATATTATTATTTGGATGGGTATAATAATGATGTGTAACTCATGTAAATAATAAATATAACAGGTTAATGATTCTGTATATATGATATACCATCCATTTATATATTATTTTAATATCAAAAGAATGATATTGTCGCTCGGCGTACGTACGGACTACCGTCTCCACGAACGCGATGAGATTCATTCTCCATCGTATCCATTCAAGTATAATTATCATTTGATGATTTAAAAATGATTTTTAAGGACTTTATATCATTATGGATATGAATAAGATACAACAAACATGGCTTATGTAACAAAACATATAAAAGAAAATGAGTAAGTTAACACCCGAAACGACGATAATTCTAAGATATTATTAACAAATCAATGTTAAAAGATCATATATGATATCATATTATTATATATGATTCTTGTATAATTTAATAACAATTATTTCACCATTATACAAGAGTTTAACCTACCCCAACCAAGGAAAAGTACAAGGTAAGGTTTATTTCACAATCTCTTCATTATCCGAGGTTGTTTATACGTAATAATCTACTCGGATTTCTTTATCATCCACATCCATGTTTCTTCGAAATGTATTTCAAAACATATTTATTATTTACAAGAATATGGGTTAAAGTCATTTATACCCTTTTTTGACTTTTTATAAGAGGTTTATAAAGGAATCTTTCCGTCGTTTTCAAAACAAGGTCCTTTTTAACCTTTTCGACAGAATTATGGTAAGAATGTTTTTTTAACTTATACGGAGGGTGCGGCTATTTTCCGCCATTATAAAATCATTAAAGCTTCCCTAACAAGATTATAAGATTATTTTCAAAGAAAATGTTTTATTTTATATGGATCTTAAATGATTTCAAAATAAAAGGAGATATTTCTTTAAAAAGAATTTTGATTTCATCTATGTCAACATCCTTTGATGGATTTTTAGATTATTTGAAGTTGATTTATTATGATACAAAACTTCTATATTGTATTGAAGGTTTTGTGATATGTTTGACTGTGGATGTGCTATTTTTATACCATTCATAGTTTATGGTGAAAGTATTGACATTTGGAATGCTAGTTTTAATATGAATGTTTATGTTATGTTTAAACCTTTTCATATGGGAATGCATTGGACTTAATATGTGACGGGTGGAGCCCGCTATAGCTCCTCGATGCATCGATAGGTCTCATGAGACAAACTAGTGTGTTGGAACAAGGCCTTGACAAAATCTTATTTGTAGTCTTGGCACGAGGCCTTGGCTATGTGGTTATGATAGTCTGGCATTATGCATTCCATCATTATGAAAGTGGTTATTGATTTTTCATGTGATTATTCGATTAGTAGAATAACCATGTGAATAAGTAAATGGAATTATTTCATTTTATTTATGCCATACTATGTTAAATGTTCAAGTTTAAAAGGCTTTTGTTTTCGTTATACATTGCCTTAAATGTTTATTCTTATTTATGAATGTTTCCTCTATATTGTTATCCTTACTGGGCATTTGAGCTCACCCCTTTTCTATGTTTTATTTTTCCCAGGAAGTGAAGAAGTAAATTATGAATGACATACAGGGATATTATGTGGGGATATGAGTGTGGATTATGGAGACAATATGTTTTTGTAGTAGTTTTTCATTTTATGATGTAATGTAAGACTTATGATTATATCTATTGTTTCCAAGACTACTAAACCAATCGGTCTTTCGAGATTTGACCTTTCTTGTGATCATACCAATGTTATGTAATAATGCACCGACTCTGGGTAACTGGGGTCGGGGCGTTACAAATTATTACTAATTATTACTAATTATTACTAATTATTACTAACTATTACTAATTAATACTAATTATTACTAATTATTACCAATTAGTACTAAATATTTGTAATTCTTACTTATTATTACTAATTATTACAAATTATAACTAATTATAACTTATTATTACTAATTATTACTAATTATTACTAATTATTTTTAATTATTTGTATTTAATAGTGTTTATGGGTATTTATTGGTATTTATTACTATTTATTGCAAATTATTTCTATTTATTACTTATTATTACGAATTATTACTAATTATTGCTAATTAATAATTAATAATACTAATTAATACTAGTTATTACAAATTATTACTAGTTATTAATAATTATTACCAATTATTACTAATTATTACTAATTATTACTAATTATTAATAATTATTAGTATTTAATACTACTTATTAGTATTTATTGCTAATTATTTATAATTATTGCTAATTAATACTATTTACTACTAATTAGTACTAATTAATACTAATTATTACTAATTAACACAAATTATTACTAATTATTACTAATTGTTACAAATTATCATTAATTATTACAAATTATTAGTATTTATAAGTATTTATTAGTATTTATTCTTAATTATTGCTAATTATTGATAATTATTTACTAATTATTACTAATTATTATAATTATTATTTTTTATTAATATTTATTATTAATTATTACTAATTATTACTAATTATTACTAATTATTACTAATTAGTATTAATTATTAGAAAATATTAGTAATTATATGTAATTATTAGTATTCATTAGTATTTATTACTATTTATTAGTATTTATTAGTATTCATTACCACTTATTAATATTTATTAGTATTTATTACCCTTTTTAGTAATTATTACTATTTATTCCTAATTATTACTAATTATCGCTAATTATTACTATTTAGAGTTAATTAAAATTAAATTAATGCAAATTGCTACAAATTACCACTACTAATTAATAATTACCATAATTATTTATATTCATTAGTAATTATCGTTAATAATTCCTTATTTGTTCTAATTAGTAATAATTTGTACTAACAGTTTCAATTTATTATTACAAATAAATACTGATTAAAAAATAGTCAAAATATAATTTTATTACAACTAAATAACAATAATTAAAATTAATATAAAAATGAAATAAATATTAAATTAAATAAAACATAAATATCATTAAACTTGATCTTTTATAGGTGTAGACGACATCAAAACTTGTTCATAGAAAATCAACTGAGAGAAATTTTAACTCTAAAATTAGAGTTTAGAGAGAGAAATATGTAATTGAGAGAAAAAATGAAAAAAATGGATGTGGGGTATATATTGTTTATATTAATTGCGACGGTACTATTTCCGATGAGGCTCTAATCACCAATAATACTATTTGCAACGAGACCCATCGCAAATAACTTCGGCCGTATGAATTACTGTCGGAAGATAAAAGGGTATTTACAATGGGTCACGTCCCAAATAGTGACCTGCCGACACACTATTTGCGAAGGGGGCATATCCCATCGCATTAAGTATTTACCGGCATCGGGTATTTGCAACAGGGAGCCCCCTAGTCTCAATTACCATTTCTGTTGTTTGGGGTGTAATCTGCGCCACACCATGCAAATGATTTTGTGAAGAGACGCCAAATTCTGTTGCAAAAAACTAATTATTTGCGAAGGGATTAGGGGCTTGTCACAAATAATCACGTTGACTAATTATTTGCGATGGGAATAGATCCTGTCGTAAATAACCCGTCGCAAAAGGCCATTTTTTCCACAGTGCCAAAATTAATTTTATGAGAATATTAAATATATTCTGAATTTCCCACGCATAGTTCATTAATGAAAAAAGGATAAGTCTTAAAAGGTTGATAATATCATAAGTCTAATACCACAGTTGGGTTCAGAACAGGGATTTTTTCCCAAGCACAACATAAAATGAGTCGGTGTAGGATGGTCGGACCCCTCGCTCGTTGGCGTTGCATTTAAGTGAATTGTATAATAAATTAATTTAATTCATATAACCTAGGTCATATGTTTATAAATTACATATTATGACATCTTCGATAGATTTAGACTCATTATTTTTTTATTCTATAGTGATAGAACCTCCTTCCTCTGGATAAATCATTCAAAGAATGATGATCGTATGATTCAATGTGGATTGAACACAACAGGTCCTCCTCCCTCGTTGGCAATGACATTCTACACATGTGATTGATCCAAGAAAGAGATATGACTCTTCAATTGTTGTTTATTCCCTTTTCATTAAATATTTTAGTAGATCAAACACCATTCTTTGAACTATACTCCTATTTTAGAAACCATTATTTCAGCATGAGTAATGGAAGCTTATTTTATCAACTCTTCCTAATATAAATATCCCATTCTTGATTAGTTGGCCAAGAATGATGAGTCTGTTCTTTTCTTCCCTAGTTATTTCCATTCATCACCATTGGAACCCTTCGGTACCCAGCTCGAAAGTTTCTGGGTGACCCAAACTCAATCAGGCACCCAAATTTGAGACAGATCGATGAAATGAAAATGGTTCCTTGAGAAAATCACAGATCTAGGATCACTATGATGAATGGATGATAAATCTGAAGGATTTACACCGCATCATTAAGACTCAAATGCGCAATAATGTGTGGAACATTAGTCCAAACTCCAAAGAAGAAAAATGGATGTTTTCTGATATATGATGACCGATGTGCGTGAATATTGGTTAAATAGGTGATATTTAGGAGGAATCGAGGAAAGATCTTCAGTGGTGGGACCAGATTCAAAACACTGACATATATCCAAAAAAATTGAGTTTTCTATCAAAATCCCAACTACAAACCGTGTTAAATAAAGAAACCATGGTGTGAAACCTCCCTCAGTGGCGATTCTAGGGTTTGGGAAAATTTACGGGTAACACAGTGTGTAACTCCCTCACACTTTGTGTTCCCCTTCCCCAGTTGAAAAACTAGTGTGATGGGTCACAGGGGTGGGGACTCCGTGTAAGAGAACACAAACAAGTGTTAACAATACGAGTGATATTTTGTGTGGACCAACCTGTCATGTAGCAAGGTAAATGGGCACATGGTCCAAGTAGACTGAAGTGGCCATATGACATGTCCCAGTCTATAGATAGGCGGGATATATCATGTATTCCACCTCCACGGTGTGTACCCCGATAGAAATGGGACCCAAATAATGGCCAAATACATGGAAGACTATGTTTTTGTGACACATGAAATACATAGTTATTTAAAAAAAAAATTGTTGTATAAGAAATACCCTAGGTCATCTCTCAAGGAGCGTTTATTGGGTTTGAGTGTGTATTTTTAATAATAATAACAAAAGAGGGGCTTGATTTTGTAAAAAAAATTACGAAAGTAACATATTGTTAAGAGTGGTAAAGTTAAAAGTAAAAGTTGATTTTGAAAAATATGAGATAAATAAGTCATCATTACTAAGTTCCTACAACACATGAAGTGTTCCTCATTCTTAATTGATTATTATGTTTTAGTTTAATCCTTTGGTTGAGGTTTAACCAAGATCTTGGTTCCCGTCTTTCCTTTTAAAATGATGCACAAAGAACCACCACTTGACACAAAAATTGTGTTTTCAATGTTTGGACCACAAGAATAGAGTAAATTATTCCAAAGAATACTAAAATCTCATGTATGTGTGTGATAAATAAGATGCGTGTGTTTTCCAATCGGAACACCCCAAGATTCCCACTTGAATCTCAACCCAATCGGTATTGAAATGAGAAATGTTTCACTTAATTTTACCAAATCAATTCATTCAGAGAAGATGCATATGAATATTAAACATAAGTGAATGAATTCATAGAAAAATTTCACAAAACTAGAAGAATATAATTTGTCGGAACTCCCTTTTCAAGTGTGTATCTCCCTCACAATGATCACCCATTGTTTATCTCGACATCGGGAGGAGGAGGAAGCTCTGGAGGAAGTCCTTATTCATTATTGACCACCCTATGAGGATATGGGCCTCCCAAACTACATGTATGAGGGGGAGACTCCAACAAGACACTAAAATTTCCGAGCATCTCTTCTGGTTCGAACATTCAAATGGGGTGCCCAAGGTGCCTTTTTATAGCCAAAATGGGAAGTGGTTTTGGAAACCCAGATTTTGATAAACCAATTAGAGGATGGTTTTCGGCTACTCGACAGTAGAATATCCCTTTTAACAAAACCGGAGAGTTGTATCCCCAAATATTTAATATCCCCACCAATATTTTGGCAACATTTGTAAAATCACAGCTCTAGATATTGACATATTACAGAACTCCGCTTTTTTACTTTGTGCATATTTAGTGGCATGGATATATCAGTTTGAATAGGAATTATAAAAACCGAATCTAGATTGAGTACCTTGAGGTGAAATGTAGCCTATTTAATTGTGGACCATCACACAAAATTTCATTCCATTTGGAAGAACATTATATTATAAATGTGCGGATTAATCCACTGGTGTGCTTAGATCCTACGAAGTTTGGCATATATTTCTTGGACATCATCATGGGTCCTCCAAAACATCTCCACCTTCAATGATATTATCAAACAAGTGACATTTAACTTTTTAATAGTGATAAAAGTAAAATAAATAAATCAAACATGAAGTGCATTTTGTTATTATATTTGGAATTTACAATACAAATTTAGTTTAATACAATGGTGTAATGGTGAAAATGACACAGTGAATCATGGTAAGATCACACCCCCACAACTAAAAATTTTCACTCCTAGGAAAAGTTACATATTCAGAAATTATGCACATATATATTACCAACATCCTGAAGATTTAACATATATGGAAATTTTAATTCATTAACGTAATGCGATTGATATAAAAACCACACAAAGGAGTTATTCATAGTGAAAATGGAAAAAGATGTCTCAAAAAACATATCATAATGAAATTAAAAGAGATTAATTATACCAAATTGAGAAAGGAATTCATAATTAAAC
Source organism: Viscum album (assembly GCA_963277665.1). NCBI lineage: Eukaryota > Viridiplantae > Streptophyta > Magnoliopsida > Santalales > Viscaceae > Viscum > Viscum album. Next base: position 1,868,694,586 of record OY728147.1, read on the forward strand.
AATGCCACTAAATATCCATATGTGTGTGTGAAAACCATTCTTTGTTATTATTTCCAATTTCTATCCAATAAATATAGGTTATTTTAAAAAAATTCAGCATAAAAAATTTTGTCCACCGAAAGAACCCTTCATATTTTGCAATCGTATTTCAAGACCCACTCCCATAAGAATAACTAGAAGTCAAACCATAAGCTCTTGACCTTGATATCCTTATATTTTTCACATTTCATCACTCTCCTCATTTATTATTTTTGTTTTTATGAGAAGTTTCATTTGGAACAAATCTCACACTCATCTCTCATCCCTTGTTTGATCTTCTCATGACAATAATTGTAATAGTTATAACAAGATCAAAGGTTAATGGGGAGTTATTTGTTAACTGCCCAAGACGCAACCAATTTTTTTTTATTTTGATTTTATTTTGATTTTTTTAGGGCATACAATAGTCAGATATCACGTACAAATGCATAAGTAAATTTGGTATAGTAATGAAACTGATCAGATAAGGAATGAACGTATGGAAATATCACATTATGATGAAAAATATTAACCTAACATATATTTACCTTCCATTAAGTAAGAAATATCCACACTTTGTGTTTCGGTAAAAAATGTGTGGAGATACCAGTGACACAGTTTTCCCAAAAACTATTCACACAAGGGGCATCAATATTCTTATAGGTTTCAGAGAGATATGACTATTTATATCATTGACAGAAAACCAATTCAACAAAAATAACATCATAATGTTAAATTAATACAAACATTCATTCCATAATAGCGTTAGGTTTTCATCAACTATTATATCAACATCGAATACAAAATTTCAACAAGCATTTTTAGTTAGTTCCATGATTTTATGACCAGAAGGTGGGGGGATGTAAAAATACTATAAAGATGGTGAAAATTGAAGAATAAAGAAAGGAAATAAAAAATCCTAACTAACCCGAAAATATACCTATCCCCCACACATAAAGTGTGTAGTGTCCTCACTGGAATAGAAGAGATGGTGGTAAGTAATGGTAATACCTAGAAAGTGTCATTCATATATTTCTTCTTGAACATGGATTTCTTCTATTGGGGACTCCGAAATAGATTCATGGATGTGTTTTAGCTGCTACCCATAGAAATTGAATGTTTTCTTGGTTTATTCATTTTTATCCTTGATAACACCAAATGGGGAGACGTTAGTAATAGTGTATGGCCCATACCAATGGGACCAAATCTTACCTAGATGCAACTTTAGCCTTTCATTTTTGAGGATGACCTTTGCACCAATGTTGAATTGATGATGAAGGATGAGACAATCATGGGATGTCTTGGTTCAAACATTATAAATCCTAGAGTTCTCATATGCATCTCTTTTCATTTCCTCCTTCTCCGGAATTTGCAACATCATTTGGGAACCGCACCCGAATGATTAGAATTTCATTTTTTGATGTCCCATTAGGACCAGTTCTCAATCTCAACAGGGAGGTCACTACTCTTTCCAAACACTAGCCAATATGGTGACATGAAAATGGTGGTTTTTAAAGTAGTACAGTAAGCCCCTAATGAATCATCAAGTCTAAGACTCCAATCTTTTTTGTTGGGATGATCCATTTTTTCATGAATCTATTTTACCCCTTGTTTGGAACCAAAGCTTTTCCATTGGTATATTGTTGATATAAAGTAGACACTCTATGCCTAACCCTATACTGACGCAAAATAGATTTCATTGTAAGGTTACAGAAATGATAACCCTGGTCACTGATGATGAACATAGGTAAGACAAACCTATGGAAGATTTGGGTTCTCACAAATTCTATAGCTGCCTTAGAATCATCAGTCCTTGTAGCTCGAGCCTCTACCCATTTTGAAACATAATCCATGACCAGTATATTTTATAGGTTACCAAATGAATTGGGTAATGGTCTCATAAAGTATATGCTTCAAACATCGAAATTTTTGTGGAAGATCAAGGGTTTTTGTGGCATCTCATTTATTTTAGATACATTCCCCATTCATTGACAGTGAGGACATGATTTATAGAAATCATGGAAATCCTAAAACAACATGGGCCAAAAGGGACAAGAATCAAGGAACTTATGAGTAGTCCGTTGAGGACCAAAGAGGACCCCACAAGCAAGAGTGTGGCAGAACCTAAGGACAGAATGAAACTCACAATCGAGAAGAAAACACCTAAATAGATGATCACTATAGGTGAACCAATGGAAGAGGTCATCCTAAATGTACTAATGGGACTCATTTTTTAGACAGTAATTTTGTGTGTTTGTTAAAATCAGTAGGAATGAAAGATGCTACCAAATAATTTACAATTTCAGTATACAAATGAATAGAATCGTTCAATTAGTACCGTTTCTCCTCATGAAACATGTCATTTATAGGAATAAAGGGGGATGAGTAAATGTTTGAGGATGTGGTAATCCTACTGATATGGTCAGCCACTACATTTTCTGCTCTTTTTTAATCTCTAATTTCTAAATTGAATTTCTGAAGGAGGAGCTTCTAGCGAATGATACGTGGTTTGGATTTTGGTTTCTTAAGGATTTACTAGAGGGTTAGATGGTCTGAGAATACTATGACTTTATACCCTAAAAAATATGACCCAAATAATTCCAAGTAAAACATAATGGAAAGGAACTATTTTTCATTTGTGGTGTAGTATCTTTTGGTAATGGACAATGTATGTGAGGCATATTCAATGACATGTGGATCTCGATCAACCTTTTGTGATACGACTAACCCAAATGCATAGTTAGAGGCGTCACACATGAGCTCAAATGGTAAATCACACCACGGTGGTTGGATTACCATGGGTGATGTGAGACTCCAATTTAACTTTTTAAAAGCTTCCTCACATTCATTATAAAAAACAAATTCTTTTTATTTTTGGAGTAATTAGGAAAGGGGTAGTGAAATTTTACTAAAGTCACGAATGAAATGATGGTAAAATTCATCATTAAATAGGAAGGACCACACATACCATACATAATTTGGGAATGGTAGGGAAGAAATGAAATCTACTTTTGATTTATCTACTTGGATTTCATCCCCAAAAATGACATGTCCCAAAACTATAACATGTTACACCCTGAAATTGAATTTATCATAATTTAATACAAGATTCTTTTCAATACAACAACGTATGACTGATGCAAGACTACTCAAACATTAATCAAAAGAAGATCCATAAACATTGAAATCATCTATGAAATATTCCATGAAATTATCTAGGTAATCCCAAAAAATACCAACCATGAATCGTTTGAAAGTACCTGGGGCATTGCACATACCAAATAAAATCCTCTAATATAGAAATGTGCCAAAAGGGAAAGTGAAGAATACCTTTTTATGGTCCTTAGGGGCAATATGGATCTAAAAGTATCCAGAATAACCATCAAGGAAATAGTAGTGGGGCTTACTCTCTATCCCCTCTAGAAATTTGTCAATGAATGGAAAAGGGAAATGGTCCTACCTAGTGTGTTGGTTTAGTCAGTGATAGTCTATACAGACATGCCCACTATTTTGCACACGAGTTGGAAACAATTCATTGTTTTCATTTTTTGATTACTGTAAGGTCAATTTTTTTAGAAACAACTAGAATTGGACTGACTCATTGGCTGTTAGATAAAGGGTAAATGATTTAAGAATCCAATAATTCTATGAACTCCTTTTTCACAAATTTTAGGAGGTTTGGGTTCAGCTGACGTTGTTCCTGCTTCAGTGGTTTAGCCTCATCATTTAATAAAATATGATGTGTACAAATTTCTGGGATAATACTAAGAATTTTCGCATGTGTCCATCCCAATTCTTGTTTATACTCTCTCAAAAGATTAAGAAATCGCAATTAATACTCAGGAGGGAGTGAACTAGAAATGATGACAGGAAGCTTGTTGCCATTCTCAAGATATGAATATTTTAAATCATGAGGGAGTTGTTTTAATTCCAATTTAGGGGGAGTTTCTTTTGATGAGACTATGTGTGAATGCGATACGTCACTGATCTCATCTAATAGCTCAATGGTATCATCCTCAGATGAGGAATGAGATTTTACAAGCTCAGCAGAATCATTGATTTTCATTGGATCATCAGTGTTCAAGAAATCATCAATCAATGAACATTCCTGAGACTTTTATATACCACTAAAACAATCAATGCATTAATCATTTTCTATAATTTCTATCAATGATGAAAACTCAGAAAGGGGATCCTGGGAATGAAATTATGCTTTTCAAAGAGGGGGGTATATCTATAGAATTAATAGATAGAGAGGAATGTTCTTCTGAGGGGTACATCATGGAATCACGGATATTGAAATGGACTATGTCACCCCCAAATTCCAAATATAGTATACAATTATGGACATTAATTATGGTTTTGGAGGTTTTTAAGAAGGGTCACCCCAATATAATTGGGGCATTTCCATTAATCTTATCATCTTCCATTTTAGCACATAAAAATTAGTAGGGAAAATTAAATTTTGAACCCTCACAAGACCATCCTCTAACATACTAGAAGGGTGTGTGGTACTACAGTCATCCAGTGGAAAAACAATTCCAGTGGGCTTCAGTTCCCCGACTAGCAATGTAGAGTAAATAGAGTGATGCATCACATTTATAGATTCCCCTAAATCAAGAATGGAATTGGAAAATTAATACTCCCCTATGGTTCATAGAATCGAGAATGTCCAAGGACCATTAAACTTGGTGGGACGTGATGGCTCTATCAATGATGATATGTTCTTCTCCATGCTCACCTTTTTAACTCCATGAAGTCGCCTTCAGTGTGTACACATATTCTTCAGAATCATTTCATATATTGGAATTTGTTTCTCAACATCAATCAAGGCTATGTTTAACAGGTCTTTTTTGAATGCCTCCATAATTTCCTTATTGAGTTTTGTTTGATTTTGTTTTCAAGGTTCAGTGTCCCTTTGTTGATATTGAAGAGGGATTGTGTTTCTAGGTGACTCATCAATAGACACAATCATTCATTTAGAGGGGATTCCCTCAAGACAATGTTCTACCTCATTTGGAGCTTTTCCATTCTTTGGGATGTTGGTTTCCTTAGGAGGGGATGACTCTATTGTATGGTTCATTTGGTTCTGTAGTTTTTTTTTCACTATGAAGGGTAATGGAACTAACATTTCATTTATCTTTAGGGTAAATTTTTGGATGAGAAGGTAGTTTACTCAACCCATGGCTTTGGATTTCCCCAACAGAGTTGGAATGTTTTTATAATTGTGTTATCAGGTCTTGTATGGCAGCTTGGGTGGTATTTTGGAATTGGATATTGTTGGCAGCCATTTTTTTCATCATGTCTTCTAAGCTAGACTCGGGTTTTGGAGGGGTTTTTGGAAATACATTTGTTGTGGTTGAGGATTTTTGGGTGGTGGTGGTTGAATACTCTACCCCAATTGGATCCATGGTTGTTGAGGTTGGTTTGAATACCCCCTTTACTATAGAATTGGTTGTGTTTCCACCCTGGATTGGATGGATAGTATTGTTCTTTCCTAAAGGGTTGGTTATAGGGGCTGACCAGAAAGATTTACTCACAACACTAGAAGATTCTCTTAATATGGGGCATTGATCAGAGTAGTGGGTGTCTGAAGAACATAAACCACAATGGATGGTAGGAGGAGATTTTGAATTCCCCTGGGAAAGAGAAATTTTTCGAAGATAGGTACATACCTTTTCAAACATCATGTCCAGCTTCCTCTCAAATTTTGTACGTTGTACATCATGGACACCTTGAATGGGTACATTGGACCTTGAACCGAATTTTTGAGTGTTTTGTGCCCTGTTATCAATTTAAGTACCTCATAGTTTTTGGGGTATAATCAACTAGCACACCACTTACAACATCATCAATCATATTTCAGTCAATAAGTATTAAACCTTTATAAAAATATTGAATTAAAATTTGATCACTTATTTTGTGGTGTGGACTGCTTGAAAAAATATTTTCAAAGCGTTTCCAATATTGAAGTAGTTTTCCCCTTGTGATTGTCTTATACCACATATTTTTTTCTTATAGTTGCATTGTGAGAGGCTGGGAAATATTGTTCAATAAAAATGTGTTTCATGTCCGCCCAGACTCATATTTGTGAATTAACATAATAAAGCAAGTCTTTTGTAGTGTCTTCTAATGAAAATGGAAATTCCCTAAGCTTTACTTATTCCTCATACACATTAGCATGTTTTTAAGTTGAACACATAGTAATAAATTTTTTAAGATACTTGTGTGGATCTTTTTCATCATGTCCATGGAATCATGGTATTAAATTAATTAAACACGATTTAAGTTCAAATTGGTTGCCTAGAATTTCATTTAAATGTAAGTGGGATGGATATCAACATTTTGTGAGGATAATTATTTTAGTGTTCTTTTGTTTTCATCCCTTTTAAACGAGATAATTTCAGGTTCTAATTTGGTTCTAGGAGAAAATGGGTCTAGAGAAGTCTTGAGTTGTGGTGAGTCCTCGTTCAATGGGTAGTCATGTGCATCTCGGGGTCACTGACATAAGATCCTCTCCGGGTCAGGTTTGAATGGTGGTAATTCTCCTAAAGTAGAATGTGTTATGCACATAACCTATAGAAGAAATAAATTATAAAAAAACATATATGAAATGGTAAAAGATAAAAAAAATATGTATTCACAAAAATTACAAAAATCTCATAAAAACAATCACTAAAACAAAAGTGCTCCCCGACAATGACACCAAAATTTGACTGAGTTTTCATGAAATATAAAATTGATAGTTATGTAATGATTTTTTTGTATAGGGAAGACCCTAGGAAATCTTTCATGGAGCGTTGATAGGTTTAGAGTATGTATTTTTAATGATAAGAACAAAAGAGGGGATTGATTTTTTAAACAATTTTATGAAAGTAACTTAATGTAAAGAGTTGTAAAGTTCAAAGACAAAGTGGAATTTGAAAAAAATGGGATAAATAAGGGATCATTTATAAGTTACTAAAACACTTTTAAGAGATCCTCATTATTAATTGATTATTAGGTTATATTATAATCCTTTTGTAGAGGGTTAACCAAGATCTTAGTTCCCCTCTTTCCTCTTAAAATGGTTCACAAATAACTACCCCATGACACAAAAATAAGGCTGTCAAGGATTGAAACAAAAGAATATAATGAGGCCTACCAAGGAATACTAAAATTTCATGTATGTGTGAGATAAAGGGGATTCTTGTGGTGTCGAATCGGAACAACCCAATATTTCCAATTGTATCTCAACCCAATTGGTATTGAAATGAGAAATGTTTCACTTAATTAAACAAAATAAATACATTCAGATAGGAATAATATGAAGATTAAAAATAATTGAAATAATTCAAGGACAAATTAATAAAAACCAGTAGAATATATGGTGCCATAACACCCTTTTCATTTGTGTATCTCCCTCGCAATGATCACCCACCATTTAGCTTGACATCTGAAGGAGGAAGAAGCTCGGGTGGAACACCTTCATCATTATTGACCCCCTATGAGGATAGGGGCCTCCAGAACATCAAGGATGAGGGGGAGACTCATACAGGACTTCAAAATGGCAGCGATTTACTTCTGGTCCAAACATCCAAATAGGTAGTCCAAGGATCCTTTTTATTTCCAAAAGGGGATGTGGTTTTGGGAACTTAGATTTTGATAAACCACCTGAAAGACGGTTTCTAGCTACTAGACCATTGAATATCCATTTTAAAAAAACTAAAGAGTTTTAACCCATGTCTTGAATATCACCATCGAATATTTGGCATCCTTTGGACAATCACAGCTTGAGATATTGACATATTTCAGAATCCCATTTTTGACGTTGTCAATATTCGGTGTCTTGGACAAATTAGTTCGAATGGGCCCCATATAAGCCTAATCGGTATTGGGTTATTTGTAATGAAATGTATACTATTAAATTTTGGACCAGACCCCAAAATTTCTACCCATTTGGATTCACGGTCTAGTAGAACTGTGTAGATTAATACACTATTGTTCTTAGATCCTCCACCATTTAGCATATATTTCTTAGAAATCATCATGGGTCCTCCAAATCACCTCCACCTTCAATGATATTATCAAAGAAGTAACATTTACCTTTATAAAAGTGATGAACATAAAATAATTGAATCAAACATGAAGTGCATTTTGTTATTATATTTAGAATTTATAATACAAATTTAGTTCAATAAAATGGTGTAAGGGTGAAAATGTCATAGTGAATTGTCGTACGATCAATTGCCAATAATTAATGATGGTTGAACCTCCATGTACTAAATCATATCTTATGAGTGCTATTCAAACATCTATATTTCTATAATTTAAACTCAAATATTGACCAGCAGTATTCCTATCCTGAATTTTTTCTACATGAAACATGATGGTTCCCTCGAGAGTGGATTTTTAGATACGATGTGATCATTTCTCAGTTTGGGATGCATTGAGGTGACACACGATGATAGAAGTGGTCATAAAGAATTAGTAGAATAATATCGAGCTTACCCACTATCTTGAATGGGAAATGGTGTTCCTCAATGTAAATTATTGTCTTATCGCCTAGCTGGGATGACTAGTGGTGTTCATCAATGATCTTTGTGAGTTACCCTCCATTAGGACATGGGAGTGGAGTTCCATGAAATTCTATGATTACCCTCCAGATGGTTTGGGTAGTGTCATTCCATGATGACAACTTCCAAGAATAACCCTCCAGCTGGGTTGGGCAATGTCATTTCCCGTATTACTCTTCAGGCTTACCCTCTAGTAGGACTGGACAACGGAATTCCTTGGTGAATTTCCTGAGTAGTACCATCCAGCTAGCCTATGCGGAGGAATTATTTAGCGACTACAAAAGTAGGTTCCTCCAATCGTATTAAGTAACAAGATACTTTCCAAGACCGGGTGACTCCTTGACTACACAACATCCCGACGAGGCATAGTTTGACATACCATTGGGCTCAAAGAAAGAGAGATGATTTCCCCACCGAGACATGTTCTTGTGATGTGGCCTAAAACCATGTGGGTGAGTCAGTTACACCCAAAAAGGATTGTATAAATGTGTGGCCATTGAGTCATTTTGACATATGTGTCTTGGGTAGCCACATGAGGTGTTGGGCATCGTAGACGGACATACCTTAAACTATTGGAATCTCTTCTTCTTGGGTAGAACAGTGAGATAGAGTTCCCCATACTCACTCTCATTTGGGATTCTTTGAATAATTATATATATATATATATATATATATCCTACTTTAGTACCCACTCCATTGGTATAGTTACCCTCCTTCTAAGAAATGTAAAGATGTGCAGGGTGTGCCACATGATTTTCGTTTTTACCTTATCATGGTTGAATGAGTTTACTCTCCGTTTATAGGTAGATAAGAATCAATGATAATTTAATCCTTTCATTATGTTGAGATCATTGCGTTGGGATGAGTTTGATTTCACTCTCTTGATGGGTTGATTAGTACTCTATTAATATAACTTGTTCTATCTACTGCTTACCTATTCATTTGTATCTATTGCTACCCCCTTCACCCTTTTTGGAGTGTTTTACATGGTACTTATATACTCACTCCTGTATGGGATTCACCCAACACATGTCATTTCTTTTGTAGATGGTGGACAGGTCGACCATGACTACGAAGGAACTTAAGGATACATGGTTATTGGGCCGCATACGGTGGTCATAGCTTGGGATACAGAAGATGGGATCTTTTAATTGATTACTATTTTTCCAGTTTTTTCAGGTTGGGAGATATTTCGTATTTGGTAATGTATTATTCACCATTTTATTTTAGTATACACTATCTTACTTCATTTTCTTTAAGTTTTCCATGCATATTTTCTATATTTATAGCTGTGTTCATCTATTACTCTTTATCTCTGTAATTTTTCATTGGGATGGTTGTGTGCATGTGTAAATATATTTAGGAAAAGGCCTCTCAAATATTAGTGTTATTTAGATGCTCGTCGCCAACCCTGGACTATGGAGGTGGGGTTGGGGTACTTGACGCTCGATCGTCGCATTGGGCCTTGTCATGATAGATTGTTATCAGAGGTTGTTCATCCCTTGGGACATTTTTTAAAAGTATCCATAAAAAGTTTTTTGTTTTTGTTTAGGGAAATAGTGTCAAGGTGTCTCAAGTGTGGCTCTATGTCCATGAATTCTCGTGATGGTGTGACAGCTGATGCATCCATTCCCAAGGACCACTACCTTCTTATTGACTAGACATAATGAGACATTTTTTATAGGGATCCATGGTACATGCATAATATAGGATTGAGTGTTTGAATTTAATTCTTCAGTGATATCCCCATTATCTTTTGATATATATATATATATATATATCCTTACTTTTCCATGGTACTCCTTGAGAACTTTTAGCATGGATTCGCGACTCTAGGGAGCCATGATACTAGATCTAATTCGTAAAGATGACCCTGTGAGTGGTGATGCCTCATTTAAGGGTCAATGGTGTGATACCCTTCCACCTAGTAGGTGGGTAGTAGAACCTCCAACTGTTTAGTAGTAGATCATCCCAATATAGTAGGTTGAGGACATGTGTTGGCTGAGTGCACACCATGAGTTCCAGCATTAGAGAACACTGAGGTTTCGTGCTGAGTAAGATCCCCAGGCCGTAGAGGATTTGGTAGAGTTGGTGGTCCACATCATTAGAATTGTTTGGATTGTGACATATCATATGGTGTATTTGGAAAGTAGTATTTTCCATGGAGTGGTTTCACATTCAAGGATCCTAGTTACCAAGATGTGTGATGAGTCGACACACCCATGGGGTGACTTCCAATATGTGTTTTGTGAGAAGTTTTACCCCTCCTACATTATTGAATTTGGATTTCAGGAGCTTATAGATCATCAACATAGAGGGGTGTTAGTGGTATAATATGAAGATAGGTTCATAGACCTTACACACTACTCGATCAACATGATTGATGATAATTACTTATGAGCATGAAATTTTGAACTGGGACTCTGAAAAGAGTTATGATCCATCTTAGTGCCCTTATGCATCCCCACCTATGGTGGGGTGTGGGATTGATATCATGTGATAGACATATTTCATTCAGAGGGGTACCATATAGCCGGATATGGGAGTAGGCCCAACAGAGTTGAGTTATCTACATTAATAGGCAGGTTCCAGAGATCTCAAAATAGGAGTACCTTCCATGAGTAGGCTTAGGGACATGGTCGTACAGTGCATGGGTATCGCAGAGCAATAAGAAAGCCCCGGGAGGTCCGATTCTATGCTTGTGATGGCCTAGGTAACATGAAATGATATGTCCCAACTTTACATGATGAGAATCCCATAAGAATAGATAATGGATCGCACCGATAGAGGTAATTTCATGATAAGGGTGGCCCTGGGAGGCGGAGTTGGAAGAGGATCCAGAGGAGTTGAAAGTGGAGGATAGTGCTATGAGGTCCTTACATCACCACCACTAGAAATTACATGCCATGTTCACAAAGCTGGAGGTCGAGGCTGCATACATTTACAAGATGTGGACGTTTATGATCCTATGGTGCACGATATGATTTGAGGTATGTTCTGTGTTTATCATACTCTTTACTCAATATTAATAGACCTATGTTACAACCATTATTTTATCTCTTGACTCTTGGTATGGGATTTTCATCTCCCAGTAGAGATGCTATCATAACATCTTTGTCTTGAGGTTTCTGCATGGAATGTTTCTTCTGTTTCTTTTATCACTTGGTTGTGCGAGATATCTCTTGATGGAGAGAGGTTCATGGGGGACCTATTGGATATCATGATGGATGTATATGGGATCATCTTTGGAATGTATTTTCATTCCATGATTCCTTACCAGATTTAATATCACCAAAAAATAGTCAAATTCATAAGAGCTGATGGGACAAGGTTGTCCTTTTTGGTGAGAGATACCTCATAGTAGGACAAGAGAGTGATTTGATAAAGTGGTTGCAACCAATTAAACATAAGTTAGCAAAGAATAATACTTGGTGAAACATAATCATTAGGAAACTAGGGTCCTTTAGTTGTGGATGGATCTATGTATTTCTTCTTCAAAGATTTTTTAGGACTACCTCGGAGGCAGGAGAAGGAGTTTTTCATAAACATGCATCCTCAGACTGCCCAAATTTCTTAGGCATCATATAGGATGGTACCTACTAAGCTTTGGGATCTATGGTTGCAGTTGAAGGAACTTCTTGAGAATGGTTTCATTAGGATGAGTGTGTCCCCCTGGGTGGCCCTAGTTTTGTTTTTTAAAATGGTAAAAGGGAGTTAATGGATTTACATAGATTATTCTTGCCTAAACTAGGCAATAATAATGAACACGTAGCCCTTACCAAGAAACAATAAACTATTTGATCTATTTCGAGGAGCGAGATGGTTCTCCAAGACCGATCTCATGTCTGATGACAACCAGTTGTGGGTTCACGAGGATGATATTCCAAAGTAGGGTTTTCAATGTAAATATAGACACTAAGAGTTCCTAGTGATTCTATTGGGTGTGAAAAATTCCATTACCATGTTTATGGATTTGATGAACACGATATTACAGCCATACTTGGATCAGTTAGTTTTTTTCTTCATTAATGATAGACGCATCTACACTATAATATATGAGGAGAATGCAAAGCACTTGAGGATGGTTATTGATTTACTCAAAGAGAACCACCTTTATAGAAATATCACAAAGTGCTAGTTCAGGATATAAGAGGTTTTCTTTTTTGGGGAATTTCATTTCTAAATAAGTTGTATTCATGTATCCAGTAGAGATCAAGGAAATTATTTCATAGTAACTATTCAATAATGTATTGTAGGTGTAAAAATTTATTAGCATGGAAGGGTACTATTGAAAATTTATGGCAGACTTGTCTATAATTACAACCCCTTTGACCATCTATAGGAGTAAGGGATAGCTATTTACCTGGTCTGAGCAGTGCCAAAACACAATTGAGGATTTGATCCAGTAGTTGACGAGTGCTCTGGTGCTGAGGCTCTGAAAAGAAGAAATTAGGTCCATATTGTATTGCAATGCATTAGGAGTTAGAGTCGGTTGCATGTTCATGCAAAAAAATGTAGTCATTACAAATGGGTATAGGTATTTGATACCCCATGAGTAAAACTATATGACTAATGTTATTTAGATAGTAGTGGTAGTCTTATCCTTTAAGATTTAGAGGCACTACATGCCGGGAGAGTGCTTTCTAGTATACTCAAACCACCATAGACCCGGGTACATCATCACTAAGAGAAACCTGAAACTGAGGTAGAGATGATGGATATAGTTCTTAAAATACTAGGAATTTGAGATATTATATATCATTAGAAAAGGGAATGTGGTAGTTGAATCCCTAAGAATGAAGTCTTATAATTTCTCACTACATGAAGTTTCTGAGAAGTTAGCTTCTCTACAGCTAGTCCTGGTAGAGCAGGATAGTACATCTTTTCATTAGTTGATGGTGTTCACTCCTTTGCTCCTCATGTGTCTGAGAGAGTCCCAATTATGAGAATTTGACTACAAGGTTATACATGATAAAATATCTATACGTAATGCACCCGATGGATATTTCGAAGGAGGGAAATCATGAGATCCTGTTTCAGGGGTGATCCATGGTTCCAGTCGTTGTGCGATAAGAGGTGATACAGGAGTTACACACATCTCCCTTAGTTCTACATCCCAGTTTTTGGATGATTTAAAAATAAATTTAGTGTTAGTTTTGGTGGTCTAACATAAGACAATGTGTAGCTGAGTTTATCTCATGGTGCCTCACATGTTTGCATGTGATGGCTGAACACCATGTTTTGGTTTGTTGGTTGCAGCCTCTGGAGATACAGAAGTGGAAATGGGATAGCATATCCCAGTATTTTTTTACTGGTATTCTCAGTATAGTGAAGGTCCGTCACACCATTTGGTTGATAATGGATCAAATCACGATGTTTTAATACTTATTTTCAATTATGTAATAGAGTTTAGTGGAGAGTTTGGGGGGAGTTTTATGTATGGGGGATCATCCAATTTTTCTAGGTACCCACAAAAATTGTCTCTAATCATGACCTTTGGTTAATATAATAATTTTAGAGAGACCTGTATGAGGAATTAAAGAACTTTTTATGGATGAGTATATCCTTTCACCCCCAGACTGATGGGTAGACCGAGAACACTATCCAGGTGCTAGAGGATATACTGAGGTCTTATGTGTTAGATTTCAGCTAGAGATGGAAGGATCATCTTCCATTGGTAGAGTTTGTATACCAGAATATAGGCCACTATGCCATCAATAAGAAAGCCTTTGAGGCCCTATACTGGAGTCCATTTATGCAGAAAATGGATTGGAGAGTCATGTCTTATGGGCCGAGAGATGGTGCATGTGATAACTAAGAAACAGGAGGTCATCCATGAAAATATGAAGATTTCCTAGAGACGATAGAAATATTATGAATATTTCCATTGTAGGCCCTTGGATTTAGAGTATGGAGACCATGTGTTATTGATATTTTACCCAAAATGAGGAATTTAGAGGTTCATCTTGAGAGGCAATATATCCCTGAGGTTCATCAGACCATTCGAGATCCTGCAGAGGGTTGGCAGGGTTGTGTAATGCCTTGCCTTACCTCATAGATAGAGTGAGTGCACAATGTATTCCACATGTCATAGTTGAGGATATATGTGCATGAACCTATGAACATCATTGACTAGGGAGAGCTAGACATCGAGGATGGATCCACCAATACAGAGAACCCAGTGGTGATCAAGGACTAACATGAATAGACCTTACGAGGATATACCATCCCTCAAGTTCACATGTAGTGGTAGTATAGAAACATGGAGGAGAGTTCCTGGGAGTGGTAGAGCCAAATGTGGGCTCATTATCCTAATTTTTGTGCTTAATTTTGATTTTCAGGGACGAATATTTTAGAGGGAATGATTTACGAAACCCCTTTTTTCCTTCTAAGACATTGAAATATTTCTAAATATATTTCTAGAGCTAGGAACTGAGATTATATGATATTTTGAGGCCTGGGGTTTCCAGAAGTAATTTTATAAAAATATTAAATATATGTCAAATTTTTCACATGTGGTTAATTAAATAAAATGAGATAAATCTTAAACAGTTGATCAGATCAAAATTATGAGACCACAATTGCATCATGAACATAGAGTTTTCCTTAGGTGAATTATAAAATGATTCATTGCAGGACTTTGTCAACCCTTTCTTGTTGGATGTCAATTTAAGTTAGTTAATTAATTAATTTAATTGATTTAACCTTTTATATATTTCTATAAATTCTATGTTATGACTTCTTGAATAGGGTTGGCCTTGTTATTTTTTGAATCACTAGTGAGACCACCTTCTTTTTCTAGGGATTTCTTTCAAAGAATGAAGAGCCTCCGATTTAAGAACAATCGAATGAAATAGATCCTCCTCTCTTATTTGAAAAAAAATCACTTCACCAATAATCAATTCAAGAAATAGGTATGACTCATTAATTTGTTTTTTGGCTCTTTTGATTAATTTTTTTAGTAGATCAAACGTCATTATTTGATCTATGCTCCTATTTTTCAATCCTTTGCATGAAAATGAGTAATGAAACATTTTTTATGAATATATTCTAATCTAAATTGATTGTTTATGAGATGTTGTCCAAGAGGACTTTTCCAGTGATCAATAATCCTTTGTTTCTTTTATTTTCTTCCTGCATCCTTCTTGTTCTTTTCCATTGGAACACCGCGGTTCCTGGATCAACAGTTTTTAGGAAACTCATGCTCAAGAGTGTTCTCAGATTCAAGAGGGATCAATGAAACATAAGAAAAGTAAAGATCTAATATCTTCATGATGAATGGATGATGAATCTAAAGGTTTTACATTGGATCATATGATACTCATAGGTGAAATGGTATGCGGAATGTTTGACAGAATCCCCATGATGAAGGACAGTTTATTTATAGAAAATGATGGCCAGTGAGCATGAATATCCTCCTCATTCGTGGGATTTGGGAGGAATCGATATGGGATCCATGAAAACTGTCTAGATTTAGCGAATAGAATTAGATCTAGAAAATATGAATTTTATATTTAAATCACGAATACACATTGTGTTCAATGAAGAACACACGACATGTTTCCTCCCTTAGTGGTGGTTATATGGTTTGGGAAAATTTATGGGTAAATGGTGTGTAACTCCCTCACTTGTTGTGTATCCCTTCCAAGGTTGGGAAACCCTTGTGATGGGACACATGGTTGAAGACTTCGTATAAAAAACATGGGCAAAGGTTGACCACATGGGTGGTATTCGGTGTAGACCGACATTTCATGTACCAAAGTACATGGACATGGGGTTTGAGTACATGAACATAGCCCCAGGACATGGCCTAAGACCCAGATACGTGGAAAATTCCATGTAGTCAACCTACATGGTATGTACCCCAATAGATCTGGGACCCGAGTACCAAATAGAGACAAATCCATATAGTGAATAGGGGCCACACACCATGGTGTCCCCTCACACACATTGTACTACTTGATCTCTTCTAAGAGATCTTTAATCATCCATATACCCTTTTTTTGAACTTGTATTTTGTCTCAAGAGATTCCGATCCAAATTTTTTCTTCATAGAACACAATGGTGACCAATAAAAGTATCTTTTTTGATACAATGTATAATGTTCTAGGACTATTTTGAAATGAGGCGACACCTAATTATGGTAGTGAAAATAAAGAACCACTAGAGCTGTACTAAGATTTCCCTCTACCTAGGATGGATATTTCGATTCCTTGATAATTATTATAGACTTAACCTCAAGTTTTTCTTGCTAGTGTCATTCCCTGATGATCTATTTGAGTTACCCTCCAGTAGGACTGTACAATGGAGTTCCTCAATGTTCTGATATTAACCTCTCTCTGGGCTGGGATGTGGTATTCTCTGATGATATCTTCCATGAATAACACTCCAACTGATCTAGGTAGTGGCCTCTCCTTGATGACTCACCGAGCATACCCTGTAGTACGAATGGTCAATGGAATTTTTTTCCTACCTTTCTGACTATTACCCTCTAGCTGGACTGAGTAGTGGAATTCCTCGGGGACTACTAGAGTAGGACACTCCAATCGTACCAGGGTACAAGATCCTTTCCAAAAACATGTGACCCCTTTAATGTCTAACATAGTGATGAGGAATGGTTTCAAATAACATTGGACTCACAAGAAAGAGGTATTCTTTACCCACTGATATGTGTTCTTTTAACGTGAACTAAAACCATGTGGGTGAGTCAATTCCACCCAAAGGACATAGTATCAAGCTGTGGTGATTTATTCAGTTTGAGTTATGTGTTCTGGAATGAGACATGTGGTTTTGGGCATCATAGATGGACGTACATTAGAATTATTATTATCTATTCTTTTTCGGAAGAGTCGTGAGATAGATATACCCTTTCTCTTTATCATATAGTCTTCTTTAACTGATCATATATATATATATATATGTATATATATATATATATCCAACTTCAGTACCAACAAAATAGGTATAGTTACTTTCTTTCCAAGAGAGAAAATGAAACGCAGGGTATGCCACGTGCTTTCTGTTTTTACCATCTCATGGTTGGATGAGTCCACTCACTAGAAATCATTATATATGACTCGATGAAAATTTCATCATCTCACCATGTTGAGCTCCTTATGTTTCGTTGACTTCACTTTTACTCTATTGTTGGGTTGAGATGTACTCTTTTATAGTACCTTATTCAATCTAATTCTTCCATATTCTATTTTATCATTTCTTTCTCTGTATTCAACCTTTTCAGGGCTTTCTACTAGGTATATATATACTCACCCCTACACCAGCTTCTCCCAACATGTGTCATGTCTATTAGAGATGGTGTACTTTTCGACCATGACTATAGAGGAGCTTAGGGATATGAGATGTTTAAACCACATACGGTGGTTCTATCATAGGATACCAGAGATGGGATTTCTCATATATTTAATAATTTTCCAGTTTTTTCTAGTTGGGACATACTTCTTATTTGGGTGTGTATTTTTCCCCATTTTCATTTTATTATACACTACCATTCTTCGTTCTGTTTAATTGTTCCATACATATTTTTTATATTTATATAACTGTTGCTTATTTTTTTCTTTTTCTATGATCTTTATCATTGATCTAGTTGTGTGCATGTGTATAGGTTTTTAGGAAGAGTTCAAAACGAGTTTGTTGTGCCTTTGACGCTTGTATATTCCCCCTAGCCAATAAAGGCAGGCTTGGGGTAGTTATGGATCAAGGCCCAAATTGGGTAGGATCGTGATAATAATAACATTAAAATATGATTAAAACATAAATAAAATAATCATTTTCATGATATAACATGTCAAAGGATAGTTTATACACCTATTAGAAACTTATAGTGGCATAACAAGACATGTGTCTCAAAAAATGTAAATTGAGCCAAAATTACATTAACGATTTGGTAACTTATGAAATATAAACCCCAGGAAAGATAGTTCATAATAGGGATATATAAAAACCAATAAATATAATTATTAGAATAATATAATACATTCATGGGTAGTATATACATGACACTATAAAAATGAGTTGTAAATAAGGCACAACTCACACATAAATAAAAGTGAGATGAGAAAAACCCTTACCATAAGTCTTGAAATTCATCATATGCATTACAATATCCAGTATAATAAGTATAATATTATTATAAATCTTCAACATAAAAATATTCTCATATATAATACTATATATTATTTAATTATGAATTTATATTACACAATTTTTAACAAATTCATGTTATTGTTATGTTTCTTGTAATATCTGTTTTTTTCGTATATGTTTCGTCTTATTATTCTTGATCCTCATAAATAGATTGTTATTTAATTATTTTAAGAACTGAAAATATTATTTAAATATCTCATCTATTTAGTATATAAATATTTATAATATTATATAAAATATATAAATATAAAATTCAATAAACCGTTTCTGAAGACTGTAGGTCATATCTACACATGAACGTTGTTTCTATTTTATTATCATATTGAATGAATGAAAGTAAATGAAATGTATTTGTTTATATATATATATATATTATAATTAAATAAGAATAATTATTTCATATATATCATATAATTTTACTAAACTGATCCGTAATTTACAATATGTAAATTGTGAACTAATCACATTGCATTGATAAGGCGGTAGTCAACATGTCCGCAAATGAAGTTATCGTATTTACAAAAAATATAAAGCATGAAGGTATATTTAATATAATAATTATAGAAGAATAAATATATAATTATCATCATATCTATATCGAATAAAAATAATTCCATCATTATTTCGGACTCTAATAAGTGGTAATGGAAGAATGAACAATATCAGATCCTGAGCCGGTAGTCCGCCGTACACAGAAATGATGATTGTGTATCCCATTTGATGGAAGTGTGTGTGAGTATAGTTAGAAACATTATCATAAAAAATATCATTATATTTATTATAATAATGTTATCATATAATCATGTAATAAGAATAATTAAGGGGGTGGATAATGAAAATAAAACAAAAGAGCTTGTTGACGTATGTTACATCTTCTTTTGGTAATTACTTTTTTTTGCAAAAAATAACTAATTTTTTTTTGCATTCTGCCCAAATTGAGTACTATATTTTGATAGGAGGGAATTTTGATGCTTATTTGGGAAGGTTTTGGATTATAAAAAGTTTATTGAGATGTGTGACGCTGTGAGGGTGGAAATTTCCCATTTATAGTGGAGGAGGGATGACATTCTTGAAAATATAAAAAGGTAAACGTTATTGGCTGATCATCCTTATAAAATTTGACTCCAATAATTGACCTTATTCTATAAGAGGGATGATATGGTCAAAATATTTCCATCCAGTTGTGTTTGGAGATGTTTATAGGGTATTTGTCCCCATTAGTTAATGTTCAATGACCATGTAAACTCATTTTTACCTTGATCCCTCTAAATAATTTTAATTAATATCCCATATAATTTTTGTAAAACATTATGTTAACCATAATAGATATTATGAATTATTCAGATTAAAAATATGGAATCCATTTTTCCAAATTCTAACCATTTAAGTTGCATGAATTAATTTCAAATTAATCCCACCGACATCTCGCAAAAGAGGGGTTTTAGAGCACAAAAAGTCCAAAAGATTGAAATGTTTTTATTTCCAATTTCGATATTAAATTGGTTCTAATGAACTAAATTCTGTTGAATGATTTATATTTTACTAATAATTTAAAAATAAATTAATTTATTATTAATATATATATATAAATTATATGAAGAATCAGTTTTGAATTGAAATTTATCAATTTTCAGAATTCAACAAAAAATGAAACTTCTCAAAAAATACCAAAAATTCACCAAAAGTAAATTTTGATATTAAAATATCAAAAATTTAGTACATTTTTTAAAATAAAAAATATTGATGCTTCAATATTTATATTTAAAATGGTTTCACCATTAAAAGACTGTTAAATTATATTTTAGAAAAATACAATTTTTTATTCAGAAAATTAGATTTAGTATTATCTTATATCTATAAAATAAATTGGTTGAGTATCAAAAACGTTGATTGAATATATCATATATATATTTTTTATAAAAAATTCATCATACGCATTTTTTTTATTGAGATAAAATTGTGTTTCTATATAGAATAATAGAGTTATTAAAAAATAAATTCCTTTATATTCAAACAGTTAAAATTATTTCTAACTAATTCATGACCAAATGATTTATTTTATATGAAAGTGTAAATAACATTTTCACAATTTATTTAATCTTATTTTTAACTTCTTTTCCAATGGCTAAGTTATAACCATAATAATATTTTAATAACAATATTTATAGTATATTATTGTTTAGTAAAACCAGGCCTTTTGTATAATATAATCAATCATAGAGACTCAGTATTATCCATAACACAATATAAAAAACATATTGTGTGTACCAAATGATAATCTAAGTGTTTCATGTAGTTTATTATTAACTTGGTGTTGTATATAACACATGAAAAACTTAATATTTTCTTATAATAAAATCTATATTCAGTGTTGTGTGAAATGAAAAATATCAAAAATATTAAATCAATATGATTTATTTTTTCAAAAATTATCAAGGTGTTACATTGAAGATATAATTTATTATTATCAATCCATATTCAAATATGAAAAAAGTATAGTTAATTCAAGGATCATTTATATTTATATTACATAAAGAAGGATATTTCAGAATATATATAAGGAGGCCTGGTATGCTAGTAGGTTAATAATTCATGTTATAATTATAATTGTATGATGCAACCATTAACCATAGCATTATAGAAATGTGGGAACATTACCATGGATTTATTCAATGGACTCCCCAAAATGTTTAAATATCATACTTTTATTTGTGATATAGTCGATATAATTATAATGTTAGTTCAATTTGGTGCTATCAAAGATGAGTTGTGAATTTAAGATAATTCCATTATATAAATTTTTCAAGTGGTAAGGAAATATGGTGTACTAAATTCCATTGTAATATATTAGGATCTGATGTTCACCTCATGGTTTTTTACTTGTCATGAATATGATTTGGGTATAGTGATATGCTGTAGAATTACTCATCATCCTTAAACCAATGGTCAATCTGAAAGGACTATTCATACTTTGGGGGATATGTTGATTTCCCAATTTAAATATTTAAAATGAGTTATTGATCAAAACCTTCCATTTTTAGTGTCCTAATATAATTTTTTTCTATTCTATCATTCAAATGGAATCATATGAGGATCTGTATAGACAAAGGTGTGAAACTAAACAATGGTGGAATAAGTAGAAGAAAATATGTTGATGGGGATAGACCTTGTTTATTTGCTGAAAAATAATATCTAAACCATTTAATTACACATTAAATCTACCCAATGTTGAAAAAAGTTTTATGGTGACAATTATCGATTAGATTTGGAGTTTGAAGTTCGAGAAATTGTATTACTCTGAATATCACCATGCAATAGTTTTTTGAGATTTGGAATGAAGGGGATGTTAATCCTTAGATATATTGGTCATTTTTATATCATCCACTGTTTGAAGATGGAAACATATTTCCAAGAACATCTAGAGAACATATCCTAAGTACATGATGTGTACTAGTATCACTTTTGTGGATTTAAATTCATAGTTCACCATATATAAAAAACTCATATGTCATACAACTAGAACATGATTTCCATTATGAAGAATAACCAATTGATATATTGGATCATAGAGATAAAGTGCACTGAAACAAGAATACTCATATAGTTAGTGTTTTATGGAAGAATCATACATTTGAAGAATTAGCATGGTTATAAGAAGAGGAAACAAGCAAAAGGTTTCATCATCTTTTTCCTTGGATTAATAAATTTCAAGTTAGAAATTATTTTATATAAGTAGAATTTTATAACCTATGACTTTGAATTTTTTATCCTTTTATTAAAATTATGGACAATAGATTTTTAAACACAGAACATCATTCTAAAAAAAACAATGATAAATTTAGAAATGATAAACTATTATAATGTATGGAAAAAAATAATACATATAGGGAATGAAATATTGAAATAAAAAGATAATATTAAATTATTATACTATAATAGAAAAAATATTTTTTATATCTCATACTATTATTATATGATGTATATATAAAATTTAAATAATAATTTTAATATAAATTAATTAGATTAATTAATATTTTTGAATATAAATAAAAAATTTAAATGGATTTCATGAAAGATTATTTAACATAAATGTAAATTTTTTGAAAGAAAATTATTTTAAAATTGTTGTGTATTTATAATTATTCATTATTTAAGAATAATTTTAATTAATTTTATTTATATTATTTAAAATAAAATAAATTAAAAACTATCCAATAGTTATTACTTAACATGTAATAAGAGTTAATTTCTTTTATGCTTTAATTGTTTTTATGAAAAAAAATACATTTCATGACCTATGAATTTTTATTTTAGTAGACTAGATATATTATGTTTAAATAAAGGTAATGCATATTTTTGATATGAATAATATACTAACCATAAATCAATTAGTAAATTATATGAAAAAAATAATAATAATAGTAAATATTTAAAAAATCCCTCTCCTGATGAACATAATTTTTTATTTTATTTTTGTTTAGATATCAAATTCCTAAATCTTATAATTTTATTTCGATAAAAATAAATTTATTTTTAAATTTATAATTAAAATATTATATTCGTGTAATTTTTTTTATTTTTATGAAAATATGAATTTTTATTTGAAAAATTAGAAATACCTTCTTCAAAAATAAGATGAATTTTAAATCATAAATAGGACATATGAACAACATTAAAATTTTTGAAACCCTTTTATAGAACAATTATATATTTATTGAGTAAAATAATATAATCATGTATCGTAATTTTGAATTATAAAATAATGTTTTATAACTTGGACCCTACTTCATAATTTTTCTAACATTGTTTTTATGTGTCATACATTTTCAAGAGACCAATTATTGTATGAGTTATATTTTCTTCATTGATTCTAATTGGTTAAAAATGGAGATAAATGAAATATTAAAATTTCATTGATTTGAATATGATAATGAAGTTCAATTATAATGGATCTTGTATGAATTCCTCAATTATTTATATGTCAAGAAACATATGTTAAAAGAATATGAATTTGAAAGGTGATTCTTGAAGATTTGTTATGGATTCATTAGTTGTTATGCTTCACTAATTCTCCAGGTAAAATCACTTATTTTTTTACTGGTTCTAAGATGAAAATAAAATTTCAACAGTTATCCATTTTCTATAATATAATAAAATGTTTTAAAGATGTTTATGTATTTTTTCTTATTACATATGAAAAATGAAAGAGATAATTTGAAGAGGACCATGAAAGTGATAATTATAATAGAATTCAATATATTTTTTTCGTGAAGGAGAAACAAGTAATATTATTATTATTTCATCAAGGGTCATAAGTTGGAGAAAAATTGGTAGCCTCACATTTTTTGGATTCTATTGTATAGTTTGAATTTTACTAATTTATTTTTATGGGATTATATTAAAATTATTGTCTAACCCAATATGTATCAAATCAAAACACAATCATGTATCTTGTGGGACCTAGATTTCTACCATGTTATAGTAAGGCTTTCTCGGGACCCCATTTAGGTGGTAGAGGAGGGTAGTAATAGTTCCCTCAATGTGTATGTGGCCCAATATATAAGGCCCATATAGTGTGTGGCTGAGGCTGTGTAGATCTTGGCACAGAAGCCCGTAGGGAATCCGATGGACTATTTGTGGTACAACCATTATGTGAAAAGTGTGTCAAGTGAACCTGTGAGTCGACCCTGGTGCTAGATTGAGCTAAAATTAGCCACACGTTTACTTTTAATTTGGAGAGATTCCATAAATGATGATTTACATGGGGTGATTTCATGGGTGTAATTTTCAAAATGAAGTTATGTAGAGCATTCGATTTGTGTTATAAACACCCAGATGCCTTCCCAAACATTGTTTTTTTTGAAGTAGTTTATTTTATGAATAAGTAATAAAATCTCTTGACATGAAACTCATGGAATCATGTGTTTCACAAAGATATTGTTGTACAACTATTGAGATTATCAAATACTCATATTTTTGTTGAAGATAAACACATCCATGAACCAGTGCCTCAGTTGTTCACTCACATTGTGATATGCGAAGATTTTATGGAAATAAAACCTTACATGAGGAAAGAAAAGAGAACCCATGTATATAATATTACATTGAGGTATAAGACACTATAATTCCATAGTGAACATGAGAAATAATATATATCGAGCATCTATATAGTTTTCTTAAAATATTTATGTTTGTGTAGTTGCAGTCACCAATTTTTACATAAAGAGGTTATCTTTTCTTTTCACACACTTCAATGAACTTATATATGTAAAGTTTTCTAATATACCAAATTTTTTGTGAAGGGTAATATAGATCACATACATGATTATGTGAAGAATGCATTGGACAATTCATTCATGAAAAATGAATACAAATAAACTAAAAAAAATAAATGAAGTGTCTTCACTCAGAATTTTGGTAATTATACTATGAATAAACCAAGTACATCCATGTAATGATTAGATATTTAAATAACAAATGAATGATGTTCATTTGTATTAATTGAAATAAATTATTGAGTTTTTAATGATTATTCTTGCATAAAATAATACTTAATGTGTGGTGAAATTATGTTGAATAAATATTTTTTTCATCAAGAATAATAAAGTAGAACAAATACATTAACAATTATTGATATTTTGTATCGAAGAAAGATAATTTGACACTACTAGATTATTTTTTATTATATTTTGTTAAATAATAGTGGCCTATCTATATTTATATTATTATTATTCTGGATAGAGTAATTGTGACGATTCCATGATGAGATGAAATTCAGTGTTTTGATAATCATAGAGGACATTTGTGATTATATCCAAGAAGAAGAAAGAAAATTTATTGTATTTTGTAAATCACTAATGAATAAAGAGATCAAAACACAACAACTCTGTTGCTTATTATTGGGTGTCAAAAATCATAAGTGATTGGAAAATATATTATCAGTTTATTATCATTTGGGCCAGGGAGAATTGGGTTCATTAGTCCACAACACTTTTATATCATTTTGACTTATAGTAAAAGAAGAACTTGAGATTACAATTTTCTATTGGGAAGATGTTAGAAGTTATCCTTTCTATATTCTATGTAATTAAAAAGAAACAAATAATTTAGTAGAAGAACTTAGTAACAATGTAACATCAAATAGTACTCTCAACAAGTGATTGAATTTATCAATGTTAAAGAAAACATAATCAAGGGGTTGACTATCTTTACTTGAATTATAAATATCCCATCAAGATATATAAAAAATGAAATTTAAATTAAATATAGTGCATTGAATGTGAAATAATATTCCATTCTTAGAATAACCACATTCAAAGGATTAATTTCTAGTTGTTGTGTGGTCAAGATCATTTTCAAACAATGCCAAGGGATAAATACTTATATTATGTAGTAAAAAATTTATGAACTCTGTGTGTTATTCTTTACCTCTTTTATATACATGCACGAGATAGGGAAAAGTGAATAATATAATCTAGATCCTAATATATCTAAGAGTTCAATTAATAAAACAATGTAATTGGTTTAAAAACTCCCCAACACTAATTCACACACTCATAGGGTGTACATATACCAAACTAGTAGCTTTAAGTGGTATGAGAGCCTTGGTTCACCTATTTTGGAATATCTTTGTTGATATTATTCACTTTTTAATATTTGAGTTTCTTTTTGGTGTAAATAACACATGGTATTTTTTTGATGATATAGTTATCTCTGAGAATATGTCTACATCTACAAAGGCCATGATGAACTGAAAAAATAAAAATAAGATAAAGTTGAATAAGTTTTCTCTATCATATAAATAAGAGTATATATTTGTATCTCCATTCCATGACAATAATAAAGACACATCAGGATTGTAAAGTGAAGATAATGTGCCTCATTTCTCCACCAAGGAGAAGGAAAACCTTCCAACTTCATGTAAATTATGATATTCAATTTATTAGGAGGAATGCATTATTTCCTTTGAAAATTTTCCACAAGATGAATATTCAATTACAGATGGGGATGAGAAATAAAGAACTACTCAAGATATATCAGTTTTTATCTTAAGTGATATTCTCTATTGAGTTAATATAAATGAGTCTCCCTTGTTAGTGAACTCTTTCTATTTATGCAGTATGAAATCAGCCAGTTGGATGAGAAAGATATTATAGGGAATATCTTATAAAGAAAAATTGTACAATGTTTCAATCTCTCCCGATTTGTTGGAACCATTGAAGGAAAAAAGTGGAAAATTCTAAAAATTATCTCCAAATTTCTCAAAGAAGATGAAGATATGGAGGGAGTCAATAAGATTCTATATGAAAAGGTCCATGCACATGAAAGAAAAAATAAATAATACCAATGACGTCAAGGCACTAAAATTAAAAGAAAAATCCAAGAATATCAGGGAACATGATTCTTTGATTGTGAAAATTGTGAAGACGCACGAAGATGATTTTTATATAATTAAGAAGGCTTGTGAAGAGAATAATATTATATTATATAAAATCATTCTCAATATGGAATTTCAAGATTTGAAAGATCATTTAGACAATCGTGTGAAGAGACATATTGATACTTCATAAAAGAATGGAACAATAGATGCTGATACTAAATGATCACTAGAGGATTATATGGTTGATGTTCCTTTAACATGTGATAAGAATATCATGAAATATTTTTATGACCTATTTCATGAAGCTCAAAAAAATAAGTACCATCCATTCTAACTTGTATTAATGCTTCAGAATATATTATCATGAATAGTATAGGTTGTAAAAAAAATTATGATCAGGTATGCATGGATAATGGTGATAAAAAACCCAACATCATGACTAGGGTTGATTGAAAAAACATAGAGGAATATGGTTCCCCATAAATATGAAAACATTTCATTAAGAGTTCCTCGAAACCGTATACAAAACACACAATGAAATCAATATTTATGGGGAAATGTGGGTTATAAAATATATATTTTAATTGTGCATTAAATTTTTGGTATAATCCTTAAGATTCAAAAAGAAAAATAATCTCATATCAATGAGAGAAAGCCATATAAAAAGAATAATCGTCCATAGGACCAAAAGAATATATATACTGCTAACAGATTTGGGAATCTTGATAACATCATTGATGAATATAGTGGAATCTGTCACAAGTTTGGAACATTCTTGTCTCAACATGTATCCAAAGTTGACAAGAATAGAAGACCACAATAGCTATCTAATAATGAAGAAGCTACCATATGAAGTAATAAGAATATTATTGTGAACCAAAACTCTCCCAAAAAGATTCATTGAAGGACACATAAGATGGCCTTGGATTTCAAATCCATGAATTTAAAAATGTGTTCATCCAAAAGTGATTACAAGAAGAACTACACTTAGAAGAACCCATATGAATGATCCAAACTTATTTCCACAGTTCCTAATGACATATTTGTTATCTAGCCAAGAGATTTAGAAGTAATGAGAAATATTCATAAATAATAAGATAATGATAGTAAAAAAGGAAAATAAAATATTCCCAATGAATAAAAAGAATCATTTTTGTGAGGTGAAACATGGATTATTATACTGTTAGAAATTGATCCAAAAATATTCCAATACAAGAATAATTCCTTAAGAAGAAGAAAATATCCCATGGAGATGACATTACTTTAAAATACCTTGAGAAAATAAGAGTCACAAAGAATGAAATTGAAGATGATGCAATATGTACGAGTAAACAATCATAATTGAAGATCAGATGTATAAGTGTGAAGAGTGGGGGAAATGGAGAAACATTATTGAGAAATAAATCTCAACCTTGATGTTCATTTTGGTGATGCAAGGATAATACACCTTATTCCATGAAACTATTGTGTATTTTATTTCTTCTTATACTAAAGGAAATTTAATTTTAAGCACGTTTTCAGGGGGACATCTTGGGAATAAATGAGGAGTATCAATCCTTGTTAGCCATGATAAAGAATTCACAATCCATGAATGCCACCCCAATTTTATATTCAATTAAAAATATTATGGAGAATCATCTTTGATGATTTTGAAGAATATGATGTGCTATTATGGAATTCCAGGATAAAGATAAAATATCTTGGTTTAATCTTATTTCATGGTATATTGAAGTACAATAGGCAAATATGATCATTTTTGTTGAAGTTGTGAAGGTTTTCAAATCAGGACACTAACATGTTGAATATACATTATGGTGTATTTATTATATTAAAATTTATTTAAATAAATTCATAATTAAATACACCATTATGAAGATGAGGATAAGTGTTTCCCTTTTTGGGGGAAAATTGAAGAATCTACTAGAATTATTATTTCAATTAGTTTAAAATTTGATAATTTTGAATATTGACTGTTTTTCATATCATTGGAAGATGTATGTATCTTTTAATATCTAATCCTTTGTTACTCAATATAAATATCATTTTAAAAAGGGGATGTAATTGAATTAATAATTCGTATAAAAAATGTGGATGTTCCCCAAGGTCACTTATCTGACATATCTCACAGTAATGTTTTTGATCTCTTTATTAAAGTGAGTGAAAGAGTTTTAGGTTGATTGTTTTTGAAAATCATCAAATCACATTTAGTATCTGCAACCTAGAATGAATATGAATAACCCTTGAATATAATTATATGAATTCTTATTTAGTGAGGTATCATGATAATTTATTACATGGTAAATTGTTTGTATAAATCATATAATCTCATTTTTTTAAATGATCATACCTCAAGTAGACATATATTGAAATGATGGTTGAAAAATTACTTAATTATATAATTATACACTTTTCTTATGTAATTTTATTTCTATCTATTAAGGGGAAAATAAAATGAAATTAATGTCTAGAAATTTAATTGGGATAGTGAAAGTAATGATCCACATTTTGACTCAATCATTTTTAAGGAAACCTTGATGTAATTTCAAAAAAATACCATGAGGATATTGGGAATCCCACATTGTGTTTGAGATGTGTTTGTTGTTAATGATTTTCAATGGTTAGAAGTAGTGATCAATGGAATAGTAATATTTACTTGATTTCATCATCATGAAGAGTTTGAAAATTAATGGAGCCTGGATGAAGTCCTCATGTCTTGAATTTTAAGATACATATGTTGAAAACACTGTGTTTGTAATGTGATTATTGAAGAATTTTTATGGATTCATTGTATTTCATGTTTGATTAATTCTTCTAGTAACTCTAACGATTTTAAACTACTTCAAAGTAAATACTACATGTTTCAAAAGAAACACATTGTCTAGAATTAAAGAATGTGAGTTGATGAAGTTTATGAAATATTTTATTATTGCACAAGAACCATGAAAGAGTTGATTTGAAGAGAACCACGAATGATCTAATTGGAAGAGAATGAAAAATATCATTTTCCATTGAGGAGAAAAATTTAATATTTTTATTTTTGAATGATGTTTTATTATAATATGAATAAATTGTGGCCTTTCATTTTTTAGGTTCTATTACATACATAGAATTTAACAAATTTATTTTAATTTCCTCATATTAAAATTATGGGCCCACCCACAAAGCACCCATGAAAACCCTAATCGAGGCTATTGTGGGACCAACAGGTCTACAATTCCATATAAAGGAAAACTCGGGCCACCATCTAGATGGTATAGGAGGGAAAGAATAGTTCCCATAAAGTGAAAATAGGCCCGTGTATAAGTCGTGTGAAGTGCATGACTGAATCCGTGTATATCATGGTTTAGAGTCCCAAAGGGATGCCCGTGGACCATGTATGGAATGAAGTAAAGGTGTAAGTAGTGAATCTGAGTGCTAACCCTGTTTTCAGCTTAAAAAACTATCATTATTTGGATTATAAAGAAGATTGATGAAAAATACAATGTTTTCTTAGGTTCCTACTTGCTTGGCACACCGCGTAATACCTCCTCAATTTGAGCACAAGGTGGGATCTCTATTGATGAGGTGCTTTTAATTTTGGCCAGAAACGCATGAATTAATTCACAAAGTGACACACTTTTGACGTGAAGACATTATTTGACAGAGATTTATTTTCTTATATAAGGAGGCAGAGATAAGGCATTTCAACACACCGACACCAACAACATCGAGAGAAAATCTCATTTTGTGATCACCTTTCTTCGGCGACATCTTTCTTGATCTCGGTCTTTGAATCAATTTATTTATTCTTATGTATTATTTTTGAGATCCCTTCAATTTATGTGGAGTCTTTACCATGTATCTCTTGATTTTAGTGGATGTCCCTTTATAGACTAGGTCCCATGGTTTTTCTCTTTTAGGTTTTTCATGTAAAAATTTCCGGTGTCAAATTTATTTTTCTACACTTAATTTTGTCATTTCACATCAACCATTATATTTGGAGGGAATGATTTCTTCCTTCTCTTCATTCTCTTTTCGATTGTTTGCGAATTCGTAGATTTTTGGCTTTCCCAACATCTAGTATCAAATGGTTTGGTTTTTTATTTCATATTTATTATGGAGTCCAATTACTGTCAAATGATTTTGTTGAATGGTACCAACAACCATATGTGGAAACATAAAATGAAGGATTTTCCTTTTGTCAAGTGAATGAATCTTCCAGTTTTTAGTAACCAGAATCCAAAAATAATTTCAGATGATGAATGAGCCTTAGATCATGAGATGGTTTGTGGTTTCATTTTGGAATGGGTCAATGAAAATGTGATAAATCACATTGTCAATATCTCTCACTCCAAAACATTTTGGGAAATTCTTCAGACAGACTATGCTTCCAGGACAGGAAACAATAAATTTTTTCTTTTAAAAAAATAAATACTTTGATGTATAAATAAGGTAAGTCTATTTATGACTAATTAAGTGAATAATATGGTTGTTTTTATTAGTTTTCTGACATGGGTATCAATTTTACTGATATGGATTTATCTTTTTTTCTACTTAACACTTTACCCGATTCATGGGATAATTTACATGTTACTCTAATCAGTTCCTCTCATAATGGTGTTGTGACATTTACTTTTGTCAACTCTGCTATTTTAAATGAAGAGTTCAGGATAAACACTCAGGACAAATATTCTTCAGAATTTTTAGTCACAGAGGATATGGTGAGAAGCCAGGACTAGGGACATATCAGTCGAGGTAAAAGCAGAGGCAGTAGCAAATCTAGATCGCAGTAGAGAGATTTTGAATTCCATAATTTTTTTAAGAAGGGGCATGTTAAATTTTTTTATTATTAGCTGAAAAAATAGAATAGAATTAAAGAAGATCCATATAAGAAAAATGGAGATGGATATGATCATGTCACCGCTACTACATGGGGTGATCTTGTTATTCTTTATGACTCTATTAACATTTCTTTTGATGATTCTTTTTAGGTTGTTGACAGTGGTTCCTTTTTTCACGTGACATCAAAGAAGGAGATATTTACATCTTATAGACCTAGTTATGTTTGGATTTTGAAGTTGTAAAATGATGTTCTTGCTGACATTGTAGGCATTAGGACTGTTTGTTTAGAGATGAGTACATGAAGTAAACTAATTTTGATGAATGTTCGACATACACCTGAGGTTCGTTTGAATATTATTTCTACAAGTATTCTTTTTTATGAAAAGTTTATCATAACTTTTGAAGATTTTCAATGGATTATTTCTAGGGGATCTTTGATTATGGCTTGAGGAAAGAAGTAGTCAGGTTTGTATTGAACTAGAGCTTCTATTTCCTGTGATACTGCTTGCATTGTTGAGTGCATTGTTTTGTCCAAGTTGAGGTGTAAGAGGCTCAATCACATCAGTGAGAAAGTTATTTTTTTGGACAATAGGAAACTTCTTCCAAATTTTAAGAGAGTCAAAGTGGATACATGTGATCGTTGTATTTCTGGAAAATAGAGAAGAGTGTGTTTCAGTTGTCATCCTCCACACATGAAGTCACATATACATGAATTGGTACATTCTGATGTTTGTGGTTCTTTGATATATATGACCATTATTGGTGGTATTTATTTTCTTAAATTTATTGATGACTACTCACGAAAGATCTGTGTTTATGTCTTGAATTCCAAAATTCAGGTGCTCAGTGTTTTTATGAAATTTCATGTTTCAGATTAGAGGGAATGAGGTAAGAAACTAAAATGTATTTTCATTGACAATGGGGGAGGGTATTTTGGTCCATTTGATCATTATTGCAGACAGGAAGGTAATTGTCCTCAGAAGAAGCTACCCAAGACAACTCAGCTGAATGGGGTAGCTGGGCACATGAACATGACTTTATTAGAAAGAGTTCGTTGTATTCATTATAAATAAAGGTTTCATGGATACATTTGGGGTGAGGATTTACTTACAACTGCTTATATTATCAATTTATCACATGCAGTAACCTTACAGATAGACACTCCCGATATTTTTTGGTTTGGAAAAGAGATCAGGTATGATCACTTGTGTGTTTTTGGTTGTAAGGATTTTGTTCCTATTCCGAGATATGAGAGATCCCAGTTGGATGGCAAGACATGCCATTGTATTTTTATTAGGTATGGACATGATGAGTTTCGGTACAGTATATATTATCTTATTTTGAAGAAACTTGTCAGAAGTCGTGATCCATTGTTTAAGGAGGATCATACTATTGTAGGAATTGATAAGAGAAAAAAGTCTATGTCTCCAACTTCTAATGGGTTTTTTAGTCTTGAGCTAGGTTCTGATTCACATTTACCTCATTTTGTTGAATTTGATGATCACATTGATGTAAAGAATGATGCTCATGGTGAACAAAATAGATTTTATGTTTCTAATGCACCTTTTGTTTCTGATGATCTGGTTCTAGGAGTTATAAATGAACCCTCAGTTCCACTCCGTAGTTCATCTCGACATCACAATGTTTCTACTCAATATTCTCCTGATGGGTTTGTGCTCCTCGACAATGGGGGAGAACCAGAATTTTTTTATGAGGCAATGGAAGGTGAAGAGAAGGAAAGATGTGTTATAGAAATTTATGTTAAAATGAAATCATTTCATGGTAAACACACATTTGAGCAAGTGAAGATACCAACAGGTATGATATATTTTCAAAATTGGTAGATTTATCAGACTAAAAATGAAGAATCTAGTTCTATTCCATGATACAAGGATAGTTTAGTTGTCAAAGGCTTCTATCAGAGGAAAGGAATTTATTTTGATGTGATTTTATCACCTATTTTCAAAATTTCTTCCATTTGGGTTATTCTTGGTTTGGCTGCTTGTTTGGATCTACAGATTGAGCAGATGGATTTGAAGGCAACTTTCATCAATAGAGATTTTGAGGATTATATTTATATGGAGAAACCAGAATGTTACGTTGAAACAGGTAAAGAAAATCATGTCTGCAGGTTGAAAAAGATTTTGTATGGTTTGAAGCAAGCTCTGAGGTAGTGATATTAGAAGTTTGAATCTGTCATTTCCTATCCGGGGTTCAGGAAGACATCTTATGATCATTGTGTTTTTGTTCAAATATTTAACATTGTGGATTTTATTATACTGTTGCATTATGTTGATGATATTCTCATTGTTGGCCATGATGCTTCTAGAATTGATAGATTGAAGAAGAATCTTTTTTAGTATATTTTGATGAATGTCTTGGGGCCATCATGACAGATTCATGTCATTACGATCTCTCTTGATAGGAAGTCCAATAAATTTTGGTTATCTCCGAAGATATACACTATGATGGTTCTTCAATGATTTTCTATGGATAGAGATAAAGTGGTTAGTACTCCTATTTCATTACATTTTATGATCAGTTCTAGTCATTCACCTTTTACTTCTGAAGAGAGATAAGAGATGCAACACAAATGTTATTCATATTCCATTGGTTGTTTGATTTATTCTATGGTATGTACTATACCTGATATAGCTGATGTAGTTGGTGTGGTTAGTAGTTTTCTATCAAATCCAGGAAGAGAGCATTGTAGAGAAGTGAAGTAAATTTTTCATTATCTTCATGGTACTTCTGATAAAATATTGTGTCTTGAAAAATGGGAACCTATGATTTGTGTCTTTATATATTTAGATATGGTAAGAGATATCGATTCGAGGAAGTCTACTTCAGGCTATTTGATCACTTTTGCAGGGGGAGCTGTATCTCGGTAGTCTTGATTTCAAATATGTGTTGATTTATCTAACATATATTCAGAGTTTATTGCAGCTATTGAGGTGTGCAATGAATTATTGAAGATAAAAACTTTTATTCAAGTGATTAGTTTAAATAAGGATAAGTATGTTTTATTTTGTGATAATCTGAGTGCTATTTTTTGGGAATGAATTACACTTTTCATGTTAGTTCGAAACATATTGATGTTTGATATCATTGGATCTGAGGTGTCCTTGATTTGAGACAGTTAGAGATTGAGAAGACCCACATTGATGACAACAGATCTGACATGTTGACCAAGATTTTACCTAGACGAAAAATTGAGACTTGCCAATTGATTGTAGGGCTCGTGGTGATCCCTTCTTGAGTCGGGGGGGGGGAGTTTGTTGGGATCTTTCACGGTTGGTGCACCACATAATTCCTCCTCAATTATATCACCACACAGTTTCTCTTTTAATGAGGTGTTTTTAATGCTGCCAAGGCCTTCTGAATTAATTCACGCGATGACACACTTTTGAAGTGAGGAAATTATTTTATGCCGATTGTTTTTAAAATATAAAGTGGCAATGACAAGGAATTTCTACATAAAGACACCAACAAAACCGAGAGAAAATCACATTTGGTGACTTCCTCTCCTCAAGGATCATATTTCTTTCTCTCCATCTTTGATTCACTACTTTTATTCTTGAGTATTACATTTGAGATCCCTTCCATTTTTGGGGAGTCTCTTCATTGTATCTCTTGATTTTAGCAGATCCATCTTTCTAGACTAGTTCCGATGGTTTTCCCCTTTTGGATTTTCCATGTAAAAATTTCCAATGTAAATATTATTTTTCTACTATTAGTTTTTTTTTCTCTGTGCATTTGCCTTTATTTTTAAAGGGATTTTTTTTCTACTGCACGTTCTCTTTTCGATTGTTTGTGCTTACATAGCTTTTCCATCATTACCAGCATGTTTGATATGAGACTCTTTCTCGGGTGTATTGTTCACCTACTAAAAAAGGGAAAAAAATATTCCATGAGCCTCTTTATCATATTGAAGTGTGTAGTTCCTCGAACCAACTTATCTTCATGAAAAAGACCCACAAATAATTCAGTTTATGTTATAAATACATAGACACCTTGATGAAGAACATGTTCCAAAGAGCCATTGTTTTTACAAATAAGTATCGATACCTCTTGATATGTGACTCCCGCACTCAATATTTTCATGATGATATTTAGATACAATGCTTTATTTTATTAAATACTCATCTTTTGTTTGGATATAAATAGATCTGCGATCCAATGCATGAGTTGTTCACTGAAACAATGTGATCAGAAGCTGTTCTACCTATAAAACCACACACACAACAATAATAGTGGGACCAAAAATATTATATTATTCAAAGAGAGAAGAATATATAATTATATATTGAAATTGTGAAAAAATATATGTCAATAATCTCTACAAGTTTTCATGTAGAAGTAGGTTCACACAGTTGCACTTGCTCAAAGTTTATAGGAGGTGAAAACTTCTATTTTTATGTTTCAATAAGCATATATAAGTGATGTTTTTGCATATAGTAGTGTTGTGAAAAGCGTATGAGAGCTAACATACAAGATTACCTAAATAACTAATTGGATAGTATATTCAGGAATGGTGAATAAAAATAATCTAAAAATACAATAATGGAAGAGTGTTAAAATGGAATTTTGGTAATTATACTATGAATTAACCAAACACATGAATTATATGATTATATATATATATATAACGCAAGAATAATTACACTTTGAAGTAATATAAAGAAATATCAGAGTTGGGTAAATTCATTCTTTCAAGAAATAATACTGAACATGCAGTGCATTTTAGTTGAAAGAATATTTTCTGAATCAAGAAGAATATAAGAGAACTGATAAATTTACATTTTTTTATATTGTGTATCTATGAAAAAGAATTATACACTACTACACTGTTTAATATTATTTTTTTCCAATGAGAAGTGGCCAATCTATATTCAGATAATTATTTTTCAGGTCATAATAATTTTGATGATGCTAAGACGAGTAGAAATTCATTATTTTTATAATCACAAAAATGTTTGTGATTAAATCCATGAAGAATAACATTTGGTGCAAAATGATTTTAACTGATGAAGAAATAGATCAAGACACTTCATGTTTATATAATATTATAATAATTCAATCATCATAACTAATTAGACAATATATTCTTAGTTTATTATATTTTTGGTTCCGGAGAATTCGGTTCATCATTCCAAAACACATTCTTATCATTATGAATGATACAAAAAGAAGAAGTTAAACATTTATTTTATAGATGGGAAGAAGTTATAAGTGTTTATTTCTACCTGTTATGCAAGTAACAATGTCATAGAAAGTTTATTAGAAGAAAAAAGCAATAGTATAACATCCAATAGTAGTATCAACAGGTTGAAGGCTTTATTGGTGTTACAAAGAACCTTATCAATAAGGTGTATACTATCTTCATAGGAAATATAATGCTCATGAAAATAGTAGTAAAACATGAAATTTTAATTGACTATATTTCATTTAATGTAAAAGGTATTTCATACTTTTTTAACCACATTCATAGTATACCTTTCTTGTGTTTATGTTCTCAAGATCATTTTCAAACCATGTTATGGACGAACTACACTCATTGAGTTTTGACCCTTCTAATTATATCATGTGATATTTTTTAAAGATTTTATATGCATTCACAGAATAGTAAAAATAGAATAATAGAATCGAGATCCAAAAATACTTAAGAGGTAAAGAGATAAAAAGATGTATTTTGTTTTAAAAAGTCCCCAACATTGATTCACCACCCTCTATGTGTTGAGTATATGACAAAAAAGTCTTCAATTTTATTCTTTAAAATTATTTTTTATCATTTTTCTAAGATTAATTCTCTAAAATGTTTTTAATATTTGAAATCAGCATGTACAAATAAATAAATAATGGAAATTTTATTTTATTTATAGAAATAAGTTTCCAAGGATAAAAAATGATTCATCGTCATAAAAATAAATTCTGGTAAAATGTTATATTAAATGGAAAATATAGAAAACATCTTGAACAATATCCATTTTTTGGAAGATAGGTGTCTCCAAAAATACTCATCCCCACTCCATTATTTTCCTCTTTCCTGAACTTTTCTTGGATTGTGACATGCCTTTAATATAATGTCATGAACATATACAAAAGTGTCACTCCTCTCACTTATAAATTGATACTTTCACTATTCCACTTATGATCACATGATAAGCCATTTAACATGACCGAATTCTATAAAAAATATCCTCAAATATATCTCCCATGTTATAGAGGAACTTTTCTCATTAAAAGTAAATTTTAAGAAGGCTCAAGGAGTTGTCCCAGAAGAAAGATAAAAACTTATAATAAATACCTTTTCAATTTTATTCCTTGGAATCATATTATACTGCAAAAAAACATATTACACACAAAATTATTAAATTAGTATCATCAGTATTCAAAAATATTATTATGTTTATGGAATGGGAATTTTATACCTTCCCACCAACCATTTGAAAAATGAAAGTGTGTATCCTTTTACATGTATAGTACAAACACAATGAATGATACAATTTGTTTATCACCACCACCTTAAATTACTAGTTTTAAGAAATTTTTGTGACTATATATAATTTTAAGGATTAAAATATTTCATTAATATGGTTCTAAAATTATTTAAAAAAAATAAATGATCATTATAATGTAATAAGTTGATATCAATAAATTACCCAAAATATGCTCATCATGGATCCAATTAAAATAAAAAATTAGCATATATTCCATAAACAGAACATGGGGATTCATGAATAAATGAAAAAATTATTCGTAAATATTTCAAAATATATTAAATATAAAATTGAAATTAACATGTAAAACAATCATAAATAAATGAAATATGTGTAAAACAATCAAAATTACTAACATCTGACGGTGAAAATAAATGATATCTGACTAATGAATATATAATTAATGATTGTAATTAAAGAGTATAAATGGTTTTAAAATTTTATAAGGTTATTAATTATATTATTAATATGTTTTTCTCTATTATACAATATATTTAATATTTAACATTAATGTTAGTATCAAAAAGGAATGGGATTTTCTTTCCAATCATATTTTGAATTCAGCATTGAAATGTATAAATTACTTTCTACTAAAAATTTGTGCCATTTATCTCTAATAAAGTTTTTTTAATATGCTTATTAATGATATTTTGATTTCCCCCTACCATTTCTCTTTCACTTTGGTTAATTATTCACCCCAAAGTAATTCTTGTAAGAAAAACCAACCTTATCTATTCTTTTATGTCGTGAAGTTTTATCTTTCTTGTATATATTATTCCTTCATGAAAATTTTCTATATTATTAGTTTGAAATAAAAAATGATTTATTTATTGTGTTATTCATATTTCTATTTATCTATTTTCAATGTAATCATTATCAGTCTTTTAATGATGTGTATTCCAAAAAAGATATTTTGAAATATTATTCATGTTCCAATCTTTTAGTTTTGAATAATAATTTATGAAAATTAAAACATTTTTTATATAAGAATACACTATTGAGATTTATATTTTGACCTATTTTATTTGAAATTATTCTTTTCATCTCCTTGAAAAATATATTTAAAAGTGACTTGTGACATCATTTTTGATAAACTATTATTTTCATTACTATAGTGTGAAAGGAAAATATTTTTTACATTTTTTTGATAAAATATTTTCTTTTCACCTTCATCAAATATATTTAAGAAAATTAATATCAATTTTTTATGTTTTTCTAATGAAATTTTTATTTAAAATATATTTTTCTTCAAAAAATATTTTGAATGTAATGAGTATTAATTCATCTTTTTCTAGGTAAATTTTAACTATCTTATAAAAAAAATTTCATCTTCCCCAATATTATTTAATATTTATCATTATTTATTACGAATATTCTATAATGATACCATCCAACTACATTGAATTTATGCATAATGATTTTTTATTATGACTGTTTTCATGAAACCTATTTCTTCTTCGTGGGTTCATCAATATTAGATTAATTATTATTGGTTACAAGTACCAATGGAACACAAATGTATGATTTATTATTATATTATGGGTGATCCCTATATAGCCCTTAAATTCATTGGGTAATGCTTTGTATATCTTGATATTACTTGATTCTAGGAATGATAGTAATCCTAATCCCTTATGGGAATCCATACACTATGGTTCTTGGAATGGTAGTGAACCTAATCACTTATGGGACACATTCAACTATTCCATGTATTTATTAACTGTGAGAATTAAAAAGATAAATTATTTTTATATTCATATTTATGTTCCTCAATTTTATTCCTAATTACTATAGCATGTTATGTTTTCATTTCTCTTGGACAAAAACTCATGTTTTTACACTATTATTACTCGTTTTTATGCTATGCTCAATGTCTTATTCCATGAATCATGTTTTATGATATATGATTTATTTGGTATGATTATCTTATGTAATTCAATGCCCCTTGATAATTTTCTCACACCATTGTTATGTCATTATTCTTATTTGTGATATTCGATCGAATAATCTAATACATGCCCTTATTGAACAGTTCAAAACACTCTTTTTTATGTTTCCATTCACAATGTTACAGTGGAGAGTATTATATTTGATGTTCCAAATAGCATGTAACATGAGATGTATATTTGTGGGATATACTAATTTTTTTATAATAAGTTGTTTTGCTATCTAGTCTCTGAATAAATTAAGAATTATGATCTGGGGTGTGTTTTATTGGGTGATAAAATGAATGTTTATGAAAAATGTTATAATGTGTCATGACCTATCCTAGAGGGTTCTATGCCGGAATCCCCAAGCCCACCTCTAATAGGCCAGGGGCTAGTGACTAGCATAGAGTAGGCATATCATTAACTTGGGAAGAATTTCTTATGTAGATGTACACATGCACACATCCCTATGACCACAAGTGATGAAATGTAAAACAATAATTAAACCATGAATTCAACTAAGACAAACACTGAGAGTAAAAGAACAAAAGTGAATGCAAAGGGAGCCAGTATAAAAGGCCAACAAAAGAAAATCTGTAAACAAGAAAGTACACAAGTTGCTAAAAACTCAT
This sequence comes from Viscum album, assembly GCA_963277665.1. Classification (NCBI taxonomy): domain Eukaryota; kingdom Viridiplantae; phylum Streptophyta; class Magnoliopsida; order Santalales; family Viscaceae; genus Viscum; species Viscum album. Next base: position 1,868,735,584 of record OY728147.1, read on the forward strand.
TGGTAGAAAAACCTACTACAAGGTTAGGTGAAGGGAAGATGCCTGAAGACATAGGAGTAGGTCTCGTTTGACTAATATCACTGGGCACTGCCTAGTCCTGAACCACCTTGGTATGTGTCAAAATGTTAGTTGTCTACCCAAGATGTGACATGTGCAGGCAAAGCTCGTGCGGAGGTGGGTAAAACAGTACTCAGTAGGATACCCCAAAACCACAAAGGAGAGACTACAATGAAAAGTACACATGAAGTATATTCAGCTCATAAATATATAAATCTACGACAATAAAATAATTATTATCATATGTAGTCCAAAAAAATAGTATCAATGAGACACTTAGTCCTGATGTGACACTCAGTTCCAATGAGACACTTAGTCCTGGTGAGAATCATAGTCTTGATGAGACACCCATTCCCAAATAGTCACTTATCTGGTAGGTCATGAAGTCTTTAAGTCACATAGTTTTCAAGTCATGTAGTCTTGGCGTCACAGCCTTCCACATGATTATTTTCTTAGCACGTTTTATCTTGGGGAACATAATCCTCAAGCCAACTACCATAAGTAAATTTCCAAAAAAACCCACCTAGAGTATTTCAAAATCACCACCTCATCATGGGGGTCCCAATGCCCTAAATGTATCTTCAAATGGAAATAAGTTTTAGATGTTATGGTAGTTTTAGTAAAAGGGGCCAGTTGTGTCATATTCATGTCCGACCTGGTTGGACCAACTCGACCTTGGGTCCCCCAACCTAACCCGCCTGGTCCAACCCAACCAGTGGGTCCCGAACCACCTTACTTGGGCTGAGACAATTATGCAGGCCTGGTGAGATACCATCCCAGTCCGCTAGATCAAGGCTAACCCGCTCGATGTGGGTCAGTCTAGTCCACCCAGATGTGGTGGATGTCGCATCCTACCTCAGCAATAAGCTTGATCGACGAGCTGCCTGCTCCTACCGCTAACAGTCCGCATCGCCGCTACACGCCCAGGCGGTGACACCCATCACCGCCCACATAAGCATCACTGTGGGCTCCTGGCACCGCCGATCATCGATCCAATGGCCTCCGTTTCCACCACCCGCGGCACCCTACCATGTTTTGTCTCATCGTAATGGTCCCATTGGACCACAGGTCACCATCGCCGCCAGATACCATGGTGGGGCTGTCTGTCGGGCCCGTGACACTTCTACCTATGCTGACTCTTCTAGTAGCCTCATCTCTGGACGCACCTTCTGTCACACCTATATGGCATCATTTAGGAATCATATTCTCATTTTTGGGTTGTTTGACCACGAATCAAATGTGTAAAACATATCGATCTCAAGATAAAAGATAAACCCAAGAATGGTGGGGGGAGCACAAGAACACCCGAATAAAAATCCATACCATTTTTTCTGTTGGACATTGTTTGTTCTTGTTAGTGGGATCAAGAAGAATGAAATAATAATCAAAATGACTTTATTCCCATTCAATCCCCACAAGATAACTCCACCCCATAGGGATGATCAGCCCATGGATCAACTTGTTAGTCGGTTGATCCGAGTTCATCATTTATAAATAAATAATAGGGAATGAGACATCACAAAGAAATAAAACCTCTACCTATAGTATTAGATCGATCACTCACCAAGAGGGAGTCCTATGTTCAACGTTATTCAACTCACCGATTCCTTATCTAAATTTGATCATCGATCTGCTAGTGTTTATCATCGCTTGATAACGAGGGGTTTTTCCAATGACTTCCCTCTTTAGAGTCTCCCTGAGAATTTTCTCCATGGTTATGAATCTAAACTAGTATCCCTATTAATCCATTAAATAGAAAAAACTAATTTCATAATTTTATCATCACCACAAACTTTCAGTTATGAAATAAAACAGGTTGACTCATCATTGTGCCATAGCAATGATGCATCGCTGCGAGATGTTTAATGAGAAATAAAATAATTTTCTTTATGTTTATTTTTTTTTATTTTAATCATCCAAAAATTAAATTTCACCCCCGACCAATGTCATTCAAGGTTAATACCCACATAAATTAGTCGATGTTCTAAATGGAATTATGCCCTCATATTTTCAATCTGGGAACCTATTTAGAAGTTATAAAATTTCGACGTTGGACAGCTGAGAATTTTTAATTAACAATTGAACTTTATTCCATGATTTATTCCATCCACACCAGGCCTCATAATATTATGTCATATCAACACCTCATCTCAAAATTTTATCAATTAATATTTAAAAATTATTTAGAGAAAAATATGAGTAATTACATTATATATATGAATAAAATTATTGGGACTCATCGGTTAGAATAAAATTAGGGTTTAGTTAATTTTGGGGATTATTTTCGATATGGTTGGTTCTTCGGACAAGAGAATATTAGTAAAACCCATAGGTGTAATCCTAAATATTGAAAAAATAATATTTTTTGTCAAGAATAGATCATGTGGATAAAAAATATAATATCCCTATCTTGGTAAAAATATGTGGATTCAGAAATTTTCACATATTTAACGTAGGGTAGTAATAATAAAAATGTTTTTATTACTATTAAATTTATTTTTACTCAATGAACTCTAGGTGGGAAAAATTATACATGATAAAATCCAAATTTATTTCCTAGTAGGATGATCACATATAAAAATAGTAAAATTAATAACAATACATGGATTCTATACTACCATCGTCAAGCCTCATATTCTATCTCCCCAGAATTCATCCATTAAATATAGTTGAGAAATATAATCCCCAACCTCTACCATACCTAAACATTTGAACATTGATGATTTCATATAAAATAATGTTCCATTGATTCTTAGGAATGGTTTGATCCCAACTCAGTGGGGAAACCATCATTGATGTACCTAACATAAACAGTGTTGATGTGTATGAAAAAGTAAATTTATTTGAAATATAACATAACTGTAGAGTAATAATAAATAAATCTATGTTGATCATCGATTTCTATAGTGACACCCGAGATCAACCAAACCTACTTCATCTAGTTTCATATGTCTTTGATAATGATACATAACATTGAGGGAATACATATACTTCCCAGAAATATCTTATATATATATATATGTATATGTGGTCATTCATGGGTAAATGTGACCCACTAAATCATCTTTTATATAAAAAAAATTGAGGGAAGAGATTCCGCACTCGGATATGATATCATATGCTTTGGGGAAATATGTCCAAACCATGAATATTTAGAATATAGTCACTGGGAATAGTGGTCTCTCCAGGAATATCATATATTAAAATGGGGGTTGGGGGAGAGAAAACAACCCCAGAAACTTAGATAAATGTCGTCGGGGGGGGGGGGGGGGGGGGAGGGGGGGTGGCCCCATCTAGAATATCATATATAAAATCAATGGAACACATCATCCTATTAATATTTTATATAATGATCATTGGTCAAATGTATACCAAGTAATATCTCTTATAATAATCAAGGGGCCAGTTTCCCACCCATAACATCTGAAAATAATAAAAGGAGGATAAAATCCACCTACAACAACACTTATTAATAATTAAGGGGCCATAATTCATCATTTAGCATTACATATCATAATAATATGGGTTGAAAATCCACCCAAACTTGTTACTAATTACCAAGGATGGATTGTAAGGCTTAAAACCTATACTTTAACAACACCCATACTATGGAAAAACCAATGTAGTCTCTATACAATATCGCACTTGGTGATCATCACAATAACGGGGTACCCATCGAGGTCCCCTTTGAAAAATCTTATCTCATACATGCTACATGAGTTCCTATATCTCATTTCCAACCATATGATGAATCATTTCACTAAAGGGGAATTACATACCACAATATCATCATGATCATAACACAACCTCAACATTCATATAGGAAAAACCATATAGGTGCCACTCTAGAGATATAAAATAATTTCCATCTCACTTTCAATGTCATAATAGTTTATTATTATCACACCCCACGAAAATCTACATACCAGACAGGAAATACCCACCTGTGTACTCAAATAATAGTGGTGGTGGAACAATCTCTATACATTCTTGTAACATCCCAAGTAAATGAAGAATACAATATTTTTATACTTATTAATATTTTTGAATTAAATTTTAATTTTATTTTAAAAGGGTTTCTATGTTCAATAGAATTCCTAATACGCAACAATGGGATTCTTTGGAATCTTACGTTGAACACTAAAAATAAAATATTATTGTTTTAAATTGTAGTTAACTCCTAGCTGTTGTATTGGAGGGATTAAATGAAAATAACTACAATATTGTTATAAATGATTGTTAAATGTATTTACATTTATCAAATAATAATTTAAAGGCATAAAATATGAATTAAACTAATTTTAAGCATAATTTACAATAAAAGGCCGATTTACCGCCTTTTAATGGGGAACCCTCATTAAATCAAATTTTGGTCATCTTTATATGTTATAATTGACCAAATATAATCCTTCTTTAGAATGGGGATATCAAATTTTACTTCGGGTAATTTGTTTGGTATTTTTTTGATAAAGTTCATTTTTAATGAATAGTGAACAATATTGTATTTTAATTCAAAAGTTCATTTTAATATATTTTTTTAAATGGATAGATTATCTCTTTAATTGGCTTTAAAGATAAATTAAAATAAATTTTTACCATTATATCCACTTTTGGTCGTTAGAAGTAATTTAACTTTGAAATTAGACATAAACAAGTATCAATCTTTTGATAGTTATTGTTTCTTAAAAACACGCTATTTGTTCTAACAACGGGAATTAATTTTTAAATTAATTAATTCCACATATATGTTTTGAATTTGGGAAAATGGACAAAATTTTTGAATTCGGAATATCAAATAATTCTTAGTCTGAATTTTTGGTATTTTTCTAAAAAACATCAATTTTTGATGAATAGTGACACCACTTAGTGGTAGTTAAAAAAACTGACGTTTTCATTTAAATGAAATTTTACCACTTATGTGAATTGAATTTAAAAAATCCTACATACATGGTTGTAATCATGAAGTAAAATTTGGTTCATTAAAATGAAAATAATTTTTGGTGAATAGTAACTTTTGACTTTTATTTACCGCGGTTAAAAGTAAATATGGTAATTCAAGGTAAAAATAATATTATAATAATTCAAAATTACCTTAACAGTTGTCCAAACCATATTGTTTGAGTCATTAACGACCATGGGAATCTTTGGGTTGATTTTGGGACCCATTTGAACCACTTGGAAGTGATAATGACTATTTAGGTTAAATATTTTAAAGTAAAGGACAAAACGACATAAACAAAAATATTTTAGTAATAATTCTTTATATGGTGTTATATAAGTCCTATTTTCTATTATAAATATTCTTTGGAAAAGATAAAATTATTTCCTATATCATGGTATTTTTTTTATAAATTTTAGACATAAAATAAAATAAATTATTTATGACACAATAATGATGCAGTTTTTACCTCATTAATAAATAATTTAAATAAATAAGATTATAATGATTAAACTACTATCCAAAACATGTCCAACTCTGATTAAATGAATTTACTTCGACCATGAGTCATCTTATCTTCACATATAATGATTTTTGGACCATTAGAAACAGAATATCATTATATAATAAAATAATATTTTCACACTTTCCAAAAGAGCCCCTCCTCCACCTTATATAAGGAGACCAATTATAACAAATTCCTCACACCTCTCAAGCCATTTGTCTCATCCAACCTCATTCCAATTAATATCCCAACATCCCTCTCATCCCCTTAGAAGCCTTACCTTAGTAAGAAGACACTTCAAGAAATCCTTTTGGTTCAAACCAAAGGAGTAACACAAATTAAAGGTAACAATTTCTCTTAAATTGTTTTCTTTTATTTTAATTCCACAACCCCTAAAAATCTTTTTTATTAATTTCTTTTGTAACAAAACAAGTATCGTAAATATACTATGATGTTTTTATGAGAATTATTCTAAGGACACATACACACACCTCCATCTAGTGGGTGAAGAACTTAATATTTCTCTGGATGGAAAAATAGGGCCTCACGAAATGATGATTGTTAGATTATATCCTAATGCCTCTCATATTGGAAATTATAATTGAACTATATTTATATATGATATATATTTTGTTTATTTTTTCTTTATTCTTCTTTATTTTCAATTTATAGCATGCCTTTATGGTTTTCATAGTGGGTAAATATGATAATCTCATTTGAGGAAGTGCGGACTACCGCCCCCTCAAAGTGATGTGATTCGTTAATGCCTTATGTGGGATGTATAAAGGATGGAGTTAATGATATTATATATGATATTATACTGGACTTATAATATACCTTTATATCATTAAGTTTTATTTCATTTAACATAATAAATAGAAATGAAAGTAGCATTCATGCATACGTACGGCTTACCATCTTCATGAACGGTGCCTTTTATTTCTAACCTCCAAATGTAATGTAACTATTATAAATACATGTATATACTGGATATATATCATATATATGATATCTAAATCATGAAGATAATTCTGGATATAATGGACTATTGACCACATGTACAACTTGTAAATATAAGGTGTTCATTTTCGGCTCAAGTGCCAAATATCGACAAAATGAAAGTTATTAATTAAATGATTAAATAATGTTTATAACATTGTAATAAGTGATATAAAAGGAATAATAAACTTGAAAAATATTCTTAGGCAAGTATAAATTAACATTATTTTATTATTCAGGATATTAATGAATGATAGAGTCGATTCGGACACGAGGTAAGGGACTTCGTCTCAATATCCTTTTATTGAGTAATATTTTATTTTAACATAGAACATTATTTTATACCCTGTATAAACACCCTTGAATTTTCAAAGGGAATATTTTTATATGAAGTGTTTTACTAAACCACAAAATGTAATGTTTCTATTAACGTAAGTGGTGACAACGAGCTTTTCTTCCGCTGTGATTATTATTTGATATTTGGCTTCCTCAACAAGCCGTAATGTTTTTTTAAATAAAATAAATACCTTTACTCTTTTACGAATTTTTGGTACTGAAAATGGTTTTGAAAATGTATATTTTATGTAAATATATTTAAGTGATATATTGTGATTGAAATGTAGAAATTTTTCCTTTCCTTTATATTTATTGTATGTGATATGATTTTATATTTGTACTTAGACATTTGACGGGTGGTTACGTGATAAACCAAATGACTGGTGGTGCCGTGAATACCAGGATAGGTGGTTACGTTGTAACCTCCAATGCATTGGGTACGAAAGTCGGCCTTATGGCTCTTCCATTTTGTTATATGTGTGGAAGTCGACTGTATGGTTATTCCATTTATGTATGTTTATGTCCCAAGTTACCTTTATATGTTATGTGTTATTTATATGGGTTTTATGGTAATCTTTTGGTTACAAAAGGGTAAGTAATGATCCATTATTCAGTGAAGAGTATTTACTACTACATAATGGTGAATAGTATTACTTATGTTAATGTATTCATGGTTTACTTGTTGTTTTGAAAAAATAGCAGTTTTACTTCTTTGTGTATCCCTTACCGAGATTTTTATGCTTATCCCATGTTTTTGAAATGTTTTTCACAAGACATAATGTGGAATAGGGTAAAGGATGGGATCAAGGAGAAGTCATTCTATCTTAAGCAAAAAACGAGACATGACTCTTTTTTTCAAGATTTCATGTTTTAAAAAAAGGAAACTGTGTAGAAGTGTCTACTTTGAAATATTTTAAAATGTAATAGTTATGTCCAAACTCTCGAAAACACTAAACCTGAAAAGATCCACAATGTGAATTATTCATTGAATTCATGATTAAGTATGGTTTTATGGTTGGGTCAATATAGTTGGTATCAGAGGTCGGTTTAGATAACTTTAGTAGTTAGGGAATTGTTAAATTAATGCCCCTAAATTAATTTATGGTAATATTGAAATGATATAGAATTTACAGATTACCATGTTGCTTCACTTATGATATTTCTATGATAAGAATGGTTTTTCATAGAGGAGACATGGAAGTTGTGATGGGAAGGAATACACAGGGAAAGGACCTTCCAAATCAACATCCTGAAATTGTCGGAATTAGAATTGAGCAGTTTACTATAGTGATGGCTCAGTTGAATCAGGTGATAAATGGTGATTGTGTTTATCGATGATATTTTGGTTTATTCCAAAAGTATGGAGGGACATTAATGTCATTCAAGGGTTGTCTGGAAAACCTTAAAAGAAAAGAAACTATTTGGGAAATTCAGAAAGTGTGAGTTTTGGTTACAACAAATTTCATTCCTTGGTCACATTGTTTCAAAAAAAGGCATAACTATTTATCCTTCTAAAACAATGGTTGTGAAGAATCTCCAAGACCAACAAATATAACCAAGATTCGTAGTTTTCTTGGTTTGGCAGGTTATTACCGAAGATTTGTTGAATATTTTTCACAGTTATCTAGTCTTATGACTATGTTTACTTGAAATGGTGTTAAGTTATTGTGGACAAAAGAATGTGATTATTATTTTTAGGAATTGAAAAGAAGATTGGTGAATACTCTAGTTTTGAAACTGCCTTCCAGAAATGGCGAGTTTGTTATCTACAGTGATGCTTCATTGAAAGGATTGAGTTGTGTCCTAATGCAAATTTAACAGGTAACTAGATATGCTTCAAGTCAGTTGAAACCACAAGAGTTAAATTACCCTACACATGATTTGGAATTAGCTGATGTTGTTTTTGTTTTAAAAATTTGAAGGCATCATTTGTATGGAGTGAAGTGTGAAATATATACTGATAAAAAAATGTTAAAGTATATATTCACTCAAAAGTAATTGAACATGAGACTGAGGAGATGATTGGAATTAATCAAGGATTATAATTGCATGGTCCATTTCCATCCGGGAAAAGCAAATAAAGTGGCTGATGCTTTGAGTTGAAAATGTAATAATTCATTAACCATGCTACGTTTGGAACGAGATCCTTTGGTTTTTGATTTTATGAACATTGGCATAAAATTTTTTGTTGCAGGAAATTCTTCTGTTTTGATTTAGGTGTCAGTGAAATCATTTCTATCACACAGAATTAAGGAAGTGCAGAAAGAAGAGAGTGAGTTACCGAAAAAGGTTGTGTTTGTTCAGAAGGGTAAGTTTCTTGATTTTAACATTGATAATGATTCTTTTTTCAGATTTCTTAAGATATTATGTATACCTTGAGATTCACAGTTGAAGAATGAGTTCCTATGTGAAGCTCATAGTTCTCCGTTTTCAGTTTATCCAGGCAGTACTAAGATGTACATAGATCTTTGGGAGTATTTCGGGTGGTATGGAATGAAAAGAGAAATTGCTGATTTTATTGTGAAGTGTTTGACTTGTCAGTAGGTTAAAGCAGAGCGACAGTTACCGAATGGAATTCTTCAGCCTTTACCGGTGCCAGAGTTGAAATGGGAAAATATATCCATGGACTTTGTTCTGGGATTACTACTGACATCTCGAGGTAATAATGCAATTTGGGTTATAGTTGATCGATTGACTAAATCTGCTCATTTTTTTCCTATTTGAGATACTTTGTCTCTAGATCAACTTTCTCGGTTGAATGTTAAAGAGATAGTCAGGTTGCATGGTGTTCCACTCTCTATTGTATCTGATCATGATCTCAGGTTTACATCTAACTTTTGGAAAGGCCTTCAAAGGTTATTGGGTACAGAATTGAATTTATTACAACTTTTCATCCTCAATCACATGGGCGGTCAGAACGAACAATTCAGATATTGGAAGATATGTTATGATCTTGCTTGATGGATTATCAGGGAAGTTGGGACCAACATATTTCATTGGTTGATTTTCATATAATAATAGTTTTCATTCCAGCATACATATGGCTCCATTTGAGGCATTATATGGAAATCGTTGTCGAACTCTAGCTTTTTGGGATGAAGTAGGTGAAAGGAAGCTGATGGGACCAGAATTGGTAGAAGAGATGACAGAGAAATATCAGTTGATTCAGAAGAACATGTGAACAGCTCAGAGAAGATATAAAAGTTATGAAGATAACCAAAGGAAGGATCTTTCTTTTGAGGTAGGTAATCATGTCTTTCTCAAAGATTCTCCATGGAAAAGTGTGACGAGTTTTGGTAATAAGGGAAAGTTGAGTCCGAGGTTCATTAGACTTTATGAAATTCTAGGGAAAGGTATATCAGTTTCTTATAGTGTTGATTTACCTCCACGTTTATCCCAGGTACACAATGCTTTTCATGTTTTGATGTTGAGAAAGTATATACCAGATCCATCACATGTTTTGATCCCAGAGGTAGTTCAGTTGGAAGAGAATCTATCTTATGAAGAACAACCAGTTCAGATTCTTGACCATAGGGAGCAAGTGTTGCAGGATAAGGTAATTCATTAGGTAAAGGTTTTGTCTAAAAACCATATGGTTGAAGAGGCAATGTAGAAATATGATAGTTCTATGAGGGATAAATACCCCCACTTATTTTGATAAGTGAATAAAAATTGCGAGGACACAATTTCCAAAAGGGGGGAAGGATGTAACATCCCAATTAAATTAAGAATAACATATTTTTATACATATTAATATTTTTGAATTAAATATTAATTTTACATTAAAAGGGTTTTTATGTTTGATAGAGTACCCAATACGCAACAACATGTTTCTTTGGAATCTTACGTTGCACACTAATAATATAATATTATTATTTTAAATTGTAGTTAACTCCTAGCCGTTGTATTAGAGGGAATGAATGAAACTAACTACAATATGATTATAAATTATTTTTAAATTTATTTACATTTATCTAATAAAAATTTAAAGGCTTAAAATATGAATGAATCTAATTTTAAGCATAATTTATATTAAAAGGCCGATTTACTGCCTTTTAATGGAAAACCCTCATTAAATCAAGTGTTGGTTATCTTTATATCTTCTAATTTACCAAATATAATCCTTATTTATAATGGGGACATCATAGTTTACTTTGGGTAAATTTTTTGGTATTTTTCTTATAAAGTTCATTTTTTAAGGAATAGAGAAAAATATCATATTTTAATTCAAAAGTGCCTTTTAATCTAATTTATTTAAATGGTTATATTAACATATTATTTGGTTGTAAGGTAAAATTAAAATATATTTGTACAATTTTATCCAATTTTGGTCATTTGAAGTAATTTCACTTTGAAATTGGACATAAACAAGTATAAATCTTTTGATAGTTATTGTTTCCTAAAAACACTCTATTTGTTTTAACAACGGGAATTAATTTTCAAATTAATTAATTCCAGTTATTTGTTTTGAATTTGATAAAATAGACATCAATTTTGAATTCGGAATATCAAACAATTCTTAGGGTGAATTTTTGGAATTTTTCTGATAAACTTCAATTTTTGATGAATAGCGACACCACTTAGTGGTAGTTAAAAAAACTGACGCTTTCATTGAAATGAAATTTTACCACTTATGTGAATTGAATTACAAGAATCTGACATACATGGTTGTTATAAAGAAGTAAAATGTGGTTCATTAAGATAAAAATAATTTTTGGTGAATAGTAACTTTTCACTTTTATTTACCACGGTTAAAGGAATATAGTGTAATTCAAGGTAAAAAGAATATTATAATAATTCAATATTACCTTAACACATGTCCAAACCTTATTGTTTCTGACATTGGTGGCCATTTTCATCTTTGGTTCGATTTTGGGACCCCTTTGATCCACTTGGAAGTGATAATGACAATTTAGATTAATTAATTTAAAGTAAAGGCCAAAATGACATAAATAAAAAAATGTAGTAATTAATTTTTATATGGTGTTATATAAGTCCTATTATCAACTATAAATATTCTTTGTAAATATAAAAATATTTCATATATCATGGTATTTCTTTTATAATTTTTAGAAATCATATAAATTAAATTATTTATGACACAATAATGATGCAATATTTACCTCATTAATAAATGATTTAAATAAACAAGATTATAATGATTAACATATTATCCAAAAATGTCAAATTCTTATTGGATGATTTTATTTCGACCATGAGTCATATTTATCGAATTTAATGATATTTGGACCATTAGAAACCGAATATCCTTATATAATAAAATAATAGTATCACACTTTCCTAAAGAGCCCCTCCTCCCCCTTATAAAAGGAGACCACATCTAACCAATTCATCACACCTCTCAATCCATTTGTCTCGTCCAAACTATGCCCAATTAATCTCCCAAAATCCCTTCCATCCCCTTATAATCCTTACCTTAGGAAGAAGGCACTTCAAGAGATCCTTTTGGTTCAAACCAAAGGGGTTACCCAAATTAAAGGTAATAGTTTTTGTTAAATTGTTTTCTTTTATTTTACTTCTCCAACCCCTAAAAATCTTTTTTATTACTTTCTTTTGTAACAAAACCAGTATCATAAATATTGTAGGATGTTGTTATGATAATGATTCGAACTACACATACACACACCTCCATCTAATGGGTGATGAACTTAATGTTTCTGTGGATGGAAAACTAAGGCCTCACGAAATGATGATTGTTCGATTATATCCTACCGCCTCTCATGGTGGCCACTATGATAAAACTGTATTTATATATGATATATATTATGTTTATGTTTTCTTTATGATTCTGTATTTTCCATTTATATCATTCTTTTATGGTTTCCATAGGGGGTAAATACGATAATCTCATTTGAGGAAGTGTGGACTACCGCCCCCTCAAAGTGATGAGATTCGTTAATGCCTTATGTGGGATGTATAAAGGATGGAGTTAATGATATTATATATTATATTATACTGGAAATATAATATATCTATATATAATTATGTTTTATTACCATTAAATATATGAAATAGAAATGAAAGTAACATTCATGCGTACGTACGACTTACCATCTCCATGAACGGTGCATTTCATTTCTTACCTCCAAATGTTATATAACTATTATAAATACATGTATATACTGGATATATATGATATATATGATATCTAAATCATGAATATCATTCTGGATATAATTGACTATTGACCACATGTACAACTTGTAAATACAAGGTGTTCATTTTTGATTCAAGTGCCAAATATCCACAAAATGAATGTTATTAACATAAATTATTAAATAATGTTTATAACATTGTAATAAGAGATATATAAGGAATAATAAACTTTAAACAGGTTCTTAAGCAGGTAGAAATTAACTTTAGTTTACTATTCAAGATATTAAAGAACGATCGAGTCAAGTCGGACAAGAGGTAAGGGACTTCGTCTCAATCTCCTTTCATTGTGGAATATTTTTTTTAATACACAACTTTATTTTATACCCTGTATAAACACCCTTGACTTTTCTAAGAGAATCTTTTTCTATGAAGCGTTTCACTAAAAAAAGTATTGTTTCTTTTAACATAAGCGGTGACAACGACCATTTCCACCGCTGTGAGTATTATTTGATCTTTGGGTTCCTCAACAAGCCGTAATGTTTTTTTAAATAAAATAAATACCGTATACTCATTTACGTATTTTTAGTATTGAAAATGGTTTTTAAAATGGATTTCTTATGTCAATATATTTAAGTGATATATTTGGATTGAAATGTGGAAATGTTTCCTTTCCATTGTATTTGTTGGATGTGATATATTTTTATATTGGTACATGGACATTTGACAGGTGGTTACATAATAAACCAAATGATGGGTGGTTCCGTGAATACTAGGACGGGTGGTTACGTTATAACCTCCAATGAATTGGGTATAGAAGTCAACCATATGGCTATACTATTTAGTGATATGTGTGGAAGTTGACCATATGGTTATTCCATTTATGTAAGTTTATGTCCCAAGTTACCTTTATATGTTATGTTGTCTTTATTTGGGTTTTATGGTAATCATTTGGTTACAAAAGGGTAAGTAATGATCGTTTATTCAGTGAAGAGTATTTACTAATTCATAAAGCTGAAAAGTATTACTAATGTTAAAGTATTCATGGATTACTTGTTGTTTTTGAAAACTAATAGTTTTACTTCTTTGTGTATCCCTCAATGATATTTTTATGCTCATCCCATGTTTTTGAAATGTTTTTTACAGGAAATAATGTGGAATAGGGTAAATGATGGGATCAAGGAGAAGTCATTCTATTTTAAACATGGAACTAGACATGACTCTTTTTTTTCAAGAGTTCATGTTTTGTAATAAAAAATGGAAACTGTGTAGAAGTGTCTACTTTGTAATATTTTGAAATGTAATAGTTATGGCATAACTCTCTAAAACTCTAAACCTGAAAAGATACTCAATGTGAATTATTCATTTAATTCAATATTATGTATGGTTTTAAGGATGGGTCCTTATAATTCTAATCAACTATCCTAAATACTATAAGGCACATCATGGTTCTATCATGGAATAATCAGACCAATCATTCCTAGTCTAACATTGTGCTCTATATTGAGGTATTTAAGGGAACTTATACCAGGGTCAATATATTCCAATTATTTTATTTATAACCCTTTAGGGTGTTTGTATCTCAATTAACACATTTATGATCAATCTCTCATCCATTGATGTCTGAGGAACTAAATAGCGTCCATGGGTCCATATAAACCCCTAACACTTTGTTTATTTCATTGGCGCAAAAAAAAGAATTTACTTTTTTAGGAAATTATCAATGTAAGAAGAGTGGAAAGATCAAATATCACAAGATTCATAAATAATGATAAATAATTTTGGTTATTTACATAGAACACATCAATCAAAAAAAATTAACCCCTTTAATAAAGCCCTGACCATGAACGCATATGGTCTTCCACGCTTGATTCATGATCATATATCCTATCAAGATTCTATTTTGTTTCATAATATATGATTAAATTATTAATAAAACTCTAGTTTAAATATAATTAATTTAACATAATTATGAATAATTTGATATAAACTCCCCCAGTGTCATGAGGACCCTGAAAACACAACCAACTACACCCAAATGGTCCACAACACACTCCCAATGTCATCACGAGTATGTGACCTAAATCCTGACATTGATTCATCTATCAATTTCATCTCATTTTTTAATAACTTTATAAAAATACACAGTGTGACATACCTATGTCCAAATAGTGATAAAATACGTGTATTCCCCATCATGATACTTCTTTTATTCGTGCCAATAAAAATAGACATAATATTTGGTGATTGAAACTATACTCCTATGGAAATCATCACCAAAACCCTATATAAAGTTCTAACAAATAAGTAGATATAGTGGAGAGGAAGAATGTATGTAGTGAAGGAAAAAAAACACCTATAATTTCTATGAAATCCAGAGAGAAAACCCCTCTCCAAGGGAATATGAAGGTGAAATAGATGACAGAGCTTCTATGAGCCTCCCTAGTTCAGCCATGTGAGAGGGCGGAAACAGGACGAAGATGCTTATTATTTTTATTGGTAAAGGTCCATTTTAACATTTTAAGGAAATACTAGTAGTTTCATTATTGGTATTAATAGTTTTACAAGTCAGGAACGGAAAATATTGATCACACTACCTTGGGAAACAACCCCTCACACAAATTAGTTTCAAGGCTTACAAAACCATGCGACAACTATATAACTACCTTTGAGAAAAACTTACCACAATGTATAGTTGACTCACATGATTTTTAATAACCATTTACATACGATGAAATTTAACAAAACATGAAAAGAATATAATATGGTATTAATTTGTTAGATAAATATCTTTACCCACCGTTGTGGTGACCATGAAATGTGATAAACCATTCAAAAAATTCCAAATTTCAACCTAATGCTCATAATTACCAATAGATAATCCAAAAAATCTAATGGGACTATATATATATAAATATATATATATATATATATATATCAGAAAACCCTTATGTGAGATGATAAAATTACTTGAATTTAGACCCAAATCTCAATTATATTATTTATCCCATATTTAGGAATATAAATATAAATTTTCTATAAATTTCATAACGATTAATGACACAGGTCATAAGAAACATCCCACTAAATCACTTCTCATCCACTAGAATCCTTAATAGTCTTTAAACCATCCATATATACTTACACCTATAATCAATTCTTGATTTAATCATCCTGTTATATCCTGGATTAATGAATGATATTCCTCTATAAAACCACAAACATAATGGTTCACTATTGATAAAAATCTGATATACCCAGTCACCCCCATCACCAATGTAGAGATGGACCTCACCATAACCATATATTATAAGACACTTGGTTTTCATTCATTGATTCATACCAGAGATCCTGGTTCTCTCTAACATATGAATCTTATTATGAAGGATGATTATTGATCCATAGTTTCCCCCACCACTAGAATAGTTTACTAAAAATCTACTTTTAGTGGTCCAATAACACAATCGTTGTGGTTTCTAGCTTACCTCCCCAAATCCTATGAAAAATTTTATTCAGTACTCATGTGGATGAACTCTCTAGAATATTCATTATTAATCCCACTAGAGTGCTATCACATCTATCAATAGTAATTCCAAAATCCCTAGATGTATCACAAGATCATCTAAACACCCACACCAAATTCAAAAAATGAAATCCCAACTAATTACATGTTTCAATCCAAAATCATTGAAATATCCCATCAAAATTCACCTTTTAGTACAAGAACATCTCTGATATGATCCACCCTTAATCAAAACAATTCTATCCTGATCTAGATGCCGATACCTAGAGTCCCTCTGATACTTTATCTGAATATAAAATATTGTATTCACTATAGGAGAAATAGCCTTTACCAATTTTTTAGAACCATTGGTATATAACCCCAAAAAATTGTTATAGAATATACTAATGGTTTGGAGGTCTTATGGCTCTAATTATATTAGTAGAGATCTATACTAGCGGTTTGAGAACCGTTGGTATATTTCAATCCCAATGGTTTAAAATTATTGGAATATAACTATACCAAAAACTTAGGAATTGAAGGTTTATGCAATGTATAAACAAAGAGATAACTGAGGTTTGAACTGAACACCTCTCACTTATATATCAATGACCTAACCACTAAGATATAATTTTATTTGTGAATAAAAAATAATAAAATAATATATATGTATATATATATTTCTAAATAATTTATATTTTTATGTATTTCATAATATTAGACAAAAGAATTCATAAAATTATTGGAACGTATATCAATGGTTCTTAGAACCATTGGTATGGAACTATACCAATGGTTTCAGAACTGTTAGTATATGTCCTTTGATTTTTGGGACCTATACCAACAGTATTACAAAACTGTTGGTATAGGGGGAACCTATACCCATGGTTTTTTCAGAACCGTGGGAATAGGGTTTTTATGTTGCACTCATTCCCACAGTTCTCAAAAGATGTGGGTATATATCTTGTGTAAGGAACCTATGCGCACAGTTTTTTCAAAACTGTTTGTATAGAATGCACCCATACCAACAGTTTTTTCAAATTTGTGGGTATGGGGTTTATTTTTGGAACATATACCCACAATTTTGGAAAAACCATGGGTATAGTGTTTGAAAAAGGTGCATATACCTAGGTTTTTTCCAAAACCATGGGTATAAGGTACTATTAATCCACATATCCTTATGGTTTTGAAAAAACTATGGATATAGGGGAACAATAGAAATGGGTTTTTAAAACCATTGGAATATATACATTAGTATGGAATACATTTATATTATTGATTCACTAAGGAAGTAGGTAAAATTGGATCTCTCTACACACTGACATTTCAGTTCTGTCTCGACTATCTAATGACTAGTCTCACAATATTCACAAACTTACCAATATATGGGTAATACTTCTATGAATATTTAAATTATATCTACATAGTTGTATCCTAATCATCATCCTACTAAACCCCAACCCTAATACCCCTAAAAAATACATAATTTTATATATGTAATTATGGGATGTGGCCACTCGTCTTATACATGAGCTTCAAAATGAAACATCGATCAATACCGATTTTTGGATGACCAAGAACATCATCCTCAACATTCATTAAATTTCACATGGAGTGAGTGTCACAAAATCTAATAGCTAATGGAACGATACTTACTATATATCCTCCTTTATATGACTCCAAAATCATATAAATAACATATTCCACTATTATGCACATCACCACTCCAGATCTATTCTCATTTATCCTATCAATACTATTGACCATTCATCAATGATTTTACTATCTTTCCATATAAGAAATATTCCACTCAACCACATTAAAACCCCAAGATACCTATACTAATAAATTTACATAAATTCATGTGTTACTTCACTCAATTGCGGTCGTTCAGTGATCTATAACCCAATAAATCACTATACATATCTAGGGAAATCTCTCTCTCTCTCATCAGGACTATTCCCAAAAACAATTCCAACACCCACTCTCATGTCTTGAGTTATTTTGATAATCTAAAAAACCTTATAATTGGTTCTTATACACTATCCATCATAGTCTCATAAAAAATCAATAGTTTTAGACTCTCATAGAACCTACTTTCATAACCTACCTAACTATCCCATGAGTCACACATCCTCAAACCTTGGTCCATGCACTAAAATCACTAACCATAAAAATTGAATGCCAATATTATCTAAATAGAAGAACCTTGATTATCTTTTTTATTAATCACAAGGAATCTCACCTATACCAAATTTTATCACACAATAATCTACAACTTTAACTTCATTCAAATCCTTAAGAAACAACCTATGCTACACCAAATCTAGATCTGACCATCTCGGATCATGATCCAATTATTTATCATAGTCTATTACTGAAATTAATAGATCTAGGAATCATATTGATTATTACCTCTAAATATCAAATTTTATACCAAATTCACTGATATTTATTTACATTATAGAATCCCAAAATCATCTCTATGCATATACTGCACATCTTATTATACATCACATGCATCAATATTAAATAAAAATCATTTTTTCAAGATTCCTATTCCTACAAGAACCCAAAATTATTGGATAAATCAACTCTTTGGTTACCCTCTAAAATAATGAATTGTCAAAAAAATATCCAAAAAAGTAAATAATTTTTAATCATAGAACTAACACAGAAATATCATGATCCACATATCAATGGAAAAAATCTCTCTCACAAAGGCAACCGATCTTGTCTCAAATTGGTTTTAACTCAATGAAAAATATCATTTTCCCTGGATCAAAATCCTATGAAAAATCAAGTTCCAAATCACCCACTATAGGTATTTTATATACATTAACATTCCATGCATCACAAACCTAGTCATCATCCATCTTATTTTGAATGAACTACCCCAGACCAAGAACCTCGCCACTTGACCCATGGTTCTCTTAAAATTATATGGATTCCATCCTAGTACACAACAAGCTACTTCCCACTAGAATCATATATTAGACTAATGAATATCCCCACATTACAATACATATTCTTTCAATGTGAATTTTCCTCACAAAAACACACCTTAGAAACATCCAAAGAAGTCACCCATCTTAACAATTGTTTAGGATATTCTTTTCTAACTATGAAATTCTATCACACATGATCTCCAAAATAAAGGATCCCCTTTTAGGATTTTTTGGTCTTCTTTAGTCCCCAAATATAACTCTTTATTTGATGGTTTATATAACACTTATATTTAGCACATTGATCTATTCCCAAACTGATGTGGTATAACCCATCGAATCTCCTCTCAAATTAGGATCTCAGTAGTATCCCCATCAACTAGATCTAACCTATGGAATTTTCAATATAGTTACTACATGATAAGGATTAATACCATGGTAAAAAATATGATATCATAATATATTAATTACCCCAAATTCTAAATATGGTTTTTAGTTTAAGGATCACCAGGTTTAACTAGTTTCACCATATACATGTGTTGTGCCCTCTTTAGGGTCCACTTACATGCCTAAAAAGGTCATCAGACTAATGAATCTCTCAACGTTCCAATACATATTCTATCAATGTACTTTTTACTCCCACACATACACCTTAGAAAACATCAAAAAGGTAACCCATCTTCAACCCACTCCTAAAAACTCATGATTAACTATTTGTTATTAATTAGGCTGACTATAAAGAAAAACATACACCTTGGGTAAATGAGTACTAACATTTATCCATTTGAATTTTTTAAATTATAGGGTGTTACATTCTCTCCCAATTTAGAGCACAAAATCCCCATGGTGGACTCTATATTTCTATGTATAATGTTAAAATTATATGATGTTACACTCTATTAAAATTTAGTGAAAATCATTACCATTGTGGTAAATACATTTAAACTCAAGCGACACCCAACAAGAATTATTTCCAAATTTATTTGTTTGAAATATAGGGTAATAAATGAGGATTTTATTATCTAAATAAGGTGATTATATAACAACCCAAAGTGTTAATGGGTTATTAGTATTAATGTTACAACCCATGTAACCAATGTCCACATTTTATCTCTACAACCTACAAGATAAGAACTCTTTAGTTATGAATGATTGTCTTGGAGTATTTTTTGGATGAGTAACCTTATAATAAGTTTTACAAGATATGTGTTATTGAAATGAATAACAATAAAGGAATATGTTTTATCTTCTATAGATAATCATTAGTCTGATAACCTATTCATACAAATGGGTGGGTGCAAAGGAGGTAGCATCAGGCTGGCCAATACCCAAGAACCTATTAACAATGTAAGGTTCATGTATAGTTAGAAGGAACATATTAATTAACTACCCATTGGAACTAATAATCACCAGAAATAGGTATACTATAATACCTACTTTAGAACCACAATATTATACCTATACACATAATGAATGAGTCCAACAATGATTTTTATTATGTAAAACCATTGTAATATGGTTCTATTATATATAATTACACCAAGAAGATATATTTGAAAAAAATATAAATGTTATTGTTGACACATTATGTCAATGAAAAAGAACTATGGTAAATTAAAAGGGGTTAATAAATAAGGTGTCGAGTGCCGAACCCACCCACTAGGGGTCACTACACATACCATATAAATATGGATTTTTCAGTTGTCATTGAATAAAATGCCACACTAGTATCCAAATGCCCTATCATTTAAAGAATATATTATAGATAATCTACATATAATTACACCAAAACATTATATTGGAAAAACAACATATAATTATTTTTCACACATTATATAGTTGAACCACTTGCAGTTAGAGATATTAATCACATCCATGAACTTGAATGTCATGTGAGGCCTACATGCCAAAAAAATGCATGTACGCTGAACTCCTAACAATGTTCCATGACCAAAAACCACACACACACACACACACATATATCATATATAGACATAAAAATTGAATAAATATAACAATTTATACAGTGAAAAAATGATCATAATTCTCATATCTAGGGTAAACTAGAATTCCCCTTAAAAAATGTGTTCATGGAACACCAATACGAGAATTTTAACAAACTCTTTCACAGCCATATTAATTTTCTACAATTGGTTAAATAGTGAGACAAATAAGAATAGTATTTTATAACAAATTATATCATCCAAACCTAGTGGAATTCATAGTAATCATCTTAGTTCTCAATATAACTTTAGGCCCCCCTCCCCATTAGCCAGAGGTTTCCAACTAGTAGCAGGATTCTAATTTTTTTGGGGAGGGGAAGTATAAAATATCATATCATAGTGGAAAATAGTTTAAAATAACTTAAAAACATCTATAGAAATAATTAGAGTATTAAAAAATTAAACATATCCATGAAATATCCAATGTAATAAATGGAATCATACAATTACACATTGAACTGATTTCCCACTAAAATGATTAATAAAAAATAAAAAATTGAATAATATTTTATGAAGGATCTACTACTCTACCGAAGGTTCATATCATCAATGCCCTTACCCTTTCAATGATATCCCAAAAAAGGATTCACCGTTTGGCCCCATTGTAGATGAACATATGAGTAATGCAGTCTCTTATGGTACCAAAGTTACCTAACTACCATATAATGGTGTGAGTAAAACTCAGCAGGGAACCAATAATAAAATACCCAACAAAAGAAATAAAGAATTGTATTGAAAATAAACTATATTTCAATAAACAAACAATAAGGAAAGTGTAATAACTATATCCCCATTGATTCCTAGGTTCTAAGTCGAAGGAATGGATTGACTAATCCTGGTTTTTCAATGCTATATGTATTTGATAACTTTACATTAAATTAGAGGAATACATTTCTATACATATAATTTCATATATATATATATATATATAAATATATATATATATATGAGTTCATATAATTTGTTTATAGAAAATAATTCTCACGTGAAACATCTATACGATAAAATGATAGGGTTGAAGAGAGACCCCATAAGGATCTCATATCATATACTAATGGGGAAAGGCATCACCACATATAATCCCATAAATAAAATATAAGCTAAGAGTGTCCCCTATCAAAATATCATATATAATATCAGGGGGAGAAAATCCTACCCTATAATTTTAGAGAAATGAAACTGGTGGGAAGAGAAGCCCCGCTGATAATCTCTTATATAACATCAAGGGTCAACATCCACTTGGTAATACATAATTTAATGATTTAGGGTTCATCATCAACCAAATAATATCTCAAAAAATTATTGGGGTGGTGGTGATAATCTGACATGTATTTTATCATAAAAATAAATCATAGTCCATCACACACCCTATAACATCTCTTATTAATAATCATGGTCCTATCATCCAACCTATAAAATATCATATCATATTATCATTGGTTAAAAATTCAACCAAATCAATAAAAATAACCAATTGTAGACTATCAAGAAAACTATTATTTACTACCAAAGCACCCGTACTATAATAGAACCATGATAGTTTTACTATAGTACCCCACATAGGGGAAATCACAAGGATTTGGAAACACTAGGTCCCCTAAGTCACATCATATCCTAGAAATCCTACATGGGTTACTCTAATTTTTAACTCTTGGAAAAATATTTTCACTCCGTGGGAATAACATCCCTTAGTATCATCATGTTGATATTAATACCTCATAGACCTATAAAACAATACACACCAACATCACTATAGCGATCTAGAACAATTCTCATGTCACATTCCAAGTTACCCATGTTCATTCCTATGACACCAAAATATACTTAAATATAACCTACTGTATAACCACTTAATTGATTATGTACTGCATGTGGAGGAACACTCTCCTCACTCTATAATTAATAATATAAATGTCTAAATGGTATCTCAAGAATCCGTCATGAAATATTCTGTAAAATAATTATTAGACCTATAATATCCTCTATTATGAGGTGTCCAAAGGCACCCATACCATGATCACTATGTTTCAATTATTTATTATATTCCACTTTTGGGTCTTTTTTACTCATTCCACACATCTATGATTGATCATTTAGATATAGATTGGCAATGCACTAACTACTTATCAAGGGTTTATCTGTGATACTTGTTTTTTTAATTCATGTATGTTAAAGGAATCATTAAAATTTTAAAGAAATGTTAAATAACACAATAGTGGATATAATTAATATCATATGATGGATAAAAAAATTAAAAATACTTAGTAAGATATTTGGGGGCTACATACGACATATGATGTTGTGCTTATTAATTTAGTATTATGCACCATTTCCTATGCTCATCTAAGACCTATCAAACCACACATTAACTCCTAATATCCTATCTATAGAAATAATATAAAATTATACAAAAAATAATTTTTTAGTTAATTATCTAATTTTATTAAATTATTAATAGTTTCCAATAAATTCAACCTATGGTTTAATAGTACCAAAACAATGACCGACTACACCTGAAAGGACCATGGTGAACCCTTAACACAATATTGAGTAAAAGAACATAAATTCAAAATCAATTCATCTATCATTTCCCCCCAATTTTATTAAAAAACTATAAAAATTTATACAATGACACACATGAATCAAAATTTAATGAAACACATGTGCTTCTCCCAATAGGATGTCCTGTATTTGTTTATAGTGATAATCCCCTCATAGCATACAGTTAATAAATTCCTCTGGTATAAATCATTACTAAATCTCGAGATGAAATCATAATAAATAAGATAAGAGAAATTTATGGAATATTGGAGGGAGGGAAGTATGTGAATCACCATGAATCACTAGGGAAATCCATCAGGGATAACCATCTCTAAGGAAAAAATAAAGAGATTGGGAGGGGAGGAAACTCTTTTGATCATAGTTTTTGGCTGCATGATAGGGGGAAAAGAGGGGATATAAATAAATTCATAGATATTAAAATGGTTCATTTCACAATTTTTAAGGAAATCTACATAGTCACATGGGTTAGATACATGATTCTCTTTACCGTTCATTAGCTATGCGACTCAAACTACCTAAAGCCTCACCACATCAAATTATTTAGATACATAGTTTTAAAGACCATACACCAACAACCAAACAAATTTTGAGATAAAGTATCCCCAAAATAGGGGCCTCACATAATTATATACAAAATTTTTATATTCATCTATTTCAATACAAGTTTAATGAATACAACAAAATGGTTTTTTATGGTTAGACACATTTTTTTGACTAACTGTGATGTAACTGTGGGAAAGGTAAAACCATTTAAAAAATTTCTATTTTCATCCCAAAAACCCTGATGCTCAATTTATTACACAAAACCTCACATGGGAACCAATAAATATCCATAAATAACTTCCTTAAAAAGCTCAATCTCCTAAAATTCTGATCCAAATTCCAATTTTATAAACATCCCATGCTATAGGCCTTAAAATTAAATGTTCCCATGAATTGTGTATCATGTATTGATCTGGGTCATTAATTTCATTTAAATATATATGATAGAATATAGGGAAATATTTACTCCTCGTAACTTGATATATGAGATGATATTTGTAGTGGGAGTTGTTACAATTAGGTTCATGCTATGGGATAATACCCAATGTGGGAACTCTTCCTCTATTAGTGGATGATATGGGATGATATTAGTGGTGGGTGATATTACCCCTAGCTGATGATTATTAATATAATGTTCAGAGACAGGAACTTATTCCCCCCTGGGAGTTGATATATATGATATGAGTCTAAGTTGGTTCACTATCCTCCCTAGGTATTGTTGGTTATGATATGGTTCTAAGGTGGGGTGATAGTCCACATGGGTCTTGATATATATGAGAGCATTTCATGGTAGGGTATTATATACCAAGTGGTATGATATATTATATATTGTTACATTGAGTGGAGATATTGATTCTAGGGTTTTGATAAATATTATATGTTTTTAGGGAGGGGTGTTTTTTCCACTAAGTTTTAATGATTATTATAGGAATAGTGTTATTTCTACATGGGTGTATGATATATGTGATGGTTCCATAGAGGATTCCACTTCCCCATTTGGTGTATTATATATGAAATTTTTCCAAGGAGGATAATTTTTCCTATTTTATTGTTGAGGTATCAGGCTCAGATTTATTTTGGCATTGAAAAAAGAAGGTATATTCCCAAGAAGGTGACCTGGTCAGTACCCATGGCCATGATAGGTATTTTTTATGTTATTTTTAATTTATCCTTTATGAAAATTTTATATTATATGTGTATTATATATACTAGTTTTAGTAGTTAACCCATCAATGGTGGCCAATTGAGTTATCTCCCACACTCTATCAGCGGGACAAATACATTTCTACCTGAGTAGACCACATGATCATAGATATAAGTAGGAAAGAGTATTAATATTGTAAATTTGAGCTAGATATCTTTCATATAGTTATGAGGTGGGATTCAGTCATAACTCAAGACCATGTTTTAATTTTTAATTTATTTATTTTTATATATGTATAAGATATTCCCATGGATGATCTTTCTAGTGTCTTACTAACTCATTTGACATGTTAAACAGTTCATTTTGTAATAACATATGGTTTGTATTATTATTTTAATTGAAATAGATTTCTTTAAAATAATTTCTTCATATATTCATTATGATGAATGGTTTTAGATTATTTATACTATTTTTTGCTTTATATGAGTGTATAGTCTCCCCACAGTAACACCATAAACACTATCTTCTAGTTAGCATTATTTTATATTAATAAAGGATTATTTCATGTCATGTTGCACAGTTTTCTACTTATATTGGAGTGAGAATGGTTTGGATGTTTAAAAGTGGTACATGATTCTTTTTTCTTTTTTTTTCTTATATGGTATAATGTATAAAAAATATATGATTTTTCCAAACATGGGATGAACACTATGTCGTGTTCACATCCAACACCCATACGATCCAAAGTACTAGTTTAATGGATTTAGGATTATTATTCATAGTTATAAAAATTAAATTTGTATTAGTTGATGATGAATATAATTATTATTTTTTATTTTTATATTTTTATATTGGACTAAAGTGGGAAGATACCTGCATTCATGCATCAATGATAAATCAGTTTATCTTTTTGGAACCAAATTTATGGTGGAATTATAGTTACTTGAAACACATTGTTATAGTTTTCTGGATATAAATCATCATAGAGAGATTTTATTTTTATGTACATGTTAATGATTCTTACCGCAAGGGGGTTTTCTGTTATGTAGATGTGTGGAAAGTGTCAGTGCCCTTGAGTGGGTAGTTGACTGGAGTATGAGATGGTTGATATATATAATTGAACAAATGGATATGACCTATGGGCTATGTGGGATATTTTAATTATTTTTATATATAATTAATGATATTAGTTATATGGGTGTTATAATTGTAAAAATGGATGCTTTCTGTTTCTTCTCTAATATGAGTTATAATATATGAGAGATTATTATGGGAGGAGCTATCCCAGGCTTGTGAGGGCCTTTAGTGTTGATATGCATGGGTAGAAGGTATGTGTTTGATATTGATGCACAAAGGTGATATCATGTATATGGTATATGAATACAGATTCTATAGAAATTATGAATGTGAAATTATGGGTAAATACTATGTTTTGAAGAGTTTAACATGCATGAGTGGGGTGTTTCAGTAGTCAGTTAGTTATTATTCTCTTTGAATGACATATCGGGAATTTTGATAATTGGATTTGGGAGATCTCTTGGATGGTGAGGTTAAATTTTCTAGGTCCCATGAATATAGTTTTAGATAAAAACGATGGATATAGAAAAATTTTAATTGCATAAATGCATTCATATTTAATGGATAACCTATTTTGGTATGTACATATTCAGTCCCTTGAGACAAGTATGAGGTGTATAACCCTGAGGGGTTCCAATATGTTGTTATGGGGACTATTAAACAATAGTGATAATACTAAATTTAGTTATTTGTGTTTAGTTAATTGTATTGGTGTAAAATCATGAATGTGTGGTCATTATGTATGATTTTAAAGTTAAAATGTGTGAGACACATAATTATGAGTGGAAAATTATAAATGCATTGACCCTTGATGTTATGACACGTGTTTGTTAGAATAGTGATATTTTTAGAATATGGTTTACTCTAGTTTAAATAGTGTGAATTTATATAGCTGACTATGAACGGCTTGAGATATGTGGTCATTATAAAATAACGATGGAATGTTCAATGTGTCATGATATTATGTGAATATTTAGATGACCAAAACTTGTGTTATGTGATATATGATCCATTGGTTATTTTTTAATTTTGTGATGTGATTATTGGGTCTTATGAATTAATGAGGGATCCGTACATCAATGTGATTGATATATAATTATGGGAGTTCTATAATTATGGTGATTAGGTAAGATATAGATTATGATTTTATAATAGGACCATATAGAGGTTAAAGAGTGATGAAATATGATATTTTCAAAGTAATAATCATTGTCTTTGATCTTAAGTCAAATCCATCATCACTAGCATTATGATGGGTTATTTTTTGTAGTACTGGACATCAACTGCATAGAGAATCATGATATGGTTATAATGATGGGTAGGGATGGAGATGTAGACCTATTTCAGTAATATGTGCAGGTCTCAGGTGTGTCTAAATTTATATGGTTATGAATATATTGTAGGATCATGATTATGAAATATTGATAAAAAAATTTATGGTGGGTATCATACCATTGATTTTATAATTCCATGGTTTCCATTTTGTGGTGTCTTTTTAAATGTAATGAGTAAAATGTCGATGAACCCAAAATTTAGGTTCTTGTGACTTTTTAAGGAGTACTGATGATCCAGTGGGATGTTTTTGAAATATATAGTGTATATGTTTTCAACAGTTTTTTTCATAAAGTTAAATATGGTTTTGATGAAATGTTTATGAGCACAAACATATAAATTGATTAATGGAGTTTAATTAAAGATGTTAGTTTGAAGTTAAAATCACACCAATAGTAATGATGGACTTTATATTGGTGGAGCAAATTTTGGAATCTTTCTCTAGGAAGGAGAAGAATTTTTCATTATGTGTTTTTTATAAATGCTATGATTTTCTCTAAATGTTCTCTTGAAGGTAGTGAAGGAACACTTTCCTTAAACATGTTAGCAAAAATTTATGAAGTAAGCATAAATTCTCTTATGCCTTGTATATGGGTAGTATTCCCAATGCATAAAGGTAACAAAAAGTTCAACAGGTCGAGTAACTTGATAAAAAACTATAAGTGTTTTTGAGAAAAATGTTATTACACACTTGGTTAATGTGAAATTAGTTCCAATGGGAGTGGTAAAAATTTGAGAGAGTATTGATGTTTGAGTGAGGGTACAAATTTCAAGTGGTATTATGATTATAAAAACATGTTTCACAATTCTTGAGGTTGGATAAGGTCTGTTGTAATTGGATAAAGGGGGAAATATATTACTAAGGATGTCTTTAGAGGCTTCAATAATTTTATCTTCATGAAAAAACTTGAGTGCACCTGACAGAAACAACTGAGTTTACCAAGTAGATATTTTGTATGAAGATTAATATAGAAATGTGTTATATTGAATGTTGTATATAGTTTGAAGTCATGATGGTTGAATCAGTAAAAATTCATCATTTAGAGTCCTTCAGATAATAAATCTCGATATGTAGGTTATATTTTCAAAGCTATTTAATGGAGGGAAATAGAGAATAAATAGATGAAGAATTTATTATGAAATAATTTAATGGATAAAGATCAGACAACTAATGAAGTGAAGATGAATGATATGGGGTTTTGTGAACCCATTGCTATATGATATATTGAGTTGGGGTACGATAACTAAACAAAAAAAAATATTACCATCAGACAAAGTAATGTTATAAATCACATCAGTAAATATGATGTTGAGTTCCCAGGTATGAAGAAATTAGTTGGAGAAGATAATAAAGTGGTGAGTCACCAGATAAAGAAATATTAAATTCAATGTAAAATGGAAAAATCCCTGAATGGAGAAATGTTCTTACAATGTCATTTTAAAAACATATTTTTTAAATAATACTAAGTAGATTTATAAAAACATTATTCCATCTACATGGAAATAATTAGATGATTCTTCATTGTGTTTTATATAGATGATATAAGATAGTTTGTATAAGTTCCTTATTATCCAGTTTAACGATGTTCAATGAATGTTAAAGATGGTACAGTTTTCATGGAGCTTCATGAGTATTTTAGAATAATTGAGAACCATCTAGTGAAGTTAATATTACTGGGATATTTGAAACCTGCATTTGATCTTGGTGGGAAAACACATTTTATCTTTGGAATTTTTCTAATAAGTGACCCTATATAAAGGGTTACAATATTATTCAAAAAGTGTCCAATAAAATTATAGTATTCATGCACATTAGAAGATGAAGTGATGATGTTTTTGGAGTAACATGAGTATTTGAACAAGGAATTACTTTGTTCAATGAGAAGAACACGATAGATAAACCAAGAAGAGATGTAATAGACAAAGGATTTGATCTAAAGTATCAGAAAAATGTTTAATGGATACATGTACAATGGATATAAAATTATTATAAATATGTATTTGTTGTAGAGTATTTGATTAGAGAAGCACCAAATGTAGGAATATCAATGGAGGTTGAAGCCTATAATATGAAGGAACATAATTTAGAGGCACAGAAAATAGAGTATTACTATAAGAAAGGTGAGTCATATTAGACAAACCATAATAGATGGAGGTAGTGATTCATTGGATAGAGTATACTAGATAATGTTATTTGATGATAATTTCTTGATATAGTTTCAAGGATCCTCTTACATATTTATCTTATATTAGATCAAAACATAATAAAATATTATTAAATGATAGGAGTCATTATAAAATTTTATATCAGTATATATATAGAGTTAAATGGGACTCAGCTCAAGTATTAAATCCTCTAATGAGATAGGTGGATCTTTTTAGGAGATAAAAATGTGAGATTTCTTATAAATATCCTCACTCGTAATTAATGAAAAACTTATTACTGTAAGAATCCGTAGACCGAACAGAGTTACCGTATAAAGGATGTACGTTATTTCACAAATCCCTAAAATTATAAAAAAAACTTGTGTGTTTATTTTATAATATCATCTTCATTTGATAAGTTTAAAATATACATGTATAGTTTTTTAAGATACATATATATTAACTGATAAAAGACCATTCATAAAATTATAGTAATAAGTATTTTTTGTTGAATATAGTTGATAAACTTTAGTCACCACTGATTCACCTCCACTTTGAGGGTGACTACATGATCCACATGTGAATCTCCACTAGTATCAGAAGATAGAATCCCTATGTTTGGATTTATAATTTTTGTATAAAAATTATACAAAATGTGTAACATTATTAAATAAGAAGAAATTTTTTCAGATGTTAATGAACAATAGGGGAGTTATTTTTGATTGTAGTAAAATATGTGTTTTATCTAAAACAATGAAAAATATGATGAATAATGAATCTCAAAAGTAGAGGACGCCAACCACTAAAAACTAAAATAAAGATGATTCACCAATTCCCAATGTTTTTATGGTAGATTAGAGGTATTGCGAATATAATAAAATTTATCCTCCCAAATAATCCTACTCAAGTTGTGAATCAATAGTAAGTATAGAATATTTTTAGTTTAATATTAAATATTACATGAAAAAAATGTACAATTGAGGTTTCAACATATATTCATTCACATATAGGGAAGAAATAGGAGGAAATATCACTGTTGTAATCAGAATGGTATGACATAGAGAAATAACTTGGGAATAAAGATATGTAAATATAAATCTATTAGTAAACATATTGATATAATGTAAGGAATAAATATCAGAAGAAACATTCAACCTTGTGGATGTAATTTTGTATAGAATTATTTGTCAGAATTTAATTGTTGAAGATGTTCATAATGAATGGATCCATGAATTTGAATCTACCATTCTATTTATGAATTGTAAGTTATTTTATAAGGTTGGGAGAATAGAAATTCATGAAATATTACTACAGAATGAGTTTATATTTCATGAATTAAAACATCATATAGAACACATGTGTGATACCAACACTAAACTCAATGACCGTGAGGATGAATTAGAAACACTATATGAATAAATATTGTCTCTTATAGGATAATTTTTTACTTTGGATTTATTTTAAATAAGATGTGATTAAAAAAAATTCATGGAAAGATATATTAAATTTTAGATACTCATAATCAAATTTTCATGGTTATGAATGATTAGATGGAGATAAAATAAAAATGAAGCAAAAAACATCATCTTTTCCTGAAAGAGTTATGTAATTTGTTTGAGGAAATGATAAAAATTTAAGAATATTATTTGATGATAAATGGGAGTCTTAAAATATATAAAATAAAACATTAAATATAATATTTCTTGATCATGCAATGATATTGAGAAACATTGAAGCTACTCAAGTTGAGTCTTCAAATGAAGGTCAGATGAGAATTCATACCACCGTATTTGAGGAAATTCTTACTTCAATAAATACACAATCCAATGTGAATAATATTATGAAATCATTATTAGGATAAAATTAGAATAAAATAATTTAAATGGCAACCCAACATTATGATGAATCTATTAAAACGATGTCCTTTAATCATAGCTCATGTTATAATTTTGAAAAATGTTGGTGAATAAAGATGTGAAACCAACTACTTTTACGATAGAGGAAGTTAGAAAATAATATTGAAGGGGTTCCCCTAGATGTCCCAAAGAACAAATTTTCATCCAATTAAAATATAATTTAGTGAATAAATACTTGGTTTATTGGATACTATTGGTGTTGTGGATAGCTTAGACACTTTGATTTTGATTGTTGGAATCATTTTTCAATGTATCAAGAATATATAAATTTAATATTTATGTGGAGAAATGTTAAATGTTGATAAATCAAAAATATACATACCATAACATAATAAATGAATAAATATCATTTGATATAAAATGGATTTGGATATATTGAATTTTTTTGAGAGTTATGCAAGGAATGGTCATGATGAAGGAAAGTGTTGGGTTTTTATACTAACGACAACACAGAAAATTTTAAGGTAAATATGCCAATAAAATAAAATAAAATAATATTAATATTGATTAAAAATATACCTTGTTTTGTAATAAAAATAATAAAATAAAAAAATTACACCTAGAATGAATGTTTAAAAGATGTCATATCCAAAAAATATGCTACTCCTATTGAAGAAAATAAAACATCATGGAAAATTGTATAACATTCCATGAATGTTTAATAAATTTGAAGGAATCAAAAAAAGGTAAATCTAATAAATCAATGATATACCTAAGAGGATTCTAATGGTGGAAGATATCATTGATGTAGAAATTGGGGTGCACTTGAAGATACTTCAGGTGATAAAACAACTAAAAAATAATAATCTTTGTGAAAGTTGTATATTGGATATAAATACTTCTAAAAATTGAATGACAATGTAACCACAATTTGAGGAAATTTTTAATAATAATTGAAAAAATTAGAAATAAAAATTTTCATCGTAAGGAAAATTTATCCAAAGAATAATATTGAGCATATTATAAAGGGTTTCATGTTTTATAGCCACAATATTAAGAGGAATAAAAGTTTTCAGAAGTATAATATAAAAACAAATGTCCATGTCCCTTGTTGGATAAAATAAATAAGACCCCATCACATAATTTGTAATGATATTTTGAGGTAATGAAATGCATACCACCCATGATGATTACTATTTAGAAAAATAATGGAGGAAAGATTAAAAAAAATGAATTTATGAAAATAGTGCTTCTTCGTTAGGAAAAATCTCTCAACCTCATTTCACTGTCATCAGGATTTAAGAATGATGCACCGAATTACTACATTTTAGTCAAAAATAATACAAAATGAAAGCGTATTAATGGTGATGATGTTTAGGGGGAGTGCCAATGTAAAAGATAAATATGGTTTTTATTGAATCATTATAAGGTTTTTAGATATTTTTTTCGTAAAAAAGTGTTCTGACAATAGATACCAAAAACTGAAATATTGAAAGTTGATATCATCCTCATGTTATGTCTTTTATTCTACCAGTTTCATAAAAAACACTAATGTACAAATGATAAAAATGGAATTCTGAATTTCTGATTATAATTTTTGTATTTGCTTTCAAAGGGGGAGATTACCTATTCATGGATTCAATTTAAATTTTCTGATATATTTTTTAATATTCAATGACATGAAATTTTTTTGAATAAAAATTAGATTAAATATTTATTGAGAAGGCATTTTGGTATAATTAAAAACAATTTAATAATCATTATAGATAATATTAATGTATGAGTTAATAAATCATGTTTTCTATACAAATCATTGATCATGTAGATTAAGAATTGGAATATTTTAGGTCTAATTATTTATGAAAGGTAATTATTTCCATCTCTCAAAAAATCATTATATGGAGAATTTTTATTATGAAGTTATCATAAAAACATATCTTAGGTTGAGTACCAAGAGCTCTGCAATATATTTGTAATGTCCATAACATGAAAATGATGAGCTCATCATTTTAAAGTATGTTATCTAACTAAGATAAAGAAGTTTTAATAATTCATTTAATTATGAGGTTATGGATTTTCAATGAAGGTTACTGATGATTGAAATTTCTTAAAGCTTTAAGAATAATGTATAAGTGTTGAGAAGCATCAAGTAAAGTTGAGAATAGTTGGATGTTAAAAACCTGGAATCAAGTTCTATATGATTTTTTTATCTTTCATTTTTTAATGAATCAAAATTATATAAGCGGTAATATATTATTAGAAAATAAGTGTACAATGTTACACTATTCATGCACATAAAGAAGATGTAGTGATGATGCTTTTTGAGTAATGAATGTATCCAATAAAGTATATACATTATTTAATAGAGGAAACATATAGATGTAATTAAAAATTTTATATCAACAAGATTTATTTATATGATTTATCAGAAATAGGTTTACTAGTTATAGGTACAATAGAAAGGTAAAAATATAAATGAGGCATCGGTAAGAGATGAATTGATTAGAGGCACACCAGGTAGAGAAATATTTGATAGAGGTTGAGGAGCATAACATTGTGGTGCATAATTTAGAGGCACACCAAATAGAGGATCATTGTATAGAACATGAGTCATATTAAATGGAGTATACTAGAATAAGGTAGAGACACACCAGATGGAGTTATCATATGTACTTTTCCAAACAATGTTTCAGGGTGATTCTTACATTTCTACCATATATTGTCCCATAAGATAAAATAGTCTTCCAACTGACAAGAGTGATTATAATATTTTTGATTTGGAAATAGAATGAGTCTAATGAGAGTTGTATTAGTTATAAAATTCTATTGGGATATTCGTGTATCATTTTAAGAGATAACCCAAATGTTGGAGTAGTAGAAATACCCTCAATTTTGATATATGAAAATATTATTTCTGTAATAATACATCGACTAACGAGAGTCACCATGGAAAGATTACACATTCTCACAGTTAGGTATAACCTTATAAAAATACTTGTGTACTATATTTATTATATAATTTATTTATTATAATGGTAAAATAGTGAGTAAGAGTTTTTTAAGATCCATATATATTAATTTATAATAGAGGTTCAATAAACATGATGCAGGAAATAGTTTAAGTTGAATATAATTATTAAATGTTTGTTAAAACATATTAAAACCTCATGGTATAGTTTCTACAAGATCCACCTAGGAATATAAACTATTTAATGTGAGAATCTAGGTTATTTTCAACAAATATAAAATACATAGATATTGGTATTTTTAATTGAGAATTGGATTGAGTGACTATGATAGGCAGAAAAAATATGATAAATTTGGGACCAATGTTAAATGGTATGACTGAGGTGATTATTAAGAAATAGATTGGAGGCGTGACTGAGTTTTTTGGAATTTCAATACTAATGAATAGGTATGATAATAGTTGATCTAGTGAAGGGCCTCATGTTATGGATATAGTCTTGGATTTGAAATTTTGAATACATATGAGGATGGATAGGTAACTCTTGGGTGTGTGCTGATCAAGTGATGGTCTAGTGGATATCAATGATCTCAATAGATGTAATAAGTCATATGTGGTTTTAGAACTCATGAATTCTATTAGTATTAGGGTACCATCATATATTTTAGGGAAATAATAATTTCCATGATACACATAATGAATGTTCTAAAGTGTTTTAGAGTAGTGAGTTACTAGATATAGAATTTATGGCTGATGGTTTAGGGATATTCAATGCATATTATTTATGGAAATAATAAATTATGAGGTAGTATATTGAGAGGATCTTGTGGTTTTGAGTAGTTGTGTAGGTTTGGGGGAAATGTTAGTGTGACTATAATTTATGAGGGACATATATCTGAATCATGCACTAGGAGTTGGTTACTTGGATGATTTTAAGGGATCAATCATTGGACTTATTAGGGGTGAGAAGCATTATGATGGGGAGGTTTTGAAAACCACCTTTATTATGAGATTTTGAAAATCCCATAGAATTTTTTTTTGTCATGATGTGAGGAATACATTTTAAATTAGGTTTATGATTAGAAATTTGTGATTTGTAATATATCAGAGATATTTATTTTATGTGATATAGGGACTAATAGGTGTCCTGGGTGGTTAGTTGATCGTTATAATAGGGGCATAGTGGACCACCATGGAATTTAAGATTTGGAAGGAGGACATGAAACAACAAGTGGGTTCCATGGAAACGATGATATTGATGCTGGGACCACTATGGTGTGACATGTGTAAGGGTACATGGGTGATTCATCATGATGTGTAACAGTTATTAGAATTTGAATATCAATTATTGGTAAAGTAGATATGTAAATCTAAACAATCAATATGTAAGGGTCGATCTATAATGTGGAAGGTCCACCTTGTAATTTATAAGGATCACATTGTAATATTTTATGGTTCACATAGTAATGCATATAGGTTATCTCCTATGTCACCCTTTTATATATAAAGGTTATATTGTATATTAATGGTAAAAATTGGATGACACTATGATATGTAAGGTTCAAAATAGATTTTTTTTATATGTAAAAGTTACCCAGACCTTTATTATTGAGAATTTAGAAAACAATTGAGCTAAATTTTGTACGTTTGGGTCACCATATGATACCTAATGGAA
Source organism: Viscum album (assembly GCA_963277665.1). Classification (NCBI taxonomy): domain Eukaryota; kingdom Viridiplantae; phylum Streptophyta; class Magnoliopsida; order Santalales; family Viscaceae; genus Viscum; species Viscum album. The sequence goes on from OY728147.1 coordinate 1,868,772,283, forward strand.
TCCCTATGATTCATAAGACCCATTTTTTAATATTCCTCAATATTTAAGGGTTGATCCAGAAAATAATACATAATATTCAGAAAATATTTTGAGTTTGTGATATGTAGGTGTTGTTATAGATGAAACATATAAGATTATCTTACACACGAGGGTATCAAAAATGTTAATGTACCTAATGTGTAAGGGTTTAAATGGTACAATATATAATTATTGATGGTATAATCTGGGTTACATTTAATGGTTGATCATAGATGAGTGTTGATATAGAATTTTACAAAAAATAACAATATGATAGACTGAAAATACTAAATTATTTCTTTCTAATTTATTTTAAGATGGAATACCATGGTATTTTTTTACATTAAAATTTTACAACTTATGGATTTATCTATTTATAAGACATAGGAATATAGGTGGATCATGGATATTTTTATCCTATCTTCTCCCTTTAAACCTCCTCCATCAATGGGGATTAGAGGTGGTTTTCATCATCATTTGAGGTATGAATTGATCCTTTTTTATCAAAAAATATTATTATTTGTTGAATAATTAATATGGTATCATTATAATGGGGATTTTTTGGATATCCCAACATAACATGGTGGAATCATTCAGATATGATTAGAATTTCCCACGTTGAATAAAGTATATATTTGAATGGTGAACACACTGTTTCATGTGATTTCATTGATCCATTTCACTACATTGATTCTTGTACATATTTCCATCATTTTGGGTAGAATTGTTTTATGAGTTAGAGTGAAAATTTTGGGATTTTGTTTACCAAAGGTGAAGGAGAATAATAAGTGTGGTAAACACCATATTTCTTAAGGTTTATTCTACTGGATATCTCATAGTGAGTAATTAATTAATTATTCCCCAATAATTAGTGTGTAATTTATTGTGATATTATGTTTTTTATTGATTATTTATATTTTTAATTATTTATTAATGATATATGAATGTATCTAGGATCTTCTGTTGATGGATGTTGGAATATTGATCTGGTTAAGATTGGTTAACATTGTTGACAAAGCTTCTCTTAAAAGGAATAGCTCTAAATGAGGTGGGTGGTCCTTAAACATCTCCATATGGTTTATGAACATTGTTATAAATAATGAAATATTAAATTTTACCACTTATATATGATCAATCATGAAATTAAACTAGATTTTTTACCCTTAACCCCATGAATATAATATAACTGTCAAGGACCATGATGGAATCTAGAATACTGAGCTTGTTTCCACATTTTTCAATGGTCATAGGCTTAAACAGGAATAGGTATTATGTGATATATGGAAACTGTAATGGTATATATTCATTGAGTTAATCTCAGTGTACCTTTTTATGGGTGTCAATAGTTACCTCTGAGTTGGGTAGTGTAATAAATTGTTATTTGTTAGATTTAGAGTAGGCCATATAAAACCTAGAGCTACCATATAACCCCTTGTATTTTTGATTAGTGTGTGGGGTGAGTTCCCCCCCCCACTCACAAGTTGTTATGATAGTGTCTATATAATTTAAAGGATTTATATATAGATTCAATGGGATTAGACTGGACTATCGTAATAATAAATGTTTGATGGTCATTATTCTATCCTTTTTGTGGTGAACATATATTGTACTTTTAGTATGGCCAATTTTTCCATCATAATATTATAGAAAGGTTGAGAGATACTATTAAAATTAAGTATGAATTTGGCCATAGAATTTTTGAATGAGATACAGAAACCCAATGGGGTGTTTAAACCATGGTGTAACTTATGAAATAATAGTGGATTCCTTGAGTTTTTATTGAATCTAGAGAAGATAAAAAAAGAGTGAAACTATATTGTAGTTGACTGAGAATTTAGTGATGACATTAGGTTCTCTGCATGAATTGATAAAATAGGTAATGAATGGAGAGTTCAATTAAGGGTCCAAAACATTCAATTTTGATATATAGTGATATCTAGTATTGCCCCTCTCCCCTAATTATTATGTTGATATCCTGGTGTGACAAAATTACCACCAATAATATATTATTGTATACAAAGTGGTTGTGATTCCCCCAAATTATCTATGATTTCATACTGGGTTATATCTTTCCCCCTATGATATATGATTGTATATTGGATAATCATTATTACCCCTAATGATGTATAATGGTATATAAGGAGGGGATATTCTTCGGAGAGTGGTTATATGAGATAGTTCCAAGGGTGGAATATTTCCCCGTAGATGGTTTCTATGTGATGGTAACAATGGTGGGTGATATTACATATTAAAAATATGACATGAGACGGTAACTAGGGTAAAATCTATTCCAAAAAAAATGGAAGATATGGTATAGTACTAGGGGTGGTATTCCCCCCATAGTGATGATGATTTAGAGATGGTTCAAAGGAGGTTACCTTTTCCCCATGGGTATTGATATGTATGAGATAGTTATGGGGTGTGGAGTTACTTAGCCTTCGGTGTTGATACTTTTTAGATATTTCTAGGGTTAGGTGCTTATAACTACTTATATTTTTATGAATCATATTGTTTCCAAAAATAATATGTTTATAATTTTAATTTTTTATTCTATTTTTCAAATTAAATGAAATAGATTATGTAATAAGTCATGGAAGATATTTTTTTTTTAAAAGTTTGGGTGAAGACCCTTTTATTCAATAAAAAACAAATAGAAATCGAGAGATGGGTAGGTAGGTTCACATTAATCATCAAAGCCCTCAACATGAGGTATCACATTTTTTTCAAATATTATTTACGATCTTGTGTTCTTAATCTGACAAGGATCCCCATTCCATTCCACTACATCTCTTATATCCACGACCCTAGGTGTGAAGTTATTAAATATTTTCCATGATGAACAAGGAATTAAATGTCCAAGTCATCTGGGTCAGAATCCAGAAGTTGAAACTCAACCTTCTTTGTAATCCATTCTTCTTGACCATGTCCCCACCTGCGAACTCAAGGATGGCATTCCCATTTCGATTTATCTTATTGATAGGATCCATAAAACTCATAATCTTCTTCATAAGTATCTTTCTTCTCCATTGTAGATATATATTCCACCTCCTAATGATGGGAAGATTTCAACATTATTGAAATAACCAAGGGGACATTATACACCTTGGCCTCCTGAGGATGATCAATATTAGAACCCGCTCGAACAGAATTCCTTGCATTGATACTATGAGAATCAAGAGATTTAAAAAATTTATAGGTAGTCACCCACACATCATTTTTCTTAGGTGAAGGGTAGTATTTTCATGAAGGTTTAGTTCCAACCTCAAATAATTTTTTCTAGATCTCCTCCATTGAGGAAGCCACATCATGTGTTGTGAAATCCAGAATTCCAGATCACACAGTGGGTTCACAAATCTCACTTGGAGTTGTAGAAAGGCCATGACGACTCTTCTTAGGCACTAAATGCATGGGACTTTTCCCATAACTATTGATGCCAATAGAAGATGAAGGGTTAATATTCTTTATCAAGAAATCTTTAATAGTTTCATAAAAATTCCTAGATAAACATACTTTACCATTAGAGGGATCACATAGATCACATCCAGAGATGAACCCCTATATTGGAACATGAGCATTAAAACTCTCCTCTTTACACTATTTCCCATTTTCAATAATTTCAGCCCATGACCGTTTTTTATTTTGACAAATGAAATTTTTAGATTGCATATAGATTTCACAGGGATTCTCCATATGGCCTGCAATCTGATTGTCCATAGGCCTACCATCACAAGGTCCAAAACTATAAACCAAGTGATTTATCTTCTCTAGACTATGCTCAAGTTCTATATGGGCATCCAAAACTCCTATATGAGGAAATTTTTATTCCATATTTTCATGTTTTCCAGAGGTGGCCACTTTTTGTGCTCTAATTCTTTTGATGCACAAGTTAATATCATGCCCAAAAATAAGAAAAAAATACAAAATAATAGATCTCCTACAATGTGAAGAATCATGACCAATGGGCCAACATTTTATACAGAACTGAAGTAATGTTTCAAATTAAATTCTTATATTATGATCTTCCTCATTAGTATAGAGGTAAACATTTTCAACTAAATCATAACATAAGTCCACTTCCACCAATAATTGAACAGAATGACCATATCTTTCCACATCAGTTTATTTTTCTATTTTTATAGGGACTTCTCTAGAAAAAAGAAATTTCATAAAATATCCTAGGTTTCTAATGAATCCATATTAGGCCAAATACCATAACCCAAGTACGAACGAAAGAGTTATCCATTTCAAGGGGGTTAAACTGGTGGTCCCATTCATCGATGTTAAATGTTGTCAGTTTGATGGAGATTGAACCATAAACATATTCCCTAATCATGAGTTATTCAGAGGGGAATAGCAGGTGAAAAAATACACACCCCAATGAAACAAATGTCTATGTGAAGAATCCCCAAATATCTGACAGCTTCTGGATGAGATGTTTCATCTCCCAAGGCTTATATCATCTACACAAGATGAGGAATGCTATTGTTGGTTGATCCCCAATTTGTAGCGGCTCCGAGACTACAGTCAGACCATCCTTAACATGGGAGACATTACCCTTCCTAAAAATAGAAACATTCAAACCCTTGGAAAGGGGGAAGGTTCTACTATGCTCAATCAAGTCGTTAGCATTAAGAAATTTCTCATTCACAAATTTCTGATCCTTTAATCCCTTCACCACATGATTTTGAGAATAAAATCATCTTTTAATGAGGAAATCACCAGCCACCATTTTCATTATCATATAATTTGAGTGAGAAACACCCTAAACTCCATTACAAAGAAGAGGGAAATTCTCCTGACCGTTTGAAATCCTCCAATATCAAGATAGGAATTAAAATAAATTTTTTTAATCAATTTTAGAAAAAAAAATACAATATAAACACACGAATCTATGTATTACAAATCATTTATTATTAATCAACATTTATTATTACACATTTTATTAGTGAAAAAATTAAAAATGATAAATAAATAGAAATTTATGAATAATTCATCATAATGAGATATCGAGGATCATCATCATCAATGAGGATTACTAATAGAAAAAAAAACTTATAATGAGGAAGAAAATCATTACAGTAGGAAAAATATTACGAGATATAAAATGAAAACTATGGAAATTATATGTTCTACTTATGGTGTGTGAAAGAAATGAATGATTTTAGGAAAGATATATATTTCAACAAATTATTGACCATTATAAATATTTCTATTTGAAATATGATCATCGAAAATATAGTAATTGGATATACATGTATCCTACATTAACACTGATTTCAAGTATTATTAGTATTGAATATAATATAATATAATTCATGAATAAAAAATAATGAAATAAAAACATTATATTAAAAAAAATATTTATATTTATGAATTGCATATTAAAATTACAATTATTAAATTAGGATATAATGTTTCAATAAAATAAAAATAATGGTATTAATATAAATGGATTAGTAAAATTAAATATAAATATTTATTTTTAACACAAATTGGTAACAATTTCTTGATATAAAATTAATAATTTTGACCATTTTTTTAAATGGTATATATTTTTTTATTATAAATTAAATTAAACATATTTAAAAAAATTCTATATACAAACTAATAATTTAATGACCCTACCCATGATAGGTCTTGAGAAACAACTACCCCAATCTCACCTCAATAGGCCAGGGGGTGGAGATAAGCACTAAAGGCACAACTATCTTTGGGAGGCCTTTTCCTAAAAACCTATACACACGCACATAACAAACTCAATGAAAATGTGCCAAGGGAATGATGAAAATATAAAAAAAACTTTTATAATGTAATTAAAGAAAAAATAGAAAAATAGAAAATTAAAAATTATGGGAGAATAAGATGAAAATTAAAGAGAGAAAAAGCTTTTCTAACCAGAAATGTCTCTCAAAATAACGTAAAACTTAAAACGGAAACAGCTGAAGAAGGACAACTCAAGAATCCAAATCTATGATCACCATATGTGGTCAATGCACCCAATATCTCCAAACATCTATATTGTCTTGATAAACCTATCAATCATCTTCCTAATAAACTACACATGCATGAAAAGACCAGGTAGGGGTGAGTATATACATACCCAGTAGAATACCCTGAAAGCTGAGGGGTGAGTAGTAAGAGATACAGTAGGAAGGGAGATACACTGGATAAAACAAGATATAATGAAATTGTCTACATCATCCTAAAATAGAGTGAAAGTAATCTCATTCAAGAACAACGGTCTTTACTTGGTGTGTATATGAACTTATCATCGAGCTTTCACCACCTATAATAAGAAAGGAGTCTCATCCAACAAATAAAATCTAGACAGATAAAGAATGTGGAGTACCTCATACATCTTCAACACTCCTAGAAGGAGTGTAACCCAATCTAGGGAGTGGATATAAAAGGATATATATATATACAAATAGAGTCAATGAAGTCCAAACAAGACATTAAGGGGATCTCCATCTCCTAACTAATCCCCAAAAGATGACTATCCAAATATTGTAAAAGACCATCATCTATGCCCAGTAAATCATGTGTCTACCCTAAATAAAAAGGTCTAAGGGACTCACTCACCACACCATGATACTATTTGGTTTTGGGTGGAAATGACTTGACCACATATTTTTTGTCACATTAAAAAAATACATTATAGTGGGGAAAGTGACCCTCTTCCTCAAGATTCTAAAAGTACATCAAATCATGTATTTTAAATATTCTTCTTAGTCAAGGGGCCAAAATTTAAGGACAGAGTACCCTTTCCTTGGTGAAAAAAGAGTTTTCCAGTTTGGTGGCTGAGGAATCATTCCCAGCCCAGCTGGAGGGTTCCACTCTAGGTCATCGAGGGCACTAGGTTTGCCCCGCAGGAGGGTTCCACTCAGAAAGTCAAATACCCAGGCATAGCCCTGTTGGAGGGTTTCAATCTAAAATATGTTGAGGACCCATTCCCAGCATATTTGGTGTGTTCTACTAAAGAGTTTTTAGTGGACCCTTTCCCAGCTCGATTAGAGGGCTCCACTCTATATGTCCTTAAGGACCCATGCCTAGCCCAGCTGGAGGGTTCCACTCAGAATGTAAGCATATGGTGATCCTTCTTGATCACTACGATCATCAAGAATAAACATAGATGGTTATACTCATGGAATGATCCAAATCACATCTCAAAATCCATATAATGTATAACCATCACCAAATATGTTGAAAAATACTCAGTATATGATACTCGATTGAAAAAATGTGTGTTCAAATGAAAATGATGCGGATCTTGGATGTTTGTTCAAATAAACCATGGGGGTATATGACATGTGAGGTGACCCACAGGGCGTGTGTCTCCACCTTGCATCCTAGTTGGGTAATTGGTCAACACTTGACTTCTTATCTCTGTAGCAATACACTCCATGTAGGTGGACTATATGGTTTGTCTCGGCTAATTGAGACCAGATTCGTGTTCTACTCACTGTGTCCATGTACCAGAGTACACATACATACACCTGATACCATATACCACAACACGGGTTCCCTTCCATGTGACTCATCACATGGTTCGTCAAACTGGGAAGTGGATACACGCCATGTGAGTGGGGGCTACATGCAAGGCTATCCTTAACATTATCAAAACCAAGCCGCCACCACAGAAAGAGGCTATACAGTGTGTGTTCTTCATTGAACAAATCCTATAGTGAGGATTTTCACTATATATTAAATCCCAACTTCTACACCTTTAATTTGGTCTTGGACATCGATTTTAGCCTTATATTTAGTCAAAATATAGGGATATTGAGTTGATCGACAGATATTGGCCTTCAGGCGGCTGAAAACATGGTCCACTTGTGATTTCGTGTGAAGCCATACATACCTACCACCCCAAAGACACCAAGATCCTTAAGTCTTCAATTTATTGATCCAAAATCATTGAAAGGATCATCCATTCCTAGAAATATCTGAGAATCAATTCTTAGATCATGAATCCATTGTTATTTCATTGATCCACCATGAATATGTGGGTCCGATCAGGCTTGATAACTCCCAATAATTGTTAAACTCAGACCATAGGGACAAATCAGCGAAGAAAGAAAATAATTGAGGTATAAAAGAACCAAAAACAAGGATTAACCATAATTGGATTGGATTTCTAGGCTATCAATCAATAACAAACAAAAAAACTGAAATCTGGTACATATTCTCATAAAAAGGGCAGAACAAGGTGAAAATTGAAGAATAAATAATGATATACTCAATAAATAAAAATATAATAGAAAAAACCACATATAATGAGTCATAAATAAATTTTGAAAATTTATTAGACGAAGAATGGATTATCTATTGATTTTAATAAAGCTACCATGTTATCTACATCATGATCTGATCTGATCGTGAGATCTGTCGTCATCTGAGATGTTATGCCACATGAAGGAGGATGGATATATTTATTGGAAATTTAATAATTATGAGGATAATCCTAGAGTGGTTTCCATTATGACTTATTTATAATATTTTTTTGGTCAAAATTGAAATAATTAATTAATTTAATATTTATTTAATCTACAAAAATGCACCACCAATGATAAAGGGATCCTATAGTCCCACACCGACCTATTGTTTGACGTACCTAAGGTAGACACCACATTATATATTGAACTATGGTCTCATATTTTATATCAAATCATTTGTTTAGTATTTATATAATTTTCATTGAGAATATCCATGCATGGAATATAAGATATTTTTTATAATTTTTTAAAAATTATTTTGGGATCACCCAGAATCTAAATCGCACGACATCTTAGGGCCTAGATATGGATATATATATATATATATATATATCAAAGTATTTAAAATTTTAAAAAAATCTACATCATTCACTCTTTCAATATTTTCATCATTATAAAAAACTAGGAAACAAATTGCGATACTATGCTAGTACTTGGATCTCTTCTCCCAGTAACTGTTCTGCACATTTCCTTGATATCACAATATGTGAACAAAATAGATGATCTTCCCATGTAGGATCTACTACTAATGATCCCTGATCACAACCAGGTGCTCCGAAAAGTTGGATCAATTTAGGACTTATAGCTTCTTATGTTCGATGACGTGTGTAGGGTCTTGCACCTATCTCATTATCTGCGACAAATGGAAGATTTCGTGCACCCGATCCAGCTGTGGGGGTAGAGAATAAAGATAATAAACTTATCTAACCATATTAAGAATATAAAATAGACCTTTTAACATCAGGGATAGATTTACCCCCTGAACGAACCTCCATCATCCTCATCATCGGGAGACTCTCAGGAAAACTAGGTCTCCCTACTCAAACTCTAAGGGCCTACAAAAACATTTTGTGTAATATTTCTATCTAATATGGGCCATGCTCATCTACTCATGGATGACATGGACATTCTCTATCATTACGAGCACTAACTCAGGGCCCAAAAAATATGAATCAATAATCTCTATCCCGCATATGGGTAACATATAGGGTCTCCGAGTAGGGCCTCAAAAGGTTCCATGTTTATAGTGGAGTGATATCTATTTTTGAATGCAATCTAAACCAAGATTAGATGATCCTCTCTTCATTGGACGAAGTCTAACATGCATTCCCTTAGCAAATCATCTAGCACATGGATAGTGCGCTAGGTATTCCCATCAGTCTAGGGGTGGGAGGCATTACTCATCTGCAATTGGTTATTAAATACCGCCTATATGTCTCTCCAAAATCATGTTGTAATATTCCTTCCATTATCAAGAACAATCATTGAAGACACCACATGAAGGTGAATGATCTCTCGTATATAAAACATTCCTAAACTCTCTACTGAATATTTATCCCTGATAGCAAGGACATGTTCTGATTCATGAGTAGGTCAACTATCACCCATATGGTGTCATGAAAAATTTATTTTCATGGAGGTTCTACGATGAAATCCATGGATATGTCTTCTTATTTCAAATTTGAGAAATCAAGGGGATGTATCAAGCCTACCAGAACATGTTGTCCAGTATTATCCTACTGATAGGTGAGGCACCAAGAGACAAACTCACCTACAATTCATATTATTTTGAACATCCAAAATATACACTAAAGGTCTCTATAAATCATCCCCCCACCTAGATGTACATCTATGAGAGAATTGTGGAACTCCTACATCACGTCCTTCTACTACATGACTAGAACCATTATTCTCCCCTAGACCCTGATGATGTGATTCCCTTATTTGCAATATTTATTTGGTGAGTATCATATGAATATCTTCTCACACAAGAAATCGTAGTCAATGTCTCGTAGAAGGGACTCTATCACACGCTCATAAGGAGAAGAAGTTGACACCATCAACTAAAGAAAAGTTATACATGTCTACTCCACCGTGGTTAGATTCAAGGAAGCTAATCAATCTGAAGATTCATGTACTAGGAGACCATGGGAATTCTTACTATGGGAATTTTCTATAACATTTCCATTCACAAAAGTATAGAGTATCTGGAAATTGTAGTCCTACAGTAACTCTAACCATCATCACTTCCTCAAGATTTGGCCTCACAATATGAAGATGTATTTGAGACTCTTGTGGTATGATTAAACAACAATGCACTATCCCACAAGGTAGTGTTTTCACATCCTTAATGAGAGAACTATCACTTCCATATCTAGGTCATGATTAAACTATTTATTCTCATGGGGTATCAAAATTCTTGACCCATAAGTGATAACTACCATCCACTGCATTAACATGCAGCTAAAACCATCTCCTAAGGCATAAAAATATACAAAAAACTCCATGCCCCCTCTAGTAGTCCCAACACTTGGGAACACATCAGCCTCTTCCACAACTCCTCAAAGGCCCTATAGAAGTTCTCAGACTAGGTAAATTTCTACTATTTATGAATCAAGGTTGTTATAGGGGCTATAATTCTAAACAAGTCTCCCATAAACCTTCAATAGTGCCCTATGAAGCCAAGAAAGATATTCTACCCTAACACATTCTTGGGTGGATCCAAAGAAATCACTTCTTTTATTTTAAATGGATCCATATATTATCCATTCTTAGTAATGAGATGTCTCAGAAAGCGAACCATAGGTGTCTATAACATTGACTTAGAGAGTTTCTCATAATTTCGGCACTCTTGAGTAATGTCTAGGACCATCCTTAAGTACACTACATTCTACTCATTTATTTTAGAGTAGATGAGTATGTCATCTATAATGGAAACAAATAATTAGTAATTATATGGCTGGAAATCTTGGTTCATCAAAGCCTTAAGCGTGGTTTGGAGATCTATCACACCAAAGGGAATCACTAGGAACACATAGTGTTTGTATGGACACCAGAATGACATCACTGGAATAGCAGCCTCACAAACCCTCAATTGGAGGGGGCCAGCCTTGATATAAATCTTTGAGAACCATCTTGAACCTCCCAACTAATAGAATAAGTAATCAATCCTCAACAAGTGTTAAATTTTATTTATTGTGGCTAGGTTCAGTTAATGATAATCCACACAATGTCTTAAGCTCATATCCTCTATTTTTACAAACATGATTGGAGCTAACCATGAGGACACACTAGGTTCGATGAATACTTTATCATGAAGGTCCTACAATGGAAATTATAGCTCAATGAACTCATTATATTCCATTTCATATGTTGTAGATGATATCAAAGTTGTCCCAAGATTCATGTTATTGTAAAACTCCATCTCTCGCCTTATAGGTGGTCCCATAACGTCTTCAGGTAAGAAATACATATAATCCTCCACAATTTAAGGAATACAAATTTATTAAGATCCTGTTTAACTAGATTATATTCTCAATATATTATGGGTTTTGGAAAGTAGCCTACTTCTTCTATAACTCACTTTCACTACTAAGGGATCTCTCTCACCAAAAATGGAGAATCATGTCCTATCAGCACGTAGACTTTTGACTTGTCTGCGATGACAGTCGATCTGGGATCAGACCAAGGATAGAAAACACAGACCAAATATGACATCACAGGGTTCCATAATGATGACTAAAAGGTCCAATAGAAATACTTCTACTCCAATGAAGAGCTCACACTACCAATATATTAATGATATAAAAGAAGTGTTCCCTGTAGGAACCACATGATGAAACTGTTGTGCTAGTGCCTCAACTGAAAGCTCCAGATGTCACATGAGGATTCATGAGATTAATTAATGACTAGAAAATGTGTCTAATAATATTAGAGAAAGAGTATAATAAATAAAAATCCTTCCTCAAATCATCTCATGCAGTGTGGGGTCATAAGCCTCCAAAGCCGACATCTTTCAACAACACAAAGTGCCAGCTCCCTGATTCTGATGTGGACTGCATGGTTGTGGTGTTGGATAGATCTCATATCAACATCAACCAAAAACTATCATCATAATCATATTCCATATACACCCCAATGGGAATACCATTTACATACTTGGGAGATACTTTATCAAGGTATTTCCTCTAATGTGGAAGCGTTCTTCTATCTACCTGTGATGCTCAGAATGATGTAAGCATACCCAAAACAAGTAAAACACAACCCCTCTCTATGATTCCCTGTATCCAATTTATTTCTCTATCCATGTGGCTATGTCTGATCCTGGAAGTATCTCCCACACTGAGATCGTAGCACATGGCACATGTTAGCTGATGTGGATGACTCAAACCCGCAACACCCCCTGATAGATCCAACTACTTTGAATCCCACTAATAGAAAAACCTCAATCAGTAGTGTCTACTCTTGCACCCGGGTATAAGTGGTGATACAAAAGGGTACAATGCTGGCTCTAATCTCTCTATAGAGTCCTTGATCAAACTTATATGATCGAAAGAATACATCCCAGATTATGTCATGATAGTATGACATATGGTCTATGAACCTCATTCCATACTCAGCCACTATCATCCCTCTATGCATTAGCTCTAAAATCTCTTGGAACTGTACTGATTATGGGGAGTGGCTGTAATCCTTATGAAATAGAAAATGGAATTCATTCCATGAGAGTGTCAACTCATCATAAATATGTGTAACAAGGATTCAGTAATGCTCATCTTCTCTAATGAAATGGTTTGGATACCACCACCACCACCTAATACATTAGGGTCTAAAAATTATAAAGATATAATCAACTAAAATTACCCATTCATATGATTCCTAAGGATCTACCTCACTGTATATCCATAGAGGTCACTAACACTGGAACACGCTGAGTGTGCTAAGCCTACACACATCCTTAAATTGATTTTTTAGGATGATATGCTACTCGATAAGTGAAGGTGTTGATACATTCCCACATGGAGGAATGGGATGGTGAGATAGACCCTAAAATGAGGCCCCATTTCTTATTGGGTATTTTTCACGAACCATAGATAGTATCCTTGGTGGATGTCATTGTGGAGGCATCCTAAATGTTATCAAGGAGTACCATAGTTAGATGAGAATATATATATATATATCGAGAAAAATGGGGAGCTAACTCAAGAAGGAATGTCAATGACTAAATCCTATATGATGAATGAACCATTTAACCCTGTAATAAATATATTAGCATGCTTTGTTGATAAGAAGGAAGTAAAGGTATTAGTGAATGGGTATGTAAGCCTCCACAATATCACTAGATTTGTAATATCATGATCAACAATTAAGACACCTAAACATTGTTTCTATAATCCCAACCAACACTTTTATGGGGATACATCCAAACAACATCCAATGGAATGAACTTTTTCTGATACCAATCAGTCACGATCAGACCCAAGCTGGGATCAAGTCGCAACTAGGAAAAGTCCACCATTATAGGACATGGGGTGGTAACAAGAACCAAAGACATCATTAACATGGGGAAGCCCTTTCCTAAAAAACTACACACACACACACAACCTAATAAATGAAAAAGTTATTAGGGAAATTAGAAAAAATGAAACAATGCAATAAAGTAAACCATACATGCATGAACCTCTAGACAATACAAAAGTGTGGTAGTGTAAGATAAAAATTAAAGGGAAAAAATACATGGCACACTAGAAATTTATCTCTACCTGAAAGAGAACTGGAAAAGAAAACACCTGAAAGATCCCAAATCTTGAATCCCAAGATATAACCAATGTACCTAGTCCAATAACCTAGTATCGCAAAGCTATTTTGTATAAATGATAATAATTTTCTTCATATATATATGACATGAAATGTTTATTAAAATAAATTGCATGGGTGAGTATATACATACATAGTAAAACACCTTATAAGCTGAGGGGGGAGAAGTAAGAGATACAAGAGAAAGAGACAGACAATAGATAAAATAGGGTACATTTAAATAGTACAACTTTTTAAAAAAATATGTGAAAATTTTAATTATCTATAAAAAAAGGGATAAACATTGATTGTAGATGATATACCCTTCATGTTTTTTCCACCTGTAGAAAGAGAGTAGTTTCATCTAACCATGAGAACGTAGTCACAACCAACATATGGAATACCTCAAGCATGTTCCCCTATAATGGAAATAGAGTAACCAAATCCAATGAGTGGATCTAGATGGGTTTTTATATATGTTCAGTTAAAGAATCCCAAAAAATAGAGTAAGGGGATCTCTATCTCAGAATTCAGCTGAAGAAGAAGAGTTACCAATAGCTCCAAAAGTACATCATCGATGATTATCATCTCATGTGTCATCCATGAATACATTAGTCTAAGGAACGCATTCAACACACCTTGATATTATACAATTTGGGAAGCACTGAAACACTCGTATGGTGGGGAAAGTATCTCTATACCTCATGAGTCTAAAGCTCCCTAAAATAATGTATTATCACTATTTCAAATAGTCGAGGGCCCAAAAATTATAGGTATATGATCTATGCCCTTGTACAATAAGAGGGTTCCACTCTGGAGGTCAAGGACCTATTTTCATGCTAGCTAGAGGTTTTCACTCATGGTCATTGAGGACCCATGCATTTCCCAATAGGACTGTTCAGTTAGAAATGTCAAAGAACCACACCCAGCCTAGATGGAGGGTTACACACTAAAAGTAGTCAAGGTACAATGCTCAGCCTAGTTGAGGGTTCCACTTAGGAGGAAATAGATTATAAATTCCTATCATGGCTAGAGGGTTCCACTAAAGAAGTCATTGGGGACCCTAGCCCTGCCTAACTAGAGGGTTCTTCTCAGAAACTAAGCCTCTTATGATCCCGCCTAATCACTAACATCATCAGGTGATGCCTCAAAATATTTAATGTACTAAATGATTCACATAGTATCTAAAAATCCAAAACCAAGGGCACTATTGAATTTTATGTGAAAAAGCACTCAAGATAGGTTACTCATGGGCCAAAATCCAAGTTCCAACGTAGATGATACAGAGCGTGGAAGTTTCCTTAAGGGAAATAAGGGGGTATACATCATGTGAGGAGACCCACATGATATGCATTCCCACTTCATAGCTTGGTCATGTCCCTAGTAGGTACATATATTCCTATCTTATGTAGCATTACATGTCATGTGGGTGGACTACATGGAGTGTCCTGGCTAACTAGGACCAGAGCTGTGTGCCACTCACTATATCCATGAACTTGAACACATGAGCATGTACCAGATCATGTGTACATTCACTTGGGTTCCCTTCAATGTGACTCATCAGAAGGGTTGTCTAACTAGGTAGTGGATACACAAAGTGTGAGCGGGAATACATGTCGTGTCATCCTTAACACTATCAATCCTGATCCGTTGCCGCTGAAATGTGCTACACAAAGTGTGTTCCTCATCGAACATGGCATGTAGTTGATATTTTAATTGATCGTTCAAATCGGACTTCCGTGATGGAAATCCATTCTGGGTTATAATTTTCAGACCTATCTCGATCTAAAATTCATGGATCTAGCTCCAGTCAATGTATTTCATCCCTCGGATAGCCATAAACATCATTTGATTTCACTTTCATGGGAATTTGTACACACCTCTCACCCTGCACACACCTGGATCTTTACACCTACAATTTAATGATCTCAAAACACTAAACGGATAATCCATGCCTCACAATAATCATTGATCTATGCTTAGATCATCGATCCTTTGTTGTTTCATCGATCAGTAGTGAATCTAGGGTCTCAATTGGGCTTGGTACCTTCCGAAAATTGTCGAACCCAGACCATGTGTCCCAATCAGTGAATAATACTAAAAAAAGTGGTATAAAAGCACCAAAAATAAAGTTTTAAACATATTTGAACAGGCGTTCTTGGTCAATTTTCACGAACATGATTACCAAAGTTAGAAAATGATTAAATAAATTGAAATCCAGTATATAGGATAATGAAAAGAACACAACAAGGCACACATTGAATAATGAAAAATTATCTACTTAAATTTTTTTAATTATAATGGAAAAAATGACATAAAATTTGTCATACCATAAATTAGGATCGATCATTGATGAAGAATATGTCTGAAAATTACTCGAAAGAAGTGGCTTCGTTCATTGTGTCATGATCTGATCCGATCTAAAGATTTGTCATTATCTGAGATGATCTTACAAAGGAAGTAGGATGGGGAGATTCGGAAGAGATTTAAAAATTATAATGATAAACCTCATGAGGTTTACATAAAAAAATATTTATAATATTTTTTTATGTCCAAAATGAATGAATAAATGAATTTAATAAATAATTAATATACATAAATGAACTGCCAATGAGCGAGAGGTCTGAATGTCCCGCACATACCAATTTTATATCGCCACTAGTGGAAACACCATGTTCCAAACTCAATCATGGTCTCATATTTCTGTTGTGATCAACCTTTTAAGAGCTATCCCTATTTCATTACGAAGCTACGTGCATGGAATATAAAATATAATTAATATTTTTATAAATTTAATTCCAGGCACAATAGGACTCAGAATCGCATGTTATCTCTATTCCTAGTTTTTAAAATATATATAGTAATATTTCAAAGTCATAAAAGAAAAAAACTACACTATACAAATTCAACAAAAAAAATTAACATCCTTAAAATTAGAAATTAATATAAAATAATATTATGTATAGATAATGTTTAAAGATATAATTTTTCAAAAAAAAATTGTTTTTATTTATATTTTTCATTTATTTTAAAAATATATATATTTATATATTTTAAAATTTTAATTATATAAAAAATATCATTTTGAATTTATATTTTAAAAAATATCTTATTATAGATTTTTGGAATTTTTATAAAATAATTTTTTTAGTGGATAATAAAAAATATAATTTGTACTAAAAGAATAACAATTATGACTCTATCAATATGTATATATAAGATAAAAATACATAAAATATTTTTCATGATAAAATATTTATTCATGGAGTAAAACTAAAAAATCTTAAAAACAATTCTGAAATTATATAAAGAATGATCAATATTTTTTGAACATATGTAATACAATCCTATAGAAGAAACTATTAATGGTTTTTTAAATTAATTAAATATTAATTTTGTTATATAGGATTTTAATTGTTTTAAAAATAACATAAATTATATTTTTTTTATAATAAAAATATTATTTGATTAAATTCAATGACAATGGTAATTTAATCTAACACATAAATTTTAATCTAAAAAAGAAACTTGTTATAAAAACAGGTTTTACAGGTCACATACACATATGATCAAATTTAATTTCCTTAAAAATATAAATTTATTTTATAAAATGATTTTATAGTTTGAATCTTTAGGTAAAAATTATGAAATAGAGTAAATTTTATTTTTAGGCATTAAATGTAAATTACATTGGTGAGAAAAATTACCACAATAAAAAAAATTGTAAAATAAAAATATCATGGAGAAAAGAACCAAAAACATTGGTTTAATGTGTGTTCAATGGAATTCATGTGGTATTATGGACCGTATCTCATCCCCAACTCCATTATTGTCCATTTTTCAGTCTTTTTCATCTATGAAAAATTCACACTCTTTATAGAATGTTGAAATATTTTAAAAAATACCAATCTCAACAATTATAATAGTGGAATATCACTAATCCACAAGAACAATCCCAAATTTTGGTTTCCAACTAATACCCTCAGCTAATTACAACCACTGTAATACTATTTCAAATCCATTATCTTATGGTCACTATGCTTGAATGTCCCGAAGGCCTTCTTTTTTTATTGATTTTCTGATAACCCCCCTTTTAAGGGATGAGGTGGAACCCCTAAAAGGCTTGTAGGCTTGGAAATTACATTTCCAATAGGATTTGTAGATATTAAATGACATGTAATTCATATAAAAATCACACAAACTATGACTACATTAAACTACCCCTCCCCAGCATTTTCATCGTGATCTGCACTTCACCTTTTCATGGTTGTTCGGCTAGATCTCTTATGCACAGATGAACAAGACCATTAATTATGGAAATTCCATACCCTCTCATTATTCCAAATCTGCTTATCACTTCATTGGTAATTATTCCCTTCTCTTAAATCCTCATATGGTGTATGTTTCTAGTAGAATCTTTATGGGAATCTTCATAATCGGAGGACCTGATGGCCTTTTAGGTGGCCCGAAGGACATGAGGTGGCTCGAAGGCCTTAAAGGTGGCCCGAATTCCTTACTGACCAGAAGGGTTGGGTGGCCCGAAGGCCTTAAAGACTCCAATCCCAAACTGGTGGCCCAATGTGAATAGTTCTGGCTACTATAGTACCGAACATTACCTGCTACAGAAACTGCTACAGTACCTATTATAGTATCTTCACAATGCCTGCTACAGTTCTGCTACAGCACTTGGAATTATGCCTCCGCCCAGTTTCAATCCTAGGTATCGTGGATGCACATAGAGATAACTCACAAACTGGGATGAGTCTCATGTTCTTATGGTCGTAATAATTAATCGAAATTCTTCCATTTACAACATGTTCACTAGGGGAAATCCCTTTACCTTAACATAGGTTATAATTTTCCCCAACAAATTTTCATTTCTATCATAATTTTACAAATAAAAAATTTTCATTCTTATATAATGATAGATTTATTTAGGGTATAAAAACTTTTAGTATTCATATGGAAGAACTATTAACCTCAATTTTCCTTTTCTATTAATAAAAATGAAAACAACCCTTGTGCATGTGTGGAAAACCACCTACAAAAAATAATGTATCTTATTTTTCATATATTTTATTTATAATTAATTAAAATATAATAAAATATGAGTAATCAACATATCTGAATAATATCATATTTATTTTAAAAATAATTAAACATTTAAAAAATATATGACTTCTATAAGAACACTCCTCCGTTAATTATAGTATGTTCATGTTTTGGTTTCTTTAATTACCTACATGAACAATGGTATAAAATAATATAATGGATGACACTATGGAAATAATTATGGATAATATTTGAAATAAATAGGTAAAATATACTTTATTTTGGTTCTAGAAAGGAAAAAATGGATATTTAACTCATTATTTTAGAAACCAACATCTATTGGTTAAATGCCATTGAAACATGCTTATTGGAATATTTATTTATAAGGATAATAACAAACACTTGCATAGAATGTAATTATAACATTATAAATAAATATTAGAATAAACTATTTTACCTTTTATTATATGGTAATGATTACAAATTTGAGAATAATTAATAACAATGCAACTATTATAAAGCATGATTAAAATAATCAGGATTACTCACTCTTAATATTGAAAATAAATAATAACTAACAAATATACATATATAAACATTTTATAAATTATGTTTATAAGAGGTTAGATATATTAATATTATTATGGAATAGTTTATTAAGATGTTTATTTTTTCTATACATGATATTCACATACTCTAGTGGTAGTTAGAAATTATGTTAAGAGGTTATTTGTCTCAAATATAATTTCATGAGATATAATTCTTATTATGAACCATGATATCTTTAATATTATGCGATTATTATCTAATTAATATCTATTATCATATTAAATCATTTCAATAGGTTTTAAGATCAATATAATGTTCTTTCATTTAATATATTTTTTAGAAATGATATCATGCTTATAATGATTTATGTATATTCATTTCTAATTCCACGAGACATGTTTTATCATGGGAAACTTAATTTAATTTATATGATATACTAACATCCATTTGGGATAAAAGTATAATGAATATATTATATTTCATGATATTTTAATTTCTCTTTTGTGGTAACCCTCTTATGTTCTTTTTATTCTTATGTTACCTTAACTGGATGGGTTTCTTCTTCATTCTCAGTATGAAATTATTATTTTTTAAATGATAATCCATATAGGGAAATTTTATACTCATTATTTTAAAAACCCTATAATTTAATCCTCATATGAATATTATTATGGAATTATATGTCTTTTCACTATTTAATTTCACCCGATATCTCATTATTTACCCATTATAAGGAGAGATAATCTTCAACTTCTTTTCTCCCAGGAACCTCCCATTTTATATTTATGTATTCATTAGATTATTTTATGAATTTCCTTGTCTATACCTCAATAATTTACCAACTTAATTTTATATTAAATATACTTTTATTTAAAAAATTAAATAAAATTTTTTGTAACACCATGAGATTTTAATATATGATTATCATCAAATAAGTTAATGTATTTAATATATTTCTCAACAAAAAACACCATAATAAATTAAAACTATGATATATTTAGATAAAAATATAAATATTGAGTATTTCCATTATACCCATGTCATTGAATTATAAAAATATTAGTTAAATGATTTAAAAAATGAATAATATTAGTTAATATTTGAAATTTTCATCTTCTAATAAAATAAATTTTCATTATATTTAATGAATTTTTTTCAAAATCTAAATTTATAAAATTTTGAAATTGAAATTAAAGAATGTGAAGTTTTTCAATGCTTTATATAAAAATTTACTTAGTATTAATTTATTATATTTTTTAAAGGGTTGGGTTTTAGTAAAAAAATATTGTTTTCATGAAACATGAAACTGTTTCAACATCATAATTTTATATGAAAGATATATAAAATTAAAAACCCATTTTGGTGAAAAAATCTCTTTTTATTCTTCCATATGAAATATTTATTTACAAGGGAGATTCAATTTTTTGACCCACACACATTTCTCCCATAAATATTTCTTATCTTTGTTCTTTAACACTTCAATAGTAACCTTACATTATTCAAAATGTATGTTTTACTCCATAAATTACCCTTCTTCAAACTTATAAAAGAGTAAAATCTATACAACTTCAAGACCCACAATAGCTTATAATTTCACCATGAAAATATTTCACATTTATCATACTATAATCCTATATAATGTTAAAAATATTTTGATCAATATTAGTTAGGATAGGGCCTTCATTTGTGTAGGTACTTATAAGAAAAATTCAAGTCCTTGGTGTTAGTATTATCAATTTTTATCTTTTATTCTTGTATATCTTCATTGATATTTAAATTACCCAAGATGAAATAATTATATAAGTGTTTGTTATGTAATATAATGTAATTTTATTATGTTTATTATCATTTTATTTTAATATATCCCCTCCATTAAAAAAAATAAATTTTTCATTTGTACGTATGTGAAAACAACCTCCTCCAACATAAATTAAATTTATTTTTTATCACCACTAATATTGTTTGGTTCCGAGAAGGGATTTTATGATGAAATATTATCTTAATTACCTAATTATGGTAATTTTATAAATACATGAGAATATATAATTGATATGATCAAAAAACTATTAGTATTAATTCAATCATTCAAAATGAGGAAACTAGGGGAAAATTTCTCTTCATTCTATATAATGATATTTTATACATTATTTTCTATTTTTAATTCCTTCTAATTAATATATATCATAGTAATAAATAATAAATATAATAATTATTATTAATTTATAATGATATTACAACTAAACCATGTAACACCCATAGATTTTTAAATAATACTATGTTCTAAATTGTATACAAGATGCAACATTGATCTTAAACAAACCAAAAAATAAAATTATTCTCATATGACAGTATAGATTTGAATTTGAATTGGTTGGAATTAATATTTTTAACTAGATTAAAAATGATTTATACAAATTTTATATAATTTATTTATTAATTATAAATTCATACATAAAATTTATGAAAATCATTTCATGTTTCAAATATACATTTTCTTTAAAAATAGTCTTATTTTGTATTTTGTATATGGGAATTATAATTAATTGATATAAATTTTATAAATTTTAGTAAATAAAATTATTATTTTTTGAAATAATCATATAATTAATAACATAGCATGAAATGTTTATAAATTTCATGAAAATAATTATTTTCAAGTAAATGGTGAATACTAATCATTTTCCATGAAAAATATATTTCTATTTCCGGAATTTACAAATCTTTATTTTTAAAATTGTTTAAAATTATAATTAGTAATATTATATTAACAATAATACAATTAATTTTGTTTGAATCAATTTTATGGTTTCATTAATAGAAAAATATTTTTATACTTAAAAGGCATTTTTTCGAAAAACCATTTTTCATTGATTTTTTTTGTCAGAATATAAAATTAATTTCATCTAGTTCTATCTATATTATCCTAAAAATTTATTATATAATTTGAATTATTAGGTCCACATTTTTTAAATATTTCTCTTTTATTTGTTATCATTATTAATAGTAACAAATATAAATAATTGTCACCATGGTAAAGGTATATCATGAAATTAAGGCTAAAAATATTATGATAAGAATATTAAAGTTACCCTAAAAAATAAATTAAATTAACTATATAAACCATATAATCCATCATTCAAATATATAATATGATTTTTTGTGTTTTTTTGTGATTTTTACCTTTATATAATTTTTTTAATGAATAACAAAAAATTTCATTCTCTTGGATTTATTATCATTAAATTACTGATATAATTGTAAACAAAACATAATATGGGTTATAAAAACATATTTTAAAGATAAATGATTATTTATTAATGGTAATTTATTCATAATTTTTAGTGATGATATAATTACCTTCAATTCTTACAGAACACTTACAGAGTATTTATTCAATTAATTGGAAAATAAAATAAATTATTTTAGAAATATTAAAAGTGAAATAATTTGAAATAATTAATGTTTCCCATGAATATTATAGATATATATGGAATTCAAGTGATTTTTTATAGTAATATATTAAAATTATCACTTTATATTCAAGTTTCTAATGTCATATTAAATAAATTGTGTAAAAAATGACATTAATAATTTTTTATAATAAATAATATTTTATGAAATGATTTAAAATTATTCAAAACTTTAGATTCATCCAGAATAATTGGATACAATTTACAAAATCAACCATTATTCATTTATAAGTATTTTTTCATTTTTTATTAACATTTGTGATCCTTAAAGTATATAAAAAAATTAATATTGTGGTAATTGTTAGAAGGGTTAACCAGTGGTTAAAAGTAAATGAAAATGGTGGAAAAATAATATAGACATTACCAAAATTTATTTTATTAGATTACTTTAACTCATAATAATCTTAATATTTTCTTATTTTATTTCGGAGTCATTTATAAATAAAAAAAATATCTTAATTTAATACTTTAAGAAATCTAAGAATGCCCTTCCCCTCACATAAAATGAACACAATTTCTCATAGTTATTCATATCATATTGAGTCATATAGATTTAAAAATCCCTTTCATATTATATTTTAAACATGCATATCTTAATTTTGGATGTTCTAGTCATACCAAAATAAAAAACCTAGGGTCCTTTAGAAGAGATCAAATTGTTGTTTCTCTAAGACAATGTAATCATTTTTTGAATTTTTTTTATTTGGTTTTCCTCCCACATCCTCAAAATATTTTATATCCATAATATAATAATAACTATATTATCATAAATATATTGATATGTTATTATGATTATTTAATGACTAATTTATATCTGTTTTCCATCCAATCAAAATCCAAAACATTGCTTGTCTATATGTACAAATTTCAATATCTATGTAGAAGTTTAATTGGGTGATCATTACCTCACTAAAATGATGGTTATAAAGACTTAAGTAATGGATATATATTGATTTTATGACAATATTATTCTTAAAAAAATTATAATTTCACATATACCTTACTATATTCAAATATGTTGGAGATCAATAACGTTGATTGTGCATACATGTGGACTATGACCTCCATGAAGTGATAAAATTTTTATCATATCCATTTTACATTGATGGTAAAAAGAATATATTTAATTAAAATTATTTATTTATATGATATAATAATGATTTTCCTATGGTGAATTAATATTTTTTATTCTTTTTTCAATCTATGAAAAAGTGAGAAATATTCATGCATACATATGACCTACTATCTCCATGAATGGTGTAATAAATTTTTCTATCTTTAAATCTTATAGATGACTATAAATATAATATATATATAGATATATTTTATTTATATCTTGAATAAAATTCAATATATGATGCAGTTGTGATGAATGTACAACGACCAAATCTATTTAACGGAAATAAACATGGAAGACAAAATAGTTATGACATATAATAATGATTTCAATAATGAACTATTAATATATTTGTGACAAAAGGATATAAGTATATCACATATTTTATGATATATATGAATATTTTTCTAGAATATATGTATAAAAATATATATGGTTAATATATAGGAGGTTTAAAAATATACAATGGATGTCGGATATAAGGATAGGGGTTTCATAAATCATTTTTCAATCATTGAGTTATAATTATATTTTATTGACTATCTTATTCCATGATTATATGAGAAAATATATATTATTGTATTATTTTTTATTCATACTTTTTTTGTCTATTTAATTAATTTAAACATAATCACTTCATTTATTAATTATCACTTGAATTATAGATCATTATACGGGATTTAATTTCAATTTCCACTCCACTGAGACATATTTGGTATTATTTAACTATATTATATGAGTTATATATACTACCCATTTCGGGTATTAAAAATGAATATAAATTTACTCATATGGATTTGATATTTTAATTCAAGTAACACTTTGAAGAGGTATGATTAAAGTAAAATCAGATTTTATTCCTCATTTTGATCATATATATAAATCTTCTAAATATATATATTTCCAAATTATTTCTATAAATTCATTTTTTACTTTAATGATTCAATAAATGAAATTTTATTTTATCCTTGAAAATTTAAATAGTTTTAATGGAATTTTTTTTAAATTTTTCCAAAAGGGTCATTTTTAAATTTTTTATAAGAAGACAAATAGAATGTTTTCTTTTAGTTATTAGCAGACATTCCCGTCACCATAACCATTTTATGACATTTTTTGGCCTATATAATTTCAATGGTTTTATTAAAAATATTTAATGAAAACGTATTTTATTTGTTTCATTAAAATTATTATTTATTCATTAAAACAATCTATTTTACTAAAACAATTATTTTTTATGGCCATCTGTCTTCTCTTGATTAATGTCACGGACATTAACTTTTAGTTGAAATATATACTTTTTGATTAGTAGAAATTACATTTTCTTTAAATATATATATTCATTATATAATGGATATGATAATTTCCTAAACTGTATACCATTTATCTATATAGTATTATACATTAAATTTTATTTTATTTAATGAAAAATTATTGATAATTTTTATTCTTCTCTCAATGTAAATTTTTTTGACAAGGATTATTATTAACGAAATAAATTTTATAATTTTACATATGAATAATACAGTAGACATGGAGTGACGGCTGGGAACTATAATTATACATCTTATTTGATGCATCTAAATATATCATAATGAAAATCTGTAATCTATCATAAAATGGGTTTTGGTGTACACATACTCTTCGATTAAACTATCTTAGTGTTAGTTTATGAAGCTATATATATAATGATGTCTAAAATAATGCAATCCAATATTTAGAATTTCTTTCAATGTGAATTAAATTATTATTATCCATAATATTAATACATTGGTATTATGCATGGTTCCATTTTATACTCAACATATTGATTAAATGAAAATGTTTATTTATTTACCATGATATATCGATTATTCCTTATCAATTCATGATAGATTTTATTGTACGTATCCCTTACTAATTATCAAAT
This sequence comes from Viscum album, assembly GCA_963277665.1. NCBI lineage: Eukaryota > Viridiplantae > Streptophyta > Magnoliopsida > Santalales > Viscaceae > Viscum > Viscum album. Next base: position 1,868,798,467 of record OY728147.1, read on the forward strand.
ATGATTCTTATTTTTTCCATTCCCATTGATAAAAATATTGTATCTTTGAATGAGTTCAAGGATAAAAAATATTTACTTTTATAATGTTTTTTTTATTTTTTAAAATATAACATGAGAGTCAAGAATGTTTCTAGTTTATTAATAGAACTAAATTTCTATATCCTTATGGATGTAATTCCTTGAATCTAGTGCTAATGTAAAAATATAACCCCTGACATTGGGCTACTAGAGTTAGGGTTGTTATAGTTGGTATCAGAGGAAGTTAGTAGAACCCTTGGGAAATCGAATTTTGAAAACATATTTTATGGAACATAATCCTATCAATGAATTTGAGGAGAAGTAAAATGTAGGATAAAGTCCTAATGTTTTTGTATAGTGGAGATTATGTGGTTTTCCAAGTGGTAAATCCGTATATGGACACTACAAGTGGATGTGGTTCAGTAATAGATGAATCTTGTTATAATAACCCCCCGTAAATATTTGTACGAGTATATATTAGCCATCATTTTAGTGCACAATGAGTTTTCCAGTACAAACAAAGTATATTGAAACTCCAAGGGGATATTCTTGGGTTAAATTATATTTTTATTATGAACTATTATAAATAATTTGAGAAGATAAATATGATCTTGTCTTAAATTAGGGTGTCGTTGAGAGAAAATATAGTGTCAATATTTATACATGATAGGAAGGATATTTCATTAATTACTAGTATGATTTTTGTATCGTGTACTGGTTTTTTTGTTTTTAGTTGAAAGATAGAATATAAAATAAACATGTTAATGATGTCTGTGATGAAAAAATTAGTGATCCAGTGATGAAAATTTTGATGATGACTGGATTTAATGTTATTGTGATTATACCTAACCAATTATCAATATATATTATTAACACATTACAAAAAAACTAAATAACAGACTCGACAAAGATGTTAATGAGAGTGTTTTCTGTGATTTTTATGGGTGGAGATCATGGATTAGTGAATGGTCAATTTGTATCTTATCAGAAGTGTGGGAAGTGATTCTCTGGGGATTGTCTCAATTAAAGGGGAGAATGTTTTATGTGTGAAAAATATGGGCATGGATAAATTATTTTTTGATGAAAAATGAAGAATACAGTGTAATGAATTAAATTTAATCCCATGAAACAATTTATAGTTCAACGTATTATGTGTGGAGAAATTGAGCATTATTCGAGTCAATTCCCTAATTCAAGGATGATCTCCTAGACCAAGGAAGGATTGATGGCATTTCAAACATTTAATTTGAAGTATTAAACTATTTTTGTAATGTAATTTGAGAATTATATTATAGAAATATTATATCAATGATATTTTTTTATAAGAATCATGAAACTTATATGGATTATTTTTTATTAATTATTAAAGAAGTTTTGTTATAATATGATGAATGGTTATGATAGGATGGGAAAGTGATTAGTGATAATTTAATTTTTTTTAAAGAAATTACTTTGTGAAATATAACATATAATATGTGTCTGATACCTAGATAAATCAAAAGTGTATTGGAATGATTTTTATAGGGCTAAAAATATGTTTAATATAATATATATCCCTCATGAGGTTTTATGTGAAAGGGTTATAACATGATTAAGGAAATTTTTGGAATCATATACTGGAATACAACCCTTTTCTAGAATATGTTTTTGTAAGAAAGTTATTTGAGAAATAATTCTTCTATATTTTTTGTAAATAAGGTTAAATACATTGATAACATTTATGGTTAATATGATCTTTGAGGATAAGGAATTTATGGTTGATCATGATAAAATTGTTAGTACATTTTAGTAATTTATAATGTGTAAATGCTTAGTGGTTTTAAAATAGTTATTTTATTATTACTAGTATTGGTAAGAATATAGAAATTATATTAATTTAGTTTTAAGAAATGGAAAAAACATAGTCTAGGTGGTAACCCATCACATCCAGCAATGCTATGATGCCTAAACTCACAACTAAAGGAAACAATGGGTGCAACACATATGACTAGACTACATGATGTATTGGTTTTTTTGACATTATTTTTACTAAAATCATTTGATGGATAAATTTTATGATAATCAATTCTTCAATGGTTAATAATATTTTGGGAGCCTTTTTGTTGGGTTGATATATATTTAATATCCAAGTTTAAAAAAAGCAATTATTTTGGAAGAATGTTAATACATTTTTAAAGGTGTAAGTTTAAGGGCATGATTTTATCTTTTACATTGACAATTTATTTAATGATGAGACTATTTATCATTTTTTGGAATATGGGGTAATGTATTTATGGAATAATCTATGATAAACCTTAATTTTTTTAAAATATGAATATTATTGTACTATTTTATCATACTAGGGTTTATTCAATTTAGGTATTGTATTATAATTTTCTAATGATTTTGGATTTATAAAATATTGGTGGAATAAATTGTAATTAATTTCTAGATTGTGTGATTTTTTAGAAGTTGAATTTATTGCTTCAGAAATAGAATATATTCATATTGGACATTAAATATTTTTGTGAGAAATGAAGTGGAAATTGACTAAGCCATAAGTAAAGGTTGAAATCAGGATTATGAATTAAAATTATATAAAAGTAAATATATTCTCTAATGATATATATTATAAAAATATCTTCACATTATTAAAAGGATCTTAATATAAAAATGTTATCCAATTATAATCATTTTTATGATTTGCTGGTCTTTTAAACTATCACATATTTAGGGTTTTGTGTTTGTTACCTTTCATTGATCATATTTAATATAACTCTATATTTTTCCATAAGAATTTTTTTTGTCTTCCATTTCCATATTTTCACTACCCACAAATCTTATCCTATTTGGAAACCTTGTCTTTTGTTATTACAGGAAGCCTTTATATCTCTGTTTCCCTCTTTTTAGGTGGATATTTTATTAACTATTTTTTTGATGTGGGTTTTTCATGTCATTTTCAAATGTGAAATTGATAACAATTTCAAATTTCAAGTACATAATTTATTGAAGTGGGTAAAATATTAAACCCACAAATTTTAAAATAACACTATGCTTGATATAATATAAAACAAGATCTTCCAAGTTTAAATGAAGCCTGAAATAGTAATATTTAAAAATAATAGTTATTAACAAGTAGATCAATTGTGGAATACATCTGAGCATGCTTCATCAGAGAGGATTCTAGTTCAGTGAACAGAGGCACCATCAATATATATTGTAGTGGCCACATTTGGATTTTTCTCATATAGACTGAGTGAATGTCAGTGATCCTAAGAATTTTTGGTGACTATTTAGAGTTTAATAAATCCCAGAGGCATGTCCCGATGGTCTTAGTGACTGTAGTGTTGGTTACATGCACACAAGCCTCATATGAGAGGCGTACATCTCATTTTACCCATGATGTGTAACATCAAGTTAATGAAGTGATAGGTGATAATAAATTTATGGTTCATGTTCTTAATTACAATCTTTTTCTCAGAAGCTAATAATTCCCTAGGTTGTCTTGTGTGTAGTTGTTGGAGGAACCTTTAAAGAAGCTAAATGGATCCAACACTAGGCAATCAATGGTTGTACTGATTAGGGTAGATCTACTAATTTTTTTCCTAGCATCAATGGAGGAATTAATTCTTATATTCTAAGAATAAGGCATATAAAGAACATTAAATATGACCTTTTCACGATATCAGAGTGACTCAAAATGGATGAGTTCTCAATTATTGCTCACTTATTTCTTCCTAAAGGCTCTCAACCTTTACAAATAGATGAAATGAAAGAGAAAATTTCACTAATTTGTGGTTTTAATCATGGAAGTGTGTTCTCTTGGTGTGGGATACTACCACATGCTCTTCCCCATAGATGAATTAAATGTTCGAGCTTGGGGCTTCAGTTCCATTACACATAACTGTTGACATATTCACTTGTGGGAATGGGATAAAAAATAATTCCCTATGAGGTTGGTACCACCACTACTCAAATTTGGGTAAGGGATTATGGGTTAAATTTGATACTTTTCCACCCCAAAATATTGTAGGACATTGATCTATCCATTGGAATCATAATTTAAATTGACTAGGAAATAGAACTAGCTCAATTTGGTCACTTCACAAGGTTATAGGTTGAGGATAAACTAGTATTGACTCTTGTTGACAAGGTAATGCTGACACCTAATGAGGATATTATAAAGATGAAGGTTGTTTATGAAAAAATTCATAAAATTATGAATAGAATGAAATGTTATTGGACATGACTCATCTATTTATCAGTGCTCTGTAATTTTTATCTTATGTGATTTTCATGGTCATGATGTGAGAAATTTTCTCATGTAGAGAAAAAGTGAATTTTCTTAGAAAAATGATACTCTTCCTTAATTTGTACAGAACAAGAATGGAAATGAACTTGGTAAGATAGATAATGGTCTGGCCATTGCTGAAAAAAATTGATCTGAAGGAGGTACAATGTGTGGCTTCTGGGGATGTATCGAATCCATTATTTGATGGAAGGGTGACCACCCATGTGACTCACCTATTGTATATGCTACCACCCCTGAGAATAAGATGAATTATTGGGCTGAAATATTTTATGAAGTGGTGAATGGTCACAATACTAATAATAATAGAATAAAATGTGCTATATTAAAACAAATTAAATATTGTTCGACTCTTAAAGATGATGGTTCTATAGATGAACAAGTGTTTGAAGAGGAAATCCAACTCAAGGTGGATTGTGATCTCTCATAGGAAAGGATGGCTACCTCATGTATCAAAAAAGGAATGAAAATTTAATAATATGACTCTCTATCAATTTATAAAACATTCCATACTTTGTAAAATCAAATTTTGGATAATGAGAGATTTCATCTTGTCTCGTATAAGAAGACAACATCTCTGTTGTTTTCTCTAGTGGCAGTAGAGAAATTGATTGTAAGTAACAATACTTTCTTCTTTGATAAGAATATAGATAGTCTCATTGAGATAGAAGGTTCAATATATATCTCTCATGATATGAAAAATAAGTCGGAGGATTTATATCCGACTGAAGAAATGGTGGTGGAGGGGATGATAACGCCAGTGACAAGATATGCTTCTCCTGAAAAATGAAAGGAAGGGCAAGAGGACATCTTTGACTCTAAAAGCACAGATGCTGAGACACTAAAAGAGAGGCTTCATTACAATCCTTCAAGTATGGGGATATAGAGGGTTCATGGGAACAGTCGTGGAATGGCCTACTAGATTTAAATCCAGGATGAATAAAGAAGGCTAAGTGCATGATTGTTGAAAAAACATAATAATAGATTTTTATTTAGGGTTTTCCTTGCTTTCACGTATTCTTCTCGGTTCCTATATTTTTCTGTATTTTAATAAAATTTGATCAAACACTATATTTACAAAAAAAATTGTATATAAATGTATTATATAGTTCATCTATTAATAATAAATTATTAATTTTCTATAAAATCCTTTTATTGTTCAAACTAACATTTTCATTAGTTTTTTTCTCAATTTTTTGTGTGGGAATTATAATAAATATATATAAATATTAGAAAATTTATTTTATAAAATTAGAATCATTTCAAAAATCAACATATCGAAAATAATTTAGGGTAAAATTTTATAATTTTTCTAAAGATGTTGATTTTCCTATGATTTGTGAAAAATATTGATTTTCATTAAAAAATGTATCGTTGATTCAGGCATTTATAAAGATCCATATTGTTTCAAAATGTTTTAAAAATAAATTTAGTGATATTATTTAATAACTAATCCAATGAAATTCTTATGAAACATTTTTATGATTTTATATAATATAAAACATTCTTATACATAAACGAAATTTTTTTGAAATCAGTTTTTCTTTTCATTTTGTCATTTAATAATAAATTAATTATAGCCCCATATGTGGATTGAATATTGAAAAATGTATTCCAAATTTTGAATCAAGATTTCCAATATTTGAAAATATCCACCTATTATTTTTGGTCATTAGGAATAATGACCATAGTTAATAATTGTAAACATGGTAATCGTTAATTGGGTAGTTGTGGTAAAATAGAATATACTAAGAAATAAAATGATCCAAACACTATACATAATTTTTTTGTATGAATTAAATTCATACATAATCATAAAATAATAAAATATATAATATTTTCTTTATATTTGGCACTGATTTTGACCTTTATATTTTTATATTTAAGGAAAAGTAAAAAAGTCATTCTCTTTGTTTTATTATAATTAAATTTTGGAAATTAGGATAAACATTGGTTATGTTAAGTTATAAATATTTATTTTAAATAAAAATTATTTTCAATCATGGTCATTTATTATGAATTTTTAGTGATCATATAATTAACATAAATTCCTACACAACATAGACAAAATATATATTGAATTAATATAAAAATAAAATAGCTGATTTTAAAAATATTTAAAGTGAACTAATTTTAATGATTTAAGGTCTCACCTAATTATATATATATATATATATGGAATAATATGGATTTGTTAAAGGAATACATTCTAATTATCGATTTTTATTGATGTATTTAATTTCATATTAAATGAATAGTGTAAAAATGACTTTAATAATATTTTATAACAAATAATATTTTGGTAAGTGATTTAAAATTCAAAAAAAATATTCGGTTTTGAAAAATAAATTGTATATGGTTGAAAACTTCATCCATGGTTGATTTTTGAGTCATTTAATGATAAGGGTGAATGAATTTCAAAACTTTCTAAATTATAATGGATGAGATTATATAGATTCATAATAACATTGTATTTGAAGTAATTCAATCTGAATCCATTTGTAAATAAAAATATAATTTCAATTAACATAATACTTTTATAAAGTCCAAGAATCGAACCCTCAATTGTATAATGAGACCCCTTCTCTCAAATGTTCAATTCATTTTGAGCAATATAGATCTACCAAACCAAACAAAATTATATTTTAAAATTCAATATCTATATTCTTGAGGTTTTCGGATTCTCAAAAATTAAACCCTAGGGTCTTTATGAAAAGGCATGAAGGATGTTTGTTTATGAGAAGTCAAACATTTTTAGAACTCTTTCAAATTAATTCCTCCTTATACATACTCTAAATATGTTTCACACATAATAAAATAATAAATCAATTAACATAAATATTATATGGTTTTATTATTATTATGGTATGAAAAAGTTTCCTTTCTTTTTCATCATATGAATGGAAAAAACCACACTCGTGCTTACCTGCGACATACCATCTTCATTTATTCATGTAATTCATTTTTCATCACCACTTTAAAATGATAGTAATAAAAATAAAAATAATGAATATATGTAAAAATTTTGACATATTTATACATATAAAAATTATAAAATATCACATATTTTCTTAACATCCAATATATTGGAAAACATAATTTCTCCCATGTATACGTATAGATTACCACCTCCAAAAAGTGATGTGATTTGGTTTTCATCATAATTTTACATGGATTTTAATAAAGATATATTTTATTTATATATATGATTTATTTCTTATAATAAATAATTTTTAAATGTGAATTATTATTTCCCTATGATTCATTTCACATGTCCAAAATATAAAGAATAATTTTTTGTTATATATAACCTACCATCTCCAGGAACGGTGTTATTACATTTTTCATATATACATTTCAAAGAAAAATAAAAATAAAAATATGTAGGATATATATATATATATATCAGATTTATTAAATTAGTCAAATTATAGAGATGATGGATCCAAGATCAATGTAAAAAACCAAAACGGTCAAACCAAAACATACGTGGAAGATGAATCATTTATCATTCGTAACAGTGATTTTAATAAAGAATTATTAATAAACTTGTGATAAATGGTTACTTATAAATCATATATGGTATGATATATATGATTAAGGTTCTGGAATAGATGATTATGAAATAAATATTTATTATATAGAAGGTTTGAACATGTATGAATGATGTCATACTGGAGGTTGTTCTACTTTGTAGACATTATTATGCCATGATTATGTGTGAAATGACTTACTGTTGTGTTATTTTTAATTACAATTTTTTGTGTTAATTTTAATTTGTTACACATAATAACTTCATTTATAAATTATCACATTGATTATAAGATCTTTTTAAGATATTTGATCTCAATTTTCACTACATTGAGTCATATTATGCATGATGCACCTATTTATTTTTATGATGTGTATATACTACCCAATTTGGGTATTTTACATGAATTTACAATTATTAATTATAATTAATATTTCGGTTAAATTTACAATTTCATGACACATGTTTTAAAAAAACCGATCTTATTCCTATTTTTGATTGGGTATATTTTTCTTCTTTATCAATTATTTTTAAAAATGTTTTACCAATTTATGTTTTTATACAAAAATGATTTATTAAGGCAATTTTTTTTACCATTGGAGTTTTAATGGTATGAATTGAATCTTTATTTTCTCCTAAATGGTTTATATTCATCTTTATTTATAAAAATAAAAAGGGAATGTTTTCAATGAATATATATAGTGTTAGCGACCTTTCTCTATTGCACAAACATTTTACAGCCTTTAGTTTATCCTATACATTTTCAATGGTTTTAAAAATAATTCAATTTAATGAAAACATTTTTAAACAATTTCGATCCAATATTCGTCTATTATTTATTATAATTGATTATAATACAAAATTTTCTATTTGATGGAATCTCTCACCTATTGATTAATCTCATGAAAATTAAATTTCCCTTGAATAATTCACCTTCTTGTGATCATTAGTAATTAAATTTCCATTAAATACTCATATTATTTATTTAATGGATATGATTTTAACCTAAATCCTATACTATTTATACATAGAATTTTTTAGTTAGAATATAATTTGATTGACTGTGGAATTATTGAAAAATTGAATTATTTACTCAGTACAAATATTTATTGATAACACATAATCATTTTTTATTTATGTTGATCATTCATCATATGAGGAATAAATTGGAAAAATAGTGATGGGTGGGGACTATAATTATATAGACCCTCAATGAGTTGAATAGTCTCATGAGATAAATTAGTAAGCTAACATTAAATGGGTTTCCAGTGTATACCTCCATTTTGATTAAAAAATATTTACACAAGGATTTGATGGTATAGATATCACGATTTATGAAATACAGATTTCAAATATTAATAATTTATTTTATTGACAATTCATTTATTATTATCATGATATTAATATATTCATATTATTAATAGATGAATTTTATACTCATGATATTGATTAATGTCACAGGTTTTTTGTTATTTTCTTTAACATATTGATTACACCAGATTGATTAATGATATATTATTCTATATGTAACCCTTACTAAAAATTTGAGATCACCCATATTTTGTTCTCTTTCCCCTAGGATATGAATAATGATGTTTTAAATGAGTTGAAGGTTGAAGAATATTTACTTTTGTAACATTTTTTATTTTATGTTCTCAAATATAATGTTAGGTCAAGGATGTATCTAGTTTATATAGACTACTAAACTATTAAGTCAATTAGGATGTGATCCTTTTAATCTAGTTCAAATTTATTTAATTAACTACCAACTCTAGGATATTGGTGTTTGGGTTGATCAAACCCTCTAATAATCATCCATTAATCATCTTTGGTTCCTGTCTAGGTTAATATAACCACATACATGAAAAATACTATATATTTTTGTAATGGATACCAATGAAAATTTATTTAATGGTTTAATATGATATAAATATGTAAATATATATTTTTTTGAAAAGGTTATAGTGACATTAAAATAAATAATCAAGAGGACAACATTCATTCGTTAAAATTCCGTGAAATATAATCATCATCAATTTCATCATCATGGTCAGGGACCAGAAGTGAAATGGATGGAAATTAAAACATTATTAAATATCGTTAAAAATATATTCTTATACATTATATGATATACTTGGGATGGAATTTAGAAAAATAACATACACCATCCGGAATTTTGTAAAACTAGTTCCAAGGGATAAATGATTACATACACCTCATGTTGAAAATATAAAAAATAGATTATATATATGGGATTATCATAAATTATGTGTAAAAATCATTATAGTTATTAATAAAATTATTTTTTATGTATTTAATTAACTTAATTTAATAATTCACTATGTTTGGTGTAATTGCAGAATAATTCAGTAACTAGTAGGGGATTTCTTTGTAAATTCATCTCTTTAGGATATAAATGATATTATGAAACTTATTTAATTCATGTGTTGTATATAATGCCTATTTGATATATAATATCAATAATTATAATAAAAAAATTTATTTAAAGATAAATTATAATTCCCCATTGTTTAATTCGTTTTAATTAATGTTTTACTTAAGACTATAATTTTGTTCTTGGACTAAATCCCGATTCATTGAGATATGTGACATGTCAGGCACCATGATTTATTTTTATGATGTATTAAAAACACATGTATATATTTTTATCATCATATATTTTTTCTCATGTTATTTAATATATAAAACAAGATCCTTCATTCTTGTGGATATTGAAACATTTTTTCCCCAGTAGTAAGGATTTTTGGTAACTCGAATCCACTTAGCTGAGTTATAATGTTTTAACATTAACATTATAATTCAATTATTAGGATATTGAACCACAATATTTTATAATAACATATAATCCTATATGGTAAAATTGTTATTTAATTAAAATATATTTTTATTAATATTTTTAAAATGATATTTTTTAATATGGTATTTATGGAAGTTTTAAAAGAGTGTTTTCCATTGACATTCATATCTTATTTCTTCCACTCTATATTTATCAAAAAAATTTATTCATTTTCAATTCATATTATTGAAGATTATTTTTAAAATTAAAAATTGAAAATAATTTTTCACTTCACTTTTCTATAATGAATTTTTGAAGTGACATATAACTTCATTTTTTATTTAAATTATATAATTTTTCTTAAAAAAACTTTTGAGTTTTCACTTCCCTTTCTATGTTAATTTTCAAAATTATTTATCATAATAATGTTTATGTTTTGATATTTATAAATTAATACATGATTATATTGTGGGGGAATGAACTCGGGGTACCAAATAATAAATTTCATAATCCTCTCTTCGATGGTAAAATTCAAGAATTATTTTGCGATTAGTTTTTCATCTATGTCAACATCCTTCAATGTTTCCACAATTACACAAGGGATATGATCTTTTGAAACCATATATCTTCTTTATTTTTATTTTTTATGGTCATTTTATCCTATTATTGACTTATCTATATACCCATTGAAATTTATAGTGTCAACATCAAATTTTACATTATTCACATTGGATGATGCTCACATAGAAATAATGTTATTATATTGACATGGGGAAAATATTTCTATTATGTATATTTATATTCTAATATAGAAGGTTATTTCACATTTATAATTTATTGTTAGACCACCAAACTTCAATATATAGATGCATTCTGATCATGTTATCTATTTTATTGACATCGGGAAAAACATTTTCATTTCCAATATTATCATACCAATATTGGTGATTATTCAAAAGTTGACTATGTATTATTTGACCATCCAAATTATTTTTTTAAATGCATTGTTATCATGTTATCCCATTTATTTAAATGGGGAATATTATTAACATTCCATATATTTTAATTATAATATAGATGATTATCAAAAAGATGACTATGTAATACTTGACCATGTACATTCTTTCTATTGATGGGTTATGATCATGTCACACTTATATTGAAATGGGGATGGGTATTTAAATCCTATATGATTAATGAATTATATTATATGATTATTATGTATTTGTTTTCCATATATTTCCCCACACATATTGATATGTTTTTATTCAATGTTAGTTTCCTTAGCTAATTGTAAGAAAAGTATTGATGACACTTATGATGAAGGAATTTGACTTAATCAAGTGAGGGTGGGCCCCAAAATTATAAAATCCCTTTATTCATCGGAATGCCTTATGAGGAAATATAGGTTGGGATTTTTTATATTACACTTCTAATAACAAGATATTGTCTTCTCATTATACCTTAATAGTAGGTTTCTGATTAATTATATTATGCATTCTTCTGGTATGAGTTCAGTATTATTAACAACCATGTTTTCGTTTATTGTCATGGATAGTGAATTCTTCCAGATTAATGTTTATTATGGATTCATGTTTACATATTCATTCCATAATATTTATTATATTTTTATCCCATGATTTCCATTGTTTAATGTCACCTTTTAGTGAGAATTTGAGCTCATTCCTTATTATTTTTCAACATCAATATTTTTTTGTGAAAAGTAACACATGTGACATGTTATAAATGTTATAACATGTGAAATAATTTATTATAGTTTTTAATGACTCATTATGGATTATGAAGTTATTTATATAATGAGAAAATTTCGACTTGATACATATATCGATGGGTTTTTAGTTAATGTGTTTTATTAATTCTATAATGATCAAAGCCTGAAAATATCCTCACAATTAAAGAGAATAAAAAATATTTTTTATTTTTTAATTATTTATTTTTATATCCATGATTTTATAGATTTATCAACATTATTATGTAAATTATGTGCTTACGACACTGGATCCATTAATATGGGTATGAGGAATCACATTTTTAATTTTTAATGTTTAGGATGTTTTCTAAAAATTGTGAAGAGAATACATTTTTATCATTTTAAATGTGGAAACATAATTATTTAATTTTTATTTGTCTATTTAAAATCATATATACACATTCATGGTATAAAAATTAAATTTTTTTATCTTTGTTTTATAAAATATTTCATTTAAAATTCATTCAAAAGATCAATTTATTTTTTTCCAAATATATTTTTCTAAAACTCTTATTAAAGTGTTTGTCATCTATGTCATTTTATTCTAACATTTATTATGGTTTATTGAAGAAATTATTAAAATGATACCGTCAAACTTGTTCATATAGATATATTATGCAATTTTTTTCTATGGATGAGACGATCTATAACTACTTTGTTTCTTTCATAACAATCTAGTTTAAATTGAATGAAATGTTATTTCAATGCATATCCTTTTTGAAAATCCTAGTTTAAATTTCACTGATTAGATAGTGTTCACCTAGATGATATAAATCAATTTATTTAAAAAATTATTAACTCAACTTTATAGCCTTTATATATATAGTGTACATACAATATAATTAAATGAATGGTATCTATATAGAATAACAGTATATTCCCATTTAAATTCAATGGGTTTATCAAATTTATTGATGGTATATTTATTTTTATCATGATATGATTCAATTTTAAATGGGTATGAAATCCAATTACATTCCAATGGTTCTTTAGGAAATGATGATGATTGATGTTTTGTGAAACACATATGTATGTATGATGAGGGGTGGTGTCTTATATCACTGTGAAATGTCTTGGTTAAACTTGATATGTCATGTGATATTCAAGCATAGACATAATGAGTTTCTTCACACTGATATGGGAATGAATATTGTTCTCACAATTTCTATCATGGAAATAATGAGTTTATTTACAAAGGAATGGCATAAATAATTTTCTCATGAGGGTTTTTATGATAATGAATGTTCCTCCTTCATAAGTTTCTTTTATTATCACTCAATGTTGTATTCCATGACTATGAATATTTTTCTATGGTATTTCAGACATTTATATTGTTTTATAAATTTTCACAAGACTTTTTATCTATTTTTTTGGGACGAACATTATCTTATATCTTTATTATATATATACTCAAATTATAATAAATTATGGTATTTTATTATTATCTCCTATGTTTACCAAAATTGAGCATATGATCTACCCCTTTATAATATTCTAGTGTTCCCAAAATATAATGAAAATGAATAAGTATGATGTGTATAGAATAGTATATTATGAAGATTATTTTTAAGATAAATTAAAAAAATATGGGTTGATATGATGATTATATAGTATGAAAAATACCATTTGTTGAAAAAGACATTGGTTTTATTGGTTATTGTTTTGTTTGGATTCTCTAAAACACTAAAACCAAATTATTATACTAATGTACTAAATGAAATATATTTGTTATGTCATGTAATTGAGAGGATCAAATTTAAGTGATTTCATAGTTGGTCTCAGAGGAGGTTTTAGATAACTTTAGATATTTTGATGTTTATACTGAAAAATTTAAGGGTTGGTATGATAAGGTGGATAATAATTTAATTGGTATAGAATAACCATTAGGTTAATGGAGGTAATATTGATTACTATAGGTATTAGGAGATGATAAATTTGGTTAGATCCCTAGGGATTAGTTTAATAGATATGTCTGAGTACACGATAGCATCTTAGTGTTTTTGGTAATGTGTATATTGTGTGGTTATCTTATAATTTACATCTCTATTGGGATTTGTAACACTATGACCTGAATCACTAGGTATGAGATGAATTTCCATTTAATATAATTCATTAATACCCATACATATGAGGTTACTAAATAGAAGAATGGGTCTAAAATAAATTGGGGAGACTATATGCTCAGTATTTATATCAATTACATGCCAGTATGAGAAATATTATAAGACAATCAAGCATTAATAAAAAAGAAAACATGAGTAATGATTATAATAGATTTTAAATTATGTTTTCTAGGTATAATAAAATACACCCTTAATGTGTTGAGTCAAAAAGTACATTTGGAAGGAGTGAATAAATAAAATTAATATACACCAACAACAATTCAGAGTCTGCCTCGACACCACATTCATCTCCCAACTCGACACTCCTTAATAACTAACCGAATTTCCATTTCCCTTATTCGGATCCCTAGTCATTAATTTGTCATTCATTTGAAGGTTTCCAGGCATAATTAGAGTATAAAAATAGTAGGATACTACTAATTTACCCTTAACACATTCTTACTAGAAAATAGATATGTATGATATGTCGTAAATTAAATGCCCAAGAATGTATATAATAATCAATGTACCGACTGATTAAGTGCTAAAAAAGCATCCATGAACCTAGATTTTACCTTTTTTAGTGATATTCAAGATAAATATCAATTATATCCAACAACATGAATTAAATTAGGTTATGTATCTACTTCTTCCTTTAATGAAAATTATCATTCCACCATTAAGGAACAGATCCATACCCACATAGAAGGGAAATAATCTACAATGTAAAATGAATATTTCCCTCCATTAATGGTATGCATGTATCGCACTCAAGAACAATGGATCCCCTCTCACATGAAAGAGAATTACCCATAGATACATCATAAAAATATCTAGAAACTCTTCTAATGGAGTAATATGTTTCCTTGTAAAAAAGGATAATTTAAGGAAATAAAAATTTGATGTAGGATTTTATAATGTTTCAAGTTTTCTAAGATCTACCTCTAAGTATTTAGATAAATTTTTCACATCCACAATTAACCTAAATGATGATAAAGAGATTAAACTATCTATTAAAAATTCCATATATAATTATTAACATTGAAGGTAAAAATACATCCAAAAAAAATTCCACAATCTATAAAATATAATGAATAATATAAATGATATATCAGGGAATAACACTGAATAACAAGATTCCAATCGATATCATATACTACTCAAATAATATAAAATTTAGAGAGGAACACAAAATCCATTCAATTAGGGTCGCACGAAACACCCTATGTACATTAAGCATACAAACCACAAAAGGTTATTTACCCTATGGATAATGAGAAACTAAATATGGAACATAATTCTAAATAAATTCCTATGATGATATGGAATTACAACATTAATCATGATGATTGAAATCACTAATACTTGTCGATAGATGATACCCAAGCCACACCCATCCACTAACCAGATCAAGCCCACACCCTAAGGACCCCTAGAAATTATCCCAATTAATTATCATTTAGGTTTCGAAAATGAGATTAATGAAGATTCTATGTCCAAAAAATACATATATGCTATCATGACTCTCAGTATCATCCATCATAGCTATATATTGGATTGATTAAAGTAAGGGAGATAACGATCTATATTCATCACCAATCTATCAAAATTCAATGAATTAAACATTATATAGATTCAGAATCTATATATCTTTCCATAATATTCCTGATATATGAATTTAATCATGGAAATAATGAGAGTCTTAAATGAGACATGAAAAATGGAGGTTCATAGATCACATACATTAATTCCCAATCACCAACACACTTGGATCAACATGAACTCAGGTATAAAGGGAAGGAAATAATTATGTAGAGTCTATTTAGACTCTAGGTTTGATAGGGATAGAATAAATAATAGTAAGAATTCAATTCAGAAGTGTTATGTTAATTGAAATGGATTTTGAGATAAATAATTAATGTATATATGTTTTTATGTCATGTTTTTTTTCAAAAAAAAATGCACAAAACATGAAAGGATTTCTACCTCTCATTGGAATGAGCATGGTTTGGTAAAATATAAACCAATTGTAATTTTCACTACTATCCTATGTAACATGGTTTTGGGGGAATTTTACAATGTTATATCTGACCATGGCCTAACCATGAGATACATTCCATGATTCTCCAAACCATCCACACAATTTCTTAGAGAAGCAATATGATTTTGTTAAACCATTATCTAATTGAACACCATTAAAAGGACTCATAAACTTACCAAAAGAAAAAAACCCAACAAATTAGATGAATAATGTCATAGTTCATTATATAATGAAAAATGGATTTAATTAACTCATGAAATGCATGAAAAATAAAATAGTGATTTTCTCGTCTATCTAAAGTCGCAAGGTTTATGGTTGTTATTTCGTGGTTAGATCTTGTAATGACCCAACACACCAGATCCCTCCATGCTGTTGGAGAGCCAAAAAGAAAATACACCATACCCACCTATACATGCCCTGGGCTAGAGACTCATGTAGAAAGGAATAACTAATATGGGAGTCCTTTTCCTAATTTACTTGTATGCATGCACCCAAACATCTCTATGTAGAAGTTCAGAGGGATAAATATAATGTGCAGTAACATATAATGTTACAACCATTCATATAATAACCTCTTGGGTATATAAGATAATGACCTTATTATCCACAAATTATGGAAAAAATACACTCCCAACTAGAATGATCTTCCAACCTGAATAAATTTGAAAAGTAAATGCTAAGGGAGGTTGACTCCGGATCTCCAAGCCCCAACCACTATATGCGGTCAAATGCTTCAGGGTATCCCTATGCTCCTCTATAATCACAGCCGACCAATCCATATTCTTAATAAGTGAATACATATACATGAAACATTCCATTCGTGGGTGAGTATATAAATATCCATTAAGATTAAATGAATAATGAAGGGGAAATAGTAGGTTACAGAATAGAAGTAGACATCTCAACCCATAGAAGGAGAGAAACAAAAAACCAAACAACATTGATATATATATATATATTCTCATAAAATAATAATAGATGAGAGGGGAAGGAGAACTGGATCTCACAGCCAAACCTAAAAAATGAATCAAACCTCAGTTACAAGAGGTCCGTCAATGATTCCCACCATTTTGCATGTCTGTCCAATAAAGCATCCATGTTAAGATACACATAGCCACTAATCCGCAAAGTCCAGGCGACATAATCTCTAGGTATATGAACCACTCCATGGTACAATATTATATTTCCACTCAATATATATAGGATCTATACACTAATAAAATAAAATGGTGCCACATTCATGTTATATGACCCTTGTCCTTCTTTTATTAGAGGGCACCACTGGATATATAGAGGACCATACCCTGACACCATAGGGTGTTCCACTCTGATGGTTTCTAGAGGAACCATTCCCATTATAGTAGGGGATCCACTCTATAGGTAGAGTACCTATTCCCTGAATATTTAGTAGGGTGACATTTAGTAGGTAGAGGGACCATGCTCGGAATCTACTAGAGTATTTCACTCAATATGTAGAGGACCCATTCACTGAATCTGTAAGAGGGTTCCAATCAGTAAATATGTTGACCCATGAACTAAATCAATATTAGGGTTCCACTCAGATGTTTTATAGAGGCCCTATGAAATGAACCAATAATAGTGTTCCACTATATGTATAGTTAGAGTACGCATTCCATGTCATAGTAGGAGAGATCCACCATAATCTCTTTGATGTTTTTTCTCGATCACAAACATCATCAAAATTCACATAAAAAGATTCATGCCTAGTATATCGATAATCAGATGTAAAAATTCACATAAAAATCCACCATGATATTTTAAATGGAAACCACTAAATATGGGGTACTCAAATGCCCAAATCAAAGTCCAAATAATGGAGATACATGGGTAGAATTTTCCTCAAAATAGGTACACGACTTATAGGGGACCCAAAAAACATGTGGTCCCTCTCTTAATCATTGTTGTTTCCCCTTTGTCAAATGGATATGTATATTTATATCTCTATATGTTATGAAATGGAACTATAATGTATGTATCGACCACCCAAGGTTGAGCCATGTTCTCTTAGCCATGTATGGTTTTTTCAAACCCTATTACTGTACACTTGATGTGTTCTTGGACATTCCCATTTATGTGTACTCCCAAAAAAATTTTGTGTCTCTATAACTAGTTCAAACAAAATTTTGGGGTCCCACACAATGCTTTATAAAAAAGAAATTTGGAAACCCTAGTGCCATGGATTTCTGAAGAACACATTTCGCGTTCTTCCAAATTACACAGCTTGTAGGAGCAATTTTTTTAGAAACATGGATATTTCACAAATTCTTAAATATATACCTTTTCCCCCTTAATTCATGATTATAAGGATCTTAAAAATAGTATTAGGAACCTTCGTCCATCATTTATAGCCCCTGTTAGTAAAGAAATTTGGATTTTCCTCACCTGTACGCACCCACCTTGCATTAATGTTGATCATGGAACCACTCATTCCACCAGATTCCAGATCAATGTTGGAATCAATGAAATCACATAAACCATCCTGATTTCCATATTATTACCAATATTTTCATCACACATGAATCTACCATAAATATAGGGGATTAATCATAGTCGAACCCACTTGGTAATGTCGAACCATTACCCGATAGGATGAAAAGTACAGATTTTGGATATCTGAGGTATGAAACATGTAATAACGAATATAAATTGAATAAAACATCGAAATATGATACATGAGCATGTTCAAAGGCTCAAATTCAAACCCGATCAAAGAAAAGGAATTGATCATGCTCAATAATTTAATGATAAGGGTAAAAATACACAAATGATAAGTCATACCTTCGTTTGGATCAATTGTTTTTGAATAATGCTACTACCAATGAAAGGGAATAACTGTTGCATTCATTATGCCTCAATCTCATTGTCAATTAATTCGATTGATACCAATTCACCAATGAAGGGTGTAATTACTCTCTCAAAAATTCCAAGGTAATACATTTAATCCTAGAGATTATCCAAAATAATATATATATATATATATAGGGGAAATAGATTCAGTCCATTTAATGAATGAATGAATTAATTGATTCTGGAACACAATAGCTAACAACCACATTATCCAAATATCAAATGCTAACCCAATTGATCATGCTACATGGGATCATGTTCTAATAACATTAGCTATTAAACATGCTATATTTCATGAATTAGCTTCAACTGTGGGGGTAAGGTGAGGGGGTAGTCAACCTCAAAAAGCCTTATACAAGATCTCAAACAATCTAATGAACCTTAGGGACAGGTCACCTCCCTAGATGAATATCTTCATATATCATAATGGAGTGAATATTAGGAAAAAAGTGTCTCTCATCTCATACTCCAAAGGATTAAAATATTCTCCTGTATAATAGTTATGCCTCCACTGTGCTACCATCATCCGCTCAATCATCATCCAGATCTCCAACATCATCACCTAAACTATATTTCACCCAATAAGATATTCCACACCAATCTCAATCCACTATAAGGGTGAACCTTAGGGTCTCATATATAGGGCCCTTAATGGTTCCATGATGATAGTATAGTGGTGGATATTATTAGAAGAAAATCACACTAAGGGAAAGTAATCCTCTCATTATAGACTAAAGTATAACACACAAACCCTTATCATATCCTCTAACACAAAGATAGTGGGCTCAGTTTGGCCATACTTCTGGTTGTGAAAATTTTTACTAATCCTCACATGGGATTTGAATTCCTCTTGAAAGACTTTCCACAACCATAACGTAATCAAGAAATTATGATCATAGATGATCATCGATGGAACCCCATGAAAGAGGAGAATATAATAAATGCACAGCTACCCGAAACACTCCACTAAAATCAACTTCCTCATGGAAAGGAAGTACACTGACATAATATGTTAGTCTATTATCACCCAAATTGATTTATGGTCTATCACTTTCTGTGGTATCCCCATCATAATTTCCATGTATATTCCATCACATTTCAACATCATGATATCAGAAGGATGAATAAATCCTATCGTAATCTTGTGATAAGTCTTCACTTACTAACACGTGAGGAACCGAGATAGATAGTCAGCCATTCTTCACCACATTCCGTCCCACCAAACCAACTACTAAATGTATTTATTAATCTTCCCAACACCCAGATGTATAACTAAATTTGATGTGAAAACTCACACATCACATCCTCCAACATATTTACCTGGACAAGGATCCAACCTTGTAAAATGATAAAGTGATTCCCTCCAAAAAAATTTGGTAAATATCTTGAGGATATCTAGTCATGTAAGACCTTAGAGTCGATGTCTCACAACTATGAATCTCCCACGTGATGGAAAATAAGAAGTGTCAACACCATAAATAGAATAAAAGATTCTCCCTCCTCCTCACCCAGGGTCAGCATCAAGGAAGCCATCTTCTCTATCACCTCCTATAAAAAATTAGAATTACACTTCATTATTTACGAATTTCCACCGTGTAACCCATCACAAGAGTATAGACTATCTTAGGGTCATAGAACTACATGATCATCAACCGGTGCCTCTATCTCAGGTTCAGGTCTTTTAATGTAAAGAAAAACCTGCAATTCTGATGGTTTGAGTAAACAGAAATTCCCTCTCCCAGAATTTAGTGCCTCCAGATTCTCAAAGAAAAGACTAACAGTGTGAAATATAGGTCTTGAGTCACATAATTCTACTTTTGGGTTTTCAAATAACATGAACCATATTCTATTACTAACTTTCTCTACATTAACATGAACCCAATCCCATATCTAATATAATTTTACTAATCTATATACACCATACCCACCTCAAGTAGTTTTAAGATAGGATAACTCATTATCCACAACCTCAACTCCCATAAGGATTTCTGGCACTACTTTGTATATGTAAATGACTATACATTTCTCATAAAGTTAATAAGAGGGGATTGAATCCTAGATAATTCTATCACAAACCAACTATAATGAATTTCCATACCATTAAATCTTTACACCTATACTGGGCTCTTGGATGGCTCCCAAGAAATAATTTCATCGATATACCCCTGATTCTATAGATAATCTATGCTAAAAAATGATGTACCCTATAAAGTGAGAATCATGGATCTAGAATAAAAAGTTCACACTATAAAAATGGTTATCCTAAAAAAATTGTAGGTCAATCCTCATGTACTCAACATGATATTCCTATTATGTAATATATAAGAATATGTTTTCAATGAAGAATGTAGTGAATTTGTTAATATACAGCTAGAATATTTGGTTCATGAAATCCATAAAAATAGCCAATGGTTTCATCACATTGAAAGTCAACATGAACACCCATGGTCTATTATAGCAAAATTAGAATTATATATTCAAAATACCATCCTTATAAACTCTAAACTAGTTGTAGCCATATATAAGATCATTATTTGAGAACCATATCACACCTCAAAAATTATCAAATGGTGTTTTAAATCCTCAAAAGGTGTACTCTTTTATTATTGTGGCTTTTTATAGGTAATGATATTATATATAAAGCAATAAGATCGCATTCCTATTTTTTATGAAGAACACCAGAGAATCCCAGGGGGACATAATGGTTCTGATTAAATTCTTCTCACGGAGGTACTCCAACTGCAACCATATCCCTTTGAGCTTGGTAGAGACCATCTGATATGACACAGTTTGTATCAATTCAGTCCTGGGATATATGTTCATGAAAAAACCATATTATTCATCAATGGTTTTTCTGAAATGTCCTCAAGAAAGATGTCTATAAAATCATCAATTAGTGATGGAATCCTGATGTCCAAAGAGAATTATATGAAAAGGGATACAGTCTCAAAATGTTGTGTGATTGGTTTCATCCATCTCTTAAAACCCACTAGTTTATCCATGAGATATCTCATTCCCACAAAAGAGAATCTCATCCCATCAATGTGAAGTATTCTGACTCGACTGTGGTGATAGTCAATATGGGATCAGATGATAGGTAAATATTCCATTCCCAATACGATTTCACAAGGTCTAATCATGATGACCAAATGGTCCCATGAGAATATTGATCCAAAAATAGATATCTCACACTTCTGGTAGATAAAAGAGACCAAATAAGAATTCCCTTTAGGAACCTCTTGGTAAGGTGGGAGGCTAAAGTATCTAATGGTATATCTATATATCATACATGGAGTAAAATGATGAAGTAATGACTTGAACCCATGTCTAATAATAAGGAAGAAATAGTAGAATAAAAAATTTTCATACCTCTAATCATCTTATGAGATACTGGGTAATATGCCTCTATAGCCTACAACTTCCCATGACCCTGACCATTAGCTCCCCGAGTCTATAATTATACACATTGTGGTGGTAGTGTATGTAAAACATAATTTCATGAATCTCCCATAGATCCTCCCCATGGATCCCCACCTTCTTCGCTTCCAACTCCACCTTCGGGGGGGGTTTCCCTACCCTCGCCTGGGAGAACAATGATCACATCTCTTCATTTTCCATGATGTTCCATAATTTATCATCCTACCATTATCAACATGTTGGGTTAGGAAATAACATGCCTTGTGATGTCTCCTATCACATGCAAAGCACCACCCCACTCTAGGATTCCTGGGTCCTCTATGTGGTCCTT
Organism: Viscum album; assembly: GCA_963277665.1. Classification (NCBI taxonomy): domain Eukaryota; kingdom Viridiplantae; phylum Streptophyta; class Magnoliopsida; order Santalales; family Viscaceae; genus Viscum; species Viscum album. Next base: position 1,868,821,632 of record OY728147.1, read on the forward strand.
GTGCCACATGACCTCATGACTGATTCTAATCCTTGGAAGATGTATTATACTGAGATCATTTGGACTGGTTCTTGATAGCTTCTATAAACAAATATTCCATATAACTCACACTTATGTCTCCTAATTCAAGGAATCCCACAAACAAGAATATCTCAATCATGAGTTTCCACTCCAAGACTTTGACATATATAGGAATGCATAGGAGTACCATAGTGGCATGGATGTCATTGTGGATACCATGATCACTTTCATGGATGGATGTATCCATCCGAAATCAGGTTATGTGAGTACCGTTTGAGGTATATGAACCTCACAAAATATTGCGAAACTATCATCCCCCCCTTCTTATACTGTAAAATATCCTAAATATGAACAGAGAACAAGAACTAGGGGTAGTAATCCTGAAAAACAGATACTTTTCATCAGGATAAAATAGTGCCAAATCCTCCCGCCGCTATTTAACTAGGATCCAATTTTTACCACTTGATCTATGTAAAATGATTTATACCAATGAAACCACATGACTGGTTTGTTTCCTGATGATTTAGCACTTATATCACCAAATATAGATAATCCTTTACTACCTAGGGATATGTCTCACCATGGAGCCTATGTGGCCTCTAGAACTAGAACTCATGATGTGTAATAAACCCACAGACATCCTAAACCTACTCTACTTGTACTATATACAACTCGATTGATGGTGATATAGATACTTATCATCCAGGAGGAAGGATCTCATGAGATTTATGTAAAAACTAATTCCTCATCACTCATAAGATCATCAATATAATCCAGAACCAGCAACCAAACTGGATATCTTTATGGAGGCATCCTGAAAAGGTAATCAAGATGTAACATGGTAATATTACCATATATATATATATATATACCGAGAAATGGATAAATAAGGATAATCAAATATTCAATCTTAAATGATGCATGTACCAATTTTCCATAAAACCCACGTCTCGGTAAGCTGAGTCGATAGGCAGGTGGTAAGAGTCTTTCTGTACAATTACATCATCCTCCCCACCAAAACTAGGTTCACCATCATGAAAGATGTACTCAATAAACATTGAAACTATTACCCTAAGTCCCAAAAATATCCTCATAAGGGAAAAAATATAAACAACATGAAAATAAATGAACAATATTTGATAATAATCTGTCAGAACCTGGTGTAGCGAAGACCACTTAGTTGGTGGAGAGCTAAGAAGCTACTACCCCAAGCCCACTTATATTAGCCTGATGTTGGATTTCATCACCTAAAGAATTAACTAATATGATAGTTCCATTCCTACTATATATATACACACACAAGCTACTATATCTATGGAAAAGTGCCGATGAAGAAATATAAAAGAATGTAAAATCTCAAGTGAAAACCATGAATGTAATAACCTCTATGAAGTAGAAGATTTTGATAGTCTAATATGAAAATTTAAGGGAAAAGATATATTTTCAACATAAAATATGAACAAACATGATAAATAATATAATATTTAATGGTGAGGGAGAAAAAATATAGATCTCTATGGCCTGAACACTGTATGTTATAAAATTCACATGAATATCCCTATTCTTTTCTGTAATCGCCGCCGACCAATGGGTCATGTTTATAATACAAAGAACATTATTGAAAAGGCGTAGCTGGGGTGTGTATAAAAATATAAGTTGGAAAGCCACAAAGTTTAAGGGTAGGTTATTTGAGACACAGTCTAAGTAGATAGATCAACCCATAAAAATATATTAATGTAAAACTAAAAAACTAGAATATATATGTATGCTTATGGAATAAACCTAGATGAGAGAGAAAGAGGATATCCATGTAATATCCAAGACCAAGAAATGATTCTAACATATATTTTAAGAGGCCAATTAATGGTATCCATCAGATTATAAGTATATTTGAAGAATAATTAGTGTTAATCCACACCACACCACTGTACCACATAATCATGGGGACATAATCTATAGGTATAAGACTCATGTATTTTTAATACAAGAGGGTACCACTCATTAGCCTTTCCATATTACAATAGAAGTGTTCCATAATAATGGTAAATCACATATTCAATGACTTGGTTAGAGGGTTCCACTCAGCAGGTAAAAGACGCATACCCTAACACTGTAGAAGGATTCCACTAAGATGGTAGATAGAGGACCCATTCTATGTCTCTATAGGAGGGTTACACTCTATAGGCAGAGGACTCAGGACTTGACTCCATAGAAGGGTTAAACATAGAAAGAAGAGGACCCATTCCTTGACTGCATAGAAGGTTTCAACTCAATAGGTAGAGGACCTATACTTGGACTCCATAAAATTGTTCAACTAAATATGTATTTGACCCACAAACTAACTTCACAGGATGGTTACCCTTATTAGGAAGAGGTCCCAAGCTATTACCCCATAGGAGGGTGAAAATCTAATCACTATGAAGAGGCATTCTGGTTAGTTACATCAATGAACGTAACAAAATGAAGATTAATTCACAAAATCACTTGTACCATATCTCAAAATACATTAAAAATACCACCGCTTTATTCTATGTGGAAAACTACTCAGTGTAGGATAATCATAGGCTAAAAGACGATTCCATACAAAGGAAATATGAGAGGTAGGTTTTTTTAAAAGGAAGTGCATGAAATGTAGGGGACCCAATAGGTGTGTGATCTCCCTATAATTCCTAGAAATTTCCAATATATCATATATATCTATATCCTTGTATCCCTACATTATATGTAATGGGACTACACATTGTGTCCCAACCAGCTAGGGAAAATCCAGGTTCCCCTACCCAGGTCCATGTATTTCAGGCTATGTCAGTTTACAAAGAACTGTTCTCAGCTATTATTGTGTCTGTGTACTCATAGATTACACATTGGGTGCCTAGCATCGGTTCACACAACAATGGGATTCCCAAACTATTCCTGATACTTATGATCTCCATGAATGTATAGTGCTGTAGATTTCGGAAGAACACATCATGTGGTCATCTGAAATACACATTGTGTTGTCATGATTTCTATTGGAAATAATATATATAAAAAATTCTGATAGATATTCATTATCCACCATGAATAATTCATTTAGGATTCCATTAAATGGTATTAATCACCTCAAATATTCGTTTATAGCCATATGATGGCCAGAAAATGAAATCTAGCTCACTCTTACAAACCATTCTTGTATCACTGTCACTTGTGGAACCTTTTCTTGCTTCACCAGATTCCCAATCCATTTTTGAGTCAAATAAATCTGATAAAATTATCCCATTCCATATTCTTATTTCTAATCTCTTTATTTCTCATTAATCTAATGAAAATATTAGGGATCAATCATTCATGATCTAGCCGAGAAATGTCGAACTGTGACCCAATAAGTTAATGAAAAAGATCAATATGAATGGTGGGGGAAAAATTTAACAAAAGTTAAATAATAACTTGACATTATTTTAGGTAGTAGAAATAAATACTATGGATATATGGTATAGGAAACACGGAACAATTGGGATTAATAGAATAAAACATTAAAAATTGATACATCAGAGAATGAAAATGATCAGTGTAAAAAAAATAAAATAAAAGGAATTGATATTTGTCAATATGTTTATCCTAAGAGGAAAATTCAATAAATTACAAGTAATATTTTAATTGTTATTGATAGTTTATGAAGAACACTACTATTAATTAAGGGGAATATCTATTTCATTTGTTGCACCACATTTTTGTTGTCGATTTGATCACCTGATCATGATTCACCAAAGAAGGGTGGAATTACACTCTCAATGGTCCTATGGTTATGTGTATAACCCTATTTATTTACAATAATATATATATATAAGGATAAAAAGTTAGTTCATTTAATGAATTAATTAATTCATTGAAGAGAAACTCAAATTTCTACTTTAATAGAATGTCCTACACTAACCCACATTATGTTGGACCTAGGGTTAGAATCTCATATTAGATTCAACCTTGTTCTCATATTTTCATTTTGAGACTCCTTTTAAGAGATATTCTATTATTTCTATGGAAACATGCTTCTGTGATATAATATATAATTATCATTTAAAAAAACTAATTTTAGTAAGATCGAGACTCAGAATCACGCGATGACTTAGTGCCTATATTTGAAAATATTTATTGATATTTTTCAAAGTCTGGAAAGTAAAAAAATTTCTCTAAATATCTATTAATATTCCAAAATTGTACCGTGGAATCTTATTCCCCAAACATCCATCACGGTTTCATGGAGAATAATCCCAATTTTAAAAAAGTATGATCTAACCATGTACCCCTAAATTGGACTCAAAAACTCTAAAAGGCATACAATAAACCCATAATACTCGAATGAAAACCAAGTTATTGAGAAGCATAAGAAAAATTGGTAAATAAAATCCAATTGAATCTAAAAAAACCAAGGACATTGCATTCATCTGAATTAAATACTTCTAATCTATGAGAATCATTATTAAGAATCCTACTTGATTGACTCTAGCCACTACTCCCAAATATATGATACACACTCCTAATATTCATGTAATATGATTCTATTCCACCATAAGATCTTTAAAAATAACACTATCTTCCACCGAAGAACATTTTCACACTTATATATGATTCACACTTGGTGTTTCATGAATAATGCATCTGGATTCATATCAATATCCTCAAATATGATCACATATTATGGATGAGGAATATACCTCTAATGATGGGACACATTGAACAAATTGTGAATACCTTCGTAATCTGATGGAATATCCAAATGGTACGACACTATCCAAACTCATGCGGTTATCTTGAACAGTCCATAAAATATCTTCTCTATCTTCACTTATATCTAAATATCTCAATTTCATAGTTGGGGTGTCTCCTACATGAAAATTAGGTCTCAAACAATGAAATCTAAGTGTCTCCTCCTCCTAGAATCATACGAACACATCCAGAATAGAGTTGTGAATTACCACCTCCAGATCATGTTCACCCTCTTGGAGGTCTCATATACCATTCTTCGTCCCATAAATATTTAATCACATTCCTAATTCCAAAAAGTAACAAACGATGCAAATAACCATACATATTATAAAAAGGAAACATATAAATAGAATCATAAGAATGATTTTTCTAGGTGAAATTAATCCAGGATTGGTGATCATCCCAAATCTAATGAAAATACAGAATAAAAGCCTATAATATATCCCCCAATATCATGATCATCCTATATGACTGTCAATTGGTATGTAGATGATAAACTATATAAAGTTTTAGTAGTATAATGAAATCTATCAGCAAAACATGCTAAATAAATTATTTGAAACTCATGTCTCTATCTATGGAAAATTTAATTGGATCTCTATAGATTCCTAGAACCATCCAATAATATGACATACCCAACTCAAACTCTAAAAGGTTACCTCAAATTGGTAATAATTGAGATACATTTACCATTTTATTGACTAACAACCAGATGGTACCATGAGTCATTGAGAATCTGGGTGTCCCCCTCATGAATTCCATCGTCATATCAACACAGTTACCCATAGATACTAGAAGAGGTTTTCGAAATCCACCAGGATTAAAATTATAAAATATTACCATATGGTAGGTAAGGAATCATGATGAAATACGGGTTATCTCCCTCTTTATCCACGGACAATAAAATTGACATCGTATATCATGATACACCCACATATATAATGGATACATAGTAAAATTCAGAGAATTATAGTCCCTTATCAGCTCCTACCTCAAAGAAAATGACTCCACTAACTACTAATGAATGTAGATCACTTAATCATAATCTATGAACCATCTTGGGATTAAATCACACCCTATTAATCACTCTCACATAACTATGCACTCATGATCTAAAATCTAGATATGTTTTACCCTACACACTAAAGTGGAAGTTATAACTGAAGGTTAACATTACAAAAAATCACGATCATTAGATTCATAAACATTCCACTCCTTAATTAAAATCATTTTAAATCATTCATCCAATTAATTTCAGTCTCCAAGATCATTTTACTATGAAGTTTTCATATTTAGAGGATTTGAAATGAAACTACCACTTCTTAGATTGTAATATATCTCAAAGTCATTTTTTAGATACTCGACCCAACATCTCTTTCTCATATTGAGATCCCACTAATAGAAGATAATAAAAATATATTTAGGTCTATATATAAAACAAAACTACAACTAAAGATATTATTCCTTAAATAGTTCAGGTCAAAGACCACATTTTCTTAATCTATGTCATGTGTTGTGTAGTTTCTCCATATGGCCATAGATGATGTGACCCATAAGAAACTACCTGACCCCCTACATTTACAAAGATCCCAACCCAAAAACTAAGGCTTAAAAACAAACCTATTATCTAATAACATGATCTAAAAGCTTCAAAATATGGGATATGATTACTATCTTATTTGGCTCAAGGAATACATCTACATATCACTTTGAAAAATCAATCTTTACACTATTTTTGTGAGCTCAGTCAGTGGTGATTCCAAATGGTAATATTTTTTTATGAAGGGTCGATAGTACCCTATAATCCCATGTAGCCTCATTACCTCAATAATATTTTGGGGGTTTCTGATGATATGACCACATTTTAGATTTCCAGTTCCATTGAAATACCTATCTCAAAAATCACATTCCTATAGAAACAAAAATCTTGAAACCAATAGACTCACATCCAAATATTGATATATAGCTAATATAATATGAGTTTTTTTTGAACAATCTAAAGGTTACTGGAAAAAATATCTGATGTTTTAGAATATAATAGGATGTCACCCATGAATTCAATGATGAAAGAGTTATGATATGGATGGAAAATGTGGTTCATGAGGTCCATGAACATATATGGAGAATTGTTCAACCCAATTTTAGGAAAATATACTTATATAATATAAATCTACTCTTAAACAATGTATTTGAAATATCATCCTCTTCGACCCATATATGATGGAATCCGTGATGAATATTACTCATAGAAAACCACTAGGTCTCCTATAGATGATCAAGGAGATATTCCATTATAGGTAATGGATACTCATTCATCAACATCATCCAATTCAGCTTCATATAGTCAACATAAGGATTTATACTACCACCCTACTTAAAGTAAAACAACACTTGATTACCCCAATGTGGTGTTTTTAGTAACATTAAGTATTTCATCTTTGACACATCAATCTTCCACATGAGTTTATTTAATTTTTTCTGTTCTGTACGACAAGGGAAACTGAAATAGGATTCACTTCCAAGTCACTTTCTATCTCATAATAAACACCCATATATAATGGATGATATGATATGTCATAAAATAAAACATCATGATAAGGATACAAAACTAGAACAAAGATATATAGAGTTACATATAACACTTCTCCAACTGTCAAGAGTACTAAATGTACTATGATATCTCTTATATAACTCAGGTCTAGACATATCTTAATTTCTCTGAGATCCAATCACCGGAAAACAAATACAGCTCTCCTATTGTCATGGTGAATTTAACATGTATTTGGTAACAATAAATATATATTGATATCATTTCTTTATGTCCACATTACAAATCATATCAATGGTACAAATTTAATAGATTTTGAAATCTAATAGATATAGATATTTGTTTTTGGATATTTAGGTAATCTCCGAAGATGATATACTTTTTTCCCCTTAGGCGCATCATGAGGAAATAACAAAGATGTAAAATTATTCAATATATAGAGACCGACAACAACTTGAGAATATATAAATAAATTAGAAGAAACAATTTCAAATTAATGTGTAGAATGAGTAGAGTATATCAAGACCATTCCCTGGATGACATATGGTCCCTCTTTAATGTCAATTTGAATCTTGTACAATTAAAACACATGACTTGTCATAGCACTTTAGACCTATCTATGATATGTCTGAATCACCTGAGTGATAATCATTTGAGGTATTTGAACATAATTATATAGATCCTAACTAGTCCCATGGTTTGATACCCATGTCTACATTTAACCCCTAGGAGACTTTGTTTACGATACCTTTAATCATAAATGCTATTGATTACCTCCCTTTCCTCATCAGTGGAACATCCTCTTGAGATTTGATGAATCCTTATGATAATTTATACATTACCTATAGTCATAAAATATGGAGACACTGCTACCACTAGAGGGATTTGAAGAAGACCAACCACATGTTTTCTACATATCATTGTCCAATTGTACCACATAAGCCCCCCTTTTCATACCACCAAAATAAGTACTCATAGTAGAAATTGGTATTCAACCTCAGGATCCACTATTACAAAAATAATACCTGCTATAGAATCATCCTCTAACTCCGTCTTGATGGTTAGAGACTTATACAACTCCATAGGGTAATTCATCAAGTCAATGTTCATTACATAGAATCTAAGCTCTAGACTAAGACATATCTTTAACATACTTTACTTCTATGAACCATTCGAAACTATAAAAGAGTGATATAGAGAAACCTTATGAAATTGGATAATTATAAAGATACCAATAGTATCCTGTGATGAAGAACCATGAACCCCAATGACCAGTTCATATTCAATTAATATGAAAATAACTTCTTGAGTAATAAATCCAAATGGTTGCCCATATAAAATCTTAACATTTGATGTTCTTTTTCATGATGATCCACTCTCTCCTTAAAGGCGCCAAAAAAATAAATGTATCTAATATAACCATCCAGTCACAAGTGGTCTCTACAAAGTTGAAGGTGTTATTAATGATTTCAATATAGTCCTTAGTATCATGGGAACATCCAGTTCCCTAGAATACAGTGAGATTTCTGACCTATAAATACAAGGAAAAGTCATCCATGGACCACTGTGTACCTCCATGTTAACTGAGACTAAAAGAAACTTCATGGATGGACCACCTTCTCCACTTGAATTACTATAGGAGGTATAGAAGCATGCTCAAATACCCATTATTGTACATTTTTTTGGTGGAATAAGGTTTATCCCCCTCATGGGAGCATTTTGGTCCACTAATTCATGTGGTCTTAATAATAATCATTGAGGTTTAATTTTATTTAATCCCCAAAAAAATTTAGAATAGTTGTAATAGATTTCTTACTAGAAAATCCTATGAAATTATATACCACACATAAATGTTTTATATTAGAAAACATATCATACGAGATAATCCCACAAAAATTATAACCATACTAGTTCTACCCAAAGGTTAATAATAGTCTTCCATTCCAACAAGTTAGTTATGATAATATATATACAAAACATAATTTCATTGTCAAGTTAAACTATCTAATTCCAAAAAATATATCACAATAATAGGGAAAGAATATATATTAGAAAATTGTTAAAACACATCAAGGTATTTAATTAAATAAATACTATGAAACAATGAACATGTATATATATATAATATTATACTACATTTATATAAATAATGCATGAATACACCCAAATCTCGTGAAACTAAAACATGAATCCCACCACTGATAACATAGAAGTTGTTTCTGATGCTTTCGCCGGGGCGCGCGCATCCGTCCGTGGTGGATGCGCTGTTGTTGCCCCGCATTCCCGCTTTCCAAAGGCGGGCGACAATCGTTCCTTGTTCAGGTACGTCTGCTCCTTGATCGAAACAGGATGATGGGATGTTGGTTCTTCCTTCCGTGAATTCCTCCTCGGAAGTCATCACCTAGTCCGGGTCTCCCTCATAGATTTAATACGTTGTTCATGAATCTCATTCTCGATTCCATATCTTCATGGACGCTGGCTAATTACACTACTTCCGTCAAGACATTCCATGGGGTCTTGACATGGTAGCGCCCTTCAGTCGGAGTAGAAGACAACATCAGGTATGTCAGGGCATCTCACGGTGCATGGACATTGGGGAACCTGTATTCTTCCTCATGAGAGGGCATCTCAAGGGTGCATATCCCAAGGCATCCCACGTCGAATGTGAGGAATCATATGCCATAGGCATGTACCTAAGGTTTTCCTCAGCTTCCCATGTTTAACACAGGGTATGCAGCATGTTTAACGTCTTGCGAAGATGGTTATGCCAAAGGCGTTCCATCCGAAGTTTTCCTCAGGCATCTCATGTTTATCACAAGGTAGGCCATGAGTTTAATGTTTTCCGGAGACGAAATAAGGGTGATCCTAACGTCCCATAGAGACAGATCGATGGTGGTGTGCCCCATAGATGGGAGATGACACACCGTAATGGCTGATCTGAACACCACTGAGGGTGGATCAGGGGAAGTTCACCCCAAGATGGGGTACATTACCATTGGTTGGGATTGAACCTCTTGGAGGTTTCCTACATACCCTGTGTAGAGGAAAGGGATCAAAACCCATGTAGTTCGAAGGGTGTCATCGGTGAACCGACGTGAAAGTAGACCCGTGGGTCCACTAGTGGTGGGCTTGAACCTTGGGAAGGTTTCCTACGTACCATGCCTTGACATGGATCAAAGTCCTCGTAGTTCGCTGGGATGGGGCTTACGCTCTAAGGCGGCCCAAGAGGGGGGATACAGTTTAACGTCATGCGGGACAGAATACAGTTTAACGTCATGCGGGACGCGATACAGTTTAACGTCATGCGGGACGGAATATAGTTTAACATCATGTGGGACGGAATACAATTTAACGTCATGCGGGACGCGATACAATTTAACGTCATGCGGGACAGAATATAGTTTAACGTCACGCGGGACGCGATATAGTTTATTGTCATGCGGTACGAGATACAGTTTAATGTCATGCGGGACGGAATATAGTTTAACGTCATGCGGTACGGGATACCGTTTAACGTCATGTGGGACGGGATACAGTTTAAAGTCATGCGGGACTGGATACAGTTTAACGTCATGTGGGACGGGATATAGTTTAATGTCATGCGGGACGAGATACAGTTTAACATCATGCGGGACAGAATACAGTATAACGTCTTGCGGGACAGAAAACTTGTGTCTTATGCTCTGAGATGGCCCAAGGTGGTCGGGGAACCGACATGGAGAGGTCAGGACGACCGGGTGGTGGGTGTCGGCGAACTGACGTAAATGAGGGACCTTGGTCCAATGAGAGATGGGATTGAACTTCTGGGAGGCTTCCTACGTACCATTCCTTGACATAGATCAAAGTCCTTGTAATTCTGGATGGTTGCAACGGCTTACCGCTGAATAAGGATCATAACGGCTTACCGTTGGATGAGGATCCCAACGGCTTACCGCTGAATGGGGTTGCAATGGTGAATGGGGCTTACGCAATGAAGCTACACGGGTGCCGATATGGAGCGGCAATGGTGAATGGGGCTTATGCTAGGAGCTACCCGGATGCCGCTATGGAGTGACAATAGTGAATGGGGCTTACGCTAGGAAGCTTCCTGTGTGCCACTCTGGAGTTGCAATGGTGAATGGGGCTTACGCAAGGAAGCTGCCCAGGTGCCGCTATGGAGTGGCAATGGTGAATGGGGCATTCGGATGGTAGCTGCCCGGGTGCCGCTATGGAGCGGCACTGGTGAATGGGGCTTTTCGCCAGGAGATGCCCGTAATGTCTTCCTCATGTCTGGCCATGAGGGCATCCCTACTCACTAGAGGATCGAGGTAATCACCTATGCACTAGTGCACATGCGGGATAATGCCAAGGGAATTGGAATCTATCCCAACAAAGGGAGATGAAAAGTGTGAATCACATGCCCAATATTCAGAATGTCGTGAGATTGGCATGGTGATGGAGGATAACTGTTGACCAGGGTGGAAACGCAGTGTCCATATCACATTAGCCAGAAATGAGGACAAACAAATGAGGGTCGACTGATGACCGCGTTCGAAACACAGGACCTCACTCAAAGTGTCGCCCAAAGTCTTCTGGGGCATTGGCCCATGACAGCAGGCGGACCATAGGTCGAGCATCCATACTATTAGAGGGTCCCTCCAGACGTGGAAGTGAGTGAAGATTCGAATGAAGGGCACACAAAGCGTGAGGTGGAGTGATAGAATGTTTGAATGGGTTCCAACGCTCTTGATATTATGCCATTGTGATCATGGCATAATTCATCTTATGCATAGAGCATAATGCATCTCTTATTTGGAACAAGAGACATCCTATGTTTGGCACATAGGGATTACTACAGTTTATTGTCATGTAGATAGGACTACTAGCATCTCATGCTAGGAGCATAAGGCATCTCTCGTATAGGGCAAGAGACATCCTATGTTTGGAGCATAGGGAGAATACTACAGTTTATAGTCTTGTAGGTAAGACTATTGGAATCTTAGGCTTGGAGCATAAGGCATCTCTTACTTGGAGAAAGGGGCACCCTATCATTTGTTAGTTAGGGATAATACTACAGTTTATTTTCATGTAGATAGGACTATTGGCATCTCATGCTTGGAGCAGAAGGCATCTCTTGTATAGGGCAAGAGGCATCCTATGTTTGGAACATAAAGATTACTACAGTTTAGAGTCATGTAGATATGAATATTGGCATCTCATGCTTGGAGCATAAGGCATCTCTTGTATAGGGAAAGAGGCATCCTATTTTTGGAACATAAGGATTACTACAGTTTAGAGTCATGTAGATAGGACTACTGGCATCTCATGCTAGGAGCTTAAGGCATCTCTTGTATAGGGAAAGAGGCATCCTATGTTTGGAACATAAGGATTACTACAGTTTAGAGTCATGTAGATAAAACTATTAGGTAGAAGGTGCCTAGAAATGGTTGGTTTTGGGACTTACGCAAGGGCGGCCCTTTCTGGTTCAACCTGGCATAGGAGCCAAGTGATTGGGTTTGGAGGAGTTACCTGAGGAATGGTTCAACTCAAGGTACCCGGGGAATTGATGATGAGAATCTCAACTCACGACATGGAATGAAACCAAGAGGAATATGTCAACTCAAGGTGTTTCATGGTGTGTGGAGGAGTATCTCAAATCATGGTGTTCCATAGGTGGATGGTGGGAGTGAAAAAGGGTGCAATGGAAAATCCCGGCATCCCAGCCTGAAAAGTTCACGGTGTGACTCTCCATTTTTCATGGGGGTCTGTGACAGTAGCGAAGGGACCGACCCGGAGGGCCAGGACTGAAGCCCGGCAGTGACCCCGAGAGGGGGTGCGGGGGCGCAGGCCCCGCGGTATGGACCGGTGGGCGCGATGGTAGGATCCTCGCAAAGGATAGGTCTTCGCGAAGTATCTTCGCGGAGCATGGACTCGCGGAGCAATGGTCTCTCGCAAGGCAAAGGGCTCTTGGGAAGCTTGGTCTCGCGGAGCAGCATCGCAGAGCATAGGCTCGCGGATCATGGACTCATGGAGTATGGTCTCGCGGAGCAGCATCACGGAGCATGGGCTCGCGGAGCATGGCTCGCGGAGCATGGACTCACGGAGCCTCGGCTCGCGGAGCAGCAACGCGAAGGAAGCTACTCGCGGAGCATGGCTTCGCGGAGCCGCAATTCGGAGCTCTGCTCGGCCGCCCAAGGGGTGAAGTGGCCTTGGGCATCCCCCCAGAGAAGGGGGGTGAGCTGGGTATTTATAGTCAAGGGGTGCCGCGAAGCAGAACTCCCGCGCCGCCTCAGGAGCTTCGCAGCATGCTCGCGAATGTCAAATTCGTTCGTGGAGAGGTACCGCCTTCGGAGCTTCGCGGTGGGCTCGTGAACGTCAAATTCGTTCACGGAGAGTTACCCCCTCCGGAGCTTCGCGGGACCACGATGCTCGGGTGCTTCACATCGGTGCTTCGCATCTGTGCATCGCATTAGTGCTTCGTGAGGGGTCTTCGCGGTGCATCGCGAACGTCAAACGGGATCACGGAGCATCTCGCCTCATTACTTCGTGGCGGCGCTCCGTGATCACGGAGGGGCCTTCGCGAATGGGCTTCGCGAACCAGATTTCCATCCAAACATCAATCATCCATAACTCCTAAGGCATAGCTCCGTTCGGGCACTGCGACCTACCAAATCGATGCTTAAGAAATGTTCTACGATCTTGGATCGTGTATGGAAGCATTTGGAAAATTTCAGGAACGCGTTTTCTGGGGTCTACAGAAGTCCATTGTAGTTGATCCCTCTATGAACATTATAACGACCTATCCATGTATAACATGAAATATCTTCTTTCCACAATAACCACAATAGAAACAAAAGAATGGAACCTCGGAGCCTTTGATACCATTTTATAAGACCCTGATATGAATCATTGAGTTTGAGATGAAGTACCACATAACATCATGTTCACCTTCCCATATTTAAGAGGCAATATATTAGGAACGATGGTGTAATGTAGGGTAGGGAGAATATTATTTTTGAAATCATACCCATCATCGGTCAACATGGCACAAGTATAATCTAAAAAAACATCACAACCAATGATATTGTGAATTATCACTATAATAGATGTCACATCATGTCACATAATTATAATCAAATAGATCCCCAATATGGAGGGTCAATATGTACAACTATAATGAGTAAAAAATAAATAAAAGCAATGTGGAAACCATCCATAACAGATCCTGACACCATTCCCATCTCCTAGATCCACACTATTTAATAACATTCACAGGGTCATTAAAATTTATTGAATCACTAACCATGATGTTTTCATATGCATGATGGTTACCATACATGATATTATTATAAACACATTAAGACACCACACAAAAAAATTATATAGGTTCACTTGTTTATGGAAGTGTATGATACGATACAATGAAAATTCCAACCTAAGCATTCAATTAACCATGCTATGAGAAATATTATTCTATAAAATCTACCAAAAAACAATAATTGTACTTGTTTAAGTGCTATACCTAAAGAATATCAAGTATATTAAATAGTATGTCTTAGATCATCACATGTAATGCCATAAACCTTTTTGGAAAATACTCGTTTTACCTTTAAAAAACAATCCAACAACCACCTTGAAGTTCAAGTATCTCTCATGTAACATGGAAACCTTCTCACCTTAAATGGTATGTACACATGGAATTCCTGGATAAGTGACCCTATCTTATATGCAAAGAATATCCCCATTGGTAGATCATAATAAAATATATGGATACTCTTTCAATGGTGTATGGAATTACTATGGAAAAAATATACCATGATAAGGATCTAAACATCTTATGTAGGATATTTCTAATGAATGATGTTTCCTAATATCCTCCTCTAAGGAGATAGAAAAATCCTTCATGTCCACATACCAACGTAAATGTTGAAATAGAGATTTTATCAGCATCATAGAATTACACATATATTTCTCAAAAGAAACCATGAAAATATATCTCCATAATAAATTCCACCATTCTTCAAAAAATACATGAGTATTAAGTGAAATAATATAGTAGAACATGAAATACTATCATTCCAAAGGCTATAAAATAATACTCAAATAGTAGACAACATTGAAAGAAAGACATGATCCATCCATCTATGTTCGCATTGAAAAATATATATATATTAATCATAACAACAAAGTAAGGGTACCTACCTTAGGAATAACCTCAATCCAATCATGGAAGAAAATCCCAACTAATTTCTAGAGATGTTAGATTCATTCTACCTTTATCTCAATAATAATAATTTCCGGGACCCATGAAAAGATAATTCCTATACTTTTCCCATGTACCAACTAGATCATGCCTGCACACTAATGGCCCCTACAATAAATAATATCTAATTACATATAGGGTTATAGAATTAGAATAAATTAGATTCTATGTCAAAGGGATTAAATCTACACAAATACAACCCTCAAGATCTGCTAATATATCTATATCTAGGATTTATCAAAGGAAGGATTTCAACATAATAGATCCATTAATGATAAATCGATGATCCAATAATTTATCATTATGTCAAATAAAAATCTCTAGATCTAGCCATAAAGTATGGGATACATGAATCTTATCATGGGTAAAGGTTTATATATAAATTAATACAATAGAATAGTTGTTTTTTGATCAAATAATATAATTCTACAACCAGAAACACTATTGGATCTACTAGAATAAATAACTGAAATTATGTAAACTTTTTATTGGGAGTATATTTATTATCCAATATTGAGTAGAATCGGATTTAGAAAAATAATGAATAAATTATAAAGAGTTTTTTCCATTAAAGAGGATTTTTGGTTCATTAATTCATGTGTACATGGTTTGGACTCATTTTTTTTCCTACCCATGTGCCAACCATTTGATGATTTATACCTTTCAGGTGAACCTCATTGGTTTGGAAATATTGTTGGGTAAATAATGTACTAATATTATTTTTCTCATATGTCCCAATCTGAACAGTTTCTAAGGAATGTTGAATAGTTAATTGTTACTATGAGACAATTGTGGACCTCCCACTATCCTTACCTTAATAGACTTTACCATTTATTAGAGAATCAACATATTTTGGTTGAAATTCTATAATATAACTATACAACTTTAAAATGCCTTAGTGTCTGTCCAAAAATAACTACAAACCCTCATATCTCATCCTAATAAACTCATAGTTCAAAACATAAAATAGGATTCAATTAACTCATATCATACATGAAAAATAAGACCATAATTTTCTACTTTGTACCATTCCACTATATTTATATTTATTGTCACATTATTATATCTAAACATGAACTTAACAAGTACCACCCACTAACTTTCTCTAGAAAGGATGCATTGTTTCTTGGAAAATCATCATATTTTGGAAAATCCATTCTCTGAATTTTCACCCATAAAAATGCATTAGAAACTTCCCAAAACCAATATGAGGCCACCCAAACTCAACCTCATAATTTCATAGTTCAAAACATTAATTAAAAAAATTATGATATTAATTCATAAATTAGATAAAACAATTTAATTACCCACTTATAAAGACATATTTTGTCTATTAATTATCTCTTGTCATCATTCTCAAATAACAATGGCTACTAATACATAATATCTTATTGTTACTCCCATGATTCCAAACAGGGTCATTCATGCTAATATATAATCTGAATAATTTTCACTATTTTCCCCTTCAACACTATCTATCCCTAGTTTCATACATTCATGAGGATATCCAGGAATTATGTATCAGGATCTAGCACATTGTCGACGTAGTCGATATCATGCATAGGATTTAGCATGTTCCTTTAAAGTTGAGACACATGGAACACATCATGAATACATTGGGATCATGAAGGAATATAAAAACAATAGTCCATTTTACTAAATCAATCAATAGTCTCAAATAGTAAAAAAATATTAGTTTTATATTTCCTTTATTCTACTGACGTCGGTTCTTTAGTTGAGGAGTCACCCATAAGAAAACATAGTCTCCAATAATGAACTCCATGGGCCACCTCCTCCTATTAGCATCCAATCATTTCAAACTCTAAGAAGAGAAAAAAACGCTTCCAAATGAACTGAACAATATCTTAGTTCTCCTATAAAATTTGATTCCCCAAAACTACTAACCCACCAACATCGTTACAACATAGCCATTTTCAACCTAACTAATAATAAAGAGCCTAAGAAAGAGAAATTTAAATACAATAATAGAAACAATTTTTGATCATAAAATGAACCAATTTCATGTGATCATACCAAAATCTACTAAAATCAAGAACGAATTCTTGTAGCATATCATCTAATATATGGATCGTCCAGTATGAGAATTCATCCGTCATTGGATGATATTCTATACTCAGTTTCAACAATGTAATCAAATCTTTCTACAAGACCTGAAAAAACATGTTATGAAACATCCATATCTGTCTGAAACAATTATCAAAGATTCTCAACATAGGAATTTAACATCCCAAATATATGCCATACCAAATTCATCCACTAAAGTGTCTATTTGATTATAATTAAATTATCAACCTCCATTAGTCAATTGATTACCCCTAGACAGCATTACAACTCTTTATTGGTCCTAGGTAACCCATTCATGTAGTCCATATTAACATCATCCCACTTGAAAATAGGTACTACAAGTGGATGAAGGAAACCAATAGTATGCTGATACTCTAAATTTTATTTATGGTAGGTAAGGAACTGTGAGAGAAAACTAGTGGTGTCCCTCTTCATACATGGCCACAGAAACTGATTTTAGATATCTTGCTAAACATTCATTTATCTTGGTTGCACTATCCAATTACAGGCACTAGTTTCTATCAACATCTCCTACCTCATTTAGAATGAGATAAGAAACCTATCATGATAAGGTATCACATTATCATCATCTATAGAGTATCATAGGATTTAATTATCCCTCATGAAGCACTTTGACATCACTATTGACTCGAGACCAGACTCTTAGTTTTTCTTTACCATTTACAATAAGTAGGATGTGATAACTGAAGTTCAACATATCATACATTTCTAATCCTTATAAGCATCCACTAGCCACACGACCATGAATCTCATTAAATACCATTTCTCATATTATTGAAACTATGTAGATATTTTTTCTTGGGAATTTTCTTATTGAGATTATCTCAATGAGATTACTTTTTCCTTGAGAATATAACATAAAAGAGTTGAATGCATTTAGATAATCTAACAAGTATCTCTTCAGCATATTTATATCCTACTGGGAGAAGATATGTCCTAATCCCTTATGGTTGGTGTAGATCAAAAACCCCTCCCCAATGATATAGTGCCCCATGAACACTATAATGTGTATCCCACAACATCCAGGTCTATGTCAAGTGTCTGGTAATTATACTCATGGGTTCATAGATTATGTGACCCATAAGAGATTACTAGATAACCTTTCATCGACAAAACTACCTAAAATAATTTTTAATAGAAATACGATATCAATTCAATTATAGGATATGGAAGTGTAAAAACATGGAATACCCTCAGTATAATCTTCAGATATAGGAATACTTACTCACACAAATAAGACCACTCAAATTTGAACCCCATTTTAGTCAACTCAATAACTAGTTCTACATAATGGGAGGTGTCCTGGATAAATCGTCCATAATACCATAAAATCCACGGAAGATGATGATCTCAAACATATTTTTCATTTTTATAAGAAATCATACCCTCTAACTTATCTAGTCCCACTAAAATCTATATAACAAAAATAAAATTCACATGGAAATGAACCTCCTAAATCCATATGTGGAACTTTTGCATTTTGGAATAAAGTCAACGAACTCAGAGAGTACTCAATATAATATCATGGTTCTTATTAGGAGTACATAAAGTCTTAAAATATATCCTAATATCATCCATAAAAAATAACTAATGATTCATGATATAGATGTAAAATAATGTTAGTGGGTTCTATAAACCCCTATTGATAATTTCATCCCCAAAGAGGTTTGACAAGTTACTCATATAGTTCATATATACTCATAAACATTTCCTTGAGAATATCCTCATCTCTGAATTGTAGCTGATGGTAGCTCCATTGAAGATCAATTTTAGAGAACTACTAGGATTATCATAACTGATCAATGATATGTTCACTCCAAATAAATGGATATTTATTCTTCACCATCACCTAATTCATTTTTCAATGATCTAGAATGATTAATATACTACTATCATCCTTCATTGAAAACAAATTGGGAGCTCCCAAAGGTTATGTTTTCCATTTAATAAATCTACCATCTTTAAATATACAAGATTCAAATTGAGTTCCATCAACTCAAAAAACTTGAAATGATAAGGGGGAACCTAAATATTCATTTCACTTATTACATGTTATATCTTGAACTCAACTCCATAATCGGGTGGACGACCTATGAAGTCTCCAAGAAAAAATGGAAATGATCCACCACTAGAGTAAAGATAAAGGGTGTTACTTTCGAATTTGATTCAATATCCATTCATTTTATTTATGTGGTGATATCTCCAATCATTCATAGTTCATTCCCCATCCCACAGACTCTATGTTCCCACTCACCTATAAACTTGTACCTCTCTCTTCTAAGAACAGTGAAAATCATACATATCTAGTAATAGTGAACATGAGCTTGATATCATGTGATTTATTTTATCTCTAAAATCAGATAAAATATAGTCATGAAAATGATCATGAAATCCCTTATATGTTTGTGGGTAACAATAAATTTGAAACAATCAGGTAATCACAGGATATGATCATCTTTCTTCCCCAAGGGTGTGTCGAGAGAAAGTGAATCTAAAGACAACTTAATTTATAAGTTGATAAAAATAAAATCAAATATATATTAATGTGAAGAACCTATATAAAATTGAGTAGTAGAATGATTTTATATGATCAATACCGTAACTCTGATTGTATATGGTCCATCTCCACTATCACTCAAAATTCGGCTCAATGCATACATCCAGATCACTTCATCTCCATAATATTTTCCTATATATATCTGAATTTCTATATTCATCATCTTTATAGGGTTCTAATATTGTTTATAGAGAATCCATCCAGTCCAATAGATCAATGCTTATTCCTGGTGTGAACCCCAGTGAGGCCTTATCTATGATTCCTTCAAGAAGAATGATGCATATGCCCTATATTGCAATAACTATGGAACTTGATCAAGGAATCCAATCAATACTTTTGATAATTTCCACTCAACCCATAGTTTTAACATTGGGAAACACTTCCTCCTTGAGAGGAAAACAAAAAATACACACCACATTCCATATGTTTATCACTACCCAACCATAGATCCTCATTCCCCTATTCTAAAAATATGAAGATCAACTCATAGTAGAATTACATATTCAACCCATATATCCATTGGGAACAAGAATAATACCTACTAAAAAGTCATCCTATAATCCCTTCTAGATGGTTAGATCCTTAGATAACACCTCAGGGTTTGTTGTTAGGTTAATGTTCTTGAACTAGTGTTTGAGCTATGGAAAAAGTCATATCCCTTAATTCATTACAATATACAATTCACAACCATCAATGGGATGAGAAAATTGGAGAAACTATGTGAAATCAGAAAAATAGTTTTATACTGAAATCATTCTCTGATGAAGAACCATGAAATCCTACACTAAGTCATACTTTATTGAGTTAGGGAAGAACTATTTGAAGAAAAATCCTTAGTGGTTGTCCAGGTCAGACCATCACAAATTCTATTATTTTTCATGATACTCCACTATCTTCTAGCAGGTCCTTAAAACATAAAGGCATCCAACATTACCCATAAGAATCTAGGATTATATGCCATGTAAAATCTTCCCTCAGTGATTTCAATCTATTAATTATTATCCCATGGATCTCTAATGCCTCAAAATTCTACGGGATATTGAAGCTAGAAAACATAATATCAATCAGCCATGGTCCCTAGTGTACTTCCTCCTTGATTGAGAATAATATATAAAACACCTTAATGGGTTGTATCTATTGCCCGAATCACTGATGTAGGTTCAGAAGAATGATTAGCCACACCATCATCTATCTTTGGTTGTTTCATTAGGGTGTTCCGCAGTTAGTTTCATTTTTTGGTATACAACTTCTGGTGGTCCCAACATAGTGATATGAGAGAGAATTTTCATTAATACTAAATTAATGTTTATAACATTCATAACTTATTGGTTACTATGACAACCCAAGTAGTTATATAGAACATGTAAGGGATTTATATCCAATGAATTATCCATGGTTATACCCACACAAATAGTATAACCCTCATTGTTTTACCCATGGATCTATTCAATTTCTCCATAAAAACATGTTGTCACAATCTTATATTTATAAAATATAAAAATATGCTCAATTTGAACTAACTAATTAAAAATGATATATTTCATCAGTATGTAATATGGTTATATCACTCAATAGTAAACAAAAACCAAAGAATTTAATTAATGAGCTACTATGAGACAGTAATAGTATACCCATCATCAGTAACTTAGAGGTCTATTTCACTTGAATTGTCTAGGAAAATCGAAAATCCTCTCCCCTAATTCCATAAAACCTCTCTAATTTATTCTATAAACCTAACATAAAAAAATTAATGGAACCTCAAAGAATTTGATAAAGTTTATAACACCCATACCAGAATCATCGTGTTTGAACCATTGTTGCACACAACCTAAGACACTTTATCTCTATATGCGAAATTATTCTAATTAATGGAATGGGTAAAAAATAATGTAGGGAGACTATAAATTTAGTAATAATATCCATTATAGAACAATAAAACAAAAATATAATGAAACAAAACATCATAGTTGAATATTACATTAAAAATTTCCATAAAAATGTCATGTCATGTCATATAAGTATGATTAAATAGACCCCGAATGTGGGGGTTCAAGAAGTAAAATAGTAAGGAGTAAATAAATAAAGAATTTTATTATAACAAATATATGATGTATTTCTCATAATCATTTCCAAATCCCAGATCTATTTCCCTCAACACCCTATCATTATGCCCCTTCCCTATGCTATATCCCTAGTCATGAATTTTTCTTGCATGTGACGGTTCCCCTGTAGGGTATGAGTATAGACCTTGTAAACACTAAAAAACATACTTAATTAAGTAAACATGTATGTGGATGTGTACTACATGATGTTATAAAAATATCCACCTCTTAATATAATCAAATGTGAAATAATATGTCATGTGATAACCATGATTCTATGAACCCCTATCGTACATTATTCAATCCTATTCAAGAATAATATCATGTTTCGCCAATGACATGGCTTAGATCACTCCAGGTAACATTATTTTATTTTAAGGGAAACTATCATTCCACCATAATGAACAACCTTTTATCATGCCTTTAAATGTGTGTATATTCTTTCATAAAAACTAACTACTCTCCTCTGATGTTAATAAAAGATGAAACACTCAAGTAATGGAACATCTCACATATTCAAGGATGATATCAATTCGTAAATCATTCCAAAATATAAGGAAACTCATAAAATGACGTATGATGTTACGTTGGGAAATAAATTTAATGATAAGGTGCTAACCATTATATATAGGCCATGTTCAATGAGTTAGGTCACATGAGCACTCTCCCTATGTAGTTATCTAAATCCAACAAAGGGACCTGTCAACCTGAATATTGAAAAAGATATTCCACTAGATATGCACAAGTCCATATATATGGACCAAACCTATAAGGTAAAATATATCACAACATGTAATTCCAAAGGATATGAAATATTATGAATGAAATAAATGACATAATAAGGGAAAAAAGGAATATAAATTTTATATAGGCTATGAAATACTACTCATATAATACACAATATATTTACGAAAATAGATGCCATCCATATAGGGTATTGCATGCCCCTAGATATATTATGCAAACCATCCAAGAAAGGGTCACTACTATCGAAACAAAAAAACGTGGAAAAAATTCCAAATAAATTATAGAGATATTAATGTATTCCTTTGTTTATCTCATTTATGAAAATCTCTGATACTCTTCAAGAGACAATACCTATGTTTGGTCCACCCAACAACCAAATCGAACACTCATCCTGAGGACACCTGGAACTATCAATTTAATCATCTTCATGGGTCTAGAATGAGATTCATAAATTTTATAATTCCAGGAGATTATATCCAAATTAACATACCTGTCAATATTATCCAAAATTTCTTGATCATGGATTGATTAAATAAAGGTTGTAACGAATCGAATTAGGGATGCCACAAAACCTGAAAGCTTACCTATCTTATCATAAGGCTGGAAGGGAATTATCGATCATCATGGTCTGAAAAAGAATCCATGGGAATAAAATGAATACCTTTAGGAATATTTTTTTCCAAATCAATGATAAAGAAAACATAATAAATAAATACAGGATCCAAAATAAATAAACATTCCAAACAATTATTAACCAACTAAACTAATTAAACCCATTAACATAAATGTAATAATTATTTATAAGTAGGAGGATAAAAAATGATTATATTAAAAACTAACTACCTGGAATATAAGAAAACAAATAAACAACAAGAGCCAATAATGAACAACCTCCATGCAACCTTTGGTATTTAACCATCACCTAACTCATCATACTTTAACCACGATGAGGAAAACAGATTCCAAATTGGATCTTAGAATAAGAAATATCTAGGTGTGATCTAAAAATAAAGCAGATCAACCCAAACCTCTAAATCTATTAAATATTTTTTATAACAAAATTTTTTCAATGATAGATGAAAATTAATCCAAACAATAGGCTTCTAATATTATCATGTTGAAAACAAAAAATTTCTATGATAACTTTTCAAAACATTCCACTCATTTTCCAAAACAGAATAATTCATTGAAAATAATCCAATGGCCTAATATATTTCCATACCACACACATTTTTACATTTCTCAAAACAAATATGTAATTTCATTCAAATTAAAATAAAAAATTTAAAAAATTTCAAAAGTGGAATGCATTATTAAACTAAAACACCAATATGGAAATCCTATTTAAAGCACCCATAATAGATTTTTGAATTTCAAAATATGTTTTCAAATATCTTTGAAGAATCATTCTGTAATAGAAACCTGCAAACAGACTCACAGAAGTCAGAAAAAATAAGAATGAACCATATATCAAAATGCATGAATCCAAATATAAATGAAGAATAGTGCCATAACACCGAAATCATTGGAAATTATAAAAATAAAAAATAAATCAAACCGCCCTCAAGAATATAAAACCAAAAAACAAAATGTTTCATGGGATCTTCACAGGGTCCATAAGGTGTGAAGAACATAACCATATTAGATTATTACAAATTTTCATCCACTCTTCTAGGGTGAGTTAAATTCCAAACAAAATTCATCTAGCTAGACCACACAATCCTCATTGGGATGAAAACCCCACAAATACATTTTTCCTAGAATATTTGTTGGGACATTAATTTTGTGTAAATAAACTATCATAGGATGATGTATTTCCCACATAGTAACTAGTTTCTTATGACTAATAATGGATGTGGGTAAATAACATTCAATTACCTATCTAATAAATAAATTATGATAAAAGATAACCCTCACCCCAAAACAAAATGATG
Organism: Viscum album; assembly: GCA_963277665.1. Lineage (NCBI taxonomy): Eukaryota > Viridiplantae > Streptophyta > Magnoliopsida > Santalales > Viscaceae > Viscum > Viscum album. Next base: position 1,868,846,632 of record OY728147.1, read on the forward strand.
AATAGACCAATATATATATATATATATATATATATATCACTATTATATAAACATGAACATTCCCACACATGGGGATAAAATAAGAATCACATAGATATAAATAACGCCCATAATGGGTAACCAATGCAAGGGGAAATGAAGGTGTTCCTTTTATAATTATCATTTTATAACCAATGTTTCATGTAGGAAAATAACACTAAAACAAGTCTTGGGATTATAATACCCTTTCGAAATTTATAAAAAACAAGTATGGTCACTTTTTATAAGATTATGAAAGCCACACACATAATTTAAAACATTTCCAAGTCACCCTAAAAAATATAGTTCTCCTTCTTGAAAATCTAAAAAATGGAAAATTCCTTTTTAATCAAACCATTTTAAAGAATCCATTAAATAATTTTAAAAGAGAGTAAATCACAGACACATTTCAAACAACCATTTGAAATTCCGTATAAAATTCATTTATAAATACGATTGAAGTCAATAGGTAACTTAAAAACTAAACTCCATTTAAAAAATAATTTTCAATATCTGAGAACAAAAACCTGATTAAAATCAAATGTAAATTTTGGAAACCATTTCAATAGTACACACTTCCCTAAATTCCCTGATGGTGTTTTATTTATTTATTATAGGATAATCCCTCTTTTAAGGGTTAATGTGGAACCCTTACATGAACCATATTCCCAAGGCACAAGGCCATTACATGACCCAATACATGACCTAACACACTAGAAGTAAGCCCTCCCCAACATCTTTATCATGAAGGTTCCTAGATTCTCACCTTACATAGATGATCTACTAAGATTTACCCATGCATAATGACACGATCAAAAAATAATGAAATGGGGTTCAATAACAAAAAATGTTTCACATGAAATTATTAATTCATAAAAAAGAAACTCAGAAATAAAAATTTAACTTTGAATTCCAAAATGTGAAAATTGTATGAAATATCATACCTAAATGATAATATTATCAAGACTAAGATATTTGGAACATGTATCATACAATAGAGACAACACCACGAAGATATAAATGGTTTTTAAAAATACTAGAAACCATAAACCATATAATTAGACCAATCTATAACCCTAAAATATGTGACATGATATCCTTGTCTTATGGGGTATCCAAAAACAGAGTTTAAAGAGAGGAGTAAGAGATAAAGATAGAAAGAGAAGAAGAAATACTGAAAAACAACATTGAAATAGATATATAGATGGAAAGGATTATTGTGGAGGATGTTGGAGCTATTCTAAGTTCTCCCTAATGTTTTATGACTAATTTTTGGGATAATATTGGTAAAACCATTTTAATTATAGAGGGAATTTTGTGAATTTAACATAATTATATATAGATGGATATGCTTAACTATTTTTTAACATGATTATCCAAACCATGCATATTTAACACCCTAGAACCAATGAACCCACAAGTCATATTTGCATGATTTTATTAACCATGATCCAACCTCTACATAATCCCAATATGTAGAACAATCCCTCCTTCGGTATCACATAGTTTTGAAACAGATCCCACCTCACCTCATACACACTCAAAGTCCCGCACATATTCTCGGGAGCTCTTCATGGATTGACAGAACGTGAAATAGTTTTGAAAAATGGATATTTTTAAAAATTAAGGATCATAAACAAGGTAACTACATAGTTACACATAATGTTTCCAACTACACATTCTCCATAAAAAATCCTCAGAAAACATAAAATTTTTTCCTATAAAAATAAAAACTCATAACCACTAAGGATAATATAAAATAATTCAATAAAAAAACAACTTAATATGTTAGGATTCATAAACTCCCCACCATTTCAATTTCCACTAGAATTTATAGTCAAGATGAGATTAAAATGGAAGAACCAATGAAGACCTTACCAAAAGAAGCACTCATCTTGATTCAACCACATAACTAACAACTGAAATAATTGAACCAATAAACCACAATGGATAACAAATATTATCAAGTGAAACTTGGACCAAAACCCCAAAAATAAAATCTTAAAAGCCTGAGAGACCAAACCTAGAATTTATATTATATAGAATTACTCTTTCTTGGTGGAACTGAATGAAGCTACTCAGATTTGTACAATCGAATAACCCAGAAATCCTCAGATAAACTCACTATCAACCAAAAAAAATTACACACCCATTGTAAAAACAACAACAACAAGAACACTAAAACTAACTACATGAGATCTCAACATTTGGTTATAATAGAAATAGATATCCTAGGGTCAATAACTGGAATTCCTATACATGGTGAATCCTAGATGGCCGCTAATAAACACCATCTAGTATACAAAAATCAATTGGGGAATCACACACCCTATTTACCGATTCATGAACCGACGGCCTTTCTAATGTATAAAAAAATTGCACTATAAAGGGATAAAATAAACAGAAGGAAAAACCTAATAATTATATTAAAGGTTATCCCAAACCATGAGACATAATAAAAAAACAATCATATATGACCAAAAATGAATAAGGGAAGCTAGAAAACCAACCTAAAAGGTTTCCAAGAGGGGGAGGTAGTAGGGGGTTGTATTCTTAAATAATAACCAGGAATTAAATTAAATGAAATTAAATTCACCTACAAGAAACATATAAAAAGGAACCACCCATAATGTTCTAATCACCACAATCGGAGCTCCCAAACATAAACAGAAAACTAAAACTCCCAGGGAAAAGGTATGAAAATAGAAAAATCCAAAAAGGATCAAAACCATGACCTATTATTGAATTTCTTCCTAAAAACATTTAATGATGAACAAAACAGCCTGAGTTCAGACAAATTCTGTAAGACATAATATAAGAGGGAAAAATTTCTTAAATACCTACATTGGAAGAAAAATATTGATATTTTCTCCCAATAGGAAAGATTCCATACTCAATTATTTGGATCACCCCTCTTCAGATCCTCAGTCATCATGTTATTCTTACACCCACCATGCTTTTTATGTGCATCAGATGGTATAAAGGCACCACCCACCATTGTTTTGATAAACTATTTAGCCTTTATTTACATGACTTTACTATAAATAGAATGATATTTGGACAAGGTGAATGTATATATAAACCATGATCCTAGAAGGATATAATCTAATGAAATAATATATTTCATGTTCATTGACCAACATCTTAGATAATGGATGACCAAAATTGAAATGTTATCAACATACCCCTAACCAACTTGAATCACTGATAAAGGATCATAAGATCAACCACTTTCTCCACTAAGAAAACATCAGAAACTTTCCACTAGATAATCACCATTATGAAGATCACCTATAACATACCTTCAAATAGTAGAGAAGGTATCATCGAATCGCACTAAAATATTCTAAATGAAACAAGAAAGATCTCAATATCTCCCACCGACGAAGCTTCAGGTGTCCCCAGATAATTGAAAATCACCTCAATATATTCCAAACAAATAAATATTTTATATAAGCATTATAAACACCTAAAAAGTTTGATTTGAAATCCATAAGTCTAATATTGGGTTTGAGAATAAGGAATGTTCCACATCCACAATCCACTCAGATTATAGGTAGGCACCAGAATTTATGAAACACTTTCATCCATTCTTGTAGTCATATTATAGGGAAAAAGGACATAAACCACTGAAATTCAAACCTCAAAGAATAATCCAAGAAATTTCTTCCATAAAAAAAAGAATCACTCAAGGAAACAAGAACATAAATAATCACAAAACATTCACACTAAATAAATTTTCTTCTTATGAAACCATTTTCACCTAGGAATTTTGAAATCACCCTCTATCATTTTTTATTCTTAGAAACCAATCCAACCTAAATATTAAAAATAGTAAAACATAATTGGAGAAGAAAACACCTTAAAAGGAATTCAAAAAAACTTTTTTCAAAATCCCATTTCATTTTGGGATGGAATTACCTAAAGAATTCTAATCCAACCCATTCCCCTTTTTTAGCAACACCTTTCAAACAAGTTTTAAAAAAATACATTTTTTAATCTAAAAAAACATTCATAGCTCACATTTCAAGGAAATTATTTTAAGGAAAACCCAAAGAACCATATTTTAATCATCTTATAAATCCATTTTTGAAACATAAAATTTCAAAAAACTCAATTTTTTCCAAAACATGGATTTGAAAACCAATTAACTACAAAATAATCTATAAAATTTTAAATGGATACATATTTAATAAGGGAATAAATAGACTCATTAATCCACCTATAACATGTGAGAATCAGATTTTTAGAAATATAGATTTGATAAGAGTCAAACATGAATGTTCGGAATGAAATGGTGTTGTGCAAACTTTGGCCACATATGTTGGGAATCCAAGAAAAAACAACGAATAACTCTCTCCAATGTTGGTAGAATCAACCACATCGTCACCAAAAAAGTTTCTAATCGATGGAAGATAACCATGAAGATCATGTTATCCTCTATTTTAATAATGATCCATGAAGTGACCACCAATATGATTTATATACTCAAAATCGTTCAAAACAACAACAACCCACATTAAAATCCATAAGAAGCATAAAAAAATAAACTATCATTCACAGTTTTAATGACAACATGATGTTTCATCATAAGGATTAGGATGAGAAATAGCTAGGTAGAATCATACAATGTTTTCCTCTCATGATTTGAAAACCTTAATCTCCTTTCCATGAGGAAATTAGAACATAAAAAGGGTATTGAAGATGGTTAGGATATTAATAAAGAACTAAAAGATTTGAAACATTATGTAATGAACTGAACAAGTATGCCATCAAACCAGACACATATTCCAACCCATTATAAGGCCTATGTGAATTACCATCTTCCACATGTTATAAACCACTTCCTATGAATCATAGGTATCTTTTCGGGGAATATTTCTCACAAATTATTGAAAAAAATAATTGATTAAGAAAATACAAGATCCAAAATAAATAAATATTTCAAACAGGTCATAACTAACTAAACTGATATAACCCCTTCATATAAACTTAAAACTCATATTTAAATAAGAGGATACTATAAATCAGTACATACAACACTGACTAGAAGGAAAATAAAATAACTACAATCTAACTCGATCTTTTCCTAAACCAACCCCATGAGACTTTGTATTTCTCACCACTTCCCTACTCACCCCATGTCAACAGCAATGTGAAAAATAAAATCCAACTAGGAATCTTTAACCTAAAAAAATATACAAGAGATAAAAATACATGTTTTTAAAAAAAAATCCAGATCTATGAAATTTGTTTTATAATGATATTCAACAACAATAGTTTTCAAATAACTATGGAATATGCTTTCTAATATACCATGTGTAAAACCAAACATGTATATGATAATATTTAAAATAAATAAACTAATTTTATAAATATTAAAATAATACGAAAAAAATATACAACAACCTAAGACATTTAAAATCCACACATCCATTTATATTTTTAAAACCGGCTCTAATGTTTTATTTGAATTAAAATGGTCACTTTAAAATTTTCATTTACTGAAGACATAGTATAACCAATACAACCATTTTCTAATGCACATTAAAGTATCCAAATAAGATAATTTATATTAAAAATCAGTTTTCTAACATCTTTGTAAAGAATTTTTCCAATAAAAATGATCCAACACACTCACAAATGTAAAATAAAAAAATTCATTACCATATATCACATGGAATGTTGAAATATATAAACAATGATGGTTTTAGTAAGGATAAATGAATGGGAAATTATACAAAAAAACTAGGTAAAAAACCCCTCAATCAATAGTGACCCTAAAAAACTAATCCATCATGGGATCTAACATACTCCCATATCTTTTGAATTACCTAACCATATAATAGAGTTCCAACTTGTGAAAAATGCTGAAGTCCAAGACACATGTTATACAACTAGACCTTACAAGACACATTACGATGAAAAATACCTACATTCCCTTATCCCTACCCAGACTAGAGGTTGAATAGTGGAGTGTGAACTAACTAGAATAATAGGATAAATATCCCACATAGTATCAAGTTTCTCATTATAGTTAAGGAATTGATGTAAGAATGTGGATGTCTAAGCCTAATACTCAAAGCACGAGAACATATGACCCTCACCCCCAACACCCAATGATGACCCCCACAATCACACACACAGAAACAAATATAAATATATATATAAATTCATCATGACATACACAAGAACATTCCATCACAAGGGGAGAATACAAACATCATAATAGATAAAGAACCAATACAACATATAAACAAGTTACGGAGGAATCATAAGGTTTCATTCATATTTATACTTTTGAATCCAAATTTCTAACTAATAAATTAATTATAAATCATGGGTTTGGATTCTAATACCCATTTAAATATTATAAAATACCACTTTAGATGATTTTTCAAAAATGATGGAATTCACACGCACCATTTAAAACATTTCAAAGTCACCCTTAAAAGAATGCTCTCATTATTTGAAATATAATAATTGACAAAGCCCATAATTTTCAATATACCCATTTTAAAAAATCCATCATGTAATTTTCATAAGGTTTAAATTATAAACATAATTGAAATCACAATTTTAAATTCATTAAAAACCCATTTATAAATCATGTTGAGGTCAACATGAAACTTCAAAAATAAATTCCCTTTAAAACATAATTTTTAATTATCGAGAATAAAAATGAATTAGAATGCATTTTATTTTATGAAAACTAATGAAAAAAAGGAAAAAATGTATCTGAAGAATCATATCACATTTAAAATTTTCATTTCAAACATGAAAACCAGGAGTTCACATGAAAAACCATTTATTCCCAAATCAAAACACAAAGAAACGATATCAAATCTCAACAAGGATACCATATATTATCACACAATAATAATAATGAATTTAAAAATCCCAATAACGATTTTATATCAAAAATGAATCAATTTTTTTGAAACACCTACCTTAATGAGATTAAGAACAAGCGAAGTCTTTTAATAACTTTCTTCCTTCAATTAAAACCACAACACTGAGTATTGAAATTTTGTATACAAACACTTGGCACCTAAAAAACATCATTTGATAAAATTATAATGCTAAAATATGCTACATGATTTTTAAGGTTCTTGGGGGATGAAAAAAAATATGATATAAGAGAAGACTAAGTGATAAAGAGATAAATACGGGACTAAATAACTCAATTTTTTTTGGAAATCACCAATGAAATAAAAAAGATCAAGATAAGAAGTGGTCGAGAATCCTTTATAATATCCAATGTGTTGGATGATTCATTTAGGGGTGAATAAGGATGTAACGCCTCTTAATATTAAAGGTAATATTGGGAATTTCCACAAATTTTAAACACCTAGACATGACACTTGGGTTGGATGCATGTTTGTCTAAAACATGCACAAACCATGGGTAGAACATATATTTAAAATATGAAACCCACATGGGTTGGTTTTATGGGTTTTTAAATAGTTTTCCAAATATTTCCTAAGCCAATAAGGTAGAATAGACATTACCTAGGTGCCAGATGGTTTGAAAATATAATTTTCCTCACCTTAGACACACCCAAAATCCCACAAGACTTTTAGGGATCTCAATTTTGTTTTCAAACAATGTGGAAGCTATGAAAAATATATTTTTCAAAATTACAATACCATATGAATTAACACATCATGGTTACTCATAAACATGTGGTCTAACCATTATCCTATAAAAAATACACCAAAAACATGTAATTTTATCACGTAACCAAATAACAATATAAAATAATCAAGAAAACACAAAATAACAATAAAACAATAGCAACATGACATGTAGGGTGTTAGAAAATCTACTAATACACTAGATTAATCATCAATCTATAAATTATCCAAGAATTGATCATTAAAAAATATCAAAATCAATATTTAAATCCATAACAGGATGGTTTAATGATTTTCATCATGGGGAGAAGGGTTGATATAGAAGATACCAAAATAATATAGGTCCCCAATTCACATAAATTAGTTACAAAATCACTAACATGATTTTTACCATGAGTATAAATCATAGAAGGGAATGAATTTTCTATGGAGATATTGTAGTGACTCATGGTCTGAGAGGGATTTAATTGGGATGAATAATGAGTTAATTTGGATTATTTTGGTCCATTAAAGTTGATTTTTGGATAATTAAGTCACGTGAACATAGCTTGGTCACAATATTATTCAAACCCTTCAAAAAATGTGTGAGAATTTCTATCTCTCATAGAAATCGGAATGATTTTCTCACATAGTTTAGTAATCCAAGTTCTAACTATTCATTTATCTTATATCCCAAGCCAAATAGTTTTTATGGAATGTCACACAATTATAAGTAACTATGTACAACCCATGCACAACCCTATGTCCTTTCCCAAAAAACAAAAAAACAATTTCCTAGGGAATTATCATTATTTGGGAAAACCATAATCCAATCATGTTATCTTAAAAATGTTTCATAAACTATCCAAAACCAACTAGGAACCCGTTTTACTCATCCTAAAAAACCTATAGTTTAGAAAATAAAAACAAAAGGATAAAATTTACTCATAATTATCATAAAAAATATAGGGCTATTATTGTATATTGGAAAGTCTATTCCATTATGGAACACATAAATATAGGGTAATAACCCTAAAAAGAATGATTGAGTTTCAACTCAATATTCACTATAGAGCAAGATGCATATCCTAATACTTGAAACACAACTAGAAAATTATATATTGATATTCATTAGATGATAACATGATATTTATTAACCAATATTATGTATTCATATCCATATTATTTTAAGGGATTAGTTTAATAAGCATGGGAGAAGAAAACATTAAGTAACCCGGGTTGAACTAATAGAGTTAAAATATGAATCAAGTATAAAATATTATAATATGGTCATATGAAAGTTTTTCTAGAGAATAAATATTAGGATTGATATATCATATTAATATGATCATTTATAATGATTTTATTAGATATTATCTTAAATTTTTTATGTCTTAATGTATTATTGGATGAAATATCTTGAAGATGAATCCATGGATGTTATGCCTCTTGAAACTCCTAATAAATTACTATATTTAAAATTTTAGAATTAATGGATGAGAATCCTAATATATTCCTACTATGGGGGAAATGATATGTCAATATATCTTCCATAATATTTAAAGGTTTTATCTCTTATAATATGTATTTTGAATCATAATTATCTTCATATGCCCTTAATTATTGTTATTATTATATGATAAATAAAATTATGAGGACACAATTTATTTATAGGGGTGGAGAATATAACACCATTGGTTTTTAAGAATCATAGAATGTATAAAGAAATTTTTTCATAATTATATATATTTTTTAAAATTGATCAATTTAATTGAAATAGATTATTTAATATGTAATAAAATATTAGGATTAAACTAAAAACACCTTATTCATTCATATAAATACATTACAAAAACATCCTAAGAAACATTATATTTTGAACCATGGACCATATTATCATATGGGGATAACCAATAGGTAAATAAAATCTATAACATGGGAGAACACCAGCAATGGATAAAGAATATGATGAAATATAAAATGAAAACTATGGAAATGGGATATGTAACTTAAGAAGTGTGAATGGAATAAATGAGTTTAGTAATGCTATATATATAAACACAATATGGCCGTTATAAATATATTTATTAGATATATTATCATTGGTTATACATGTATCCAATAGGTATATCAATTCCATGTTTTGTTTTTAGTAAAATTAATATAATATAATTCATGACTAATAAATAATGAAATAAAAATATAATAAAAATATTATATATATATATATATACATATCCATTACATGTTAATAATAAAAATAATAATATTATTAAAGTATCCCATAATATATTGAAAAAACAAAAAAATATATTAACATCAACAAATTAGTAAAATTAATATTGTCGAAAATAAATAGATAATTTTATTTTTATTTATTAAGATTATTTAATATAAAAAGTAATAAATTTCAGAACAATATTTTGTTTAATGTGTTATATATTTTATTCTAATAAATTAAATTGAACAATTGTAAAATTTTATTATAAAATAGATAAAATATTAATATTCATTACATTATATATTCATATTAAATTACATTAAGAACAATTAGTATTAAAAAAAAATTAAAAGGAGTTTTTATTTATATTTTGTAGTTACGATAGAAAAAATAAATTTATATTTTTTAGATAATGAATTAGATAAAAATAGGATCATTATTATTAATAATGTAAAAATTATCTTATTTTTATTAATTTTTAATGAAATAACTTATTTTTGGTGAATATGGAATTTTTTTATTAAAACCATAATATTACAGAGTCTATCGATAAGTAGGCATAATAGAAAAACATATAAAAAATTATTCATGATGAAGATATATCTGTGGAGTAAAAATGTAAATTTTTAAACAAAATAATCAATTTTGGAAGCCAATGTTTAACAAATTATGAACATAAGTAATATTTTCAAATAAAAGATACTATTTTTGGTCTTAAATTTTAATTAGAATTTATTTTGGTAAAATTATATTTTTTATTAATTTAAAATAAAAATAATTTATTTTAATATGAAAATTTAAATAAAATAAATCAACCACGTTTATAATTTTATCCTTCACAAAAAATTTGATCTTAAAAATACACTTTTCTTTAAAATAAAAGGGCTTTACATGTTACAAGAACAAATGTTAATGTATAAATTTCGTAAAAATAAAATTATTATTAGTTAAAATTTATCTATAAATTTGAATTAGTTCTCAAAATTTATTTATGTATTTCCATTTAATTTTTAGGCACTAAATTTAAATTAATTTGTTAAAAATTAGTTTGCATATTAAAATAAAAAATGGTAGAAGTGATCATTATTAGATAAATGGACATAAATACCCAGTTAAAACAATTGTGAAAATGAATATTTTAGTTATTATTGACATTATATCATCCTAAAATACATTATTTTAAATTTTAGTGTCCTTTTGACAAATTTAATAGGTCCTCTCATTATATTATGTAGAATTATTTACAAATATTTTGTTCTCGCAACTTATAATAGGGGCCTCACACTACCCCTTCACGATGAGTCCCAAATTATTGTTTCCTATTGAAACTCTATAAAATTTCAATATCCAAGAAATATATTTCACCATGTACCCTATCATAAGAATTTAACATAATCTATCTATTTCCAAGGAATCTTTTATGGGAAATCCCATGAACACAACATAAGTACTAATTTTCCCCAAAATATTTTCTTTTTTATGTCACTTTTAAGATATAATATTCTCATTATTATATAATGACATAATTATTTTTTATAAATAATATTATAATTATGAGGGAATAAATGTTAACCACCCTTCCCCTTTTCCATTAATAAAATGGAGAATGTCACTAGTTCGTGTGTAGACTACCACCTCCACAAATTAATGTATCTCCCTTTTCATCTAGTTTATTTCTTATATATTAAAATATATTAAAATATGATTCAAAATATTATATATACATATATATGTATATGTATATATATTGTAATTATCCATTTTTTCATAAGGATATTCTCCTAAAAAAATATCCATTACCATCAATTAATTATAGTGTGTTCATATTTGGGCCAGCCTAATCACATAATCTAAAAATGATAAAAAAATAATATCACGTAAGAAAATTAGAACTTAATTATTGATTATATAAAATAAAAATAAGTAAATAACGTTATTATTAGTTTTATGGAATGATAACATTAATATTAAACCCATTAATTATGATACTAATATATGTTTTCTAAAAATCATCAAAACATGTTCATCATTGATTTCATATATAAGGATTATAACTAAAATCCCTTAGAATGAAATTATAAAGTAAAAAACAGTTAATAATAATAAATTAAAAATATTTTGTTATTTGTTAATGATAAAATTTGTGATAATAATGAATAAAAACCCACTATTATAAAACTTGTTCAAAACTATCATGATTATTCACAAAAGATATCCAAAATAAATAATTACTTAATAATATAAATATAGAGAATAATTATAAATGGTATTTTATAAAAGGTTGTCGATATTAATTTTTTTTAAATTTTTTATGAAAATAGTAATTTTTTAATATAATATATTAATGTGCTTAGTATAAGTTAAAAATATGGCAAGGGGTTATTAGATTCTGAAATTAAATTTCCTAAGACATAATTCTTATCATACACCCTGATATATTAAATATAGTGGGGTTACATCATACATAATTTCTTTTTCCAAATTCATGTAATTAATGGGGTTTAATGTTAGGTATCATTCTCTTTATTTAAATGGATATCAACTCAATGTATATTGATGTTATAAGGGGTTATTTGTATCTATTTCCAATCCTAGTAGACATGTTTGGTATTACATACAACCATCTATTTTATATGGTGTATTAAATTACCTATTAACTTCAAGTATAATTATTAAATTCCATTTAATTATATTTAAATATTCATTTCTTGGTAACCCTCTTATTTTCGACTAATTCTTACAAAGACCTTACCATAAGGGTTACATCATGATTCCCAATATCATATTGATATGGTTTTTGAAGGATAATCCATTGAAGGAATTTTTATTCTATTTTTTCTGTAATTACCCATCATTTAATCCTATTATTATTATTTTTGGGGTTTTATATATAGATACCCATCCTTTTCATAGATTACTACTACATCATTATAATGGTAAACATCATAATAGTAGTACACCATGATGACCTAGAGTATTACTGTTTTAGGAAATATATGAACAAACATATCATTGAAAACATCAAACATAAACATTTATTTAATTCCTTCTTGTCAAGAACCATATTGGCACTTGACCTATCCTTATTACATGTAGTCACCTAAGGATATACATCAAAAAGATGTGAGATAAAATCCCAATAATAGGATAGATATGAAAAATGTAACAATGGGTGAGCATAATCATAACATAGGTAAAAGACCATTAACCTTAGAGGAAGCATTAATAAAAGACTCAAAATGTGCAATGCATAAAAATGAAATATCATGTCTTAGTTGTAAACAACCACACATAGTTATGACAAATATATCATCTTTTTCACACATAATTTCACCTTAACTGATGAGATTCATTAATTTACACAATGCGTTGGAGCATTATATAATTTTGGGCATACCTATCAAATCATAACATTCATTTTGCGATATATAATTCCTGGAACACCCGTCATATCATAACATTATCATTATCAAGAAATCCACATAAAAAATATATATAAAAACGAGCATAAATATATAATGGTATGGAATGGGTTTTATCTTATAATAACACATTCATAAAATTTGGGTTTCCAAAATAATGTGGAAATAAGATACGTGATACAAAAACCATCAACCTTGAGTGAGAAGTAAAAGGTGTGTTTTTGAAAGAATAATTCTTTTGGGAAAATGTTTTTTACATAAACTTTAGTGGAATGCATGAATATCATATAAATGGTAAGATGATGATGAATAAATAATTTAAATGGAGTGACCATACAAAAAATGGAGTGAAATAGGGAGAAGCCTAAGAAAGATCGTTGGGTTAGAGAATTTCCCCTTACCTTGTATCCAAACGCTTTCTTCACATTAATGTCCTGTATAACCACATTATGTTAATTATTTTACAATTAAAAAACCTCATGTACATGAATATGGTTTTTTATGGTTATATTAAGTTATTTTATGAGCTTTTTTGAGTTATATTATTTAAATTCATTGTTCAAAATGACTGTTTTTGTGGTTTTCCTGAACGGGTAACTTTCAATCATGAATGGAAGTTCATGTAGAACAAAAATAAATATCTAGAGATGATATTACATATTATTAAATAATATATAGTAATTTAAATGTTATTATAATGAATTATTTTATATACCATGCGGATGAATCAATAGTTAAAATTTAATAATTATCATTCTTGGTTAATTTGTGTGTGTTTTCGATCACAACGAACTTGTTTTATTTTATCACTTACTGTCACATAAATAATTAGTTCCAGAACCTAAAAGATGATATAATGTAAAATTTAAACAAAAATTTCAACCATTTTATGGTTTTATTTACATCCTTGAAGAATTTTAATGAAAATGGAATTGCATCACCCAAGATGTAGGTAAATAAACCCATCACATGCAACGATTTCATTTTCATTAACAAAGAGTAGGAGGAAAGAGTATAATGAATAATATTCCATTAACATAATATAATACCAGTATATCAATAATACTAGAGTTATCATGAAATTTTAATAAGAGTAGTTGAGGATAAGAGAATAAAATAAATGACATTTTAAAGGAAATTGAATGAAAATAGAGAGGAGAATTACCTCTAGAATCCTCCTCTTGAGATCCTGTTTATGGAACCTAGGCTTGTTTTTTTGATCAGGCCAAGAGCTCCAGGTCATGTAGGAGGGTCTAGGGAAAATAATTGTGTATAATTTTTAGAATTCTTGATTTTTGATAGGTTTTTTGAAATGAGGGTGTGAAGGGTGATATTTATAATGGTGGGGAGAGGGGTTCTCTCAATATTTTAATCATTACTTTATTAATTTACAAAAAGATAAGAAATAGTGATGATTTCATGAAAAATAATATTGAATAGAGCATTTTAGATTGATATTTGGGTTCTTACGCCACTTGTGATGTTATGAATAGTGGATTGAATCTATAATGTATTAGTATGGTAAATTAATGTATTTTACTATTCACAATAAATTCAAGTATTTCAGAAAAATACCAAAAATTCTCCCTAAATTTTTTTCAATGTTTAGAATCCAAAAATAAATTCCATTTTTACAAAAATAACATTCTAAATATGTTTAATTAAATTTTTAATTAAAATTATATTTTACATGATAAATATTGTTTTTAAAATTAAAACTGATTTTAAAATGCTTTCAACGATTACCTAAGGTCTTATAAAATTATATTAAAACCTGAAGACATAGAATTATTAATTTTTTAACACATTTTAGGATAATAAATTTTCTCTTAAATTATTTAATTAATAATATTTAATTATTTATAACCGATAAAAAATACAAATACTTTTACAAATTTTATATTGTCACTTATAAGATGCCTAAATTTTATTTATTCATTCAATTGTATGGTTACTATTATTTTGGAATATTTAATATTAATTAGGGGCATACATATATTCATAAGGGTAGGTGACTATTCATTAAGGTAGGTTACTATTCACCAAAATTATTTTTTTCATATCGGACTCTAAACATCTTACTAATCGCAACCATTTATGTCCGACTTTTAAAATTCAAAACATTGAAGTGGAAAAATTATGTTTTTAGTATCATTTAATTGTGTTTTATAATGTCATTATACATTAAGGAATAATTATAAGAAGGTAATTCCATTGATAAAACTTTTGGTCGTTACATTCTTCACCATTTATGAAATTTCACCCTCGAAGTTTTCTTTTACACAAACAGGTGAGGGTAATTCTCCTTCATCGCCTCCTCTGGTTCCAAAGATTCTTTTTCAAAGTTATGGTTCGTCCACAACACTTTGACAAGGTGGGTTGTCTTGTTCCACAGAACCTTATCTCTTTTTCCCAAAATTTTCATTGGATTCTACTCATAAGAGATATCATCTTCCAGTTGTACCACCTTTGAGTTAAGTACATGTGAGGGGTCTCTTATGTACTTCATTAAATGTGATACATGAAACCCATCATGGAATTGATCCATATTCAGTGGAAGTTCAAGTTGATAGGCCTCATCTCTAATGCGGTCAAGGATCTCAAAGAGGGGTAATGTATCTTGGGCTTAAATTACCATTCTTTCCAAAACGCATGACTCTATTCCATGGTGATATTTGAACGAATACTTTATCTCCAATGTCAAACTCGAAGTCCCTTCGACGGTTATCATCATAGCTCTTTTGCTGATCCTGAGCATCTTTGATGTGTTTCTGGATGAGTTGAACCTTTTATGTCTTCTCTTGCACAATATTGCGTCCAAGAAGCTTTCTTTTTCAATCTTTATCCCAATAGGTTGGAGTTATACCTCACTTCAAATACTAATCTTTATATGGAGACATATGAATACTTGATTGCTAGCTTTTCTTATACGAGAACTCAACCAATGGGAAATGTTTATCCCATCTACCATTGAATTCTTTGAATAGGATCTTAGAATATGTTCACAAATTTAAATAGTCCTTTCAGATTATCTATTAGTATGGGGGTGATAGGTCGTGCTATAATTTAATTCAGTACTCAAATAATGATGATGTATCCTCTAGAATTTGGATGAGAAAATTGTATCCAAATCAGAGACAATCGATAGTGGTACACCATGTAGTCTCACCAAATCCTTCACATATATCTTTAAAAGATTCTCAAGAGAGAGATATTCTTGAATAGAGATAAAATGTAAAGTCTTGGAGAGGTGGTCAACCACAACCCATATCACATTATTTCCCTTTGACATCTTCAGGAGACCCATAACAAGGTCTATAGTGACATTCTCCCATTTCCACATGGGTATAGGTAATGGTTTGATCGCCTCTTTTTATTTGTTTATCTATTCAATAACATGATGAAATACCAAGCACCTTGAGATATATTCTGTAATCTCTTTATTTATGTTATGCATAAAAAGTGTTCTCAGAGATCTTAGTATGTCTTGGTGCTACCAGGATGGAACGAGAAAGTGGAGCTATGTGCATTTTCCAATAGCTCTTTCTTTATCCCGGGTGATGAACTCACATAAATCCATGTTCGAAACCGAAGCATATCATCATTTTCTATATAAAAATCATGCAAGATACCTTCCTCTACTGCATTCACATTCTTTTCTAACTCCAGATCAACCCTTTGGGCCTCCTTAATCTTCTCTTGGATATGTGGTTTCAAAATCATTTGGGAAATGTTTCATGTATACCATTACCTTATTATTTCCAAATACATCCTTTTAATATCCAAGAAGATATGGTCTTTCTCAATCCCTAACAGGGATAAAGAAGTTGGTTTCTTTCCACATAGAGCATCAACTACCTTGTTCGCCTTTCCAAGATGACAGTGAATAGAGAAATCATGGTCTTTGATTAGCTCTAACCATATATGTTGATGCATGATGAGATCCTTTTGTGTGAATATATACATTATCCTCTTATGGTCAGTGTATATGTCACACATTTCATCATAATGACAGTGATGCTAGATTTTCAAAGAAAAAATCACAACTTCCAGCTCTAGATCATGTGTAGGGTAGTTTTACTCATGGATCTTCAACATTTGTGAGGAGTAGGCTTTAACATTATTATTTTTCATCAGTACACAATCCATTCCTGTCTTTGAAGCTTCACTATATATAACAAACATTATCCACTTTTTGGTAGTATGAGTACTTGTATGGTGATCAGAGTTCTCTTTATCTCCTTGAAGCTTCCATCACATTCTTCCATCTAGACATACTTTTACCTTTTACTTCTTAACTTTGTTATTGGGATTGAAAATCTTAAAAAATTTATCAGAAAACGTCGGTAGTACCCATCTAAGACATGAAAAATACCAATTTTTTTGAAATGAGTGGGGTTTCCCCATTACTTAATCACGTTTGTTTGTGAAGGGTCCATAGAAATTCCCTCCCTTATGATCACTTGTCCCAAGAACATGACTTTATTCATCCCAAAGTCACACATGATGAACTTGGCGTACAAGTTCTCTTTTCTCAATGGTTCCAACACAAGTCTTAGATGTTGTTCATCTTCACCCTTTCTCTTTGAGTATATGAGAATATCATCAATAAATCTACCAAAAATTTGTTGATGTAAAGTCTAAATACTATATTAATCAAATCCATGAAAATTTAATGGGAATTAGTAAGTTCAAAGGCATCACCAAAAACTCATAGTGCCCATACCATGTACGAAATCTAGTCTTCTGAATATCTTCCATCTTGACCTTTAGCTGATGATATTAAGAATGAAGATCCAACATTGAGAAGTATTGATCTCTTCTTAACTGATCAAACAAGTCAAAAATCCTTGGAAGATGATACTTGTTCTTTATGGTAGTCTTGTTGAGTTCTCGATAATCAGTACACAACTGCATTGATGCATCCTTCCTTGTCACAAAGAGCATTGGCACACTCCAAGGTGATGCACTAGAGCGTATGAACCCTTTATCTAAATTCTCTTGAATTTTATTCCTTAACTCCTGCAATTTTATAGGATCCATATTATAGGGACACATTGATATAGGAGTATCTATGGGTACATGTTCTATTTAGAAATCTACCTCATGATCTGGGGGATGTTCAGGTAACTCTTTGGGAAATTCATAACCATGTTCCCTCATGATGGTAATTTCCGCAAGGTTAAAACATTCCATTTACTCCACCATTTGGGTGGAAAATGGGTCTCCATAATGAATCAACACCCTCACCATTGAAGGAATTTTCAATGGAGATTTATGATCTTTCTTGCATTTATAGAGGAGCATGGTATCATTCATAATATGAAAGGTTATTTCTTCTTCCAATAGTTGATATGTGCACTATATAACGAGAGCCAATCCATTCCCATTATAGCGTCGAATTCCCCCAAGGTAAGTATTACGAGATTTTCTGAAATAATATTCCAACATATGCTAACAGGATAAGATTAAAACACTTTGGTTGCAATGATTTAAACACTTAGTTTTTTTACTGATGTAACAACCCATGTTTTTTGAATTAAATGTTAAGAGAAAATATGATTAAATTAAATTATAATACTTATAAATGATATTACATTAGTTATCAATGTGTTTGAAATTACCTAAAACATGTAAATAAATAATTAAGACAAAAATCTAAAAAAATGAAATTTTAAATAAGATTTTAATTTTATCAATTAATTTGATAAAAATGTTATTAAAATATAAATTTTGTGTTTTTATTTATAGTTTAAATACTAATTTCTAGATGAACAAATGAATATTTTTATAAAATAGAATTTATACATATTAATACCAACGATTAATTGACATGAATATTCTTACTAATCATTATATTGAATTAATTTATATGTTAACCAAGAAGATTATAAATTAAATATGTTTAATAAGAAATGATTTAATATGAATAGAATACATCTTATCTGTTAGAATATATATATATATATTGGTAAAAATAAAATATGAATGATCATATTTCATAACATTAAATATAATATCTCTATAAATAAATTTTTTATAATAATAAATGCATTATAGTTTAACTAATATAAATTTATAAACTTTTATTAAATATGTAAAATTATTATTACTAATAAAAATATAAAAAAATTATGATAATTTTAAATACATAATAGGATATTGTTATATATATATGATATGTATTTTAACACACACATATATGAAGATATAATTTATGATATAAAAAAACAAATGGTGAAATGAAATATAAAAAAATGAAAAAATAATCATGTTTTGAGTTTTTGAGAGGCCGAGATAGGGTTTTGTGGGGGACACCTTGTGCAATACGAAGTGGAGCCACGAGTCTTGTTTTCTTTGAGCCCGAGAAACAGTTCAGGTTTAAGCCAAGCAGTAGGTTCGTCTTATTATTATTTATGAACTGATGGTAAGGACGCGATGTCGTGAATCGATGCTTTTGTGATGACATGACTTCATCTTTGTCTTCATGAGTCGCAGGCTGAGGGTATAAGGTAAGGGGTCGACTTCATGCTGAACCGAGATTGGAGTGACCAGTTTCATGGAGGCTGAGAACCCATTATCGGCGAGGATCTGAGGGAGATGTGGGGATCTACTTTGTACAGAATAGATATGAAACTAGGTTGTAGATTCGTTTTTAAATATATTAAATACATTGATTTGGGTTTTCTTCTCTGTCATGTTCGATCGAGTGGCATGTTCAATTTCTTCTTCAAATCATTATCCCCTAGATTTGTTAGGATTTTTGATTTTTATAATGTATGAATTAATATTCAAGCATTTCTGTATATCTTTTTTAATGGTTTCTGTTGATGTTATTTCATTTTGACAAAACTTGTACACATCCTATCCCAAAACCTTATCTATTATTTGTCTATTGTCCCAAATTGATCAAATCATTCTTTTTTTTTTGTATTTTCCTTCAAAAATCAATGTTTAATATTTTATTGGTTTAATACTGGTCCATTCGATTTTGTTATAAGTCATTTTCAAATTATTTTGATATGATGTGAAAATTTTAGTTTGTGGAAAACATCAAATATAATTTTTTAATCTTATCAATTTAAAATGAACACAGTTTTCTTTACTGTTTGTGTTTGATTGGATCCAAAATAATGCCATTTAATATCAAGATAAATTGGGTTAAATTTTATGTGTCATTACTGCTATATAAAGCAGCATGCCTCCACTTTTTTGGTTGCACGATGAGTATGAGTTTAGAATGGTTTTTTAGAGGACATGTCTGATATATATTCCTTTATTCTCTAAACCTTCTATTAAGAAAAAATCCCTTATGAGAAAGTGAGAAACTATAGTTCGAAGAGTATACAAAATTATAAGAAGGCGCTTCCAAAACATGTAAGGAATTATGTATTTTCAAATATTTCTTATCCAATTACAAATTATTGTTCTTGTAAAAGAATTTGAATTATTGATTTGAAATTTATAAGTTCTATTTTTATTCAAGGGAAAAATATTCGGGTTTCAAATATTTAGTTTTATAAATGAATTGTATGTTCGTAGTTAATTTTAATGGGATTTTTTTCTTCAAAATCAATTTAATTTCTAGTATGGGAATGATATTTTAAATTATTTATTTCATTAAATCTATATATTCTTTATAAATAATGATATTCATTTTTTTTTTTTTTAAATTTAATATTTTCAATTTTATTTTCATGGGTAATCCATCTATTCAACTATTATTACTATGATATATATATATATATATATTGGTAACTGTTACTCAAATTTATCAAAAGGTTAGGTTTTAAAATTGAGTTGATGTTCGGAAGAAATTTGAAAAGATAAAAATTACCTCTTGGATTAATTAAAAATCAAACATGTTTTTATATTTGAATTTATCATTATAATCTAATATTATATATATATACATATATATATATATATATACTGGAATGATTTTCAAGTACATAAGTGTTTAAATAAATTATTAATCAAGCATTAATTCACATATGAATTTATAAAATAAGAAAGTAAAAATTTTATCATGTGCATGTCATTTATAGATCAATATTATGTCCATACATTAATGATTTGGTTATCAATACATTTATAAATTAATATATATATATATCCACTTAAATTCATGTTCCCTAAAACTTAAGATCATATAAAAGGATGATTTTATTTCGTAAAGAAATGTTTCTTTGATTATTTTTGTGCATGACAAATAAATATCTACTATTATTGATTAGTTATAAGAAGATAATTTTAGATGTCATTATTGTTATTTGTTTATACTTTCATGCATACAAGAAATTTAATAAATGATTCTTAGAAATTTGAAGTGCATGGATGTTGATTTAACTTCCATGAGATTATGAAATGTTATGTATAATGATATTTGATCATACCATGTTGAATATATAATTTTAAGAAAATATTTGTATTTATTTTTTCTAAGAATGATTATAAATATATTTTTGAAACTATACCCCAGTGAAAATTATATTTATATAAGGAAACCTAATAAAAAATGTTTTTTTATAAACTAGTACTCAAAAATTGTAAATATGATAGGGAATTGCATAGTAAATCCATCCCTTAAGTGGGTAGGCCCAAGATAGCCTTCAAAGTTACGAGTAAACTAAGTTGTTTTGTTTTTAGAGCTTATTTAATATTTTCAATCGAATTAATGGATTAATTTAAAAGTGTTTTTAAAGTATAATTATTTTTTAATGAATTAAATTAAAATGTATATC
The DNA here is from genome assembly GCA_963277665.1 of Viscum album. Taxonomy (NCBI): domain Eukaryota; kingdom Viridiplantae; phylum Streptophyta; class Magnoliopsida; order Santalales; family Viscaceae; genus Viscum; species Viscum album. The sequence goes on from OY728147.1 coordinate 1,868,868,653, forward strand.
AAGTTGAACATTTTAAATTTATATTCAAAGTGATATTTTTAAAAGGATTTATTGATGGTTATAATATACCCTTACTGGGCACCTTGTGTGCTCACCGTACATTTTCAAAATGTCATTCACAGGTTTCCTTGAAATCCAAAGTTGGTTATCTTTGTTGTAGTGCACCTGGAAGTGGAGTTGATCTTTAATTGGTTTTAATTTATTCTATAACTATGATGTTTTTCTAAGAAGGTATCTTTTCTCCAGAACCTACACTAGTAAAAGGTCCTCTTTTGTATAAAGTTTTTTTTTATTTGTTTAGTTAATTTTATAAAAAAAAATACAAATCATTTTTCAAGCAACAAGTCCAAAAGAGTAGGCTTGAGGTGTTATAATTTGCATCAAAGGAACAGTCTTGACAACTTTGAAGATTAGATGTTCTATTTTGAGGAAAATCATATACACATTAGAATTTCATTTGGATAGTTACATCCCCTTAGATATTATTTAGTTCTGAAGATGAAAATTCATAATTTTTATAAGTTTGATGAAATAATTTTGAGGCACAATTCATTTAATTGGGGGGAGATTGTAAAATCCAAGAAATTTTGAATTAAATATGATTGAATTAAATTATAATACTTAGAAACGATATTACTTCAGTTATCAAAGTGTACAAATTTATAGAAAACAAGTATGTAAATAATTAGGAAAAAAATCTTAAAAAATTTAATTTTAAATAAGATTTTGATTTTATCAATTAATTTGATATAAATGTTATTAAAATATAACCCATGTGTTTATATTTACAGTTTTAATACTAATTTGTACATGAACAAATGAGTATTTCTGTAAAACAGAATTTATACTGATTAATACCAAATATTAATTGATATTAATATTCTTACTAATAATTATATTGAATTAATTGATATGTTAACCAAGATTATTATAAATTATATTTGTTTAAATAAGAAATGATTTAATATTTATAGAATACATTTTATCTATTAGGGAATATATATATATATATATTGGTATAAATGAAATATAAATGATCACATTTCATAACATTAAATATAATATCTCTATAAATAAAATATTTTTAAAAATAAATGAAATATCGATTGACTAATAGAAATTTATTAAATTTTATTAAATAAGTAATAATATTATTTTTACTAATAAGATAAAAAATTATGATAATTTTAAATACATAATACGATATTGATATATATATATATATATATATGAATAGTATGTGTTTTTATACACACATATATTATGATATAATTTATGATATAAAATAAAAAAATGGTGAAATGAAATATAAAGAAAATGACAATAATAATCGTGTAAGGAGTTTTCAGGAGGTCATGATAGGGTTATGCGGGGGGGACCCTACATGAGATGAAGCGGAGCTGCGGGTCTTGTTTTCATTGTGCTTGAGAGATAGTCCAGGTCGAGTCCATGCAGTAGGTTTTTATTTTTCTTCTTCGCAAATTGAGGGTGAGGAGGAGAGGTTCTGAATCTATGATTTTGTGAGGGCATGAATTTGTCTTCAGCTTCGTGAGTCACAGGCCGAGGGTATAAGGTGAGAGGTCGGCTTCATGCTGAACTAAGATTGGAGAGACCAGTTTCATCGAGGCTGAGAACCTATTGTCGGTGAGGATCTGAGGGACATTTGGGGATCTTCTTCGTACTGAATAGATATTCAAGTATGTTATAGATACGTTTTTAAATATATTAAATACATTGATTTAGTTTTTCATCTCCAGTCAATTTTGATCCAATGGAATGTTCACTTTCTTCTTCAAATATTTATCGACTGGATTTTATGGGATTTTGGATATTTATAATGTATGAAATAATTTTCTCGCATTTTTGTTTATCTTTTTTCAATGGAAGTTGTTGACATAATATCATTTTGACAGAACTCGTACAAATCCTATCCCAAAAGCTTATCTATTATTTTTCAATTGTGCCAAATGTATAGAATCGTTCTTATTTGTTTTGGATTGTTCTTTAAAAATCAATGTTTAAAACAGAATTGGTTTAATGCTGGTCCATTAGATTTTGTTATAAGTCATTTTCAAATCAGTTTGTTGTGCTGTAAAAATTTTAGTTTGAGTAAAACAAAAAATACAATTTATTACTCTTGTCGATTTGCAATGAATAGAGTTTGTTATAATTTTTATTTTTGATTGGATCCAAAATAATGCCATTTAATATCAGGAAAATTTGAATTAAATTTGTAGTATGTTTACTGCTATATAAAGCAGCATGCCTCCAATTTGTTATTTGCACGGTGAGTAAGAGTTTTGAAAGTATGTTTTAGGGGAGAGGTATGATATATATTCCTTTATTTTCTAAAACTTTCTATTAATATAAAATCCTATATGAGAAAGTGAGTAATTAGAGATTGAAGAGCATGCCAACGTAGAAGAAGACTCTGTAAAAAACTTTAAATGAATTATGTATATTGAAATATTTCTTATGCAATTACATATTAATGTTCTTGTAAGGGAATTTTGATTATTGATTTCAAATTTATAAGATATTTTTTTATTCAAGGAAAAAATATTTGGTTTTCAAATATTTAGTTTTATAAATAAATTTTATGTTCATAGTTAATTTCTATGGGATTTTGTTCATCAAAATATATTTAATTTTTTTAAGGGAATGATATTTTTAATTAATTATTTCTTTAAATCTACGTCTTCTTTAGAAATAAAGATATTCATTTATATTATTTTAAAATTTAGCATTTGAAATTTTATTTTCATGGTTAATCCATCTATTCAATTATTATTATTATTATATATATATTGGTAAGTGTTACTGAAATTTATCAAAAGTTTATGTTTTAAAATTGAGTTTATGTTATTAAGAAATTTGAAAGGATAAAAATTACATCTTAGTTTAATTCAAAATAAAACTTTTTATATTTTAATTTTTCTTTTCAATCTAATATTATATATATACTTGCTTTATGTTCATGTATATAAGTGTTTAAATAAATTATTAATCATGTATTAATTCATATATGAATTTATAAATTAAGAATATCATAACTTTATCATGTTCATGTCATATAGAAATGAAGATTATTTCAATACATCAAAGATTTTGTTATCAAGACATTTATACATATATATATATATATCTACTTAATTTCATGTTCCTTAAAACATAAGATCATATAAAAGGATGATTTTATTTAGTAAATAAATGCCGATTTGATGATTTTTGTGCACGATGGATAAATATCTATTGTTATTGATTTGTTTAAAGAAGATAATTTCTTATGACATTATTGTTATTAGTTTATACTTTCAATCATAAAATAGTTTTAATAAATGTGTCTTATAAAATTCAAGTGTGTGGACGTTGATTTAACTTCCATGTGATTATGAAAATTCATGTATCATGAGATTTGATTGTACCATGTCGAATATATAATTTTTAGAAAATAGTAGAATTTATTTGTTCCAGGCATGATTATAAAAATATTTTAGAAACAAAACCCCAGTGAAAATTATATGTATATAAGGTAAGCTAATACAAAATTGTTTTATAAAAATCGATACTCGAACATTGTAAATATGAAAGAGAATTTGATAGTGAATCTATCCCTTAAGTGGGTAGGCCCAAGATATAATTTAAAGTTACGAGTGGCCTTAGTTGTTTTGTTTTTTAAGTGATTTCTTAATATTTTCAATCAAATCACTGGATTAATTTAAAAGTGTTGTCGTAGTGTAATTATTTTTCAAAGAATTATTTTACAAATGTATTTCATGTTGAACATTTCAAATGTATAGTCAAAGACATATTTTTTAAAGGGATTTAATAATGGTTTTCAAAAACCTTTACTGGGAACCTTTTGTTCTCACCCTACATTTTCAAAATTGTTTTCACAGGTTGCCTTGAAATCATGAGTTGGTCATTTTTATTGTAGCGCGTACAGATGCAAAGTGGATATTTCATTTCAATTTAATTTATTCTATATCTCTGATGTTTTTTAAGCATGTATTTTTTCTCCAGAACCTAAACCGATAAAATTTCCACATTTATATAAAGTGTTTTGTAATTGTTCTGTTAATTAAAATAAATTACACAAGATTTTTTATGCACCGAGTCAGGAAGAGTTGGCTCGGGGTGTTATATTTGTTTTCAGAGGAATGGTTTGGACAACATTGGATATTATATGTTGTCTTTTGAAGAAAATGTTATGGGTATTAGAATTTCCTTTTGGATAGTTATGTATCCATATATAATCTTTAATTCTGAAGATGAAAATTCAGAATTTTCGTAAGTCCGACGAAAGAATGGTGAGGGAAAATTTCATTTAAGGGTTGGGGGAGATTGTAACATCGCAGAAATTTTGAATTAAATGTTAAGAATAAATATGGTTAAATTAAATTATAATACATATAAATGATATTATTTTTGTTATAAAAGTGTAAGAATTTACATAAAATAAGTAAATAAATAATTAAGACCAAGATATTAAAAAATAAAATTTTAAATACAATTTTGATTTTATAAATTAATATGTTATAAATGTTATTAAAATATAAACTATGTTTTTTTATTTAAAGTTTTAATACAAATTTATACATGAAAAAATGATTATTATTGTAAATCAAAATTTATACTGATTAATACCAAAGATTAATTGACATTAATATTCATACTAATAATTATATTGAATTAATTAATATGTTTAACAAGAAGATTATAAATTAAATTAGTTTAAATAAGAAATGATTTAATATGTATAAAATACATCTAATCTACTAGGGCATATATATATATATTAGTATAAATGAAATATTAATGATCATATTTCATAACATTAAATAAAATATCTATATAAAACAAATTTATAATAATAAATGAAATATAGTTTAACTGACATAAATATATGAAATTTTATTAAATATGTAATAATATTATTAATGATAATAAGATAAAAACAAATTATGATATTTTTAAATACATAATACGATATTTATATATATGTATGATATGTATTTTAATACAAAAATATATAATTATATAATTTATGACATAAAAGAAAAAAATGGTGAAATGAAATAAAAAATTAAAAAGAATAATCACGATTTATGTTTTTGGGAGGTCAGGATAGGGTTATGCGCGGGAGACCTTGCGCGAGATGAAGCATAGCCACGGGTGTATTTTTCTTTAATCTTGAGTGACAGTTTAGGTCGATGCCCAACAGTAGGTTCGTCTTCTTCTTCTTCGCGAACTGAGGGTGAGGAGGCGAGGACATGAATTGAGGCTTTTGGGAGGGTTTGACTTCATCTTCTTCTTCATGATTCGCAGGCCGATGGTACAAGGTGAGGTGTTGACTTCGTGCTGAACCGATATTGGATAATGGGTTTCATTGTGGCTGAGAACCTATTATTAGTGAGGATCTGAGAGAGATTGGGGGATCTGCTTCATACAGAATAGATATGCAAGTAGGTTGTAGATTTGTTTTTTTAATATATTGAATACATTGATTTAGTTTTTCTACTTTGTTTATTTTCGATCGAGTGGCATGTTAAATTTCTTCTTCAAATCGTTATCCAATGGATTTGTCTATATTATGGGTTTTTATAATGTATGAATTAATTTTCTATCAATTTTTTATAACTTTTGTTAATGGTTTTTGTTGATGTAATTTCATTTTGAAAAAACTCGTAAAAATCCTATCCCAAAAACTAATCGATTATTTGTCGGCTGTGCCAAATTGACCAACTTTTTTGGATTTTCCATCAAAAATAAATGTTTAAAATAGTATTGGTTTAATTCTAGTCTATTTTATTTTGTTATAAGTCATTTGAAAAATAGTTTTTTGTTCTGCGAAAATTTTAGTTTGAGGAAAACAACAAATCCAATTTATTACTCATATAGATTTGTAATGATTACAGTTTGGTTTACTGTTTTTGTTTGATTAGATCCATGATATAGATATTTAATATTAATATAATTTTAATTAAATTTGAAGTATGATTATTACTATATAAACCAGCATGCCTCATCTTTTTTGGTTGCACAGTGAGTAAGAGTTTAGAAAGGATGTTTTAGAGGATAGGTCTGATATGTATTCCATTATTTTCTAAAACTTTCTATTAAGAGAACATCCTCTATGAGAAAGTAAGTAATTAGAGTTCGAAGAGTATACCAATGTTGAAGAATAATTCGAAAAAACTTGTAAGGAATTATGTATTTTCAAATATTTTCTATGAAATTACATTTTATTATTCATGTAAGGGAATTTTGATTATTGATTTCAAATTTATAAGTTCTATTTTTATGCAAAGAAAAAATACTTGGTTTTCAAATATTTAGTTTTATAAATTAATTTTATCTTCACAGCTAAATTTTATGGGATTTTGTTCTTAAATATCTATTTAATTTTCATTAAGGGAATGATATTTTTAATTATTTATTTATTTAAATATATATCTTCTTTAGAAATAACGATATTCATTTATTTTATTTTTACATTTATCATTTTCAATTTTATTTGCATTGGTAATCCATCTATTCAATTATTATTACCATGTTATATATATATATTTATATTGGTAAGTGTTACTCAAATTTATCAACAGGTTATGTTTTCAAATTGAGTTTATGTTCTCATGAAATTTGAAGGGATGAAAATTACCTCTTGGTTTAATTAAAAATAAAACATGTTTTTATATTTGAATTTATCATTGTAACCTAATAATATATATACATATTGTAATGGCTCGGACCTCTCCGGCCCATTCCTTTTTCAAAAAGAGGGTCATAATGTGTTCTGAAGGGTAAAATGGACTTTTCCCACACTTTTCAGAATTTTTGAAACTACACGCCATGTAGTGTGAGTACACACCAAGTACCCCCTCACTGGGTATACCCCGTTTTTAAGGTCATATCCTTGTCATGTGTAATAAATGAGTACATGCCGTGTAACCAATACTACATTCCGTGTAGTCCCTCCCCGCGTACGTGTTATGTAACACCACGAGATTTTATGAAAAATATTCTTTTTAATTAATTTCTTGTGTTTTACGCTACACCAAAAGGATCTTGCTCAAAACTCGTCCTTGACTTGACTTGCATTACATGCAATCACGGCCTTCCTCGATAGCGTGTGTAGTACACAATACTGAGTTTCACTAAACAACGATATCCTATTAAAATATTATTAAAACTAGCCGTTATGAATAGTAATAACCACTTTTTGAAATTTTGTAAATTTTATTTTTCAAAATGGACTTCATTTTTGGATTCATAATATCGAAATTATCTTAGGGTGAAGTTTTGGTAATTTTTGGATAACTTTCATATTCTGATGAATAGTGAAAATTACTATATTTTAATTGAAAACAAATTTTTTAATAGAAATAATTAATAGTGATAAATTATTAATTTGAGTGGTTTTAAAGTATATTTATAATATATTTTTACAATTTAATACAATGATGGTCATTGGATGTAAGTTCACATTTATACCAGACATGAACAAGTGTCAATCTTTTGATAGTTATTATCTCTCAAAAACACGCTATTTGTTTTGACGACGGGAATTAATTTTTAAATTAATTAATGTAACTGATATGTTTTGAATTTGGTAAAATAGAAGTCATTTTTGAATTAATAATATCAAATATATCTTAGGCCTAATTTTTTTAATTTTTCTGGAAACGTTCATTTTTTTATGAATAGTGAAACCACTAAGTGGTAGTTAAAAAAAACTGAATTTTTCATAAAACATAATTTTACCGCTTCTGTGAGTGGAATTTCGAAAATCTGAGAGACACGGTTTATATCAAGGACTAAAATGTGGTTCAATGAGATGAAAATAATTTTTGGGGAATAGTAACTTTTGACTTTTTTTACCACGGTTAAATGTAAATAAGGTAATTAATGGTAAAAATGATATTATTATTACCTTAACACATGTCCTAATTCTAGGATAAGTGTAATTCTACCAAAAACAACCATAGGAATAAAATATAACCATTTAAGCCCACTTGGATTAGATTAGGACATTTATTATTAATTTATTTAAAGAAGGGTTAAAATAGTTAAAATCAATTTTTAATAAGTAAATCATTTTTAACATAGGGTTATACATAAGATAAATTCTACTATAAATATTAATTAGAAAGCTAAAAAGATTTCCTACATAATGATATTTTATTTGTAATTTTTAGACATTAAATAATTTAATTTATTTATGACACAATGATGATGCAGTAATTACCTTTTTATGACAATATTAACATAATTGATGTTAAAAATGCCAAAATAAATGTAATTTGAGACTTTTTATGACTTAAACTAATTTTATAGGTTAATATGACATGTTATTGTTGATTTAAGTAACTTTTTTCGAACTTATCATTCTGTTGTGAATTTCATAAAAATCATGTACCAAATAGTGTCAAAATTGACATAAATTAGTTTTTAAAACAAATAATCTATTATTAATTGTTATATTATTCCTAAAAATCTAAGGATCGGCCAAATGACTTAGATAAGGTTATATATATTAATAATAAAAAACTTGGGTTCGTTTGGCTGCTTATAGTAACTTTATTAACCTTATAGTATAAGAACACAAGAAGACACGGTAAAAGTAAGCTTATTTAACTTAATGTTAAATCTAAATGATAAGGTTAAAATAGGAACCTAAACATTTCTAAATTCTACTATATGATATTATTTAGACCCATACCCACCTTAGCTTCGAAGTATATCAATTTGGAGCTATTTAAAACCGAACTTGACTTTATAATAAAATAATATTTTTAGTTTTCCCGAAGGTGCCCCTCTCCTCCCTTATAAAAGGGCACCTACTCCCCCTCTTCCTCACACCACGTTAAGCCTTCAAGATCGGCCAACCCCTGCCAATTCCTCCTCTCCACTTCCCTATAGACATACTAGAGGTCTTGGTCTTCTTCAAAGACCAATTTTATTGCCCTAAAAGAAGTTCTCAAAGAAGCACTTCAAAGAAGAGGTAATGTCCGTTACCGATACTTTCATCTTTATTTCTTCTTCAACTTCTTCTTCTTTAGTTGTTTCATTATGAAGTAATAACATCAGTATCACTCATGTAATTATATGTTATTATATTTATGAAACAACCCTATTTCACCATCTATCCATCCTATGGAAAAAGAAATCACCGCACGTGCGTACGTACGGAATATCGTCTCCACGCCGTGGTGTAATCTATTTTCCACCACCACCATACTTGGATGGGTATAATGGTGTAAATAATGACTATATATGACTATTAAAAAGTGATACTTATTATGAAATAGTATACATACACTTCAATACAATTCCATGATCATAGGAATGATATCATCACTCATGCGTACGTACGGAATACCGTCTCCACGATGTGATGCGACTCGTTCTACATGATCTTCATTTCATAATGATTATATAAATGAATCGAATGAATTAATATGATATATATTACACTAATACCATTCTGGAAATGAGGTATCTATAACGTAAATATAATAATAAGAATTTATTCGACAAAACACGCATTAGAACAAAAAGTTATAAACACCCGAATAACAAGTAGCAATGAAATATTACTACTAAGAAGCTAAGAAAATGACCATATATGATATCATAAAAATAAGTTTGATTCTGGAATAAGTCAATAACATTATTTAAATCATTATACAGGAGTTTTAGACACTTACGAAGAAAAACAGACCTAAGGTAAGGGAAATATCACAATCTCATTTTTATCCGAGATTGTTTATACTTTGGCATTTACTGGGGTGTATTTTATCATCCACATCCATGTTTCTTCAATATGTAATTTTATGTACATCCACCTAAAATTGTTTAAATCCAATTTTACCCTTCGGTGAGTTTTTAGTAAAGGATATGAAAGGAATCTTTTGTCATTTTTTCGTACGAGGTTTTTTTTTGACTTTTCCGAAAAAAGTACGAGAAGAATGTTTTTTTTAACATATACGGCATGAATGGATTTTTAAAACATTATTTCCAAGAAGATTCCTTTTAATGTTTTCATGTTTATATTTAATCAACTTCTTTTAGTTTAAAATTGTATGACATTTTAAGAAAGGAAAAGTGTTTTTGAAGTAGAAAGGATATTTTCCTCAAGAATGGAGTTCAAGTGTTTTATCAAAATTATTTTCCATCTAAGATAATAAAGGGTTCTGTTTTTATCCCTATTATTACATTGATTTGATTATGTTGTGATGGAATTATTTTTATGAATTCCTTTATCGTATATGAATTGTTTTATGATGTCGTGATGTTTAAGATTCCCATTTTTATTACATGGGTTATGCAATGATGTATGGTTTATGATTTTGTGGCACACATAAGAATGGTATCATTATGAGATGGGTGTGACCTATATCTCCCTCCAATGCATTGGGTAAATATTTTATATCTAATGAGATAGACATGGCTGGAACGGTAGGTTATACCGGTTCAGTGAAACAGGACTGAAATAAGGAATGAACTCGGTTCAGAAAGGGACTTTATCCACTAAGATAGTCTTGGCAATGAGTCTTGACTAACAAGAAATGATTCTCTATGATTATGTGTGTATGCCACAAAGTTTCATGTTTTAAGTTATGATTATTGGGATTACATTTCACTACTATGATTTATCCCATGTTATGAAATTTTGATCTCTTTTGCAGTTTAAGATTTCCAAAAAGATATGTTCTTATGAATATGATGTAATTGATATTTCTTTTGTTTACCATTACTGAGCATTTGAGCTCACCCTTTTATGTTTTCTTTTCCCCAGGATATAAAGAAAGGTTTTAGGTAAGAAAAAAAGGAATATCTTTATGGGAGATGTTGAAGATATTTCACCATGATAAGAAGATTACGTTCTGAGTTTCCAAAGACACAAAACTATTACGGTCCTCATGTGTGTGTTTTTGTTATGTACTAAGTATTCTGAAAAAGTAATGTGATGTCCATGTACGTTAAGCTTTGGGTCTCTATAGTTGGTATCAGAGGAAAGGTTTAGTCAACCATTGGAAACTGGGATGTGAGAACATTAGTGAGATCCCTAGAGATATTTCTAAGGTATGCCTATGGATGTCTCTATGGATAAGTATACGTATAGGATATAGTCCTAGAACAACGGTAATGATCATAGAATTTAACCCATGATGTTAGATATTAAGGGTACTCCCCCTTTATTATGTTGTTTTCCCTAGCATGATTTTTTCCTCTCACACTATTCTTTTTGGGTTTTAGACGATGGACAGAACCCGTAGGAACCGTGTTGATCACTGTAATGGACAATGCAAGGATTATCCTCCTGAACAAACAAATGTTATGGGAGATGGAGTGGAAAATCTTATTTCTATACTTACACAAGCTATGAATCATTCTGGACTTCCAATTGAGCATAGAAGGGAACAATATTCTATTGAGTCCTTCATGATGCAACTTCCACCTTCTTTCAGTGGGTCTTCCGATCCACTTGTTGCTGAACAATGGATCAGTACCACTGAAATGATATTTTCAGTTCTTCAATGGTATGAACATGATAAAGTCATCTTAGCAGTATATCGTTTGGAACGTGAATCTGATCAATGGTGTAATCTTATCAAGAATACGAGGCCAAGAGATGAAATTGAGCCCATGGAATGGGACGAGTTCAAGAACTTGTTTTTCAGTAAGTACTTCCCTCATATTCTTCGAACAAAGATGGAAACGGAATTTCATGAGCTAAAGAAGAAGGATGATGAATCTGTTGGTACATACGAAGCGAATTTTACAAGACTTGAAAGGTATGAATCTGGCATTATCATCCAACCTGAAAGTAAATTTGATCGATTTTTTAGTGTCTTAAAACCAAGTCTTCGAAAGTCATTAGCTATAAGAGACTTCAGTAGATATAAAGAAATTGTGTGTTGTGCTATCAAGGTAGAAATGGAAGTTGGTGTTACATATCCATCTCATGGTTTTGACAAGAAATGAAAGATGGAGTTCAAGGAGAAATCTCTGAATAATGGTGAAAAGAAGATGAATGTTTCCTTATGCACAAAGTGTGGAAAGAAGCATGGTGGAGATTGTCTTAAAGGGACTAGAAAATGTTTTAAGTGTGGAAAAGAAGGTCATTGAGCAGCTGAGTGTCGAAGTAATAGAAAAAGGGTTTCTAATGATGTGAATAAAGAAAACACTATAGAGAATGCACCACCAACACTTCAATGCTTCAAGTGCAAGGAAATGGGGCATTATGCTAATAAATCCCCTAATCCAAGGGTTAATGATGATCGACATGAGAAACCGCTTAAGGTAAAGGACAAAGGGAAGTCATATGCGATCACTATTGGCGATGTTGAATATGACAACGATGTGGTGGAATGATTAAGTGTTTATGTAATGGGATTTTAAAAAAGGTATCATGGAATCTCATTTATGGTATTGTGGAATTTTGGAATATCTATGTATTGGTTTTCAATAATTATATGATACTGGTAACTAGGAAAAAAAAGTGATTGAAATATTTTTGGAAAGTAGATGATATGCGCATAATGAAGGGACAAGAAGATAATGAGGTGTTTGATTGTATTCATGAGCTCATGATTGATATAAGGACTAAGTATATAGAATTTTAAGGATTTTGGTATGTGGAAAGAGTTTTCTTTTGACAGCACTCATGTTTCCACTATGGTTCAATGAGTATTCAAGAGAATACATGATTAAGGCCTTTGAATGTTTGGAATGTGACCAACAAGACATATCTTATGATATATGGGGATCAACGATGGTATTAAATCTCTAGTAATCGTTTTCACTATATTATGAGAGTGGACTGTAGTATTATGGATAAGCCTAAAGATTGGAATGGATTATGTTGGACATAAGTTAGTATTGTTTAATGATAGAATTTTTTTTGATATTATTTATGTGATGTTATAGTAATGTAGTTTTAGAAAAAGGACAACCTGCAGGACGGGTGACAGCCCATCGCGTCGGACAAGGCCGTGGGAATCGAACGCACAACCGAAGTGCGACTAGCCTTTATTGCCTACCACTGGCCTACAGGAAGTCCATGTTTAGTAGAAACTAGTTTTATTATATTATGAAGTATGATATAAGAAGTATAAGTCCATTTTAGAAACCATATATGATTAATCTCACTATAGATGGACATATGTATTTTATTGATAACTTTTCTAACCTTTTGTTTGAGACAGATGGAATGACCCATCATTCTATCACATGATCTGCTAACACATCACGAATGACAAATTCAACTTCATTTCTTTAAGATATGAAGTGGAAATTTTCCAAAGAACGGCAAACGGTGAGACTATACAAAAAATCCCGAAATTATTTCTTCTAATTCCAATTTCATCAACTTTAGGTAAATGATCTTGAAAACCAAAAATGTTGTACTAGTGGTCTTATATCTGATGAATCAGATGGTACCCTAGATCATCACCAATTTATGGAATTGTGATTTATGGCTTTTCCATAGCCATGTTCTCTACCACTCTCCATCAGAACATGATGGTTAGATTTCTCTTCCATATCCATATTTTCACCTATGTGGAAACCCAGTGATTAGTTTATTTGGGTAACCGTTACGTTTCATACTTTTGTTTTTAAAGATTGGTTTTGGTATTCCTTTTTATGATGTGGGTTTCTATTAAAGAAACTTTTGAATAGTAAACCATTCATAACCCTGACGAATATCGAGGGCGAAATTCATTTTTAAGGGGGATAGAATGTAACACCCCGAGATTTTATGAAAAATATTCTTTTTAACTAATGTCTTGTGTTTTACGCTACACCAAAAGGAGCTTTCTCAACACTCATCCTTGAATTGCCTTGGATTACACGCAATCGTGACCTTCCCCGATAGCGTGTGTAGTATGCAATACCGAGTTTCACTAAACAACGATATGCTATTAAAATATTATTAAAACTAGCCGTTATGAATAGTAATAACCACTTTTTGAAATTTTGTAAATTTTATTTTTCAAAATTGACTTCATTTTTGGATTTTGAATATCGAAATTAGCTTGGGGTGAAATTTTGGTACTTTTCGGATAACTTTCATATTCTGATGAATAGTGAAAATTACTAAAATTTAATTAAAAAAAACTTTTTTAATAGAAATAATTAATAGTGATAAATTATTAATTTGAGTGGTTTTAAAGTATATTTAGAATATATTTTTACAATTTAATACAATTATGGTCATTGGATGTAAGTTCACATTTAAACCTTACATGAACAAGTGTCAATCTTTTGATAGTTATTATCTCTCAAAAACATGCTATTTGTTTTGACGACGGGAATTAATTTTTAAATTAATTAATGTAACTGATATGTTTTGAATTTGGTAAAATAGACATGATTTTTTAATTCATAATATCAAATATAGCTTAGCCCTAATTTTTGGTATTTTTCGGGAAACGTTCATTTTTTGATGAATATTGAAACCACTAAGTGGTAGTTAAAAAAAACTGAATTTTTCATAAAACTTAATTTTACCGCTTCTGTGAGTGGAATTTCAAAAATCCGAGAGACACGGTTAATATCAAGGACTAAAATGTGGTTCAATGATATGAAAATAATTTTTGGTGAATAGTAACTTTTGACTTTTTTTACCGCGGTTAAAAATAATAGCGTAATTAAGGGTAAAAATGATATTATTATTACCTTAACACATGTCCTAATTCTATTGGATAAGTGTAATTCGACCAAAAACAACCTTAGGAATAAAATATGACCATTTAATCCCACTTGGATTAGATTAGGACATTTATTATTAATTTATTTAAAGAAGGGTTAAAATAGTTAAAATCAATGTTTAATAAGTAAATCATTTGTAATATAGGGTTATACATAAGATAAATTCGACAATAAATATTCATTAGAAATATGAAAATATTTCCTATATAATGATATTTTATTTGTAATTTTTAGACATTAAATAATTTAATTTATTTATGACACAACGATGATGCAATAATTACCTTTTTAAGACAATATTAACATAATTGATGTTATAAATGCCCAAATAAATGTAATTTGAGACTTTTTATGACTTACACTAATTTTCTAGGTTAATATGACATGTTATTGTTGATTTAAGTAACTTGGTTCGAACTTATCATTCTGTTATGAATTTCATAAAAATCATGTACCAAATAGTGTCAAAATTGACATATATTAGTTTTCAAAACAAATAATATATTATTAATTGTTATTTTATTCCAAAAAATCTAAGGTTCGTCCAAATAACTTATATAAGGGTATATATATTAATAATAAACAACTTGGGGTTTTATTGACTGCTTATAGTAAGTTTATTAACCTTATAGTATAAGAACACAAGAAGACACGGTAAAAGTAAACTTATTTAACTTAATGTTAAATCTAAATGATAAGGTTAAAATAGGAACCTAAACTTGTCTAAATTCTATTTTATGAGAGTATTTCGACCCATCCCCACCTTAGCTTATAAATATATCAATTTGGAGATATTTACAACCGAACATGACTTTATAATAAAATAATATTTTTAGTTTTCCCGAAGGTGCCCCTCTCCTCCCTTATAAAAGGGCACCTCCTCCCCCTCTTCCTCACACCACTTTGAGCCTTCAAGCTCATCCAACCCCTGACAATTCCTCCTCTCCACTTCTCTAGAGACATCCTAGAGGTCCTTGTCTTATTCAAAGACCATGTTTAGTGCCCTAAAAGAAGGTCTCAAAGAAGCACTTCAAAGAAGAGGTAATGTCCGTTACCGATTCTTTCATCTTTATTTCTTCTTCCACTTATTCTTCTTTAGTTGTTTCATTATGAAGTAATAACATAAGTATCACTCATATACTGATATGTTATTATAAGTATGAAACAACCATATTTCACCATCTATCCTACCTACGGAAAAAGAAATCACCGCGCGTGCGTACGTACGGAATACCGTCTCCACGCCGTGGTGTAATCTATTTTCCACCATCACCATACTTTGATGGGTATAATGGTGTAAATAATGACTATATATGACTATTATAAAGTGATACTGATTCTGAAATAGTATACATACAGTCCAATACAATTCCACGATCATAGGAACAATATCATCACTCGTGCGTACGTACGGAATACCGTCTCCACGATGTGATGCGACTCGTTCTACATGCTATTCATTTCATAATGATTATATAAATGAATAGAATGAATAAATATGATATATATTACAATAATACCATTCTGGAAATGAGGTATCTATAACCTAAATATTAGAATATGAATTTATTCGACAAAACACGCATAAGAACAAAAAGTTATAAACAACCGAATAACAAGTAGCAATGAAATATTACTAATAAGAAGCTAAGAAAAAGACCATAGATGATATCATAAAAATAATTTTGATTCTTTAATAAGTCAATAACATTATTTAAATCATTATATAGGAGGTTTGGACACTTACGAAGCAAAATGGACCTAAGGTAAGGGAAATATCACAATCTCATTTTTATCCGAGATTGATTATACTTTGGAATTTACTGGGGTGTATTTTATCATCCACGTCCATGTTTCTTCAATATGTAATTCTATTTCCATCCACATACAATTGTTTAAATTCAATTTTACCCTTCGGTGAGTTTTTAGTAAAGGATATGAATGGAATCTTTTGTCGTTTTTTCGTACGAGGTACTTTTTGACTTTTCTGACAAAAGTACGAGAAGAATGTTTTTTAACTTATACGGCATGAATGGATTTTTAAAACATTATTTCCAGGAAGATTCCTTTTAAAGTTTTCAAGTTTATTTTTAATCAACTTCTTTTAGTTTAATATTGTATGACATGTTAATAATGGAAAAGTGTTTTTGAAGTAGAAATGATATTTTCCTCATGAATGGAGTTCAAGTGTTTTATCAATATTATTTTCCATCTAAGATAATAAAGGGTTCTGTTTTTATCCCTATTATTACATTGATTTGATTATGTTGTGATAGAATTATTTTTATGAATTCCTTTATCATATATGAATTGTTTTATGATGTCATGATGTTTAAGATTCCCATTTTTATTACATGGGTTATGCAATGATGTATGGTTTATGATTTTGTGGCACACATAAGAATGGTATCATTATGAGATGGGTGGGACCTATATCTCCCTCCAATGCATTGGGTAATTATTTTATATCTCATGAGATAGACATGGCTAGAACGGTAGGTTATACTGGTTCAGTGAAACAGGATTGAAACGAGGAATGAACTCGGTTCAGAAAGGGACTTTGTCCACTAAGATAGTCTTGTCAATGAGTCTTGACTAACAAGAAATGATTCTCTATTATTATGTTTGTATGACACAAAGTTTCATGTTTTAAGTTATGATTATTGGTATTACATTTCACTAATATGATTTATCCCATGTTATGAAATTTTGATCTCTTTTTCAGGTTAAGATTTCCAAAAAGATATGTTCCTATGAATATGATGCAATTGATATTTCTTTTGTTTACCCTTACTGAGCATTTGAGCTCACCCTTTTATGTTTTCTTTTCCCCAGGATATAAAGAAAGGTTTTAGGTAAGAAAAAAAGGAAGATCTTTATGGGAGATGTTGAAGATCATTCATCATGATTAGAAGATTACGTTCCGAGTTTCCAAGGACATTAAACTATTACGGTCCTCATGTGTGTGTTTTTGTTATGTACTAAGTATTCTGAAAAAGTAATGTAATGTCCATGTAGGTCAAGCTTCGGGTCTCTACATGTTAACTTCAAACAATTTGTTGACCAATCAATGGCTGCGTGCCGCGTTGAAAGCCGTGTTGGAAGCCGCGTGGTGACCATGTGAAATGGCTGAGTACACGCCATGTACCATAAAGTACACACCATGTACTTTTGTTTTTCACACCTATAAAAGGAGGGGTCCCCTCTTCCTTTTCAACTCACTCATCTCCTCCCCTTTCCTCTGAGCAGAGCACTCCCAAGAGACTCGAAGGGTATTTTCTTCCATAACTTCTTCGTCCGAGCTCCGATTTACGATCAGTCAGCGGCCACGGGATCGTAACTATGAGGCAGAACTTCTGAGCTTTGATCCGTTATCTTTCCTTCTACCTTTCATTTCAAACGTCCACCCTAGGAGGTTTTTCTAGGATTTGACATAGATGAAGGATGCTGACGGACGTCTTATAAGGTTGATCTGGTGCAGCCTTGTTATCAGAACCTGTTGAGGTAGGGATCTTACCTTCATCTCACTCTAAATTGTGCATCATGCGGGGTGGGTATCTTCTTGTTTTCATGAGAAACAGTTTAACCTTTAAATGAAGATAAAAACTAGTTAAAGAAAGGGGATGGGGAAGTTGTTATGTTTATATTTATATCCTATGATATTATGTTGTGAATTGAATAGGCTTATGCCTAATGAAAATCACAGTCATTGGGGGACTTTTCTTACACAATTAAATGTTTCCCTATCATTCTAGACCGTTTTGTGAATGGAACTTTGTTGAATGTAGAATTTGGTTAATCTTGTAAAGTTGGAGGATTTAAAATCTGGAACCCTTTTGTGATCACCCCGGTTGAACAAAATGGAATAATTAACATGTGGGTGTCGGCCTGGATATGTGGCATGTGATGGGGGTGTTTTGTGGGGTGTTGTGGATCGGGTGACCAGCGGGGCTATGGTTGGCTTGGTTGTGGGTTGGTGTGAATGCTATATTAGTGATGGGTAACAGGGCTGCGATAAATGGTATTAAAGGGATAATGATGTATGGGTTTTAGTGCGGTTGTGGTTATGGTGGTTGGCAGCGGGGCTGCAAGGTTAGGCTTGAATATGAAAGAAATATGGGTTGTGAGTAATAAATAAAAAGTGGAAGAGTTAATGAATGGTGGGGTTTGTTAATGGAACGTAAATAATAATCAATGGGTTTGGTTGGTTAATAATAAGGGACTTGTTGTGCTTCTTGTGTGATCCTAACTTGATTTGTGGATGACAGGGATATGTTTTACGAACGATTGATATGGTTGGTTGTGGATAGTTTCCATGTAGTAAAGGAACTAATAAGCTGATTCTGTTGAAACATGAAAACCTAATTGGGGTTGGTGTAGTTCGTTGTATGAATGCTTCGTGATAGAAGTGCCGAGGCACGTTCTCTATCTCTCTGTTTAGAAGCCATAGGTTGGGCCAAGTGTTTGGTACATATATATAACTATATAATTGTGTTTTGTCACACCCCACCCATGATGATCACTTAGTGTCGAACACTCCCATTTCATGGGTGAGGGTGTTTTGACCATAGTTACTATCTCCTTACTCCTCCTTCTTCCCTAGGATGTGATGGCTTGAGGTGACCTTACACCTAAGACCCTTTAGGTAGGTTTCGATTGGGGTGGGTTTTTGCCCAAGACTCTTCGGGCAGGTTTTATTGTTTCCCATGAATCATCGGGATGAGGCCTAGGTGTGTGCAAGTGGGAATACTGTGGTAGCATCCGGAATTTCGCCATTATGAAGAGAAGCTAACTAATGGGAAATGATGTGGGGTACTCAATACTCTTGTTCTTATATGCTACTACTTGTTGTGATTGTGTTTTGGGGAGTGTGGCTGGTGAGGTTGGGTGGATAGAATTTCTTGCTAGGTTTCTCCCGTTGTTCTCACAGGACATTAAGATGTCTCCCCACTTGTGCACGAGAGCTTTAGGTTTCCCTACTAAGTATAATTGTATGCTCACCCTACGTTTACTTTCAGGTTTCCTGGAGGACAACTAGGGCCGTGCGAGACCGTACTAGTCAGGACAGTTGGAGTTTTTGCAGTTACTGTACTTTTTTCTTTTGGTATTGTACCTTTGAGGTTTTTTGTACTTGTACTTTATTTCAGAACTATGTAATCATGCATGTGGGATTGGTTTGGGTTTATTTCTAAACACTTTTTCATTTCCTCTTTGGTGGTCGACTCATCCTATTTCCCAATCTAAAATTATAAAAAGGGTAATGCCTCCAATATTTCTGAAAACCCATACCCTTGGTGGTAGTCGCCACCCCGGGGCTTACTGGTGGCGGGACTCGGGGGGGGGGCATTATCTCCCTTTCACCATTTCCATCTCCGGAGGGGAATCATTGGTGGGAGGGGGTCATGACAGAATGATATCAGAGGTGATGGTTGAGAGATAAGATGGAGTCTAGAGTTAGGCACAATGAGGATTTCATGGGATGGTAGGGCAACAGTGATGGTTTATCTTAGCGCGTGACATAGGACAGGGAAGACCGGCTAGGACACGGGATATTAGGGCCCCCCATGATCTGATGCAAGAACTCTAAGCCTACCGAATGTCCAATTGAGACTAAATTGATTGCAGGGTAGAGACCCTAGGTAAGGTACATTCATCATCATGATTGTGTTTTACTTGATTTGGGAATTCTGGGAATGAAATTGAATAAAATGATTAAATGAAACCTTCAGAAATTCCTTGCTACTTGGACTTAGACGATCTTTGATTACCGTATAGCTATAGCACCTACATGTCATCCCTGGGTGACTTAGACGGCCGAGGCCCAGTAGATTCAGGCGGTCGATCAGTTGAGGATTGACTGAGAGGAGGAAGATAGCCAGTGGAAGAAGACTCTCCATTCTTTCCAGCGGCAAACCCTCAAGAAGTACAAGGGTAGTACTTATGATACAGAGACGGAGGGGTGTATTGAGGAGTTAGGGATCGCTTTTACCTTGATCAGTGCTTAGAGGGAGTATTGGGTTCCCATAGCAGTTAGTCAGTTGAGAGGTGTGGCGCGACAGTGGTTGATGCTCCACCTCGAAGATAGGATAAAGACAGAGGTTCCGTGGGCTGACTTTGAGACATAATTTTGGGAGGAATTCCTTTCATCCATGATCACGGAGGAGAAGCGGCAGGAGTTACTCTCCCTTTAGCAGCGGAGTATGTCAGTAAGAGAGTTGGGGATAAAGTTAAAGGATCTCCTGTGCTTTTCTCCGGATCCCTTTCCGGATGAGGAGTCTCGGGCGAGATGTTTAGAGGAGGCGCTTCGTCCTTCGCTTTAGTATGCTGTCACCCCCATCACGCTTAAAACGTAATTGGCAGTACAGAAGAAGGAATAGGATATAGAGAGGATGAAATCGTTGTGAGGTTCACCATGAGAGGGGATCCGGCCAGTCTCATCGAAGGTTAAGGTAGTCAGTAGCATGTCTCCTGCGACGGGACCCTCCAAGTTTAGGCCAGTGGGGAGCAGGCCCCAGCAGTTCCAGTTCAGATCTTCAGGTCCTCATCCTTTTTCCACGATACTAGGACCGAAGTGTATTTCCTGTGGAGGTTTTGGGAACATTCAGAGTCGGCGCCCGACCCGAGCTCAGTATGGTGGAGGTGGGTAGGTTCAGTGCCCACCTCAGCAGCACCAGTTTCCGGAGAGGCCCTTCCAGCAGCAGCATGACCATGCTCCCCCAATGGCAGACTTTGTAGGAGGAGGCCGACCTCAGGGTGCTCCTCAGGGACCTCGAACAGGGCGTGGTCAAGGAGGTGGATGACATTAGAGAGGCAGAGGATCTGGGCATGGACAGTTTCACGTAGCAGAGTTGGTAGCTCCAGTGGGACCAGCGGTGGTGCGAGGTACGATTTGTTTGTTCAGCACTCTCATTTCGGTTTTGTTTGATTCAGGAGCATTTCACTCCTTTGTTACACCTAGTCTAGACCATGCTTTGGTACTAGACATAGAGATACTTTCCGTACCACTGGTGCTGGGTACACCAGTTAGAGGACAGACCAGCGTATCTTGTATTTTCCGGGGATGTGGGCTGACGTTGGGACCACATCGATCTAGTGGGGACCTTCTTATGTTACATATGTAGTCATACAATTTCATCCTAGGAATATATTGGTTGTTTTCTGTTAGTTCCGTTATTTACTACTTCCGAATAATGGTCGTGTTTTCTGACGTGGAAGAGAAACATGTAGCTTTTGTTGGCAAGAGGAGCTATCAAGTGGTAAGTCGGCGTGTGGAGCCTCCACTCTCCTTTTTAGGCAGGTAATTGGTAGTTCCAGCTGATACATAGATGTTGGATGTCTCGGAGGTTGTTGGGGAGTTCCTCGATGTTTTCCCCGAGGAGGTTGTTACTCAACCCCCCCCCCCCCCCCCCCCCCCCGATGTGACATTGAGTTTGGGATAGACTTGCAGTTTGGCGCCAGTCCGATTTCAATGTCCCCTTCTCAGATGGCACATTCGTAGTTGCGGGAGTTACGGATTCAGATTGATGACCTGATGGAGAAGGGTTTAGTTTGACCCAGCATGTTTCCATGTGGTGCTCCAATTTTGTTCGTGAAGAATGCATATGGTGGTCTCAGGTTATGCATAGACTACCCAAGGTTGAATCACGTAACAGTCAAGAACCGTTACCCGCTTCCAAGGATAGATGATCTCTTCGATCAGCTGAGGGGAGAAGTTTGGTTTTCTTATATAGATCTACAATATGGATATCATCAAATGAGGGTGAAGGAAATTTACATCTCAAATATGGCTTTCAGGTGTAGTTATGGGAACTTCGAGTTTGTAGTGATGTCGTTTAGAGTTACGAATGCACTAGCTGTGTTCATGGGACTTATGAACTTTTTCATCCGAGAGTTTTTGGACCGGTACATCGTTGTCTTTATCGATGACATCCTGATCTACTCAAGATCAGAGGAGGAGAACGCTGAGCATCTCAGGTAAGTCTTAGAAGTCCTTCGACACCACCATCTTTACGGGAAATTGTCAAAGTTTATTTTCTTGACACAAGAAGTACACTTCCTTGGGCACGTGGTGTCTCAGCATAGAGTTTCAGTAGACACATCGAAGGTGGAGGCAATTGTTTCTTGGGGGGAACCCAAGAGAATGGAAGAAGTTATTAGTATCCCGGGGTTTGGAGGTCACTATTGGAGGTTCGTTTCGGACTTCTCTCGAGTTGCTGCTCCATTGACCACCATGACTAGAAAGAACTAGGTCTTCCTATGGAGCGAGCAGTGCCAAAAAGCCTTCGAATACCTGAAGGAGAAGTTGGTCAGTGCTCAAGTACTCAGGTTTCTAGAGGAAGGGTTGTTGTATGAGGTGTTTTGTGATTCTTCTAGCCTTGGTCTGGGGTGCGTGATGATGCAGAAGATGGGTGTGATCTGTTATGAGTCTAGGCAGTTGTGCCCTCACGAGCATAACTATACCACCCATGACCAAGATCTTGAAGTAGTAGTGTTCGCACTGAAGTTGTGGTGACATTACCGTTTTGGGGAGCACTTTGTTTTCTTCTCAGATCATAAGACCATGTGTTATATCTTCCCTCAACGTGATCCAAACTTACGGCAGCAGAGATGGGTCGAGTTCCTCCACGACTATGACATAGAGATCTCTTACACTGAAGGTAAGGGAAACGTTGTGGCTGATGCCCTGAGCAGGATGTCACATAAGAAAGTGGTTCGGGAATCCAATGATGCTTGGAAAGATATGAGAGAGTTGGCAGCCCTGCAATTGGATGCCAGGGTAGAAGGTGTTAGAGGCTTTTTGATTCAGTTGACGGTGCAGTTCTCCTTGTTGCAGCAAGTGGAAGAGTCTTAGTGGGGGGACTCCGAGGCAGAAGTGATGAGAGACCGTGTTGATCAGGGAAACTCTCCAGATGTATGATCAGAGGACAACTGACATCAGATGCATTTTCATTGAAGGTTGTTCGTTCCAGAGGCGATGCGTGAGGGAGTTCTCCGTGAGTTCCATAGATCAGCCTTGGCGGTACATCCAGGAGTTTCAAAAATGTACCAAGGCTCGAGGGAACAGTTTTGGTGTCCCTAGGTGAAATGGGTAGTGGTAGAGTTTGTGGCTAAATGCCTAGTGTGTCAGAAAGTGAAGGTTGAACACCGTGTTCCCAGTGGTTTGTTGCATCCATTAGATGTCTTCGAGTGGAAGTGAGATGAAATCTCAATGGACATCATCACAAGAGTACCCAGAGCTCAGGGAGGTTATGATGTTATCTGGGTGGTGGTGGATCGTCTGATGAAATCGGCTCACTTCTAAGAAATTAAGGAGTCGGGCCCGGTGAGTAACTTAGCACAGAGGTACATAGACAACGTGGTGTGTTTTCATGGAGTTCCGATTAATATCATCTCAAAACGGGGTACTCAGTTTGCCTCACGAGTCTCGAGGGGGTTACAACATGCTTTTGGCACCCAGCTACACCTTAGCACTGCTTTTCAGCCCTAGACTGATGGGTAGACATAGCGGATTATCCAGACGATGGAGGAAATTCTGTGAGCATGCGTTCTGGATTTCGGAGGGTCATGGGAAAAACACTTGCCTTTAGTAGAGTTTTCCTACAACAACAGCTTCCACTCTACTATTGGCATGGCATCGTTTGGGGATTTGTATGGAAGACCATGTCTTTCACCCATTTGCTGGGCAGAGGATGGTGAGACAGATGCTCTTGGGCCAGAGGTAGTGCAGAGCACCATAGAGAAAGTCCATCTTGTACGTGAGAGGATGAAAGTGGCTCAGGACCGACAGAAGTCTTATGATGGTCATGGGAGGAGGCCCTTGGAGTTTGAGGTGGGAGATCATGTGTTATTGAAGGTTTACCCTTGACGGGGGTAGAGGAGGTTTGGGAAGGGGAGTAAGATCTCCCCTAGGTTCATTAGACCTTTTGAGGTGCTGAGGCGAGTTAGCGAGGTGGCATATCAGCTAGCTCTACCACATCAGTTGGAGAAGGTTCATGACATCTTCCAAGTCTCCCAGCTACGTCGATACTTACATGTAAACTCTCACGTTATCGACTAAGGAGAGTTAGATATGGGAGACGACGGGACCTTCGAGGAACGACCATCCAGAATCGAGGATCGTAAAGAGAAGGTGCTTCGTGGACGAACCATTCCCTTGGTTCGTGTGTTGTGGAGGCATGGAGGCCTCGAGGAGCGCACTTGGGTGTGGGAGGCTCATATGCACGCTCAGTACCCAGAGTTGTTTTGACTTGTGTTTGCTTTGTTCTTCTAAGCTTTGTTTTGATGTTATACTTTGTAACTTTGATATATGGAATGCTTGTCTTGTCGGTTTTGATACCTTTTGTTTCCTTGTTCTCTGGAAGTGTGTAACGTGTCCGGATGTGTGGGAAAAAGCGAAAAAAACCTGATCCTTAATCGAGACGCATTAATGCGGATGCGATTGAACCAGTGCGGGAGAGTCAGTGCCGCCTAAAGCGGATAATATCTCGACATAGGAGAAGGAGTTTCCCCAAACCACATGTTTGGGAAGTGTGTTGGTTGTGTGGTGTTGGGGCTCGTGCAAGTTAAAAAATCCTAATGTATAAAAGTGGGAGGACCCAATTCTTAATCGAGACGCATTAATGAGGATTTGATTAAACCCATGCAGGAGAGTTAGTGCCGCCTAAAGTGGATAATATCTTGACATAGAGGGAGGAATTTCTAACACATATGATTAGGGTTGTTGAATAGATTCCTATTATAATGAGGGACCTAAGAGGTATCTTGTTGGGTTCCTCTGGGTTGGCTTTTGAATTCTCAGGGACGAGAATGTTTTAAGAGGTATCTAATGTAATGGCCCTGTCCTCTCTGGACCATTTCACTGTCAAAAAGAGGGTCATAAAGTGTTCTGGAGGGTAAAATGGAATTTTCCCACACTTTTCATAATTTTGAAACTACACACCGTGTAGCGTGAGAACACGCCATGTACCCCTTCACCGGGTATACCCCTTGTTGAATGTCGTGTCCTTGCTGGGTGAAATAAATGAGTACACTCCATGTAGCCAATACTACACGCCGTGTAGTCCCTCCCCACATACGTGTTACCTTCAAACTGTGTTTTGACCAGTCAACGGCCGCGTGTCGCGTTGAAGGCCATGTTGGAATCCTCATGGTGACCGTGTGAAATAGTCGAGTACACGTAATGTACCATAAATTACACACCATGTAATTTTGTTTTTCATGCCTATAAAAGGAGGGGTCCCCTCCTCCTTTTCAACTCACTCTTCTCATCCCCTTTCCTCTGACCAGAGCTCTCCCAAGAGACTCGAAGGCTCTTTTCTTCCATAACTTCTTCATCCAAGCTCCGATTCACGATCTATCAGCGGCCATGGGGTCGTAACGATGAGGCGGAATGTCTGATCTTGGATCAGTTGTCCTTCCATTGGCCTTTCCTTTCCAACATCCACCCAAGGAGGTTTTTTTTGGATTTGATAGAAGTGAAGGATGCCAACGGATGTCTTATAAAGTTAATCCGGGGGAGCTTTGTTATCAGAACCTGTTGAGTTAGGGATATTACCTTTGCCTCTCTCTAAATTGTGCATCATGCGGGGTGGGTATCCTCTTGTTTTCATGAGAAACAGTTGAACCTTTAAACGAAGATATTAACTGGTTAAAGAACAGGGATGGGGAAGTTGTTATATTTGTCTTTATATCCTGTGATATTATGTTGGGAATTGAATAGGCTTATGCCTACTAAAAATCACGGTCGTTGGGGGACTTTTCTTGCACAATTAAATGTTGCCCGATCTTTCTAGACCGTTTTGTGAATGGGAATTCGTTGAATGTGGAATTTGGTTATTCATGTAATGTTGGCTGATTTAAAATCCGGAACCCTTGTGTGATCACCCCGGTTGAACAAAATGGAATAATGAACATGTAGGTTTTGGCTTGGATACGTGGCATGTGATGGGGGTGTTTTGTGGGTTGTTGTGGATTGGTTGAGCAGCACGGTTGTGGTTGTCTTGGTTATGGGTTTGTTTGAATGCTATGTTAGTGATGGGAAGTGGGCTGCGATAAATGGTATTAAAGGGATAATGATGTACGGGTTTCGGTGTGTTTGTTCTTATGGTGGTTGCCAGCGGGGCTGCAGGGTTGGGCTTGAATGTGAATGAACAATGGGTTGTGAGTAATAAATAACAAGAGGAAGATTTAATGAATGGTGGGGCTTGGTAATGGAACAAAAATAATAATCAATGGGTTTGGTTAGTTAATAAGAAGGGACTTGTTGTGCTGCTTGAGTTTTCCTAACTTGATTTGTGGATGACAGGGACATGTTTTACGAATGATTGATATGGTTGGTTGTGGATAGTTGCCCAATAGTTAAGGAACTAATAAGCTGATACTATTGAAACATTAAAACCTAAATGGGGTTGGGGTTGTTCGTTGTATGAATGATTCGTGATAGCAGTGTCGAGGCACGTGCTCCATATCTTTGTTTAGAAGCCATAGGTTGGGCTGAGTGTTTGGTACATATATATATATATATGTATCTTTTTGTTTTTTCGCACCTCACCCATGTTGAGAACTTAGTACCGAACACTCCCATTTCATGGGAGAGGGTGTTTTTCCGATAGTTACTAGCTCCTTCCTGCTACTTCTTCCCAAGGCTGTGATGGCTTGAGGCGACCATACACCTATGAACCTTCAGGTAGGTTTCGATTGGGGTGGCTTTTAGCCCAAGACTCTTCGGGCAGGTTTTACTGTTTCCCAAGAATCTTCGGGATGAGGCCCAGGTGTGTGCGGGCAGGATACATGGTTGTGAGGACCAGGTTTGTGCGGGCTGGATACGTGGTTGTGAGGCCCAAGTGTGTGCGGGCGGGATACGTGGTTGTGAGACCAAGGTGTGTGCGGGTGAGAAATGTGGTTCTTGTGGCCCAGGTGTGTGCAGGCGGGAAGAGTGTGGTAGCATCAAGACGTTCCCCGTTAGGAAGAGCAGCTAACTAATGTGAAATGGTGTGGGGTACCAAACACTCTTGTTCTTATATACTACTACTTGTGATTGTGTTTTGGTGAGTGTTGCTGGTGAGGTTGGGTGGATAGAATTCCTTGCTAGGTTTCTTCTGTTGTTCTCACGGGACATTAGGATTTCTCCCCACTTGTGCATGAGAGCTTTAGGTTTCCCTACTGATTATACTTGTATGCTCACCCTACGTTTAATTTCAGGTTTCCAGGAGGACTACCAGGGCCGTGTGGGACCCTACTAGTCGGGACAGTTAGAGTTGTTGCGGTTGTTGTACTTTGTTTTGTTTTCATATTGTACTTTTGAGCTTTCTTGTACGTGTACCTTGTTTCAGAACTATTTAAACATGCATGTGGTATTGGTTTGGGTTTATTTCTATAGACATGTTCTTTTCCTCTTTGGTGGTTGACTCATCCTATTTCCCGATCTTAAATAATAAAAAGGGCAATGCCTCCCATATTTGTGAAAACTCTTACCCTTGGTGCTAGTCACCACCTCGGGGTCTACTGGAGGCGGGACTCAGGGGTCATTATCTCCCTTTCACCATTCCCTGCTCAGGATGGGCATCTTTGGTTGGAGGGGGTCATGACACATATATATACTTGCGTGATGATCAAGTGTATAACTGTTTAAATAAATTATTAATCATGTACTAATTCACATGTGAATTTATAAATTAATAATTTCATAATTTTATCATGAGCATGTCATATAGAAATCAATATTATGTCCATAAATCAAAGATTTTGTTATCAAAAGATTTATACATTAATATATATATATATATATATATATATATATATGTATATAGACTTAAAGTCAAGTTCCTTCGAACTTAAGAGAATATAAAATGATGATTGTATTTAGTAAAGATATACTGCTTTGATGATTTTTTTTCACAATGCATAAAGCTATATTGTTATTGATTAGTTTTAAGAAGATAATTTCATATGTAATTATTATTATTAGTTTATAATATCATGCATAAAAGAAATCTAATAAATGTGTCTTAGAAATTTCAAGTTCATGGATGTTGATTTAACATTCCTGTGATTATGTAAAGTCACATATCTTGAAATTTGATTTTACCAAGTTGAATATATAATTTTCATTGAATATTAGTATTTATTTTTTCCAAGAATGATTATAAATATATTTTCAAAACTGAACCCCAGTGAAAATTATATGTATATTAGGAAAGCTAATTCAAAAATGTTTTTTAAAAACTGGTACTCAAACATTGTAAATATGATAGGGAATTAGATAGTGAATCCATACCTTAAGTGTGTAGGCCAATGATGGCATTCAAAGTTATTAGTGGCCTTAGTTGTTTTGTTTTTTTAAGAGCATGCTTAATATTTTTAATCAAATCATTGGATTAATTTAAAGTGTTTTTGATGTATAATTATTTTTCAAAGAATTATTTTAAAAATGTTTTTCATGTTGAACATTTAAAATGTATAGTCAAAGTTATATTTTAAAATTTTATTTATCAAAGGTTTTCAAAAACCCTTACTGGGAACCTTTTGTGCTCACCCTACATTTTCAAAAAAAAATCACAGGTTGCCTTGAAATCCTGAGTTGTTCTCCGTTGTTATAGAACGCGCAGATGCGAAGTTGATCTATCATTTTATTTTAATTTATTCTGTAAATAGGATTTTTTTAAGCAAGTATCCTTTTCCCAGATCCTAGACCGGTTAATGGTCCTCGTTTGTATAAAGATTTTTGTAATTATTCAGATAATTTTTTGAAAAAAAATTACAGAGAATTTTTCAGGCACCGATTCTGGAAGAGCGGGATCCGGGTGTTATAATTGGTATCATAAGAACAGTATGGACAAATTTAGAGATTAGATGTTATCTTTTGAGGAAAATGATCTATGAAGTAAAATTTACTTTTGATAGTTACATCCCCTTAGATATTCTTTAATTCTGAAGATGAATGTTCAGAAATTTCGTAAGTCCATTGAAGGAATTGCGAGGGCACAATTCATTTAAGGTGGGAGATTGTAACGTCCTAGAAATTTTGAATTAAATGTCAAGATTAAATATGATTAAACTAAATTATAATAATTAGAAATGAAATTACATCAGTTATCGATGTGTAAGAATTTACAGAAAACATGTAAATAAATAATTAAGAAAAAATATTAAAAAATGAAATTTTAAATCCGATTTTGATTTTACCAATTAATTTGATATAAATGTTATTAAAATATAAACTGTGTGTTTTTATTTATAGTTTTCATAATAATTTCTATATGAACAAATGAGTATTTTTGTAAAACAAAGTTCATAATGATAAATACCAATGATTAATTGACATTAATATTCTTACTAATAACTATATTTAATTAATTGATATGTTATCCAAGAAGATTATAAATTAAATTTTTTTTAAATAAGAAATTATTCAATATGTATAGAATAAATCTTATCTATTAGGGAACATATATTTTTATTGGTATAAATGAAATATGAATTATCATATTTCAATACATTAAATATAATATATATATAAATAAAATTTTTATAATAATGAAGGAAATATAGTTTAACTTATATAAATTTATGAAATTTTATAAAATAATTAATAATAATATTATTATTAACAAGATAAAAAGAAATTATGATAATTTTATATACATAATACGATTCTGATATATATGTATGATATGTATTTTAATACACATATATATAATGATATATGTAATGATATAAAAGAAAAACAAATGGTGAAATGAAATTAAAAAATGAAAAGAATAATCGTGTTTTATGTTTTTGGGAGGTTGCGATAGATTTTTGTCTGGGAGACCCTACGCGAGATGAAGAGGAGCTATGAGTCTTTTTTCTTTGATCATGAGCGACGGTTCAGGTCGAGGCCAAACAATAGGTTTATATTCTTCTTCTTCGTGAACTGAGGGAGAGGAGGTGAGGTCGCGAATCGAGGATTTTGTGAGGGCTTGACTTCTTCTTCATCTTCATGATTCGTAGGCTATGGGTAAAAGTTGAGGGGTTGCTTCATGTTGAACCAAAATTGGATAGAGCAGTTTCATTGAGGCTGAGAACCTATTTTCGGTGAGTATCAGATGCATATTTGGGGATCTAATTCATACTGAATAGATATGCAAGTAGGATGTAGATTCATTTTTAAATATATTAAATACATTGATTTTGTTTTTCTTCTCCGGTCATTTTCGATCCAGTGGCATGTTCAACTTCTTATTCAAATCATTATCTACTAGATTTGTCAGGATTTTGGATTTTTATAATGTATGAATTAAATTTCTAGGGTTTTTGAATATCTTTTGTCAATGGTTTTTATTGACTTTATTGCATTTTGACAATACTCATACAAATCCTATCCCAAAACATTTTCTATTATTTGTCGATTGTGCCAAATTGATCGAATATTTATTCTTTGTTTTGGATTTTCCGTCAAACATCAACGTTTAAATCAGTATTGATTTAATGATGGTCCATTCGATTTTGTTCAAATTCATTTTCAAATCAGTTTGATGTGCTATAAAAATTTTATTTTGAGAAAAAAAATCCAATTTATTACCCATATAGATTTGAAATGAATACAGTTTGGTTTACTTTTTATGTTTGATTGGATCCATGATACTTCCATTTAATATCATGTTAATTTGAATTATAATTGAAGTATGATGACTGTTATATAAATTAGCATGTCTCCAGTTATTTGGTTCCTCGGTGAGTAATAGTTTAGAAAGGATGTTTTATAGGATAGGTCTGATATATATTACTTTATTTTCAAAAAAAATTTATTAAAAGAAAATCCTATATGAGAAAGTTATTATTTAGAGTTTGAAGATTATACCAAATTAGAAGAATACTCTGTAAAAAAATTTAAGGAATTATGTATTTTCAAATATTTCACATGAAATTACGCATTATTGTTCTTGTAAGGAAACATTTATTATTGTTTTCAAATTTATAAGTTTTATTTTTATATAAGGGAAAAATATTTGGTTTTCAAATATTTAGTTTTATAAATGATTTTTATGTTCATAGTTAATTTTTTTGGGATTTTGTTCTTCAATATCTATTTAATTTCTAGTAATGGAATGATAGTTTTAATTATTTATTTTTTTAAATATATATCTTCTTTAGAAATAAAGATATTCATTTATTTTATTTTTAAATTTGTGATTTTTAATTTTATTTTCATGTGTAATCCATCTATTCAATTATTAATACTATGTTATATATATATTGGTAAGTGTTCCTCAAATTTATCAAAAGGTTATGTTTCAAAATTGAGTTAATGTTCTCAAGAAATTTGAATGTATGAAAATTAACTCTTGGTTTAATTCAAAATAAAACATGTTTTTATATTTCAATTTATCATTGCAATCTAATATTATATATACATATATATACTTTCATGATGTTCATATATATAAGTGTTTAAATAAATTATTAATCAAGTATTTATACACATATCAATTTATAAATTAATAATTTCATACATTTAACTTGTGCATGTCATATAAAAATCAATATTATGTCTATACATCAATGATTTTTTTGTCAAGACATTTATACATTCATATATATATATATCAACTTAAAGTCATGTTCCTTAAAATGTAAGAGAGTTTAAAATTATGATTTTATTTAGTAAAGAAATGCTTCTTTGATGATTTTTGTGTGTGATGCATAAATATCTATCGTTATGGATTAGTTTTAAGAAGATAATTTTATATGTCATTATTCTTATTAGTTTACACTATCATGCATAATCGAAATTTAATAAATGTTTATTCAAAATATCATGTTCATGGATGTTGATTTAACTTCCATGTGATTATAAAATGTCATGTATCATGAGATTTGATCGTAACATGTTGAATATATAATTTCCAGTAAATATTGGTATTTATTTCTTCCAAGCATGATAATAAATATATTTTCAAAAAAAACCCAAGGGAAAATTAAATGTATCTAAGGAAATCTAATACAATACTGTTTTATAAAAACCAGTACTCAAAAATTGTAAATACTATAGGGAATTTGATAGTAAATCCATCCCTTAAGTGGGTAGGCCCAAGATTGCCTTCAAAGTTACGAGTGTCCTTAGTTGTTTTGTTTTTTAATAGCATGCTTCATATTTTCAATCGAATCACTGGATTAATTTAAAAGTGTTTATAAAGTTTAATTATTTTTCAATGAATTATTTTATAAATTTATTTGAAGTTTAACATTTCAAATGTATAGTGAAAGTGATATTTTAAATATGGATTTATCAAAGGTTTTCAAAAACCCTTACTGGGAACCTTTTGTGCTCACCCTAAATTTTCAAAAAAATTCATAGGTTGCCTTGAAATCCCGAGTTTTTTGTCTTTGTTGTAGCATGCGTGGTTGCAGAGTTGATCTTTCATTTTGTTTTAATTTATTCTCTAACTCTGATGTTTTTCTATGCATGTATCTTTTCTCCAGAACCTGGACAGGTAAAAGGTCCTCATTTGTATAAAGTGTTTTGAAATAGTTCAGTTAATTTAAAAAAAATTACACAATATTTTTCAATCATCGTGTTTGGAAGAGAAGGCTTGGGGTGTTATAAAAGATAAGTCTACTTCAAGGTTTTGAAGCTTAAATTATGTAGTTCTAGAAAACATTCAAGATATAATGGAATGCGTAGAACTTGAACCAAATAAAACTTTTGTAGCTGTTGAGTGAATATTAAGTATACCTTGTATGACTTCATTATATTGATCCACTTACACAATTTTTATGGCCTAATCCTTCCCTTTTTTTCTTTGGCTTTGGTGGCTGCTGATTCTGATTACCCTTGAGGAATCGAGTATTAGTGCACTAGCTATCATTGTGCCCTTTCTCCCTATAGTTTTAGCATTGAACCATGGGTGGGGATCCTCTTTCTTCTGATAAAGTCTCCTCCATTATCATTTCATTTATACAATATTGAGCATGGTGGCCTTCATTCCCACACTTGAATAATTTCCCCATCCCTTTTAGGCAGTTTCCATTTTGGAAATTCCCACATTTTTGGCATGTGGGTTGTTGAGTTTTCCTTCCACCTTTATTGTTAGATCTTCCATCATGAAAGTCCATATTTTGTTTCATATCATCATAGCCATGGTAACATTATCCAAACTCTATATCCTCTTTGATATCACATCAAAAAACTTCTCTACAACTTCCAATGTCTCTAATTTCATGAGCCTTTCGAAGGTGTGGTTTAAACCCACTATAGAATCTATAATGTTTTCTATAATTGTTTATAAATAACCTGAATAATACCTTTAAATACATGTGAAATTAACTTAATAGGCCCTAAAATATTCGCCTTACTTTTTCATGATCCCTTTGAATTCTCTCTCCATATTTATACGAATATTTATTGGGAAATACGTGTTAAGAAACCTGTTATTAATGTCCTCCCATTACTTCTCTTCATCTTTGTCTCTTGGATTTCTGTTCTTAATCAAATACCACCATTTATTGGACTCTCTATCTGGATAAACGACATATAATGTCACATTATCCATCTTAGAATAGTTATGCAGAAAAAATTTATTCTCTCTGGAGTTGACCCACTGTTCCATAACTAGTTGATCAGATGATCCAATAAATGTCGGTATTCATTTGCCTTATAAAACACTCGATAACCATTTTCACCCTCTATGGTAAAGGAGGAAGTTCTCAATTCATCTGGACATTTTCCATAACCAAGGATATTTGGGTAAGAATCACCATGAAGTTTTTAACTCCACATCCCAATGCATTGGGTATGTTATTTGGGAAATTGTTGCATTGGTCCTTGCACGGGTTGTTAGCCTAGTTTCTCCTGGTTCCCACCATTTTCTAAAATAGAATTGATTAGAACAAAAAATAATCCAATGAGTTTTGAAGAAAATATTTATTTTTATAATTTAAACTAAATTAATAACTTATGGGATCCCTCTGTAAATCATATTTTGTGCATATTTGTACATAATCTCATTCTAGGGGTTTTCTCTAGGGTTCACTATTCCTAATTCTGAAATTAACTAAACCATGCCTTGGATACCAACTATATTGACCCAACCATTTCATACACTTCTACTGAATCATTATAAATGTGAAAATAATAATAGGACTGCAACACAAGGATCTATAGGTTTTTTATATTCTAAAAAATATGACCAAACATAACATTTACCACATCAAACATAAACATTTATTTATTTCCTTCTTTTCTAGATTCTTATTATCACCTGACCTCTCTATAGTAAATGCAGTCACCTAATGATATACATAAAAAAGGGGTGACATAAAAGCCAAGAAATATTATAAATATGAATAATATAATAATGGTTGATCATAATCATAACATAGTCAAAGGATCATGAACATGAGTGGAAGCATTGATAAAAGACTTGAAATGTGGCAATTTATAAAAATGAAACATCATGTCTAAGTAGTAAACTACCACACATAGTTGTGAACAAAGATATAATATTGTTCACCCTTCATTTCAATTTAACTCATCAGATTCATCACTTCATCCGATGCATCATAGTGCTGTATTATTTAGAGCACACTCGTCGCATCATAACATTCATTTTGCGTTATATAATCCCGAGCACACCCGTCACATCATAACATTATAATTATCATGCATGCCACATAAAAAATATATATATAAATTAAATTAAATAATCCATGGAAAGGAATGGTTTTCAATTCAAAGAATTATCTTCATAAACATTGGGTTCCAAAAATAAAGTGGGAATAACATACTTGACACAAGAACCATCAACATTCAGTGAGATGTAAAAGGTGTGTTTTTGAAAGAAGTGTTATTTTGGAAAAATATTTGTATGACATAAACATACGTGGGAAACATTTCTTTCCCAGAAAACGTAATATGATGATGAAAAAATTATTTTTAGGCAGTGACCATACCCAAAATGGAGTGAAAGAGGGAGAACCCGAAGAAAGAAAGTTGGGTTCGAGAATTTCCCCTTACTGGTATCTGAACGACTTATTCACATTAATGTCCAGTATAACCACATTATATTAATTAATTGACAATTTCAAAACATTTTATATATGAATAAGGTTCATTATGGTTTCATTATGTTTTTTATGGAACTTTGGATGAGTTATAGGGTTTAAATCAATTGTTCGGGAATGTCTATTTTTATGGTTTTCTTGAATGGTTCACTTGCATTCATGAATGAAAGTTCATGCAGAACAAGGATAAACATCCAGAACTGATATTACATGTTATAAATGATATAAATGATTTTAAATTATATTATAATGAATTATGTTATATACCATGTGGATGAATCACTAGTTAAAATTTAATGATGACCGTTTTAGTTTAATTTGGGTGGTTTTTCGTTCACAACAAACTTGTTTTATTTTATCACTTATTGTCATGTAAATATGTTATTTATATAAAATAAAAGGTGATAATACATACACATTAAAATCATTTTTCAACTATTTTATGGTTTTATTTATATACATTATGTATTTTAAGGAAAATTGAATTGCATTACCCATGATGTAAGTAAATTAACACATCACGGGGAATGATTTAATTTTTATTAACAAAGAGTGGTAGGTAGTGGTAATTAAATTATATCAATAATACTGGAGTTATAATAAAATTTGGATAAGATATATTGAGGATAAGTGAAGAAAAGAAATGACATTTGAATGGAAATTTAATGAAAAGAGAGGGAGGAATTACCTCTGAATCCTCCTCATGAGATCCATCTTAAGGAACATTGGATTAATCTTTTGATGAGTCCAAGAGATCTTGGTCATGGGGGAGGGGATAGTTAAGATATTTTTTAAAAATTTGCAGAATTATTGAATCTTGATAGGTGTGAGTAAATGAGGGTGCGAAGGGTTGTATTTATAGTGGAGGGGAGAGGGGTTCTTTTAATATTTTAATCATTAGTTTTTTAATTGAACCCATTATAAGTAATAATGATGATTCCATGAACATGAATAGTAAACAGGTAATTTATGTTCAATATTCGGGAGCTTATATCACTTGTGATGTCAGGATTAGTGGATTTTAATTTATAATGTATTAATACAGTAATTTAATGTGTTTTACTATTCACAAAAATTCAAGTATTTCAAAAAAATCCCAAAAATTCACCCTAACCATTTTTTGACATATAGAATCCAAAAATAAATTACATTTTTCAAAAATAAATTTCAAAATATGATTAATTTAATTTTTATTTTAAAAAATAATTTATATAAAAATACAATTTTTAAATTTAAAAATGATTTTATAATGCTTTCCAAAATTACATAATGTATTATAAAATTATCTTAAAAAAAGAAGACATATAATTTATAATTTATGAAATCATTTTAGAATAATAAATTTTATTTTAAATTAAGTTATTCATTATAATTAGTTATTTATAATTTATAAAAAACACTAATACTTTTACTATAGTTATATTGTCACTTATAAGATGCCTAAATTTTATTTAATCATTCAAGGGTAAGGTAAATATTATTTTGGAATATTTAGTATTAATAATGGTAATACTAATATTCATAAGGGAAGTAGACTATTCATAATGGTAGGTTAGTTTTCACCAAAAATTAAGTTTGTCCAATCAGACTCCAAAAATCTTACTAATCACAACCTTGTATGTCAGATTTTCAAAATTCAAAACAAATAAGATGTTAAATTATCATTTTAGTATCATTTTACTATATTTCTTACTGTTATTATTTTTTAACACATAATTATAAGAAGGTAATTCCATTTATAACACTTTGGGTCATTACATTATATTTCTTATCACTATTTCATTTCCCCTCTGTATCATTATTTTCTTCTTTTGAGGAAACCGAATGTACCTATCCTTTTTAGTTGTGAACCTACAATTTTACTTGTCCTTATTCATTGTAGGTTTATATGAATTTATCTTTGTATTATTAATTAATTGAATATGGTAATTTTCAGTAACTTCACATTCATTATAATGTTATTAATATTATTTCAGCATTTTTCAAATGGGTTATTTTCATACGGGTGTTAAAATAAATAATTTTTAATTTTTTTGGTGAAAACAACTTCCCCCAATTTTTTTCCAATGAATATTCATATCTGAAAAATCATGGTTT
This sequence comes from Viscum album, assembly GCA_963277665.1. Classification (NCBI taxonomy): domain Eukaryota; kingdom Viridiplantae; phylum Streptophyta; class Magnoliopsida; order Santalales; family Viscaceae; genus Viscum; species Viscum album. Next base: position 1,868,906,513 of record OY728147.1, read on the forward strand.
CAATGCGATATTAATTTTCTCATAGTTTTATAAATTGTTTCTATAATAGGTCTATCCTTTTACACATGATTACCTGATTTTATGAATTATAAACCATTAAATACAAACCAAGGATTATAAAGTCAAATTAATTAAGGGATTAATTACATAATTAGAAAGCATGAAATCAAAATAAGTTCATATTTTATTTAGACTACATATTTATCTCATGATTATTTTGATCTTTTACATCTTCCTATATAACATGTGGAATACATAAACCCATGGATGAGCTAAAAAATCTTTGTAAGGGAATAAATATTGGAATAAAGAATAACAAATGGGATAAAAGGTATAAGATGATATCAAAAAATGGCATGGATTATGAACAATATTATGGAATAATATCATATAGAACATAGTATCATGTAACAATGGTAACATAGTAATGTCAAAGAATCATATAACATGAAATAAAAATTAGTTAAGGGTAACTTCCAAAACTATATCTAATGGTGGACACAGTCCCACAAAAGAATCAAGTTTAATCCATGTCCCAACCTGACATCTCATGAGACTAAACATTACCCAATTAATTGGAGCACTATATGGGCACACCCATAATATCATTTTCTTCCATATATTTTCCACATTATGAATTAAGATAAGGTTATCCATGGCAATATATGGGCATAATAATCTTGTCATAAAGCTTAAAAAGGGGTGTATCATAATGGTGTACAATAAATAAGGGATTTAAATCATACATAGAAATTAATAAGTGAAAATATTAATAGATTATGTTAAATAATTTCCAATTAAATTGAAAATATGTAAAATTCATGTTTAAGAAACATTAGAAATGAGCCTCTCTAGTGTGGTTTGTGGGACAATATAAAAGTGTCATTATGACATAAAAAGGTAAAATTGTTTTCAAAAAATAAGAATGAACTAATATATTTCTTCATAATTTTTTTTTGATTTTATCATAATAATGGTGAATTAAAATAGATTATGGAGTTTAATTGAAAATGGTTATGAAATTGAGATGTTTCGTTTAAACAGGATTTCTTATCAGGAGGAATTAAAAAGGGAACTTTATAAAACATGTATTTCTTAGTGAAAGAAATAATAATTGAGATAGGGACATTTATTTGGAACATTACAAAAGAATTTATGAGGAGTAAATAATAATAATTAATCATGACATCTATGTAAAGAGAGAGAAACCGTAACCCAAATGAAAAAATAGGGTAAGAGATAATCACATACCTTATGTATGAAAGTGTTCTGTACTTGCACATAATGTCATGGAATGTAAAATTAGATTGATTAATTCATTAATTAAAAAACATTTTTATATGTATTTAATTTATTATTATTTATTGAGAAACATTTATGGCCATTTTGATAGGTTATATAATTCAATTTCATGTTTCTCGAAGCATTAATTTAATGATTTTATTATTGGTTTCCTTGAGTTAAATTATAGGAGTTATTTTCAAATTGAAGAAAACTGATGGCGTCAACTTATATGATATTAATACAAAAATATATTTTTTAATGGGACTTTATATCATTTTGTTCATATATGAGAACGATTCAGTAGATAAAATGTAAATGATGAACAATAGTTTATTTTGGAGAACTTTGGATTATCAGTACGAGTTTGGTTTTATGATTTAATATTTTAAATATATATATTGGCCCTAGAACATAAAAAAAGTTATAATATACAATTTAATATCTTTATTAACTATTATAATGGTTCTTTGACCAGCCATTATGGTGTTAATAGAAAAATAAATATCATCGTCTATGAAGGTGGTGAATCGACACATCATTTACGATGCTTTCATTTTTAAGATATAAAGATAAAAGAAGAGATTTATTGATGTATATACCATTTAAATAATAATATTTTATTATATTTATTGTTCTGATGTTTTTATATCATTATTTATAATGGATGTGAGAGTAGGATAAGAAACATAAAATAAATTAAAAGGGAAAGAGGGAGGGATTACCTCTTGTGTGTCGTCTCTTTGAGAACCTCCATAAATAATATGGGTTTGATGAGACCAGAAGGACCAGATCATGGGGAAGTGGTTTTTGGGATGAATTTGGAAGAATGTGAGAAATCTAAAAAGATTATAATTTGTGAGGAGAATAGGCGGTGATGGGTTGTATTTATAGTGGGAGGAGAAAGAGTTTTTTGATTATTTTATTCATTTGTTTATTTTTATTGGATCAAGACTATAAATATTGCTGCCTATTATACCCATGTATCATAATTTTAGAATGAATGTTTGATATAATGGCCACTTACATTATCAATTACTTATCTATTCTTCAAAAATTCATTTATTATCTTATAATGTAAAATAAGGTAAATTTTCATATTTCACTATTCACAAAAATTCAGCAATTTTAGAAAAGTAAAAAAATTCACCCTAAATGTTTTTTGGAATATATATTTCAAATATTTAATTAATATTATGTAAATAATTATAAAAATATGTCAATTTAATTTTTATTTAGAATCATCATTTATCCAAAAAATGAAAATTTTATAATTATAATTTATTTCATGAGACTCAAAAAAATTATTTGAGGTCTTATAAAATTATATTATAATAATAAGACATAAAAATATTAAATTATGAATCTATTTAATGAAAATAAATTTTATTTTAAAAAATTATATTAATTTTATAATTTTAAATAAATATTTACATTTCAAAAAAATACTTAATTAATCATTTTTAAAAAAATTATTTACTTATTTGAGAAATATATTATATTTTCATTCATAATATACCTAAATTTCATTTATAATTTATAGGTGATGTTACTAATCTATTGCCCTATTTACAATTCTTAATGGTACCATTACTATTCAAACGATCAAGATAATTTTCAATTAGTAATGGTTCCTTAATTTATATAAAAATTACTTATTTCATTATTCATTTATCGGAATGATTTTTTATTGGGTAATATATGCTATGTATGGTTTTTATAAATATAATATTGGAAATTCCAATGATAAAATTATGGATCGTTACATTCTTTACCCCTTATAAAATTTCTACCTTGATATTTTATTTTACATACATAGGGGAAAACAGGTGAGGGTACATCTAATTCACTTCTTCCTTCGGTTCCCATGCTGACTCTTTGTATATTTGATTGTTCAATAGTACTTTGACCAGTTCAGTAGTCTTGTTGTGTATAACATTATCCCTAAGATCCAAGATCTATTCCATATCCTTTTATCTTAGAGGCCATTGTATAGTTGTACCACCTTCATATTCATTACATGTGAGGGTTTTGGTATGAATTTCCTCAAGAGGGAAATGTTGAAAACATCATGTACTTGAGACATGGTAGGTGGATGTGCTAGTTGATTAGCAAAAGACCTAATACGATTAGGAATCTGGGAGGGGTGGATGTACCTATGACTTAGATTTCCTTTCTTCCCAAATCATACAAAACACTTTCACTGGAATTTGTAGAGGAATAACATGTCTCTAACCTCACAATATGGGATCAATGATTATCTATGTTGCTCTTCTATCAAATTTGGGATACCTTTCAGTGATAATAAATTCTTTTCAACATTTCAACCATTTATTCAACCATTTCATGTCATAGAAGTTTATTTTCTCCAAATTCAACTCATCATACTAGTGTTCTATATCATTTCCCATAAAGGGCTTCTTATGGAGCCATATGGATGCTCAAGTAATAACTACTGTGGTAAGAGAACATGACTAGAGGTAGAAGTTGGTCCCATTATCCCTTGAAGACCATATAACATTATACCAAAATTTCTTCCAGTGTTTGAATGGTCTATATATATTAGCCATTAGTTTGAAGATGTTAACCCATACTGAAGTCCAACTCATTGTAAAGATCATATTGGAGAAATTTCCAGAACATAGCTGTAACTCATAGATCTCAATCAGATACAATTGATAATGGTAATCCATGAACCATTACCATTTATTTTATGTATATACATGAATGTTTATCTACTGATAATTCATCTTGGATTGTGATAAAGTGAGCTATCTCTGTAAGACGATTCACAACAGCCCATATAGAATTATTTCCCATGGATGTCTTTTGATATCTGGTTACAAAATCTATAGTGATGCATTTAAATTTATATGTTGACATGGGTAATGGTTGTATCATCCACTAATAATTTTTCATCTCTTTCATCACTTGGTGATATACCAAATACATTGACGTATATTCTAGTATCTCCTTATTCATATTGGCACACCGATAGTTCTATCAGAGATCTTTGTGCATCTTTGTGATCCCTAGTTGAATAGAGAAGGTTGATATATGTGATTCATTCATAAGGTCTTTCATTATCTCTATATTTGATGGAACACATATTCATTAAAAAATTCTTATGACTATTTCATTATAAATTTTTAACTCCATGGATTTCCCTTTTCTAATAACATTCAAATTTTTCTAAATTTCAACATCATTTCTTTTAGCATCATTTATTTTCTCTATGAGGGAGGGTTCTGAAATAACTTTAGAAAGGATTTCTGATTTTCCTTTCTTAATTATTACGATGTCCGTCCATTTCAATTCTATGAATATTAGATCCTTCTCAATTTTCATCAATGATTATGTTGTTTGATCATTTGTTCTTAGAGCATCCACCTCATTATATTCTTTATGAGGATAGTTCTGGATTATGAATTTGTAACCCTTGATGTGATCTTAAAATATTCATTGGAACATATTAATATCATTATATTTTAATATATATTTTAGTCCCTTATGATCAGTATATATCCCACATATCTCCCCATGGAGATAATGCTGCCATATTCTCAACACAATGATCACATCCTTCAACTTCGGATCATGTGTTTGATATTTTTTCTCCCAAATTTTCAAAATCATTGAGTCAAAGGCTATTGGTTTATAATTTTTCATTAGTAAAAACCCTAACACCTTCTTTGAATAACCATTTTAGACCACAAAGATTTCCCCACTTTCCATAAGTCTGAGTATTGGTGTAGTGATAAGCCTCCCCTTTTACTCTTTGATGAAATCGTTACATTAACTAGTCTGGAAAAACATTACACTCTTCCAAGTTATCTAGGTAAGTTGGTTTCGAAATTGTGACAACATCATGACAAATAATTTGTAATACCTAGCTAGACCAAGGAAACTAAATATCTTCGTTACAGATGTTGTTATGGACTACTATTTTATTTCCTTTTTCTTAGAAGGGTCCTGGTATATTCCTCTTCTGGCGATAACATACCCCAAGAATGATACTTCCTCTACCCATAACTCACATATTCTATACATTGAATAAAATTTCTCCCCTTTTATAGTTTTTATAATGGTATTACAATTATTGTCATGATCCTCCTTTATTTTGTATTATATCATAATATCATCCATAAATAAGACAAAAAAGTTTACAATATAATCTCTAAATAATCTATTCATTATGTCCTTGAATATTGATTGTGTATTAGTGATCTAAATGGAATCACTATGAAGTCATTGTGTCTATAGCTTAATTGAAAGATAATATTGGCAATATCTTTATTCGTTACCTTTAATTGTTGATATCATGACCTAAGGTTCACCTTATAGAAATACCTCTCCCAACATAGATTATTGAGAAATTGCTCTATCCATGGAAAGGGAAACATGTTCATTATCAGTATTTTTTTAACCTCGTGATAATCAATACTGAGGAATATTGATTCATCATTCTTCATTATGTAGATGGCTGACACACACCATGATGAAGCACTCTTGCATACGAAACCCTTGCATTGATTCTCTAATAAATGCTTCTAAGGGTCCTCCAACTCAATTGTAGGAATTCAATAATTTTACTTTGATATGGCCAAAGATCAAAGAATAAGTTCAATTGAGAATACCATATATTGTTTATGAGGAAGACAAGAAATTTTTTCAAGGGACACTTCAGTGTATTCCATCACTATTGGAATTTATTCAATCAAGATTATATCCTTTGCCTCAATAATTTGAGATAGATATGGTTACTCATAAGGAAATAATATTCACAACTGGGATGATAATTCGGAAGAATTTTGATCATCATCCATAAACTTATAAAAAATTGAAGTGTGCATCACGATGTGAAGAGTTGTCACACCCGGTTTTTTTGTCTTTTTATTGATCCGGTCCATTGGATATCCTGATCCTTTTCATGGGTATTTGGTGAGATTAATCGTGAGTTTTTATGTTTCATATATTTCTAATCACCCTAATTTGGGTTCCACATTGTTTGTTTAGGAGTTTTTGAAGAAAGGGTGGTTACTTCAGGATTTGGACCAACTGTGAGCCCATTTCCAGTTTTAAAAACCGAATTTGTTTCTTTTATAACTCTTTTCTTTCATCCTTTTTCACCCATTAAACTTACCACTAGTCCTATACTGATATGTTAAAACATCCTTATAATTTTGGACCCCATATAATTTCATAATAATGGTGAATTTTGGTTACTTATTTAGGTATTGGGCTAGACCATGGGCCCATTTCCTGTTTTTTTTAAAATAATTCGTTTCTTTTATATCTTTTTTCTTTTTTAATCATTTTTGGTGATTCCACCTCCCCCTTGAAGACAATAACCCTATACTCACCTTTAGAGTCTATTTACGCTCTTTGAGCTCATATGGGCCACAGATTAGGGGGAAAGTTATCTGGATACCTCAAATCACCCAAAATTGACAAGGTAAACCGTTTTATACATAACTCATTCAATTCATGCCCTTTTTCAAAAAAATATTATTTAATTGGTTCTTCCTGACCGTAAGAGACTCTCCATGATGTTTCATCACATTAACTTTTCTATAGGGGTGTAGATAAAATGGAATACAAAAAGTTTTCTTGTGGAAAAGGTGAGATTCCATCTCCATTATCCTCCCTCTTCTTCCTCCTTTCATTATTTCATGGTTTTATAATCTCCCCTAGTCATGATAGAACTAGGGTTCTGTTATACCAAGGTTTTTGATGGAGTTAATATTCATTTTGGTCTGGTATTCATAGTTTTAGGGTTTATAAACCCACAACGGGTGATTTCGGGTGTGTGTTTCCATTATGCCAAGGTTTTGAGGTAGGATACCCCTTGAACAAACCATTATCATTTAAGTTTCATTATTTTAATTCAATAATATCCTTATTTCTATGATATTTTCGGCTGTGAAACTTTGTTTCTAAAGGTTTTGTTTTCAAATTATGTTTTATGACTTATTTTGTTAAAAATATAGTAGTTCTGATATAAATGTGCACTCCTCTTGTTTGATAAATTATTCCATGATCTTTATCACTATTTTTATGGTATTTATAATATTTCTCAGTATAATTATTAACATTATGGCATGAAAGTGGTGTTTTATCCCTATTTAAGTTCTTAACATAAGTTGTTTTGTTAAGGAGTTCATGTTATGTGTTCGGTAAATTGCTCGGTTGTCTTTTACGTGTCTAGTGCAATTTAAAATAATTTGTTTGGATTTTTAAATATATTTGCAGCATGTATGAATATTATTTTTGGATCCTTTTATGGTATTAGAATTTGGATTTTGTTTTACAAACAATTGGTTTTCTTTTGTTACAACATTTTTTTTCCAGAGTTGCCGAAAAATGGCATGTTTCACATTCTTATAAAAATGTTTGTGATTTAAATATGTCACCTAAGTGTTTTATGGGATTTCTAAATGTGGTTTTATTCTATAAATGGTGTTTACACACCTCCTTAATAAAATTTAAATTCATAACTTCATCAAACATTAGTTTTGAGAAAATATTTAAAGGCTCGTTTGGCATTTCCTAAAAATGAAGGAGTGTATTAATTGTATATACCAAGTTGTTCAATTGGGATTGTTTTATGATCCATAAAATGATTTTATTAAATGCTTTTAGGGCTTCCAAATATGATTTGGTATGGTTTTTATGTTGTCTTATAATTGAAAGAGTGTTTTTAATGAGTTTTATGTGCAAATCCTCAATACACTTCATGAAATTATTTTACAAAAATATTTAGCAGTTTGTTGATTTGTGTAAGAAATCTAAAGAATATTTATAGGATATTTGGGTTTTTATGGGTTGGGAATGGAATTTGGATGTGAAATGTGTATTTGATAATATGTGTATCTTTATTGAGCACTAAAGGGAATCTCGGGTATCTAGGTGGGAAGACCTGTACTAGTATGCTAGTGATTCTATGGGTTTTGCCCCTTCTTTAACGTAGCAAGTTTGACAATGAAATCACTAACTAAACTATGATGATGATGATGATTTAGGACATCTAGATTTTGGGTATGTTCCCTACTAGTGGCCCGTGCAGGAGAATGAATATTTATTATGGTTACATTCACCGAGATATGAGGTACCTGGGGCTCACAATTGACTAGTACGTAGGTGTGTTCCCATGACTTGTGTTCATTGGATCTTTTGTAGTCACCGTCGGCATATGGTGTGTTTGGTTGGTAATTTCAGTAGTCTATGTGATTTATTTAAAAGATAAAATTCTTTAAATCAGCCCTCATTAAAACAATTTTTATTTTGAAGTTTCGCCTCTTTGAAAAATTGTTACTTGCATTTTTTGTTTATAAATCATGAATGTTTTTTTCTGATAACTATTATAGCATGGAACATCATTTGAATATCATACTTTTATATGTTATGTTTAAAACATGAAATTGATTTTTATTTTATTTTAAAGGAAGTGCATTGGGAATATAATATCGGGCTAACCTACTGAGTTTTAATACTCACGCCTATAGTATTCTTCTTTTTTAGCCCTTGTGCAGCTTTCAGCTTGATTTCGATCTCCTTGGGAGAAGTTTGATTATTGTGTTAGAGAGTTATCATAAGTGTCACATGTAGTTAGTTGGATATCAGTATTGTTCAGTTGAGTTGTTGTTTTTGTTCTAATTTTAGTTTCATGTACAAATAATGTTTACTTCAAGGTTTATATAAATTCATTTTGGGCTGTCCGTTTATTTCCACTATTTGATTGATTGTTTATGTATGGGAAAAATAATTCCCTTGTGAACTCTATTGATGCCCTTGGTTCTTTTCGCCATCCCGGGAGGATCAGTTATGCCTCTCAAAACTTGTCACGAGCTGGCCTGGGTGACCAGTTCAGGGTCGACTCAGACTGGTTCGTGACAAAATAGTATCAAAGGAGGTCGGCTCTTAGGAGACCTTTCTTTTTAGAGCACCCTTGTTATTTTTTGGTATGTAAAGGTAGATGGAGTAGGATTTTTGGGACTTTAGGGGTAAGGGAAAAAAGAGCGTCGCGAACTCTTTCTCATTCTAATCCTTGGGTTTACATGGGAAGTCTGTTTTTATTAGTGTCCTTTGTTCTTGTTGATTGTTTGGTATTGGGATGTGACAAGGGGAGTCTGACTAATGGCCTATGTGATCTCGCATGGCCTGGTAAGCCATGTGGAGCTATGGAATGGTCCTAATAAGTCACTTTGTGTTGGTGTTTTGTTTGACAAGTGGCCGCCAACCATATGGTCAAGTCACCCACCAACACTAGTTCCCTTTTTTTGGGTCTCTTGAACCTTTCTTGAATTCTGAATTTTTGTTTTTAAAACCCTTGTGTGAGAATTGTGGAAAATAGTTTTAAAGTAAGGATTAGAATTCAAAAAGTGAAAAAGTGGGTTTTCAGAAATTAAATACAAGAATGGTTTTTGGAAGGTTGTGTTTTGTGAAAAAAAATGGAGGGAAGTAGAAATGATTTAATGGGATTGGATTACCCATAATCTAAACTTGTCATTTGTTTGAATAAATTTTTTTGAAATTTTGAATGATTTTAAGGTGATTATAGATATTTATTTAAATGGTTTATTTTGGGATGTTAAATTTTTTTTGAATCGGATTAATTAGTTTTAGAAATTGGTTTTGATCGGTTGGTGTTTTCCGAGGAAGTGTATTGGTCTCAATAGACCTCAGATTATAAAAATATACCTTGCTAAATTTTAAAAAAAATGGGACGGGGTTGTTTTGACTGGCTTGGTTATTTTAAAAGTTTTTAAAAATGAAAAGGAATAGGTTTTTAAGCAAATTGTTCTTAATGAAATGTGGGTTTTTTGTGAAATATGAAAAGGGTTTTTGACTTGGTGGTTGGTGATCCTTTTGAAGGTAAATGATTTTTGGAATGATGTTGTTTTGTTTTATCCTTTGGTGCTTTCATGGGTGCTCACATGCATGTTTTTATTTATATCTGGAAGGATGGCCTATATGGCATGGTGGTTGGGTGCCTGGGGTGGCGTGGAAATGTGCATATGGTTGAGACTTGATGAAACACCATTGGTGAATGAGGAAACCCACAAAGTTAGTTTTTTTTTTCAAAAGTGTTTTGAGCTGAAAATTTTGGCACTTTTTTATAAACCAATGGTTATGTGCCTAGATTTTTTTCTATGTCTTATAAGAGTTGTTTATTCAGTAAGCTTCATTGAGATCTAGAATTCGTACTCTTTTTGTATCTTTAGATGATATCTTGATGGTGGCTCATTTTTGGGGTAATTTTCATTGGGTTTCTAAAGATGTGTTTGATGTTGTGATGTGGTCATGTATAGTTCTCCATTGGAAATATTTCCCCCTGATCTACTTAAGGATTAATTTAAAATGCTAAATATACCTCTTTTGATGATGACTCAACCATCTTGTTGGAATAGAGAGCTTTTTGTGATCTATTAGAAGTGATTCTAGGTCATGATAATTTTTTTGGTAAGAGCTATTGTGTTCTATGATGTTGATGTGTTTAACTGTATTCCTTGACTATTCTGCCCCTCGTTCAGAGTGAGACAGAATTTTGACATCAATATATGAGTTCCTATTTAGATAAAGGTGTTTTGTTGAGCATGTGAGTTTTTTTGAGCGGTGTAATCCTTAGAACCCTAACTGTGGTGTAGTAGATGCTTCAAGAATTAGGGCTCTAACCATAGGCCTTGGAGTGAAGCTTTTCACATAGTTAGGAAATATCCATAGGTATGGGGAGCTTTACCAGGGTCATATCTACAAAATTTTGGTATGGTAGTTTTTATTTATTTATTTTGGTTCCTCATTACTATGAATTTCCCTTTGTCACAACAAGGGTTGTGGAATTACCCCTCACATAGTGTCTATGGTTATGCCTTCATGGATGTGGGTTTTCAATCAATGTCCCTGTGTGGACTACCTATGAAAATAAGGTGCAGTCTTGGTGTTACATATTTGTAGGTGGAGTTTTTTGGGTAGTTTCTATGTTTATTTTAAGGTTTCAGTGGCTAAATTATTGGATCCACTTCCCTCCCCTCCCCAAGTGGTGGGGGTCCAGATCTGTGATGAATGTGTTGGCCAAGTTCTTGTCCCCTCCATTCAAGAGTGGGTGGTTTATATGATCATTTTGTAACCCTATTAATTTGGTATAGTAGGTTTTTGTAGGAGTGTTTTTTTGGGCTTGTGTGAGTGAGGCCCAATTCTAGCTCATGTTGAATTAATGTATGTTCATTGCCAGATGGTTTTTAATGGTGGGGAGACCCACTATGGGTCTCATGTATTTTCATCCTAAGAAATTTTATAGTGCTACATGTTTCTTAATGGTGGAGATTCCATTCTGGAATCCCCTATAATATTTTTATTCTGTGAGTGATCTTCAGTTTGGGTGATGGTTGGGTTCACTTGGAGAAGGCCCAACAATTGAGTTCTTGGTTTGGTTGTGGAGGTGGTGGCTTCATCTTTCCTTTGATTCTCCGAACACGGTTGTGAGTTGTGTTTTGTTTGGGCAAGAGTATTAAGTTTTATTGTGGGTGATTAATATTTCCTTATATTTAGAGGATGGATTATGTTGTTAAGGAATCCTTAGGCGTTGATTTTTTCAGCCGGAAAATGTTATGGCTTTCCAGGTGTAGAAAGCTTTAATGGTGGGGAGAATTCTCACACCCAGTTTTTTTGTCTTTGTATTGATCCGGTCCATTGGAAATACTGATCCTTTTCATGTGTATTTGTTGAGATTAATCTTGATTTTTTAGGTTTAATATATTTCTAATCACCCTAATTTCGGTTCCCCATTGTTTGTATAGGATTTTTTATGAAATGGTGGTTACTTTAGGATTTGGGCCAACCGTGAGCCCATTTCCAGTTTTAATAACCGAATTTGTTTATTCTATAACTCTTTAGTTTTTCATCCTTTTTCACCCATTAAACTTACCACTAGTCCTATATTGATAGTTTAAAACATCTTTATCATTTTTAACCCCATATAAATTCATATGAATGGTGAATTGGGGTTACTTATTTAGGTATTGGGCCAGACCATGGGCCCATTTCCTGTTTTTTAATAAAATAAATCGTTTCTTTTATATCATTTTAATTTTTTAATATTTTTCAGTGCTTCCACCTCTCCCTAGAATCCAATAACCCTATACTCACCCTTAGAACCTATTTAACCTCTTTGAGTCTCATATGGGTCGTAGATTAGGGCGAACATTCTCTCGATAACTCAAATCGCCCAGAATTGATAACGTAAATCGTTTTATACATAAATCATTCAATTCATTCTTTTTTAAAAAAAATCTCTACCAGGTTCTTCCAGAACATAAGATACTCTCCATGAGGTTTCTTCCCACTACCTTTTCTCTAGGGGTGAAGATCTAATGGAATACGAAAAGTTTTCTTGTGGAAAAGGTGAGATTTCATCTCCTTTATCTTCCCTCTTCTTCCTCCTTTCGTTATTTGTTGGTTTTTTAATATCCCCTAGTCAAGATCGAACTAGGGTTCTGTTATACCATGGTTTTTGATGGAGTTTATATTCAACTAGGTCTGTTATTCATAGTTTTGGGGTTTATAAACCCACGACAGGTGATTTCGAGTGTGTGTTTCCATTACGCCATGGTTTTGAGGCAGGATACCCCTTGCACAAACCTTTATCATTTAAGTTTCATCATTTTAATTCAATTATATCCTTATTTATATGATATTTTCTACTGTGAAACTTTGGTTTTAAAGGTTTTGTTTGGAAATTATGTTTTATGACTTATTTTGTTAAAAATATAGTTGTTTTGGAATAAATGTGCACTCCTCTTGTTTGATAAATTATTCCATGATATTTAGCACTTGGTTTATGGTATTTTGAATATGTCTCAGTAGCATGATTAACATTATGGAATTAATGTGGTGTTTTATTTCTTTTTATGTGCTTAACATAAGTTGTTTTGTTAAAGAGTGCATTCCATGTGTTCGGTAAATTGCACGGTTGGCTTTTATGTGTCTAGTGAAATTTAAAATAATTTGTTTGGATTTTTAAATATATTTGTAGCACGTAAGAAAATTAGTTTGGAATCCTTTTATGGATTTAAAATTTGGATTTTTCTTTTACAAACAATTGGTTTTTTTATTTACAACATTTTTTGGCCCGAGTTGCCGAAAAATGGCCCGTTTCACATTCTTATAAAAATGTTTGTGATTTGAATATGTCACCTAAGTGTTTTAAGGGATTTATGAATGTGGTTTTATTCTATAAATGTTGTTTACACACCTTCTTAATAAAATTTAAATGCATAACTTCATCAAACGTTAGTTATGAGAAAATGTTTAAAGGACCGTTTAGAATTTCCTAAAAATGAAGGGGTCTATTACTTGTATATACCATGTTGTGTGATTGGGATTGTTTGATGATCCATGAAATGATTTTAATAAATGATTTTAGAGCTTCCAAATATGATTTGGTATGGTTTTGACGTGTTTTTATAATTGAAAGAGTGTTTATGAATGAGTTTTATGTGAAAAGCCTCAATACACGTCATGAAATTGTTTTACAAAAATATTTAGCGGTTCGTTGATTCGTTTATGAAATGTGAAGAATTTTTATGGGGTGTTTGTGTTTTTATGGTTTGGGAATGGAATTTTGATGTGAAATGTGTATTTTATAACATGTTTAACTTGATTGATCACTAAAGAGAATCCTGGGTATCTAGGTGGGAGAACTTGTACTAGTATGCTAGTGATTCTGTGGGGTTTGGCCCCTGTTTCACATAGAAAGTTTGATGATTACAACACTAACTAAACTATGATGATGATGAAAATTGGGGTCCACTAGGTTATGGTTATGTTCCCTACTAGTGTCCTGTGAATGAGAATGGATATTTATTATGGTTACTATCACCGAGATACGAGGTACCTGGGGCTCACAACTAACTAGTACCTAGGGGTGTTCCCATGACTTGTGCTCATTGGATCTTTTGTAGTCACCGTTAGCATACAGTGTGTTTGGTTGGTAATTTATGTAGTTTTTGTGATTTATTTAATAGTTAAAATTCTTTAAAGCATCCCTCATTAAAACAATTTTCATTCTGAAGTTTCACCTATTTGAAAAATTGTAACTTTCATTTTTTGTTTATAAAACATGAATGTTTTTTTCTGATAACTATTATAGCATGGAACATCATTTGAAAAGCGTACTTTTATATCTTGTATTTAAAACATGAAATTGATGTTTCTTTTATTTTAAAGGAAGTCCATTGGGAATAGAATATCGGGCTAACCTACTGAGTTTTAATACTCACTCCTATAGTCTTCTTCTTTTTTTAGCCCTTGTGCAGGTTTCAGCTTGAGTTCGATTGCCTTGGGAGAAGTTTGATCATTGTGTTCGAGAGTGACCAAAAGTGTCACATGGAGCTAGTTGGATATTTGTATTGTTCAGTTGAGTTGTTGGTTTTGTTCTACTTTTAGTTTCTTGTACAAATAATGCTTACTTCAATGTTTATGTAAATTCATTTTGGGATTTCCTTGTATTTCCGATGTTTGATTGATTGTTTATGTATGGGAGAAATTGTTACCTTGTGTGCTCTATTGATGCCCTTGGTGCTTGTTGCCATCCTGGGAGGATCTGGGACTCCTCTTGGGACTTGTTGCGAGCTGGCCTGGGTGACCGGTTCAGGGTCGCCTCAGACTGGTTCGTGAAAAGAGTGATCTCAATTTCCCTGCAGTTAAGGTTGACTATATATAATAATATCCAATACATTCTCAAAATAGCATCAAACTCCACCAAAGGATGTAATACATGATTTTCAAGGAGGTATAGTCAACAAATATTAATAGAGGAGGAGTTATATAATTTGGATACAATAATTTCCCCATTTTTTATTCTAACAGATAAATTGACCTCCATATTTTGAGGTGTTGTTTGAATAGTTATACTAAACGTGAATGATATGAAACATGGAGTAGAAAAATAATAAATTATTATGGTCACTATTCTTGAATTAATAACCCTCATAACTATTACAACATCATTGTTGGGATCCACCTCAGTAATAGTGATATCCTATGACCTTCCATGTTTTCTTCCAGGTTGTTATTTATTTCCTTCAGCAACCCATGTATTAGGGAATTGGATCTCATAATGCTCATGTTCCTTGGATTTGAAACTCTTCACTACGAGATGAGTATTGATCTGATCATTCATTTAATTTTCCACAGCATTTGGATTCGTCATATCTGTTCTGAAATTAATATCTAGATGTCCCACATTTCTCTATTTGAAGCATCAAATGGTTCCTATATATAGTTTTTTCAATGCTTCTTCTCACACTTTTGACACATGGGATGTTGGGTTTCTTTTCATCAAGGGGTTTATCTATTTATCCTCGCATATTAAACTCAATTTTACACTTTTTATCATCTTCATCACTATACTAATTATCATACTTCCAATTAAAACATAAGGACACAACAAACAATCTCCTCATAGTTGTCGAAGCATCAATCCTCCAATGGTTTTCCAAGACTTGGATTTTTTCAACTAAATAAGTGATCAAACATTCTTTCAGTGTTCATGAAAAATGTATATGTTTATCATGAAATCCTCCTAATGTTTTCTGCATACACCCCGATAGACTCATTCCCATTTTGATTCAGTATAAGGAACTCCCTTTTAATCTTAAGATGGAGTTTGGGGAAATATTTATTGAAAAATATTTTCATGAACTCTTCCCATTCCATGGAATCAATTTACCCATATAATTTGAGTTTTTGATCAGTTTCCACCATTTATCAACTTCCTCATCAAAATGATTGACCACCGATACAACATTATCTTCTATTGAATATTAAAGGACATAGAATATCTTCTAAATAGAGTTAATACATTATTCCACAATGATAGGATAAAAAGATACACTAAATATGGGATTCCATTTTCACGTAATCGATCCAACTAAAATATTTTATTTTCTATGATAAGGATGGTATTCCACATGATTCAAGTTATTATTCATAACATGATCCAGTTGAGCTTGTACAATCAACTAGTTTTGAAATACTTTTCCCCTATAATTTGGTATTTCATTATCGGAATCATCCTATTGTCTATCACATTAATTATTGGCATGAGGTCCCAAATTTCTAGCCATTGACTAAGAAAAAGTGAGTAAAACTAGCAGGGATTCTATACATAGATAATAATAATTTATAAGGAAAACTTTTATAATATAAGGATAAACTTATAAATGGAAATTATATCATAACATGTGATTCCCTATGATTCAATCGTGTTTATCCATGGTTATAGATTTATCCCTAGGGGTTTTACTAAAGTTATCTAGTCTTAATATCCACAAAATACAAGACTATCATCTGATACCAACTATAACCATCCTATACTTTTACACATATTATCACATGATTTTATGCATAATTAATCATAAAATGCAATCTATTGATCAAAAAGTATAGTTTTTTGGTTTTGTACATAATTATAAATAATGAAACAAAAATAAAAACAACTTTTATTTAAACTCAGTAATGATATCATAACTTCTCTTGAGATCTTAAATTATCATTGGACAACATTTAGAGACCCGGAATATCCAGGTAATATTTTTGTAAAATATATGGAAATATTACGAGTCCATGAAAATTAATGGTGCATGATCTTGAGGCTCGTAGTGCCCAGAATGAAGTTCTGAACTTTTTTTGGGTACATTAAGAAAACATGGGAGTGGGTTTTTCTAACATTTAAGTAAGTGCTCAGAATTGAATTCTGAGGACACTGTTGAACTTGCAGCGCTAGTATTCACTTATGGAGTCCTTTGCCTCGACCACAGTATTTCGAGGGTGAATGATAGTTTTTGGTTTTTCTCATGGGAATGAAAAATAAAATAAAATAAACATTTATTTTATTTATAATAAATCTCCCATGTAAAGGCTACGGAATTTGGACCACGAGGGGTTAAAACCTCCCAACATGAATGCTCGGTGGTGGGGACCACCCGATCCTAAACCCCCTAAATTTGAATTCAATGGTGGGGACCACCTGACCCTTGAACCTCCCACTTAAATGTGGGGAAATCTCTAGAACACCCCCCACTTTAATTTTACCACACCCTCTCATTAATTATGCCAATTAAATGATGCCAAAAATTAAAATATTAAATCATATTTTATGTTGGCACCTCATCATTTAGAGAGATGATTTTTTGGGTTGGCAAAGGAGAGGGTAGAACTTGTGGGAGAGCTTCTCCAACGAAGAACACTAACGAAGAACTCTTCTCCTTCAAAAATATTTCTCTATACTCCGTCGAAGGATCTCCAATGATGAATGAAATGATGATCAAGGAAACACCAATCCGTCTCAACCGCGGACAATCTTCAACTGAACCAATCTAGGCAGAGATGTGATTTAATTTGATAAATGATAAATTTTCTGTCACATCGATTCATCTTCCTTGAGCCAAATGCTACCACCCTAATGCGGAGGGTACAGGACAAAAAAACATGGCATGACCTCTCTGCATATCTTTTGGATCTTTTTTTTGATCATCGCGATAATGTCGGCGATTGGTGCTAGCGGTTGGCACTGGTGGAACTCGAGAACCACGAAGAAGGCGAAGAACAAAGGGCCGCTAGTCAAGTCGGCCGCCGGAAAAGGCACGATGCTCCACCACCTACGGCCTTTGCCGCCCGTGGCGTATGTGCCCCATGGCGCTCTTCCACCCTGAGGCCTTGGCGGCTCGAGCCGCTCTCTTGCCCACGGCCTCCGTGCCCCACGGCCTTCGCGCCCCACGGCGCTTCGCCACCTGCATCCACCGTGTTGCCCTGCGGCCTTGCCCCGCCGCCTCGTAGCCTCACCGTGTATCCCCACACCCTCGTGGCGTCGTTCTATGGCCTCCCCTCCCCACCACCCTACTATGATGCCTCACATCCCACTACAGCCCTCTACGGCCATGTGGCCTCCCACGGTTTTTGTGGCCTCCCGCGGTCTACGCAGCCCCTTGTGGCCTCCCACAGCCTCTGCGGCCCCACGCGGCCCCCAAAGCCTTCACAACCCCTCGCGGCTCTCACAGCCTGCCGAACCACCCAGTGCGGGCCGGGCAACCCGAACCGGGTCGGCCTAGGCCGAGTCGGGCCAGGTCGGTCCGACCTGGTCGGACCAGACCCGGACCAGTTTCGACCCCCAAACGCACTTTCAACCATATATTTGGCACCAAGCATCTGTTTAATGAACCATCTACTATGCCAGAATCCTTGGAGTGACGTGGTCCCTTTGGTATACCCCACTAAATATTTGGATAAAGTTGGGGAATGGTCAGGTTGGATTGAGCACGAATCCAACCAGTCCCTCTGGATTAAATTGGTAACAACTTACAGACCGAGCATCCGATTAACGCAATGTCTATTGTGTTGAGACCCCTATGACATGTCACCCCTTTGAGATACTTCTTCTTGAGACTTCATGGCATTTGGAGTATCAACCAATGGATTGTGGAGAAGACCCTCCTGGAGACAAATGAGTGTAGTGTAGGATCCCAGTAGATGGTTGTGACGTTATGAATGAAGAGAGATCCTATATGGGTTAGCAGTGAGAGATCCTGTGTGTGTCAGCACCAAGAGATCCTATGTGTGTCAGCATCGAACGATCCAGTGTGGATTGAAAACTAGAAATCCTATTTGGGTCAGCACTGAGTGATTTAGTGTGGGTCAGCACTAAGTCATCCTGTGTGGGCCAACACTTAGGTATACATCGTGCGTCTATTTCTTAAAAGAGTATGATGAATTAGTAGTTACATATAATCATCTCTACTAATGTACATAAGTTATATCTGGTATGAGCTGAGTTTGTACCTGTGTGTTACTTTCCTTCGTGGTAATAGCATGGTGGTATTCTTATGTGTGGCATACCTGTGTGGTACTTGCCTTCATGGTATTTCTTCCATTGTGGAACAGTTAAGCTTGGGGCTTTGGAGTAGGACTGAGTGGTTTCCTTATGATTGAGATGGTTTTACTTGATAACTTAGGTATATGTATGGGCATATAACAAAGTTGGGATATTAGTTGTTTTATTTCTTTGTGGTTATTCTTTGTGGATTTTGTGAGACCATTAGGGTATCGGGGTCCCTACTCTGTATCGTTATACTCACCCCTACATGGGATATTCCCGTACTTCGTTCTGTTTGGTACAGAAGATAGAAAATGCTGACTGAGGACATGAGTTCCAAGACTGGAGGTAGCTCGGAGGTGGACCTTAGACGAGGCGTACCACATCGACGACCCATCAAGAGTTGTAATTGCCCTTTTGGTAGGATCCGTTGAAGGTGTTTACCGGAGCTGTTCCAGTTTACTTGTACTTTCAGTTTCTTATACTTTCCAGATGGGAATGTATTCTGGTCAATTTTTTCATACATTACTCACTCTGTATACTATTCAGTTTACTTGAGTTCATATCTTTTTGTGTGCTTGATTGTGTGTGATTATAGGTTATAAAGGAAATTTCTTCCCAGTTATAAATAATATGACTTCGGTGATAGTCTCCAGCCCTTGGCCTATGAAAGGAGGGCTTTGGGTAGTCACAGAATGGGCTCTGGGGGATGAGTAATGAAATATAGGTATCAGAGGTGTTGGTTCTACCATAGAACACATGAGTCTGATATTTCTAATGGAAATAATGTTAATTGTAATGGGTGTGGTTATTAGTTTAGGGAATCTAGTGTTGATGCAGCGGCCGACGTATCCATACACCTAGTCCCTGACTTCTGATTTTTTTACTCAGTACACGAAAAACACTGATTCTGTGTGTGTTTTCGAGATTCATATTTGTGAAAATTTTGATTCAGATCAACAAATATAACTTATTGACCATGGCACACCTGTGTCTTTTTAGGATGCCTCCACGCAGACAGCCCTCTAGGGTTACGGATATAGTACGCACTGAAAGCCCACTCAGCAACGAGGGCTCGGTGCAGAGCCTTCTTTTTGTAGAGGAACTAGCGGAGGCACGAGCGATACCATTACCCATTGGGCCACTGATGCCACCAGCCCCAATAGCAGAGTGTGCACGCCACTTGAGCACATTGCACGAGTTATAGTGTTAGAGGCCACCCAGGTTTAGGGGAGTGATGGACCCACAGGCAGCTAAAGATTTTTTGAAGGCTCTGGTGTGAGTTTTTTTACTAGTAGGGACACCAGACGATCTCATGCTGATCATTTCCACCAGTCTTCTTTATGAAGTAGCAGGAAGATGGTGGAGCTTGATTATCCAGGCTAACAACGTGGTGACACTTCTCTGGGCATACTTCGAGAGCCTATTTGGATCAAAGTTTGTCCCAGTAACTCTCCACGCAGTGTACATTCATGAGCTACTTCATCTGTAGGAGGGCAACATGATTGTGGCACAATACTCAGTGAGGATCATTGAACTCTCATGCTACTCCACAGATATGGTGCATGACACATTCATCAGGGCCCATACCTTCAAGAAGGGACTCAGGCAGGGATCAGGGCTTCGATGATCCACTCAACATCTCGACGTAGGAGGGGGTGTTAGAGAGGTTCCTTTTAGTTGAGACTTTCCATGTTGAGATGTAACCAGCTACGAGACCCACCACCAATCATCCAGTAGTGGTGTTTTCTGTAGATGGCAGTAGGCAGATATCACAGAGGTCTAAGAGGACTAGACCTCCAGTTGGTTGACCGTAGGATTCATGGTCTGTTGTGCAGGGCACACTTTGCAGAGCCAGTCATGCAAGGAGTGGGTAGTGTTACACATGCAGCGTGAAGGGTCAAATGGCTTTTGACTGTACAAACCGCCCTACGGATGATCATATGATGGTCGAAGGACTGCTCAGGTAGAGATAGATATTCGACCGAGGAGGTCTGCAGGGAGCATGCAGAGTTGGCAGAGGAGCTGGCCAGGCAGCTGGCGGAGGGTGACGATTTAAGATGTTACTGCCACCACCACCATGAGGTCCACCTCGATCATAGGGAGCACATAGATAGGGGAGATCCCAGCTCCTGGTAGCTGAGGCCTATGATCATGGAGCTCCTGAGATGATACAAGTTATTATCTGTGTCTACTCCACCTTAGCTGCAGTACATCTAGATACAGATACTAGTCATTATTTTATTTCCACTAACCTCTTTCAAAGAACGACGATTCCAACAGATCGGTTGGACCGATCCTTACGGCTATAGACTCTTACGAGAGAGGATTCAATGATTAAGCAGAGGTTCTGGAAGTTTGAACTTACTCTAGGAGGCGAGAGATTCGGTTGGGATCTCATGTAGTAGCGTCGGGGTCTTACGATGTCGTCTTCTGTATGGAATGTTCATCTATAGTCCATACTCAGATTGACTTTATTAGGATAAATGTGTAGTGTTTCCGCACGTATGGGACCAGTTTTACCTTAACTAGAGAGAATAGAGGCTATATAGCCCAGGATGGACTTACCCAGAGGAGAGCTCAGTCGATAACTCATCAGTTGGATAGACATACCCTCAGAGTAGTTGATGTGGGGAGTCTGAGTTATCCTATAGTGGTGGACCTGTACGTGAATGTCTTCCCGGATGATGTTCCTGGCCTACCTCTTTGCAGATAGGTGTAATTTTACATTTAATTTTACCCCAAGACGACATCGATATCTACACCAGTGTATCGGATGGATCCCGCAGAGCTTCGTGAGTTGTGATTAAAGTTGGAGGACTTACAAGGGAAGGGGTTCATTCGGCCCAGTGTTTCCCCTTTGACAGCCCCACTTTTGTTCACCAAGAAGGTGTATGAGTGTTTGAGACTTTGTGTCAACTATTAGCACTTAAACCAGGTGACCATGAAGAACAAGTACCCACTCTAGAGGATTGATGACCTCATTGATCAACTGAAAGGAGCATGGTGGTTCCCGATGATAGATCTCAGATCAGTCTATCACCATCTCAGAGTACGAGACGAGGATGTACAGAAGACAACTTTTAGAAGTTGGTATAGCCATTATGAGTTCTTGGTTATTCCATTCATTTTGAACAATGATCCAGCAGTTTTCATGATATTCATGAACATGATCTTTAAGCCATACCATGATCTCTTTTTAGTAGTCTTCATCGATTACATTCTGATCTACTCAACATCTGAGGAGGAGCATGCATATCATTTGGAGGTAGTAATAGACACACTCTGAGAGAACCATATTTATGACAAGCTCTCGACGTTCCAGTTCTAGATCTGAGAGGTTCATTTTTTGGGACATGTCATATTAGAGGGTGGAGTTGCAGTGGATCCAGGGAAGATTGAGGCGGTACTTTCTTGGGAGCCACTGAGTGTGATAGTGGTTCAATGTTTTCTAGGTTTGGTAGGATACTATCAGAGGTTTGTGCCAGATTTCTCTAGAGTTGATGGAACTTTATCTGTGTTTATGAAGAATGGGCAACCCTTGTTTGGTCAGAGAGATGCTAGTGGGTTTTTTAGGTAATGAGGCAGAGGATGACTAGTGACCCCATCTTGAGACTTCTAGAGGAGGGTGTATGGTACATAGTCTACTGTGACACATCCGGGACTGAGCTCAGATGTGTCCTGATGCAGGAGTGAGCAGGGATCACATATGGTTATCGACAGCTGAGATTGCATGTGTAGAACTACGCTACCCATGGCCTGGAGTTAGCAGCAGTGGTATTCTCCATGATGTTTTGGAAACATTACATGATGGGGGAGAGTTGTACAGTGTACTCTGATCACAAGAGTCTCAGGTATATATTCTCTCAGAAGGACCTGAACCTGAGACAATGAAGTTGGCTTGAGTTCCTCGAGGACAATGACTTCGAGATATTCTATACTCTTGACAAGGGAAATGTTATAGCAGACGCATTCAGTAGGAGGTCTAGTATTCAACTGCTAGGTGAAATGACAGAGCAACTGGATGCTTTGTAGATATCCTTTGTGGATCGGGATTGAGAATTTTTTCTTTAGTCTCTTATTGTCACTCCCCTAGTTCTTCAGTGGGTCATGGAGGCGTAGCGTGGGGACGCTAACTACGAGACATGACATGCTCATATAGCCGAAGGGTAGGCACCTGATGTATTTTCAGAAGGTGGGGATCACATCATCCTCTTCAAAGCATGTACCATGGTACCAGTGTAACTTACGGTGGATTTACTTAGAGAGTCCCACACATCCCCTCTAGCGGTAAATCCAGGAGTGACGAAGATATACCAGGATCTCTGAAGGCAGCACTGGTGGCCATGAATGAGGAAAGTTGTTGCTGTGTTTGTCTCTCAATTCCTCACTTTTCATCATGTAAAGGCCTAGAATCAGGTACCCGTAGGCTCGGTTCAGCCTTTAGAGGTACCAGAGTGGAAGTGGGATGGGATATCCATGAATTTCGTGATAGGACTTCCACTTACATCTAGATGTCATGATTTTATTTGTGTGATCGTCGACAGACTCACCCTGTCGGCCCACTTTCTACCGATCAGAGAGTATGGTTTATTAGAGAACATGGATGCCTCTATGTATAGAAGATTCTGCGGCTACATGGAGTACCCTCAATGATTGGATCAGATCATGATGCATGTTTTACTTCCTAGCTATGAAAGGGGTTGCAATAGGCTTTTGGGATGTAACATCATTTGAGCACCGCCTTCCATCATCAGACGGATGGCCAGACTGAGCGGACCATTCGTACTCTCAAGGACATGTTGTGTTCTTGTGTACTCATATTTGGTCATAGTTGGGAGGACCACTTACCTTTGGTATAGTGTTCATACAACAACAACAATCACACAACCATTTGGATGGCACATTTTGAGGCGTTGTACGAGAAAACATTCAGATAACCGTTGTGCTAGACTGATAGATGGGGGGTCAGTACTAGTGGGACTAAGGATGGTACATGCTACCACAGAGAAAGTGCAGATCTTCTAGGAGTGGATGGATACTGGACAGAGCAGGCAGAAGTCGTATGCTGACAGGAGACAGAGACCTCTAGAGTTCAAGGATGGAGACCATATCTTTCTACAGGTCTCACCCAATGAGAATTACAAATATTTGGTCGAGGCATCAACTTATCTCTAAGAATAATCAGACCTTTTTAGGTTCTTAGCAGATTTGGTGAGGTGTTATACTACTTATCTATTCCACCTCAGTTGCATCAGGTGCACGAAGTCTTCCATGTATCCCAGCTCAGGAGATACGTGGACGACCCTTATCACATCATCTACCATGGATAGTTGGACATTGATGATGGGGCGAATATTATGGAGGTTCCAATGGAGATTGAGGATCGACAGGAGAGAGTCCATCATGGGCGCTTGATACCTCTCATGCATATTGATTGGTAGCACAGGAACCTATAAGAGAGAAAAAGGGAGCAGGAGGCTCGATTCATGCTCAGTACCCCAACTTGTTCCCTTATTTTGAGTTGTGGCTTATGGGGATTCAATTCCCTAAGGTGGGGAGAATGTAGAGACCCAGAATTTCCATGTAAAGATTTTTTTTAAAATAAATTGTAATTCTACAAGTCTGCAAAAATTTATGGTTCATGATTCTGAGGCCCAAAGTGCCCTGAAGTAATTTATGAATTTTTTTTGTGTACGTTCAGTAAATGTGCATGCAGGTTTTTCTATCTTTTGAACCGGTGCTCAGAATTGAAATCCGAGGACACCGTTGAACTCACAGTTCCGATATTCTCTTAAGGAGTCCTTCACCTCTACTATAGTAGGTCGAGGGTGAAAGATAGTTTTTGGTTTTTTTGTGGGAATGTAAAATAAAATAAAATAAACTTTTATTTTATTTCTAATAAATCTCTCATGTGAATGCTATGGAATTGGAGACCACAAGGGGTTAAAACCTCCCAACATGAATGCTCGGTGGTGGGGAACACCCAAGCCTAAACCCCCCAAATTTTAATTCAATGGAGGGGACCATCCGACCCTTGAGCCTCAATCTTAAATGTGGGGACGTCTCTTGAACATTCCAGACATTAATTGTGCCACACCCTCTAATTAATAATTCCAATTAAATGATTCCAAGTTAATGGTTCCACTAAATAAAATTTTAAATCATATTTTATGTTGGAACCTCATCCTATGGAGACAGAATTTTTGGGTTGCCAAAGGATAGTGGAGATCTTGTGGGAGAGCTTCTCCAATGAATAACGCCAATGAAGAACTCTTCTCCTTCGACAAATATTTCTCCCAACTCCGTTGAAGGATCTCTAATTATGAATGATCTGACGATCGAGGAAACACCAATCCATCTCAACAGCGAACAATATTCAACCGAACCAATAGAGGTAGGGGTGTGATTTAATTTGATCAATGTTAAATTATCTCTCACGTTCAATCATCTTACTTGAGCTATATGCTACCGCCCTAATGAGGAGTGTATGGGCCAAACAAAAATGACCTATCCTCTCCGAAAATCTTATGGAACATTTTTCTTATCTTCTATAAGGTGTCGGAGACCGGTGATGGTGGTTATCACTGATGGAACTCGAAAACCGTGATGAAGGTGACAAATGAAGGGCGACCTGTCAAGCCGGCTGCCGGCGAGAGAACGACGCTCCGCCGCCCACGGCCTTCGCCGCTCCATGGCATCTGCACCCTACGACACTCCTTTGTGGCGGCCTCTGCGCCCCGCAGTGCTATGCTACCCGCGGCCACCTCATCGCCCTGCAGCCTCACCGCCCCATGGCCTTGCCACCCTGTGCCCTCGCCACCCCGCGGCCTCCTACGGCCTTAAATGCCTCCATGACCCTTCGTGTCCCCCGCAGCCCCCACATTCCTCTGCGGTCCCTATAGCCCTCTGTATCCCCTTGCGGTCTACCGCACCGCCCAGCAGGTCGGGCCGAGTCGACAGGACCCGGACCAGTTTCAACCCCTATATGCGCTTTCGTCCATATCATTGGCACCATGAGTTCGTTTGATGAACCGTCTGTGGCACCAGAAACCTTGGAGAAAGACGGTCCCTTTGTTATAACCAACTAGATATTTGGATAAAGTTGGGGAAATGTTGGGTTGGATCGAGCATGAATCCAACCGGGCCCTCAAGACATAAAGGGTAATAACTTACAGACTGGACGTCCGATTGACGCACTATCTGTTGCGTTGAGACCCCTATGATGTGGCGTTCGTTTGAGATACTTCTCTGTGAAACTTCTTGGTAGATGGAGTATACACTAGTGGCTTGCGGAGTAGAGCCTCCCAGAGACAAGGGAGTGTAGTGCGGGAACCCAGTGGCTGGCTAAGACGTGAAGAATGAAGAGAGATCATGTGTGGGTTAGCACTAAGTGATCCTATGTGGGTCAGCACAGAGCCATCCTTTGTCGGTCATCATCAAATGATCTTGTGTGGGTCAGCACCGAGCGATCCTATGTGGGTCAGCATCGAGAAATCATGTGTGGGATAGCACCAAGAGATCCAGTGTGGGTCAAGACTTAGGGATCCTTCATGGGTCTGCTTTATAACAGACTAAGATGAATTAGTAGTTACATCTAACAATATCTATTTTTGTAGTTATGTTATACATGGGGTGAGATGAGTATGTACCTCTGTGGTACATTCCGTCATGGAAATACCATGGTGGTATTCTTGGGGGTGGCGTACATGTGTGGCACTTTCCTTCGTGTTATTTCTTCCATTATGGAACTGTTGAGCTTGGGGATTTGGAGTTGTTCTCTGTGTTTTCATCATGATTGAGATAGGTTTAATTGATAACTTAGGTGTATGTATGGTTATATACCTAAGTAGGGTTATCAATTGACTCCATGATTTGTGGTTATCCTTTGTGGATTTTTTAAGACCCTAAGGGTCTCAGGGTCCCTACTGAGTATCATTATACTCACCCCTATATGGGTTATGCCCACTCTTCATAATGTTTGGTGCAGATGACAGACAATGCTGACTGAGGACATGAGTACCCAGACTGAAGGTAGCACGGAGGTGGACCTTAGATGAGGCGTACCGCAGAGACGACTGATTGAGAGTTGTACCTACCCTTCAGGTAGGATCCTTGGTTGGTGTTTACAGGAGTCATTCCAGTTTATTTTTACTTTCAGTTTCATGTATATTCTGGTTGGGATTGTATTTAGGCCTATTTTTTCATACTTTACTCACACTGTTTACTATTCAGTTTACATGAGTTCGTATCTTTCTTTGTTCTTGTTTGTGTGTGCTTACATATTATAAAGGCAATGCCTTCCGAGATTTAGGGAATACGCCTTCGGTGCTAGTCGCCAACCCATGGCCTATGGAAGGTGGGAAAGGGTTAGTCACGGCATGGACCTCGGGGGATGGGTTGTGAAAAATGTAGAGACCAAGAATTTCCATTTAAATTTTGGGTCTCTAAAAAACATGGGGAATACATGAACAAGGGGATGAGAAAAAAATCCCAGTATGGGAATAAACATAGGAATAATGAAAAGAACATAGATTAGATGGAATAACATGATGATATAAATCGAAAGTAACATAAAAAAAATATATAAGAATAACATATAAAAAATGGGATCATTTAATCATGGAAATATTAGAATGTGGACAACATGACATAAGCATGAGTTAAGGCAAACTTCTAGGACTATATCTCCTAGCGGACATGGACTCATAAAGGAATCATGTTTACTCCCTATCCCAACATGACATCTCATTAATTGGAGAACTATCCAAGTGCACCCAACATATAATTTTCAGGCATATGCGTTCCATATAAAGAACCAATCATTAGGAATAAACATAAGGGTTGCCCATGGAAATAAATGGGTATTGTAATCATGTCATAAAGAAAAACCATGGGGTGGATCATAATGGTGTATAAGAAATAATTGATTAAATTCATACATGCACATTAATAATGGAAAATATGAAAAGATAATAATAAATGTTGTCTAAATGAAGTGAAAACAAGTATAAAATAGTATTTAAGAATGTTTAAAAATTATATACTTCGATATAGATTATTGGAAAATATTAGAGTCCTTAAAGTGGACAAAGGGATAATTGTTTTCAAAAAACCATAATTTAAATAATATTGTAATTCATGATAAAATTAGTTACTGTTGAAAAATAATGGTGAATTAAAATATATTATAGAGTGTACATGAAAATGGGTATGAAATATGGAAGTTCCATTTTAATCGGGATTGCTTATCGGGGGGAATTGAAAAGGAAACCTTATAAAACATGTATTTCCCCATAAATCAAGAACAATTTAACTGGTAAAATATGTTTGGAAAATAAAAATAAAATTTATGGGTATTAAATAAGAATAATTAAAAATTTAATTTGGTTAAATAGATATAAATTATAACCCAAAGGAAAAATGGAGGGTTATAGAGAATCCCTTACCTTATGTCTGAAAGTGTTATATACTTGCACTTAATATACTAAATAATGAAATTTGATCAACTAATTAATTAATTTAGGATGTATTATATATATATATATTATTTATTATAATTTTATTAAGTTAATTTATATTCTTTTTATAGGTTATAAGATTATTTTTTATCATTCTTGGTGCGTTCGTTTCATGATTTTATGATTGGATCCCTTGAGTTTAATTATGATAGTTCTTGTAAAATGGAAGAAAAAATCCAGAAGTGTGATGTAATGATATTGATGAAACTCAAAAATTAAAAATGTTACTATATATAATTTTGTTTTCACATATGAGAATGATTCTGCAAATAAAATTCTAATGATGAACATTAGTTTATTTTTGTTAATTTTTAATTATCAAAACATGTTTTGTTTTATTATTTAATATTGTGTATATATATCAGTTAGAAAAAATAAAAAAAGTTTTCCTATACATTTTAAAATATATTTTAACTATTATAATGATTTTATGACCATCTAGGAAGGTGGTAATACAAAATTAAATATCTTCATCCGTGAAGGTGGTGAATCGAAACATCACGAATGATGTTCTATTATTTAAGGTAAAAAAGAGAAGGGAAGATATTTATTGATGGATATAAAATTAATAATATAAAATTATAGTGTATGTATGATACTGAAAGTTATAATTTAACTTTGGATAGGGAATGTTGGGGAAGGATAATAAAATAAAATAAAATAAAATGGAAAAGGGGATTGTTTTATTGAGTGTCATCTCCTTAAGAAACTCCATATCAAACTGGGGTTTAGATTTTGATGAAAAGAAATGAAAATAATTTCGGTAATAGTTCAGGGAGAGGAATTGGAAAATATATGAGAAATATCCATGTCTTAGAAGGTCTTATGAGAAGTGGTGGTGGGAGGTGGTATTTATAGTGGAAGAGAGGTGTGTTTCTTTCCATTTCTGTGTTATTTTGCCTCAATAAAATCAATAGTGTTGATTCATGTGACTAATTATTATAAATAGTGCATGTCAATTCATGATAATAACCAATTACATCATCTATAACTCATTAATGACTCAAAATAACATTTATGTGCTTATAATGTTAAATAATGTAAGTTACCGTATTTCAATATTCACAAAAATATAAACTATTTTAAAAAAATCCTTAAAATTAACCCCAATTTTTTTTTGAAGATTATATTTTAAAAAATGACACAATTTATTGAAAATTATTTTATAAATATGAAAAATTTTATTTTTAATAAATATTTTCATTTATTAAAGAAATTCTAATTTTAAAATAATATCTGATTTTATAACACTTTGAAAAAAATCATTAATCCCTCATAAAATTGGATTATAATCATAATACAAAAAATATCAATTTATGCAAATATTTTTTCTCTTAAATAATTATATTAATAATAAATTTTAAATAAAGTTGTACATTTCACAAAAATAAAAATACTTATTTTTGGTATTTAAAATATTTATTTAGTTATTAAATAAATTTATTATATATTCATTCATAAAATGAAGAAATTTTATTTACACGTTAATAAGTGAGGTTAATATTCTATTGTATGGTTTACTATTACTTATGGTCACATTATTATTCCAACAATCAAATTACTATTCCATTAGTATATGTTCTTTAATTTCTTAAAATATTATGTATTTAATTATTCGTTTATTAGATTGATGTTTTTATAGGGATATGTATGTGATGTAAGTGTTTTAAAAATAAGATAATGTAAATACCAATGATAAAAGATGGGGCACTTATAATTTCATCAAAAATTATTTTAAAGTATCAAGGATATTTCTTATTTCTAGTGTAATTTTTCTAAAACTTATAAAAATATTTTTTTATCTATGTAATTTCAATTTGTTATATCAAGTTCATGATCGACAAAATTATTCAAAACATTCCATCCTTATTATTTCAATAAACATATTATGTAATGTTATTTTCTATCATATTGGTGATCCATCAATATTTTTCCTTTTATAATCATCAATTGTAAGTGTGTATAATATTTCACCCTATTCAATTCCTTTGAGAGTTTTATATTTTTCAATTTAATTGATTAAGGGTGTTTACATATATTTCATACATCAATTTATATGTTAAATTATTGACTCATCCATATAACCATTATATATACATTATAGATACCATATACTTCATTTAATGGTATATAACTTGAATGTTATTAGAAATATAATTTATATCCCACATTTTTATAATGTGTAATGATGTGAATACGATTGTTCTTCTTATATGATTCTATTTGAAATAGATTTTTAAATCGAGATTCATTCCATGGGTTCTTAATGATATGATTATTTATTAATTTAATTTGGGAAACATTTCCATGGAGTATGTTGGATGGGTTCTTATGTTTTCATCTAGTACATTGTCCTCGTTTTATATCTCCCGAGATAATAATAAAATGAAATTATAATAATTTTCACGTATAAATTGGCATAATGAATTTTTTAACATTTTCTATGTGTGGAAATAATGAGTTTGTTCATATAGGCATATGTATATTGATTTTTGTCACACAGATTTTAAATTTATTATTATTATTCCGCCTATCTATGTTGATTTTCTTTTCATGAAAGTTATATTTCATCCTATTCTTATTTTCAAAAATAGTAAAAAGTTTTACGTTATTTTATACCTTATTCCATGGTTTGTGAGGATTGATTTATTTGGTACTACATTATTATTTCCATTGATTACACCAAAATATTCATATAATGAAACCCATGATTTGTTATTGTAATCACTTATATTTACCCACCTTGAGCATTTTATATTAATCATTGTTACATTTCCTCTACCCCATGTTATTAATAATATAATATATAGTATGTTTCTTAAAGAGTATATTGGGTGGGTTATTTATGAGCTATATTAAAGAATTGTTATTAAGTATGAATATGATAATATAGTTGAACAAATTTCTATTACCACAGAAAGAAAGGGGTTTTTTTGGATAATGTTTTTTAATAATTATATAAAACTTCTATCCTAAAATATTTTGGAAATGCAATTAAGTGTTATAATTTATTTAGGTTATGTAATTTATATGGTCACATCCATGAGGTGATATATTGTTATTCCCTAGAGTGTTAATGTATATGTGATGGTTCTTGGTGGTTCTTAGGTGTTATTCCCCATATGTGTTGATAAATATTAATTTGTTTTCTGGTGGAGAACTATTCTTTAATTTTGATAAGTATTAAGATATTGTTCTAGGTTGGGGCACCATTTCCCCCGTGGTTTAAAATATTTATATGGTTTTGATGTGTCCCACTCTTCCCATTGGTGTTTGATATATGGTATTTCCATGGGATTGGGCTCTCTTTTCCATGGGTGCTAAGGTACCATGCTCAGATTTTTTTTTTTCAGTATTAGAAAATGTTTGTATGGTTATATGTATGTGACATGGGTAATAACCTTGTTCATGAAAATTATTTAATATGAAAATTTTTATCTTTTTTAGCATGTCACATTGTACATGATTTATATATACAATCTATGTTTTTGAAACCATTAGATGGGGAATATTGGGTTATAATCACATTCTACTATGGTGGATTTTCAACATTGTTACCTATGAAGGTCTCATGATTACTTGTATGTGAAAGTAAGAGTCTTGATATTGGGTGATTTCTCTTGATAGCATGGATAAATTCAGAATATGGGACTATTTTGGGACATAAAAACGGTTTTGGTTCTAGTTTATTTACTTTTGGATTGTGCTGTAAAATATCCTCCAATAAGCGATATTTTCCATGTTTTCTTAATTCATATAACATTTTGGATAATTAATTATGTTATATAATACCATGAGTTTCAACCCTTTGGCATTCTAGGATGTCTTGACTACATTTTTATCAACTGATTATTGTGATGATAGGTTATATTCTTCTTACACTATTTTATATAATATAATTAGATAGTATTATCTGAATATAATAATAACATAGACCATCCCTTCTATTTGGAAGCCTTTAAAATATGGAATTTCTGCTTATGATCATGTTTCACTCTTATATATATAATTTAAGGTTATTTGGATTGAGATGTAAATATACGAATCCAATATATCATTATAATATAAGAATATTCATATTCATTCAAATAGTAAATAAAATAATTAACATGATGATTGTGAGAGCTGATTTCTCAAAATTATCACAGTAAAAAATGAAGATTCAAAAGTTTTCGAGAATGATGATAACAAATTCAATGGAGTTTCAGTTTCTAAAAAATAATTAAAATCAATTATCAACATTAAAATTGATGAAGGTAATATTATTATTGAAAATTTATTATGATTTAAAATAATTATAACAGTGGTAGTGTAATAAAAATCCTTAATACCACTTATTAAGCCCAAAGAGTTTTAAGATGTATCAGAATAATCAAGAAGAGTTACGAAAATTAAAGAAGAACTACAGTAAATAAATAATAAAAACACAATTTTTTTATTTAAAATGATGAAAGAATATTATTAAAACAAAATAAATTTTTCAAAACAAGGTGAATGAAGAGAGAAAGGTATGATGTAATAAATAATGACTAGTGTTAAAATGGTATTCCCATATTGATAGTGTCAATCCTGGTGAAAAATATTACACATTATAAATATTATAATAAATAAGTATTATTTTAATTATTTTTAAAGGTTCCAAGAAGTTATTTATATAAATAAATAAATAAAATATAGACATCTCATTAGTCGAAAAAATTGAGATACTATAATTCATTCATATAAATTAATTATTAATTTCCAATTTATATTCCCAATTATATTTACAACTAAAAAATTAATAAAAAAGATAAATTAAAAACAAAACAAGAATATGAAACTCTAATAGATCTTAAGAATTTAGGAAAAACATTCATTATTGCAACATTAAATGACTCGACAGGGGGTGAATTGGATTCCATGATTTTCCCTTTATA
Organism: Viscum album; assembly: GCA_963277665.1. Lineage (NCBI taxonomy): Eukaryota > Viridiplantae > Streptophyta > Magnoliopsida > Santalales > Viscaceae > Viscum > Viscum album. The sequence goes on from OY728147.1 coordinate 1,868,940,100, forward strand.
AATTAAATTTCTATCTTTAATTCTCGATACTTGATTTAATCATTATAAAATTAATTTATAATGGATTTATATATAAATAAAAACCTTGGAAATGAGTTATTTTTATATTTGATCATGCTTTCCATGTGAATCCTATACTCTAATCTACCAACACCCATTACAATATTAGTGATTTTATTTAAGATCCCTTTATTTATAAATCTTCATAGCCATGTACAAGTAATTAAAAATTAATATTTTAATAACACAAGATATTTTTATCAATTTTTTTACAACAACAAAACCCAATATCTTTATTCCAATATTTATTATAATAACAGTTACTTTTAATAAGTTGAAAATATTAGTTCTGAATAATTGTTTTATTTAAAAATCTAATTGAATCAAAATTGACAATATAAAATCTATTTGGAGAAATTTATTTGAGAAAATATTTATATATTGTGGAACAGAGTAAAAATCAATATTTCATAATTATTTTAATTATGTATGGATATTAGTTCTTTACATAAGTTGGAAAACAATAATCAATGTTTAATTGTTTCATTTTTTATATCGTGAAAAAATATTCACCAAAAGAAACAGATGGGAATCAAAGTTATAATTTTCTATATGTTAGAGATAATACTCATATGCATTGATTATTGAAAAAGAAATGAAAAAATAATCTAAAATTATTTTGAAATATTTATACAAGAACCCGAATCTTCTTTTCTGGTACATTTTTCTTTTCTGGTTGTTTTGGAGAAAAAGCGATGGTTATGAAAATTTCAGGTGTACACGCCATGTACATTAAGCACACGCCGTGTACCCGGTTGTCACGGGTGACCGTTTGTTGGCCACGTAATATCCGATTACCTGACCATGTTTTGTGACCTTGAGACCACCTAAAGAGGAGGCCAGAAAAGGCAAGTACACGCCGTGTACTTTTAAATTACGAATTGTGTACTTTTTTTTCATTTAACGGATAGGGGTCACATCTGATGGAAAAACCCATCATCATATTTAGTTGTCTCATATTGGAGTGTCCATACGGCCATAGATCTTCTCCGATCCCCCGACTCACCATTAGTCTTTCGAATTGGTCTCCATTGATTACGTTGGAATCGCATAGGTGAGTTCTCCATTCTTCTTGAACACCATCTCTTGATTTCTCCTCACTATCGATTTATCATTGGGTGATCTTTTAGGATTTTTTTGAAGATCTATGTAATCTTAGGGTTATTCCAGGCCTGGGGGTCATTTATATCGTTCATACAATGCCGAGGTAGGTGGTTTGTTCCTTTCCGTAGATAGTCCTTAAATTTTATGTGCAAAAGTTCCCAATACCCAAGAATGTGGCATTGGGTGTTTATGGTTTTAGCTCTTTTTTTCCTGGTATGCCTTATGTTTTGTGATAGAGGTTGTTTTTTTATGAATAGGGTTGATTTTTCCATGCTATAGAGGTTTTCCCCAAGTTTTCTTGTTTTGACTGTTTGATCTAGCTTGCTTGTTAGGTTTCCTTGCTTTCCATTCCTAGTGTTGTTAGGATGGAGTAATTATTATCTGACATGCAATGATATGCTGTAGACTTTTTATCTAAGTAATTATTGAGGTTTAATTTGTCTTCCATGTATCGTTTGTGCACGATTGGCCTATATAGTGTTTTGGGAACCTGGTGTAGTAGACCATAGGGAGAATGGACATTGAGGGATTCTCTAGAGTGTCTGTTTTACTACTACGTTGCGAGAACATAGGGGGATGGATGTTGAATGTTCCATCAGATTTCTGTTGTTCCTCGATGTAGGCCACTGGGGGAATTGGACATTGGGTGCTTACCTATACTGCCTATTAGTTTTCAATATGAGAACATAGGGGGAATTGACGGTGAGTTCTTCCTCAAAGTGTCTTTGCTAAAGCAGGTCCAGAGGGTTAGACTAAGTGTACATCCCAAAGGGTTTCCTATGATTTTTTGGATGAATTAGAGGGTTTAGGTAGTGATTAATTCCTAGTGTTTCACCTATTTTTGATTATTTTCTTACTTGATATATGAAAATGAATGAATTTGAAATTTTTGGATTATTACTATGTCTACTTCCTTGTTTACTACATAGTTTTGTTTATTGCCTTCCGTATATATATTCAATGACTATAAGGCATAAATCATTGGGTGGTTTCCTACTGGGATTCATCTCAATCCCGGTTTGGGTCTTGATTTTTGGCCCAACTAGATTATATTATTGCTGGTATATATAAGTGAAAGTTCCATTCTAATTCAAGTATTTGATTGGTGTGCAGCTGGGGTGTATGGGACCAAGCTGAGGATTGCGATGCTATGAAGCAATATATCTTTTTTTCTTTTGCTCTTTGGTTTAGTATTTTATTTTAGTATTGTGACCTGTTTGGCTACTTTTCTAGACATATATGCCATGAAACATATATATATATACACACACATATATGTGTGCCCTAGTTGTTGATTTCTTCAGTCTTCCGCTATTTACTAATTGCATGCTTTTACTGCTTCAGCTATTGTACATCTATTTTACTTCGTCTATGTTACTCTACTAATGATTTTATAGTTTCCCCACTATCACAACCAAGGCCCTCACAGCTAGTCAGAATCCTCCAGCGTTTGGGGAAATGCATTTGAGGCCATGTGACCAAATGGGTACGGGGAGCCTCTTGGTGGATCCTAAAAATGACATGTTAAAAATTAGTCTCCGAGGAACTTTTTTATAATTGACATACTATTTAGTGCCTATATCCAGGGATAGGAAAGAATATGTACTTGTAAATATGTTGGGATTGGGAGTATCTAACTCGTGTACAGGGAAAACCCAATCTACCTCGTTATTGAATTTTTTTTTTTCTGGTTTTTCAATTTTAATGTTGATTTTATTTTTTTGTTTGGTAATTTACATTTATTTTGCTATTATATTTGATGTTAGTGAGGTTCTACTTCTGTTGAAAAAAGATGAGATGAGGGTATTCCATCTCATACATCATATAAGCACTTTCTAAAGATCACATGTCATGCGTTTCTACCATGCCATTTAGGTTGCATTAAATATTTCATGTTATTGTGATATATATTTTGCTAGATATGAATTATATTGTGTTATATGCCTTGATAGAATATGTATTTTGATAAGGTATTGGTTTTTGTAATGTTTTGGTTGAATGGATGCCAAAATTTCGTTCTTGAGGTGTTATGGGCCCCCATGGACTGGAATTTGGGGGATCATTGCTCTGTTGTGTTTATATATAACATTTCAATGATTCCATGCATAGATTATTAGGGATTATGGGCCCTCACAGATCAAAATTTGGAACTTTAATGTTTGTTTCATTGTTTTTCTGGGTATCAGAGAAGTTTCTGAGGCTTACTATCCGAGGGAACGTAGAATACTCAGCCTATAATGATAAATACATGCCATGTGTCATTCTATTCAAGAAGGAACTATTTTTCTTATGTAAATGATGTGTACTATATGTACACTCTATGTATTCTCTAACCATGTCACTAGCTGTTTGGCTATAGACCTGGGGTTGGGGAGTCATTGGTGGAACACGCCATGTTCCTGATGTACACGCCGTGTGGTGAAGACCATGTGTCCACCTGTGTGACTAATGACATGGATGGATAAAACGTAAGTTATACATGCCATGTCAAGATTGAACACACCATTTATTATAACACATGTATTCGACATTGTAACTAACAACATGGGTAGTTTAAATCATTCAAGTACATGTCGTGTCTATCTGGAACACTCCATGTAGAGTGAGCTGTGTAACCGACTGTGTGACTAACAACACGGGTTGGTGAGGTTCTTCTAGTACATTTCATATATGGAACTAACATAACAGGTAGTCCTATTCTAGGGGAAACATGTGGCTTATACGTGTAGAAGAAATCTGTTAAGGAAAGAGGATTCAAGTACACACCATGTGTTAGGACAACATGTCGTGTGAATGGATTGTTACATGACCTTGGTTGGGAAATGCACACGCCCATGTGAAGGCTTAAGGGAACATGACGTGTAGTCATTATACACACCGTGTATCCATGTTTTAAAATACTTTAATGTGTTATTTATCTTGTTACCTTCTCACATTTCTATGTTTCAGTTCGTGTTAATCTGGATCTAAGGTGTGTGCCTGACCTTGAAGAGTCATACCACCTAGACATCCTCTGGTTGTCCGCCAATTATAGGGAACTGATCAGACACAATATATGACTGATCAAGGACTACTAGTAGATCCTCTAGTGGTCATAGTCTTGGAACCATCCATCATTCCAGAAACAGGCACTGATACACAGTTCTGAGAGGGATTTATGAGGATTATGTAGACCTTCTCAGGAGTACCGCATCATTCCCCTTCTATGGCAGATTTGAAACAGGTTTTCCAGCAGCAACATCCTCCCACCTTCCTAGGAGGAGGATGAAATAAACCTGTAGAATCAAGGTTTGAAGCCATTTTATCTATCTTCGAGCATTTAGAGACGCCTCCAAATATAAGGGTGAAGTTGGAAACATATATGCTTGGGACTCCACCAAGGGATGGTTGGATGTGACCTCACAAGTGGGACGCTAGCAGGTTATGGCGTGGGATGAGTTCTAGCGTTCCTTATATGAATATATATATATCTAGAGACTTTGAGGGCCGATCGAGACTGAGATTTCATGAGTCTGGACTAGGGCACTCATTCTGTTATGAATTATTCTTCTCGGTTCATAGAGCTGTAATGATTCATGCCTATTCCAGGAGGTGATGATTTATTTCTCGAAAAGAAGTTTGAAGATGGCCTCAGGCGTGACATCTGATCTCAGGTGAACATCTTCATATTGATTCCATCACAACTATAATTAACCAGGTGTTGATCATGGTGCGTAATATGAGGGATTTTGGATTTTTAAGACAGGGCGGCTCATCATCTAGATATGGTATCCCTCTTCATGACAGTAGGAGGAACCACATGGAGTCTATGTGTGTAGTTAATAGTAGGTGAGAGACATATTCTGGTAGCCATGTGGTGTCAAACCAGGGCAGGAAGAGTGGGAATACAAGGCCATATTTCTTGAGAGACCCAGTAGAGTGCCAATCATGCGGCATGATCAACCATCTTTAGTACTTCTGTCATAACCTCTCCCTAAAAGCTGGTGACATGGGTTTTTTACGACTCCTCATTCAAGAGAAGCACCACCATTTTCCCATTAGTCAGAGAACTGGAGTTCTTCCAGCTATTCAGGCCAAGGTGGAGGTTATGGTTTTGGTTTCCCGTCACTAGGATTTTAGTGACAATAGGGTGGAATAGCTCATGGTGGTCAGGTAGGGTCGTAGGGCCACATTTTATGTTAGACTTTTGTAGTGTAGGAGACCCAGCAGGATCAGGATCCCATACCCTCTATGGTTCTAGGTACGATCCAATTTCTCCAGTTTTAGATTCTTCTCTATTCGATATGGGGGAGTCCCATAGCCTTATATATGAAATTTTTGTTGAAGGGTTTGGGATCTGTTTCTTTTCATCAGCTGATATTTTGATGTTGAACACTCTATTAGGGACCATAATTCCTAGTATAAATCAGTGCATGGAGTTACCTCTCGGGGTTGGTGGGTGTCACTTCATATGGGACCTTTATGCCCTATAGATGACAGTCTATGATTTAATTCTTAGAATGGACTAGTTAGTTCCCTACCAGGCCGTTGTCTATTGTTATCATCGTAGGGTGAGTTCCACATCACTAGAGGGAATATAGTTTTTTTATAAGGGCGAGTGGGATGTCTAGGCGAGCAGAGCAGGACCCAAGCATCATGGGTTGGGAGGAGTTACATCCCAGTTTGCTAATATATATCTGGATGCCCAGGGGACTTCATAGATGGACTTTCCTCTAGTGGTGGATCGTTCTAGGGACATCTTTCCTGTGGACTTTTCATTTTTTCTTATGATGTGAGAGGTGTAATTCTATATTAATCTTATACTAGGAGCGACACCTGTGACAATTATTCATTATAGGATGACTACACCAGAGTTGTAGGAGATCAAAAATCAGTTGGAGGAGTTACATGAATAGTGTTTCATCTGACCTAGTACTTCTCATGGGGGTTCTCTTATCGTCTTCGTGAAAAAGGTTGATGGTACCCTCATACATTGGGTGGATTATCATAATCTGAACCAATTGACGGTGAAGAAAAAATATCCCTTACTAAGGATTGATGATATTTTTTATCAGCTCTGAGGAGCCCAACTGTTCTCAAATATTGACTTAATATCTTGTTATCATTAGATTCACTTTAGACCATCTGATATACCTATTAGGTACTTCCAAAGAAGTATGGTCTATACAAATATGTTGTTATTCCGTTCAGACTCTCAAACGTGCCTGCAGTTTTTATGGCACCAAAGTACCAATTTTTCCATCCACACTTGTATTATTTAGTGGTAGACTTCATGGATGTTTTCATGGTGTACTCTCATGCTCTACCCGACCATGCCACACATCTTGAGATCATGTTGACTACACTGAGAGAGTAGCAGTTATATTCTAATATCTTAAAATTCCAATTTTGGATGGACCAATTTCACTTCTTGGGTCATGTTATCACAGAGAAAAGAGCATCAGTAGACCCATATAATGTTTGAGGAGTGGTCTACTGGGAGAATCAGAAGAACATATTTGAGGTAGGATGTTTTCTTGGGCTGGTTGGTTACTAATGTAGATTCATACAGGACTTCTCATTCTTAGTAGCACCACTGACAGGTCTGACTATGAAGGGTGCGAAGTAATTGTGGTCAGATTCTTGCGAGTCATCCTTTAAAAAGCTGAATGGGAGGTTGACGTCAGCACTGATACTGGTTTTTCTAGATACATGCAAGAGATATAATGTTTACATTAATGTATCTGGTATTTTTCTAGGAGCAGTGCTTATGCAAGGAGAAAGGGGTTGTTGTGTATGTGTATAAGCAGTTGAGGCCACATGGGAGGAAATACCTGACTTAGGATCTCGAGTTGGCTTCTATTTTTCATGCTTTGTGCTTTTGGAGACATTATCTTCTAGGAGATCATTTTGTGGTTTTCACCAATTATAAGATTCTCAATAATATCTTCAATCATCAAGATCTAAATTTGAGCCATCAAAGGTGGGTTGAGTACCTTCAGTCCTTTGACATTGAGCTTGCCTTAATGTCTAGTAAACACAATGTTGTGGCTGATGCATTGAGCATGAGGACTCAGATATAGGCAGTTTAGGAGGCCACCAGTGTGTGGAAGATTAAGGATTTATTCTCTAAAATGCATTTGAAGGTTCTCAACAGATAGGGGTAGGCGTTTCTATCTTATGTAGTTGTTACCTCTACTCTTCTTGATCATGCGAGAATGAGGCTGTTATCAAAATCAGAAGGCCTAGTCCTACGAAAGAGTGTGTCAGGAGAGGACCCTATTCCTAGATGGAATATAACAAGGATGAGATCTTTCGTTTTCATAGATGCATGTGGGTTCCAAAATACATACTCGAGGAGTTGATGCAGGACTTTCATTCATTAGTTTGGGTAGTTCATCTTGGTTTCACAATGATGTATCAAGATCGGCACCATCAGTATTGGTGTCCAGGTATGAAGAGAGATGTGGCTTGTTTTGACATGAGGTGTTCCACATGTATGTAGGTGAATGAGAAGTGTCAACGAATAGCAGGGATTTTTTAGCAGTTACCCATTATTTATTTATAATGGAATGATGTCATGATGGATCTAGTGACATGTTTTCCAGGGTCTCTTAGAGGGAATGATGTAGTTTGTGTTGTCATTGAAAGACTCACAAAGGTTCGTCACTTCTTTCTGATCAAGGAGACCTTCTGTGTTGATGATCTAGGTCGGTTTTATATCTAAGAGATCATATGTCTACATGGGGTTCCACACTCAATTATTTCAGACAAGGATGCACGTTTTACTTCTCTGGTCTGGTAGGGGCTATAGAAGGCTTTGGGTACATGGGAACTTCTGAGTACAACTTACCACCCCCAGATAGATGGCCAGTCCGAGCGTACGATTTAGGTTCTTGAGGACATTATTCGATCTTGTATCATGGATTTTTGAGGTTCTTGGGAGAATCACATAAACCTTTTGGAATTATCTTATAATAATAGTTTTCAAGAAACTATTCAGATGGCTCTTTATGAGGCTTTATACGGAAGGCCATACTAATCATCCTTATGCTGGATAGAGGTAGAAGAGGAATCTATGCTAGGACCTCATCTTAGCCAGAAGATCACATAGTATATATAGTAAATTTGGAAGAGGATGGATACTACACAGTCTCAAAAGAAGTCTTATGCTGATCGATGAAGGTGACCTCTAGATTTTGAGGTCGGGGATTAGGTATTTTGGCGTGTCACACCGAGGTTGGAAAATAGAAATATTGGGAGGCTGGGTAAGCTTTCCCAGAGGTACGTCAGTTAGTTTTTGGTGTTGGAGAGAGCTGGTCCGATTTCCTATCGATTGCAGTTACCTCAGAGGTACTGGGATATGCATGATTTATTCTACATTTCTCATCTTTGACGTTACTTATCAAACCCATCTCATGTTTTACAACCCAAGGAGGTTGATCTTGAGGTGGATTCATCATTCATAGAGTATCATATCCATATTTTTGATCGAAGTGAGAAGGTTCTATATGTCTGGTCTATTCCTCAGGTATGAGTGCTATGGCAGCATGGGAGAGTATAGGATGAGTCTCGAGATAAGAAGACCAAAGTACGATAACAATCGATGGAGCTGTTAGAGGTTTCCTCTTCTATGCCACCATGATAGAGAAATCAATGGATGAATTTCTTTAATAGGGGTTGTTTTAAAGAACCTAGGCATTATTTTCAGGTATGCCTTTCTTTTTTGGATGTTTTTGAGAAAAAGATGAGCTTATGAAAATTTCAGGACTACACACCATGTAATTTAATTACAAACAGTGTACCCAGTTGTTACGGGTGACCGTGTACTGGCCGTGGAATGGCTGAGTACATGGCCGTGTGTGGTGACCCAAATATAGCCTCATTCATATGCTTGAAAACGTAAGTACATGCAGTGTACTTTTCAAATAAACGTAGTGCACTTTTATTTTTTTATTAAACAGTCTGTGGTCACGTCTGATGGAGAATAGCTTCTTATTCTTCTGCCATCTCTTCCATGAGCATCCATATGGCTATGAATATTCTTCAGAAACCTGACTCATAGTCCGTACTCTGAATCGAACTCCGTCGATTGCGTTGGAATCGCATCGGGGAGTTCTCCCTTCTTCTTGAACACCATCTCCCGATTTCCCCACTCTCTCATGTTATCATAGGTTGAACGTTCTTGATGTTTTTGTAGATCTATGATGTTTAAGGGTGATTCAAGGCTTGAGGTTCACGTACATCATCCATAAAATGCCGAGGTAGGTGTTGTTTTTCCATTCTGTAGATATTACATGAATTTTATGTGAAAAAGTGCACAATACCCAAGAACAAGGTATTGCGTGTTTATGGTTTTGGCCTTGTTTTTCCTATTAGGCAATGTTTTTTTGGATATAAATTGTTTGTGTATGAATAGGGTAAATTTCCCCATGAAATATTGGTTTTCCCATATTTTCTTGTATTAACAATTTGGTCTAGCTTGCCTGTTATGTTGCCTTTCCTTCCATACCTTGTATTGTTAGGATAGAGTGATTGTTATATGACATACGATAATAGTCTATAGATTGTTTAGCCAAGTATTTCATGAGGATTACATTGGATCCCTTGTATATTTTGTGCACGATTTACTTACACATGGTTTTGGGAACTTGGTGTAGTAGACCATAGGGAGAATGGTCGTTAAGGGCTTCTCTAGAGTGTATGTTTTACTGCTACGATGCGAGACCATAGGGGGGATGAACATTGAGTACACCCTAAGTGTGTCTGTTGTTCCTTGATGTGCACCATAGGGGGAATTGGAAGTTGAGTTATTCCATAGAGCATATATTATTTACTGATACGATTCCACCTCGTGTATTAACAGTGAGTTCTTCCTCAGAGTGTCTATTATAAAGTTGAACCGGAGGGGTTAGACTCTCTGTAATTCTCATAGGGATTATTGTTTTTGTTTTGGTTAAATGAGAGGGGTTGGGCAGTGAGTACATCCCAGAGGGTTACCTTCTTTTTATTATCTTCTTACTTGATATATGTAAATTAATGCATTTGAAAATGTAGGATTGATACTATGTGTTCTTCCTTATTTACTTCTTCCTTTTGATTACTGTATTATGTATACATATTCACTAACTGTTAGGCATTGATCTTATGGTGGTTGCCTAATGGGATTCATGTCACCTCCTATGTGGGTCATACTTTTGGGCCAAGATAGATTATATTGCTGTAGGTATAGATAAGTGAAATCACCCTTCTACATCAAGTACTAGGTTGTTGTTTTGTGAGGGACATTTAACCAAGATAAAGCATGAAAAGATATGGAGCAGTTTATCTATTTTCGTTTTCACTTTCGTTTGGTATTGTATTCTAGTATAGTGACTTGTTTGGATGCTTTTCTCGAAATAAGTTCCATGCATCATATATATATTTATATACACATGCTTCAGTTAATTATTTATTTAGTCTTATGCTATTTAATTATTTCATGATTTTTTACATCTTCTATTGTATATCTATTTTACTTCCATTGTGTTACTCTACCAATGAGGGAATAGTTTCCCCACTGTCACATCCAAGGCCCTCAACACTATTCGGTAGCCTCTAGAATTCTGGGAAATGCGCTTAAGGCCATGTGAACAACTGGGTACGGGGCACCTCTAAGTGGCTCCCATAACTGGGATGTTACAATTTACTTATAGGTTTTATATATTTTATAATAAAATGTTTAGAGTTTTGGAATAAAATAAAAAATTACAACATAATGATATAAAACATGTGATAAACCATAGAGCTTATGAATATGTTTAATTTAAGCCATACCATAATAATAATAAAACTATACCTTTTTATTTGGTTATTATAATTTTGGAGTTCATATTATATCTTTCAAAGTGAATTTAAATTTTCCACAAAATAAATTATTCATATGACTTAATTCTTGTATTATATGAAAAGTATATTTTTTAATGTTTATGGTTATGTTGTAATGTATTATTTTTTAGTGTAAAAGGTGCACCCATAAAATTTTTCTCTCTCTCATATCTGACTAAATTTTATTATGGAATATCAATTTGATTGTGGAATGGTAAATGAAAAATATTTTAAAAATTGAAATTATATAAAATCTAGAGATCTAGAAAGGTGATGTTATGATTTTAGAGAATGAATGTGTTATAGAACATGCCTATAAATATTCTGTTAAGATGAAGATATTTCAGTTTATCTCTATAAGCAATTTTTGGTAAATGTAAAAATAATTTAAAATTTAAAAGGTAAGTGTATGGGTCTATTATATAATGTATGAATGGAAAACATATCTGATAAAATTAATGAAGAAAAAAATAAATTGACGAAGGGAATCATTTAGGATTATATTGGTAACTACAGAGATATATTATCTCACAAAATATGAGAATTTGAATGGAATTTTAATTGATATTAAATGTGTAGAAATTCTAAACTATGTTATGTGTTATAAATTTTGATCAAAGATTATTATAAGAGATTTTTCATAGATGATTATGGTGGTCATCATCGGGATGATGTCATATATAGTTCCCAACTATATTGGTTAAAAAAAATATTCTTTGTTTATGGATTATTACGGTATTTATAAGGAGGGACATTGGGACATCTTAGTGGGGAGACTAGTGTATTCTAAAAATAATAATTAGTCTTATAAATGTAAAAAGATAATGATTTTACCTTAAAATTATATGAAAATTTATTTTGTTTTTTTATATTTTTTCTACACCAAAAGAAACCAAGTGTGTGATCACAAGAAGTAGTTCATTGTTAGTGTACTAAAAAATTATTTTTCCTATTTTTAGGATTTATTTCTTTTATTTACTATTAGGGATAGATTATACATTTTATTAAACATATAACAAGATATTAGGGTAGGGCAATCTTAAAATTACATACCGTGTTCTATCCACACTCAGAGGTTATCTTCCTTGTGTGTGATTGAAAGGTTTTATCATGGAAAAAAATTTAAAATGGATGAGTCTTATCTATTTAGAATATATGGAAGTAGTTATGAATCACAATGATATTATGATATTTAATGGTAAAAAATTTCATCTTTAGAATGATAAAATGAAACACTACTTCTGATCTATTGGTATATGTGTGTACAATTATATTGTTCATGGATTCATGGAAAACATGGATACTATGGCTCTGTCAAAATGATATCATAAGAAATTGGACCTTGAACATAATGAAATAAATGCATTAGGGATGGATTTTTTATGTTAAATCTACAAAAAGGTGACTTTATAAAAATATTCACATTCCAAGTGATATAAGTTTTATAATAATATAAATGAGACTTAAATGTAAATGAATCTAAATTATTGAATATATATAAAAAGTAAAATTATTTTTAAATTCACCAAAATGATTACATATATTTTTTATTTGATTTGATGAATTGTTTTATGGAGTAAATGTATAAACTATAAGAAACTATTCATGACATCAATATCATGCAATTTATTTTTGAGAAGAATGTAACCCCAATTGATTCATAATGTTTTAGAACTTTATAAAATAGATATGAATTATGTATTATTAGATAATATTTATAGTAATATTTATGAATATGAACATGGTAATAATAATAATGTCATTATAGGAATCTAGAGACCCATGAAGTAGACTTCAAGGTGACAATGAATCTTTATATGGTTCATGAATTAGATAAAATGTATGTTGGAAAAGTTATGCGATTAATTTCATAAAACATTTAATGGAAAATGGAATGTTGAAAGGGAATATTTTATTTTATAGTTTCTAATATAGAATTATTTGTAACATTTTTACTATTATTCATAATAAATTCATTTTTAGGAAGAAAATGACATTCAGATGATGAAATAACCAATAGAGGTTTAGAGAAAGTCAAGTACTAAGAAAATCCTGTTAAATAATAGTAACTCTATTTTACATGGGCATACCTACAATGATGAAATTTAAGGGATGGATATCTATGATTTTAAATACCTAAATGAATATGTTCTTGTGGTTATCAAAATAAAATACTAAACGGAAGAAACATGTGATGGAGAAGACACTGAAGTTGATGGTGTGCTGGACCTCAAGCTGGATCTAGATGATATAGTTGATGTGAAAGAAATTTTCAGTGAAAATGGAATATAGTTAATTTCATTTTACATGATTCAAAACTCTATATATAGTTACATGAATAAATGTATTTATATTTTATGTATTAAATTGAAAATAAAGAATAAAATAATCTAGAGAACGCGAATGAATCCATTATTATAATGTTAAAATTGGAAGTGTGGGCCACAAAAATTGATTTATTTTCAAATATAGTGAATAATAAGGTAAAAAATAATGGGTATCTTGATGCATATTTTATTGAGTAGAGGATAATGTTTTAAGATCTAGAAATCACTATGTCTTTGAGGATGAAATTAGGAAGATGGATTATGAAGGGAAAAAATATAATGAAATAGTATCATAGAGATAAAAAAAATATGTTTTAGGATTATTCTATCGAAATAGAGGATTAAAATAAATCTTGTATGGGTATTATGATGAAGAATAATCGAATAATGGGGGTGGCTAAGCCACAATAACCTAGTCCCTATATAAATATATATTTTAGGACAACATAAAATTCTACATGAGAAGTTGTGAATATTCACAACGATAGACAAAACATTTGGTGTTATTATTATATTAATATGGATATTACCAAAAGTTTTTTTTCCATTACTATGAGGAACTAAAATCTACAAGAACAATGTAGAAAATTTAGTATAGTTCAACCAACATGTTATGTTTTTTATGGATATTACATTTTGTTGTGATGGATATGAATTAAAATCAATGAATTTATAATAAAATTTATAAATTAATGTTCTAATGGATACCATAAGGTGTAGAATAAAACATTTCATGGACTGATAGATTAATTTTAAAAAATAAAATAAAATTTTAGAAAATTATAGGATGTTAATGAAGAATAATATACACATGAAGATATTGGAAATTAATCAATATATAATGTGAAACAATAAGATGAGGTAAAAAATGAATGATGAGAATATTGTATTGGAAATTTATTTTAATGTAGTAAATTGATTTGGAGTGATAATTTTTGACAATATATGAACATCCCATATAATTGGAAACTACAATCCTTTCACAAGAATTAAATAAAATAAACAATATTTCATTTGGATCGAAAATGATAAGGTATTTAATTTCATTAGATTTTGGATGACCAACATTTGTAGAATGACCATTAAAAATATGGATGTATTGGTTTTTTAACACCTTAGTTATGATACAAAATTTTTTAGCCAATAGCTAGTGTGGCTCATGGTTTGCAATGAACTTTTACAAGAATATATAAATACGCAACGGAAAATATTTTGTAATTGTAATATATGAAAATCCTACAAATGAGAATCTCTACCTTGTTAGTGTAGAGGGATATGTGTGATTAATATATAAATAATATTAAAACATATTATAGTATAAATGGATTGTTAATTTGAGCCAAAAATCATTACAATAAATTGTGAATCCTAAATAACCAAATTAAATTCCTAATCACACAAGTTATCATATTCATTCCAAATATATTTCTCAAAAAAATTAATGATCATTATAAATGATTAGTTGAAAGAAGAGAATAAGTAAATGTAGTTATTAGAATTGGTGAATTTTGATTTATTTGGTATGGTGTTGGCATGAATGATTGTTTGGTAGAGGTATATATTCTATTAAATGATGATCATACTTTTATGGAATGATTAATTTTGTTCAATAACTGTATGAGATGTGTAATTAAAAAACATTTCATTAAATATTAGTACGGATGAATCATGGATAGAAAATTCAAAAATTTCATACTGAAAATAACTTGGTATTTAATAATATGAATTCATAGGATTATCTTGAGGATAACATTATAAGGAATAAAATAATTGTGGTAAGGACTCCTAAAAAATCACTATAGTTGAGAGGGGGAAATGATTAGTCAATAATATAGATAAAACGGTTCTTGATGAAAAATTCATACTAGAAAAATTTTGAAAGGAAAGGATCTTAACATTATCCTTTATTAATGATAATGTATATTTATATTTAGTGGGAGAAGATTCTTGAAAAAATAATTATTATGATAAGACCAAAAAATTAGAGTAAATTAAAAAATTTTGATATAAAGTTTTTGTTCTCCATAATTAAAAAAACCATAGGATGTTTGAAACATATAAAGACAAAAAAATATTTCATGGATACATTTCTAAGCGTAATGAATAATTTTTTTATAAAAAATAAATTAATAACATATTAAATTAATAAATGTCACTATAGTTTGGAATTACCATGTTTTCCAACAAAATAATGTGAAAATTCTACAGAAAAGAGTTGATCCCATGATAATGGTACTGATATTGATGAATAATGTGGAAACAAGTAGGGTTTAAAGTGTTCTTATATTAAAAAATATCAATAAGTAGTAATGAAATCAATGATGAAAATATTATTTTTGGTAATACAACTCTATTGATAATGATAATAAGGAGGTCTCCACAACAAACCTCACTCTTATCAATGTTAGAGAATAATTATTTTTATAAGGCTACTAAAAATGATAATTTTATTAAGATTATGAATTAATATTATGAATATTTTTAGATAATATAATATGGGAAACTATTTTGTGTTTGGAGGAGAATAATTATTTTGTAATGAAATGTGTTTTTATAATAAAATCAATAAATAATGAAAATTTATTAAAACATTATTCGATAATTTGAAAAGGATAAAACAAATTAGCGGAATTGATGAAGGTAAAATGTAATATATTATAGGAAGTTTAAAATTATTGGATCCATCTTGATAATAATGATACAATTTACGTTTATTGTGTGCCAAATGGATGTAAAATCAGCATTAATTATTAAATTTTTTGAGGTGAATGGATACATTAAACCACCATATTGTTTCATATTCATGATGATGAATACAAAAAAGACCAATTGAAATATTCAATTCTTGAGTATAAACACACACTAAGAGTATGATATTATAGTCTTGTTCAATACTTCATAAAGATTACTTTAGAGAGTCATGGAATTGATCAAAATCATAATGTTAATAAGGTGAATGATCTAGGAATAATAGAGATTATATAAGTTGATGAAATAATATATAGATAGTAAAATGAAACCCAATATAAGGAGTTTAATGATTTAATGAGGAGTGGGGTTGAGATATTAGTGATTGTTCAATTAAAATTTTCCATTGGTTATTTATGTGATGAAAAGAATAAATATAATGTTTATTTCACAATAAAAATATCCTAAAGAGTCATTGGAATTATTTGAAATAGGTAATTAAAAAGATATCAAAAAATAATTTATTTATGATTAAGTTGTATATATATGATAGTTACAATGTTTTTTCTATTACAGGGTCTTAGTACTCATTGGTTTCCATTTTTTCCAGACAACTATACACAATTACATTTTTTAAAACATTTAAAAATGAAAGGTATCAATGTAAACCCAAATAAAAAATCACTGGTGGTGGAAATAATACTTTGATATGTCAATGGTACAATTGATATCAATATAATCTATAATAATATCTCATAACTAGAGTTTTTGGGATATAAAAATACATATTGGGATAGTTACAAGGAATATGTAATCTTTAAATCATGTCATGAATATTATATTGAAGATTAATATATTTATGAATTATGAAACAATAAGTATTCCATATAATTTAAAACTATATAATAATAATATATATTAGCTACAAAATCTTTCACAAAGCCCTTATGTATGATGCAATAACATAGATATATTGTATTTGAAGTGAAGTATCATATTGTAATTATGTGTGATAACTCAAGTGCTATTAATATTAGAAAAAAAATATTTTCTATAATATATGGAAAAATTATATCATTATCATGTATCCAATTATGAAGGAAAAAGTTATTTAATCTTTAATATTTTTTAATTATGTTATAATCAAAATAAAATTTTATATATAATGACAAAGGAACTGTAAATTGATGTGTTTTAGAAGATTCGGTTCGGTCTTTATGATCAACCATCTATATCCATTTAAATAGATGAGAGAAGGGATGGATAATCCTATTATATAATTGGATTTCCACATTTTAAGATCAATTTTTTATATAATAATTAGTTTTTAATAAAGTTCTTCATGGTAGATAATGTCATACCATATTTTTTAGTTAGGTGTGTAACTATTTATAGTTATCCAACCATGAAGCATGTGATCAGTCATTCAATTTATAAGGTGGTGACATAAGTAAATTTTTATTTTAAAGGATAGAAATATATATATACTAATAAATAATTATGGTATTTTATTTTTTAATATCAAATAGATATCAATCTCATATTGAAAAGGGTAGAGAAATTTTGTAATATTATATATGGGAGTGTGTATGAATGCCTAATCAAGGGGAATTAATATTTAGATGTTCAAAAAAATAATACCATATTTAATTGGTGGGTTCTCAAGTTATTTTAGTGATATGTTGTGTCTATATTATTTATGAAATTACTTGTGGTGTCTATATAACTTGTATAATATGTATTAATATGTGTTGTGAAAGGATGGAATAAAAAAGTGTTTCATTTTTGAAAATTTCAATTGGAAATTTTTATCATATTGATCTTGATCGATGTGAGCAGAGTGTTTATTATTAGTTAATCATTGAATATACCATTTGAATTTTAATGTTTCATCTAGGAGATGGTGTTTAAAGATGATACTTTAAAATTGAGTGTGTTGTCTGCAAACCCAGTGTTGGAGATTTTGAACAAAAATATTTATACGCAGTTTTGGATTATCCCTCTTGAAAATATAATGTTGAAATACTCTAAAAGTCTCATGAAATATGTTTAGATTTTAATAATGGTTCTTGGATATGTTAGGAAGATTTTGGAGGTGTTTTAGAATCAAGTAATAAAATCTCAACACAATTGTGTACATCATGTATTAATAAAAGTTTTATATGAATAAATATGATAGAAATAATTTCATATCTTCAATAAAACCATAGTATTATATTTGTGAAAAAGTATTTATGAGGCTAGATAGTGGATTACATCATGGAGATAATGTTTTCATTCCATAATATTTTCATAAGGAGAAATACATAGATCATAGGTAAATATCACAATTCATTATAGTTGGTCACATTATAAAGGGTTTGTTTTTACAATAATAGAATAGCCAATGTGATTTTGGTGTTTATATATTTTAGGTACATTGAGTTACTGAATAATATAATCACCATGACTTTTTTATTTAATATATTCATTTAAAAATATTTCCAAATATAAAGGTACAATATAGAGTTGAATAATTCCAGGATTTTGGTGCACAAAGGGATTCCATATTTTTTATTTTTGATATATTTTGATGTTAGTGATCATGTAGTTTTAATCATTCATGTCAAAAACCAATCTGATTATCCATACCCAAGGAATAGAATATAGTGTGTGGAATTTATTGAAGGGAATTCTGATCGCCAATGGATGAAAAGTAATGTTTGGTCATCGAGAATACTATTTAGGGATATTTTACAACAATATGTAAACAATGGGTCTTATTCCATAACCCACCATAAACCACATACATTTGAAGGGTCTTTAATTTTGATAAAAATCCAGAAAAATCATCATATCAACATAATATAATATAAATATAATCACATCAGTATCAAAACATGATAACAATGATTAACTATAACAAACAGAATATATGAAGATCCCAAAATTCCATATATTATGTGTTGTGGTGTAGAAAAGGTTAGACATCTTCTTGAGAAATCATGATACATGATGAAAAAAAATAGAATAAAATTTCAACTCATAATTGGGTGACATAATATATCATGCCTCAATATCCCCTTCAACAAACATAAATAAATATTTAATGAATACACACAAACTCTTAAGATATTTTTTCTTTATCTGAATCCAAATAAATCATGAATGCATAAAATAATGGGTGAATTAAGTGTGTGAAAAATTATATTTCTATTATCCCAATTTGTGTTATATATAATTAATTTATTATAAAAAATTATACTTTTAACAAAGTAAATATAAATATATTTGAACAATCTGGTGAAAATACTATTAGATAGATTACAACTAGAATAATGGAAGAATAAATAACCTTTTTAAAATACATTTTTTAAAAACTATCATGGGGTCATATACTATAGTAACTATGGATAGAGATCCTAAAAGGATAAATGTTACTAATTATAGAGATAACCACAATTAATTGGATATATATAACAACATCACAATATAAAGGAATAGTCATGCTATAAACTTCTTCACATTCAGGGTTGACTTCTAATACAGTGGAAAAGACTTTATCCAATATGAGATAACTTAACAATGTACTTGGGGTTTCCCACGAGGTTCATTTTATGAAACATAAATAAATAAATATAATAATTTTTATATGGTTCATAATTAGTCATATTTTCATATAAAATGTTCACTTTATTGTTGAAAATCATAAATTCGGTTTTTATTCATATAGGGATCTATAAATCTATAAAAAAAAGTTATATTATATCTTTCATAACTCCTTATAAATCAATTGAAAATTAAATAATCATTAGTTAATCTATAGAAAGAAATTGTAAGAAACCTTCTTTATGTAGTGATGAGATAACATGTAATCAGGTTGAATAATATTGTAATGTTATAGAAAGACCCTTATGAGGTAATATAAAAACCTACTGTTCAAGACCCAATACTGTAAATTTATCTATAATAAAACCTAGGTCACCATGTTCTTTCAGTAAAATAAAATGTAATAACCTCGAATTATAATAGAATAACATTTTATTTAATAGCATGTATGAAATGAAACACCATGTATATATAGTAATATAAAATACCAATAGTTTAAAATATATTTATCATATTAAATAAATTAGATCTATGATATAGAATGAAATGAAAATAATAATAAGATATTTTGTGTTACGTGAAACACTGCCTTTATTCAATTGATTGTTTTATAAGAAAGAAATTTTTTTACTGAATAATATTATTATTTATATTGAAAATTATATAATTAACATTAAATTATTTTTTATGAATATTATTTACAAACTTATTAAATTAAATTTTTAAATTCATTTGTTACTAAATAATTATCAAATAAACTAAAAACCAATTGAATATAAAGTATAATTTTTGAAGAATATTTTCTTACTCCCTCTAAAGAGTTTTATCATTATATATTATATTAATATATATTAGTGAATGATATTAATAAATTATTATATTTTATATTAATTTTTTTACAATTATCCAATATATTTTTTATTTAAAAGATAATAATAGATCCAATTTTATGCATAAAAAGTTTTATTTTTACAAAGATATGTTTTCTCCCTTTCTATAGTGTATTTATTTTAAAACTAAATTTTTATACTTTTATAAATTATTTAGGGAAAAATAAAATTAATTTTTAAAATTATAATGAAAATATTTTCTTAGGGTGAATTTTTGATATTTTTCCGAGAAGTTTCATTTTTTGAAGAATATTAAAAAACACATATTTTTAATTGAAAACATCCTTTTTATATATATAATCTAAAATGATAAATTCCATTTTAAAATGAATTTAAATTATAATTAGATCTATTATACACCTATTAATAAAATTAATTTAATTAGAATAATTAGTTTATTAAATTTGGAGATATAAACTTATTAATAATTTTAACATTGTCACTTTTAAAATCTGGTTTCTCGTTTCTTCTACAATATTAATTTGTAATTAATTTTTTTCCATTTATTTGGATCGAATTTGTAAAAATAGATTATATATTTTTAATAATCATAATTAATAATTTCTAAATAGGTCAGCATATCTTTTTCATAAAAAATATTTGTGAAAACTGTTAAAATTAATGACAACGATTAAGGTAAAAATGAGTTTACATAGTGATTAAACTATGAATATAAGGTTTAAAATGACATAATAACTTTTACAACAACCATTGGATGGATATATTTTTACCCTTTACTCCTTATGATATATTTTATGAGTTATTGGGATACTATTATGTGAAAGTGGCCTAGATATTATAATATGTAATGAAAAAAAGTTACATTTCTTACTTTTAAATTATATAAATATTTAGGATGGGGGAACATATAACATATTTTAGGTAATGTATATAATTTATAAATTCAAAAATAGTTTTTTCAACCATGATAATTTTTTTAATTTGTTTATATGAATTAATTCTTTAAAATTCTTATGAAATGACAATATAATAATTATTTAGTTAATAATTAACTAAAATAATTGATAATAAAAATATTAAAAGTGAAGTAAATCGAAGGTATTTTGAACTTAAATTAATTTTTTATATGATTGAAAAATGAAAAACAGGTCTTATAATATTATATTTTAATCCCATTATTTTATATATTTTTAAATTTCAATTTAAATGAATAATGTCAATATTTAAAATAATGTATTTTATTACAAGTTATATTTTATTAAATGATTTAAAAATAATAATAATCATATATTATGTAAAATGTTTTTTAAAATTTATTAAATATGAAATATTTTCCATTTATTGAATAATTTGTCTTTTATAATGAATTTATTGACACCTAAATTGTAAAAATATTGTTATCTTGGTTATGGTTAAAACAGTGTTTTACACACCACATGTGCTTCTTATAAAATTTGTTTTGAAACACAAATGAGTTTTTTATTTTTCATAAATCATAATTATAATAATTGGGTAATAATTATATAATATACTTTAATATAATTTATTCTTAATCGATATATTTATTTGGATAGAATATTAGATACCTAAACAAAAATACCAAAATGGTAAAAGTAGGTAAACAATGATATGAAGAAAAAAATGTAAAAATGTGTTTCTTTTTGTGTGGTGGGTTTTTTTACTAAAAATACCCTAATTTCAATTATTATTTGATTTTTAGGTACATGAGGTATGTGAGTGATCCTAGTACTGAATACTTTTGAGTATTTACATGAATTCTCCCCTTAACTATGAATAAGAACTCACTCCACCCAAATCATCACACCTCTCAAGCCCTTTTTGTAAATAAAATATAACCAATGAACTAACCAAATTCAATCCCCCCTATCTAGGAAAACATATTTTCTTATGAAATAAAAACTATAATGGGTTTAGTCCAAACCTAAGGAAGAAAACCGTATAAGTGGTAATATTTTTCTAATTTTTTTATTTTATTTCCTTCTCCACCCACATAAATTTATATTATACCATGATTATGTAATAAAATAACTATCATCAATATAATTAGATATTTGATGTTATTTGTAATACCAAAAACATCACACACTTCCAACAATTGCGTTATGAAATCATTATTCTTATTTTTGAAGGACTAATACCTCGTGAACCGATATCATTCATTTTTCTATTACCAAAATTTAAAGATGTAAATAATGATATATTAAAATTTTATATATAATATATATTATATTTTGGATGTTATTATTCTTTTAGAATTAATTTTACACACATTCAATTATTTATCTATTATTTGGGAATATGATAACGTAGCTCTGGAATACGGTGGAGTACCGCCTTACAAAGAGATGTGATTAGTTGGCGCTTTACGTGGAATGTATTAAGGATGAGTTAAATAAAAATATGTTATATATATGACATAAAAATGATAATATTATGATTTTATACCTATATATCATTTACTTTTATTTATTTCATTATAATTTGAAAATGCAAACAATATTAATGTGTATATACAACCTTATCGTCTCCATGAATGTTGTATTCTTTTTCATATCAATAAATATTATGGAATACTATAAATACATATATAAAATATATATATGATATTTATGTTATTATTTTGATTATGAATATGATTTAAATAAATAATATTATAAATAAACATAATGTTCTTGATATAGAATGAATAATTAAACAAGGCAATTAACATTAGAAATAATTATAAAAAATAAAATAATAAATGATTATTTAAAAATAGGTGATAAGATATTACAGAATAATCATATATGATGTCATAAATATTAATGTGCTTATGCTGTAATTGTATAACATGCTTAAAACCATAATACATTAGGTTTAAGAGTATTCAAACAAATGGAATTCTAAGGTATGATATTTCATATAAATATTACTACATTGAGGTATATTGTAATTATATTCTCATAATTACTTGTTATGGTGTATATAATTCACCTTGACAGGAAATATTATAAAATGATTCATTATTATTTCTATTTTATGTTTCAATTTCAATGATTTAACTTAAGGTTTTTTCAATTAAGAGATACCAAGTGGTAAGGAATTTTATAACTCAATTTCCATTCATTTTGTTATATGACATTCTTATTATCATTAATATTTTATGTTTATTTGTGCAAAGAAATTTAAAAAATATATTATTTTATTTCCTCTTTTATTATTTGGAATTATAATTGATAAAAATAATTGATTAATTTTTTTTATTACCACAAAAACATTATAATATTTTTAAGGGTTTACTTCACAATCACTTTTTATTTAGTATTGTTTAAACATCAATTTCTATTGAAAGAAATAATTTAGGCACTATTTAATAAGCAATTTTAAATTTATGAATATTTTTTATACATTATTATTTTGATTTAGTAGTTGATTTTTTATACTCATCAGTACTTGATATGTTTTAAAAATGTTTTGATGAATAATCGACTTCTTTTATCTATTTTGTTGGAAACCTATTTTCTTATAAAATTATGTTTTTAATAATAGTTTTTAAAAATGTTATTAAGATTCTGAAAATTATTCACTAAAGTTATTTTTATCCATTTTTAATTTTTACCACATGTCTCAAAGGGAATCATCTTTTCACTTTTTGGACATGGCACTTTTGTAATTTTTCTACATTATAAAAGGAATATTTTTGTAATTTATACGACATATAGATAATTACCATCTGTCATTTCATTGAAGCATAATTTTCACGTTTTCAAGGAAATTTTTAATTAATTTTTAAAATATTTTCAACAAAATGTATTTTTAATGTTTAAAATGATTAATTTTTTTAAAATGAAATAGACTTTTTCTTCAAGAATTTTTTTAATGATTTTTTATGTTATTTAAATTAATCAATGACAAAAACATTATTAGTACTATAATGGCTATGTATTGATATTATCCGTAATCTTCCTTGTGATTGTTTATGGTATTTTTAAGTAAGGAAATTGTTGATATTTCTCCTATTGATTAATTTATATAGTCATTAACCTTCCCTTGGAATATTGACATTATTATTATTATTTGAAATTAAATTTCCACTAAATATCCTTTATATTTTTCTTTGATATTTTTATTGGATAAAATATATAAATTTTTTACATATTCTTTTTAAATTGACAATTATTTTACAAACTGGGGAAATATAGATATATATGTATCATTCACTCAATACAAATACATAATAATAGGCATGATGTTTATAAATTAAATAGATTACTAAATATGTGAGTAATTATTTAGAAAATTATGAAATGATTTTGAGATAATTTAATGTATACTCTATGATGCAATGGTAATCTCATGACATGAAACCGGTAGCCCATAAATCCTTTTTTATTTGTAGAAAATTAGTTTTAAACTATCTAGAGGATAGATCATGATAGTAGTGTATTTTGAAAGGTATTTACACAAATTAGATGGTTTTTACCCAACATGTTTTAATCCATCATGAGGGAATATTATGATGGTAATGGTATCATGTTCCTAGGAAAAAATAAAATTTAATTAATAAGCATCGATTTAATTCATAATTCAATTTATATTATCAATGATATTTTTACTATGTTATATTATATGGATGCATTTCAGTATTTGTTTATTGATTAAATGGAATGTGTTTTTAGTTATTTAAATTTCCATATTAATTATTACTTATTTAATCATATAGTAAAATTATTTAAATGAAATATGTATATATTTATTTACCTTTCTATAATTATTTTACATATTGATTCATTATTTATTCCTCTTCACTTATCTATTACTCAGAATTTGATATCACCCTTATTTTGGTTCATTATCACAGGATTGCATAAAGTTTATAATGACCAATATGTAGGGACATGACTGATGGAATGATTTTATTCTAAAAAAAGAAAAAGAAAAAATATTTTGTAATTTTTGTATTCAAATGTATTGGAAGACTCATGTATATATATAGCTTACCAAGACGAATAAACTCTACAGTATTTTGGGAAGTGTTTCATTATATCTTATGCTAATGTAATGATAAAAGGCACTAAATCCATGCTAATCGGCTTGGTTTCGATGCAACTAGTATTAGAAGAAGTTTATTAGAAACCTTGAAAACTAGATTTAGGGATAATATATTAGAGAACACAAACCTATGATAGAAGTTTATGTATGTATAAAATAAAATCAAATACTGTTAGTGAGAAATAGATTTTTTGGTATTCCTAGAACTTAATTACCTCTCCTGATACTACAAGTATAATTGGTTTGAGGCCAGATTTACCTAGGGGAAATTACTCTAAAAAGGGCACATGAGCTTGACCAGATCGTCACCTGATGAAAAAAAATGGGCCTTACTGTACACCTGGTTTTACACACCTTGGGGATATTCTTTAGATAATTTACATTTTATTTCCAATCCACTATGATGGATTTGACTAAATAATAAATATTAATGAACTAGGTTAAAACATATAGCAAGGAAAGACCTATGTTGAAATGAAATATATTAATATATTATTTGTTTTAGTATTCAATAATTAAATTGTAGTTGTATTTCACCAATGTTATTTTGTCTATAATAATTTTGATACAAATAATGAATATGTAAATTTTATGATGAAAATGTGTCCAAATTCAGATAAGAGGTATTAATAACATGAAATTGTTATGATATTAAGGTTGATCATAAGTTTAATGTCTGGTTTTATTTGCTGAGAGTCAACCAACATTAATGAAATTTTGGATACATTTATGGAAAGTAAATTTTTAATTGGAAATTTCATTTGAGGAATAATTCCTTTAAATTATATAGAAATCATTATAAAGGTATACTTTAGTTTTAATATATACACTAATGAAAATTTAATAGTATAAATTTAATATTATAGGATAATGTAAAACCATTTTACTAATTCTCTGTTAAAAATGCAATTTAATGGTTATTCTTATTTCTAGGATGTCCATCATATTTTATTTGATCATTATAGGAATTATATTAATATATTTTATAAAAATGACAGCCAATATTATAGGGTCTAAATAGTTGTATCTAGAAATTTATTTGGGCTTAAACCCATAATCAAAGGATGATATGGTTTTAACACCAACCAGGGACCTACACAATTTCCTAGTTAAAGTCCTATTGTTTTTAGGTAGACTCTTTGAAAAATATATATTATTGATTAATAGAAAGTGATAATTATGATGTTCAAAGATTAATTTTTTATATTTTATAACTTGTATTAACCATAATAGTTTTTGAATATAGTTAAAGATAAGTTGAAAGACATTTTAATCTATCATGTATTTAATGATATGTTAGAAGAGAATTTTAGTTCATTGGGCATAAAAAAATAATTTATTTTTATTTATTTCTCAGAGTAATTAATATAAGTACCTCAAATGGATGAAAATTTTTTAATCTAAAAATATCAATTAATTATATTTCATTATGTTCTTATACAATAAAATAATTTCTCCATATTAGGAAAATAATATTGAAATAAAAAATATCACCTTATTACATTCATATCTGATGAATCAAATTCTATTTTCAATAATCAGAAAATTATGGATATGAGGATATACAATTTCCACTGACAATTCGATTTCTTATAATCCATAACCTCAATCAATCCCAGTAAGTATATATAATTTTCCTATATGACCATATCTTCACTTTACACCAATGTTCTCCTACATAGAAACCAAGATACGTGTTAATCAATATGACCGTTGTACTTCCATTTATCTCTTATTAAGTGGATATTTTATTAACTACATTATTATATGGGTTCTTAAAAAATGGTATCTCTAAATAAAAAACCATGGAATAGCGAGATGATTTTTTATTTATGATGGAACCATTTCTTTTAGGTGCAAAGAATATAGCACCTTAAAATTCAAAAAAAACATTTTATTCAAAAGTGTGAATGAAATGAAACACCAAACTTATAAGAGAATATTAAAATCCATGACCTTAATATATATTTAATATTAAAAATAAATTCAATCAATGATATATCGTTCAATGCACAAAACATTGAGGTATATTATTTTACATGCAACAACAACTTTCTTCAATAGCTTGGTTACACACATGAACATGTTTTACCGAATGATATTAATATTATTATTTAAAATGAAAATTATCTATTATCCATTAAATTGGATTTTATTAATAATATTAACTAAATTATGAATATATGTGGTTAAATTTATTATTAATTAATTAATTATTATTGAAAGTAAAAACTATTTGATTATAAAGTAAATGTTTTTCTAAAACAAATATTTTTATTCTCTCAAAGGAATTTTATCATAATAAATTTAATTATTTAATATTAGTTAATGATATTAATGAAATGTATACATTATATATTCAATAATTTTTTAAATTTATCTAAATATATTTTATATTCATAAGATAATAAAAAATCCAATTTTGTGCATAAAAAGATATATTTTTTGAAAGACAATTTTCCACATTTTAACCAAACGCTTATTTTAAAAACTTAATGTTGATAATTCTATAAATATTACCATAAAAATTAGCTTTATTTTTAAAATATTAATTTAATAAATATCTTATGTTTATTTTTTCATTTTTTTAGAAGTTTAATTTTTTGATGAATAGTAAAATTATTGAAATTTAATTGAAAAACAACTTTTGTTATAAATAAGTTATAATATTAATTATATTATAAATTGTTTTTTATTTAAAATTAGTTCAGTTATACATATATTGTAACAATTTAGTTAATTATAATAATTATTATCATTAAATTTTGATATAAAAATATTTTATATTATAGAACGTTTTTAATTTAACAACCAGCTTTCTTATTCCATTCACGAGATTAAATTTAAATTCATTTTTTCTATTTATATGGATTGAATTTGTAAAAATCGATTCTATATTTTTAATTTTAATAATTTATTTTATATAATGGGGTTATCTTTTTTTCCAAAATCAATCAAGATAAATGTTAAAATTCATTACAGTGATTAAGTTAAAAATTGGTCTACTTAGTGGTTGAAGTTAGTATATAAGGTGTAAAATGACTTACCATGTCATAAAAACCCATTTTATGTATATATATCTACCATTATAACCTTATTATATTTTTTATGGGTTAGTTGGATACTATTACCTAAATGTGTTCCATATAATAAGTTATGTAAAGAAAAAGACAAAAGAGATTATTATCATACTTTTAATTTATAAAATATTTTGTATAGGGGAAAATATATCATATTTCAGATAGGAATATAATTTTGAATGGTTATTGTGTTTATTATATCATTAGAATCTATTTTAATTTTTTCATTATTAAATAATTACCTTATGTTTTTATGAAACACCCACATAGTAATTATTCAGTTAACAATTAACTAAAATAAATGATTCTAGAAATATTAAAAGTGAAGTAAAATGACTGAATTATTTTGTTATATTAATTTTATAGATTATTAAATCATGTTCCAATTGTTTTAAAATAATAATTTTTAATTCCATCATAATATTGATATTTTCTAAATTCAGATTAAATAAGTAATATCTAAATTGACATTAATGTTCATTAATTATAAATTATATATTATTAAATGATTTAAAATTACTAAGAATATTATACTCTATAAATAGATATTCAGATGTTAATAAATAAAAATATATACCATTAACAGACAAATAATTTTTTGATAATCATAATATTAACCTCTAAATAGTAAAAACATTATTGTCGTGGTGAGGGTTAAAGAAGTGTTTTTTTAATACACGAACATCTGTTAAAATTAATTTCCAAAAAGTATAGGTTTTATTTTACTTTTTCGATGTAATATTTTTAATATGTAGGTACAAGGTTTCAAATATTTTTCAATTTTATTTATTATTAATGTATAAATTACCTCGCTAAGAAAATTAGTTACCTTAATAAAAAAAATAGTAAAAGTAAAGAAACATAGAAGTTATGGAACAAAATGATAAATACATTTTTATTATTTTATAGTGGATGTGTAAATAAAATATGATTAACCTAAAAGAAATTATGTTTCTATTTTTGAAACAAATGAGCTTAGTGGGACCTCCAAATAGTGAATCCTTTTGAGAATTTACAAGAATACCAATCCTCCTCATCTATAAAAATGAACTTACTCACCAACTTATTCAAACATATCAATCCATTTGTATGAAACATATATCTACCAAAATCACTCCCCAACCCACCAAATCTCATTATAGAACTTGTATTTTTTTGATGAAATCAATCCATTCATGGTTTTAGTGAAAACCTAAAGGGGAAAACCAAATAAAAGGAAATATTTTTCTAAAAGCATTTTAAAATTATTTCCTTCCCCACCACATTAAATTTATATTATTTCATTATTATATAATAAAATATCTTCCAAATACTAAGATGTTTTTAATGTTTATGGTACAACTTACAACCTCACACACTTCCATTAAATGGTTTACAAAATCATCATTCATGTATACGGTGAATTTCCGCCTCACGAATCAGTGTCATTCATTTTATCATTATCACAAATCAAGGATAGTAATAAAGACGGATTTATAGTTTATATATAATATATAATATGTTTATGAAGATATTATTATTCTAGAAATATTATATCAGACATAACATCTGGATTTCCATTTTGTGGGAATACAATAACATCGCTTTTGTGTATGGAGAAATACTACCATGTGAAGTGATGTGATTCATTCACTCTTAAAATAGATTGTATTGAGAATGATTTTAATGAAAATATGTAGTATATATGGTAGAAAATGTATAATTGAATTATTATATATATATATATATATATATTTTATTTTATTTTATTTTTTTCATAACTAAAAGAAACTAGAAACAATGTTCATAAGTGCATAAGACCTACCATCTCTATGAATGGTGTATTAACTATCAAATCACTAAATATAATGGTCTACTATAAATAAATATATACAAAATTTATATGATGTTTTAATCTAATTATTATTATTTATTTGATAGAACTAAATAATATTTTTCAAAACCAGAATATTGAAGATAAATAATGAATCAAAAAATAAGGTAATTAAAGCCCTAAATAATGAATATAATGATATATTATAACAAATATATGATAATATTCTATCAAATAATTATATATTATGTCATAAATATTAATTTGGTTTAGGTATAATTTAATAAAATTCTTAAAAACACTATACTGGAGGTTAAATATCTATTAACCAAAATAATGCATAAGTAAATGGATTTCATCACCATTTCATTTTATTGAGGAATATTGTAATATTAGGGAACTAATATATTTTTATTTTGTATATACTTCCATTACATGTAATAATTTTTTCTCCAAGGTATTTTATTCTCCAAATTGAATTATTAAATCTAAGGGGATTTGAATTAAGATTTACCAAGTGTTAATGAATTTTATAACTCAAATTACTTTCATTTGGTTATTTTAATTCTTATTTATTTTTAATATTTTAAGATTGTTCATACAATAATATTGAATATTTATTGTCTGATTTACACTTTTTTATTTTAATTTTTTATTTGAGACACAACATAATTTTATTGGTTGATTATCAAATCAACTTTATGATATTTATTGGGGTTTACATTACAATACCATTTTATTTATGATTATTTAAACATGAATTTCCACTGAATAAATTTTGTTGATAATTATTTAAAAAACCCTTTAATTTTATTCCACTATTGATATTCATGAAAATTTTGAATTAACAGTACCATTTTTCCACTCATTAGTACATGAAATGTTTTAGAAAATGTTTTAAAAAGAACCCAACATCATTTATATCTTTTTTTTGTGAAATGTGTTTTGTTCCAATACATTGTTTTCTAAAAATGTTTTCAGAAATGTTTTAAAATTTTTCACAATAACCTGTTAATTTTTTTAACCATTTTTAATGTTTACCTAATGTCATTAAAGAAACTTTGTTATCATTTTTTGAACATGTCACTTTTTCTAAAAATCTTACAATGAAAAAGGAATGTTATTATCAAATTATATGAAATATACGAAATTACCATCCATCATTTCATTGAATCTTCCATTGCAATTATAGAAGAATATTTTTAAATTTTTTTTGTAAAATAATATTTTTTTAAAAATTATTTTCACAATGTTGTGTCTTTTAAATTTTGTTTTTAAATATAAAAATGATATTTTCCTCAGGACTATTTTTAAAGATACTTTTTTGGTATTTATATGTAGATATGACATGAACCATTTATTTTTACTTCAATGGGTATATATTTTGATACCATCCTTAATGTTACACTTGATGGCTTATGATCATTTTGACTAAGGAATGTTTTAACATTCCACTGCTTGATTAGTTTTTTTAATAAAAAAATCACCCTTGAAATGTATACTTTTTTTGATCATTGGACATTAAATTTCCCTTAGAATACAATTTATTTATCATGGATATGTTTATTTCTGAAACTGTATACCATTTTATATGAGATTTTTAATTTGAATGTAATTTAACTAACAATGAAAATATTATTAAATAAGTATGTTTTACTCAATATACATATGTGTTGATAAGGAAAATTGTTTCTAAATTAAATCAAGTACTAAATAAATGAAAAATTATTTATACAAGTAGGAAATGGGTTTGGGACCATTTGAAGAATTCCCCTAGATGCATCGTTATTCTCGTGAGATGAAATCAGTAGGACACAAAACATTTGTGTTTGTAACCAATGAGTTCTAAACTATCTTGAGAATAGGTCTTCAAAGTAGTGTCCTGTGAATGGTCTTAAAAATATCAAATGAGTTTTATCGAGTATTTTTTAAACCATATTTAAAATAGATCCTGGTGTTAAAGGAATTATTTTCCTGGGAGTGATGATACCCAATAATTAATCATTTACATAATTCAGAATTCAGTTAGTGATATCCATGATATTTTTTATATTCTACACTCTATGGATGGACTTAAATATATTTTAATTAATTAAATGGAATGTTTTTTAGTAATTTTACTTCTTTTACTGAATATATATTCTCCATTCATATTTTCATGTTATTTAAATGCAATGTGTGTTCAATTATCTACCTGGACATGTTAAAATATTCTTATTGATTTAGGATATTTTCCACTATACTTATCCCTTACAAAGAATTTGAGCTCACCATTAATTCAATTCATTTCACCAATATTGCATGATTTTTACTATTACTAATATTCATAGGTAAGATACATAGAGTAATGTTATTCCCAAAAAAATAAAATAAAAAATTATTTTTTAATTTTTATATTCAAATGTATTGTATGAAAAAAGTATATGTATAGTTTACCAAGATCACAAAATAGTTCATTCCTTTGGGATGTGACATATTGTAACTTATTCCTTTATAATGATAGCAAGAGCTGGCTCTGGGAAACTAGGGTTGGGGTTGCTATTATTGGTATTAGATAATGTTTAGTATAAAACTTGGAAAATATTTTTCTAAAAACCGAGAATATAGAAAAGAACCCCATGATATACATTGAGGATCCCCATATAATAAAATCATAATGTTTTTGTGATAAATAGATTATATATGACTTCCTAGAAAACACATCCTTGTATAGAATCTATAATTGATGTGGTTTGAAAAAATATGTCAATAGAGGTAATTACTCTGAAAAGCGTGTATTGTGTTTGACCTGATGATCATTTGGTGGATGATAATTGTACTTACTGTGCACATAGTTTAACACTCCTGATGATATACTCAATATAATTGACATTTTATTTATAATAAATTATGATGGAATGATTAGATAGTGACTATGAATGAATTATGTTAAACCACATACCACTGATGTGCCTATGATGAAACAAAACAGATAAAGTATTTATGAATTAGTATTCAAGTATATAACTGTTAAAGTGTTTTAAAAGTAAATTTTTGGTTATAAGAACTACAAAACATCTACGGATTGTGTTAAATATTAGAAAAACCTGACTAAATTAACTTAACAGTTATGAATACCATGAATAGATTTTGATATTAAGGTCCAACATAAGTTTAATGTTATATTTAAATCTTTTCATGTTTTATATGAAGGGATTCGACCAAGATTAAAAAAAATTGATAAAATTTTTGGAAATAATAAAATTTAGTGGAAATGTTATTTGAGGAAAAATTCTTTACATTTTAATAAAATAATTTTAATGGACTCCTATATGGTTAATGTGACCATCATTGAAATCATAATAATAGTCATATAATAATAATAGACATTATAAAAAAACTATTTATTGAAGACCTTAGAAAAATGGTTATTTATTGAATAATATTATTTCAATGTTGTTTATAATATTTTATGTTAATATTATAGTTATTTTTAAATATATTTTGTACAATGAAAAAAATGAATGTTTAGTGAAAACCCATCATATTTGTAAATGCCATAAGTATTTGAAGCATAACTAAAGGATGACAAGGGTTTAATTCAAATCACTAACTTATACAGCGTCCTGGGTAAAATGACATTATTTCTGAGGTAATCTAATTGAAAAAAATAAATATTATTGATCAAACAATATTTTTAATCATGAGTTTTATAGAAAAATTTATTATATTGAATAAATTTTATTAAACATATTAATTTTGAAAAACATTTAGAAACTGGAATGAAATATTTTCACTCTGTTATGGATCTTACAATTCATTAAAAGTGAATTTTAGTGCATCCGACAAAATGTAATTTTTTATGGATATTTATTTCATGGAGTAAGCGATAGAAAAATAAATGAATGATGAAATTATGTTTATATAAATTTATCATGTAATTATATTTTTAGAACCACTAGAAGTTACCATATTTTTTATTTAAAATAAATTAAATTTTTTTGATTTCTTAAAAAACATGTAATATTGAGTTAGTTTTCAGTGCACGCAACAACAAATTTAAATAAATAGTTTATAGTCAGGATTTTCACATTTTTGTAAATTATAAAACCTTTATATAATTTATATTTTATATATAAAATAAAATATATTGGAAATTTTTAAAAATATTTGATAGGTGTAAGATAAGAATAGCCTTAAATTTTACACATAAAACACTATATTTTTATAAATTAGTATTAAAAAAATTTAATGGAGAATGTCTTTTAAATATAAACTTTTAGAACATTTATAAATTATATATATAAAAATAATCTTTATTTTGGAAATCATTATTATAAAATTAGATTAGGGTGAATTTTTGGTAATTCATGGTCAAGATCCATTTTTTCATAAATATTGAAAATACTGAAATTTAATAGGAATATACTTTCTCATATACATTATTAATGAGGTTAAATTTTATTTTAAGTTGATATTAAATTTAATATACAATAATTATATATAAATTAATCTAATTTACGTCATTGGAATCACTTTCACATTGAAGATGAATATAAAAACATAGAATACTTTTGAATATTTTTTACTTCAGAAACCTCCATTATTGTCTCGTCTAAGGGATTAAATATAAATTAATTTTTTTCCACTAATGTGATTTTAATTTGAAAAAATGGATTCAATATTTATAATTATAATAATCTTGATGTTATAATGTGGTTAACTTAGTTTTTTTTCAAAAAATATTTGTGATTGAACATAAAAATAATTAAAACACATTAATGGAAAATAATGCCTAACAAGGGACTATACCATAATCATAAGGACCATTAAGACTAATAAAACTGTATAAAGACCAATGGATGACCATACTAAGAACCTATACTATCATGGATATAATTGGGTAAATTATTTCATCCACATGACCTGAAAAAAAAACATCTGTGGAATTCTATTTTAAACAAGTTACACGATTTCCACTCCTCCTACATTGTAAAAATGAACTCACCCCTCCAAATTATTCACACATATAAAGAAATTTGTATAAACCAAAAACTTCAAAAATAATCTCCCAAAATACCTTAAACCTTATTATAATCCAAATATTTTACATTAATAAAACCATGGAATTCATTTCGGAAAAAGGAAAAGTAGTTACCCAAATAAGAGGTAACATTTGTGAATGATAACATTTGTTTCATTTAATTTCTCAATCCTTAATATATTTTTATATAATTATTATATAATAATCTTATTACCATAAATATAATAATATGTTGTTATTATAATAGTTATATTTACACTTCCACACCCACCCATCAACATGGGATAAGCAATCATCGTTCATGTGTACGGAGAACTACTCCTTCACGAACCAATGTCATTAATTTTTTTATTTACCACCATTCATGTTTGAAAATAACAATGGATTTATAGTTTATATATAATATATATGATATTATAATATCTTAATTCTTTTAAAATACTTATATAACAAACACCTTCATGATTTCTATTTTTTGGGAATATGATGACATCGTTTGGGGATGTGTAGACTACCACCTCTTCAATGTAAAGTGATTCATGCACACATTACATGGAATGTATTAAGAATTGTTTATATAACAATATTTATTATATATGAAATAAATATGATATTATAAATATAATATAAATATTTATCATTTACATTTCATTCTTTTAAAATTTAAAAATAAATGGAAGTAGCAGTATCTCGTACGAATGGCCAACAATCTCCATAAATGGTGGATCTCATTTGTTATCTCCAAATATTTTGGATTAATATAAATACATATATACTGCATATATATGATATTTTAATCTTCTTTTAAATTCTTTAAATTATTAAATCGTGATCTAATTATCAGGAAAAACATGTAAAAAGTCAAAACATACTTGAAAAACTAGACAATTAACTGATGAAATATTGAATAAATTAATGATTATTATCAAAAGGGTAATAAAATATTATAATATTATAATATATTATATTATTAATATTATTATGGTTATTTTGTAAGTTAATAAAATTTTTAAAATCATTATACAAGAGGTTAAAGGATGTTTAACCAAAGGGAAACATATGGTAAGTGATTTTGTCTCTATTTACATTCCATTAGGACTTATTTGTTTTATTGATCCAATTCACATAAATATGGTGTATATACATCCCATTTTAATTTAATATCATGGTTTAATCCTAATTTATTTAATATTAATTTTCACTTTGAATTTTCTCACCCAATGGGTTTAGCTTTAAAATTACCAACTGGTAAAAGTCATCATTATGATCCCTCTTTTTTTGTAATTATTTACTTTCTCTTGAAGTAGTAACTTTATTATAATCATTTAAAATTTAAAATTTTTTTAAATATCCACATTCTTGGATGATGGATATTATTGTTAACTAAATTGTATACCATTTTTAAATATAGTTTTTACTGTGATAGTTATTTTATTATCATGGGAAATATTGATAAATTTGTATTCGTTATTCAAAACAGATATTTGATATGGAATATTTATTATAAGTAAAATTTATTACAGTATATTAGGAATTACTTGGATAGTAAGTGTTGTTTGGGACCCAAAAATTATATATCCCCTCATTTCATCAAGAATTTCACATGAGACAAGTAATTTGGATGCATTTCATTCTCAGTTTTTCAATTAAATAGATTGTGTTTTAGTTATTTACATTCACACATTTATTAGACCTTATCTAGTTATTTTAATGGCATGTGTTCATAGTTATTTACCATTCCATGTTTATTTATTATTATTGATTCAATATTGGCTTTTCATTAAATACCCCTACAAATAATTGGAGCTCATATGTATTATGTTTCCATTCCCCCGGTTATGAAGAGGAATCAATTGAAGGATTTTCAAGGATGATGGGATTTTAATTATGTCATGTTTTATTTTACATTCCCAATTTATTAATGGAATCATTTATATTAACTAGTTTTCTAAAACTAATAATTGTTTTTCTCTTTTAGGATTTTATTCCTTGTAATAACTCTAATATAATAAGGTAATGCACATTCTTCCGGTTTATGGGGTCAAGAAATTATAATATTTCCTTACATTATTTGATATTAAAATTATTATTTAACTTTTAAAAAATAAACTTGAAATAAAAAATGTTACCCTATTACATTCATATATGATGAATCAAATGTAATTTTATGTCATCAAAGATGTATGGCTTTGAGGACCTAAACATTCCACTAATCATTAAAATTCTTATGATCAATGACCTCAATCACTCCATATAAATATTTATACTTTTCTTTATTGATAATATCTTCATTTTCCACTAATTTTCTCATACTTATAAACCTAGATATTTGTTATTACATATAGCTATTTTACATCATTTTAACTCTTATGAAGGGAATATTTTATTTAATATTTTAAGATTAATTTTTTTAAACAATTTTATTTCTAAATTTTATACCATAGAATAATGGGATCATATTTTAATTATGTGGACACAATTTATTTAAATTGGGGGAGAATGTAACTTTAAAAAATTCTAATAAAATAAAATTATATTGAATAGAGTGTTTGATACTCAACACCAATCATATATAGGATTATAACATCCCAATACATTACAATATATTTGAAATTTAAAATAAATTCAGTCATGATAAATCAAGAAATTTGTGAAACACTGAGTTTTATTTCATTACATGAAATAATAACTTTAGTCAATAACTTACGTTAAAATCAAGATCATATATTACCGAATGCTATTAATATTACTATTTAAGATGAAAATTATCTTCTAGACAATATATTTGAAGTTACGAATAAGATTAAATAAATTGTTAAAATATTTGGTTATATTCAATGGTTATGATTTAATTATAAATCGAAATAAAAACTAATTGAATATAATTGAGTTGTTTTTGTGAATAAACTATTTTTACGCACCGAAAAGAGTTTTAAGACAATAAATTAAATTAATTACTATCAGTGATTTTTATTAATGAAATTTAAATATTATATATATTCAATATATTAGTTTTATATTCATCCAATATATTTAATATTCATAAAATAATAACCAATAAAGTTTTATACATCAAAATCCTTATTTTTCTAAAGGCAGTGTTTCCACCATTTAATTGGAAACATATGGAAAAACTAAATTATGACACCCATATATAATTAATTTTAAAAAATAAATATAATTTTAAAAATATTAATGTAAAAAATTTAGGTTTATTTATTGGTATTTTTTTGAGGTGTTTTAATTTTTCATGAATAATGAAAAATACAGAATTTTATTTAAAAACTGAATTTTCATCTAAATAATTTATATCTAAAATTGGTTTTAAAGAAAAATATCTTAAATTATACCTATATTAATCAAGTTTATGTCATTATAATCATTTTATACTTAATCGATATTTAAAAAAATAGTATTCATTTGAACATCATCACTTTAATAACAATCTTTTTCATTTCATCTATATGATTAATATTAAAGAATAATTTTTGATTTAAATATATTAAATTTGGAAAAAATTATTTTATATTTTGAATCATAATAAATTATAATATCTAATAAGGTTAACATAATTTTAATTCCAAAATCTTTTGTGAAGAAAGTTAAAATAAATTATAGTGATTAAGGTAAAAATGTGTAAACATTTTAGTTAAAAATAGTATATAAGTTGTTAAAATACATATAAAATTATAAAACATCCATTTTATAGATAAATATAGACAATAAACACCTTAATATATTTTTTTTTGAGTCAGTGGGATACTATTCCATGAATTTGATGCATATTATATCTTATGAGAAGAAAAAAGACAAAAAATATTCATTTCTAACTATTAATTTCTATAATGATTTGGGATATGGGAAAATATGAAATATGACTAATTACGTATATCCCATTGAATTATAAATGATATTTTTATGTTATGATATTTTATTCTAATTTTTTAGTGATGCATTAATTATAATATTTTCTTAAGAATCATAAATAGATTAATTAATTAATAAATAATTAACTAAAATAAATGACACTAAAAATATTAATAGTGAAGTAAATTGAATAAATTAATATCTTCCATTAATTTTTTATATTATTAATTAATTCTAAATTACTTTTGAAATAATATTTTCATATTCAATCATTGTATTGAAATTTTTTAAATTGAAATTAAATAAATAATTCCAAAATAGACATTAATATTATTTTATTATAAATGATATTATAATAAATTATTTAAATTTTCAAAGAGTCATATACTCTATAATGGTAATTTTAAATTTTAATAAATATAATACATATTACATTTATATAATAATTTATCTTTTATAATGATCATATTTACCCTGAAATTGTAAAAACATTGTTAACAGAATTAGGGTTAAACCTATGTTTTTTTTCACACCACAAGCACTTCTGTTAATATTAATTTCAAACACACAAGGTATATTATATTTTAGATACAATAAATAGAATTTTTGGGTCTATATATTTTGATATATCTCACTTTAATTTATTATTACTGGATAAGTTACATTGGTTTGAAATTTAGATTTCATAATTGAAACAAAAATGGTAAAAGTAGCGAAATATAGATGTCAAAGAAACAATTGATTAAAATGTGTTTCTTGTTCTATTAATGAGGAGTGTATCAACTGTATATCTCCTATAATACACTATTTTACAAATTTTAATGAACATGTGAATTTTTTGACGTCCCAATAGTTAATACTTTTGAGTATTTATAATAATGTCACTCTTCCTTAACTATTAAAAGGTAGTCACTCCCATTTTATCAAACTTATCAAGCCACTTGAATCAACCATGATATTCATAAATCACTTCCCAAATTCACTAAAATCATAAATTATTTCTAATTTTTGGAGGAATTCATTCCTGTAAATGTTTTTGTGTAAACCAATGGATGAATCTCGATGAAGAGGTATTAATCTTATAAAAGTGTTTTTTTGTTCCCCATCACCATAAATTTATATTATATAATTCCTATATAATAATCTAAATATATTATATATAATAATTTCTTTCAATGTTATGGGTATTTCCTACAACTTCACACACATCCATTAAAAGGGTTGAAAATCATCATGTGTGCATATGATGGACTACCTCCATGCCAACAAAAATCATTAAAATTTCAATTACCACCTTTCATGGTGGAGAATAATAATGGATTTATAGTTTATATATGAAATATATTATATTTAGGATGTTATTATTCTTTTGAAATTTTCATATAACATGTACCTTCATGATTTCTATTATGTGGGAATATGATAACATCGCTTATGTCTACAATAAACTACCACCTCACGAAGAAATGTGATTCATTCATAGATTAATTGATTCTGTTAAGGATATGTTTAGTAGACATATCTTATATATGGTACATGAAAATGATACTATATTTATTATACTCAAAAATATCATTTATATTTTTTTCTTTTAATAAAATATGAAACAAACACATCGTTCATTCGCATATAC
This sequence comes from Viscum album, assembly GCA_963277665.1. NCBI lineage: Eukaryota > Viridiplantae > Streptophyta > Magnoliopsida > Santalales > Viscaceae > Viscum > Viscum album. Next base: position 1,868,981,032 of record OY728147.1, read on the forward strand.
AACCTTCTGTCTCCATGAATGGTGTTTTCCATTTCCAATCAATAAATATTTGTTAATAAAATAAATTAATATATTAAAATTTTACATTATATTAATTTCAATATTATTATTCTTAATATAGTAGAAATAAATAATGTTTACAAGAACTAGAATGTTTACATGAAAGAATAAATGAGAAATCGTGGAAATTAACAACCTAAACAATAAAAATAATGAAATATTATTAACAAATGGGTGATAAAATGTTATAAGAAAATCATATATGATATCATAAATTTTAATGTTCTTCTTTTAGAATTTAATAAGATGGTTAAAACTATTATATAAATGGATAAATAGAGTTCAAAAAAATGAAGCATAAGGTAGTGGATTTCTTCTCAATTTCATTTAATTGAGTCATATTGCAATTGTAAACACCCATAATTTCCATATAATATTTTTACATTATTTGGGATTGTTATGAGAATGTGAAAATTGATGGAACATGATTATAAGGTCCAGAGAGCCCAGAACATAATTTTGAACTTTTTTTAAGGTACATTAAGAAAACTTCTGAGAAATAACTTATATCCTTTGAACTGGTTCTCAGATTAAAAATATGAGGGAATCATTGAATTCATAACACTCTGATTCACTTAGCCTAAGAATAAATTTGACAGGAAAGGTTTGGACAAAAAGTTAATTTTTAGACATTACAAAAATAAGAAAAATAAAATAACTTCATTTGTTATTTAATTCTCTTCTCACCATTATGTGACAGATGGAAGGACCACGATGTAACATCAATTGTGAAAGGGAGTTATTTACTGAAATGACCCTTGGGTTTCATAATAATAATATATGTTAAATTAATGAAATAATAACTGTGGTTCATTAATGAACCACATAAATAAAATGCAACATTGGTGGTTCCTTTTCTTATATTTTAACAAACATATAGAATGGGTTTTGGGGATGGACATGTGGAAGATAGGAAAAAACACTGGTGAAATCCTACTCCAATGAAGAACATGTAACTAACGAATACTGATGAACATCTTCGAATGCGGACCCTTCTCCCCCATTCGAACTGTTTTCCAATGAGTCCTAGGTAGGGGTTTTTCTTCATTTATTTTTAAGCCTTTTTTGAAATAATATTCTCTTGATGATGTTTCAAATCTTCCCTTATTATAACGCTATCATGGAGGGAGCAGGCTGAACCGAACAATGCCTGAACCCTCCGCTCTACTTGTTGTTGTTGCGTTCTTCGTGGGTGAAAAAGTAGCAGAGTTAAAAAGAAAAAATGTAGGGTCATGTACTGATAAAAGCATCATGGGAGGCCAGTTGGTGCAGTCGGAAAAGAAAACGGACCTTCAGAGCATCACTAGAGGCCCGCAGAAACTCCATCGGCGCGGAGGTGCGGGCAACCGGAGGAGACAACGGACAACTCTCGCCTGCGGCGAGGAGGTGGCGGCCCTTGATGTCACTGTGATAGAAAAAGTTGGAAGTTAACCATCTCCAAGAACTTTTGAAGTAGGAAATGCACCACGACAACGTACATCAGAAGAAGGTTGCTGAAGAGGTCAGAACCATGCCAAGGTGTCCCACTATTTATCACCCCACGCGGACAAGTCAGGTGGAGCAGCACCACCCTGGCACCATTAATAGGGGATCCAGAATGAACTTAGTCAGTTCGGGGAGGCATACCGCGCCCAAACTGGTGGGCTGGGACAAGCCTGTGGCCCAGCAGGCTGGATCAGGCATTGCCCAGCAATTTGGGGCCCAACTTAGTGGTTTGGGTCTGGTCGGTCCAACCGGGTTGGACTAGACCCAAGCACTTTTTAACCCAGTTTTTCCTAAAGGGGAATATCTTCTAAACCAAATGTTTTTTTAATGAACCGTCTATCATGATTAAACCCTTAGGACATGGAACTTCATTTGAGATACTCCACTTGGGTTTTGATGAAATTCGGTGTATGGATAGGTTGGATTGGACTCAAATCCAATTGGGCCCTTAGCATTAAAATGCCTATAACTAACAGACTGGGTGTCGAAATGACAAGACGTCTATTGCGTTGGTACACTTATGAAATGGTGGATCATTGGGGTACATATTCATGGGACATATTGGTTGTTAAATTATGGATGATGCCTTGTGGAGAGGATCCTACAGAAATCAAACTTTCTTCGTGCAAGAATCCAGTGGATGGCTGTGACGTGATGAAAGAATAACGATCCTATGTGGGTCAGCACCTAGCGATCCTCTGAGTGGGTTAGCAACTATCAATCATTTCTGGTCCTCACCTATCAATCCTATGACTGGTTAAGCACCTAGTGACCCATTTTGGGTTATCACCTAGCGATCCTTTGAGTGGGTCAGTATTTAGCGATCCTCTATGGGTGTGCACCTAGTGAGCCTTTGTGGGTCAGCACTAAGTGATCCTCCATGGGTCATCACCTAGATAACATTTGATTTCTAGTAGAATAATCCTCTTTACAGAATAATATGATATTGATTTTTGAAAAATCATATTTATTCCTATTATTTATGTTATATACTTGGTGTAAACTGTATTTTAATTTAATTTTTGATTATGATCATTCATTGGGGTTTGATATTTATGGAATTATAAGAGACCTTCTTGAATATTGGTGTCCCAAATGGGTATTTTTATACTCAACCCTGCGTGGGATTCACCAACACCATGTTTTGTTTGGTGCAGATGATGGGAATCTTTGACTGAGACTTGGGATCCATGACAAGACAGTGAACGGAGGTGACCGGTTGGCATGGAGAGACGCAAAGATGAGTTGTACCTACCCCTCATATAGGATCCTTGACAGACGATCTCAAGAGAGGTTTTTAATTTTTTTTATGTACATTATTTCTAGTTGGGCTTGTATAGTATGCCCTTTACATTGAGTACTTACTTTTTTTAATTAGTGGTGGTTTTTAGTTCTGGTTGTACATTTTTTCATCCACTGTGTTTTACTTGTATGTAGTGTGCCCTGTTTGTGTGTGTAAAGGTTTTGAGAAAATGCCTTACCATTTTAGGGGTATGCCTTTTGGTGCTAGTTTACATCTCATGGCCTATTGAAGGAATGATTGGGGTAGTCATGACATGGGCCCTGGGGGACGGGACATGACAAAGTGGTATCAGAGGGTGGTCAGTTCTACTAGAAGAACTAAGATTCTATGTTTTCAATGGAGAAATAGTGTTAACATTTTTGAGTTATGGTTTCAATTTGCAGAGTCCAGTGTTAGTGTGGCAGCTGATGTATCCATTCACTAAGACCCTGAATTCTGATTTCTGACTCTGTGCATGAAACCACTACTTGAATTTGTTTTGAAAATGTTGTATTTCATTTGATATCCTTAAATCAGCTCACTAGGTGTATCTTATTGACTATAAAACACCTGTATATTTACAAGATGTCCCCACATAAAAAACCAAAAAGGATTCCAGAGAGAGATCATGATGATAGCCCACTAAGCAATGGGGCTTCAGTGTAGGAACCTCTTACAGAAATTGTACCTTTGGGTGTTGTACCAGTAGCACCACTACCTATAAAGAAACAGATGTCTCCAACCCCACCAGCAGACTGTGCATGCCAACTAAGTGCATTTCATGAGTTTGAGTTGTAGAGGCCTCTATGGTTTTGAGGCGAGATGGATCTGCAAGCAGTTGAGGGCTGGATGGGGGACGTGGCACAAGTTTTCCATATGGTTGAGATACCAGCAGGCGAGACAGTGATCCGAGCATATAGAACTTTCTAGGGCATAACAGGGAAATGGTGGAGCCTGATGCTCCAGAAACCCAACTAGACAACACTATATGGGTTAGACTTCAATATTCTATTCAGTGTAGAGTTATTATCGGTGACTTTATGCTAATTGTGTATTCAGGAGCTACTGCACTTACTATAAGGAAGCCTAACAGTGGCCTAGTACATAGCAAGATTCTCTAACCTCTCTCGCTACTCCACCAACAAGGTACTAGAACAATTATTTAGTTCCTAGACCATTTATAAAGGTCTTCTATGTGTGATCAAATCATCAATGATATCACTCAACATCCAATTGTAAGTTTGGGTACTAGAGCGATCACTATTGATGGAGAATTTCCTAGCTGAGCAGGGATCGATTGTGAGAGTCACCAACAGATGATACGTAACTGAGTCATCTATAGTAGGTAGTTTTCTGATGACGTAGAGGTCTAAGAGAGATAGAACTTCTGGAGGACAATCCCAGTATACATGGTCAGAGCTGCAGAGCTCGAAGGGCGGAGAAGGTCATCTTACAATTAGATTCTGTTACTCTTGCAGCAGACATGGGCACATGGATCACGACTGTCCAACTACCCATGTGGATGATTAGAATATGGTGGAGGGTCCTCCGAGACAACAATAGATGTTAGGGAAAAGAGGCTTGCATGGCAAATGACGTGGCATGGGAGTTGGATGTGCAATAGGTGGTGTGTAGGAATTTGAGGTTATACCTCCCCCACCTAGGTGGTCCAACCTGACCACAGGGAGTAAGTGGAAAGGAATGATATCAGCTTCATGAAACTAAGGTTTATGACCATGATGCTCTGGAGATGATTTGATGTATGATCTATGTCTACTCCACCATAGTTGCTGTTCTTATAGACACAGGTTCGAGTTAATCTTTTATTCCTTGACTTTCATTCAGAGCTTGTAGATTCCGGTAGAACTTTTGGATCGATCCTTTCAATTAGAGACTCATAAAAGGGAATTTTTGATGATTATGCATTGGTGACGGTATTGTGACCTTACTCTAGGAGGCTAGAGCTTCGGCTGGGATCTCCTAGTATCAGTGTCCAGGCCTTACGACGTAATCATATGTATGGTCTGGCTATCCACAATCAATGCTCAAATTGACTTTTTGAGGTGAAAAGTGCAGTGTGTCCATGAGGATGAGACCAGGTCTTTATTCCCTAGTGATAAGGGAACATTTTCAACTCAAGAAGAAATTTCGTGGAGTAGGTTGAAGCTGATCACTCATCAGTTGGCTATCCTTACTCTCAGTGATGTTGATGAGAGGAGTCTGAGTTATCCTATTGTGGTGGAAATGTTTGCAGATGTCTTTCATAATGATTTTTTGGGAATACCTCCTTATAAAGAGATATAATTTTACATCAAAAAATACCCTGGGATTACTGATATCTACCCCAACATATCATATGGATCATGCAGAGAATCATGATATGAGAGTATAATTGGAGGACTTGCAGAGTAATAGGTTTATAATTCTTAGGGTCTCAACATGGGAAGCCCCAATTTTTTCACCAAGAAGGCATAAAGGAGTTTGAGGATTTGTATGGACTATCAAGTGTTGAACTAGGTGACTATAAAGAACAAGTACCCACTCTTAAGGATTGATGGTCTCTTTGACTAGCTAAAAGAAGCCTGGTGGTTTTTAATGATAGAGCTCAGATTAGGCTATCATCATGTCATGGTATGGGATGAGGAAGTACCGAACACAACCCCCAGGTGTTGGTATGGCCACTATGAGTTCTAGTGATGCCTTTACGTGTGAACAACACTCTCGCAGTGTTCATGGGACTCATGAACTGGATCCTTTATCCTTACCTTGATCGCTTCTAGTGGTTTTCATTGAATGGATATGCATATAGTCGGCGTTGGAGGGGGACCACGCTACACATCTGCAGATAATACTGGATACACTCTGAGAGAAAAAAAATTATGGAAATATCCTCAAAGTTCTAGTTCTTGATATGAAAGGACCACTTTCTGGGACACATTACTCAGAATTTGGAGTTGTAGTGGATCTAACAAAGATATAGGTAGTTCTCTCTTAGGAGACACCCAGAATTGTGACCGAGGTGAGAAGATTCCTAGGTTTGTCCCGGTACTACCAGAGATTCGTACCTGACTATTATAGCATAGTATCAGACTTTTAATCATTGAAATAGAAGGGACAACCATTTTTGTGGATAAAAGGATTCCAGTAGTGTTTCTATGTGATTAGGTAGAGACTGATGAGTTCCCCCATCTTGAGGCTACCACAAGAGGGTCTTGGGTTTTTAGTCTACTACAATGCATCAAGGACTAGAATAATATATCTATTATTTCAAGAGATATTGTTGATCTCTTATGACTCATGATAATTTATAAATAATGAGTAGAACTACGCTACCCATGACCTGGAGTTAGCAGTAGTGGTCTTTTCCTCAAAGATGTGGTGACACTACTTGATGGGCGAACAATTTAATATGTACTCTGATCAATAGAGTCTCATGTATATATTTTTATAGGAGGACCTGAACCTGAAACATTTGCAATGGCTGGAGATCCTCCGGGTCTATGACTTTGAGATAGTATACAGTCCTATAAAAGGGAATATGGTGGAAGACATGATCTACAGGAGGTCTGGACTACAGTTCCTGAGTGAGGTCATAGAGCAGTTATCCACATTGTAGATATCCTTCGGGGATAGTGATGGATCAACTTACCTCTAGTATATGATAGCGACTCCCTCTATCCTTTAGTGAGTCAGGTAGGCTCAGCTAGGGGACATTGAATGTGAGGCCCAAAATTCTCAGATATCCACAAGAAAGGATTTTGAATGATTTCATGAAGGTGGGGAGCACGTCACCCTTTTTAGAGAATGCACCATGGTACCGACGATTCTACACGAGGAGGTGTTCAAGAAGTTGAAAACATCCCCTTTGGTGGTACATCCTAGTATGGAGAAGATGTACCAGGACCTCTGGCATCAGTACTGGTGTCCAGAGATTATGAAAGCAGTGTTAGAGTTCGTTTCATGATATATCACTTGTCAGCAAGTGATGGTCGAACACCGGTTTCTAGTAGGCTTGAATCATCCATTTTGGGTGCCGATGTGTATGTGGGATGTCATCTCCATGGACATCATGATAGGGCTACCATGCACATCTTGGGGCCACCATTCTATTTGGGCGATCGTTGACTGACTCACTAAGTGGACCCACTTCCTACCCATCTGAGAGAAAAAATCAATAGAGGTGTGGGACGCCTCTATGTACAAAAGATTGTATGGCTTCACAGGGTACTATTGGTGATCATATCAGATCGTGATTCTCTATTTACATTCCGATTGTGGAAGGTATTACAAGAGGTTTTTGGGACCCTACTACGCTTGAGAACCACCTTTCATCCTCAGACAGATGGTCAGACTGAGCAGACCATACATACCATGGAGACATGATTCATGCTGGTGTCCTTGATTTTGGTCGCAATTAGGATGACCAACTACCACTGGTGGAGTTCACATACAACAACAAATATCACTCAGCCAGAGGTTGGAACCGTTTGAGGACTTGTACGAGAAACCATACAGATCACCTCTATGTTGGACAGACCTAGGGTAGTCAACACTTATCTATCCAGAGTTGGTACGAGCTACTACTAAGAAGGTGCATATCATCTAAGAGTAGATTAATATTGCATAGAGCTTGAAGAAGTATTACAATGACAAGAGACAAATAACCCTCGAGTTTGAGGAGGACTATCATGTTTTCATTCGTGTCTCAACTTGATGAGGATTGCAAAGATTTGGCTGGGGTGGAAGGCTATCTCTGAGGTTCTTCAAACCATTCTAGATTCTTAGTAGTGTTGGAGAGGTGGCATACCACTAATCTCTTCCCCCACTGATTCTCCGAGTGCATAAAGTTTTCCATGTGTCACAGCTGAGGACGTATGTTCATGATCCATCGCACGTTATCAATTGGGGAGTGATGGAAATTGATGATGGGGAGATGTTTGCATAGTTCTACGTGGAGATAGAGGATCGATAACAATTGGTCATTTGTGGGCGGTCTATTTCTATAGTTCGAGTTTTGTGGTAGCACGAGATCCTCCAGGAGAGCCCATGAGAGCAGGAGGCATAGATACACGATCAGTACCCCCATTTTTTACCTTGGTTTGTTGTGGGTTTTGAGGAAATAAATCCCTAAGGTGGGGAAGATGTAAAGACCTGGAATTTCAATACATATATATATATATAATAAATTAATTTGTATTATTACGTGTCTATGAAAATTGACGGCACATGGTTATGAGGCGTAGAGAGCCCGAAACTAAATATTGAACTATTTTTAAGGTATGTTCAGTAAACATTAAAGCAACAATTTCTTTCTTTTAAACTAGTGATTTAATTAAAAACATGAGGGATCTATCGAATTCATAGCGCTGAGATTCTCTTAAGCGAAGCTTAACATTGACCGGAAAGTGTTGGACATAAAATTTTGTTTCTGGACTTAAAAATAATAACATCGTGAGTTATTTTATTCTCTTCTCACAATTGAGAGAAGGATGGTGGGATCATAGTGTAACTTCAGGCATGAATGGGAGTCATTTAATGACACGAATATAGGGTTGTGTAACCACGATGTTCATTGAATTAATGGAAAAATAATTACTATTCATTAATGAGCTGTATTAATAAAATGAAAATTAGGCGGTTCCTTTTCTTCTATTTAAAAAAACCTAGGGAATGGGTTTTAGATATTAACCTGAGAAATCACTGATGAAATGCCAGAGGAAACCTTCTAGAACGAATAACGAGGATCGAATGAACACCAATGAACATATTTTAACGAAGACCCTTATCCCTCATCTTTAGCCTCTTCCAATGAGTTATATGTTGGGGATTTTCTTGATGTATTTATAGAAGTTTTATGAATTCATTATCCCTTGATGATGGTTCAAAACCTACCTTGTTATAACGCTAATGTGGAGGGTGTGCGCCGATCCGAAAAATGCCTAGACCCTCCGTCATACTCATTCATGTTACCATATTCTTGGGTTACTGAGAAACAAGGAGGTATGGAAAACAGAGGGCTATGCAGTGATGAAAGTTTCCATGGAGGATCATAGTCGCAATTAGAAAAGAAAATGGACCTCCAATGCTTCACCAGAGGTCCACAGAAGCTTCGCCAGTGTGGCAGCGCTGACAATCAGAGGAGGTGATGACCAACTCTCACCAGTCGTGAGGAGGTGGTGGTGATAAAAGGAATTACAAATGAAGAAGGTGGTGGCCAATCATCACCGACCACATTGAAGCAGGTGGCTCACCACAACAGCACACTACAGAGGAGGGATCCGGCTCCGTGCCGCTATAGAGGGTAGACCCGCGCCCCTGGGTCCTACTATTGACCGGTCTACATAGACCGATCAGGCGAGTGGATCCACCCTAGTGCCACCAATAGGTGAGCTGGAATGTAATTAGTCTGTTTAGGGAAAGGATCGGGCACAGTTGGCATGTCGTGCCTAGACCGCAGGCTGATCCAATTCCGTGGCCCGGTGGATCGCGCCCAGCTGTTGGGCTGGGCCTATCCCATAACCCAACAAGATCGAATGGGCTCATCCCAATTGGTCCAGGACTATCCAGTTTGTGCTTGGCCCAAGGGACAGGGATGGGTCCGTCTGACTTGGTCAGACAGGATTCAGACCCATTTTATCCCAGTTTCACATAAAGGTCTATATATTCTAAACCAGACGTCTGTTTGATGAACCGTCTACCATGATGGAACAATTAGGAAAAGACGGTCATTTTAAGATACTCCTCCAGGGTTTTGGAGAATGTTGGAATATGATCAGGTTGGATCAAACATTAATCTAACCGGGACCTCAACAATAAAATGCCTCTAATTAATAGAGTGGAATTCTGAATGACGCATCTTCTATTACATTAGAACGATTATAACATTACAGTTCTTTGGGTTACTTAATTGTGTGACTTCGCGGTGGTTGAAATATGGTTGATGGTCAGTGGAGCGTATCCTACGGTAAGCAAGCATTCATAGTAGGGGGATCAAGTGGTTGTCTGTGATGTGAAGAAAGAATAGTGATATTCTATGTGTCCACACCAAATGATCCTTTGAGTGGGTTAGAATACAGATATCCTCTATTGGTCTGCACGTAGAGACACTATGAGAGGTCCATATCCTATAAATCCTCTGTGGGTTTTCACCGAGCTATACTCTGAGTGGGTCAGTTCCTATCAATACTCTGTGGGTCAGCACCTTGAGATCCCATGTGGGTCAGCACCTAGCGATCCTATGTGGGTTTGTGCCTAGTGTCCTATTACGGTCTAAAAGTATAAGCCTCCTGATATAATAATATTTTATAGATTTATGATGAATAATATTTATTAAAATTATTTACGTTATATCACTAGTGTGAGAAATCTTTTAACTTGTACATTGTGATTGAGATCATGATTTGTAGTTTTCCCATGGTGGAATTCCGAGAGACCTTCAGGGATTGCGGGGTCCCTACAGGGTATTGTGATACTCACCCTTGCATAGGATTTTCCCATACCATGTTGTGTCTGGTGCAGAAGATGGGAGGATTTGACTGAGACTTAGGATCTAGGACTAGATGGTAAAGGATGGCATGGAGAGATGTAGGGATGAGTTGTACTAACCCTTTAGGTAGATCCACGAAGACAATCTCAGGAGTTGTTTTCCTTTTTGTTGTTGTAAATTCTTTCTGGTTGGGCTTGTATACTGACCCATTTACATTCATTAATTACTTTTACACTCAGTGGTGGTATTTATTACTTGTTGTATCTTTCTTCTTCCATTGTTTATTACTTGTACGTAGTGTGCCATGTCAGTGTGTGTAAAGGTTTTGAGTTAATGCCTTCCTATTTTAGGGATAATCATTTCTGGTGATAGTCACCAACCCCTGGCCTATGGAAGGATGGCTTGGGGTAGTCACAACACGATCCATGGGGGAGGGATCCTAACAGTAATATTATTCACATAATTAATTTTTATGTTATATATACTTCCCCTTGAAATGTAATATGACAAATAATTAATTCATTAGGTAATTTTTATTTTAAATTGGAATTATTTTGTGTCAGGGGATTTCAAAAAATATTTATCAAGTGTTAAATAATTTCATAACATATTTTTTATTTATTGGGTTATATTACTTCCTCAAGGTCATTAATATTCTATGATTATTCATGTTCTAAATTTTGACAATATATTGAATTAATAACACTTTTATTTACGTATTTATAGTTGATACACATAATTGATTCATTGTTTTATTCTAAATTCAATGTTATGATCTTTGAAATGTTTTTCTCAACAATCCCATTTTAAACTGGATTATTTAAACAATAATTTAAATTAAAATAATATTATTTTATAATTGACTAATAAACCAAAATTTTTGATCTATTAATGTTTTAAAGTATTATTTTAAATAAATAGTACCATTTTTTCACTCATTGTAGATGATTTTTTTGGAAAATGAATTCCTAAAAATTATTTTAAAAATGATTCCAAAAATCTTTTTAACCCTTTTAAATTATGTCATTTAATATGTTTTTAAAATGTTTTTCAATTTACAAAATATGTCAAAAAGAATCTTCTTTTAATTTCCTAAAAAAGGAATATTTCTATCCATTTTTCATGGGAAAAGAAATGTTCTTTTTACCTTATATTACATTTATAGAATTAAAAAATATCATTTAGTGGAATATTCAATTGAAGTATTTCAAGAATATATTAAAAGATAATGGATTTGAATTTGATTTTCAATCCAAATTATTTCCAAAATGTTTTTTTAAAAAAATTTCTACAAATTAAAAGGATATTTTCCTTAAAAATGTTTTTAAAAATATTTTTAGTGTATATATATTCGTAAATATGAACAAATGATTACTCTACATCCAATGGTTATATATATTAATACCACCTTTAATCCTCCTCTAGATGGTTTATGATCACTTTGAGTAAAAAAATTATTGGCATTCACCTCTTATATTCTTTTTTATAGTCAGTAAATTTCCTGTTAAATATTCACATTCCTATGATAATTGGATAATACATTTATTGTAAATTTTAATATTATTTATTAGTGATATTTTTATTTGAAAAAATATATACCAATATTACCTATGGTGTTTACATAGACAGGTATTTGACTAAATGGTGAAATATTGAAAAATATATATCCTTTACACAATATAGAAACATGATGAAAAGGTATACTATTTATGATTCAAATTTATTAATAAATATGTGATGAATGATTTGAATATGAATGACATGGGTTGTGTACTAATTAATTTATTCCCCTTGATGCATCTGTATTCTCATGAGACAAACTCAGTTGGGAATGAAGCCTTCTTGTTGGTAATAATGAAATTTTAAACTACATAAGGGATTGATCTTGATATTAGTGTCTTTTTAATAGTTATGAAAAACACCAGATGGGTTTTTACCCAGAATGTTTTAAACCATATTGTTGAAATACCTTAATAGAAAACATATCATGTGAGCAGGAAACAAGATTCCCATTAATTAAGAATGTCCTTAATTCAAATTCAGTTATTATTATCCATTATATTATTTGTATGTTATATTATAGGGATGCACTTAATTATCTTATTATTGATTAAATGGAATGTTTTCCAATTATTTACCATTATATATTGATTACTTCTTATCATGTATTCATGTTATTCAATTGGAATGTGTGTATAGTTATTTACCATTCTACATTTATTATGCTTATTAATTCATGATTACTTATATTTTACTTATACATTACTGAGCACTTTGGATAACCATTATAATGTAAGAATTACCTATAATTTAATGAAATTTATTACGAATAATATTCATGGATAATATATATGGAATAATTTTATTTTAAAAAAGGAAAATAAAAAAAATATTTTGTTGTTTTGGTATTAATATTTATTGTAAGACTCACATAGGTATCTAGTTTTCTAATACTACTGAACTCTTTTGTACATCAGGATAATATTATTGCTATGTTATTCAAATTAAATTATTGTAGGATGGATCCTTATGCTACTAGTGTTGGGGTATCTATATAAAATCGATGAAAAAGTGAATAAAACCCCAAAAGGGTAGGATATGAGAGACTCATATGGTGTTCCCTTGGAAGATCATAAAAAACATCACAAAATATTACATTGGATGATGGGTAATTGAATATTGGAGGTGCGAGGGAAAGGATAATGAGAGTGGTAATGATGGTAAATGTAAGTGTTTGGGATTAAATTCAAATTAGGGTACACTATATTTTTCATTTTTTTCATTTTTTTTAAAAATCAAAGGCGACCAATTTGATGAAGCCCAAGGGGTTATGATGTGTTGGCCCAACAACAATAATATTTATGGAATACATGCCTAGTTACACATTTGTGCACCACTAGAAGGCATAGTTCTAGAGAATTTAAATCATAGGCCTCCATGACATAGCCTTTTTAAATGTATTTTGTTGTACATGGAACTGGGCATCCATGTCATACACCTTTTAAATATAGTGTGACCCCCCAGGTTACACATTAATATGTGATGTGTTGTGTAATAGTAATTGTTGTTACAAATCATGTGTAGCGGGTCCCCATAGTGTTTCCAGTTAGGTTCGGATGCAACCTCACCCACCTTCACATATGCATGTTCTAAACTACAATAGTATAAATGGTGTTACCCTTACATAGCAGGGGAAAAAGATACTCTTTGACATTTCACATTTGGATAAATAAATTCCCCTCCCACCAATCTAGAAACTTATTACATGGACATATTGAGAAAATAATGACCTATTTGTGATTCATATAATACATGATATAAAAAAAATGGTTATAAAATTCATATAAAAATTAAAAGGATAATTGAAAATTGATAAATAAAATATTCTAAGAAAAAGTAACAAATAAAAGTTTCAATGCTATTAATAAAGACCATATGTGTGAAAAATATAACCAACATATGTCCATTTCCCTTGAAATTTATTCCAATTCCTGATTCATTAAAAAAATTGTGATACTATAATTTTATATGACATTAAAACTCCCATGTATATTTATAATTATATCCTCACTATAAAAACACATGAATTAATCAGATTGATCCCCCAAGTAGCATTTTAAATTGATAATCAACTATATGATTTTTTTTATATTTTCCTAAAACATAAGGTCCCAATTATATATCTTCTTAATTAACAATAAGATAAAGATAAATAAAGAAATTATATACCTTTGTAACATTAAAAAAATCACAAATTTCTAATTCTGGTTGTAATTATAACTAATACAATTCAATCTGAACTCTTTCGAAAATCTTGAATGAAATCACAGATCCTGAAGAAAACAACTATTTCTTTTCTAAATGTTTCAAAAAGAATAATTATGACACCCTTATAAAAAATAAATGATAACTAATAAATCTAGGTGATGATGATGATGATAAAAATTATAGATACCCATACATTTCAAACATAAATATTAAATTCTTTTATATAAGTACTCAATACATTTCTAAAAAATAAAAACTATTGGATTTTAGAGTTGTATTTACATATAATACATCAATATAGAAAGAACTAGTCAGTAAATGATCTACATCATGAAATAGTACACAATTTTTTATTAATCAAAATACCCAATATAGATGAGGGAAAATCATCAACGATCCCTAATAATCTATAAAAACATATAATCATAAGATGTATGTTTTCGGAACATACATAAGAATATAAACTCATTTCCTTAGTCCAGGATCACTATTAAAAACATCATAGTAGATTGGTATCACTCACCATTCCATTATTTTTCCAGTAAAGGTTCACTCCAAAGATTATCCTATTAGAAAATGTCAAATTCTAAACTGGTACAACTCCCCATAACAATTATTATTATATAATGAGATATCCATCATTACCAAATAAATTAGCGGGATATATAATTCTATTCCAATTCAATACAGAATTAAAACCATACATATGCGAGCCATATGATCTTAAAAAATTCATCATATAATCAAATCATAACCCTATGAAAGGATATTGTTTTTTATAATAATTTCATCATTATAATCAAGAACCATACTGAAAAAGAGTAAAGTTTATAACATTTGATAATATCCCCCGTAAATCAGAATAGACAAAAATTGGATATGTATTAATTATAGGGGTATAAGTCATTCATGCAGTGTATGATAAAATCAAAATTTATTGTACATTATTAGTAAAAATTATATGAAAATTATTTAGAAAAAAATATATTATTTCTATAAATAAAATTTATATATATTCAAACTTGTGTAAAAACTAGTTTCATTAATTTTTCATAAATATTGAATGAATTTTTGAAAACATTTAAAACAAAATATGGACATGGAAGAAATGATTTCTGAACTAATATAACAACATGGTTTGTTTTCCTCAGAAACATTATTTTATTATATTGACAACTTAAAGGGGGGAAAATGAATAGAAAACATGAAATCTATAAAAAAATCCATATTATAATTTAATAAATAATGAATTTTCAGAGATTTATTATATAATTTTATCTTTTAAAAATGTAATTGTAATCGGTAAAAAATTTATATTGTAATATAAAACACTTACCTCTGGTCCATATTGCCTCATAAGTAGTCTAAAATAATATAAAATAAATTGAAATTTATTATAATTCTATATTAAAATATTAATATTAACTATATTAAAAATTTTGGTGTTAAATGCATCAATTTTAATACATCTTTGGGTTTAACTTTTGTGGTCATTGTAGAGTGATCATGGTTCCTTCATCTATAAAATGTTTCTGCTTATATAAATATCATAGATATTAAATATATTAAATATTAATATATATCAATTTATGTAATTTTTTTTGATGAAAATATAATTACATTATTATATGGATACGGTAGTCTTTAAGTACACATGTGTGACGTTTCAATTATTCATTTGTTGGAATTAAATAAAGGTTACTATTAAATATAATTTAGTGAATCATTGTTATAAAATAAATATCCTATAAGTAAATTAAATCTACATTATAAATAACCATTATTTATTGTACTTTAAAACATGTTATATCACTCTGTTAATGTGGTAGTCTAAATGTACGCATAAACAATGCCTTAATATCCAATTAAATTCATAAGTGGTGGAATATGATTGTTACATCATCATAATAACGTATAAGTATATATATTTTAACAAATTCCCAAAATGTTTTATGGAATTTTTTTTTATAATAAGTATAAAAATAAATAAAATTAAAGTAATTAGTTAAGATCTATACAAATTCTTTGAAAGACCTCCATTAGCTTACTTGTTAAGCCTTGTCGGATTGGTATTAGGAGAAAAAGAGAAGCTCAAATATTAATGGATTTATTATAGTAAGTATTATGAGTATATTTTATCTAATATATTTTGATATAATTGTTTCATTAAGGGAGGATGATTGGTATTATTTTATAAGTGAGGGGAGAGACATGCATCGAATTTATTATAAGATTTCAATGATTTAGGGTCACGTTCAAGGAAATTTTCTATCAATATCCCTTTATTAGAATTTATGATAAATTTATATTAATAAATATTCAAAAAAATATTATTTTTAAAGGTTTGGGTGGAACTCTTACCCTTATCAGATGGTTCATGCCATGGTAAACCTGTTTTAACATTAACCGTGGTAATACAATTTTACTGTTTCTACAATTAAATATGAAAAAAATAATTTACCACTATTAAGATATATTAACTATAATGCTTTCAAATATTTTATACATTTTATTAGATTCATTTAAAATACATGTAAGTAAGAAATTTTATAGAAGCGTAAAAATCGTAACGAAAGCCATTTTGAATAAACAAAATTAATTGTAAAACATAATTTTAATCTATTCTTAGTGTTGTAAAAACAATAAATTGAATGTTAAAATAATATATTTATCATTTAATATATAAATATAATTATAAAAAAATATTCAATATATATATAATAACAATTTTATTATGACGAAAACACTTTCCACGCATAAAAATAGTGTTTTAGACAAATGTGTTTTCCAGACAAAAAATTAACTTTTTACAAAATGAAGTAAAATGAATATTCCTATGTAAGAAATTATATTATATATAATATAATGATACTTAAATTACATTAAATTCAAATTGAAACAATAATTTTTTGTTTAATTAAAATGAAAAGACAATTTTTACAAAAAATTGATGTTTTCACTATTCACTAAAAATTAAATCATTTTAATAAAAATCATATAATTCAACCAAAGATAATATTGAAATACATATTTTTAAATTATTTTAATTTATTCAAAAAAAATTTAAAAAACTATAGATATTAAATATAATATTCACATGAAAAATGTGATAATTGTTTTTGAAGAAAATGGTTTTTTTAAGAAGAAAATGACTTTAATGATAATTGAGTACTTATTTATTATAAATTAGTAAATATTATTTCATTAATAAAAATATTTATACATAATTTTTATGAAGTAGTTATTACTATTTTTTTATAAATAATTTATCATTTTTTGTACATATGCACGATGATAGGAATACGAAAAGGTGTATTCAAGCATAATATAGTGTACACAGACCCAGGCATATGAACACATTCATGGACACGAACAAGTACATGATAGATGTAAATTCAATATAATTAATCTAAGAGAACTTGGTGTTTTTTCCTTAGTATTTACCAAGATAATTATAGACCGAGAACCCCAAAGCATGCCTCCAAATGGAAGGGGGTCGACAACAAGTGCTGAGTAGGAAAATTCTACACATTGGAGGCCCTAAACTGAGTACCTATACACACACACACACTCATTCCCAAGCTCATAAAATGATGAAATTAAAAAAAATACCAATTCATGCATACATTAATATACTCACTTCCATAGTTTAAAAATTAATCCAAAAGTGGTAAACAAAGCAAATACATGCCCACGAAAAAATGTAGTGAGTCCAACCAGCTCAGGAGGAGGGAAATGCAATCAAATGAAGGTCCCTTGATTGAGTGAGTATAACAATACCCAATTGGACACCTAAAAATTAACAACCATAAATAATCAGGAGTAGTTAGCTCAAATACATAGGATTAAAAATCAAGATATGAGACATAACATTAATTAGGGGTAAACCCAAATTTCCTCATAACATATAATCAGTCTTAAGTAGTCTCAACTAATACTTCTATCCACATGACTCTTCTTAAGGCTATAAAGTAACAGTAGTTTCGGGAAAACTAACTACACGATCCATATTGTCATTGATTAATATTATCTGAGAGGACATGATCATTAAATCTCCCCCATGAACTACTCACTGGATCTCTATCATCATGCTTCTTCTATAGGGAATCACACCTAATACTATTGGTAAATGACACCATCCCTATTGGATAGAACATCCCAATTGGGTATCAACACCTTGTGTATGGTGTTCATGATGACACCATGAACCCCACCTAGGAAATATACGGTAAAGGACTCCCATCCCATGAATCATGTAGGGAAACATCAAACTCTATTTGGAACAGTACCCACATAAGTGATCAAAATCCTATACCAATGATGTAATGTTACACTGTACTCTCACATGGATGGACCAAGGAATCTCACACATCTAAACATGTTCTATAATGAGGAAAGAATGTTATACATGCTATATTAGAGGATGTATATTTTATTTATAGAGGGTGTAGGATGTGTATGTCTAACCTAGACATGTCATTGCCTATTATCATATTCCTCTAAATTCCTCATTTACACCATGTTATGCTTCTGTACACGTAGTTTAGATCATGGACACATGGATTTGAATGTTTGTGTATACTTATTAATTTTTTAGTATCAATTTTTCACCAATTATTCTATATGTTCTTCTATGTATGGATGTGACTATTCATATGTACACATAGAGTACACTCAAGAGAGAAAACATTGGGTCACACAATTTGTGACATGTGTCCCATGAATTGTGACATGTGTGCATGGCATGTGACATTTGTCCCACAACATGTGACATGTGTCCTATGACGTGTGACATGTGTCCTATGACGTTTGACATGTGTCCAACAATGTGTGACATGGGTCCCATGATTTGTAACATGTTTCCCACGATGTCTGACATGTGTCACATGATATGTGACATGAGTAAAAAGGTTTGTGAATGTTTTTTCCATGCGTAAACTCTAGTTTCTCAACCAAATACCCCACACTACATGTGTTCTTTTAGTAAACATGGTGTAAAAATATTTTCTTGATTTCCAATGGTCTCTATATATTTCAATTTTATCACCATCAACTCAAAGTATTTTTGGGTATTATGGATCAGTGATTGAGCAGAACTTCTATTTTTTCTACTCATCATAATCTATAAATAAATTCTGATTTGCAACAACTGTAGGAGCTCTACATCGATATCAGACATCGAACCATGAATTGGAAAACCTCATATTTTATCTAATCTTGTTTTGACCTCCAACCACCATAATTTTACCTAAATCACACCTTCTATTTAAAATTAAAAAAATGTAATCAATATGTCAATCTAAATAATCATCATATAATGATTTAATAATGAGAATTCTTTATACCTTCATACAAATAATATGACAATGATGAACATGTGATGATACGAGGAAGAAAAAAATAGAATAGAAAATGGGGAATGAACATCAATTACATTTAGTTTTTCCTCAATTATCTACCATTTTTTTGATAAATAATGATTTTTTACTATCAAAAAATCAATTCCAATATAACAAGAATAAACAAATTCAAATCAAAAATAAAAATTGAAAAATGATTTATACTATTGGAAGTGTTGATTTACATTCATAATGTGATAAAAAAATAGGGATATAAACCATAAAAACAATTACCTACCTTGGGTTACATTTATCACTAATGAAGTATAAATCTAAATCATCGTCTATGGTGAGACAGTCGAATTCCATTGGTAATAATGATCCTTAATTCATTATTATTATTCTCCAAGCCTTCCTCTAATGTTCTCTATCAAATATTAGGGTTATGTGGTTTTCCCTATGAATTTATGATAATTGTATATTTATAGATGTTAATTTGGTCATTATGGAAAAACATAATAATGTAAATAAATAAATAAATTTATTTTATTATTTTTTACCTTTAAAATCACATTAAAAAAATTCCAAATGATAAAAAAAATATGTCATGCATAATGTTAAACCCCAATTTCCATATTCAATGATGAACTCATATTTTTTTATCTGAGTCATCATTCATGATTTATTACCCTATTTTTGTAAAATTGTACGTGTGTGATACTAATATATTTACTATTGTTTATAATATTGACACTAGGATCATCGAGCCTTAGAATATTACACCATCTCAGTTATTGAAAATGAAAATGTTATAAGATATATTCAAAAAAATTATTACAAACATTATGATATTAGCTTCTAAGATATAATTAATAAATATGTTATTTTTCATAAAAATTTTAGGATTCTTGTTAATATAAATATGGAATACATCATGTTTTATTTCGATGGAAATATATATACAATCTTGGGTTGTTACAGAGATCACATGAACCTATGTAATTTAAAATATAATACTTAAAAAAATATTCCTAAAAATGACTCTTTTAATTCATTTAATTGTATATTTTGTGATGGTAATTTTTTCATAACATGACATGTGATTCCATTTACACCAAGATTCAATTCCAAAATTATAGAGATAATATAGGTTCTTTATCCAAAACTATGGTGGAGGTAACCCCATGTGGCCTCATGATCTCAAAAACATAATGCTTCCTGAGTCCCTTTAGCTTTTTAGCCTCCATGATCGGCATAATGTGAGAAGAAGTTAGTAGAAAATATTTGATAACCAAAATATAATTATTAACCATATTGTATGAGGTATGTGGATAATTAATTATAGGGACACCACTCCCCACTTATAAATAGTGATGGGAGGTGTTTGAAAAAATCAGAAGGAAATTAAAGTTTTGAATTTTTCATTCTGGTAGGTAAAGAATCATGATTTAAAATCGACTTCATACCACAATTTTCCATGAAACCTATACCATTTCATGATATCATAGATAATAATGTTTCTAATAAGATATATGTCCCTCTAAAACTAATTATGTTCAACCATCATTTACTTTGTCATTGATAGAGGATCTACACACCTGTTTTTTATATAGAAAAAGCCATCCAAGGAGAGAGACCACTTAGAGATGTTATCCCATTTCTATATATATTTTTAATTAAGTGATGATAATTTTTATATATAATGAGGAAAAAAATAGTCTCTTTGTATTTAAATTCTAGGTAAAATTCATCCAATTGACCCCTAAGCATCCATTACTTATCTAAATTCTTCTAATCCTGAGTTGGTTGATTCATTCCAAGGACATCCATGAAAAATTCCCCCACTAAAGGTGTAATCAATAGAAAATTAATTAATTTAAAGGAAATTTACCAACCATGATTTCCTATTGAATTAATGAGTTTTATAGAATAATTATATCTTGTTTTTTTATTTTGATGTGGAAAATAAAATTCTAAAAAATTGGAAGTGAAAAAAATATTTAAGTGCATGCACCCCAATTATCAACTATATGTCATTTCTGAGATAATTCTCCACATTAGATCATAGATTTTATGAGCTACACACTGCAACATGATTATCCTATATCAATATTAATCCCAATCCAACAATTTTTTAATCATATAAAGCCACATAGCCATGATTATCCTTAGGGGAAATAAATATAGGGTTTGGTGTAGATATTAATTTAACTATTAAATAGAATCTTGAAAATTTTGAATCTGTAAAAACAACACCACCTTTCATATGAGTGCTCTAAAATTACATGATTTCATAGAGAAATATTCGATAAAACACAATTGATAACTTCATAATCCTTAGAATCATCATAACTCACAGACATTTCTTATCTCTTATACCTGAATATATACCTTCACCTTATCAATGTTAACAAAAATTACTTATTCAACACTACATTTCTAATGAATTTTTTTATCATATTCAAAACAATATTTTTATAAATGATAATTGATATGGTTCTCATAGAGAGTGATAATTATTATTCTTTGATACCACACATAATTCTCCCTATCCATAGAATATACTAAGATATTATGTACAAACACTATGAAAAAGGAGACTATTTTATGATGAAATATCTTTTTCATCAAATCAATAAATACTAATTTATAATTTTTTATCCCCAATTACATCAGGATATACTAATAATGCCTATATTTGGTTCAAATATCTATCATGGGAACATTTGATTAACTCAAACAGAGATGGTGGTAACCCGATCACAAATAATATTTTTCAAACTACCATGTCCCTATAAAATGTTATAACATGTCATCAATATTATTAAATGTGTACTTTTACATAATTATAAAATGGTATATCTTTTAAAAATAAACATGTAGTTGGAATATTCTATTAAATTTTTAAAAAAATGTACTAAAAACCCACTAAGATATAGTGGGGTGAATAGATACCTTTTCCTCTAGATCATCAAGATGGATACTGAAATATTTTGTCTTAAATGGAGAAATTGAATATTATGTTAAGGATATATACTATTTCTTCAATATCATGTTTATTGAAAACCTAACGCCCCACTCACAGGGTTATCCTAATAATTCATCTATTAACACATCAATAAAATATTTTACCATTAATGTAAAATTACTACACATTATTATTTATTAGTATCTTGGAAAAGAAAATATATCCAGCACGAAAAAACCATATTCTGGAAGGGAGGTCGAACATGACTCGAAAAATAATTAAAATCCCCTTGTAATATATTAACACTTCCATCTGAGGAACTTAACGATACCATCAACTTTATTAACCAATATATCACTCAAAAGATGTCATCTAGTATATACTATGTATTACATCATTATTATAATTTTGGATAATAATGGAATATGAAAATAAATACACTTATAACATAATGATAATATTATAGGGGTTCAAAACACAATGATCCTTATTTTTCCCAAGAATATTTGATAAAACCATTATATAGGGCATTATCTTAGAAGAATGTTTCTACAAAGTGAACACATGAGAAAATAAAAAATAGTGATTAGAATTAGTATCAATTAAAATAACCACCATTAAAATAAAATATGTATGTATCCTCTCACTTTCACTTATCCCACATAAAACTCCATAAGATATATCTCTATAGTGTGAGGATGTTTTCTTCCAATTATGAGTTTGGGGCCTTCCACTTGTCGATGGCCCAATGGTTATCTAACATTTCCCACAAGATAATCTAAATTTACCTCCCCAACATTGACATAAATAAATAGTAAATTTTGAATGATGATTCTTTGATCCTGTTAGAGAATAATAACAAAAAAACTCCATGTTATATGATCATTCCTGAATAATATTTTGAGGTATCCTAATTTACGAAAATCATGAAAATCTATATGAATGTCAACAAATGAAGGATTTATATGACTATGATTACTAAATTAGTTCAAATTAAGATTATGTCACTATATTGGAAATAAGATTATTATTATGAACGAGGTATATAACCCCTCCAACATCCTTCTCTAATCTATATCTACATTCTATTACTCTCGATATCTCCACCCTCACTACCAGAAAACGTGGTATAAGTGCTAAGAAAACATGATATTCTTTCATAGAAGATATCCACTATCAGAAATTGTTCTAACACCCCTATAAATTTATTAACATTCCGTAAGATTAAATTATTCTCAATATCTTAATTTTGACCCATTTCTAAAAAATTCGCTTAAATAAATTTATTTGATAAATGATTTAGAGAAAAATGGATGAGCTCTATAAACTGATTTACATAATCCACCATGGGTTTTTCACCTTAATGATTGGTCACAAATTGAGAGACTTGAAATAAAAAATTATATCTACATCAAAATGCTGGGATAACAACACTTACAAATTTATCTAATCAACACACCCATAAAGAGTCACTTGGACCACAGATCCCCACCACTTTTAACTAGAACCCGGAAATATAGAATTAGTGACCTTGATATTAACATCCTTAGGGTTTCTAATAAATTCAATAGTTCTAACTATTTTCTCCATCCAATCCCCTGCATCATAATGGGCATTAAAACCTCTAAAAACTTGTTTCTTATTTCTAATAATATTTTTAGTTCGTTTATTATTCTTCTTGGACCCACACATTCTCCTTGAAGATGTGATGTAGCTTCATGTCTTCTATACTCTATAACCTTGAAAATAATTACAATTTCATCAACAAGATCCATGTTAATTAAAGGATTAAACCAGGGAAAATATTTTCCTTCCATTTTGAGTGTTCACTTATGGGTTTTAATGAGGAATTATAATACATTAAAATAAAATAAAAGAGAGGAAAATTTTCATCATAGTTAAATATTATAGAATCAATGTATATATTTTAGTTAAGGAATGAAAAAATTCACATATTTTAATAATCTATAGTATTTATGCACTTTTTTTATCCTATACACCCAATCCATAATAGAAAAAATAATCTAAACACAAAATAATAAACATAAAATCCTAACAGCCTTGTTAACATTAGGTTTATTGCAAATAAATTTTTCCATCTTTATTTTATACATATCCCTCAATCCTCAAATGTCATATCTTCTGCCTACTAAATTTCTTAAGGATCATAATATTAAAATATAGGGCTCTAATAAAAAGGTTTCACCAATAAACCCATTCAACACCGGCCTAATATCCTATACTGGTCTATGACATAGACCAAAGGATTTTCTTGATCCCCATGGGATATAAACTAGTTTATGATCATTGAAAACACGCTTTGGGAATATTTTCACCCAATAAGTAAACAATGATCCCTATACAAGAACCCATTAAAAACCTGATCTATAGTAGTGGGTCCAGTAATATTATTAAAATTAACACGAATTATATTCACAATATAAAATAATATAAATTGAAACACATAACAATGAGAATTACATGACAGAGACTAACAAAAATAAAGGTTACTTATTATTTTTCCACAATAATAAATGAGATTCTATGAGGATCCAATAAAAAGATACAACATATGATGAAAAATAATAAAATATTTAAAAATAGTAAAACAAAAATAGCTACCCATAACCATGTAACCTGGGGAGTCATCCCACCTTGTAATCCAATCTAACCTAGATAAATATGTTAGGATAATCCAACCCTACATGAAATGAATTCATATAACCTACATACTTATAATTGAAAACTAAAAACACTGATGGGTTTATACATAATGTGTAAAACAAGACCAAAAAAACTAACCAAGTGTTCTATATCACTCAAATTTTATAAAAAAAACATTCTAGAAAAAAAATAACAAATAAAAATGGAATTGAACTTTTATTTGAAAACATGAACAAGGTGAATAAACAATATTTGCATAAATAATCAATAAATTTGAATTTTAAAATAAATTCTAAACATAATATCAAAGTAATAAACCCTATGGTCAATATTCTTAGGGATCCAAGATATTTAAACATCACTTATTTGGAATGTTTCAAAAATAATGGGACTTATATAATTATTTCCCTATCCATTGGAAGGGTTGATACATAACCTAATTCATGATCTTGGTCAACCCCCATGATATTGGAAAATACCTATTATGCTCCAATTTTACATACCCTAATACTTGGGGTTTTACATGAGGTTTTACTAATACCATATAAATAAATAAATATGACATTTTATTTTTCTAATTCTCAAGTACTTCCAATTTCTATGTTAAATGAGCACATTGCACTTCCAAATCCAAAAGTAACATTTCAATCAAAAATGGATCTATAATTAAGTTAATAAATAAGAATATTATATAATCTATATCATTTCAGAAATCAATTGAAAATGAATATAATAATTTGTTAAGTTGTCAATGTAAAGGGTATTAAACCACATACCATTTGAGATAAAATCACAATCAGTCTAGTTAAATCAACATCAAAAGTTTAGAAAATAACCTTATGATGAAGAAAGAATCCCTACACCTCATGATACAAAGCTATTAATGTTCATAACATGATCCCTATATCTCCATTAACATATAGTAGAAAAAAATACAAAAAAATAGTGGAGGAAAAACTCAATAAAATAGAGAGGGGAGTCTATCATGGTGTTTCTTGGAAGATCGCTAGGAAGAAACCCACCAGATATATACTATTATGAGGGGGAGAGGCACCTTGTATGTGTTTGGGGATATAGTTTGTGGTATTTTGAGGTTTAAAGACTTATATATATATATATAATTATTGGGTTTTGGATTTATTTAAAATGAGGGTATGCTAATAATTTAAAGAATTCATTTTTTTAAAATTACTCGAGGTACACCAAAATTCATCTTGAGTACATATATTGTGGTGTCCCTCCCCTAAAAAACTATATGTTGGATTCCCTTGGGGAACTCTATTCCACCTCCGGGAGAAATTATGACATGGAAATCGACTCTAAGGATACCATGACATTTCATTTATGGTGTCACAATGTTGCACCTAGAATTTGGACACCATGGTGTATCCCTTGGGGATATATCCCCCCAACCGTCATAGTTTACCCACACATAGATTATGTTCTACATAAGGGATGTTTAGTTCATGTATTGTGGGAAGAGGGTGCTTCATTCTATGTCTCCCTAGAATACAATGAAGTTTAACCCATGCAATCTAACATATTTAGGACAATTCATAATGTTAATCACTGTTACCCTTATACAGTGTGGGTAGTGGTTTCCCCAAGGAATATTTCCATGGTATATGGTGTAACACGCCATGAAAAGGGGGTTCCTTACGATGTTTCCTAAGTTTTAACACTTTATCCTTTTATTTCCTCAAAAATAATAAAACATCAAAATGAGATGTTTTAATATTTAAATTAAAACAAAAAAGACAACATAAATTAATGGACTGAATTATTAAAAGAAAAAAATTTAAAATATAATTTTCTAAACCAGAAAGATTACCTTATTGGTTTGAAAATTCACATTTTATAAACTTTTATGGAATACTTTAATATATAAATTGGTATTGTTTGTATAAAATTTAATGAGTAAAAATGAATGAATTTAAACATGAAATGGATGAAGAAAGAAATACATTGATAAAGACAAACATGAAGATAGCGTTGGGATTTTGAAAGTTATCTTTTAATAAAAAGGAAAAAAACTAGTCAAGGGGATTCAAGTGAGTGAAAAAAGTGGGGAATTCTAGAATATGAAATGTAGTAGAATTATATATCAATTATAATTACAAAGTATCATTTACATAATGATATAGAGTTTATTGGACTAAGAACTTACATAGGGATATATGTTTATTGGGATAAACCTTTATTAATGGTGTTTAGATGATCGAAGTGTTCACTTGGTGGAGAAGTGATCTATTTGTGTGAGGAGACATGTGAGTTATGAAAAAAAAATTAGGGTTGTATGCCTTGTGGGATAGTGATTCGGTATTGAAATTATATAAATAAAAGAGGAAACAATTATTGACTTTAGTACCCTAGAACACCATTGATTTTATTATACTCTTGTTTATCCTAATGCTAGTGAACCTAGTATGAATTAATTGTGTCTCTATTTATACATCATTCTCCCAATCATTATGAGGGTGATAAGTGTTGTTTTCTTAGACATGGGAAAATATAATTGCGAATGGTTATGCAAATTTGGAATTCCCTACTTTAGACCCCCTCTAATGGTATCTTCCTTATGTGGGACCAAAACTATATACATATTATATGAAACATTAAAATATATAATATAATTTAAAAAATATATACTTAATAATATCATATTATTTTTGTTCTTAAAAATCTATATTGATTTCATCATGAACCACAAATAATTGTCTTCTATATTCGATAAATTGTTTTTGAAACTCAAGAAAATATCTTCTTAAAAATAGATTGAAATTTTAGAAGAGAACATATAAATAAAATAAATACATAAATCAAATAATTCCACAACTATGAATATTCATATATGAATAAAAATTTAATAACAACTTCATATAGCAATAAATAAAAAATTATTAAATTAGATAATGATGAAATAAAAATTTATTATCAAGGATAATATTTCATTTCAAATCCTTTAGATCATATACGAAACAAGGATTTCAATAATAATAACATCAATATTATATAATTTTCTTATGAATGAACACATTTTTTCATTAGTATTATAACAATTAAACCTAATCATGTAATAATTAAAAATGCACACCTTGTAAATATTATAAAAATAAAAAATCTTCAATAACACCACTCTTTAGCTATATATAATACTTCAAAAAATAAATATAAAAAAACCATAAATAATAAATTTGGGAAAGCATCATAAAATAACCAATGCATTATATCAACTATAAAAAAATTAGTAATAAATATGATAACTACCTTATGATAATAAAATATAAGACATGTTAGGATAATGTAGGACACAAAAATGTCTCTAATATTTATCCTCTTTGGAAATTCATAGAACATGTTAAAATGAAAAATATTTAATTCATTGTGTAATTTTTTATGTATTAATTATTTTCCATTTTTTTATAAATATAATAAATTACATTGTTAAAATATTTAAAAACAAAATATAGTACCATAAAAATTGAAAGAATTTAAAAATAGATCATCTATGAAATTGTTATTAATTTTTTTAATGTGAAATAAGAAATATTTTAGTTATTATTAAAAAAACAACGAACAAAACCTAAAATCAGTCAATGAGGATAACAATAAATTTTTATGGTATTTATGTTGATGGGGGTGGTTTACTATTATTCTAGATTAAATTCCTTATATTATTTTTATCTTTTAGAAATTTATTCATATCTAGGAGGTCATCAAAAATAGTTTCTCTTATAATGAAACATCCTTTATTCCAAGGAACTAAGGTAGGTGGATAAAACTTTCACGAAAATAATGGTTTCCTAGTATATCTAAAAGAGTATTTTAAAGGGAAATCCCATTTTAACCTTTTTATTTTATTTTACCCAGCCTCATGGTTTTCTGTTATTTTAGAATTATAAATTTTAATTTGAGAATTTTTTTATCACACTTTTTGTGATTTATATCAAATAAGGATAACCTACAATAGTCTAAATTTTTTTCAATATATTTATAGAATTAATCAAGAATTGATTTATAAATATAATAGTCATTATATAATATCTCATTTTTAACTCTTTTACTACATCACTGTTAGAAATTTTACATGAGTAAGAATAAAGTATTTGTTCCCACCTTGCACAATGTTTTTCTAACATCTCATTTAAATTTTTCTCATATAATCATACCATCAATCCTAAAAAACTATATAAAATTTCAACTCAATATCATCAACAATGATATCTTTATATATTTCCAAAAATATATTCTTTATTGCAACATCATAAAATAATTTAAATTATGATTCTGAATCTAAATTAGTAGTATTTAGTTCATATTAAATAAAATATTATAAGGAAATATTTTTGTTGTTTATATAAATATCATAGAGATGTAAAATATTTTAAGTAGGAACAACTAATGTTAAAATTTTATCCAAGATATATTTATGATTGTTGTAAAATTAAAACAATTTAAACTCATCATTAGGAATTAAACTAGATTTTATTTCCTCTATATTATCATTATCAATCATTGTTTCCAGAAATAAAGATAAAATAACCTATATGATTATATTATATATTTTTTAAGGAAAAGCTTAGAGACTAACATGAGATCTAATTTCCAAATTCGTTACAACTGAATCACTAAGAAATTTAATAAAACAATACACTAATAATTAAAAAATATTTATTAATTCATCTAATTGGAATTAGGTTATAATCTCTTCTTATAACTTTTTAATTTTTCTCAGGTATATGTTAGTTTTTCATTCAATATGTTGACCTCTTCAATGATGTTAAATTTGAAATACAAAAGTGATTTCTGAAAATATTTTCCAAAATCATTAAATGATCATTCATTATATTAATAGTCAATTAAATTATATTCCCTTTATTTCACATTCATATCAACACAATTATTATTTTTTGGATCTTAAAAATCTTAATTATCATTTTGATCCACAATAGCCATATCAAAATCACAGATAATTAAATTTCAAATATCATAAAAATCATCACATTTCACAATCAGTTATACCTCAATATAAATTCATACTTTTTACTACTATTACGTTAAAACACTGAAAAATATTGTATAATAGTATTATATTCAATGATTATTATTTCAAGTGTAAATTCCACAATAAAATCAACAAGTGCAGTTTTTACTACAATAATATCATCTATTTTATAAAATATATTATACATTTATTTCAAAATATTTTGAACAAATATAGGATTAACATATTAATCAATTATAGATTAATTCATCATTTCTATTTCAATACATATAATAAATTAAAAATGTGTGTTTACATCAGTTTCATCAGGTGCATATTTATTTACTTCAAATAAATGTAACCTAAAATATGCTCTACTTTTAGATTTAGTCCCAATAACCTCATTATAAATTTCATCCTTGTAACTAACCATACTAAGCTACCATTAAATCTATCAGTAGAACCAATATTTCAAATTCCCAAAGGGATTTCCCAATCCCCATGGGTTAGCAATAAGAAACCGAGCATCAAAAAACACACTAGAGGGATGGATTTTTCAGAACAAGAAGAAACACATTTCATATAGGTATACATATTAAAAAATAGACAATATAACAATAATGTAATATATATTCCATAACAGTAAAATACTATATATAAATGAACAACTAAAAAAGTAGTGAAATCTCCAAAATGAGAAGTCCATCTGCAGAGACAAAAACTAAATATCTACTCTAAGTGATGGTGTGGGAGAAATCCATCCATATTACCACCAGCTACCCAAAATAGGTTACATTAACTCCTCCACATCCTTATAGTCCCTTTCTTTCCCTACATTGGAAGACATACAAAGGTCTACACACCACTAAGGAGGTGCGCTCGGTGTGTGGTAATTGTCTATGTAGCATCCCACCTAGGAGTTCCATATCATGTCTCTGTATAGAAATTATTTTATGCTTATTTAAATAAAACATGGAATTTTAATCAGTAAAGGATGTTTTATTGAAAATATGGTAAAAAATTCCCTTTTTCACAGTTCTAAAAAATAGGTACAACATGCCTATCATCGCTAAGTTAGAAATCCAAGTGGTACAACACAAAATCAACCACACATGTAATAGTACCAAATATCACTATAGGTTAGACTAGTAGAGTAATCATACCAAAATAAATCAGGTGCACAATCCAGTTCATAGAACACATGCCTAGGTAGTAGAGGAATACCCCAAGATTAAAACCCCCAATAATTTTAATATCCATCCCCATGAACAATGTTACTAGTAAGTAGACAAAATCAACATGGGAAAACCTCCAAATAATCACAAAACATGGACGGTGGCCTCAAAATAAACCTTCATCCTATGTACCCAGGTTAACCCATGTGCTCATTTTAACGATTAAATTTCAATGTTTTAAATGTACCAATTTCCTCTAAATTTATCAAATAATAAAAAAGATCCAATTCTATTTAAAAAACCTTTTTAAATAGACACAAATAGTCATTCCAATTTGATATTAATATTTATAAATCAAGAGAAAATAATACTTATTTTTATAGGATAAAGATGGAACCAACCACCTCAAATCTATGGTCACACATGCCCATAATAGGATACACCAACAAAAAAACCCAAAAAAAACTAGTGGAGACCATGAATCTATTACACACACCTTAGGATTGATATAATTAGAATGTAAATGATTTAATTTAGAAGAGGAAACCATATACCTGAAAAACGAAAGACCAGCACACCATAACCGAAAAAGGAATGAACTTGGTAAATGATATGGCACAACAGATCATTGAAAAAGTGAAGATAAAACAATAAATTCAATAAAAATATCTGATAACACAACCCAAAGGTGATACTGTGATCTATAACAATGAATAATATGAAGGATTATTCACTCAGATAGATTCACCACCACCACAATGAGGACTGAATACCAAATAGATTGTTCAGAAAAGAGTTTTGTCTCCGAAAATCACTAGAGAAGAGCATTGGTTCAAGAATAAGGGACAAAAAATGTCCAAAAGTGAAGTAAATAAATATGAGTGGTGTCTTAAATCATCCCTTATTGATAAATTACATGACATGAAACTCCCATTTACATCATAAAATCTACGATGTTTAAGTACACCGAAAAACCCATCACCTCAAGTAAAAAATCAGTTATTTAGAACATACATGACATGAATTCAACATTAACAATGTTTAACCTTTCATTGTGTGACCAATTTCATTACATAAACCTAGAAACCATTATATGTTATGTAACCTAGTTACATGGAAAAAATACACCTTCATCCTAGATAAAACACTTGTTAATGTTGAACGTCCAAAAAATATATGACTTCACCATTATAAGGATCCTCTAAATTATTTTATAGCCCTATTCAGATAGTGAGAAATGGAAATCCATGATGAGGTTAAAGACGTAGATGACCGATCAATAATGGGGTGTTATAGAATCCCCCCATAAACACTTTCCATCCTTAGGAAGTCATGTACAAGATGTAATCCCTCGAAAAAGTTGAGGGAACTACTCCCTCATCAACCATTCATGATCCCAGGTATAATGATAATATGTTTTGTTCTTTCGTAGAACTCTATGAAATAGAATCGACATACCATGGAATACATTCACTAGAGAGTCAATGATCTGAACTATTTTTGCCAATATAGAAACATATGGTTCTATATAAAATTATTCCCATCTCAGAACGTGACTGAGATCATGATGGTTCTTCCTAAGTAGAGATATGTGGAATAAATCATGAACAACCTTCAACTAAACAGAAAATTAAAAATAATACGCAACATTCTCTTTCATCTCAGTGAATTGAAACTGTCCCACAAATCTTAGAGACAACATCCCCAATTTCGGATGTTGATGATGTCCTGGCCAAGGAGAAAAATTCCAAAAAACCTAGTGACTAATAAAAAAATCTAGAATATGATTCCACTAATTTGATTATGATTTCCATTGAATTTGGGATGTATCTAGACATCAATTCACATCCTGAATCGTCATTAACTTTTCTTGGACCAAACATGTCTGGACCAATAAGACTTTACCCACCATATCCCAAAAAAGAGGTGATCTACATGGGCTATCATACAACACCTCAAAGGGAGAAATTCTGATTTGTGACTCATATTTGACATTATAAACAAACTAAACCAAAACTGTTGGAGATCCTATGATCCTTATAAATCCAAGACATAGGCATGGAGCATATCCTATAGGATCTGAATCACACACTACATATAACTATCATTTTGTCGATGGTATGATGTTCTCAACATGAATTCCAATTTCTTATTTAAGACACCTCCAAAACCTATATGTAATATTAGGATCCCTATCCAAAATAAATATAGAATAATCCCATGTAATATCACAATCTCTTTCACATAAAACTTACCCAGATCATCAACTTTATTTGTTTTATTGATCGGAATTAAATGATATTCCATCATAAACCGATCAAAAACCACCCAGATATCTTTCCTCAGTTGGGGAGTACAGGGTAATCCAAAAATAATATCCATCGATACCTTGTCCCATATTCAAATCATCACTAGAAGAGGAAGAAGTAAAAAAATAATTTTTCAAGTGCTCTACCTTTATCTGTTGGCAGGTGTAACAGTGGGACACAAACTTCATGATGTCAGGCTTTATACCCGACCAAAACGATAATAGCCTCATTTCGTATTACATATTCATATTTCAAGGATGAACGAAACACAAAGAGTTGATACAATAAAATAATACTATAATTCTTAAAATTTTCAGGATAACAACATGATTCTCTAGTTGAAGCATACCATCTCAATAGAGAGACTATTCATACATAATATCCCCACTATAAAAGCTTTCTCATGTCCTATAAAACTCATAATACTACCAAAGAATCAAAAAAATATACTCTTGGATAGATGATGATAACTAAAAACTTGTCATTACCATTCATAAAACATCTTCTTGAGTATATAGGTGAAATTGAGATAAAATCCCTATGTGGTTACTCTCATCCTTCAATTCTAGAATAGCATGTTATTGTACATTCCTTCTAAAAGAGTCTATAATGGGATTTCCCTTTCCTAGGGTTTAGGTGATATCGATGTCAAACATATGAAGGTATTATATACATTAAAGCTATCTAATATTCAATTTGTTCTGTGTAAATATATATCTCAGATGTTTATGATCGAAAATGACCATGAACTACTACCCAAAAAGATAGCACGACCAATATTTATGTGCATGGATGACTATAAAAATATCTAAATCATGAGTGGGGTAATTCCTCCCATGTTTTCAAAGGTAACAAGACTTATAGGTTACCCCATGTTTATTCTACATAAGAACACATCCAAAACTAGTACCTGAAGAACTACAAAACACTATGTATCCCTTACCTAGAATAGGTAAGATCAGAAAATAAGTTGATGTAAAAAAGTTTGTTTAGTTCCTCGAAAGAATACTAGAATGTTTCATCCCATGTGAATTTCACCACTTAACCAGTAAGTTAAATCATAGGTGATTCCATATTAGTGAAATCCTTAACATATTTTTGGTTGTAAATAGTGAGACCAAGGAAGCTTCATATCTCAAAGACATTCGTTGGTTCAATTTAAGACCAGAAAAACGTCACCTTCTTAGAATCAAATGAAAATCCTTGTTTAGAAATATTTTTCTTCAATAAGTTCACTTCCAGAATCAAAAAACTAAACCATTTAATCATTTCATAAAAACATCGACTTCTCAAAATCATTAGAAAAAACTCAGATTGTGCTTATTCTCATGATCAAATTTCGAATAAACCAGAATTTCAACTAAGAACACTAACAAAAAAGTGTTGATATATTGATTTAATATTCACTTAATCAAATCCAAAAAAACAATAAGAGAATGATTTATACCAAACCAAATCACAATATATTCACAATGGATATAACCACAGCTAAATATAGTCTTGGGTATACCATACTTTTGAACTCTAAGCTGATGATAACCCGAACGAAGATTAATTTTTGAAAACGAATTTTCCACTTTAAATTGACATAAAAATCATCTACATGAGGAAAATAATATTTTTTATTATCTATTACCAGATTCAGCTTCAGATAGTCCACACATAATCAATGTTAATCATTTTCTTTCATAGAAATGAGGATAGCGGCTACCCAAGGAAAATCTCGAGGGAGAATGAAAACCATTCCGGATAGGTCATCCAACTGAATCTTGATCTCTTTCAACATAGGTGGTTCCAAATGATATGTATATATTAATATCATCTCCATTAATGGCACTAGGTGAATGGTAAATACTACCTATCCCACTAGAGGAATAATATATATGTTGTTTGGGAAAATGTTAGAAAAGTCAGGAATGATGATGGGAAGACCACAGATAAAGAACATGCATCAGGATCAATCCTAATAGTAGGAAATAGAGTCTTGAGCTCTGAGTGGGAAGGTCCTGCACCACCAGACCTCGAGTCCCACTCCCCCTAAAATACATGAGATCTCCCATAAACAGTAATAATTTAATAATTCCAATGATAATAGACAACCATATCTCGATGAGGGACCAGCCAATCCATACCAATGATGGCATCAAATATATCCAGATCAGGAATAATAAAATTCTAAAACAACTCTGTATCAGCTATCATTATCAAACCAGAAGAACAGTAAAACCCTTGATCTTTCCTCTTACTAGGTGGTTTCTCTATCTACATTATAAAATTCCTAAGTTCAAATGTATGTTTAATAATATCAAAAAATAAGAAGATATAAATGAGTGGGACTCACCATTATCAAATAAATAATTATCTACTGATGATGTAATAATGATAATACATATAACTATTTTTCGACCTACAACGATTTTCGCTGGACACTCATCTACTACGTAAAAATGCATCACTCACAAGGAATTTGGTAGGGGTCCTATAGTCTTCAAAATTCTAACTACACTGCTGTAGTCATCGGAGTCGACAAACCTAGACCGTAATGAGGCATAGTCGTATCCAAATAGAATCATTATAAGTGAACAATACATTTATAGCTACTGCATGTATTCATGGGCATATGACAAGATCATATAGTGTTTCCTCCCTTTCCACAATGATATAAAGTCAGAGGCACATTTCCAGATGCAACAGATGGTGGATTGGAGGCTCGCTAAGACCCTACACCACCACTTCTGTGATGATCCTACCACTTCCTTTTCTTCACTTTCAAACCACAGAAACATCCACTAGATTAATGATAATGGTTTAGAAAAATAACCTTGCCTACCATATACATCTCCACTAACATAGCTCTATCCACCAACTCCACATAAGTGTAATGTTTCCACATGAATACCTACAAGATCATATCAGGTCACAAACCCCATAAGTACTTTTGAGACATCAGCTGGTCTGTAAACTCCCTGACCCCAGTTACCCAGTGTCGATGCAATATTACATAACATTGGCATGATCGAAAAATATCATGGTTCTAAAGTCCGATTAGTTTATTATCCTTGGAAATAGTAGATACATTCATAAATGTTACATTACATCATAAAGTGAAAAATCACAATAACATAGTCTCCATAGTTCACACTCATATCCCCATCATACTATCCCTACAGGTCAGTAATAAAATATTTCTTCACATCCTGGGAAAATAAAACATAGAAAGGGGTGAGATTAGATGCTCAGTAAGGATAATAATATAGCAGAAAGTTTCATAAATAAACATAAACATTTAAGGCAATGTATAACTAAAAAAAGCCTTTTAAACTTGAACTTCATCATAATATGGAAAAAATAAAAATAAATAATTCCATTTACTTATCACATGGATAATCTACTAGCCGAATAATCACAGGCAATATCAATAACCACTTTCATAATTATGGAATGCATAATTCCAGACTATCATAACCATGTACCCAAGGCCTCGTTCCAAGACTACATAAAAGATTTTGTCATGGCCTCGCGCCCAGAAACTAGTTTGTCTCATGATACCTACCGATGCATTGAGGAGCTATAGTGAGCTCCACCCTTCACTTATTATGTCCAATTCATTCCTTATATGAAAAGGTTTAAACATATCATAAACAATGCGAAAGAACTATAACATAATCGTATCACATAAAATATGCATAAAAGAAACATAAAATTTCCACATTTCAGTCACAACATATCAATACAAAAAATTAATATAATCAAAACATTATCAAAACCATTTTCAATAAAAAAATAAAATAAAAGTAAAACATGGTATTTATTATTCATTTAAAAAAGTTATGGCTTGTAGAGGAAGCCGAAACTTAAATAATGGTCACGGCGGTGGAGAAGTCATTGTTTCCGCATACACAAGACAAAACATTCCTTTTGTCGTTTAGTAAAAATGCTTCGTATAAAATGATTCCTTTTTAATAAAAGTAAAAGTCAAAGGGGTTTATACACCGTATAAAGGAAAGTTGTGTATTAAACAAAATATGCCTCAATGAATGGAGATTGAGACAAAGTCCCTTACATCGTGTCCGACATGACTCAATCATTCTTTAATATCCTAAATAACAAACTAGTGTTAATATCTACTTTCCTAAGAATATTTTTTAAGTTCAATATCACTTATTACAATGTTACGAAAATTATGTAGTCATTTAAGTTAATAACGGTCGTTTTGTCGACCTTTGGTACTTGAGTCAACAATAAAACTCCTATAATTAGAAGTTGTTTATGTGGTAGAATTTCCATTATATCCAGAATTTTATTCATGATATAGATATAATATATATCATATATATCCGGTATATAAATGCATTTATAATATTACATAACATTTAGAGATAAGAAATGAAATGCATCGTTCATGGAGACGGTAAGCCGTACGTACGCATGAACGCTACATTCATTTCTGTTTCATATTTAATGGAATGAAATCATAATGATATAAAGCTATATTATAATTCCAGTATAATATCATATATAATATCATTTACTCCATCCTTTATACGTCGCACATATTGCATTAACGATTCAAATCACTTTGAGGGGGCGGTAGTCCGAACTTCCTAAAATGAAATTATCGCGTTTACTCATAATGGAAATCATAAAGGTATGCAATAAATGAAAAATATAGAAGCATAAGGACAACATAAACATAATATATATCATATATAGATATAGTGACATCTTAATGGCCATGATTAGAGGTGTTAAAAGAAGATTAAACAATCATCGTTTCATGAGGCAGTAATTCGCCACCCACAGAAACAATATGTTCTTTAACCATTATATGGAGGTGTGTGTAAGTGTAAATCAAATCATTCTCATAACAGCATCATATTATATTGAATATACTATTTTTGTTACAAAATAATTGAATAAAAGTAGTTTATGGGGTTGTAGAAGCAAAATAAAACAAAATAACATAAGAGAAGGCAATACCTTAAAATCGGGTAACCCCCCTCGGTTTGAACAAAAATGGTTTTTTGAAGAGATTTCTACCTAAGGTAAGGATTCAATGATGAAGAGAGGGATGTGGAGAGATAAAATGAGTAGATTTTGGCAGATCCAATGTCTTGAGAGGTGTGGTTAAGGTAGTATAGGTGGGCGCCTTTTATAAGAGTAGAGGAGGGGCTCTTTTAGAAAGATTGAAATGTTACTTTATTATGAAATGATTTTCGGATTTTAAAGGTCCCAAAATGATATATTTCGAGGATGAGGTGATAATGGTTCGAAATAAACCCATCCAATAGTCTTTAGAGAAGTTTAAGTCTTAGATTTTAACTTATCTTTTCATTTTATTTAAATCGTTCATTGATGATGTAATCACAGCATCATCATGGTGTCATAAATAAGTTTATATATTTAATGTCTAAAAATAATAATAAAAATATCATGATGTAGGAAATCTTTTTAGATTTTCAATTAATATTTATATTATAGAAGTTTATTTATGTAGACAAAATTAAAATTGTTTTACATGGGTGATACATACTTTTGTTATATTTTCCTTTATTTAAAAATAAAAAGATAAAATGTCACTGTCACACAAAAGTGATTCCAAGGGGTCCCAAAGTTTTGAAAAAGGCATTCCATGGTCGGAAATGAAACAACCAGTAGAATTAGGACACATTTTGGGGTCATTTTATATTATTATGATATTATTTCATTACCATTAACTACCCAATTACTAATTAATCATGATAATTAATGATAATTGTCGTCATTACTATTCATTATGTCCAAAAACAAAAGAGTCTTAATTACATAATTTAGACCTTATGATTCCAAATATGGAATCAATTTTACTAAATTCTAAAAATAGATATATTACTAATTAATTTAAAAATTATTCCCGCTGTCAAAACAAATAGCGGGTTTTTATGAAAAAATATCTATCAAAA
Organism: Viscum album; assembly: GCA_963277665.1. Lineage (NCBI taxonomy): Eukaryota > Viridiplantae > Streptophyta > Magnoliopsida > Santalales > Viscaceae > Viscum > Viscum album. The sequence continues at coordinate 1,869,020,494 of OY728147.1, forward strand.
TATTGACAATTGTTTATGTCCAATTTCAAAATGAAATTAATTATAATGACCAAAATTGGATAAAATTGAAAAAATATATTATAATTATACTTTAAAACCAATCAATAGTATAATTTATCACTATAAATTATTTTTATTAAAAAAGATATTTTTAAGTATTTTTTCACTATTCCTCAAAAATTGGATGTTCTCAGAAAAACACCAAAAATTCAACTTAGGCTAATTTCGATAATCCGAATCAAAAAATGAAGTCCATTTTGATATATAAAATCTATATAATTTTAAAAATTGGTTATTATTATTCATAACAGGTACTTTGATTAGTCGTGGTGTGTTAGAATCTCGAACTTGCGTACAATGCATGCCATTTCATTATTGAAACAGAAGTGTATCGTCGAAGCCTGGGGTGTTACATTCTCCCCTCATTAAATAAATTTAATCCTCGCAATTTGAGACTCTTCTTCGAAAATAAATGGTTGAACATAGAAAATACCTTTGTGGAAAATCCATATCAAAAATAGGGATAATAAAATTTAGATTTAATAAGAGGGAAAGGGAAATGAGATAGTCACCACAAAATTAGGGATTGAAAAAGGAGAACATTGGTGGAAATTATAGATATTTAATTAGAGTGAAAACATCAATATTTATAGGGAGTTATTGAGATCATCATTCACAAAAAAATGTAAAATTGAGGGCCTCAAAGCCATAAATCTATGATGATTTAAATATCATCAGTTAAACAAGACATAAGGTATTAGGATAACACTTTTTTTTAATATACCTTACCTAATATTTAAGAATTAATTTATTCATAGAATAAGATATATATATATATATATATATAGACATGACATTTAGAATTTCATCCTTCAACTAATTTATACCACAAACTCATCTTTCACCCAAAAAGATAATAGAAATCTAAAATATTATATTTATCCTAATCGTATAAGGTTCTAAATATTAACACATAATATGAAGAAAAATATTTTCTAATAACCAGGGACTTAATGTAGGTTAGTGGTAGGTAATAAAATCCTGTCACACTATGGTTGTGGGTTCGATTCCTGCAACTTTTTCCGACACGATAGGTTATCCCCCAACCTGCAGGTTGTCCTTTTCCTAAAACTATAGTATTATAATATTCCAAAAATAATCTTGATTTTTTTTAACCTTATACAATACTATCCAAAGTTCAACTTAATCCATTCTAACATTTATAGTTATCCAAAATACCTCTATTGAGACTTTCTTTATAAGGTTTCTAAATTCCAAAATCAATTGTTACATCAGATTCCCAAAATAATGTAAAGTTTCTCATATCGTGACATACTAAAAATATGATTACCTTCATCATATTAAAACCTTAATGAAAAAAATAAGTACTTCAGTACAATCCTTATATATATTTCACATTATTCTTATAACCGTAATATAGTTCTTGAGTCCAAATTCACAAATAAAATAATTATTCCACTTCAAATATAGTAACAACATAAGATTGGCCTTGATCCATTGTCCTTTTCTAAGGTAAGTTTCCCTTACACTTAGGAAATTCATTTCTATAATGCACCACTTCTCTATAATTCTAGCATGAAACATTGATAGCCTCTTTCATTCCCTTGCAATCACGAGCCTGGTGGCCTTTTTCTCCACATTTATGAAAACTCTCATTCCTTTTAGCCAAGTACTGGGGTGATTCTTCCCTCAATTATCACATAATGGAAACATCCTTCTTTCCCTTTTTCCCTTTATCTGTCTTCTGTTCCACCCTTCTCTTCTTCTCTTGCTTTACTTTATTATCATAATATTTAGAGAATTCCTTTTCTGTCTTGATAGCACATGAGACTATATCTTCATATGTTGAGAAATATTGTGATACTAATGCTCAACGGAGAAACGGTTTTAACCCATCAAATAAATGATCAATCTTACTTCTTGGGTTACATATATAATTTGCAACATGCCTTGCTAACCTTGTAAATTTGGCCTCATACTTTGTGACATTCTCATCCTCCTTTTTTCTCAGACTCAGAAATTGCCTTTCCATATCTTATCGATGGTCATGAGGAAAGTATTTTTCTATGAAAATCCCTTTGAACTCCCTCCATTCCATATTTGATACTTCATCATCTTCGTTCGTGTTTTGTAACAATGACCACCATTGATCAGTATCTCCAGTGAGGTGATAAACTGTCATGACAACTTTTTCCCTTTCACTACTCCGCAAAGCCTGAAATTTTTTCTCTAATGAATTTATCAATTTCTTAGTTACTAATGGATTTTTACTCCCATTGAATGTTAGTTTTATCTGACTCATGAATTGATCTAACATTTACCCTCCACACTGCGGATCAGGGTGCTCCTTACAGGTAAGGTTATTATTCATAACCTGAGTGAGTTTTCCCAGTATGGTGATTAGGTGATCAACACTAGTTGTATCACCAAGTCCACTATAATTATCTTGACCATGAGGGAAATCCCTTCATGGAGTGCGTGCATTGATACAGTTTCCATTCCTTCCACTAGGCTCCATTTCTATAAAATGTCATAAACTAGATTAGTTTATGAATCAAAATACATAATTCAATAATTGTAAAAAATTTAACATGAATTAAACTATTTATGGATATAATCCATAATCATAAAAAGAAATGTTTTCTTTGAATAATTATATACTCATAATCCCTTCATAATGGTTTGTAAATAAATCATGAATTATCATATGAAAATCCACCGGGAGTGTCGTAACCAAGAGTGCAGCAAAACCAGTTGTCGTGCACCGGTTCCTGTTCGAGTCTAGCTCAAATTGGTGTTTTTGGGTTTTACCCCTTGCTACATATGTGCCAGAGCTGCCTCTACCTTCTCGTATCCAGATCGGGATGAATTTATCGGAAAATACACAAAATCTATACTTTAACAAAATTCTCAGATGTTCTTCTATGCTAATCATCAATTTCTATATTAGGGATATGTGCTCTAATCAGAGTTTATCTAAATAAATCTTCCAAGGTAAGTACTAAACTTCCTATAATACCAACTGTAAACGCCCCGACCCCAATTACCCAGAGTCGGTGCATTATTACGTAACATTGGCATGATCACAAAAGATCAAGTCTCGAAAGGCCGATTAGTTTAGTAGCCTTGGAAAAACTAGATAGTTTCATAAATGTTACATTATATCATAAAGTGAAAAATCACAATAACATAGTCTCCATAGTCCACACTCATATCCCCTTCAGACTATCCCTACAGGTCAGTCGTAAAATATTTCTTCACATCCTGGGAAAATAAACCATAGAAAGGGGTGCACTCAGATGCTCATTAAGGATAACAATATAGAGTAAAGTATAATAAATAAACATAAACATTTAAGGCAATGTATAACTAACACAAACACCTTTTAAACATAAACATAAGCATAATATGGAAAAAATAAAATAAAATAATTCCATTTACTTATTCACATGTGTATTATACTAGTCGAATAATCACATGCAATATCAATAACCACTTTCATAATGATGGAATTCATAATGCCAGACTATCATAACCATGTAACCAAGGCCTCATGCCAAGACTTCAAATAATATTTTGTCAAGGCCTCATGCTAAGACACTAGTTTGTCTTAGGAGACCTACCGATGCATCGAGGAGCTATAGAGGGATCCACCCGTCACTTATTAAGACCAATGAATTCCTTATATGAAATGGTTTAAACATATCATATACAATTCCCAAGAACCATAACATAATCATATCACATAAAATATGAATAAATGAAACATAACATTTCAACATTTCAATCACAAGATATCAATACAAAACATTAATATAATAAAAACATTATAAACACCTTTTTCAATACCAAAAGAAAAGAAAAACTAAAAATTGGTATTTATTTTTCATTTAAATAAAGTTATATCTTGTAGAGGAAGCTGAAACTCAAATAAGGGTCACGGCGGCAGAGAAGTCATTGTCACCGCATACGTAAGCAAAAATATTAGTTTTTTTGTTTAGTAAAAACGCATCATATAAAAAGATTCTTTTTGAATAAAAGTAAAAGTAAAAGGGGTTTATACACCGTATAAAGGAAAGTTGAGTATAAAACAAAATATGCCTCAATGAAAGGAGATTGAGACGAAGTCCCTTACCTCATGTCAGTCTTGACTCAATCATTCTTTAATCTCCTGAATAATAAGCTAGAGTTAATATATACTTGATTAAGAACCTTTTTCATGTTCATTATCACTTATTACCCTGTTATGAAAATTATGTAGTCATTTATGTTAATAACGGTCGTTTTTTCGACCTTTGGTACTTGAGTCAACAAGAAACTTCTTATAATTACAAGTTATTTATTTGGTTGAATATCCATTATCTACAGAATTATATTCATGATTTAGATATCATATATATCTTATAAATCTAGTATATACATGCATTTATAATATTACATAACATTTAGAGGTAAGAAATGAAATGCACCGTTCATGGAGACGGTAAGCCGTACGTACGCATTAACGCTAATTTCATTTATATTTCATATTTAATGGAATGAAATCATAATGATATAAAGGTGTATTATAATTCCAGTATTATATCATATATAATATCATTTAATCCATCCTTTATACACCCCACATATGGCATTAATGATTGAAATAACTTTGAGGGGGTGGTAGTTCGCAATTCCTAAAATGAAATTATCGCATTTACCAACAATGGAAATAATAAAGGTATGCTATAAATGAAAAATACCGATGCATAAGGAAAATAGAAACATAATATATATCATATATAAATATAATGAAATCTTAATGTCCAACATGGGAGGTGTTAAAAAAATATTGAACAATCATCATTTCATGAGGCAGTAATTCGCCACCCACAGAAACAGTATGTTCTTTAACCATTAAGTGGAGGTGTGTGTATGTGTAAATCAAATAATTATCATAACAAATCCTAGTATATTTAATATTCTGGTGTTGTTACAAAATAATGGAATAAAAATAGTTTAGGGGGTTGTAGAAGAAAAATAAAACAAAAGAACATAAGAGAAGACATTACCTTTAAATCGGGTAACTCCCATCGGTTTGAACCAAAATGGTTTCTTGAAGAGAATTCTGCCTAAGGTAAGGCTTCTATGATGTAAAGATGGACGTGGAGAGATAAAATGTGAAGCGTTTGTCTGATCCAATGCCTTGAGATGTTTGGTTATGGTGGTATAGGTGGGGGCCTTTTATAAGAGGAGAGGATGGGATCTTTTGGAAAGATTGAAATGTTGTATTATTATGAAATGATTTTAGGATTTTAAAGGTCCCATAATGATATATTTCGAGAATAAGGTGATAAGGGTTCAAAATACACCCATCAAATTGGATTTAGACATGTGTAAGTCTTATATTTTGCCTTATCATTTCATTTTATTTAAATCATTCATTAATGAGGTAATCACTGCATCATCATAGTGTCATAAATAAGATTATTTATTTAATGTCTAAAAATTATTAAAAAAATACCATGACGTAGGAAATATTTTTATCTTTTAAATGACTATTTTCAGTCTATTAGATCATTTATGTAGACAATATTAATATTGTTTTTCTTGGGTGATACATACATTTGTTATATTTTCCTTTATTTAAAAATAATAAGATAAAATCTCACTATCACGCAAAAGTGATTCCATGGGGTCCCAAAGATTGGCACAAGGCATCACATGGTTGGAAATGAAACAACCAGTAGCATTAGGACACATGTTGTGGTCATTTTATATTATTATGATATTATTTCATTGCCCTTAACTACCCGATTACTAATTAATCGTGATAATTAAAGATAATTGTCATCGTTACTATTCATTTTGTCCAAAAACAAAAGAGTCTTAATTAAATAATTTGGACATTATAATTCCAAATATGGAATCCATTTTACCAAATTACAAACATATAAATTGCAGTAATTAATTTAAAAATTATTCCCGCTGTCATAACAAATAGCGTGTTTTTAAGAAACAATATCTATCAAAATATTGACAATTGTTTATGTCCAATAACAATGTGAAATTAATTATAATGACCAAGATTGTATAAGATGGTAAAAATATATTCTATTTATACTTCAAAACCACTCAATTTTATAATTTAACCCTATAAATTATTTTTATTAAAAAAGTTGTTTTTAAGTATTTTTTCACTATTCATTGAAAATTTGATGTTCACAGAAAAATACCAAAAATTCAACTTAGGATAATTCGATATTCCGAATCCAAAAATAAATTCCATTTTGAAATATATAATTTATATAATTTTAAAAAGTGGTTATTACTATTCATAACAGCTACTTTGATTGGTCGCGGTGTGTTAGAATCTCGAACTTGCGTATAATGAAAGTCATTGCATTATTGAAAGAGAAGCGTACCGTGGAAGCTTGGGGTACTACATGGTCATTGGTCACCATGTACAGAGAAAATTAGACAAGATCAGGAAATAATTTGATGTATTTAAACATCGAACACTCTCCCAATTAAAAAGATAGAAACTCCAAATACCTTTCCATCATTTTGGGACTCTTGTCCAAACAACTGAAATAATAGGGTTTTGAAACCCATCCAATCCAAGTTGAAATTACTATCTTACAAGACTATTTAATCCCACCATCTCTTATTGAAACCCATGGGCCTATATGCTTCACACTTTACCCTGTTATTCTCATGTCTCTCCAGGATGTTGATGATTTGATCGATCTGATCCAACCAGTGCTACACCTCTTTAAATTTAGTAATTCCAAAAAATTATGGTGGTTTTTCATTCATGAACTCCAATAATATATCTCTCTATCACTTACAGCTTCTGGTTGTGCTTCAAAAACTATTTTATGAACTCATGGTGAATCCTAATCAGGAGCACAGGCTTCCCGTAAGATATTCATGATGAGATTCTAATCTATAGGTGAGATTTCTTGAGGTGCATTAAATAAAACATCATGAGGAACTTGTGGAAGATGTCTTAGAGCCATACAACTGCATACCGAAACATATGACCGATATGACAACAAAACATATATATGTTTACACTATAAAACACGTAATTAGAAACTATGATTTCAAATAAACTCAAAAGTAGAGACATCCATCCCAAAATCCTGTGGAAACTTGTGTATAGTTACGACGGGAGATGGACATACACTTATCATAACATAACTTTCAAGTCCTGACCATGCTATCTTTAGTATAATATATTTCCCATGATAATGTATCTTGAGGATAGACATACTTTTATACCATTTTGTAATGAACCGACCCAGGCTACCCTTAAATATAAAACCTGACCCAATATGTCACATACTCGAAGGGCACTCATGATCCCCACAAGTTGGTGACTAGAACCCGAGTATCGACCAACACACAAGAGGGAACAATTTTTCACAACCTGAAAAACACATTGCATATTTATATAAAAATAATGAAAGAGACAACAGAAGACAAATGTAATATATTTGACATAAAAGTAAAAAGAGAAAAAAATGAACATCTTCAAAGGTTTTAAAATCTATAAAAGACAAGTCTAACTACAAGGAGGAAAACCAAATAGCTACTTCATGTGATTGCATGGATAAACTCCAACCATCCCAACACCAACAACCCAAAACCAACTTATATGAACCTCACCACCTCACAATAATGCCTTGCCTTTCCATTCATTGGAAAACATATAAAGGTTAAAAAACCACTGAGGAGGTGCGATGGGTGCAAGATAAAAACCTCAGTAGGATCCAACCAAGTATACAATATCATGTCTCTATATAATAATTATTGTATTCTTATTTAATTAAAACACGAACTGATAATAAGTAAAGAAATTTTATGGAAAACATGGTAAGCATTTTCCTTTTTAATAGTTCTAAACAAAATTAGGTAGAACATTCATATCAAGGAGAAATCATAAATTTTATTGGAGAAAAATAGAAGAAATAACACATGGATCAGTACCAAGGGTCTCTATAGGCCAGACTAGTAGACTCCTTGTACCATAACAAATCATGATCCCAATCCAGAACCTAGAACACATACCTAGGATTTAGAGGAATACCCCATTGGTAAACACTATTACAATGTCAATATCCATCCCCTAGAACTACAATATTAGGAAACAGAGTAAATCCAAAAGATAAAAAATCCTCATATTAAAAAAATATGGATGATGAACTTTAGCTAAAACTTATTCTTAAGTACCAAAGGTAACAAATGTTCTCGTTTTCACAAATCAATTTTAATGTTTTAAAAGAACACATTTCTGATTCATTTATCAAAAACCAGGGAAACACCATTAATCTTAAAAAACCCTTTTTAAAAACACAAAAACAGTCATACCAATTCAATACATCAATTTATAATGCAATAGAAAATCAGGCTTATTATCATAGGCTAGAGATAAAATCATCCACCTAAAATCTTTGGTTTCACACGAGTGCAACGGGATCCACCAGTAATGAAACACAAAAACACCAGTGGAGAACCACAAATAATCCATATAACTTAGTATTTATATAATTGGAATATAAAATGGTCGTTGGATAAGAGGAAACCACATACCTTAAGAATTAATGCTTGTCACACAACAACTGATAAAGGAACAACCTCTGGAATAGAAATCAAAGAACATATATTGTAAGAAGACAAGATAACAAACCATCATGTATCAATATATCTGATAAATTAATCCATAGGTTCCACCATGATCCCTAAAAATGAAGAAGTGTAAGGATTACTCACCCAGAGAGATGCACCATAAAAGTAAAGAGGATGAAACACTGGGCAGATCGACCAGGAATGAGAGGTGTCTCCAAAAACCATCGGAGAAGATATTCATTTCTAGAGAAATGGAGAATAGGGGAATGAAAGAGAAACCAAAAATCTAATATTTTCTCTAAATTCTCACTGCCAAGGGAATTACATGACATAAAACTCCCATTCATGTTTTAAAGTTTACAATGATTATGTGTTTCAGAAAACCCTTCACCTCAGATTGAAAATAAATTATTTAAAATATACATTATTTTAAATAGATATTCATGATCTATAACCCTTCACTTCATGAACCCATTCACAACATGCACCAAGAAAACATTACACAATGTGTTACCCTGTTGCATGGTGTGAAATCCTCCTTCATCCTAGAAAATTTTTGGTTCAATTTGAAATTCAAACGAATCTTTTACTTCACTATTATGTGTATCCTCCAAATTAATTCAAATCTCTATTTAGATAATGAGAAAAGTATAACTATAAATTGGTCAAAGGTATACATGACTGGTTGCTAATGGGATGTTACAATTCATATCCTTACGTTGACTGGATATACATATCTCAATAACTAACATCCCTTAATTATTACCTTCATTATGTAATCTGTCTACCAAAATAATTTTTTATTTAATTAGAGATATATTATTTTGATCCTTTACATTTTTTAATTTTATTTTAAACAAATTAATTAACATTATAATCTTATTCCCCCATAAAATAGTGAAATAAATTCTATATTACCACAATCACCACACCCACCACCATCACTACCATCCCTATTTTAAATAACAATTAACCCATAAAATCTAATATCCAATATATTACCAAATTATAGATATTTTCACTAGAAAAATTATTTTGATAATGAGTTTTATATAAATCCTCAACCTGATGTGTTAATTATATCGTATAAATGATAATGTCAAAATGCTACAAAATGGATAAAAGATTAATATCCTCTTATAAAGAATGAAATTATATATTAATCTAGGGATATATATACTCAAAAAAATCTATATGTAACTAAACAGTAAATATAGAAAACAAATATTCTAATAAAAAAATTTCAAACTATCATTTTCTTTGAGATATAGTTTCTTTAAAAATCATTATCACCACTTTTAACTCAATATTTAAATTTTAATATATTTTTTTAAATCATTTGAATTCAAAACAAGATGAATTTTATGTCCACAAATTTATCTTCTCAATAATCAATTAGATCCTTATTAAATAATTACTTCCAAACATATAATACCTATACATATTCAACCATTTTAGTCATCATAAAATAAAATTATTTTCTATTAATAGAGGATTTGAATTTATTTTTATTACTTTCCAATTTAAAAATGTAATTTGAAAAAAATCATAACATTCATAATATACTTCATACATTTATATTATAAAATATATTTCCACATCTAAAATTTCAACACCTTAACCCAATACAATTCTATATGATTCAAGTAATAAAATTAAATTCAATAACTTATATATTTTTTTTCATTGAATAATATCATTTATAAATCTTAGAAGAATATGATATAGAATTAGAAACATGAAATTTCCTATCATTTCTAAAACATAATATATATTTCAATTACTTTAGGTATCAATATGTTTAGGTTTCATAATTTATATGTTTTAAGTTACCATTGGTTTAAAAAATATATTGAAGAAAACAACATAAAATAATAAATAATATAAAATGAATACGAATCATAACATGAATAAATCACATCACTAAGTCACATGATTAAAATAAAATAAAATAAAATAAAATAAATAAATTTAAAATGATAATTCACATATAAGTCCAAAAAATAGATATTATATAAATTAAGGATTTAATTGAATTTTAAATTATATAAAAATATTTTGATGGTTAGTTTAATAATATTTAATGAATAGATATTTAAAAATCAATAAATTTAATAATATAAATCCAAATTTTTATAAGTTGTGTAAAATTTATTAAAAAATCAAAAAAATTAGAAACATTCATAAATGAAATTTGAATCTAAATAATAAATATATGAAAAATAATATTCTTATAATACATATCAATGAAATGTAAAAAATTATAATAATTAAAAAATACACAATAAGAAAAGAGTAATATCACAAGAAAAAAATGATGACAATATTAGTAAAATAAAAAATGATCAATTACAAGTGGCTTTGTGAACTTATCTAGTAATTAATTTTCAATTTCTATAAAATCAAGATAAATATCACCTTCAATGTAATGATCCCATAATATATTATTACTTTTTTCAATATTCTTTTTTTTGAGAATTTTTCAAAATGTTTTTTAAAATTTACTTGTGATATCAACTTTGATTCCTGAATGTCAGTATTTTAAAAAACCATTTAAAAAATATTTCATCCACATCAATAGAGCATAAAAAAATCGTGGCGCATTACATTTACATAAATTATTAAATGTGAATAATAATATTTTTTCTTATGAGACCATGAAAAAAATATCTTCCTAATTAATAATAGGTCCCTAATGTAATTTTCATATTTGGAAAATAATGATTAAAAATTAATTTTCAAAACCCATAATTTACATAAAAAATACATAAATGTTATATTTGAAGACTACCTTAAAATCTTGTATAATGGTAAAATAAAAAAATATATTTTTTCAAAATTTATTAAAATATATAAAATTCCCAATCATTCATCAATATAACTTATTTTTCATTAGTCACACAACATCACATAGGTAAAGTTATATTGGACCCTAAAACACCCAAAGAGGGGACTGTGAATCAGGGTGTGATATTTTAGTTTCATTAAGATGGATTACTTCACCTTGTTGGTAGGATCTTTTTAAATACTCATGATGGAATCATACAGTTACTGAACACCTATATGAAAAAAATAAACACAACACATCCGCATTACATGGCTCACCACGAAGGGAAAGTCTAAGGAGAATACATCTATAGTGTGTCTGTATTACCTAAATCCACTATACATCACTAGATATTTTGAATTAAAAATATTATACTTTGTAACATTGTGTTGAGTGCACTTCCTATTCAATAATTTTAGGGATAGTACAATGCCTCCCTCAGACGACTTCCATCAACTCCCCCTTTCTCACTACTTTGGGTAAGTTCAATATTAAATTGTCAACATGAAGGTTTCATTAATATATTAGACACATAAGTCTTACTCTCTGATTATCATGATTCTCTTCTTGAACCATAGTAATGAATTGATGCACTTGAAAGCACTATTTACTCAAATAAGATGATCAAAACCTATTGTTCATGAAACAACTGCATAGTTGTGAAACATTTACACTTTCATTAAAACCAAAAATTTCATAATACCTTTATTTTGTCACATAGTGTTATTACTTTTGAAAAACATTTTTTGTGAAACTTTTTTTTATTTGGAAACTCTATCATACGAAACATTTTTAGGAAGTAGAGTCTCTAGATCATATATGAGGGAGTAACTCAGAATAAATAAGGAAACTATGTATTTATAGGAACATATTACCCTTCATGAAAAATCCTATTATGAAGTAGAATATGCACCCAAGATTATATTGGCGCATAAAATTGAATATTTGATATCACCTTCAATATTCAACTTCCCCTCTATTTCATGGGTTCACACAACAAAAAAAATTTGACATAATTCTGACATTCATGATGTATCATAACATGAAAGAATCACTATCCATTATCATATATTGATGAAATTTTCCCGAATATTCTATTTCACACAAATATATAACCCTCCATTACCCTTTTACACAACTATTGTATTTACATAATAATAATTACATATCAACAAACTACTTTCTCCACCCACAAATTTTTAGAACCTATAAATTTGAAAAAAAAACATGGAAATGAAGAGACATTTAATATTGAAGCATCTAACAATATAATATCACCTGGATTTCAAACTTTTTGATCAACCCAATGTGGATTGAAAAAAACCCAAAAAAATCTATTTCTAGCTATAGAAATACTTTGTTCCAAGAATCTCCCCCTATGGATTTTTTAAAAATATGTATATAAATTCAATAAATAACAAACCATGAACAAATATAGATATTAATGAAATATGTCATCCATTTATATAACTCTACGTGATAAAATCATGGTGTAGAAAATAAGTGTTCATTGTATAATTCTATCAAGAGATAATTCTACAACTCGAGAGGCCTCTAGTCTTGAAAACCTCTATTACGTTGAATCTATTACATTGAATTTCTACATTCATCACCATAGGAAAATAATCCTAAACAATCATTATTTTCCCACTTATAAACCAAAAATCTAAAGGATTTTATCTCACCCTAAATCCTATAACAATTTCATAAAATAGATTGAAATAGTGCACACAAATGGGGAGTGGGAATAAGCCATAACCTCCTCATGAAATTAGAGGTGGATGAACACTGAGGTTGAACTGATGATTCTAAAACATTGGAACATACAAAGGATTTGTGAGGATGTAATCCACATGATAATTGGTTCCAACATGATACATTTTAATCACGACATCTTCAGCCTTTTCTTTGATGAAGTGATAACTGTTCTTAATATGTTTGGTATGAGAGTGTTGAACCAGAATATTTGTAAGATCTATATTTCTCTTGTTTTCATCTTATATCATCATCCACTTTTTTTACTTCATCTCCAATATCGGTAATTTTTTCCTTCATCCACAATAGTTGAGTGCATTCCTTTTTCATATATATATACTATAATTCATCCATACTAAGAGAAGTTATTTCTCATTTCTCTTTCAAACAGCCCAAACATTTGTTCCCAATGAATAATGAACTCCCACTCATAGACATATTGTCTACCACATATTCTATCAAATAATTATCATAAAATGAAGATAATTAATTATATATACATTCTATATCCTATAAGACAATGTTTATATTACATTGAATATATCTCATGATTATTTTAAGAACTATAAAATTATCTCACATGAGAGAACATTGAAACTGAGTGATTAAACACGTTGCAAAGATGATTTCTTATTATGTTTCAATAAAATATAATAATATTATAATTATTCTACTGTATAATGTACGATCGAATGATTTACCTTCCTCACGCTTTACATGTTTTTCCCAACCATAATAAAAATCATCATTTGTTCAGAGTCTTGAATTTTGAATTTATTTAGATGAACTCTTGCATAAATTTAGTGAGAAATAAATTTTAATTCCTTATTTTAAATCACATATAAGCAAAAAGTATGTAATTTATCTAATCGTAGTAATTTATAATATAGATTCCATGTTATTAGAAAATTCTCCCAGAGGTCCATTATTTTATCCCACATATATAATAAAATCCACATAAGTAAGGACCATGAATCGATATCCTTTTGAATTATTCACATATAGATTTTACTCAACACCTCCTCTATTAAATTTTATTTTCTTAATATAATAATCTTGTATCAAATACAATGCTCACAGTGCCCATTTAAGACCACAAAGAGACTTCCTTAATCAATTAACCTGTTTTTCATCATTTCCAATCATATATACCATTGATGGTTTAATGTAGATTTCTGCTTCAAGAACACCGTTTAAGAATTCTAGTTTGACACCCATATAATAAATGTTCTAAAAAATTTGCATCTCAATGTATAGTAATTTACTAATTAAAACTATTAAGAATAATAAGGAAAAACATTCTTTAATATCAATACCTTAAATCTAACCATTACACACCTGGCATACCTTTTTTCCAACCACATTTCCTAACTCATCAAATTTGTTTTGAATATCCAATTTATACTAATCACATTGTGATTTTTTAAAATTAATAAGATCTCATATTTGGATTATTTCAATCATATAATATTATTCATTTATGTCCTTAACCCATGTTTCAACATTTGGTACTTCTTCAAAAGTGGTTGATTTCATAATTGATAAGAGATTAAAATATGAGTTATTACCCATTCTCATTTTTTGTGTAGGTGTAGTCTAATACACAGTAATATTTGATTGATCAACTTGTTTTGTCATTTTTATCCTTTGGTGTTTTTTGCATAGTTTAATATGAAATGGGATCATCGTCTAATTCTACTTTTTTTATTATCATCATTTTAGATCCCTAAATATTGGGCAATAATTTCAAAATTTATGTATTTGATTATTTCCCCTTTACACTTTCTTCTCTATCTTCAATTATAACAACATATTATTTCCAAAAGTTATTAATAATTTTATCTTCAATGATATTGATAAAATTAGTGTAATTTTTTTCTATGATGATCAATGTATCAATTATAGGCTTTACTATTCATTTAGTATCCATGGAATATTCCCTGGTCTCCGACATCATGATACATTCATTGATTTCATTCATTCTTTTCGATGAAAATTTGTCTTCCAAAACCAATAAAAATACTTATATAAGGCATTAATTCTATTTTATATCTCATATTGTTTCATGAACTCTCCATCATAGATCTGTATTCGATTTTATGTGAACATCGTAACTTGGACAACATGTTTCTATTAATGACAAAAAAATACCAATCCACATAGATTTGTATATGTTATTCACATATTAGTTTCTTTGATCAAAAACCACATTTCTTTTGATGTGTTATAATATAGTTTACCCCATGCTTGATCGAATATTTTTTGTGGTTATTTTAAAAATCAATAGATGTATATTCTTCCCCATTTTCATATCATAATATCTTGATTGTGTAGGAAATTTAATTCTCCACTTTTCAGATACATCACTTAATATATTCAATAACTTACTATATTCAATATATATTAACATCACACAGTCCATTATTTTATAATAATCAATAAAAATAAGGAATTTCCTTTCTCTATATGTGCCAACCACATTCATCAGATCCCATACATCTATGAGAATGAGATCAAACAGATTTGATTAACATTTATTCCTTTGATAATAATATTTTCATACTATTTTTCCTTATATCAAATAATCACATATATTGTATTAATAAATATTCAGATTTGGGATGTCAAAAATAGAATTTATCTTTGATATTTTTACTATTCCATAATAATTAATATGATCCAACCTCTAGTGCCACAAGTTTTTTCCACCCTAATTTTTATGAAACAAATGTTTTTTTAATTTATACATTGTATAAATTAATATTTATCCTATAAACATTCCATATAAAATTGGATATCATCCATATGATGGTGCACCCCTACTGATTAAATTTCACTACCAGTCAAAGTGACATTGTTGAATCACACTTAGGAGATTGTAACACCAACTGTACAAGTATAATAATTCTATTTTCACAATCATACCATTTTATAATTATGTATGTTAACTGACTTTGATCATTAAGGAACCATTATTATCGAATTTTAATGTTCTATCAACCTTTTTGTTAATATTTTTCAATAATATTTTATTTCATAACATGTGGCATTAGAAACATTTTTCAATAATCTAGGAACTACATTTCATTGTATCTTTGATAGTGTTTATACTAGGTTGGATTTATTAATATTCTTATTTTCATATTATGAGATACCCAATTGAGTAGAGCAAAATAGTTGCCTCAATAATATCATTTAAGCTTTAATGGTTGAATCATAATCATATTCTTGTTCAAGATAATAATACATATTTTCAAGGGTAACTGTACTAGGATAATTGGTAATGAGATTTCTCATATTTCTATAGTTATTTTCCCCATCATTCCTCTAACTAAAATTAATAGATTTATGTTCAAAGTTAGAATATCAAAACAATATCCCGATAAATTATGTTTTATATATGAAGAAGGAGATCGTATCATTATCCTTGGTTAACATGCAGGTGCTTCACCATCTAGATTGGTCCTTGACTCTTCATAGTAATACTTGGTATTATATATAAAGACACAAAATATTAATTTTATAAAACGAAAAATCTTATCACACCCATTCCTCCACATGTACCCTTCTTTTAATTATTATTTTGTTGGGGATTATTTATGGATAATTGATTATTATATTATGTTGTCTTCTTTGTCTAGTTTAAAGTTGTCTCTATTTTGTTATTAAGTGACTTTTTTATAGGTACAACTTTCTACTTCACATTTTTTTTGGGTAATCCCTTCTACAACCTTTGATGTTAATATTTCACATCCAATTTCACTTTTACCTTATATTAGGTCTTTAATGATTAAATTATTTCATGGAACAACTCTAGAATACCTAGATATGGTGCCTTAAAACATGATGTGTAATTTTTTTACAAAAACATGCATTGATATTTTACACATCATGTCCCATACAGAGGATCATTACAGTTCAGGTTCTGAGAAACTAACCACTTCTAACATGCTTCTTCGACTAAAAACTGGAACCTGAAATTTTTTATTTAAAATTGTAGGGTGAGCATACAAATGCCCAGTAAGGGGTTTTAAAATAATATAATATACCAATTAAAACATTTAGAAAACATTATTTTAAAATAATTCATAAAAATTTTTCTTAAGGAATGTTGTCACACATGTATCATAATATAGCATTTAGACATAGAATTATAAGAGAACATTTCAAGGAATATTAACAGGGTTATAATGAAACATGTTCCTATCATAAGCATGATCACACGGATTATATGGTGTGAATCATATAATGTAAGAGTCAATCTAACATTAATAAGTGTGACATGCGAATGTGAAATTACATAGTAAATAAATAAATGTAATACATGATCAGAGTGGTGTATATGATAACTTCAATTCATTCCTTACTAACTGTAATCAATAAACTGGAAAATAAATACTGGAATGCCGAATAAACATTATGCCTTAAGCATTAAATTCTTCTAATACTCATAAGTACATGGTCATAACCATTGATATTATACTATTTGAATATCCAATTAGTTATTTAATTATCATAAACATAATGAGGGAATGTATAATGTGGGAAAACAAAACCATAAAGTCAAGGCCTCGCGCCAATACCATAAATAATAATTTTTTCAAGGACGTGTTCCAAGACTGTAGATTGACTCATGAGACCTACCGATGCACTGAGGGGTTATAGAAGTCCCCACCAGACACATTTTATGTCCAATACATTTCTCATATGCCAAGTAACAAAGTATGTTCTAAGTGTCCCATACCACTTTGAACATTTAATTTATCATTTCATTTTATTGAAAGTGTCCCATACAACATTGAATATTTTTGTTCTTAATTCCATAAAAGGTCATAATAGTTTTAATTACATTATTTAGCATTTTTATATACAATGATGTTAATTCTTATAAGTGTTAATAACAATACTATTAATACATGACAATTAATGAAAAGTATAGTAGGCAACACCTGTGCTAATAACTAAAGAACATTAAACACAAGTTTATCACATAAAATGACAATACCTAAAATAAATATTATGAATGTAAATATTTTATATTTTAGATTACAGAATTCGAAAATTATGATAATTTTCATTCATATTTAAAACTCATTCTGATAAATGGGTATATTTAACAAAACAAAACGTAATGATTGAAAAACATTTATTATGACAGATTCAAGGGCTTAAATTATTTTATCATTCTGAAACTATTAGGAGGGCATACACAAGGGTATCTATTGTTCTTGTATAAAGGTGGGTTAAAATTATATTAACAATGTATACAAAGTGTTTACACAATAATTTCTCAAGAAACCCATTTTTTAGTAAATTATTATGAACATTATACATCTCACATACATAATTAATTCATAAAAAAATTGGTTTATATGAAAACATAATTAGTATATGATTAAAACCCAGAGGTACATTTTCATATAGTTGTACATGCATATATAAGAGTTTTGTACAAAAATATAATTCCTTTCATTTTACAAAACTACTTAATATTTGAAACTCAATAATTATGAGTTTTAATTTTGAGTATAATAGAGGATTATCTAAACCTGTATGAATATATATATATAACTAATTATATAAAGTGTATATAATGGTTCTTAACTAAAATGTTTAATGACACTTGCATGTTTTTAAACCAATTATGATTATTATTTATTCAAGGGTGTATAAACTGAAAATCGTGCCATAAAATATAATAGGTTGTTTATAATTTATGTATATATATGTAAAAATGTATAACCAAATATATATATATATATATATGGTGTATATAGGAGACTTAAAACTAAAATTTAATGAAATTTACATGTTTTGAGTTAATGAGTAACATTAGTAAAACCGGGGTTCATTAATTTTCATAACATTCCTCTAAATATAGAATGTTTTGTTTATGAAATATGTATACATATACATATATGTTTATGTATTCATTTAAATTTATGAAGAATCTCAAAACAGGACACCTCCCATGTATATAACTAATTAAGAACATCATTTAATATTAAGAGATCTCCATATTAGAAGGAATATGTTGGCCTTATACCCATCTATATATATATACAAGTATATACATCTATATGTATATGTATATAATAAACCAATACTGAATAAAAGAAAGGAAACATAGAATACTAACCTGGTTTGAGGATAAGAGTCTTGGGGAAGGCTCGAAGGTGGCTTGAGAAGAGGAAGAACCGGAATTAAGTAAGTTGAAGAGGTTCTATATAAACTATATTATACATAATATAAAGAATATTTAAATGCTACATGATGGAAAATCAAGGCATACTCGGTTTATAAAATGACATAAGGTGTGGGTCGTGTTGAAGATGAGAGCGATGAGGGACATACCGAGGTCACGGGTGTGGAAAAATTTTTAAAGTGGGTATGAAAAAATGAATTAGTTCAGCTCATGAGGGAGGAATAAGACAAAACAAATGAGAAAAATCTAGAAATAAAATGGACGACCAGGATTAGATATTGACTTGATCTGATGGTTGGGGTTCATCCGCAAGATTTAAAAAGAATGATCGGTCATGATTAAGTCTCGACTCGATCATACGGCTATGGCACGATGACGAGTCTAAAAAAACATAAATTACCATGATTAGATCATGATTGATCGGTTGATTGGTAAAAACACAAAGAGAAATCCACAGCTTCTGAGGGTCGATGGCTAAACCCAAATGGACAACTCCAATTGCGGATAATGATATCTGACGGGAGAGATACTATTTTTCCATAAAAACATTTCCCCACATCAAAACAAAAGGGCCTCTGTGGCTTCAATATAAGCCAGGAACCCTAAGACATCATTCAGATTACTCCCCCTCACCTCTCGGTACCACCCTAAACAAGGTTCCACTACGAGCACACTCATACGCCCACCCACGCCGCAATACTGCCCTGCTTGGTGGCATGCTATAATCCTTTCACACACACCCATGTGCGCCCTTATGGGTAGCAATGTCCCCTCTATGCGCGTGACCTAAACTCACCCCGCGTGCACACCACCCTTGGCCAATTTTCGGGGGGTTGTGGTTGAGATGCCCATCGAGCCTTTGAGGGCCTCCCATAGGGTGGCCCTTGGATAGGTGGGGTACTCACCTAAAATTTTAACAAAGTAAATGTTTATTTTTTGTAATATATATACATATATAGGTACAAAATTGAATCCTCTAATGTAACTACTGATTTTCCATTAGTTTTAAAAATTCTAATGTTTAAAAACATAAACTGATAAACCTAGGATCAATACATTATTAAGATCATCGTATACTACTATCTTAAAAATCGAAGAAATATTTTAGGTAAAAAATCTGTTTAAACATAAAGAATGAAAACATTTATAAAATATCGTTAATACATTTGAAATATTAGAAAAACATTTTAAATCCAATCCTAATTTTGTAATCATTATTCCTTTTTTAATGTTTATATAAATAGTTTATATGTTTAAATTTATAAATTCAATACATAACTTAAATATTTTTGAAAACTTATTTTACTTAGATATTTTAAATTAAACAAAAATAAATACTAACAAGTATAATTACAGCCATCAGAAACTCAATGTTCACCTAAGAGGAAACAGTCTAATTGGGTCCTTATATAAACATGAAATAGGGTGTTCAATATTTAAAACATCTTGGCGATGATGGTGAACATCATTCCACTGATGCTCAGTGCAGCTCTAGTACCTCTGTCCATACTAATGTTTCTTGTGACAGATCCGAAGGACCCTTACTATATTCCTCTTGGTTTTTTAGTAATGGGTGGTCACCCTATAATTCTAATAGGTCTTTCAATATGTATTTTTGGGTAGTATGGTTTTACTTTGGTCTTGTTGTAAAGTAAACACTTTGATGTTTAATTTAATTAAATGCCTTGTGTTTAGTTTGTATGTTTTGTTCATATATCATAAAAATTAAACAAAATAAAACCATATTATTATTATTATATGAGAAAAAGGTTTGTGGTGTGACATTACCCCCCTTAAATGAATTGCGTCCTCACAATTAATTTCATATAATCATTATAAAAAGATTTTGTGACCTTCCTTACAACATCCCCCATCATGGAGGACCCTCTTGTGTGGTCAGCTAAATACCCAAATTGGGGTTCAATTATATTACATCCCTAGCCTATACACACCTCAGAAAGTAACGGTTAAACTCTTTCATTACACACTCGGCCATCCATAGGGAGGCTTGAATGGAAGAATGTTCATAGATGTTCGAATAAAAAAACTCTCTAAAACTAATCAGACTGTCTCTTGTCTAATAATGTAAATGTCGTAGACATGGTCATACAAACCGATGCTCGGGATTTAGTTCATGTAGGTTACATGAAGGTTCTCTTATAAGGAAGCATCTTGAAACCTTGCATGGGCCATGACGTTTTGGGATATAGTGAAGCATAGGAAAACACCTTCATGGTACTTTCCCCTTTGTCTATACTCAGTGAGTTGGATAGTGGATATGTGACGGTTGATATAGGAATTCTCCTAGAAGGAGTGGATAATGTCTGGACAATTTGATATCTCATAATGTTGTTTTCATGTTCTTCTCGGGTTTGTGAAGGGAAGGTATTCTTCGGCATAGGTTCTGACCATAATGGCCTCTAGTACCTCAATGGGAAGAAATAAGATATGGGTTTTTCCTTCTATATGAAAATAAATATTTTCATGAAAGACTAATCTGTGAAACTCATCCAAAAGAACAAACATTGAAAATATAGGAGAAAGAATAAACAACAAGTTGTATTTTCATGAAACAACTAGTACACAACACCCAGTACTAATGGTTTCCCCAGTTCCCAGTTACTTGACTCCCCAAAACAATTTCGAATCTCTTGATCACCCTGAACCAAATGCAACCTGAGCAGTCCGGTTCAGTCTCATGGGTACACATATGGGGTCTCCAATGTGAGACATGAGGTGTTTAATGACAAGACACATTATTATGTACTTGTTGTCAGTATATAGAATGGAAGGCCTCAATTTCAAGGATTTCAATGTCTATTACTTGGCCATAATGGCCATATAACAAGATTTGGTACATATATGTTGCAAGGAGGTCCCCAGCTACTACAACCTCTTGGAGTTCCAAGATGAAATAGATTACTTCTGCTGTGTGAAGCATCCAAAAATACCCTCGAAGTACTTTCCACAACTTGCATATGATGAAAATTGAATTTTCATCATAAATAGGTAGTCTTAACCCGATCCTTGGTGGATTTGAAGTACATTGGGAGAGTTTGACATGTCCTAGAGATGTTTCCTTGTTATAAGAATGTGTACATAGTTTACAAAGATGTCATGGCTGGCTATGAAAAATATGGTTTCTTAATCATAAATAAGAAGAGAAAACAGATTCATATTTTAATTTTCCATCGGAAAATTAAGAAAACATTATACATAGTAATTCTTAAGTAATTGTTTTGGTTCTATTATGGACTTATATAGTTATCTAAGTCGAACCACTGATACCAAATATCATAGCATGACACTAGAATACCCAGAGCCCGTTCCTTAAACCATTATGTGTAATTTTTTTTACAAAAACATCCATTCATATTTTACACATTATTTACTATACAACATATCGTTAGAGTTTAGGTTATGGGAAACCAGCCACTTTCGACATGCTTCTTCTGCTAAAAACTGATACCTAAATTTTTTTTAATTAAAAACGTATGGTAATAATAAAAATTCAGAGTAAGGGGTTTTAAAATAACATAATATACCAATTAAAACATTTTGAAATAATTATTTTAAAATTATTCATAAAACATTTTCTTGAAGAACGTTGTAACACATGTATCCGGACATAGTATTTATACAAAAAATTATTAGATCAAATTTCAAGGAAACTTAACACGGTTATAATGAAACATATTCCAATAATAATCATGATCATACATATTATATGGTGTGAATAATATAAATTAAGAATCAATATAACATTAATAAGTGTGACATGAAAATGTGAAAGTACATAATTAATAAATGAATGTAATACATGATCAGAGTGGATGATATGATAACTTCAAATCCTTAATTACTAACTATAAAACCTAAAATAGAAAATAAATATTTGAATTCTGAATAGACATTATGCCTTAAACATTTAATTCTTTTGATAGTCATAAGTATAAGCTATTAACCATAGATATTCTACTAGTCGAATATCCAATAGGTTAATTAATTATCATAAACATAATAAGAGAATGTATAATGCGGACCAACATAACCATAATGTCACAACCCCGTGCCAAGACCATAAATAATCATTTTTTCAGGGCCTTGTGGGAAGACCATATTTTTTCAAATGAGACTTACCGATGCATAGGGGGTTATAGTGGGCCCCACCAAACACTTTCAATTTATAATACACTCTTTATATTCCATATAAGACTGTATGTTATATGTGTCCCATACCGCTTTGAACATTTAATTTCTCATTTCATTTTATTAAAAGTTTCACATACCACTTTAAATAATTTAGTTCTTAATTACATAAATGGTCATAAGAGTTTTAATTAAATTCTTTAGCATTTATATATACAAAGTAATTAATTCTTATTAGTGTTAATAAAAATACTATCAATTGATGACAATGAATGACAAGTATGGTAGGAAACACATGTGTCAATAAATAATTAACATTAAACACATGTTTATCACAAAAAAGTACTATCCCTAAAATCCTTATTATGAATATAAACATTTTATATTTTAGAATCTAAAATTTTAGAATTAGGATAATTGTCATTCCAATTTAAAACACTTGATGATAAATAGTAATATATAAAAAAACAAATCCTAATAATTGAAAAACTTTTATTGTGGAGGATTAAATTTCTTAGATTATTTCATTATTCTAAAAACATTAGGAGGGAATACACTAGGGTAACTATTATTTTTGTATAAATGTGGGTTTAAATTATAAAAACTATATATAAAAAGTGTATACACAATATTTTATCAACCAACCCACGGTTTAGTAAATTATTATAAACAATATACATCCCACATAAATAATTCAATCACCAAAATGGTGTTTTATGAATCTTAATTAGATTATGATTAAAACCCAATGGAACATAGGAATATACTCATACAAAATAATATTAGAATTTTGTAAAAATATATAATTCTTTTCATTTTACAAAACTACATAAACATTGAAACTCAATAATTTAGAGTTTTAATTTTGAGTATAATAGAGATTTATCTAAACCTATATGAATATATATATATAGATATAAATATATAACTAATTATATAAACTGTATATAAAGGTTCTTTAATTAAATGTTTAATGACACTTGCATGTTTTGAAACCCATTATGATTATTAGTTATTCAAGTGTGTATAAAATTAAAATCATTCCATAAAATATAAAAGGTTTTTTATAATATATATATATATATATCTGATTATAAAAGGTAGACATAATAGTATTACACCAAACATTTAATGACCTTTAGACATTATGAGTTAATGAGGAACATTTGTAAAATAGGGGTTCATTAATTTTCAAAACGTGCCACTAAATATAGAATGTTTTGTTTGTGAAATATGTATACATATACATATATTATTATGTATTTATTTCAATTTATGAAGAATCTCAACAAATCACACCTCCCTTGTATATAACAAATTATGAAAATCATGTAATATTCAAGGCTCACCATATTAGAAGGAATAAATTGGCTTCACACCCAAATATATATATTTTTTCAATTATATACATATATATGTATATATATATGTATAATAATCCAAAACTGAAGAAAAATAAGGAAACATAGAATCCTTACCTGGTTTGAGGAGGAGAGGCGCATGGAAGGCTCAAAGGAGGCTTGAGAAGAGGAAGAACTGGAAGGAAGGCAGTACATCAGGCTGTATATAAACTATATTATAATAATATATAGAATATTTTAAAGATACTTTCTGAAAAATTGAGTCATAATTAGTTTATTAAATGACCTAAGGTGTGATTCTTGGGGAATATAAAATTGAGGATGGACCAACCAATGACATGGGTGTGGGAAAATGGTGCACGTGGGTGTGGAAAAAGTTACTGGTTCAGTGCATGTAAGAGGAATAAGACTCTGTAGATGAGAAAAATTCTAAAAACCAATGGATGACCAAGATTAGATCTTTCCTTGATCCTATAATCAGGGTGTGCCCTTAAGATATAAAAGGAAGGATCAATCAAGATTACTTCATGACTCGATCAGTTGACTATGGAATGATTATGAGTTTTAAAAAAAACATAAACAAGAACGATTAGATCATGATAGATCAGACAATGGGTAAAAATGTGTAGAGAAATCTGCGGATGCTATGGATCGAAGGCAGAACAGAAATGGATAGCTCTAATCATGCAAGACGAGATCTGACGGTCCAGATTACATTTTTCATTAAAAACCTTATCCCATATCGAAACAGAAGGGACTCTGCGGCTTCTTTATAAGATAGGGACTCTGATCTATCATTTAGATTGCTCCCCTCCCCTCTCGCTATGGCCTCATACCAAGTTCGCTTGTGGGAATGCTCATGTGCCCACCCATGCCGTCAAGCCGCATCGCACGGTGGCGTGCTATGATCCCTTTACTCCCACCAATGTGAACCTTTAAAGGTAATTATTTCCCCTCTGTGTGTGAGACATAGTACACACCCCACTTGGGAACTTCCCTTGGCCACTACATGAGGGTTATGGGTGAGATTCTCATCAAGGCATTGAGGGACTTCCACAAGATTTCCCATGACTTGGTGGGGTAATCACCAAAAATTCTAATAAAGTATATGTTTATTTTTTGTTAAATATAAACATATAAAGGTTCAATAAAATAATACTCTACTATAACTACTTATTTTCCTTTGTTTTATAAATTCTAATGTTTTAAAACATAATGTGATAAATCAAGGTTCAATACATTATTAGGAGAATCTTATAATAGTATCTTAAAAATCAAAGACATAGTTGAGTTAAACCTTTGTTTACACATCAAGAATGAAAACATTTATAAAAGATCTTCAATACATTTGAGATATTTTAAAATCATTATAAATCTAAACCAAATTTTGAAATAATTTAATCATTACACTTTTTTAATGTTTGTAAAATGATTTTATATGCTTAAAGTTATAATTTAAATTCCTATCTAAAATATTTTGGGAAAATATTTATACATAGATATGTTAAATTAAATCAATAGAAAGACCAATGACTATATTTATAGCTATTAGAAACTCAAAGATCACCTATGGGGAAATAGTTGAATTGGGGCCTTATATAAACATGAAACAGGATGTTCCCTATACAAAAAATCTTGGAGAAAATGGTTCACATCATTCTACTGATGCTTAGTGCAGTTGTAGTATCTTTGGCCATACTGATGTTTATTGTGATGGACTCAATGGACCCTTTCTATCTAATTAGTCTTTTGTTGTATTTGGTGGTCTCCCTGTACTTATAATAGTTTTTTAATTAGAATTTTTGGGTAGTATGGTTTTACTTTGATCTTTCTCAAAAGTAAACACTTCGATGTTTAAATAAATAAGATTTATTAAGTTTAGTTTTCATGTTTTTTCAGATATCATGAAATTTAAACAGAATAAAACCATAATATTATTATTATATAGGAAAACGTTTTGGTGCGTCACAAACCCTTTATCTACTCCTTCATAACTACAATAAACTCTTTCCAAAATCTCTATATCTAAGAACCTTCAAAACAATAATTTAATTTTTTATTACTATAATTTTGATTTAGTTTTTAGTTTACTGCTTCATGAAATGATTTATTCTTAAATTCCCTCAATTGTCTTATTCTCTTCATCCAGTATTTACAAAAATTAATTGATGGCCTTTTCCTTCTCTTCAATACTATGTTTGACTCCATGACATATTTTGAGTTTTCAAGAGTTTTCAATTTTTATTTTCCATCTCTTTATAATCAAACTATCTCTTTTTCCAGCTGATCCACATACTCTAATGGATCTTTTAACAAAGCTCACATCTTTCAGTATTTTATTCGTTCAATGTAATGATAATAAAGAGAACCCTCATGTTATAATTGATATATTCAACACCATTTGACTAATTGTCTTCATATTTTATTTTTTCCACCTTTTGAAATGTATAAATCATGGAATATTCAATATCATATTTAAAATATAGTTCTAAATCCAAAAAAAATAATTATTATCATGGTCCTCATTATAGATGATTCTCTTACAATGTAAGTTATTTCTTGATTTTATGTGTTAATTTTTCATGAACATCCTCATATTTTTTTTCTGATTTATACATCACTTTCTATATCATATAATCTCTTCAGAAAATGAGTGGTAATGTCCTCGACATTTAAACATAAAAAATATGATGAATTATTTTCCTGAAATCTCTCTTTTATATTTTTTTTTAAAAAAATATAATGAAGTTTATCATCCTCATCACCTCTATCAAAATTAAATTTAGAAATTAGATTTTATTTCATTGATTTGAATTAAATTTACTTGGTTACACTAATTTTTGTATCTTCAATTTTGACTATCATTTCTCAAGCCAGTATAATACTTACAAAATCATCAAGAAAATATTAGAAATTACACTTTTTTAAAGGGATGACGTTTTTGGACTATACAAGGGTGAGATCCATCTCTGTATTTTAATCACAATATAAATAAACTTAGTTTGTTCCCCAATTCCCTTAATGGATCCAATAATTTGGTAATATTATTAAAGAAACAATCTACATTTTCATCTTGATTTATGTCTAGATCAAATAACTGATTTTGAAAAATAAGAAGTTTGGACTCCATCACTTTCCTATAACCATCATATATATTTTATAGTTTATCACACATGTACTTGGATATAGTAAAACTCATCACATTAAAATAGATTTAATAAGATAATTTTTTAGTAAGTGTATTTTGAGATTTGGTGTCTACATCAATAATTTTACAGTATTTTTTTGTAATATAAATACCTACTACTTCAATAACCCGAAACCTTTAGAATATGGAATAATGAAAATTTATCCTAATTGATTTCAGATTGTATGTCATTATATTCTTCCAAATATGGATGTTTTCCCCATCGAAAATGGGAAATCCCCTAACATTCAATTAATCTTTCATGAAAACAACAATAGTTGATTGATTTGACTACTATAGCATGTACCTTATGATACCTCTATAAGACCCTAGAACACCATGAGAGGTGAGGGGTGAATCAAGGTGTCGTATTTTTCATTCGATAAAACATAAATTTTCCCTATGATTTAAGGAACATGTACAACCTTTATGATGAAATCATGTAATTATTTGACACCCTTATATGGATATATAAATAGAAGACATCAATTTTTCTTAGTTTTCCACTTAGATATAGTCCCAGTGGTATATGATGATAGTGTATTGGTCATACCTGAATCCATTAATATTTAATAGATATTATAGACTAAAATATATCATACACTATCACTCAATGATAGGAAAACAACCTTTCCAAGAATTTTAGGGATAGAACAATGCATTCATTTGATCACCTCCTTTGACTACCCCTTTCTCCCTTCCTTGGATTAATTCTTACTTAGTTTATCGACATGAAGGACACAAAAATAGATTAGGAACATATGTCATTTCCTATAACTATAATTAAAATATAATTTCCCCATAGTCTTAGATTGATGCATTTTAATGCACTATTCACTCAAACTATATGGTCAAAACCTATTGTTCGTGAAACTCTTACACAGTTTCACCAATCTTCAAAATTTTCACCACACATCAATATTAACAAAACTGTTAGATTTTTCATGAAATTTTTTTATATTCATGAAACATTTAATTTTCACAAAATTATAATTTTTTAGGAATATTTTATTTTAAAAACTCTTTTGGAAGGATGAGACCCCGGATATTTATTCAGAGAGTTCCCCAAGATGAAGGAGTTATATGCCAATTTATATACCCACCTGACCCTTCACCAAAATTCATTTCACAACATAAATTGTTCATGAAACATTCAATGGACACTAAACATTAATGATTTCATATTTCTTTTATCTGGAAACATACCCTCAATTTTATGGGTGCACAGAAAACTTATTTTTCTTTGAAACTCTATATGTTTAGATGTTTGAGGACCTAATAGAAACACCATCCTTTTCATTATTTTAATGTGATAATACCAAATCATCACTTATTTGAAACACTAGAAGCCTCCATGACCCTTTTGTGAAACTTTTTTATTGACACAACACTAAATTCATTAAAAAACTACTTTATCCATTATACAAAGTATATAACCCGAATTTGTTTCACAAAATAGGAAACTATTCCACCTTAAAAACTAAATCCACCTGCATCATAAGATCACTTTGCATGAAAACTCCTCGATCATCCCTATGTGTAATGAAAAAACACAAAAACAACTTTTTTACAACCTATGAAAATACATTTTTCCAACAGGTTCAATATTTGAACTCATTGGTTTAATATATGGTTTACGATTTACATGTATAAAATTATCTATAAATCTTATATATATTTGATTTAATATATTAAAAAAATTCTCAAAAATATTTAAATTCTAATAATTAAATTCTACTTATAGATCATTCTCATTTCAAACATCATATTTATGTTTCTCAAAAATTCATTTCACAATAACTAGTAGGTTTAATGAAAAAACACAATATATATCGATATGTATTTAAACACCATATATATCCATAAAAAATGTTTTCATTAAAGACTTGTGTTTTTATCATCAATGTAAATATATTTTTTGAAATTAAATGATTTATGTATTTAATACAATGATCATAGATCATTTATAATCCTATATATATAATGAAATATTTTAAAAATAATATTTGGTAGAAGGTGATTTTGAAATTAAAGAGGTGGTTCAATATAAACATACATGAATATAAAATAATGTAGAAAAATAAAATAATGATCCATTTAATAATGTTTAAAATTTATATAAGAAACATAATATAATATGATCCTTAGGTCATCAAAACTAGAACTACATGAGAATACCTCTTCACAATATTTTTCCTTCTCTAGATTAGAAAATTTTCCAACCATATTAGAATTATTCTTCTAATCAAAAAATTATCATCATGTGTGGATCTAATAAATTATATTATTTTGAAATGTAATCAACACTAACAATGAAATTCTTTTTTTAAAAAAATTGGTTGGACTCTTATTTTATTACTAAAACAAAAAAAATTATGTTTTACCCTATAGATTTAAGTTAAAGGTGATAATTTTTTTTAAATATGTATATTTTCAAACATAGTTTTAAAACCATTATATAAACCACATATCAAATACTGTAAGCAATAGTCTCTCCATGCTCAATATTTTATTAGAAATAAACTATCATGTTCTCTATTTTTTTAACACCCTTGTATAAAGTTCTATTAAAAAATATTCTTCAATATAATAATTCTTATTATTGAAATTGTGTATCATGTCTTGTTATACTAATGGAATCATCAAGATCATTAATAGAACTAATAATTTATTTTAATGTATCTATTTCATAAAACATCACATGAACCAATTCATTAACTATCCATGGGTTTATAATAAAAATATTATAAAATACCATATGAATTTGAATAAGGAAGGAATTTTACATTATCATCAGTTAAATAATAGTTTTTATGATTATCTTGATTATTTTGAATATAAACATACAATCCAAAAATATTAATGCAACTCACATTTTTTTAATTAGTTTTAAAACACATAATTGTTTATCTTCAAAATAGCCCTTATTATGACTATTTTTACTATATAACTCGGTATCAATATATTTAACCCATAAATATACTTGTAATATATATTCACATATCATGGATCTAGAAATTTATTATCATGTATTATACCTTATTTATACAACAATATTTTTCAAGGTTTTAATTTTACATAAAATTTAAATTAATGCAATGATTGGAACAAAAACGTTGAACCACTAAAAATAAAAACTCTCAAACATGGAAAATTAATAATGAAATAAATGTTTACAAATTATTCAATTTCAAAAATCATTTATAAATTCATTAAATTATGAAAATATTTAATTTTAGATTGAAATGTCATAACCAATGTAATGAAGGAAAAATAATTTGAAAAAACAAAATACATTCCACTACAGTTAAAAATATAGAAAGGAAAGAAATTTCAATGTGGATATGTTCTAGATGTCTAAAAGTAACATCCTCATTAATTTTTGGAACATTGACATTTTTTTCATAACAATTGATCTTATATCAAATTTTCCCTTTTCATTAAACGTAAATTTTTGAAAAAAAAAATTCCACATAAATAACTTCTTCCATGTATAAACATTATAGTTTCTACATCAACTATGAAAAATTAATATACCATTAATTTTTTTTATAATTTGGAAGAAAATAATTTATATATAATTTAGGAATATGGATAGAAAATAAAATGTTATGTTTATCATTAGAACACTTTTTCATAGTATGAAGAATTTTACCAAAACATATATTCACATTAGAAATGTGACAACATATAACGTTCAAAATATATCATAGATAATAATCATTAATTATTTGATCATATTGAGTAGTGTATTTATCATTTTTAAAATATTTAGTATTAAAACATGAAACCTGATTAAATAAATTGAATTAAATATGAACCAAACCTTCGAATGTTATTCTAAATTATTTATATTATTTATTCGAAAAATAATATTTATTTTAAAGTAAAAAAACAATATTCATTAATTATATCAAAATATTAATAATAATTGTTTTGGAATGTATGGAAAAATTAATGTACCACTCTAATTTGATCCATTAAAAATATTTATCACATAAATTAGATCTGTCTTGAACTAGGCCAGGGGTCCATCAAACTAGAAACTCGGCCCAGGATGTGGTGAGGACCGAAAGGCATTACAAATCCCCATATGAAGGAAACTTGTCAATATGTATCAACAACATGATTTGAGAATGACTTATTCTATTTATATAGTCATAAAAACTGATAATAATAAAAATCCCAATAATTGATAACCATAAAAAACATGGTTTTAAAATTTTAGATATAAATATTATAACAGAAAATAAATGAATAAGTACTACAGTGAAAAGGGAACAAAAAAACTATCCCAAACGCCTTCGTGAAACATGAGGGACATCGCCCTCTTGTCACCACTACCAACACCAATAGGAAGTGAAAATATATCAACTAGATCCACCATCACCACCATAACACTTCTTGACATTATATGGGTAAGATATAACAAATTATACATACCCCCAAAGGTGTATACATTGTGTTAACCAATGCCAAGTTGGATGCCACCCAATAGAAAATATTATATGCTATAAAATTTTAATGAAACTCAAAATAATCATTTATATAAGAATATTTGAATAATTTCAATGAATAAATTTTTTGTATAACATTCTCAAGAAATAATTTTTTTAAAAAAACTTTTTCACAAATAAGCTTGCTCGAATGAAAATATACAAAAGGTTAACCATATACTGATCCCTAGAACCACATCACACAAGAATCGTGTCATGAGATATCATCATGAAAAAATTACTATAGGTAACTAGCATTAGTGGGACATTGGGAACCTCATTCCTTGGTGATCAAAGTCCTCCAACTAAACTACCAATAGTGTTCCAGTGCATGGGACATTAGAGGGGATCCCATCCCATATTCTAATAGTCTCCATATCATAGACCGAAACCAACTGAATTTATGTGAATGATCCACTAGAGGGTAACACTTCCCATGTTATAATGTCATATGATAATATTACATATTTAGTTAGTAATATAACCGCCAATCCTACTAGACGCATCTTGCCTCATCCTCTTATGAATCAACTAGTGTTCTAGTTACAGATTTCCCACCTAGATACCCAGGATTCCATTTATACATAATATCCATTTCACACATCACATAAATCATCACATTCACATACAAATAGTGATAATCTGAATCACAAATGGAAATCACCACTTTTACATTGATCCAATAACCAAATTGACATAGAAAATACCATTTTAAATAATAAAACAACTTTTCATTTCACACGCACGACAACAACATTTGTAAATACATTTTTATGACTTACAGAATTTATGAAAACACCTTTCTAAATCATCACAATAAGAAAACATATGAACTCCATCTTTTACAATGGGAAACACCCCTTTTATATTCATACTCACATAAAATCCATTTTATAACATCTTTCACATCACTTTTACAATTTAATGACACATTTAATGTGAAAAAAATATAACATTCATCCAAACCTATTACCCTTGAATAATGCACATTTGATACATTTTCACTTTTAATTCTCCTTGAAAACACATTTTCTACCTATCACACAAGGCATAAAACATATTTAAGAAACCCCACAACAATCCACTACTAAAACATATCCAATTTCCTTTATAATATAAATTATATCACATGTGCATCTGAAACATTTCGAAAACATATTTTACACAACAAAAAAATCTATAGAACACATTTAAGGAACCAAGAATCCATATTAAAATCATATAATAATGTCAAATCATGGAACCACCTAACTCACACATAGAAACGTCCAGAAATTAATGTGAAACCACAACCACACTAATAAAAGACCCTATAACGGAAAGATCAAACAAAAATCATCAATAATTTTCCTAAAAACACGAGATCACACACTCATTAAGTCCAAAAAACAACCAGAAAAAGTATCTCAAGAAAGATGGAGGAGAAACACTGGAAAGAGGGAGAATTCATGAGAAAAATGTATTACATGAATATTAATTAAAGTTGTCACACCAAAACTACCCACGGATAGAAGATCAAGAGGTCCAATAATTCTTGGAGGAGTTTCGCATGGCTTCATATCCCATATAGGGTGTAATATAGGTGATTTTGGATTAAAATGAGAGAGGTTGGAAAGGAAATTTCCATTTATTAAATGATGTAGAAATGTTTCATTTTTTCAATATGGTTTTCAAAACCATCGGGAAACCATGTCTCCCACACTATTCAAGAATAATAGATAACTTGTTAGCCCACACATTTTTACTAACCATGCACCAACTGTGTAGTCTTCACTATCCAAAATTACAATTATCCATACACTTAGCTAGAGTAGGGTGCACGGTTTTTCGAAATTGTATGCCAACTATACAACACTTTATATTTGGTCAAAAAACACTTCTTTTATTCAAGAGAATATGAGGAACCTAGGTAAAATTTAAATATTGAAAATAAATTAGTGAATACCTCAAAAAAATCAGGGATGTAAAAATTCTCTCCACCATGAAAACATTCCACCTCTAAAATGTCACTCCAAATAGTGATTAGAGAACAAAAAAATACACATCCTCAACCCAATACGTACACTCGCATTTCTCATTAATTTCATTACTGTGCTTCCAATGAACTCGGACAAATGGAATTGACATCTAATAAAGTACCTTATATGGAGAATCCGTAATTTTCATAGGCCTATCAAACACTAGAAAATCTGGCTCCAACTCTAACTCATCCCAATTAAACACATGATAAGTGTCTCGGTTATACTATTTTTCCTGAGAGACATAGACCATTACATGAATTGATGTAAACTAAAAATGGAAATATAACATAAATGTCACCATACCAATCCATTAGGTTATATAAAAAGGTCTGAAATACCTCACTGTTAGCTTCCCTTACTAAAAAACAATGACCCAAGCGAGCTGCCACTTTTTAAAAACATCATTCACCCACAAAAAACTCCCATTCTTAGTTCCTATAATAATAATAAGACTTCTAATAGATCTATGCAATCAAAAAACACTACCAAATAAACATAAATTTATCAGAAGTTTCATACACAATGAATAATCCCAATGATGATGCCTTTCCCCCCTCATCCCAACACCAAAAAGGCAGACATAACTGACAATAATTCACCTCAAAAAGAGCCATTCTAATCAAGGATTGGTAAATATTGTTATATGAAAATGAAATCAATCCCTATTGACTATCCCATGAACCTTCAAGATCCAAATGACATTTCTAGAGAATGTCTTCCAAAATCTAATTTGACCGCTCTGTATGTCCATCCATTTGATGATGCTATGCCATACACAAATTGATCTGCTACCCCATCTCCTTATGAAGGACTTCCAAAAACTATATGGTAAAATAGGAGTCCCTATCTCAAAATATTGTTTATGTAACACCAAAAAGCCTCATAACTTTCTGAATATACAACTGACAGAACACAAACACCATGGTTGAATCCCTAATTAGAATTAAATGTGTTAATTTTGTCAGATGATCAATCCCTAACAAAATAGAATTATGTCCCTGGGATATATGAGGGAATCTAAAAATAAAATACATGGTGATATAAACCCAATTCCAGGTTATAATTTCTTTTGGATAAAGAAAATATGAGGTCTTTTGGATTTCTACTTTAATCTAATGCCATATATAACACCCTGAAATAAATTTCGCTATATCTTGAATCATACCTATCCTCCAAAACCACTAACGCGTGTCATTGTAAACATAGGTAGCTCTATGATTAATGAACCATTGTTACTAGTGAATATACTACATAACCACCTTCTTTAATGATAATAGAACCACAAAGACACCCTTGAAGAAACAAACTCCCTCAAGAGACAATGAACATTCACAAGGAACCTCCCGACAATTTAGGAACTATATAGAATGGTGGCATAACTCATCCGCAGGATGAGCCTGATGAATGATTTCTATAATTGATGGTTTTAACTAGATGCTGGCCAAGAACACACTTCCTCTATCTTCCCTAATATCAAGATCTATTTGAGATAAAAGACCCATAAATTTCCCCTCATCACTAAACATTTTCAAATCTTGCATACATTTCCTTTACTAGGGTACAAAATATATCAAAACAGAACCCTTAAAGACAATCAATCCAATAATGATGCCTTAAATTTATATTTTTTGGAAAAAATATAGGATAAACACTTAGGATCTGAATAAACATAAAAATTCTACATAAAAAAGACACCAACACGAAATCATCATGCTAGGAATCATCCCCATCAATTCGAAGTCATGGGTTGGGTAATTATTCTCATGTGGTTGAAGTTGGTGGGAACCATATTCCACAACTTGGTCATAAAAAAATCACACACCCATGAACCATACCAGAGGTATCATAATAGACCACATAACACTTTCCACATTCTAGAAATATTGAAACAAGTTTTGTGGTCAATGGCCACATAATCTCCACAAAGGACACTTGACACTCTGGGATCCATTCAAACATTACCTCATTCCATGTATGAATATTTATAAATGATGAATTTGGGGAGAAATATTGATCCAATATCATACAATACCATACCTAGCTAGAAAATATAATAATATCAAACAAATTATTCATCTGTTCCCATGGAATAACTAGTTTATCTTCTTGGGATCCACCAAAACCCCTTATTCTGAGATTACATGGCCCATAAACATTGATTTTTGGATGAATAAGGTGAACATAGAAAAAATTGAATTTCTTCTATGAACTCATGGGTTCATAAAAAAATTATAAAATTTTATTCATAGTCTTCCTTAGTCTCATAATAGACAAGGATGTCATCTAAAAATAGCATGATAATGTAATCAAGATACTAGTGGAATACCCAATTAATTAGAATCATAAATACCAATGTAGAATTTTTCCATTTAAAAGGCTTGAAAAAATACTCAAAATGGTCATACCTACTTCAGAATGATGTTTTTAGAACATAAACATACCTATAAATGACTTTGTGATTCCCAAAACACAAATTAATCTTTGATAACCAACGTCCCGCCTTAAGCTGATCAAAATGTCATCAATACAAGGAAAAGTGAATTTTTCATTGATCATCACATTTTTTTGATTCTTGTAAACAATGAAAAACATGATATATCCATATAAATTTTTTGAAAATTTGACTATGGTGGCCAAAGGTGATATACTCAGGTAAATGAATCCTTTGGAATCCAAATATTTGAGAAGTACCTTTAATTAATCAAACTTAGTAGAAGCTATATAGTATGGGGGAAGAGATATCAGATCTATTCTCTGTTCTTAGTCAATGGAGAACTCCCCATCCTGATTCGGAAGAAAACCTAATAAATCCTTTTAAAAAAATATGACATCTCATCAAACACCTGATTTATTTATCCCTCAAGAGAAATATCCTTATCCTATAATGTGAATGAAAATATTAGATAAAATAGATTTCATAATTCTAGAAGTGGAGGTCTAGAACGCCCCAAAAGAGGATCCCATTCACCATGAGAAACCTGGGTACATCAATCAGGTTCAAAAAAACTCACTCACCAACAATAGAAATCTATGTTTTCCAAAAATATCACCGTCTATTACATACTAAGAATCACATAAAGGTTTTCCATCTCTA
Organism: Viscum album; assembly: GCA_963277665.1. Classification (NCBI taxonomy): domain Eukaryota; kingdom Viridiplantae; phylum Streptophyta; class Magnoliopsida; order Santalales; family Viscaceae; genus Viscum; species Viscum album. The sequence continues at coordinate 1,869,058,223 of OY728147.1, forward strand.
AAAAAACATCTTGTTCCATCTCGACCACTAAAATGGTGAGTTCCTAAGAAGGTCACCTAAATCATTTCCCTATATTATAACTATGTATAATCACCAAATCTAGCACACATGGAATAATATTTGATGGAAAAATTAACACATCCAAGTGATGAGATTAAATAAAGAAAATAGAATCACCATTATCAAATATATAAATAACTAAAGATGATGCAATAAGAATGTAACTTTGATCTTTTGTAGGCCATGCATTTTTTTCCACTGGTGCTTGAACCACCGCATGATGTTTCATCATATCATCTGGAGACTAAAAATGATAACTACCTAATGAATCTTCTAGGATCTGACTCTTCCAAAAAAATGATCCAGCCCCACCATGATGACCTCCAAACTGAGAACCAATTTTCCAGGATGGTTTCAATAGGGAAGACATCATTTCAGAATCTCTATATCATAAATCACTCTAATATGTGTGTTACACATTGAAAAATCTCTAAATGTTTTCCATAAGTCCACACGAGTGATAGGGCCTTGATGGTGATGAATAATTTTGTCTCATGTTCCCTGCTTTCCCGCACTAGTGGAACACAACTCACCCATCATCAGAATCAACAAATGAAGAAACCCAAGAAGGATTGTCTGAACCACCACCTTTCGTCCTCCCTTACTCATCCCACTTTACTTTCTTCTTAGATTAGTTTCCACTACCTTTACCCACTATTGATACTAACCTATAGAAACCAATCTTACCACTATCATCGATCTCAAACATCACCACATGATCAACCACATCAGAATTAGTTTTAATCTCGAACAAGAAGACCAGATATCAAATATCGTGTCTAGACACCATATCCAAATTTTTATCCTTAATATCCTCATTGGAAATGTTCTCAGGGTCATACTGAATTTAATATACAAATTATTTGGAATACCCCATCATAGTCTGATCTCCCTGGCTTAGCTCCCCAAACACCTGAGACTGGTCAAAATCCAAAATCGTATGGGAATACAAAAAATTGAATAAAACCATAAAATCTATCCATCTCATCTTCTAATTCTTCCTAGATTGAAATATTGATTCCCACCACATCTGTATAGGACCTTACAAGAAGAATTAATAATAAATCACTCTAAATACCTCCAGAGAATCAAGAAACTCAAACATCTTACCTATCTTCTAATGACACTCCTCTAATTCTAGATGTTTCATGATACCTCAGAAATAACGAGGTATGTTCTTGAAGAACTATTGTGAATTATTCTTTCTAGAACCATATACAACTTCTATAACCTAATAATGACTAGATACTACACTTTGTCCCAAAGAATAGAGAACATGAATAACTGATTATACTAATATTTTATTGATTGGTGAGAGAAAAATATCTATGGTCTCTTCCCAAGGTCACATAGAATGTATCATTGGAGAAATATTTCAACACCAAGAAATAACTTTGAGAAAAACCAATAATACAACCATTATAAAAATTTCCAGAAACAATAAAAAATACCAGGACTTTCATTAATCCAAAAATTACCAAATTGATCACAATAACAAGCCCAAAATATAACTCCAACCCCACCCAGTGCCTTTATAATGTTTTCAAAAATAATTCATTACATGGATGAGACATAAAACCAAATTAAAACTTCCCACAGAGACATACGTCTTTTCATAAGGTGTATTTTCCAAACACCCCACTCACTATAAGAACCTTAAGCCCCAAAAATCATAGCTCTAGTGTTTCCAGACTATTTACACAAATTAATTGATCCAAAAGCATGTAACCATCTCAAATACCATTTTTTTCCCAAACTCGAATGGGGTGCCATCCAACTTGAAAACCTACACGATCTGTGGTAGGGCTCAAAGTTCATTCCCAATCTTCATGGGATATAAACAAGTGCTTAGTTATCAAAAATATTATTTGTGAAAGATTTAACCCATTAATATAATCATAAACCACTCCACATATAAAAATCACAATAACTGATAACCGTAACCAAATAAGGATTATAAATTTTTAGATTCAAGTCCTACAACAATAACTAAAACCAAAAGTACTAAAATATAAAGGGATCCAAAAAAATATCTCAAAAACCTCTTTGCAACATGAGTGACATCATCAATATGTCACCCCCACAAACATCTGAAAAAGTGGAACTCTAGAAACCAAACCTATCATCAACACCATAACACATCATTCTTTTTCTTGGGTTATACATAACAACTTAAACATACACCAAATGTATTATTCAGGGTGTGATTGATTTCCTAGTAGGATGACAACCAAAATAAAATAGTCCATGCTATAATAATAGAAGAAAATTCATGCACATTTCCATAAGAATATGTGAAACATTTACAAGAAAACATTTTAAGGAGAAATTTTTCAAGAAAAACTTCTTAACAAAAACCACTTATTACAAATAAATTTTCATCAAAAAAATATAAATATATTGTATCGTATGATGGTGGATCCCACAATATAACGTATTCATTATTTAATAGGAGAGATCCAGGGGAAAATCCTTATTTGTAACTAGAACAAGTGGGACACTATGAACACCATACCTTCGTGATCAAAATCGTCAAATGAAAATACGAACAATGTCCCTATGCGTGAGCCATTAGAGGGGATACCATCCCAAGGTCTAATGGTATCCATTTCATAAACCAAAACCTATATTATTCTCATTCATGAGTCACCAAAGGGTAACGCATCCCAAATTCTAGTGATTTTTGATCATATCATGAGTTTTTTTAGTGTTGTAATCTTCAATAATAATAGATGAGTCTGAACCTCAGCCACTTCTAAATGAACTAGCGTACTAGTTCTAGTTCACCCACAAAGATTCACAAGATTCCTTATGTTCTCATGTTCCATTTCCCACATAACATAAATTATTAATTTCATATACACATAGAAAGAATCATTATCACACAAGGAAATCACCACATTCAAAATGATCCAATATTCAAAATCAACTTCAAAAACATCATTTTCAAAAACAAACCACATTCCATATCACACACACAATAAAACCATTTGTAAATACATTTCACACAACATTCAAAATTTCTAAAAACCCCATTTGGAAAAACGAGAAGAAGAACACATATGAACACCAATAATTTCCATGGGAATGTCCCCTTTCAAATTAATATTCACAAATAATCTATTTTTAACATGTTTAACATCACTTTAATAATTAAAAAACACATTTAAGGTTCACAACAAAATATCCAACATAAAACCGAACAAAATTCCCTTGAAAAATCAATTTCCAACACATTTTCATCTTTAAATCTATCAGAAAACACATTTCACACCTTTTACACAAGGCTAAAGACATATTTATGAAATAAAAAAAATTAAACATGAAACAAAAACACATCCATTTAAAAATACATATAAATCACCTATGAATCTAAAAAACATCCATTAATATATTTCAGACGTCATAATGAAACTGTGGAATACAATTAAGAAACCATGAAAGCATATCAAAATAATCGAATAATGTAAAATAATGAAACCACATACCTCACAGTTGGAATTTTTTTTAAATCAATGTGAAACCACAACCACTCCACTAAAATATTATATAAAGTAATGATCAAATAGTAATAATCAATATTTATCCCAATATAACAAGATCAAACCCTATTTAGTTAAAATAGCATACTAGAAAATAAAAACTCAAGAAATAGGGAGGTAGAACCCTAAAAAGAAGATCAAATCATGAGAAAATTAGATTAATTAAATATTTCATGATGTTTCCACAAACAAACTACCATGGATTTATGATCAAGAGGTTTGGAAAATAATGGAGGAGGCTCCCATGGGTGAAAATTCATAAATGGGATGAATATAGGTTGTTTATGGTTATAATTTATGAGGGTAGAACGGAAATTTACTTCATATTAAGGACCGAGATATGTCACATGGTTTTACACACACTTTTACAAAATATATGGCAATAATGTGTCCCTCACTGTCTAATAGGAATAATCATACAATAAGCCTGGATGGTTTGATAAACCATGCGTTATCTATGAGGTTACCACTATACAAAATGATAATTTTCTGCACACATATATGGATGAGGGCACACAGTTCTCCATAACCATGTGAGAACCATGTACCACATAATTTCAATACATAAATTTCATCTTTTCATCAAAAATATACATGAAAACCCAAGGAAAAATTCTTGATTCGAAATAGAAAAAATATAATACCTAAATAAACTAATTTGATATGATCACTTATTTTATAAATTAGAAATAGATACATCACATGAAAATTATAAGGAAATAAAATTATATTCAATAGTAACCAGTCCTTTCTTATTATAATATATCATTTTATGATACATTTTTTTAAAATTATTTTTTAATTTACAAAGTACAAAATTAGCCTAAATATGACTTACTTTTATAAATTCAATACATTTAAATTTTTTAAAACATATGAAACCATTTTTGAATTTTTTGATATATAATCTAAACCCCATTCTAACAATAGAGTATTTTTAATCCTTTTAACAAATTCATTACACTAATAACATGAATTTGAACTGGTGAAATTTCTGTTACTTGATGAGATAGAATATACTTTTTATTGATTATTTTAACCTTTTTTAATAGTTACTTTAATATTAACAATAACATTATTAATTAATTTCTAATTATCTGTTGTGGAATAAATTTCATATTCATGCATCTTTATTATAATAATTAGTATTTATATTTTTAATTATTAAATATGTGAAGACTATTTCATTGAAGAAGAAAAAAATCTCAACATAGTTATTAAAATACTTAACCCTTATATTTTTTTACAATTTTCTTCGAATTTTCATCTCTAATATGATACATTTTTTAAAATAACACTTGTCCCTCAATTTCTCAATCTCATACATTCTCTATCAAACTACCTAAAATTTTCCGATTTCAACATAGTAGTATAATATCTCAACAACTATCCCTCATATGTGTCTCTCCATTATAGAACATTTTTTTATATTCACATAAGTAATGATTTAAAAAAACTAATATCCTATTTGAAAAAAATCAATATGATCCAAGATAACTAAAAATAAAATCATTAGATTTAAATGGGTGTGTATAAATGTATCTAATTAATAAAATGGTAAATCAACCACCAATATATTTCTATTATCACATATCGGTAATTTATTTTTAAGGCTGCTCTATGATATTTTTATTTGAAAAAAAATAGATGATGATGTTTTTGTTAATGTAATTAGAGTCTTAATCAGTTCTTATCAGTCTCAATTTAGATTTAATTTTTTGATGAATACTATATTTATTTGATAAAATGATTAGGGATAATTTAAATTTTTAGGATAATAATATAAAAGTATACCCCTAAATTCGAACATATTTCTTTTTCCCTCATAGTCTAACTATATGAATTACAAATTCATTTAATTGAAAAGGATTCTATCATAGTGATTCTGAAAATACCCTTTAAACAAATAGAATATGGCCCATAAACCCTTACATGTATTTTTTCATGCGTGGATATAATATATATGTTTGTATATGCGGTCAAGCTACTTCTAGGATTAATTTGGATCACCAGTGGAAATAAGGGCTTCTTCTAATTTGTATTCTTCAAAAACCTACATAGTTTTATTCATCATTAGTGTTTCCTGTCCATTCCCTAAAAAATTATATTCTCAATCTTAGTAGGTTTTAAAATCCACTTAAGTGATCTAGTGTATCTTAATACATAAAAATAAATAGTTTTAAAAAACCTAATATCTCCCCTCCTCTAACATCATTAAAATCATCAATTCGTATAAAAATTCAACCCACTTTTGCTTTACTAAATCAAATTGATTATAAATACTTATTACCCTTATCCTTAAATATATCTATATTTATTTTTATGTCTTATCCATACCACAACCCATTTCTTAGTACAAAATTTCTAGAACCATTGATTTTTTCTAGACCGGTTTCTCTAGTAGTTGGTGATAGAGACCCCTATCAATGAGGTTAATCCAGACTATGAAACACAAGATGTTATTGGAATGTAGGCATATGAGGCCCACATAGTAGTCTCACGATTCCATGTTTCCCAATGGATAAAGGACTAAATTAAAAGAATGACGGTTATTGATATCATTGGGACCTAAAAAAACATAAAACATAATAGTGAAGGACAAGACAACAAATAAAATAAGTAATTATATAAATGATTTGAAAAATATTTATAATCCCCCCAATGATTAATATGATAGTATAAGTATTATTTCCTCTATAGTTCTGTTAATTATCAGGGATATTGGACCTCTTATTACATATTTTTATTAAAGGGATGTTTAAGTAGGTCGGTCAAAATAAATATCACCAAAATCTCAATCTCTACCATATTCCATTAATATTTTTTCATATGAAAAGGTTAATCACTATTATAGATAAATATGGGTTGACTATCAATAATTATAGAATATATAGAGTGCACTAATATTATTTATCTTTATTTGAAAATATTTTTATGAAGATTATTCTCAATTTACCTAGTTTATGTTGAGTCACTAATTTGATGTAGTAGTTTCAAGTATATTTTAAAAAAAATTATTCAATATATTTGTGGTACAACAATATAGGTATGTCTAACCCTCAGTTTTATGGTATTTTTGTATCATCTTTGGATCGTGTCTGCTGTCTTCAATTATTGTATTTTTTTCTCAAACCGTTTTTGGTCTATATAATTACTTTTACGTAGTTTTAAAATTATACTTTGTTCACAGATAACGAAAAATATTTTCTATTTAAAATAGGGAATTATAAGGAGAAACACTGTTAAATTCCTCTCAAAAAAATTTTGACACATAATTTCTTTTATATCTTAAGAAATCAAATCAAACATAGTTTATTTTTTTTGTAGTATATAACTCTAGATATACAAATATTAATTTATTTTATTTATAAAACATTAATATAAAATCATAAATATATTTTCATAATATATATATATATTTATTCAGATATTCCTAGACCTATTAGTTTAACCATTATTATTTGTCTCTCTAATCATATAAATTAATTATTTATGATTACAAATAAGAAACTGACAATCATAAGTTTTAAACTATTCTTAATAAAAATTTAATGGTTGTGATATAATATAAAATATATTATTAGTTATTATACCAAATAACTCAAGAGGAGTTGGGGAAAATTGAGTTCTAGGATTTACCCTTTCTAAATTTAATTTCCCCTTTTAATTATTGATTTTTATCATACAATTATTTGATTAAATTCATAAAAAATGTGAAAAAATATAAATTATAATATAAGATATGTTATAGTGGTTCAAGGATTAAAATCCAATCCCTCATTCCTATACTCTAAAACTCATTTTAATTTTAAAGGTATTGTTTAAGATCATTTTATCTAAGAATATTTATAGTGCAGTATAATTAGTTCAAAATTAGTGTTTTACAAAATATATGAAATGTAAACTAGACTCTTTTTACCATAATACATCCAGTGGTCATTTCTCCATAAATACAATATATTGTATCCATATAGGATAAATTTAAAATATTAGTTTCATATACTCATTTCAACATATAATATTTTTGGAAAAACATTTCTATGATATATTCAATTAAAAAAACTAATAAAATGTAAGGTGATCTTAGAGAAAAATTTTAATCAATAATAAAGAACAATTTCATTAATCACTGCATGTGCTTGTTAAAAAAATAAAATAATACTAATAAATTTATAAATATTTCCTTCTTTATGTATCATGAATGTAGGGTACGTACATTAATGAACACAAATAAATAATCTAGTTTTCTATACAATTTCTGAACAATGATTCAAAATTCAATAACATTTAGAGAATATATTTACATTAATAACTTAAAATTTTTATCCAAAAAATATTTTAAAATTTCTCTCAAAAAACAATAAATAATAACAATATCTATCCCATGAAAAAATGGCATAAAATATAGTGAAATATAATCTTAAAAATTTATATGAATTCAAAAAATAAAAATCAATCTAAATAAATATGAAACAATTATAATTATATAAAAAAATTATTTATATATGCATAAAAATCACTTCACATCTGTTTACAAAGTAAAATTGTTAATGTATAGAATTTTTCAAGGGTGATATAAAAATTATTCAACCATTATATGTTTGTGTTTAAACTAAATTATCTTATCAAGGATTAATTATTTTATAAATAAATTATTTAATTTTTATGATACATGTGAAAGGGTTAATTCATATTTCCACATATAATTTATTATTGAAATATAATCTCATAAGATTGAAAATGAACATAAATACAAATTTTTTAACTTTATAACCTCTTCTAAAACATGATTATTTAATATTATATAAGCCTTAAAAAATAAATATCATAAACCCACGAATTACTATAATTGTAAAACATTTTATAAGTATTGATTCCATATATTAATAATCATGAAAAATTAACAAAAAACATGTTGAGTTATTTATGAACAAAAAAAATAATTAAATATTGTTATAATGAGGAGAAAAAAACACATTAACATGAATCAAAATGCTATAATAAAAACTACTACAAGAATTAAAACAATATTCCTTGAGATTAAGTGATTTATAAGATTAGATAATGTTTAGTATGATTTTATATTACCTGAGTATTATATGATTTTTAAAAATAACCATCATGTAAGAATTACAAATAATTTATGAAAATTATAAATATTACACACACACAAACATTTAAATAGATTCCATTAAATTATAAATAAATATGGAATTTAAAGTTTATTTTTCATAAAATTGATTTCCCCATTCCCCCAAAAGATGAAATTCTGAGTAGTATTTATTTTTATTTAAAAAATAAATATCATATATTATGAGTTTTTTATTGGATTGATTATAAATTTTTGATCCTCAACATCATAATTATGTATTAGTATATTTATTTTTTTTCAAAAATAGTAAAATATGATTATAAATATTGAATTACATTAAATAAAATTTATATTTTAATTGATATACATAGCATATCAATGACATTGTGATTGATATAATCATGATAGGTTTACCTCAATTGAGTTGAATAACTATTCGTACTTCCATGAATAATTGTAGTTGCGGCTGGGATAAGTGGTAGGCAACCTAAAATACAACATAAAAATGGGTGTTCAAAATCTATTGGGTAAAGGTACTCTAGTAGAATTGTAGCATACTATAGTAGTGGTGGAACTGTTAAACAGTGGCACTATAGCAGTGGCAAGGGTACTATAGAAAGTATTGTTGGTGGAGGCAATATAGAGGTACTATAGCAGCAATGTTACTATTCACATAATGGGAAATTTTCCAAAAATGTAATGGGATTCATGAAAACTGGGATTTCGGGACATAAAATATTATGTAATAAAGTGGCTTATTTGGTGGGTTATCCCTTGGGGGGTATGACCAGCCTGTCAGGCTTGTTTTTTTACTATGTGTGTGTGTGTTTAAAGTAATTATACCCCAAAGAACCTAATATATATATCTGTAGTTCCAGGAACCTTATCTATTCATAGTCATTAACTAAAATAAAAATTTATTTAATTATATCTTAAAAATTATATATTAAAATTATAAGTACATTAATCTCCATGAAATTCTCTTTATTTATGAAATATATTTTATTTTTTTCTATAAAATAATAACTCTATAAATTTTATCATAAAGATATAAAATTTTACATTTCTTAAAGGTATGTTTTTGAAGATAGGATGTTATATAAAAGGGAAGTGTTATCCCCCTTATTCAAATTTATAATTATTTGCTAATAAAACATTCATTTTCAATATACAATCAATGATTTGTTCTATATAAATTTTAATAATTTACATTTCATTTATAATTTATTTTGTTGTTCAATATGATTCCATTATCATATATTCATAAGCCCATAGATATACTAGTACAATTCTAGTAAATTATACTAAAACCCTATAAATAATTTTATTTTTGAAATCATAGATATGATTTTTTTGACAGGGGGACTCTGTCCATTCTTTGATTAGATATATGTTGTAGTTCCTTTATATGAACTAAATTGGAGTACTCGTCATATTTGGAAAAATTGAACCTTCTGAACTAATACTTCCAGTATTAAGAGTTATATCTTAATGGGGATTTTTACACTCAATGTAAATAACATATTTATTTATATATTATTAATTTCAATACATTATTTATCAATCATACTTTCGTTATTCATTTTCGAGACTAATTAACCATGGATAATTATCTTATAAAATGAAATAAATTTGTTAAAAATCATTCAAGAAATATTTATAAATAGAGTATGTTTTATCATTAACCAAAACTATACAACCATGATAGTTCACGTTAAAATAAGAAATAATAAATAAGTATTGTAAACAATAGAAAATGGTGGAGGTAAACTATGAAACCAAAAATTTGTATCGACTGTAACACATATTTTAAGTCTTAAAGTAGCCTAGAGCTCACTTCCCAGAAGGCTTTTTGAATTTAATTTTTTTATTTTGATTTTTTTCATGAATGTTTTTTGTGGTGAAATGGTTCCTTTTAAACACAAAATATTTTTATTTGAAAAATAAACATAATTTGATAGAGATAATATCCCATACATCATTATTAATAACATTATAAAATCATCTTCATATCCATATAATTGACCCAATTTTTTAAATTTTTGATATTTATATATAATACATGGTTTTATATAAATAAAATTTGTAAGATAATAATTGTTGAATATTATTGTATGTATTTTTAATTTATGTGTTATTAAAAAATAAAAAAATGTTATCAATTTTATTATATTTTTTGAGTGAATGATTTGGAATATATATATATTGTGGGTGACAAAAAAATAAATAACCCATTAGTGAACTAACAAGTCTCTAGAGACGACTCAAATAGAAAAATAAAAGCATTGTTTCCCTTTATTAATGATTTCTTAGTGTGTGAACTTGATGATATGTTTCAGATGTCCAACATTATAGATAAACATAATTATATTACCCATGATAATATTTTTTGTTTTTTATATAATTGAATAATTTTCTATTGTTATAGGTTGATAATTCATTCATTATATATTTTGAATGACATAATCATGATATAAATAGTTTCATTGATATGTTATCCTTTATTGGGCACCTAAGCGCAACCCTTTCTTCAGTTTACCAATTTCCCTTGTAAATTATGAATAATATTATGGATAATACTTTATGGATATTATCAAGAACATATAATTATTGTGTATGTTACAACAGTTTCAATGTAATGATTACGAAATTCTCTTGTTTTACAAGGAACCATAATATTTTTATCCTATGAGTGTGGTATTATATATTATGTAAGATTAAAAAAATCTATTAGATTTACATATCTATATTTTAGGGAGTTATAATTGATATCAAAGAATGTTTACTTTAAATTTTTAGAATATGATTAATAATAATTTATGTAGATAATACAGAATTTATGGTGAGCCATTTTTATATTCTAGAATAATTTTTTACATTACATAGAAAATATAAAATATGTTTATGAGAAACTCTTTTAATATTATAATATAAAATATACATAACCTTTAACAAGTGTAAAATACTTTTAACTAAATAATTATATTAATGAATATTCTATTAGAGATGAGAAAATTATAACTATACTGAAAACATTAATTTAGTATTGAAAATCAATATAAAATATCCCTTTACTCAATAACAAGTCATAACTACTATATATTTCTTTATGAGTAATGAATATCTCTTCACTTGTTGGGATAATTATACATTGAAATCAAAATAGTGTATAAAGTCCTTGAAAAATAATTTCATAGATTAGAGATACAAGAAAAGAGATAAATATATAATGGATATATATTGACATAGGTAATATTCTAATCCATGGTGGGTAATAATTAAAATTGGTAAAAAGAATAAATAAGTATTAAACATAGAGTGTATTAATTTAAAAGTATAATTTTTAGTGAATAATTAACCTTGATAGAAAAAACATGAAATGGAATGACTTTAAATTATTCTAACAAAAAATATGAGGAGATAATCAACTAATATAACGACAACTACAAAATTTTGGTGATGCATCCTTCAAACTACTTATAAAACACGAAGAGTAAAAATTAATAGTTCTTTAATGGGATAATTACATTTATCTAAAGAGAAAAAATATAATTTTTTATATATATGTAATGAAATTCAGATAGGTTCCATTATGTGGGATTATAATTTTCGCAATTCATATATTTTTTTTAAAATTAAAGGCCAAAAATAGCAGAGTTCCATGGTGAAATACCGATTAGATGTGAAAAAAATTGAATAATGGAGTTTACCATAAATTTTTTTTTAAAAATAATCATTTTTGATATATATATTGTTTATGTTCATTTTTTATAAATTTTGTAATGGTAGATATAAAACTCATGATTTCATGGGTATGATATGTGTAATAATTGTATAATGTTTTAATTGAATAGATATGGGTCATTATTCAAATTATTTATCAAATCTTGAATGAAATATACACAAAAGGGTACTGGGAAACATGCTTGGGTTCTTACTATGAAAACAATATATATTGATGATCTATATGTTTTCTTTGAAGTTAATATAGCGATAAACTCAAAATAATCATATAATTAATTTAATACGTGTTTTAAAAACTCTTTTATATATTATATTTTTGTAAAGAATACTGATGTGGATATTTATATATCATGAAAATAATTATTTTTTAAAACACTATGTGATACTCTAATGGAAACCAAAATATATTCTACAATTTATGTTATAGTACATTGTTTATCCTATATTGATAATATAGTTTCATGAACAATGAATGGCCTTCATGAGTATTGTGTATGGAACAAATCACTATTTATTATGACTATATTTACTATATAGAGAAAGAGGATACTATTTTCAATGAATTTGTAAAATTATTTATTTTTAGAGGAGATATTTATTTACCTAAATTATATCAAGAATGAACCCCTATGTATACTCATAGTTGATTATGCAGTTAATGAAAAGACAACATTTTAGAGGGGAGACGTTGATCTATGATACGTCCTAATAAAATAAATTACGTCATTGTATTTCTATATTAATTTACATGATTACATACCAATAGAGAAGTATAATTATCTATTGTTCGCATTCTTAATTAAAACTCATATCTAATTCACTATAATATATAGATCTAATATATTACATATAATTAATGAAATGATTACATGATAAATTAGATATGGGATTCATTCATCACTGTATATCACTTTTTGGATAACCTCTCTTATTTTTTAAGAATAAAAATATTTCAATATGGTTTTAAATTTATTATAAAGAGATTAAAAATAAAATAATAAAGAAAAGTTACATTTACCTTGTATTAATGATATATTTTAAAATTTTTAAGAGGATAAATATTACTCATAAATTAAAAAATAAAGGTACCATTAGATAAAATTACAAAATGAAGAAATATCACAAAGTTAAATCTATATTACATATGGTGTAATGACCCATGTTATTATTGATCTAATTTCTGATTAAAATTATATTCATAGTTGTAATTTGATTAATGTAAATAGGGGATATTTTACTTTTTTTAGTTGAGGTTTAGTTTCTAATTTGGGGTTTACAATTAGAATTTGGGTGTTGATCATGTAATGTTATGTGTATTTGAATAATTATAGTGAAAATATGATATTGGTATTAGATAAGAAGTGGCTACACTAATAGATCAGGACTAGAGGTGAAAAAGGTACCCATTGGTCAGGAAATGGGTTTCCATTGAGCTATTCAATGTGCCTAGTTACTAGAAGGTTTCACCTGGTATTTGTTTTATCATACCATGTAAATGACAGATTTACTAGTTTTCTAAATGATGGGAGCTTTATATATTAATACACAAATTTTTTTCCTTTATTTATTTCTTGAAAAATCCAGTTCTTACTACTAGCCAAGATACCCACCCATGGCTTCCCGTGGACATATTTCTCCCCTCCTTCTTCATTATAATTCAATAGTGATGCAATTTCCTTTGTCATCCATCATTTATAATAAGCTTCCATTATCACATTTCTCTTCCATTTTCTATCATTAACATACTATTTTACTTAATATAACTAAATATTATTATATGTATTCTCTAAGACATTGGTACATTTTATTGTTAATTTCCCCCATCGATACCCTAGTTTTATTGGTAGTGAAGTGAATAGTGATATAATGGTATCCAATATTTGGATTAGAGTTATGATAGAGTTTATTGATAATAAAAAATTAGGAATTCATGGGTTTTTTAGTTAAATATTATGAATAAAAGTTAGTATGTTATATAGAAATAGATTGTAACGCCCCGACCCCAGTTACCCAGAGTGGGTGCATTATTACATAACATTGGAATGATCACAAGAAAGATCAAATCTCGAAAGACCGATTGGTTTAGTAGCCTTAGAGACACTAGATATATTCATAAAGTTTTACATTACATCATAAAGTGAAAAACTACTACAACAACATAGTCTCCATATCCCACACTCATATCCCCACATAATATCCCTACAGGTCATTCATAACTTACTTCTTCACATCCTGGGAAAAATAAAACATAGAAAAGGGGTGAGCTCAAATGCCCAGTAAGGATAACAATATATCGGAAACATTCAAAAATAAGCATAAAAATTTAAGGCAATGTATAAATAAAACAAAAGCATTTTAAACATGAACTTCAGCATTGTATAGAAAAAGTAAAATAAAATAATGCCATTTACTTATTCACATGGATATTCTACTAATCGAATAATCACATGCAATATCAATAACCACTTTCATAATGATGGAATGCATAATGCCAGACTATCATAACCACATATCCAAGGCCTCGTGCCAAGACAACAAATAAGATTTTTCCAAGGCCTTGTGCCAAGACACTAGTTTGTCTCATGAGACCTACCGATGCATCGAGGAGCTATAGTGGGCTCCACCCGTCACATATTAAGTCCAATGCATTCACATATGAAAAGGTTTAAACATAACATAAACATTCGTATTAAAACTAGCATACGAAATGTCAATACTATCACCATAAACTATAAACGGTATGAAAAATAGCACATCCACAGTCAAGCATATCACAAAACCTTCAATACAATATAGAAGTTTTGTATCATAATAAATCAACTTCAAATAAGCGAAAAATCCATCAAAGGATGTTGACATAGATGAAATCAAAACTATTTTTAGAGAAGTATCTCTTTTTATTTTGAAATCATTTAAGAGTCTTATATTTATGAAATAAAACATTTTCTTTGAAAATATTCTTATAATCTTGTAAGGGAAGCTTCGACGATTTTATAACGGAGGAAAATAGCCGCACCCTCCAAATAAGTTTAAAAAACATTCTTACCTTAATTTTGTCGAAAAGGTTAAAAAGCACCTTGTTTGGAAAATGATGGAATGATTCCCTTATAAACATCTTATAATAAGTCAAACAAGGGTATAAATGACTTTAGCCCATATTATAGTAAATAGTAAAAAAAATTGAAATTTATTTTTAAGAAACATGGATGTGGATGATAAAGAGATCCCAGTAGATTATTACGTATAAACAACCTCGGATAATGAAGAGATTGTAAAATAACCCTTACCTTGCACTTTTCCTTGGTTGAGGGTAGGTTAACCTCCTATATAATGGTGAAATAATTGTTATTAAATTATACAAGAATCATATATATTAATATGATATCATATATGATCTTTTAACATTTATTTGTTAATAATATCTTATAATTATCGTCGTTTCGGGTGTTAACTTACTCTGTTTATTTTCTGTGTTTTGTTACATAATCCATGTTTTTCAGGGATAGGTTGTATCTTAATCATATCCAGAATGATATCAAGTACTTAGATACTATTATTAATCATCAAATGATAATTATACTTGAATGAATATGATGGAGAATGAATCTCATCACGTTCGTGGAGATGGTAGTCCGTACGTACGCACGAGCGACAATATCATTCTTTTGATATTAAAATAATATATAATTGTATGTCATATCATATATACAGAATCATTATCATGTTACATTTATTATTTACATGAATTACACATCATTATTATACCCATCCAAATAATAATTTATTGAATAACAATTACACCACGACGTGGAGACGGTAAGTCGTACGTACACACGTATGGTGACATGTTATTAAAAGGATGGATAGAATACTGAATATGGTTGTAACATATTTATAATAAAATCACAGTATATATATGATACTGGAGTTATTATTTTAGAATGGTAACACCAAAGGAAGAAGAAGTGGAAGAAGAAAGGAACTTGGAAAAGGGTGGTGAAATCATTACCTCTTCCTCGGGTTCTTTCTTTTTGATTTGATCAAAAGGGCTCCTTAGGTTGGCTTTCTGATCAAAATAAGGCCTCTAGGTTGTAGTGATGGAAGTTGGGAATGTATTTGGGAAGATTTTGGCCGAACCAAAAGGCTTTGAAGGTGTGAGTTAATGAGAAGGGGGAGTTCCCTTTTATAAGAGGGGTGAGGGGCACCTTTGGAAAAGCTAGAAATATTAGTTTATAATAAATTCATATTCGGTTTCTAATGGCTCCAAAGTTTATTATTTAAATGTTAATGTGGGGATGGGTCGAAAAAACTCAACCAATATTATTTATACAGGTTTGGGTCATTATATTAACCTTATCTTTAAGTAATAACTCTAAGTTAATTAGTTTCACTTTTACAATCTCTCTTTGTATTTTTATATTATATGGTTAATAAAACTACCATATACAATAAAGAGACCCCCAATTTGCACATTAATGATGAAACTATCATGATATAAGTCTCTTGGACGAACGGTATATTTTTAGGGATTTAATATCAATTAATAATATAATATTTGTTTTAAAAACTCTTTTATGTCAATTTTGACACTATTCAATAATTGATTTTTTTAAAACTCATAACAGAATAATTACGTCTAAAAAATTTAATTAAATGATTCCTAACATGTCATATTAACTTATAAAATTATTTTAATTCATAAAAAGTCTCAAATTTTATTTATTTGTGTATTTATAATATCAATTAGCTTAATTTTTCACTATTATGGTAATTACCGCACCATCATTGTGTCATAAATAAATTAAATTATTTAATGTCTACAAATTATAAATAAAATATCATTATGTAGGAAATAATTTTATATTTCTAATTAATATTTATAGTCTAATATCAAACATATATAACCCTATGTAAAAATTGTTTTTCTAAAAGATATATGCTTGTGTCATTTTTGTATTCATTTTAACTTAATTAAAATAAAGTGTCCCTATCACATACATGTGGCTCCATGGGGTCCCAAAATCGACCAAAAGATGCATAAGGTCTAACATGTATCAACCAATAAAATTAGGACACGTTTTAGGGTAATTTAGTATTATTATAATATTATTTTTAACCCTTGTTTACCAAATTTACCCTTAACCATGGTAAATAAAATATTTACCGCAGAAATTATTCAAAATGTCTAAAACTAAAAGTTACCTACTTACACAATTTGAACATACTGATTCCAAATATGTAATCCATTTTTCCAAATTCAAAACACATAAGTGACATAAATTAATTTAAAATTAATTCCCATTGTTAAAATAAAAAGCGTGTTTTTATGAGTTAATAACTATCAAAAAATAAACACTTGTTTATGTTCGGTTTAATTGTAAAATTATGTCCAATGACCAAAATTATATTAAATGGTAAAAATATATTTTAAATATACTTTAAACCCACTCAAATTCATAATTTATCACTATTAATTATTTTTATTAAAAAAGTGGTTTTTAATTAAAATTTTGTAATTTTCACTATTCATCAAAATATTAAATTTATCCGAAAAGTACCAAAATTTCACCTTAGGATAAATTCGATATTCCGAATCCAAAAATGAAGTCCAATTTGAAATATAAAATATATATAATTTCAAAAAGTAGGTATTACTATTCATAACGGCCAGTTTGATTGGTTATGGTGTGTTAGAACTCGGTGTTGCGTACAACACACGCTAACACATTATTCAAAGAGAAGCGTACCATAGAATATTGGGGTGTTACATTCTCCTCTCCATCAAATAATTTCGTCCTCGAAATTTCTTGAATACTTATCACATGAAATGAATCGGGTGGTTCTTCATCATAAGTTCCTCGGGTTCCCACGTTGCCTCTTCCATCTTATGGTTTCTCCACAAAACTTTTACCAGACGCGTCGTCCAGTTTCTCAGTACTTTTCCTCTCGTATTAAGAATCCCGACAGGCTCTTCACAATAAGACAGATCGGGTTCCAGTTCTAATTCTTCATAGGTGAGTACATGCGTTGGGTCAGGGATGTATTTCCTCAACAGAGATACGTGGAACACATCGTGAACTTTGGAGAGACTTGGCGGCATTGCCAATCGGTAAGCTACAGTCCCAATTCATTCCAGAATTTTGAAAGGTCTGATGTACCTGGGACTCAATTTACCTTTCTTACGAAAACGTATGACTCCCTTCCATGGAGATACCTTCAGGAAAACATGATCACCGACTTGAAATTCCAAATCCTTCCTTCGATTATCAGCATAGTTCTTCTGCCTACTTTGAGCTGCTTTGATGTGATTTTGGATTACCTTCACCTTTTCCATCGTTTCCTCCACCAGTTCTGGGCCTACAAGTTTTCTTTCACCAACGTCATCCCAACAGGTTGGTGTACGACATCTCTTTCCATATAACGCTTCATATGGTTCCATCTGAATACTCGAATGGAAGTTATTGTTATAGGAAAATTCTACCAGAGGTAAATATTGATCCCACATACCCTGAAAGTCATGTGAGCTTGATCTCAACGTGTCTTCTAAGGTTTGAATAGTTCGTTCTGATTGTCCGTATGTCTGAGGGTGGTAAGCAGAGCTCAAATGAAGTTCAGTATCTAGGGATTTCTGAAGACTTTTCCAGAATCGTGAATTAAAACGGGGATCATGATCAGAAACAATCGATAGGGGGTACTCCATGAAGTCTCACAACTTCATTAATATATAGTCTTGCTAGACCTTCCAGGGGTAGATCTTCTCTTATAGCAAGAAAATGTGTTGACTTGGTAAGACGATCAACAATAACCCATATTGCTTCGTTCCTTCTAGGAGTCTTTGGTAGTCCCATGACAAAGTCCATCGTAATATTGTCTCATTTCCACTCCGGTATGGGAAGAGGTTGCATGACTCCTCCAGGCTATTTCCTTCTAGCTTTCACTTATTAACAAAAAATACATCTTGACACAAAATCAGAAATCTCCCTCTAAATGTTGTCCCACAAAAAATGTTCCTCCAAATCTCTATACATTTTGGTGCTCCCAGGATGTATAGAGAAATTTGAACCATGAGCATCATCCAGCAATTCCCTTTTTAGATCAGGTATATCGGGAACACAAAGTCTCTTCCCGAATTTCAAAATTCCATCTTCATACACAAAGTCTATCAATCTCCCATCATTCACAGCTTTAATCTTCTTTTTAAATTCTTCATCATCGGTCTGAGAACACTTAATCCTTTCTAGTAAAGATGGTTTGGAAACCATTTGAAAAATCATTGATGTTTCACCTTCCCTGGTTATTCCCATGTCCATCTTCACTAGATCCATCAAAATTGGATACCTTTCAATTCTCATCATGTTCAAAAATCCATGGTCTTTTCTGCTCAAATCATCTTCCACCATGTTTTCTTTCCCCGGGTGGTAGTGTATCATACAATCATAATCCTTGAGTAATTCAAGTCATCTCCTCTGCCTCATGTTGAGTTCTTTTTGTGAGAAAATATACTTAAAACTCTTGTGATCAGTATAAATCCCAAATTTTTCACCATAGAGGTAGTGCCTCCATATCTTTAAAGGAAAGATCACAGCTGCAAACTCGAGATCATGAGTAGGATAGTTTTGTTCATGAATTTTCAACTGTCATGATGCATAGGCAATAACCCTATCATTCTGCATAAGGGCACAACCAAGTCCTTTCATCGATGCATCACTATAAATAACGAACCCATCATTTCCTGATGGTAGAGTCAATATAGGAGCATTGACTAATCTTCTCTTCATTTATTCAAAACATTCTTCACACTCTTTTGTCCAAACAAATTTATCCCCTTTACGTGTGAGCTTCGTTAATTGGTTATCCAACTGGTCAAAATTATGGACGAAACTTCGATAATAACCTGCCAAACCAATAAAAATACATACCTCAGTTATACTCATAGGTGTTGTCCATTCTTGGATTGCCTTGGTCTTAGAAGGATCAACAGAGATTCAATCTTTAGGGACAATATGGCCAAAAAAAGAAATCTCCTGAAGCCAGAATTCACACTTGCTAAACTTCTCATATAATTCATGTCTTCTTAGATTCTTCAAGATAATGCGCAAGTGATTTTTATGATCTTTGTAGATTTTGGAGTATACCAAGATATCATCAATAAATACCACCAAAAATGCATCGAGATACTCCCTGAAAACATTATTCAACAAATCCATGAATACAGAGGGTGCATTAGTCAATCCAAAAGGCATTACAGTAAACTCGTAATGCCCGTACCTGGTTCGAAATGTTGTCTTCAGAATGTCTTCCTTCTTCACACACAACTGATGGTATCCAGATCGAAGGTCAATCTTTGAAAAGTATTGAGCTCCATGAAGTTGGTCAAATAAATCATCAATTAGAGGTAGGGGATACTTGTTCTTTATTGTTATAGCATTGATCTTCCTATAGTCGATACATAACATCATAGATCCATCTTTCTTTTTAACAAAAAGAACAGGGGCTCCCCATGGAGAAACACTAGGGTGAATAAATCCTTTAATACTCAATTCCTCTAGTTGTTTCATTAGTTCGACTAATTATACAGTGGACATTCTATAAGGGGACTTTGATATAGGCCTTGGTCTTGGAATTAAATCAATGGAAAACTCAACTTCTCATTCTGGAGGATGTCCAGGTAAATCTTCCCGAAATACATCTAAATATTCTTTCACAATAGGTACATCCTCTATTTGAGAATTCCTTTCCTCACCCATAGTTATTTCATTATTTTCCTCCCCAATAATTGAATTTATTTGAGCTAATGGGGGTGGATCTAGATAAGAATTAGGCGGTGATGATTCTGCTCTAAAGATAAGGTGTTCCTTATCATCATCATAAAGAATCGTAACCTCTTTCTTCTTACAATAAATTTTCACATCATAGTCTGAAATCCAGTCCATAACAAGGATTATATCAAACTCAATCATAGGTATGACTATGAGATCAGCAGATAAAGAACATTTATGTGCTCTAATGGGGACTGACTCGCAAAACTTTGTTGCAATGATACTTCCCTTAGGAGTTTTAACTGACAATTCCCTTGTTAAATCAAATTGGAAATATCTAATTTTCTTAGCAAACTGGGACGATATGAAACAATGCGATGATCCAGAATCAAATAATGCATTTTCTAAACTTGAGGAAACCCTTAAATTACCTGCCACCACGTCTTTCGGAGCTTCTACCTTAGCAGTAGTGATAGCATAAGCTTGGCCTTGATCCCTTGGCCTTTTCTAAGGTAAGCTCACCTGACGCTTAGAACATTCATTTGCATAGTGTCCCATCTCCCTACAATTGTAGCACTTAATATTGGTAGCTTCCTTCTTCCATGTGAAATCACGAGCTTGGTGGCCTTTTTCACCACATTTGTAACAGACGCCCATTCCCTTTAAGCAAGTATCGGGGTGTCTCTTCCCACATTTACCATAGGATGGATATTCAACCCTTCCCTAATTACCCTTATTTCCATTCCCAGATTGATCAGCAAGTCTATTATTCTATTTCATTGCTTTAAAGTCATAAGACTTAGAGAATTCCTTTTCGGTCTTGATAGCACATGAGACAATGTCTTCGTACGACGAGAAGTATTGTGATACTAATGCTCGATGGAGAAATGTTTTTAACCCATCAAAGAAACGATAAATCTTACTTCTTGGGTTACGTATATAATCTCCAGCATACCTTGCTAAACTTGTATAGTTATCCTCATACATTGTGACATTCTCATCCTTCTTTTGTCTCAGACTTAGAAATTGCCTTTCAATATCTACTCGATGGTCGTGAGGAAAGTATTTTTCTAAAAACAGATCTTTGAACTCCCTCCATTCCATATTTGATACTTCATCATCTTCCTTCGTGTTTTATATCAATGACCACCATTGATCAGCATCTCTAGGGAGGCGGTAAACTGCCATGATAACTTTTTCTCTTTCACTACTCCCCAAATCCAGAAATATTTTCTCTAGGGAATTTATCCATTGCTCAGCTACTAAGGGATTTGTACTCCCATTAAAAGTTGGTGGTTGTTGCCTCATTAATCGATCTAACATTGATCCTCCACGCTGCGAATCAGGGTGATCTATACGGGTAAGGTTATTATTCATAACCTGAGTGAGTTTTCCCAGTATGGTGATTAGTTGATCGGCACCAGTTGCATCACCAGCTCCACTATAATTATCTTGAGCAGGAGGGAAATCCCTACATGGAGTGTGTGCATTGATACGGT
Organism: Viscum album; assembly: GCA_963277665.1. Classification (NCBI taxonomy): domain Eukaryota; kingdom Viridiplantae; phylum Streptophyta; class Magnoliopsida; order Santalales; family Viscaceae; genus Viscum; species Viscum album. The sequence goes on from OY728147.1 coordinate 1,869,080,919, forward strand.
TTCCATTTCTTCCACTAGGTGCCATTTCTAAACAATGACATGAACTAGATCAGTTTATGAATCAAAATACATAATCCCATACTTATAAAACACTTAACATAAATTGAACTATTTATGGATATAATCCTTAATCATAAAAAAAATCTTTGAGGAATTATATACTCATAAACCCTTCATAATGATTTGTAAAGAAAATGAGAGTTATCATATGCATATCCCCCAGGAGTTTCGTAACCAAGAGTGCAGCAAGGCCCGTTGTCATGCACCAGTTCCCGTTCGAGTCTAGCTCAAAGCAGTGTTTTAGGGTTTTACCCCTAGGTACATCTGTGCAAGAGCCGCCTCTACCTGCTCATATCCAGACAGGGATGTATTGCTCGGAAAACTCACAAAATCTCTACAATACCAAAATTCTAGGAAGTTCTTCTATACTAATCCTAAAAGTTCATCTTAGTTCTACGTTCTATAATCATAGTTTATCTAAATCTAGCTTCCAAGGTTTGTAATAAACTTCCTCTGATACCAACTGTAACGCCCCGACCCGAGTTCCCCAGAGTCGGTGCATTATTACATAACATTGGCATGATCACAATAGAGATAAAATCTCGAAAGACCGGTTGGTTTAGTAGCCTTGGAAACACTAGATATATTCATAAAGTTTTACATTACATCATAATGTGAAAAATTACTACAACAACATAGTCTCCATATCCCACACTCATATCCCCACATACTATCCCTGTAGGTCATTCATAACATACTACTTCACATCTTGGGAAAAATAAAACATAGAAAAGGGGTGAGCTCAAATTCCCAGTAAGGATAACAATATAGAGTATCCTTTCAAAAATAAGAATAAACATTTAAGGCAATGTATAACTAAAACAAAAGCCTTTAAAACTTGAACTTCAACATATTATGGAAAAAGTAAAATTAAATAATACCATTTACTTATTCACATGGATATTCTACAAATTGAATAATCACATGCAATATCAATAACCACTTTCATAATGATGGAATGCATAATGCCAGACTATCATAACCACATAGCCAAGACCTCATGCCAAGACTATAAATAAGATTTTGCCAAGGCCTTGTGCCAAGAAACTAGTTTCTCTCATGGGACCTACCGATGCATCGAGGAGCTATAGCGGGCTCCACCTGTCACATATTAAGTCCAATGCATTCCCATATGAAAAGGTTTAATCATAAAATAAACATTCGTATTAAAACTAGCATATGAAATGTCAATACATTCACCATAAACTATGAACGGTATAAAAAATAGCACATCCACAGTCAAACATATCACAAAACCTTCAATACAATATAGATGTTTTGTATCATAATAAATCAACTTCAAATAATCGTAAAATCCATCAAAGGATGTTGACATAGATGAAATCAAAACTCTTTTTAGAGAAATATCTCTTTCTATTTTGAAATAATTTAAGAGTCTTATATTTATGAAATAAAACATTTTCTTTGAAAATATTCTTATAAGCTTGTAAGTGAACCTTTGACAATTTTATAATGGCGGAAAATAGCCACACCCGCCGTATAAGTTAAAAAAAATTCTTACCTTAATTTTGTCGAAAAGGTTAAAAAGAACCTTGTTTGGAAAAAGACGGATGGATTCCCTTATAAACCTCTTATAAAAAGTCAAACAAGGGTATAAATGAAATTATCCCATATTCTAGTAAATATTAAAAATGTTTTGAAATTTATTTTTAATAAACATGGATGTGGATGATAAAGAGATCCCAGTAGATTATTACGTATAAACAACCTCAAATAATGAAGAGATTGTGAAATAACCCTTACCTTGCACTTTTACTTGGTTGAGGGTAAGTTAAACTCCTGTATAATGGTGAAATAATTGTTATTAAATTATACTATAATCATATATATTAATATGATATCATATATGATCTTTTAACATTGATTTGTTAATAATATCTTAGAATTATCGTCGTTTCGGGTGTTAACTTACTCGTTTTCTTTTATATGTTTTGTTACATAAGAAATGTTTTTTACGGATATGTTGTATCTTAATCATATCCATAATAATATAAAGTACTTAGATACTATTATTAATCATTAAATGAGAATTATACTTGAATGGATATGATGGAGAATTAATCTCATCACGTTCGTGGAGACGGTAGTCTGTACGTACGCACGAGCGACAATATCATTCTTTTGATATTAAAATAATATATAATTGGATGGAATATCATATATACAAAATCATTATCATGTTAAATTTATTATTTACATGAATTAAACATCATTATTATACCCATCCAAATAATAATTTATTGAATAACAATTACACCCCGACGTGGAGACGGTAAGTCGTACGTATGCACGTATGGTGACGTGTTATTCAAAGGATGGATAGATTAATAAATATGGTTGTACCATATTTATAATAACATCACAGTATATATATTATACTAGTGTTACTATTTTATAATGGTAACAACAAGGGAAGAAGAAGTGGAAGAAGAAAGGAACATGGAAAAGGGTGGTGAAATCATTACCTCTTCCTCAGGTTCTTCCTTTTGATTTGATCAGAAGGGATCCATAGGTTGGCTTTCTGATCAAACTAATGCCTCTAGGTTGTAGTGATGGAAGTTGGGAGAGTATTGGGGCAGATTTTGTCTGAACCAAAAGGCTTTTAAGGTGTGAGTTAATGAGAAGGGGGAGTGCCCTTTTATAAGAGGGGTGAGGGGAACCTTTGGAAAAGCTGGAAATATTAGTTTATAATAAATTCATATTCGGTTTCTAATGGCTCAAAAGTTGATTATTTAACTTTTAAGGTGGGTATGGGTTTAAAACAACTCATCCAATAGAATTTAGACAGGTTTGGTTCATTATATTAACCTTATCTTTTAGTATTATCTCTAAGTTAATTAGTTTCACTTTTACAATGTCTCTTTGTATTTTTATATTATATGGTTAATAAACATACCATATACATCCAAAAGACCCCCAAGTGGCCCATTAATGATGAAACTACCATTATATAAGTCTCTTTTCCGATCCTTAGATTTTTAGTAATTTAATATCAATTAATAATATAATATTTGTTTTAAAAACTCTTTTCTATCAATTTTGACACCATTCAATAGTTGATTTTTTTGAAACTCATAACAGAATTATTACTTCGAAAACATTTAATTAAAAGATTCCTAACATGTCATATTAACTTAAAAAATTAGTGTAGTTCATAAAAAATCTCAAATTATAATTATTTGTGTATTTATAATATCAATTAGTTTAATTTTTCACTATTATGGTAATTACTACACCATCATTGTGTCATAAATAAATTAATTTATTTAATGTCTAAAAATTATAAATAAAATATCATTATGTGGGAAATCGTTTTATCATTCTAATAAATATTTATAGTCGAAAATACAACTTATATAACCCTATGTAAAAATTGTTTTTCTAAAATATATATGCTTGTGTTATTTTTTTTATTCATTTTAACCTAATTAAAATAAAGTGTCCATATCACCTACAAGTGGCTCCATGGAGTCCCAAAATCAACCCAATGATGCCTATGGTCGAACATGTATCAACCAATAAAGTTAGGACACGTTTCAGGGTAATGTAGTATTATTATAATATTATTTGTTAACCCTTATTTACAGGATTTACCCTTAACCATGGTAAATAAAATATTTACCGCAGTAATTATTCAAAATGTATAAAAATAAAAGATACCTATTTAAAAAATTTGAACATCCTGATTCCAAATATGGAATTGATTTTTCCAAATTCAAACACAAAAGTGGCAGAAATTAATTTAAAATTAATTCATGTTGTTAAAACAAAAAGCGTGTTTTTAAGAGATAATAACTATCAAAAGATTGACACTTGTTTATTTTCGGTTTAATTGTAAAATTATGTCCAATGTCCAAAATTATATTAAATGGTAAAAATATATTCTAAATATGCTTTAAAATCACTAAAATTTATAATTTATCACTATTAATTATTTTGATTAAAAAAGTTGTTTTTAATTACAATTTAGTAATTTTTACTATTCATCAAAATATTAAAGTTATCCGAAAAGTACCAAAATTTCACCTTAGGCTAAATTCGATATTATGAATCCAAAAATGAAGTCCAATTTGAAATATAAAATATATATAATTTCAAAAAGTAGGTATTACTATTCATAACGGCTAGTTTGATTGCTTATGATGTGTTAGACCTCGGTGTTGCGTACAACACACGCTAACACATTATTCAAAGAGAAGCGTACCATAGAAGCTTCGGGTGTTACATAGATACCAACCATGATACAATAATTTTGGACCACCCACAATCTATTTCAAAAAAATTAATCATTCTAAATATAATAGGTTGGATAATGTTGATTATGATATAGAAACCATGTAATGGGACATTAAACAAAATTTCAATTTCCTTTTTATGAATTATGATGGTTCTTGGGATATTTAAGTTTAACATTTAATTAAATGATTCTTAATATAGATTCATGCTCTAGTTATAGTGATTGGTTTCATTTTATATAAATATCTCAAGGATTCAGGGGTTGAAATGGTTTTATTAGGATCCTCATTTCTAATGATATTTTTTAATTTTTATTCTACATATTATAGTTAATATATCTTTTCTCCATGTTTTAAGTTTTTTTTATATATAGTGTATATTTTTTGTTATAAGACTTTGATTCTCTTATGTTAATTTTTTTTAAATGTAATTTGTAAGTAGTATAAATTTGTAGATCTAAAATTTAATGAGTTTTAGTTAATGTAACTAGCTAGTGAAAAATTAAAAACATGAAAATGTTAAAAACTATTTTATTCCCCATGAGATTTCTTCTCCTAAAATAAAAACATTTTTCATTACCATTGTGAATTACTCAAAATTAATTATATTAACACATGTCATGAATTATTATAAATTTCTAGATTTGTATGATAATATTGTTGATACTTATTCGATGAAGTGTATACTATGGGATTGAAATAATTTATCTAAAATATGTAAACCATATATCATAAGCACTATTTGAAGACATGTGTGTTATTAAATAATAATGTAAATGGAGATATATTTTATAAACTATTTAATATGTTCTATATTTCATATATTTTGAATGAATCCTATTAGATATAATTTTAATATATTAAACATGTTAAAATTTATTGGCATGTTGTTCGGAATATTTAATATATTTTTATTCATGAATGTTAAATTATATAAATATTTTGAGAGATATATCTTATTTTATAGGTAGTAAAACATTTTTATGTTTTTGTAGACTTGTATATTCTAATTTTGGACTATTTTTTATATTGTGTAAATGTTTACAGTAATTATTAGTAATGATTTTACAACTTTTAAAATTAATAAATTCCTTGTTGGATATATCATTCCATGAAAAAAAATTAGTTGAACAAATTTTATTTTACTATTGTTTTCATGAATTATTTATTTTTTTAAGAAATACATTTTTGAGTTTCCTAGAATGGGTTATTCAGCTCCCTTGTTTAAATAAAAATTTAAAAAATATCATTTAAAAGTTCTTGGAAATGAATTTTTAATGTGATATTTTTATGTTTTGAATTAGGGTTTTTTTCTAATGTAATAACTTAATGCGATAAAAATAAGGTCAAGTGAGTTTTTTCTTCTTAAAAAATATTATTGAAGTTTTCCAATGATCGGGGTAGTGAAAAAAATTTTATGATAGATATTTTTTTTGGAATATGAATTAAAAGTTTTTAAACAATCAATGGTTCGCCGGTCACCATTAAAAAGAGTAACAAGGTAGAAATGTTGATTGGGGAGAAGGATTATGTTGATATGAGAAGTTTGTGGGATTATATATTTGAGGATTTTTTTGAATTTATGTTTTAGGGGTGAATATTATTCTTTTTATATGATTTTAAATTTCTTATTTTTTTCCTGTTATTTATTGGGTTGAATTATCCATTCAGTTTTTTATTTTTGGATAGAATATATTTATTCAAAGAACTATCAGGATGTTGATATAAAGAAGTTGATGGTTGAATAATGAGATGTAGTGATATTAAGATTCCCATAGTAAGTGGTTTCTACGTTATTTAATGGAATTTCAGCATTGATCAGGAGGACTGGATAAAGGATTCTGTGATTTCCTTTAAATTTATTTGTAATATAGGTCAATTTTATGTTTTTAGAAGTGTATTTTATATGATGAGTTGTATGATTGAGGACAATATTGAGTTATGGTTTCTCAAAAATGTTTTCTTTGGAAAAAAATTCCATCATTGTTAAAAATGAATTTATATCTCAGGATTCTATAAATGAACATATAAAGACACTCTTAGTGTTTTGATAAGAAGGTTCATACGTGAATAATATATGATATATTTTATAGAAATTGATTACCACTTTCTAAATAATGTGGATGATAATGATATATGTGCATGGTGTTTTTAATTATATTTTAGGATAAAAATCAATCCAGGGTGGAAGAATTGTCATTCAATTATTATTTTGAAGTGACAGAACTTGATGAGGTTTTTGAAGGAAGTTTGTTAAAAATATTTATAATGATGAGTATGTTTTTTACAATTATATGTCATTCAGTAGGTGAGGATGTATAATGAGGCTATAATCTACAGTTTTAGAATATTATAGATAATTGGGGTTGAGTTTATATTGTTTTCCCTTTTAGGTAAGGAAAACTATTTTCATCAGGATTTTGTGGCCAATTGACTATTAAAGTACACTATTATTTTGTGTGTACCATAGTTTAGGTTAGGTAATTTTTAGGAAATAGTTGTTGAACATTATTGGATTGACATATTGGATAAAGTGGGTTTGGTCCCTTAATTTATTCATAAGTATATTTTGACTTGGTGGACTAATTCAGGTTATAACAAACTCTTATTATATGATCTATAGAATACATATTTAAATTATTTTATTTGTAATATTCTACCTCTACAACTCATAATGTGTCCAATGAATTAAGTATTTATTTTTAATGGGACTTTAATTTTAAAATCAATGGTTTTTATATGTTAAAACTAATTAAATTTTGTTTTACATTTTTATTATAATCATTAGTGGTTTTGTAAATATATGAATGTTTTATGATATTAATATACATGTTTTTTAAAATGAATTATTCTAGAAACTTAATTTCATGAAACAAAATTGTCATTATAAAATAAATAATATTAGGTAATAAGGTGGATTTTTGTAAGAAATAATTAATTATTTCATCTTTTATCCACTATCCTATTATGAAAAAATTTAATACTTGATTTTTTGTTCGATAAGTATGTCCCATAGTAAGTAGTTTTTATGAAATATAACATTAGGAAATAGAATATATTGTAGTGAAATTTATTAATAATTGGTGTAAGGTGATGTTTCTAATTTTCATTATCATCATTCGAAATAAAATTACATCATTCTTAAGTGGTGCAATAATACTTTTGGTTTTGAGGGTAGTTTCTTTAGATAGTTTTATTCTATTTTGAGTGTTATATACCAAGGCTATATTAGGTCTTGTAGAATTATTTTTCTTTGAAGGTTTCGTATTGATTATAGAGGATGAGATTATTTTGATTGGAAATAAATTTAAGGTTATATACCATCATGGTCCCATAAATTGTGAATTTTTTGTGTTAGTAGTGTCAAGTAAGCATTAATGAGAATCATATCATGTAAAGGGGGAGTTGAGATGAATTTTTATCTTGGAGGAAGGGGTTATTTCATGAAATGATTTGTTGTGGTGTGAAGTTATGTGTAAAGAATATATGTTTCATTAGTACAGTGTGTTACATTGGGAGGTATAGGCTTGCATAATGATGATATTCATTATATAATGAGCTTTATCTTTAAGGTCTTAGTGTCTTTAATTCTTTCTTGTAGTGATGTGTGGTGGTAGGATGGTTTTGGTTGTTATGTACTGATCCATGAAATAATATTATATATTTTATGATGTGGAATGTTGTTTTGTTATATAGGATATATATGTTTTAAGTTTATTAGTAAAACCTCACAATCGGGATATTACAATGTGATCGTGCTCAAAATTCCACTGAAACCTAGATTGTCATTTTGTTTAGTTTATCCATTGGTCCTCACACCATGGTGGTTTTTATTATTCTATGGTCTGATTTTTTGGAGATATCATTTTTGAGGATGAATCCATGATTTATGAAATGAACCTTTTGGATAAATGACTACTATATGAAAATCATGGTTTCAATATGATATTCAATAAATGTATCGATATAAAGTGATTTGACCCTAGAAAAATTGAAAGATATAATACAACAATTTTTAAATCGGCTTTGTCTATTAGAGTGAAGACTCAATGTATGACTTTATCATGTGTTAATTAGTTTTTATTATAAATTCAGTTTTACTGTGATTCATTCAGATTCCTTCATCATCAGACGATACATGGCATATTTTGTCTTATTTTTGTTCCTTTTGAAAATAATTTTGTGGATCCTTTTATCCTTAGTTGGGTGTGATCAATATCTATTTATCAAAGGTATTTTTCTCTTCCTCATATTCTTAATTTCAAAATTCCTTCACTTTTTATTAGTTCTATAGGAAGAAATGATGCATTGCAATTTATTTTTTGATATTTTTGGTGGATTTTTATGTGATATTTATAGGGATAGGTTTTATAGTAAATCCTTTAATTCCGTGGTGTCTCATTGTCAGTTCTTTATCATTATAATATAATTTTAGTCAAAAAATATGTCAAGGTATGTGACTTGATACTTATGTTTCATTAATTATATGTGAGTATAGACTAATCATGATTTTTTTATGGGTAAACAGTATAAATTAAACTGACTGAGACAATGATTGAAAATAGTGGTGTTTATAGGGAAAGGGTGATTTACATATCATTGTCACAAAATATTATTATTTCTAATGTGCCTATGTTTTTATATGGAATAATGACACTGTGAAAACTATTTTTTGGTTCTATTATAATAATTCAACAATTGTTCGAACAAAATTCAAAAATTTTAATATGTTGGCGAAATAGGTGTTACATTATTTTACAAATTTTATTAAATAATAATTTATATTGTTTTATTGAATAGAAAATTATGATAAAATGATATTATATTAGTTATTTTTCTATTATGATTCTTGTTACATGATTTTATTTTGATACATTACACCATTCCTAAATATATAACCACATAATGAAGGTAATGAATCGGAGGAATGGTAATACTAAAATTTTATTTATTCTCTATAGAAATGTCTTTAATGAACATGGAACTGTTATTGAAGGAATAATTTAGTGATTCATTAATTAAATTAATATTTTTCCAATTTCTTTCATTGTTTATTCCTATTTTTTTCAATAGTGAATCGTGGTGGTTGTTTTTACGATTGAGGGGATGTGGTTTCCATGGTGAAATTTGGGGGGTGAGGTTTTGTATCATTTTGGAATGTATGACATTGTTGATATAAGTAAAACTTAGTAATGTTAAGAAACAAGTGGATTTATATTTTCAATATCAGTTTTGATTAATTTGGTGATTGTTGTTATTGGTTTTAATGGTAGTTGATGTTGTTATCTGAGATATTGAAATGCCCTATTCAAATGTATCTTGGGAATATATATATATTCTTACTAAAACTAAGTAAAATATATTAAATTAACATAAAGTGGGATGGGTTTATTATTTAATGAAGTATATGATATGTTAATTACATATATGCTAAACTTATATTTTGTAAATTTAATCTTAATGTATGAATTAAGATTGAAAAAATTTAATAAAAAATAGTGGAAAAATTAAATGAGTAATGTAGTTAATGAATGTTTTGACATTAAATATTGATAAATAAATGTCATTTTGTTGGTAATGAAATATATTGGATTTAATAATTATGGGAAAAAAAGTAAAATTCGAAATATTGTGTCTATATTTTTTATAATGTGAGTAGTTTGGTATGGTTTTCTAGTCGTTTTAGAGGCATTCAATGTTCGGAGTCTAAGATGAAGTGAATTTTTAGATAACACTATTTAAGGTGTTCTATTAGTGATTTAATATTACATTGGGCTTATTTGTCATATTATATAATTTATGTTTTTTAGTTTTTTATACACACCACCACCTGATATGGGTAACCAAACCAATGTTATTATGAGGTAATGTGTTGAAATTTTATTTCCTATTATCTTGGTTATAGTGGGACTAAATGAATGAATTCTGCCTCCTCCACAATCTCATGCTAGTCAAAATACGTGATGGGATGACTCATGGTATGTTTGTGTATATATATAAGTATGTATATATATGATAAAAGGGGATTATAACTATAGTATTTGTAAAGACCCAGAAATTTTGTGAAATATTTTTTCTTAAAAACATTGGAATTTTACGAGTCCGCAGTTCTTGACAGCGCGTGATTCCGAGGCTCGGTGTTCCCAGAATCAATTTCTGAAGTTTTGTTCAGTTATGTTCAGTAAACATACGAGAGGTATTTTATATCTTTTGAACCGGTGCTCGGAATTGAAATATGAGGACACCGTTGAACTCGCAGTGCTTGTATTCTCTTAAGGAGACCTTTACCGCAATTTTGCTTTGTGGGGAATGGATGTTAATTTTTGGGGGTTCAAAATAAAATTAAATAAAAATATGTGTAGCATATTTTTATTTGATTGGTGGTTAAAACCACCATGTGGAGGTTAGTGGTGGGGCCCACCGCACCCTATCCTCTCTTGAGAGGATATTTTAGGGTGGGGCCCTCATGAACCCTTTAACTCCACTAACCCCCCTTTAAACCCCTTGAGCTCCCCATTAATGGGGGAAACACTAGAACATCACCATATAGGTGCCAACACACCTAAAGATTAATTAATTGCTATAACAAATTATACGTTTGAAAACTTTTGAATTATTTTTGGAATCCATGGAAACCATAAAATAATAGAGAAATTATTATTTTATTTTGGTTGGTGATTCTTCTTCAGTTGAACTTTGAGAGAGGACTTCGGATATTATTAGAGAATTAAATCCCCTCTAATGAAGAATGACCCTCATCTTCGAAGAATGTCAAGCATCATCTTGTTACTTCTTCAACCAGGGAAAGGAAATGGAAGTGACGCCCATGGGGAACGTCAACGTCGTTTTTGACTTCGTCACCTTCGAATGTCATCCGCCTATGACGATTACCTCTCTTCATCTTCCGAAATTGATAGAATGGCATCCGTCTCCCGTGACGTCTGCCTTCCTGTGACTCCGTCAAACAACACCGAAAATAATGGTAGGGGTTTAATGTGATTAAATTAAATCCTCGTTCCTCATAATTTATTATGGTTCGATGTCGGCCATTTGTTATCACCTAATGCGGAGGGCGCGGGCCGAACAAACATGGCCTGACGTCCCTCCGTTGGTTCTTGACATATTGACGACCGAGGCAGACTGTCGTAAGGGTGTGGCATTGTCATGCCCTGCAAATAAAAGCCATGGCCAGGTGGGCTCCGACGGAGCCGGAAGGACGTGGGGGCATCGCACCGTGACAGTGAAGAACCATGGCTAGGAGGGTTGCGGCGGACGGAAGAGGCGTGGTGCCGTTACGCCGCGTCGCACTGGAGGGGTAGAACCATGGCCAGGATGGGCCGCAGTGAAGTGTTGAGGTGTCGTCACGCCGCACGGGAGAGGGACCATGGCCAAAGGTCGCAGCGGCCGAAGGATGGCGGCTGGCTGAGCCGGCCACCGATGGCGCTCCATAAGGCAAGACCCGAAGGGTCTCACGGAACTCCGAACCGGCGCATATCGCTGGATCCATCGGAAGCCAGGGGTGGCACCCCCCCGCGGAATGGCCGGCCTCGCCACGCGGGCCGGCTAGCCAGGCCACAAGCACTGGCCGACTAGGCCACGCAGGCCATCAGGCCTACCCATGCGGGCCGCCCTTGCGGGATGGGCTACTATCGGGCCGGGCCGCCACCTGGTCTGTTCTCCCTTGAGAGTCGGGCCACCATCGGGCAGGGCCGCCATCAGGCCAGACCCGCGGAACGGGTCTGACCCCTGTCCGAACCCGTAACCCAAAATCACATTTCATCCGGATTTTGGGCTACGGGTGTCCGAACGAGGAACCATCTACGTCGATGGAAGTCTTAGAGCAGGACATATCTTTTGGCATACCTCGCTTGAGGGTTGGACACAGTTGGGGTATGGTCGGGTTGGTTTGAACTTAAAAACCAATCGGGCCCCTCGATCAGAAATGCCAATAACTCACAAACCGGGCGTCTGATAGACGCGTTGTCTGGCGCGTTGGGTTCTTTATGATGAGATGGAACTATGGAATACATCAAATTGAGTCTTCTTGATAGTTGATGTATCAACACTTGGCTCGAGGAGAGAACCATCCTGGAATCGAGCGTGCTATGTGCGAGGACCCTAGGGTTGGCTGCGACTGAGATGATAGGATCCTACGTGGACCTACTACTGTACCGGGATCCTCTGTAGTTTCAACAGTGATGATACTGTACCAGGATCCTTTGTGGCTTCGACAATGATGACATCTTTACCGAGATCCTCTGTTGGTTTGACGGTGATGACTTCTGTACCGGGATCCTACGTGGGTTCGACAACACTGATACTGTTTTAGTGTCCTACGTGGTTTTGATAGAGGAGATGATTTAGTGGCAAAAACTAATCTTCTCTACCCCTCTTTATGAGTTATATACCTGTGGGAGATGTGACTTGTCTCTCAACCATTATCATTGAGGTGATTTACTTTAAATCCTTTGTGGACTTGGATTTACTTGGGCTCTAGAGTTGGAGACGGACTGTGACTGGTAACTTAGATATATGTATGTGAATATACCTATATTAGGTTGGTTGATACTTCATGATTGTATATTTCTTTTTTCTTTTGTTCTTAGTGAATTTTGGGAGATCATCGGGGGTCTCGGGGTCCCCTAATGAGTAATGGTATACTCACCCCTTCCCGGGCTTCGCCCGCACCATGTTTTGTTATGCGCAGATGATGGTCAGTAGTGATCGAGGCTGAGAGTGACAGACGGGAGGCTGGTCAGAGCTAGACTAGATGGGACGTACATCAGGGACACGTTTTTCGAGTTCTGTACCTACCCATTATGTATGATTCCCCAGTTGGATGATCTAAGAGCCGTTTTTCCTCTTTACATGTACCTGTTATTTTGTTGGGTTTGTATTCTTGCCCAATTACATTCAGCACACATTCCTTTTCTATGTTATTGCTTGTTGCTTCTACTACTAGTGTTTACACTATGTGTGTTACAGGTTTAAAGGAAATGCCCTCCCTTTTTATTGGGGATTCTTCTTTGGTGATAGTTCCAAGCCCCTGGCCTATGGAAGGCGGGCTTGGGGTAGTCACGGCACGTGCGCCGAGGACGGGTCGTGACAAATTGGTATCAGAGAAGTCGGTTCTACCGCAGAACGTGGAATCTGATACTTTTAACAGAAATAGTGTTAATTGTTTTGGGTGTGGATATCAGTTTAGGGAAACTGGTGTTGGTGTGGTAGTTAATGTATCCTTTCCCTAAGACTCTGAATTCCGATTTCCAAATCAGTGCACGAAAACACTGATTGTGTGTGTGTTTCCTTTCAAAAAAATTTCTTCATGATTAATTTTTGTCCGCTCACTAGGTATATATTTTTGTCCGTGGTGCACCTGTTTCTTTTCAAGATGGCCTCACGTAGGCAGCTAGCCAGGGTTCAGAGTTTTGTACGATATGGTAGCCCACCGAGTGACGAGGCCATGGTGCAAGGCCCCATCTCCGTGGAGGTACCAGTGGTACCACTACCCACTAGGCCACCGATACTACAATATCCAGCAGCATAGAGTGCACATTGTCTGAGTGTGTTTCATGAGTTCTAGCACCAGAGGCCGCCTAGGTTCTGTGGAGTGATGGACCCTCAGGCAGCTGAGGATTGGGTGGAGGCTATTGTTAGAGTTTTCTGATTGGTAGGGAAACTAGCCGACCTAATGGTGATACTTGTCGTGAGTCTCCTGCATGCAGCAATAGGAAGATGGTGTAGCATGATGCTCCAAGTGAATGACAAGGCATCACTACTCTCGGTAGACTTAAAGAGTCTCTTCCAGTCATTATTTGTTCTAGCCACCTTTCGTGTGGTGTGGATTCAGGAGTTAATTCATCTGTAGAAGGGAATAATGAAAGTTTCTCAGTACTTAGCGAGGTTCACCAACATCTCACGCTACTCCAAAAATATGGTGTGTGACCCATTCTTTAGGGCCCGGATTTTCAAGCAGGGACTCCGGAATGCGATCAAGGCTTTGATGTTTTCCCTCAACATTCCGACGTAGACGGGGGTGCTGGAGCGATCCCTTCTTGTGGAGAGTTTTCTTGCTTATCAGCCACTATTAGTGAGACCCACCATAGGAAAACATGTAGCGGAGTCTTCTACAGCCGGTAGTAGACAGATGTTGTAGAATTCCAAGAGGACCAGGACATCAGGTGGGCTACCCCAGTATACAAGTTTAGTTGTGTGGGTCACACGAGATAGAGACATCCATACAAGGATCAGGCAGTGCTATGAATACGGCGGGTAGGCTCATATGGCTCATGACTGTCAGATCTGCCATGTAGATGAGAAACAGACAGTAGAGGGACCTCCCAGTAAGCGGTAAAGGTTCAACCGTGGTGGTCCGCCAGGAGTAAGTGGACATGGCAGAGGAGATGGCTGAGCAGTAGGTGGTGGATGAAGTTTCGAGGCCCTACCACTGCCACCACAAGGAGGTCCACCCTGACCATAGGGAGGTAGATGATAGGGGTGGGCTCAGCTCCAGGAAGTCGAGGCCTACGACCAAAGTGCACCAGAGATTATTCGAGGTACTATCTGTGTATACTCCACCCTTTCTACAGTACTTATAGACACATGTACGAGTCATTATTTTGTTGCAGCTGCCCTCGTTCAGAGCTCAAAGATTCCGATGGATCCTTTGGCTCAATCCTTATTCCTAGAGACTATTACGAGAGTATACTCGACAATTACGCACTGGTTCCTGCAGAATGAGCTTACTCTAGGAGGTGAGATCATCTGCTGGAATCTCCTTGTAGCGGCGTTGAGGCCTTACGATGTCCTCTTGGGTATAGACTAGTTGTCAATAGTTCATTCTTAGAATGATCGTATTAGGTGGAAAGTTTGGTGTATCCGTGAGGATAGGATGAGGATTACCTTCACTGGTGATAAGGTAGACTCTCCATCACATGATGGACTTAATCAGAGGAGTGGGCAGGAGATCACACATCATTTGGCTAGAATCATTCTCGGAGCAGTTGATGTGCGGAGTCTGAGTTTTCTTGTTGTGGTGGATTAGTACACGGATGATTTCCCTGATGATGTTCTAAGACTACCTCCTTGAAGATAGGTGTACTTCTATATTGACATGTAAACTGAGACAACACCAATATCTACTCGAGCATATCGGATGTCTCCCACCGAGCATCGTGAGCTGTGGGTACAGCTAGGGGACTTGTAGGGGAAGGGATTTATCCGACCTAGTTTTTCACCCTGGGAATCCCCGAATTTGTTTTCCAAGAAGGCGGATGGGAGATTGCGACTGTGTTTTGATTACCAGCATCTAACCCAGGTGACTATGAAAAACAATTACCCACTACCGAGGATTGACGACTTCGTTGATTAGCTCAAGGGAGATCAATGGTTCTCGATGAATGACAATAGGTTAGGTTATCACCAGCTCAGAGTTCGAGATGAGGATGTACAAAAGATGAAATTTTGGTTACAGTATGGCCACTATGAGTTCATTGTTATTCCCTTCTGTGTAACCAATGCTCAAGCAGTGTTCATGAGTCTCATGAACTAGATATTCCAGCCTTACCTCGATTGCTTTGTCGTAGTCTTCATCTACGACATACTGATCTACTCGACTACTGAGGAGGATCATGCCTACCATTTTTTGGTAGTACTGGACACACTAAGAGATCATCGGCTTTATGGTAAGCTCTCGAAGTGCTAGTTTTGGATTCGAAAGGTTCATTTCTTGGGACACATCATCTTGGAGCCTGGAGTTCTAGAGGATCCAGTGAATATCAAGGTAGTTCTTACATGGGATCCACCCAAGAGTGTGATAGAGGTACGGAGATTTCTGGGCCTGGCTGGGTACTATCGGAGATTTGTGTTAGAATTATCAAGAGTTACAACACCGCTTTCTCTGTAGACAAAGAAGGGGAAACCCTTCGTGTGGTTAGAGAGATTCCATCTGATATTTCATGAGCTAAGGCATAGGTTGAATTGTTCCCCCCATCATGAGGCGTCTAGAGGAGGTAGTAGGGTATATAGTTTACTGTGATGCATCAGGGACCAGACATGGGTGTGTCCTAATGTAGGAGCACGCAGTGATCGCATATGGTTCTCGACAGCCGAGACAGCATGAGCATAACTACGCTTCCCATGATCTGGAGTTAGCAGAAGTGGTCTTTTCCTTGAATACGTGGAAACACAATCTGATCGGCGAGCATTTTAAAGTATACTATGACCATAAAAGTCTCAGGTACATATTCTCTCAAAAGGACTTGAATCTGAGACAGCGACGATGGCCTATGTTCCTCTAGGACTATGAATTCTAGATTTTTTATACATCTAGGAAGTGGAACATTGTAGGAGATGCTCTCAGTAACAGATCAGTCATTCAGCTGCTAGAAGAGGTGACAGAGTAGC
Organism: Viscum album; assembly: GCA_963277665.1. NCBI lineage: Eukaryota > Viridiplantae > Streptophyta > Magnoliopsida > Santalales > Viscaceae > Viscum > Viscum album. The sequence goes on from OY728147.1 coordinate 1,869,097,640, forward strand.
AGGCCGCATTGCATATATATTTTTTGGATCAAGATGGAGCAGCATTTATATAATCTCTCATAGTCACTCCTCCACTTCATCAGTGAGTCGGAGAGTCATAGGGTGGGGACGTTGACTGTGAGACATTACGTGCTCAGATATCCTCAGGGAAGGCACCTGATGGATTTTCTAAAGGTGGGTATCACTTCATTCTATTTAGAGGATGTACCATGGTACCAGTTGCACTTCAGGAGGAATTTTTGATGGAGTTCCCCACAACTCTTTTAGAGGTACATCAAGGAGTGGCGAAGATGTATCAGGACCTCCGACGATAGCACTCGGGTCCATGTATGGAAAAGGAAGTAGCAGTGTTTGTCTCTCGATGCCTCACTTGTCAGCAATTGAAGGCAGAGCACCAGGTTCTAGCATGATTGGTTCAGCCTTTAGAGGACCCAGAGTGAATGTGGGACGGGATATCCATGGATTTCGTGATGTGACTTCCACATACATCCAGAGGGCATGGCTCTATCTGGGTGATTGTCGACCGACTCACCAAATCAGCCCACTTTCTACCAATCAGATAGTAGGGGTCAGTAGAGTTCCTGGGACACCTCTACATATGGGAGATGATATGGCTTCATGGTGTTCCATCGATGATCGTCTCAAATCGAGATGCTCATTTCACTTCCCGTCTATGGAATGGGTTGTGGGAGGCTTTTAGGATGTAGCTTCGCTTGAGCACCACCTTCCATCCTTAGACAGATGGTCAGACTGAGATGACCATTCAGACTCTCGAGGACATGATCTGTGTGTGCATCCATTACTTCAGTCATAGCTAAGAGGATCACTTACCCTTGGTAGAGTTTGTGTACAACAACAGCTACCACCTCACCATCGGGATGACACCTTTCAAGGAACTTCACGGTCGACCTTGCAGATCACCTCTATGTTGGACTGACCCTGGGGAGGCAGCACTTATGGGACTAGAGATGGTGCAGGTTATGATAAATAAGGTTCAGATCATCCAGATGTATATGAAGATTTCATAGAGCGGGTAGAAGTACTATGTTGATAGGAGACAGAGACCACTGGAGTTCGAGGATGGCGACAACGTCTTCTTACGGGTCTCACATCGACAAGGTCTACAGAGATTCGGTCAAGATGGAAAGTTATCTCTACGATTCATTGGACCTTTCTAGGTCCCCAACAGAGTAGATGAGGTGGCCTACCACTTAGTTGTTCAACCTCAGTTGCACCGGGTGCACGACGTCTTCCATGTACCTCAGATGAGCAGATACGTGCACGACCCATCCCACTTCATCGACCACAGTGAGTTGGATATCGATGATGGGGGAACATTCATGAAATTTCTAGTGGGGATTGAGGATATATTGGAGCAGGTCCTATGTAGATGTTCGATTCCTCTGGTTCGCATTCGCTGGCATTATGGGAACCTCTAGGAGAGCACATGGGAGCGGGAGGTTCAGATGCATGCTCAGTACCCTCATTTATTTCCTTAGCATGAGTTGTATCTTACGGAGATATAAAGCCCTAAGTTGGGTAGAATTTAATGACCTAGAAATTCTGGGAATTATTTTTTTTAAATACATGGGATTTTTATGAGTCCGTAGTTTTTGACGGCGCCTGATTCTGAGGCCCGGTGTGCCCGGAATCAATTTATGAAGTTTAGTTCGGGTACGTTCAATAAACGTATGAGTGGGATTTTATATCTTTTGAACTTGTTCTTGGAATTGAAATATGAGGACAACGTTGAACTCATAGCACCGGTATTCGCATAAGGGGACCTTTATCGCACATTCATTTTGTGGGAATGGATGTTAATTTTTGGGGTTTCTAAATAAAATGAAATAAAAATATGTGAAGCATATTTTTATTTTATTGGTGGTTAAAACCACCAAGTATAGGTTAGCGGTGGGGCCCACTACACCCTAACCTCCCTCTGGAAGATTTTTTAGGGTGGGTCCACCCGAACCCTTTAACTCCTCAAACCCCCCTTTAAACCCCTTGATCTCCCCATTAATGGGGGAAACTCTTGAACTTCACCATAATGGTGCCAACACACCTAAAGATTAATTAATGACCACAATTTATTATCCTTTTGAAAACTTTCGATTTATTTTTTGAATGCATGGAAATAATAAAATAATAGAGAATCAATAATTTTTTTTGTTTAGCGATTCTTCTTTGGCGGAATGTTGAGAGAGGACTTTGGAGATTCTTGGAGAACGACATCATCTCCAACGAAGAATGCCCCTAATCTCTGAAGAACGTCGAGCATCATCTTGTTCCTTATTCAACCGGGGAAAGGAAAGGGAAGTGACTCCCATGATTAATGTTGTCATCGTCTTTGATTTCCTCACCTTCGAATGTCATTTGCCAATGACGAGTACCTATCTTCCTCTTCCAACGTTGACGGAACAACGTCTGTCCCCTGTGAAGTCCGCCTTCTCGCGACTCCATCAAACGACACCAACAAGAAAGGTATGGGTTTTTAGGGATTAAATTAAATCCTGGTTCCTCATCATTTATTATGGTTTGATATCGGTCATTTATTATCACCTAATACGGAGGGAGCATGCTGAACAAACACAGCCTGACGTCCCACCGTAAGTTCTTGTATTATTGACGATGGAGGCAGACCGACGTAAGGGTGCGACATCATCGTGCCACGCAATGAAATACCGCGTCTAGGCTGGCCGCGGTAGATCCGGAAGGGTGCGGCATCGTCACACCGTGCTAGTGAAGAACCACGGCCAGGAGGGCCATAGTATATGGAAGAGGTGGGGCGCTGTCACGCTGTGCCAGAGGTGCGGAACCGCGTCCACGGCAGGCCGTGTTGAAGGGGTGCGGCGACGTTGCGCCGCACTGGAGAGGGACCGTGGACAAAGGCCACAGTGGTTGAAGAAGGGAGGTCATCTGAGCAAGCGGAACTCTACAAGGCGGGACCCGAAGGGTCCCGCGGCACTCCGAATTGAAGCCTAGCAACAGTTCTATTAGAAGACGGGGGGCACCCCCCGCGGAATGGCCCCCTAGCAACGTGGGCCAGCCAGCCAGGCCACGCGGGTCGGCCGGCTAGGCCACGCGGACTGGCCTGCCAGGCCTCACGGGCCCGCCAGCCAGGCCATTCGGGTCGGGCTGCCCATGCGGGCCGGGCCGCCCTTGCGGGTCGGGCCGCCACCGGTCCAGTTCTCCCTTGCGGTCCGGGCCACCATGGGTCCGGTCTGCCATGGGTCCGGACCGCTCCATCAAATCAGGTTGGACCCATAGACCGGGTCTGACCCCTGTCCGGACTCGTAACCCGAAATCACATTTCATCTGTATTTTTGGCTACGGGTGTCCGAACGACGAACCGTCTTTGGTGAAAAAAGGATTAGAGAAGTATGGATCTTTTTTGTTACCTGGATTGAGTTTTGGACATAGTTGGGGTATGGTTAGTTTGGTTTGAACCTAAAAACCAACCGGGCCCCTGGAACGGAAATTCCAATAACTTATAGATCGGTCGTCCGAGAGACACGCCGTCTGTCGCATTGGTTCCTTATGATGAGACTGAACTACGAGATAAATCTACTCAAGACATCGTGGTATTTGATTTATCGACACTTGGCTTGAGGATATGACTCTCTAGGAATCGATCATTCTGTGTGCGAGGACCCTAGGGCTGGCTGTGACTGAGATGATATGATCCTACATGGACCTACTACTGTACGGGGATCCTTCGTGGGTTAGAAAATGATGATACTGTACCAGGATCCTCCGTGGGTTCGACAATAATGGATTATGTACCAAGATCCTCCGTGGGTTCGACAGTGATAACTTCTCTTCCGGAATCCAACGTGGGTTCGATAGGGCTGATACTGTTTCCAGATCATACATGAGTTCGACAGAGGAGATGATTCAGTGTCTACAACAAATCATGTCTACCCTTCTTCATGATTTGAATACCTGTGTGAGATGAGTCTTGTCTCTTAATCATTATCATTGAGGTGATTGAATTTACTTCCTTTCTGGATTGGGTTGTTCTTGGGCTCGAGAGTTGGAGCCAGACTGTGACTGGTAACTTATGTATATATATGGGGATATACCTAGGTAAGGTTAGTCGATACTTATTGATTTTATCTTTCTTCTTTTGTTTATCCTTAATGGATTATGGGATACCTATGGGGTTCTTGGGGTCCCATACTGAGTATTGTTATACTCACCACTACACGGGCTTCACCCACACCTTGTTGTGTTCTGTGCAGATGGCGGTCAGCAGTGATCAAGGCCGAGATGATGGACAGGAGGCTTCTCGGAGCTGGACTAGACGGGACATACCTCAGGGATGAGTTGTTCGAGTTCTGTACCTACCCTTCATGTAGGATTCCACTGGTGGACGGTCCAAGAGCTGTTTTTCCCTTTTACTTGTACTTGTTGTTCATTTGTGTTTGTATTCTAGCCCACTTACATTCAGCACACATTCCTTTTCTATATTATTGCATGTTGCTTCTACTGCTAGTGTTCAGACTCTGTGTGTTACAGGTTTAAAGGAAATGCCTTCCTTTTTTATTTGGGATTCGCCTTTGGTACTAGTCGCCAGTCCCTAGCCTATGGAAGGAGGGCTTGGGGTTGTCACTGCAAGGGCCCCGAGGACCAGTCGTAATAGTATAAATATACTAACTAACAAGGATTTGGTCAATGTGATGTGAATACATGGTCTAATAATTTCATTTTGGAGGAGGGTGTGGGGATGATGTGATTCATTTTCATGTTACATTAATATAATGATGATGTGATGTGTAGTTTTGATGCAATATGGGGTTTTCAATATGTGATTATAGGTGTGATGAGGTAAGTGGTCATACATATATGTGGATATATAAGGGATTATATAATTAGATATAAACCATTGGAGATTGAGAGAGTAAAGATAAATTGAAAAGTGTTTTTTGAATATAGTCTAGGAATTACTATCTCGTGGAATTTTTGGAAGTTGTTCATGGGATTCTTACATATGGGTTACTATTAGTATTTATTTTTGGAGTTTATTTATTTTTATTACATTTCATGAAATAGATGGATATTATTTATATTTCCATATATATATATATGTATTTTATTCTATTTTTTTATAATAATGTTTCTTATGATGGTAATGACTCTAATTTATATATGTTTATACCCTTAGTGATAATTACCAACCAATAGCTTATTTGATTTAGTAGTTGGGGGATCACTATCATCTTCACCACCATCCAAAGAGGGGTAGTGGTTTGGTTATGTATTGATAGAATTCATCAAAGAGGATAGAGATTATTCTCATGTTGGTTGTTGAGGTTCTTGAAGGA